>OZ018412.1:11367999-12730825 GCA_963969595.1 Neckera pumila
CACGCGGCCAGGGGACGCACGGTCAGGAAGTTGTCCACGCTACAAACAAAACAAAACAAAACAAAACAAACAAACAAACAGCGTCATTTATACATCAATATATCCCCGTCACTGACAGGGCTGACCACTCTGAAGATTACCCTACCCAAACTGCGGAGAGGATCTTCCTCGATCCATCACAAACTAAATGCGCAAAGCCAGAATCTCCATCCCCCGTAGATACCAAGAAAAAGTGACTTTTTCTGCTCCTTTATCTAGAACTTGAACGGCGCCGTGGTGACAGAGCAAGCTCTCGTCGTCGTGGCAGGCTCGGCTTTGCGACCGACCGCAGAGTAAGGCAGTACTGTCCCGATCGTCCCTTGTAACCGGGAGGATGAAGGTAGTACTGTCCCGATTGTCCCGTGCGACACAGGGATTACAGGTGGTACTGTCCTCTAGCGACAGGAAAACGGGAAGGGCCGTCGCAAGCCTTGACAATTCTTCTCTTCAAAATAGGTCCGTCCTGTTGTTGCCGTCCGTCTGTCTGTTTGGTTTGCCAAGGTACTCTGGGGTCTCTTTCGCCATCGCTAAAATTCCCAGGATGCCTTAGAAACCTTCTCGGCTTCCAAAGTGTGCGGTGGGAGTGCTCTTTGGCCTACAGCGTGTCCGCTCGGGCGCTGAGGCGAATTTTGGAGGACCAAGGATCGAGGTATGTGCAATTGGTAGGGAGTTTGTCTTGCGATCATCGTCGGGCGGGGGAGGCGTTTTCGAGGTCTGTGCAATTGGACGTCCGGGAGGTTTCTTAGAGTCGAGGATTCTTCCACGGCGTCTTTGTAGTTCTATTGGAGGTTTTCGACCTGTATCTGTGCGATTTTCGTCGTTGTTGTTGGCGGTGTAGAAGGGGGAAGAGAGGTTGTGAGGTTCGTTTTTTTTGCTAAGGAGAAGTTCCTTCTTTTTTGTTACGGGGAGGTGAGTGTTTTTGCTATGGAGAGGTTAGTGTTGTGATATTTATGGACGTTTTAGAAGCGCGGTAGAGGGAATTGAGGTGCTGTTGCGGAAGTGTAGAGGTTTGGAGAGCCTGTTGTTGGACCGGTGTAGTAGTTACGTAGAGGAGGAAGTATCGTGTTCCTGATTAATCGATCAGTAGAGAATTGTTTTTGAAAAGTTTAGGACGCCGAGGCTCCGGAAGTGGAGGGCGTCGGGGTTAATTTGCGGTGCTTGTACGAATTGTTGCTGACTCTGATTCTTCCTGTAAATTGTGCAGGTTAGTGTTTATTTACTCTGTGGCGACGAATTTGCGTCTGCAGAGTGGTGATTTTGGTGAGTTGCTTTGCATGTTGAATTACTTAGTGTTCGTCCTTGCTTTTGTGTCAGTTTGCAAAGGTTTTGACCTTGAAGCAAACGGGGTGTTTTGTGTGGACGATTACGCTTCGATGATGGTGTTACGGAAGTTTGTGTAACGATTGGCTGTAACGAGTTGTCCTTTGTACGGCATATTTTTTACTTTTTCCATGTGTTCGTCTTTACCGTTTCTGGGGCTTGTTTACCTGCTCGAAGAGTTGTTTCTACTGGTTCGTGAGGGAATAGTGTTTTTGCGGGGTTTATACTTCGTTCCCACTCTTATCTTCTGGTTGCTCATGATGACTATTTATGTAGGTTTTCATGTTTTTATTTTTAACCTGGTGTGTATGCGTAAATTTTGTATTCTCATCGTAGACTTCCACTAGCCTGTGCTCATGTATTCCCGAAAAGAATGGTGCTCCGTATAGTCACGGCTTACCGAGATTATTATAAACGAAGTGTTCATGTCTTGTTCTGGTGAAAACGGTGCGTCGAAGAGATTCGTTTAAGACCTTGGTTTGGATACTTTTTTATTTTTTGCTTAACAGTCGCTCAACTTCCCGTGCCTTTCGATTTATTTCTTCCGGGTAAGGCGTATTTTCAATTGTTCACGTTTTCTAACCTCTTTTTTACTTTTCGCTGTGTCAAGAAAGATTGTTTCTGTACTTGTTGAGTCCCTACACCAAAATTTTGATTTCCATTGCATTAGCGTTTTGTACAGGTTTTCAAATTGTGATTGGGTTTTTGGTTGGTAAATGGAGGTTCGAAAGTAGCATTGTTATTGTTATCTACTTTTGATTTTTTTGATGCTTACTGTACCGACTTTGATTAGGTTTACGACATTCTTCTTGTTCTGTCTTGCTTGGTCGGGTGACTTGCCTTTAGATTTGAAGTTCATCAATAGGTAATTTGTAAAGCTCTCTTAATAATCTTGACGTGTAGTTGTTTTGTTCTTCAGCTGCATTAGCTGATCTACTCGACACTGACATTCGGTTCTCACGGTAACGTTTATGGTCAGTGTTTGAAGCAGGACTTAAAGATGGGTCCGAAAGCATATGCGCTTAAGTGCAGTGGTAATGCCACTAAGGAGTCTTCCTGGATGGACCGAATGTGCCAGAAAATTGAGACTTACTGCGACCTGGGCGAGCCTGGGCGCGGACCCTCTCTGATTATTCAGGCATGGAAATATTTATGAACTTTATCTGTTAGCTAGCTGTTTTATTGGATCCGAGATTAGCGGGAGGGATGGACTTTCTTCCAAGCTTTTCGTTTACGGTTCTGATCACGTCCATTACTGTTATTCTTCAAGTTTTGTCATGGTGACGCCAGTTTAAGGCAGGGACAGTGAGTATACCGTGCGCCAAGTTAGGGTTTCCCTTACTGTCCGTAAACTGTTTGGAAATTCCTGGTGTTCATCTGACAGGGCTTTCCATCCTTTGAGGTGAAAATGACCCTTCCTTTGGACCTAGTTTTTTTTCTACCTGCTCGCTGTGTGGTCCCCTTCTCACGCACGTTGTTTGGTCTGATGTATACATGACAGGAAATTGAGGTGCAATTCAACACCTTTGGGGCTGGGTTGCGCAAATTTGCTAATGAGGCCAATGATTTCGTGCAAGATCTGCTGAATGTCCCCATCGTTCCTAATGAGGGAACGGGAGAGAAAGTCGTGGACCTGCCAAAACAACGTGATATCAAAGTAGTGCATGGCGTGCAGCAGGTTGCTAAGCAGCCAGCCAAGCAGGCAACAGCCGCTGCTCCCATGAACTTTTTTGATGAGGCTTGTATGAAGATGAGCAAGAAAGGTAGTTTTACTATAGACATATACTTCAGAAAAGTCTACTATGTGCCCTAATCTGTTTGAAAAATTCTTTGCTGATTGTCTGGTTGGCGTCTCTTTGCACATTCGGCTGTCGTTGTAGAGGTAATAGAGTTTAAGAGCTGTAGTAGAGATTATTTTCTGTACCCTTGGCATCGCTATCTTGGGTACCTCAGTGAGTCGAGATGGAATTGTACACTTGGTTCCTTTGCTAAGCTTTGTGCAGTTGGTCACATTACGAGTGGTTGGATGCGTTCAGGTGAGTCAAAGGAGGATCTTGATGCAGCGTTAAGTAACCGCAGAACATTGATGGTTGAATCTCTTGAGAACGGTGACAAGTTTCCTTTTGCCGAAGTTGCATGGGATTGGCCTCAGCAACCATACAATCAATCGGTCGAAGCTCATGTCCAGCCACAACCTCCATTCAATCAGTCGGTTGAAGCTCATTCTCAGCCACAGCAACCATTCAATGAGTCGGTCGAAGCTCATTCTCAGCCACAGCAACCATTCAATGAGTCGGTCGAAGCTCATACCCAGCCACAGCTGTACCAAGAATTGGGGCAAACCAGCTGCGCGTCCTTGGATTTTTCTGATTCTCTAATGGATTCTTTTTTCAAGGTTATTTTCTGAACTCGTGTGTTAATATAGAACTTGCATTGAATATGGAATACCTAGGGTTTAATGCGGCTCTTGGAGGATGTATCGTTGATCGTTGTTCACGCGACGGCCTTGGCTGTCAATAGCACTGTTGATTTCACTGTTTTGCTGCCAATCTATCTCAGCTCTTGTGGGATTTGAGCTGTAGTGATCGAATCGTTTATTCTTCAATGTGGATGCTTCTGAAAACAGTTCTTGCAGGGATTTCTTTGGTAACCTGGTTGCATTATGGAGCATCAATTGTGCATGATGAATTTCTTGAAGAGGATCTGATTTCTTCTGGTTTCTACTATGCAGGAAGAGACAGTAGCAGACATTGGCGAGGACGTGAAGAACTTAAATGAGATGGTGGAAGGAGAGGATCATTCCTTATTGACTTGGTCGTCAACAGATGATGCAAAGGAATCTCGGAGAGAAGCAACAACTTCTGATTCATCTCTTTTGGATGGTTGGGAGGGGGATGATATTGTTATCGACGAGGAGGTCGAGGAGGAGGACGAGCTGGATGATTGGGAAATTGTGTGATTGGGAGTTCCTTAAATGTTAATACTCGAGAGGGTCCAGTGATTTGCAAGGGTAAGTGGCTCAGTTGCCCAGCTATTTACCGCTTGCAATGAATAGCTGCCACAGTCCGGTTCCTCTTGTTTTGTAATGTGTAGATTCTCCACCCCCTCAACTCTTCTCAACCCTCGACGAGTGCTATAGATAAGTTTCACTTTTGTAGGAGTAGAGCAGTCGTGTGTTCGACGCAGCCTCAGCCCAGGATCCAATATCGAAGTAAATATTTGATAACTCACAGGGGGTCAGGAATATCTGGACTCCTTGTCTAAATAATTGACCTATACATAAAAGGGACTTGGGCTCTCCCACAACTTTGCTCATTTTGACTATTAAGTTACTTGGTACTGAACTTCGTTCAGTAAGGTCTTCTTGTATGCGGTTTTCTTATATGCTCAAGGTTAGATTGAGGACGTCTGTATTTAGCTCTCGCTCCTGATTTTGGACGGGGAAAATTGACAAAAGGGAGTGTCCCGTGCAGTTTTCCGTTTCTCTGGCCTTCCTTGGGATCATATTTCTTTTGGCACTTCGCATGGAAGTTGCGATATACGGAGTAACATTTTAGTACCATCTTGTTGAGTGGTTTTCGGCTTTTCCTTGGAGAGATGTATGCTGTTGACGAAATCCGGGTGCATTGACTGTAATGATCAAGCGTTGCTAGTTCAGTACGAATGTCGAAGAGTTTCCAACTCTGTTGTGGGGAATATGTCGGTGTCCTTATGAATTTTCTGAAGTCAAGGTGTATCTTTTGCCTTTCTAGAAAATCCTAGCTTGTTTTGTTCCCATTGGTCAGCAATTTGCTCTCTCTAGACCTCGTCGGTACTGTAGATATTGAAACCTCTTCAGAGCTCGAGTGGTCTTGTTCAAAAAGCGAAGTCAAAGCTCGTTGCTACTCTTAGTGTTTCAGGAAGTCAATTCCTTATGCCCTATAGTGAAGCCAGAACACCTACAGTAAAGTAGAAATGGATAACCTAGAAAAGTCAGTCTTCCATTGCATGTCGGGAATCTAGGAAGGTCATGAAATTTTAGGGTCCTAGTTGCGTATCGGGAATCAAGCAAGTTGATATATGAGGGAGTCTGTCCTTTCATATTTAGGAAGATTTTAGTTTGCTCTTTGTTTTAGGTGTTTCTACCTTAGATTTCAGAGCTTGCAGTAACTTATATCTAACACGTAGATCCAGTGCTTAGCACTCCTGCTTGCCCCAGTTTAGTGTTGGATTCCAATTATCTTGATGCTCATAGAGATTACGTTACTCAATTCAAATTAAGTTCTAGCGACGGATCCCATCCTTTTGTCCATTTCTGCAGAATGATTCTATTTCTAGAGAGTAGACTCGAAGTAGAAGCTCGACTCGAAGTAGAAGCTCGACTCGAAGTAGAAGCTCGAGAGAGAGTGTGCCAGAGGTTGACTTTCCAAGAGTCTACCTTCACTTGCAGATAACTGATGATGATGATGAAACGAGTCCAAAAAAAAAGTCTCCTGGAAGCTGTGCATTCGAGAGTGCCACTTGTCTCCTTGAAAAAGAGAAGAATCTTCCTCTGCTTTCCTTTGGAGGGAGGCTTTGCTTTTGTGACCTCCACTTGGCAGCCGCTTTTGATGTTAACCACTTTGTGTCGAACATACCGTACTGGCTGGATGAGATGGACAAAAACTTTGCTACGGATGTTGGGTGGTCAAGTCTTGTCCAAGCGTGCCTGGTTGGGGTGTTCTACGATGGTGGGGTAAAGGCATCCCCACGCCTGACGCGCCGAGGAGGGGCGCCAAGTGTAGCCTTGGCGCGTGGATTTGGAGAGTGGGGCTTTACGACTCCTCTGCCCCACGCCTGACGCATCAAACAAGGGCGCCAAACATGTAACGGTGGCAGATTTGTAATTCAAAAGATTTTGATGGTTTTTAAAATTAAACTCAAAATCTTTTTTAGTTACTTCATTAAGAACTAGACCAGTGTTTTTTTTTTGGACAAGTGTCGCCAGAAGTCTCCAAACCACTGGAGCAAATCTGGAGGGAGGGCGTCCGACAGGCTGAAACAGTCTGACAAGTGCAAAATTTTGCCCAAAAAAAACACGCTGAACTAGACCACATTGTTCCAATTGTTCCAAAGTCATTTCCAACTTAGTTTGTATTTTCGAGCTAATAGAAAAGCTCACTATATACACATAGAGTGGTAGGAAGTAGAACAAACAATGTGGGATAAGTAAATTAGATGTAGTAGGAGCTCCACCACTCATAGTTTACTCAAAATTATGAATTGTGTTAAAAATAGAATTTCAGACCTCATTTAGGCATAGTAGAATTATATTTTTCAAAAAACTTTGAACTAACAAAAGTTTTTAAATCAAGGTAAGTTTCACCTACAAAAATCCGTTTGAGATTTAGAGACTCCAATCAAAAGTTATGAACAAATTTCAAAAGAGGATTAGAAGGAATTTTTTTTTACATTTGTAGAAATGCATAGTAGAAATTTGTCCACAACTTTTGATGAGAGACTTGAAATCTCAAACGGATTTTTGGAGGTGAAACTTATCTTCATTAAAAAACTTTTGTTAGTTCAAAGTTCTTTGAAAAAAATAATTCTACTATGCCTAAACAAGGTCTGAAATCCCACTTTTAACACAATTCTTACTTTTGAATAAACTATGAGTGGTGGAGTTCCTACTACATCTAATTTACTTATCCCACATTGTTTGTTCTACCTCCTACCACCCCATGTGTATATAGTGAGCTACTCTTCTCACTAGAAACTCAACAAAAGTTGAAAATACTTTCATTCCAATTTTTATACACAAGTAAAGGAATCTTTCTTGTAGTCAAAAGTAGTTTTTTCCTTGTTTTTCATACAAATGAAGGGAATTTCATGGTAGTTAAATTTTTTGAATTACATTTTAGTGGTAGCTAGGGCGTCAGTACCTCGAAGTCCGGGTAAAAATTCGAGTCAAACCCCATAGCGAGGCGTGCCAGGGCTTCCTCATTTGCTCGTCCCCTCTTAAAAACTTGAAGTGGCCGGGCATTTTTGGTGAGTCAACGTGCATGCGGTGGGGGAAAATTCTTGGCCTGACGCGCCAAGTCACTGAGTCAGCTTCACTTGGCGCCCTGCGGTGGCGATGCTCTAAGGTAGGAGGTCCGTCTAAGGGCTGGAATTGAATTTTGGGGAGGTGAAACATCTTGAAATAATTTTAAGTAAATTATCCTTGAAACACAAGTGGAATTGACATCTAACCCAAGTTGTTTCATTTTATTTGGAACTTTGTGGAACTAGTTATAAAATTTTGAAGTTGAAGTGGCATAGGGCTCTAAAATGGCTCACCTCCTAAAATGTACACTGTCTGTACATTGTTGAAGGCTATGAAAATGCAACATTTACAAATAGTGTTCATTTGAGAACGTGGTCTATTTTAGAACCTGAGCACTTTTAGAACCTCCTACCTTAGAGTAAGTGCATGGTCACCCATGCACGTTGGCACGATAGGCGTAGCCGCAATGTCTCTTGGTGGGCCCCTGTAGAATTTACATCCCACTACTGTTCTCCCAACAAAGTGGTCACTTAAAAAGACAGGATTGGCCTCCCATTTGAGAATTGCCTCTTTGGTGTGTAATAATTCACCGATGAAAAGGATGAGCAAGAAGCCACTACACTAAAAATGATATTTAGTGTTGGCACACTAATTACGAACCTTGACACTAAATATCATAAGTAAGTAACACTAAATCTAATTTCTAACACTAAATATGCTCTATGGTAAATCTAAAATCTGAAAAGGTTTACATTTAGTGTTAGAACACGTTAAAAAAATGAACTTGCAAAGGAAAAGATTGAAGACAAGTAAAATTGAAGACAAATAAAATGGCTGGTAGGGGGGTAAAACACTAAATGTCATACTACACTAAATATCATTTTTAGTGTAGTGACTCCTGAACTAGCAACCATGTAGAATTACAATGTTTAATGGTGGGGGTTTTAGTTCCCCTGCAACTTGAGAGCTATCATCAACCACTTTGGCTTGTCATTTTTGACACACCTAGGTGGCCATATTCTAATAGTCTCCACAAATTAGTTGTTCATGCAAGTACATTTAGTTGTCATTGTTTGTCAAATTCTCGGATATTGGTAATTTTTTAATGAAAAATGGGCAACTAATGCTTGAACTTGTTAAGTTTTCTTTGCCTCAACAAACAAGGCTAAATTTTATAAGGTTGATACCCTCCTGTATGCTATTCTTTCTTTATAAGTCATACATGAGTAAAATAACTTACAAATTTTTTTGGTTTTACACACTAAAAGACTTGTAATTGGTTGAAAGTTAAAATAGCAAATTGTACTAGTGGAGTAATCAAGTGACCTCCCCTTTGTGATTCAACACTCTAATGTTAGTCAACAAGGTAGGCTGCCTTTAAATCCCAAAGGACCTTGAATTCAAAGAATAAGTTTGTTTCGGTGAAACTTGATTGTAACTTTCAAAAGATCCATTATTGGTGTTGATTGAAACTTAGAAAATGAAGATAATAAGTTATATTTCTATTCCACTTCAAAACTTTAAGAAAATCTAACAACTCAATGAGTTGTTAGAGCTAGTTAAATGTAAAGTCATGCAAAATCCTCATTTATGCAATGCCTATTTTACTATTTATTCTAGAATAAATAGTGAATGAATTTTTAACATGACTATACAACTAACTCTATTGCTCCACGTGTTAGAATCCAATTAATGTAATATAATATTTTATTTATTTCATTTTTATTAAATTGAGTTGAATTGTAAATATGTCATTTTGGACAGTCGTTTCTCTTTGGATTTCTTGCTTTGATATGCTTGTTTGGAATAGGAATCTTATAGATAGAGTCTACCCACATAAAATGTATGAAAGCCATATATTGAGGTTTTCTAATTAGGAGAGACTCCATCCAAAGGTTCAAGTTTGAGATCTCAAAAAGTATTTCAAAAGTGTATTGTTGCTCTAGATTGTTAAGTTTTTTAATGTGTAAATTTGAAGTTAAATAAAAGTTGATCTTGCTCTTTCTAAATGTATAACATTTAGTTCTATTAAAATGTATATTTTAGGAAAGACATAAGAATCTATAATGGTTGAAGAAAGAATCCTAAATGAATCCCCCTACTAAATGCATAATAATTTATACTCCTTCCGTCCTATAATACTAGTTCATTTTGTTTTTTTCATTTATTCTAAATTCCTTGTCTCCTTGACTTTAGACCTGATTTTAGAATTGAAGATGATTTCTTTGGACGTTACTAGTGAAATGAAGAACAAGAAGTCTAGTTTATTATCTACTTTACAAATAAAAAAATTATGGAAATTGCATTTTTTTGTAGTAATTTGAAGTTGGTTGGGTCAAAGTCCTATCGACATTGAATTCTTCAGTGAATCTATTTAGTTCCAAGCCGCTCTTGTGCAAATCTAAACACATATAGAGCAAGGTAGTTGCATAGGAAGTCTTCCTTCTCTATTAAGCCATTTTCTATATGTATAGCACTTAATATCTATTACAACCTCCTATTTTCTAATTTTTCCTTGATTGCAATTAATGTTGATGTCCACATGTTTTGCATTTGAGAGAACACATTGAACAATCACTTTAGAACCATTTGATCGTAATATGTATTTAAAAACCATTGCCAAATCCTTAACCCCTAAAGGACCAAGGCCATTTTTTTGCCAGAAAACACTTAAAACTGCCATTTCTATAGCAAGGAGTAAAAAAATTGAAAATTGTTTTCTTTTTCACATCTAACCAAAGGATCTTATATCTAACTAGTATGACAATGTGTGGAAAAAATTTCAGAATTTTTGACCACACAGATTGCAAGATATTTGCGTTTAAAGTGGAAAAAATAAGTTTTTCAGCACATTGCGGGACTAGATTTTTTGACTTTGAACATTTCTAACTTAAATGTTTTGCACTACAAAGTTTTGAGCTTTTAATCTTCATAGTGGAGAATTGAGTTGAGAGTCTAGTTAAAAAAACTAAATCCAAAAGAGCTTAATTTTCATTATTAAAAAAATTGTTAAGTAGAAGTAGGTACGAGAAAGAAGGAAAGTCTAAAATATTAATATCATTTTTGTGGAATTAAAAAGCACTAATTTCAATGGTGAGATTCTTTTAGCAAAAAAACTAAACCATCTGGAATTTTTTTTTTAAATTGTAAAAAGTACATTCAGAAATGAATCCTTCAAGTTATTTTTTTCAAGAAGATGTTCTAAGTGCCCAAAAAACAAGATTGTCCATAACTTTCTCATAACAAATCCAAATGAAAACAAAGCTTTCCAGATAGACAAAAAATATAATCTATAAGAAAAAAAATTAAAAAAAATTAAAATTGCAAATTTTTTTTTGCTGCCCCGCGTCCTCCGTTTTGAGCTTCTTTGGACATAATTTTTTTTCCCAGGCATCAATTTAAAAAAAAAAATTATTTCCATGAAGCTTAGCAGTTTTTCTATCTTCAAAAAAGTTTTGGAAAATCACGACAAAAATTCAGCCCATAGGTACCTACCCAAAATCCCATTTGTCCCTTAAAGGAACAATAGTCCTTTAGGGGTTAACTATTTTATTGGTACAAACAATAGTATTCTAAATACAAATTGTCTAGTCTTCATGTTGTTAATCTACAATCTTGTATAGTCCCTCCATCCAATAGTATAGTAGGGAGTGCAAAAATAGAAGTGAACACAATATAAAATTTGAAAATTTTCATTTCTAATACTTGAAAAATTAACACAACTAAACAATTTTTATAAAGGAATTATTCTATAAAATATTCTTGATGCTATGAAATTCTCTTTGCATTTTGCATGCTTTAAAAGCTAGGGTGCTCAAAGTGAAACGTTTGTTTTGCAAAAGATGCTAGAAAGAAAAAGTGGAACTTTGAACCTATAACCAAAAAGCCAAGTCCTGATCAGGATTAGAAAATGGAGTGTTTTGAGTGAATTTTTAAATATATTCTTAGACATAAGGTTTAAAGTAATGACCTTTAAGGCAATTTTCAGCAAAATTTGACTAAAAACACATACATTTCTAGTCAAATTTTGCTAAAAATTGTCTTAAAAGGTCATTACTTAAAATCTTATGTCTAGGACTTTATTAAAAACTCACTTAAAACACCCCATTCTCTTATAATGTGAGTGATTTTGAAATATTATATTATTTTCTTGCCTATCCAAAAAGTGGACATTTAGCCTTTGAAGGATTATTAGAATGGTAGCAATAGAATACCTTATTGTCAAAGGTTGAAAGTACAAGTAAATGTGGGAAGAACTGATACAACGCAATTCATGTAGTATGTGAGACAAACATCTTCATTGAAAGGGACACATCTACAATAAAGAAGACCATGTCCAATAAAGAAAATACAAATTGCAAGGGCCTTCTTCACCAATGATTTTCTTCATGTTAGAGAATGAGTTTACATGAATTCCAAAGGCACCTTGTTGCCATTGTTGATAATATTATGGTCTTTTGAGCCATTGATTTTTGGCTCTTGACTAATGGGAAAGAGGCTTTGCATTGACAAAAGCTACCCTAAAGAAGTTTGAGTATATTCCTTCTTCCAAAAATGAGTTAGTACTCTTATTGTGTAGCTACTTGTTCTATATTACAACAAAGTCTTCTTTTTATTTTGTAGAGAATTTTCTTTCAAAATTACAAAATCATTTCAAAATTTTGTTATTGGTTTGTAGTTTGAAGTCATTTGCTCTATACAGTACAGAATAAATTCCTTTAAAAAAGGAGGGTCTTTGGAACATATCTATTTTAGCTAAAGCCATCAAATTTGAATAGAAACATAAATTCTTGAAGGTGATATTTTTGTGATTAGAACATAATTACAAAAATAATCAAAACATTATAAAAGTTAATGTAAATCTTAAAAGCACATGTTAGATGTGCCATTTAATGTTACAAATCCACCATCCAATTTTGATTCTTCATCCATCTACATTCAATGATAAGTATTTCAATGGTGTCATTAGCAACACTATACATTACCAAGAACTTTAATTGAAAGATCTCATTTGAAGGCAACCTTCAAGTGAAAGTGATATGATTGAGAAAATTGGTACAAGGTGTGACAAATGCACTCATATTCCATATTGCAAACATTATCATATTGTATTCAAAACATACTGTGCACCACATCGCATGGTTTCCAAACCAATATTGACCCATATTGCTTGCTGAGGCTCCAAAAGCTTTAGCAATGAGTATTTGGAAAAAACGAAGATTACAATATTAAACAAGAAATACACATTGCACCTCCTCAAGGAGTTCCTAATTGTGTCGGAGATGTTAATGACTCAGCTGAGCTGTGAACTTAGAGATAACCATCCTGACTGATGATTGCAGCTTCACACGAACCGTGCAAGGCCAGCAGCAAACTGTGACTTTGCCCCTGGTGATATTGGTTGATCTCCAACATATATATCAAATATGGAAGATACCAAGGCCCTGTTATCAATTGAAACTTCCAATTTCGCAGTTGCAGATGGATTCGGTGCCACAGCCACCTGTAAACAACAACGAACACCCGACCCTCCTGTTACGATTATCACTAGAATCTAATAATGATAAAATCAATCCAGAGGACTTCACAACAGTCAGTAAGTTCCCAACAGTAAAACCTGTTGACAAGGATACACAGCTCAAATTAAAGTGCCGGAGACTCTAAATCATTTCACAATTCAGAAATTGTAAATTACTTGTGATTCCAATTGAAAAGATTACAGCTTGGCAGTTAATAATGTAACCCCTTTACCTGAAGGGTGGAGGGGTGAACCCAGTTCAATGTAATGGTCGTGCCATTGTTGAGAGGACGCGTTTGAAACATCCTTCCCAATTCGGCTAGTGCCTGGTCCCCTGCTGTACCAGCGTTAGCTGCCCTGAGACGTGGCCGCAATGATTCATCCAGAGCCCCCCAGAACTGGGAGCCTGTGATGTCTCTCACAAGCACCAACTGTAATGCTTTCGCAACCGGTGCTGCAAAATTCCACCAAACTACTCTCTTAAGACGAGAAAGGGCATGAAAAATAACATCCCCATAACAATGTTCGCGTAGTAGTGGCATAGCACCTATTCAGAGCAGTGCTAAGTAAGAGTAATTCAGAACAACGTCAACCCAAATGAGAGCAAACCAAGAAAAATTAATGCCCTGACATGCTCTCACACACGAAGATAATGCCTCGTCTTGAGGAGCTCTCACTTGAGCTCAACATTACAAAAAAAGGTGCCAGTGACTCCTTTTCATGCCGATTTAGAGGGTGCTCAAAAGCTTTCTTTATAATGTTATGCACTTTAAGTGTGTACTCTAAGACCACTTCATATTGCTACATTCTTGAGCCTCTGTTGAAACAGGAAGCTTGACCAGAGTCTGGAACTACAAAGGCCGACGTACGTGACTTCCCACACTTTTTCTGATAAGTACAAGTACGGCTTAACTGTAACAGAATCACTTGAAGAGGACGCACGTACCATTCAAAACAGAAGTAAAGAAAGCACTATTGTTCGAAAGGTTTGAGACAGGTTGCCCTCGCCAAGATGCCAATGCAGACCGCACTCCTGATTCAATGTACAATGCAACAGCGTACACTTTCACATTTATAAACGCTACTTTCTTCTCACGTACACCTGCATAGAAACGGCACTAAGATCAGGTCTATCTCCACAGCTTCATTTTTCTACCATTACTCGATTGGTATTCAGTGAAGACAGAAGTCTACATCAACAAACTCTTGCTATTGTGTCCACATTCCATTGGATATTACTCTCAACTTAAATGCCATAACCATTTGCTCACCTGGATGAAGTACCTGTCACTAATAAAAACCAAAAAATCATCCACTTACAACCAATTTTGCCCATATTTCCTCTTTATTGTTATGTACAGGTGAATGACGAGCCAGCTCGATGTTTTTGATAAAGACCATGTCCGGTTAATAGCGAGAGCAACCAGTTTTTCCCTGCTTGAATAGCTGCTCTCACCAGATACGCAGTCCAGTGAATACTTTGTGACAACACTTATTGCTGTTATCTTTATTTCGTCGGTGTCTGAACCGAAGATACTTGCGGAAGATGAAGTCATAGTTAATCACTTTCTAGGATAGCTCTTGCTTTTAGGGTATCAAATTGATAAATCTAAGATTTGTACCTGCGCCGGCAAAGGCAAGATTGGCGGAGCTGCCAGTAGGAGTGAGAGACGATGAAAATCTGACACCAGTGACCGACTCCACATACGATTCTGCACGAGCCCAAAACACAAAAGAACGTCAAGGAGAGCAGGAGACAAATCATCACCTCAATCAGCATTGAAATCAGACGGCTGCATTAGAAAGCAAAATTCATCCCGCTAATACGAGGACCAAGTGCCGAATGTCCGTAACATCTCCAAAACTACACGACAACGGTTTAGGGTTTACTTCTCATTTTCACAGATCAGCCAATTCAGCACACCCACGACCACCGAGATTCAAACATCCCAAAACTCATCACTTCACCATTCTTAGAATCAAAACCAAAAGGGAAAATCACAAGCTTGAATCGAACCAAGACTAAACCCTCAAGAGCATCACAGAAACCGAAGGAGTTTGCACATGCTATTACCAAGACAATTACTCTTATCACCACCAAAACAATCTCAACGTAAGCTCCCTTGCTCACATCTGAATTTCCAGAAATAAAAAAAATTCCATCGCACGACACACATTCCAGAACAACTTCAGTGGTCGCGATCGAAACCCACCTGGCACGGTCCCCGTCATTGCTTCCAACTCGATCTCTGACAAGTATCACCCAACGAGATCGAACCCACCCACTGAATCGCAAATCACAGCTGCTGCATCAATGTCGATCCTGAAACTCGCAATAACTCGCAATGGCAATGGCGATTTGGGACCTGAATTTAAATAGTGGTGATGGTGGAGAGGTTTAAGGTTTGAGAAATCAGAAATCAGACATCAGAAATCTGTTGCCGTGTCAACGACAAGTCAGGCGGTGGATGCAAGTGGCAGCATCGAGTGAGGCGAGCATCCGTCGACGGCAGCGTGTCCGTAATTTGCTGCTCCGATTTGTCGACGATTCAGGACTGTTTCTCACGATTTTTGCTTTGTTTGTAGGCTTACTCTCTTCGCTGTTGAAAATTCAATGTGCGTGTTCTCAGGCAGAAAAAAAGTAACAGCAAAACAGGGATTCTCACCGTCCCAGTGCGCCACCCAGCAGCGAAGAAATGGCGACGGAGCCTCGTCAAGTGCGTGGTCTTGGACCCTGTCCTGGAAAGGATAGGGTAGGGTTTATAGCTCAAAGTGAACTGACGGCCCCCCAAGTCGTTTCAGGGGTGCATGTAAAAAAAAACCAAAAAAAAACTATTTTGTGCCCGATTAATTTATCTTGTACACTTCTCCAACTGTAGCTGATTTTGATTTGGGGTCTTTGATTGCAAATATGAATTTAAAATTTGTAAATTTTATCATGAGTGAAACAAAAAAAATTTCAGCATTTTCCCAAGGGGCCAAGCAAGGGGTCAATTCACCCTAGTTGATTTACAGTGACCCAGACTATTTCCACCCCCCAAACTATTTCCATCCCCCAGACTATTTCCACCCCCTAGGCTATTTCCATCTCCCAGACTATTTCCATCCCCCAAACTATTTCTACCCCCCAGACTATTTCCATCCCCAAGACTATTTCCACCCCCCAGGCTATTTCCACCCCCAGGCTATTTCCATCCCTAGGCTATTTCCATCCCCCAGACTATTTCTAGCCTCATTTGAATTTTGTCCTTTGTGGTCGACAACTTCATTTTGGAATGTACATTAGGGAGAAAATAAAGGAGGAATGAAGGTGAGAGTGGTAATTGGTTGGTTCATCTTATAAATAACAAGGAAATGGAGTTGGAGGATACTACAGTAGTGACAAGATTGGGGGATATGAAGTTTGACATTTGTGAAAAAAAAAAAATATAAGGATATAGAGAAGTTGGGGTATGTGAAAAAATTGAAGGATTTTGTGACAAAGTTTGGGATTCAATAAAGTTAGGGATATGTATAACGTTATTAACCAACATTGGAGGTGGCCTTTTTGCTCCCTAGAAAGTGGGAACCCCCAACATTGCAACTTCCTAGCTAGACAACGGCTTTGTGCAATTTAAACTAAATTCATTCTCAGGGATTCAAAGAAGTATTATTCCAATTTCCAAGGGAGAGTGATTTAGGCTATTTAATCCCTATAGGACCAAGGTCATTTCTCCATCAAAACCATTCAAAACTGCCATTTTTGTTGCATTCATGCAGGAAACAAAAGAATATGTTTATTAGAATCTAACAGTCAGATCTTGTATTTTACATGTTTGAGATTTTGTAGTAAAATTTTTATGAAATTTGACTGTATAGATTGAGAAATATTAGCATTCAAAGTTGGAAAACAAATTTTTTTTTGAACACTAGCTTGCATTTCAAATGACTTTGACCTCCATTTGTGGAATTTTTTTCACTATAAACATTAAATTAAAAAAAGAACATTTGATTTTTGTTCTTTAAAAATTATTAAGTAGAAGTAGGTCCAAAATTGAAAGAAAAACTAAGCATTAATAGCTTTAAGATGGGATTGAAACACAATAATTCCAATGGTGAGATTGTTCTAGCAAGCAAACAGAACTTTGTCAAACCATTTTATTGAAAAATTGTAAAAATTGCATTTAGAAATGAATCCTAAAAGTTATTTTTTAAGAAGATGTTTAGATTGCTCAAAAAATTAACAAGATTGTTCATAACTTTCACATCATTAATCCAAATGGAATGAATCAAAGCTTCACTTAGATAAAAAAATAAGGTCTATAAGAAACAATTTCAAAAAAAAATTATTTCAAGTTTTTATAGATTTTGTTTTACCCAACAACATGAAAATTCTAGTTTGAGATGGCATAACTTTTGCTCCTGGGCATCGATTGAAGTAAAAATTATATTTTCACAAAGGTAATAAGTTTTTCTACCTTATGAGAAAGTTTCAAAAAAATTCACCAAAAATTGAAATCATAAGAACTTGCCCAAAATCCATTTTACTCCTAGAAGGGACAATGGTCATTTAGGGGTTGACAATATTATGTGAAGCTTGGGGTTTCATTGTTTGATTATAATTACATTAAGGATAGTCACACCTTTTCACTGCCCGAAACTTCTTCTACAAATGGGGACGTGGCGGCTCCCCATTAAGTTTCTGTTGCCTCTTTGACACGGAATATATTTTTTCCTGCAAAACCTTTGCAAAGTCCATTATTCTTCTCTGGAGGTGAATAATGGACTCTGCAAAGCTTTTTTACCTAAATTTTTTGATCTCGCGTAGCTTGTTTTCACCCTTATTCACCTTTGCTGCCGATTTAAACATTGCTGTCAATTCCACCTTAGCTTCCGATTGAACTCCAGTTGTCTTGACTAGGTCCAAAGTCCGAACATCCTTCCGAATTACCCGCATCCAAGCATAGGAGTAAAACCATTCCCCAAATTTTCATTCTCCACGCTTAACACGCCCAAAAGAGATGTCACACCTTCTTCACCCATCGCCACTCTCCATTGGCTCCTGATTTGTCTCAGCAACAGCCCACTCTTCAGAGAAGTTTTCCACGGTAAAATGTCCATCTTCGCCCTCTGAAATTGATGCCCGTCTAATAATCTAATACCCGTCTCGGGATACATGTCCATCTTCGTCCTCAGAAACTGATGCCCGTTTAATAATCTAATACCCGTCTCGGGATACATGTCCATCTTCGTCCTCAGAAACTGATGCCCTTATGATGTTCAATACCCGACAATCAGCTATCTAAAAGTTGCCCGTCTGATACCCGACCCGGTGGACCTACCCATCTTCGTCTCCGTCATTGGGGAGAAAAGAGTGTCTCTGTAGTCTGTTTTTGCAAAGTAGGTGAGCTATGGCGCCCGATTTCGAAATGCTGTCTATCGAGTCCTTCACCGACAGGAGCTTCATCGTGCGCAACAACAACACTCACACTTGAGCAGCCCAAAGCCAAGCGCATCCTAGTGGTCCGAATATATTAGGGGAAGTTTTTTTTTTGAGGTAAAGCACGCTAAATAGGAGCAAGCGTTGGCTAGAGTGAGAAGGTGAGAGCGACGACAGAGGAATGGGAAATGAGAGAGACAGAAGGAGAGAAGAAGGGCTAGGAAAACACGATTCTTGCTGAGGGTTTGCTTTAAACAGGGTTTTGTGCAATGGCGACGAAGCGTCAGCCTCCGATTGCGAGTGGCTCGCCCGCCGGTATGTGTTGCTTCTAACGCTGCTGTTCGGGTTGGTTTTGGTTGCGATTTTTGGTTTTGGAGGGCGAGGAGTTCAGGGTTTTGAATTTGGGTTTCGGACCTCCCTTACGCTGTCTAGGGTTGGGATACTCCTCTGTTTAATTTCTCTCCCTGTTGCGCTGTTGTATTGATTGATCATTCCATTACGCGTTATCGAGTTTCTTAGTTACGTTTAATTTTTAATTTACCTCAGAAGCGAGGTATGCAAGAGCAGGGGGAGCGCTGTCTATTCTTTGATAAGGAAGGTTTTCGTGGACTCAATGACATTCGTTTTTCGGTAGAGAGTTTTGGTTTCGGAAGGGCTTGGGGGTTTAGGGTTTTTAACTTTCTTACTCTGCCTAGGGTTTGGACACCCTTATTTATTTTATTTTTTTCTGCTCGGTTGCTCCATTGTATTGATCGGTCATTTCTGTAGGCGTTATCAAGGTGTTTACGTTACGTGTAACTTAGAAAGTTAACCTCAGAGGGCGAGCTCTGGAAGAGAAGTTGAAGCATTATCTAGTAGGGAAGTTGTTTTTGGACGCAATGAGTCTCGTTTTTCATAGAAGTAGCGATATTGAGAACAAAACACCGACTCAGGGCTAGAATCATGTCTGGTTATATTTCTTCAATATTTAGCTCCCCATATTTAGTGTGAGTTGACACTTTGGAGTTGGAAAGGGCATATGTTCAAGTTCTTATCTGATTTAACCCCTGAGTGCCTAGTGCGTGTTTACTAAAATCCAGAGTTTTTTGAACTCAATCCAATCAAACAGTCACCTTGAACAAGATCCACAAAACTGACCGTACCGGCCGTACCGATTGGTAGTGGAGACAAGTCCAGTTACAGTACCGATTGGTAGTGGAGACAAGTCCAGTTACAGGAAAATAGGCAAATGATTTGACCGTACCTTTGAAAAGATTATAATAGTCAAACACGGCATCCTTTCAAAATTGGGAGGCCAGATTTGAGGCGATGGGGTGCTCAAGGTCAAGTACCGGAGAAATTATCAAGAAAAATTGCACCCAGACCTCCTTAATGTCACGACCTCGGCTCTCAAATGCGTGACTATATGGAGTTTTGCAACATTGTCTTGTGCTGTGTGTACTAGTGACATTAAAGAAGTCCTTGGAATCAGGAATGTGGTCTGGAACCCTTTTTACACTTGTGGAACTCATTATTACATATGTTTGCATCTACGACATAGCAGAGTGATAGTGAGACTAAAGTTGGGGAAGGCCATTCCATAAGGTATTTGATGAAAACATTCCATAGACGATGTGATGTTAGAGACGACGATATCAAAGAGGTTTCAATTGGTACCGATTTCTGCAACTTTTTACTCTGACGTGCCCGAGCTACGAATAGAAAGCCATTTTGGAGGTTTGTATGCACCTAGTGAATCACTGCGATAGTTTAACCCCAGGATGCAACTAGGAAGTCCGCGTAGGAAGCTATTAGTCTATTATAATAACTTTCAATACATTTTTCTTTTGTTTAAAGATGTAAGGTATGATTGCTTTTTGTAATTGGGACATATTATTACCTTCCTTTAAGATTTATTTTAACTGCTATAGATATGGAAGCGGCCACTTTGGCAATGTGGGCACTTTAAGGGTTAATAGATTTGAGCGTTTCCATGACTTTATTGTTGCCCTGGAAGGAGAGTTGTCTGGGAGTATAACCGAAGACTTTCTCGAAGCTTCGTGACGAGTGCTTGCTTGCAAATGCTTGCTCGTACTAAGAGAATATCTTTCTACTGCTGAATCTGATGAGTGTTCTGGGGTCGATTGCAGGGCTGAAGATTAAGCTGAGGCCCGGAGCAGCGAAGGCAAGCAAAGGGAGTCAACCAGAAGATAGTGGGGAAGACGTGGGAGCCGACTCAGGAGATGATTCAGGATTGAACGATGGGATGCTGAAAAGGAAGCGGGAATCGCCACCAGCAACGAACACTCCCAATAAGAGACCGGCAAGGGAGGAATCCCCAGTTCCCTTTGGAGCTAATGGGGAACCTGTGGAGGTAGTACCGGGAAAGAGTGAACGCCTTGCTGGTGACCTTCATGTTGTCAAACAGCGTGTAGGACAAATTCACAGCTCAGTTGGAGCTATCTTACAAGCAGAACAAGCTGTGCTAGCGGGCTTCGATAGGGACTATGAGGAAGTAAAGAAGGGCACTCCAAGTTTAGAAAACCTATCACATGGACAGCTACTAGTTAATTCTGTAATAACTTCCGATCAAGCTGGGGCTTTTATCCCAGGCAGGAGAGCAGGTGCAGATCCTGCGGGGTTTGGTGGACAGTCACATTTGATGTCCATGCAGGCCTCGTTGCCGTCTGGTACACCTGGTTCCAGGACAACTGATAGTGCAACTGAACAACATACCATTCCTAGTCATGCCGGTAAGATGCTCTCCACAACGGCGCACTCCTTTATTCACTGTCCTCGTGAGTCGACACCTAAAGTTTCCAAAGTTCATAGGTTAAGCTTCCTGAGCTTATGCGTATGGGTTTAGAAAGTAAATATCTATATTAAGGATACAGAAAGTCCTCACATACGAGAGATGTCCCATTTACAGGACAACGCATTAAGTAGTATTGGTAGAATATATGCATTTCACTGGCCTGTGAGCGTTATTTGAGAGAGCCATCCACCTTTCGTAAGGCAATGGAGTTCTTGCTTGTCGAGATTGAAAGAAGTCAATGCTTCCGAAGACTAATGTTGACTCCTATTTGGCAGGTTGGTTTTCATGGACAAATATACACATTTTGGAGAAACGAGGTCTGCCTGAGTTTTTTAATGGCAAAACACCTGGCAAGACTCCAAAACTGTACATGGAGTACCGGAACATTATCCTGAATAAATATAGAGAAAATGTCAAGAAAATTATATCTGTTGCCGACGTGCAAGACCTACTCGTTGGCTTGGACGAGAAAACCATATCTCGAGTTCTAGATTTTTTTGATCATTGGGGTCTTATCAACTACCAGGCCCCTGCTGAATTTCGGCCACTGTGGCAAAGCCCAGTTCTATCGCTAGATTCCGACGTGACAGGCTTGTTACGGGCATTGCCTCTAAAGGGCTCTAGTTTGTACGAGTATGATAACATACGAGCTCCTGTTTCCAAGCAAGGTCATTTAAATTCAAAATCAGCCGATGTAGCTATTTCAGAGTTGCTGGCTCTTCCAGAAGGACCAGAAGTGGAGTATCACTGCAATTCGTGTGCTGCTGATTGTAGCAAACAGCGCTATCATTGTCAGAAGCAGGTTAGTTTTTTTTCAAGTGAATTTCCGATGTTATTTATCTATATTTATATCAGTGCAGAGTGGTGGGCGTGGTTTCTCTGCTGCTGAAGCCCAGTTTTTATTTTTTCCATGAATGCCTGATGTTTATCGGGCTGTTGGTTGCTGGCAGGCAGATTTCGATGTGTGTTGTGATTGTTACAATGACGGGAAGTTTGGGCCCAACAACGTTTCAACGGATTTCATAAGGATGGATTCCACTGAGGAAGAGAATGGGAATGGTGTCGGTTGGACAGATCAAGAGACGCTTTTGTTACTGGAGGCTTTAGAAATGTTCGGAGACAATTGGAATGAAATTTCTGAGCATGTGGCTACAAAGTCAAAGGCACAGTGTATCCTGCATTTCATACGGCTTCCTGTTGAGGATCCGTTCTTAGAAGATATGGAGACTCCCGGGACTACTTTGACTGTTCCAACTCCACCGCTTATCTTACAAACAGAAAACACAACGCAAAGTGAACAGTCTGGTGAGGGAAAAGCAGAATATAATCCCCATGCACCGAGTACTGAACCTGGTTTAGAGGTTTCTAGGGATCTACACGCACCTCCTTCCAGCTTTGTAGCTTTTGCTGATGCTCCCAACCCAGTCATGGCTCAGGTAATATTCAGAGCTGTTCTTGTTGAGTTGACATGCCCAGCCTGTGCTGACTGTTAACGGTGTGCATTATGAACTGTATGAATGTATATGAAACCACAGGGTTCTATATTCAAGCCTAGGAGATAGTAATCCGTCTATGTAGGAAGTTGGTTTTATCGGACGTATTACTTAAAACACGAGTGTCTGGCTACACTTGTTGTATCCTCCTCTTTTCCAAATCTGCTATGTTCCTAAATGTACCTTTGAAAGGGTAGATGCGTTTGTTTTGATACCTTCATGCTTTGCACTTTCAAAGTGCTAGCTAGGGTTCAATGCTGCTAACTTGTTTGGTAAAGCGATCGTCACTGAGGGTTTTCTTCCATGAAATACCTATTTCGTTTATGCCAAAACTTTGATGCGGGTTGTATTCACTTTGGATACTGTGCTTCCAGCTGCGGATGTTGCCAGAATGAACTCTGTTTCCCTGACAACCAGTTATTTCCTTGTAGGTTGCGTTTCTTGCAGCTATGGTTGGGCCACGTGTAGCTGCAGCAGCTGCTCAGGCTGCACTAGCTACATTGACGCAAAAGGACCCTGGACCTCGGCTTGCAGCAACTACCGCCATCGCAATGGATCCTCCCAGGGGTCCCCCACCGAGCTCTGTGCAACAGCCGGCCAGGTTCAGCTTTTCCCTTATGCTGATGATGGTACATATTTTCATTCGCGTCAGGTTTTATCCTCTTAGTGATAAATGCCCTCTAGTATGTTACTTTTGTAATCCTCTTTTGCAATATGCTACACTATTCTGATGTACAGTACAATAGTCTGCACTGATCACATGGTAGAACTGATTTAATCCGTCAAAGTGAGAAACCATGGTGTCTTAATACATATGTAGTCTTCAAATGGTTTCTTTATAGTGTTAATATCCAAATTAAGAATAAATTTCGAGTCATAGAATGTGGACATAAGCAAGTTCCAACTAGCTGTGCTCTTGAAGTTTGCAGGTTACTGCCAGCAGATTCTGAAGTGCGGAGTTCTAGTGATGCAAGTCAACCAAGCACTGCTGAAGCTGGTTCAGTTGGTGGGGCTTCAGTCTCTGGACAAGAGAGTGTCACGGCTTTTAAGCCTGATGTTTTTAGCCGCCCTTCTTCTGCCTCTATTCGTGGTAAAAGTCACAATCCTTGAGGTCCAGCATGAGTTTCTCTGAGCTCAGGCCATGTTAGCGAGGATCACTGTCTTTCTTTATGATGGTAATGTACGTGAAAAAACATGTTTATCATACCGGTCTGTCAAGTATAGCTGTTGTGCTCATGTTTCTGAAATCATCCGTTTTGATGGAGACTCTTTCAGGTGGAGCAGTTGTTTCAAGAACTCAAGTAAATGGGAAGTTCAAAATGTCAGCGGATGTCCTCAGCAATGTTCATGTAAAACTTGCTGCGGCAAGTGCAATGGCTGCTGCTGCTGTCAAAGCAAAACTGCTAGCTGATCAGGAGGAACGGGAAATGCAGCGCTTAGTCACCACTGTAATTGAGCACCAGGTAATGGCAGCTCCTAGAGTGGGTGTTCCAACCGTCATTGTGTCTTTTTAATTTAGTGAAAGCAAGTTAACGTGTGTTCCTCTGAGCAACTGACAGACCTTGGCCAAGGTGACATCATTCGTTCTGTTGCGTGCACGTGTTCGAGTTTTATTAAACGGATTTCAATCTTGGATTCTGAAATGGTCACAAGAACATTTTATTCAAATTTCTTAGTATCTTCTCCTATTGAGCTGTACTTGCTTCACTTGGCAAGGAAAATGTGATCCTATTCCAAGGATGTAGTCTGAGTGAAGGAAGCATTTGCTGCAGCTGAAGAAGCTGGAACTGAAGCTGAAGACGTTCAATGATTTGGAAATGATGCTTTCCAAAGAATGCGAGTCCGTTGAGCGCGCACGGCAAAAAATCTACTCAGAGCATGCCCGCATGGTGGCCACTCGCCTCGGTACAACTGGTAGCCCGAATCCAGGCCCCCTTGGAGCTGGGCAGCAAGCTGGACAAAGACCTGCTTGTAATTACCCCCCTTTTGGACAAGCTAACCCCCAAATGCATACGCCAGGATCTGCTTCAAGCTTTCAAGGATTGAATCCTCTAGGCTCGGCTCCATCACCAGCTATGCAGGGGCTTGCAAGACCAGTGACTGCTGGAGCCATGTCAACACCACCAGGGCAATTCATGCGACAAGGGATGGCCACACCTCCGCAGCAATTAGGAGGGCGAGCAGCAATGCCTCAAGGGACTCCCCAGACTCCGCAGACGCTGGGAAGACCCTCGGGGGTACCGAGTGCCATGACTTCTAATCAAACCCCTGGAAGACCCCTGACAGCACCTCCAGGGATGTCGCGACCTGCACCAGGAGGCACATCTAATGCTGGACCACAATAGAACTGGAATGTGTGTGTGAGCGCATTCTGATGAGGTAACTTGGGAAAGGCGCGATGTAAGCTTTTTTTCACAAGAGGATGTTATGTTTCTAGCGATTTGAAACTGTGTTTTGAGTTCTTAAATACTCAACGAAAGCTCCATTGACAGAAACGTTGTAAGTACACCGACACTTGTTATTGTTGTTTTTCGAGTGTGCGAGAATCTACAGGGGTCGTTTTCTGATAAGAGTAGCAATTAGGTGTTGAATCTTTCAATAGGCCCAAATAGTCATTTCACGCGCATGTTATTGTCTTGGACGGAGATGAATCCCAAAGAGCAGAATGCTGGACGCAAGAGAAGCTGCTCGGCATCAGAATCTTTTTTTGGGAGTTTTGGCATGTTCTGCGTAACTTATGTCTTTTTACAAATATATTATTTACCTCAATTTCATCAAATTTGTGGTAAAGATGGTTGGGATTTTCAAGTGTAAAGCATTAATTTAGATGAATGAGAAGTTATGTGGACCAAAACTACTTGGATGCACTCTTTTCAATTCTTCCAAAATATGGGCCTCGAAGAGTTTAGGTGTAAATTGTTTCTTTATTTTTGACTCAAGGTAACTATATATTGCATTGCAAACAATATAAATCTACCATCAATAGGGGACACCTAGGATAGCAATTGCTACATAGGTCCATGTGGCATAATTGGTAGAACCATTGCCAACTTCATTCTTGTGTGTGTAATATTCTAAACTGATCTTTTCTTTTTAAAATATCGTAGAAACATTGGAAATTTTGCATGCATGGCTTCATAACTTTATATTTTCTACCTCATGTTACATTCTAAGGTAGTCTGTTCTAAAAGTGATTGGCTAATAAAACCAATCATGGAGTACCAACAACTTACATTCCAGGAAGTGGTTGGGTTTAGTGAACACTGCATTTCAACTTCAAAAATTTGTAACTAATTATATAAAGGTCCAAAATATATGAAACGACTTGGGTTAAATGCCAATTCCATTTTTCTTCCTACCAAAATTTATTGAAAATTGTTTCAAGGATTTTAGCTTCTCTAAAAAGGCAATTAGCTCTTAACAATTGCTTTAAGAATAGACTACTTTACCTCCAAATTGGAGGCAATAAGAAACTTGTTCATGTAACAAGGATTTTAGAACTAACCTCCCACACTCTCAATGTGCATGTTGGTTGCCATTGGGATTGCTCTAGATCTTTGCCATCTCCTTTTTTTTGGAAAGACTAGCTACACTCATGAAATCTTGACAACCCATGATATTCAAAGTATAGGAGATATTTGACATATTTTCTAAGCCTTCCACAATATTTTTCAAAGAAGTAGGTCAAGTTCAAATTCATTTGAAAAAAGAGGTTGGAATTCTTCAAAAATAGTATAGTAGGAACTTTAGTAATTTACTTGTTGCATTTGTATTAACCTTAGAAGGATGCACCCTCCATGATCAAGGTAGTCACCCAAATACTCTAATTATTGGACCAATAGTATTGTATTCTTTGTTTCTATAGTTAATAGTGTAATCACCCATCAGACCATTTAGGTCCTTAGCATCCTTCCAAGATTAAGGTAAGTGAGTCCATTGCATGCAAATTATAGCCGTGTACATTTCAAAGCTTGAATGTATACCAATAATATGATTTTGCTTGCAATAGACTAACTTTTACCTTACACTTTAAGTCTCATCAATTTGATTGCTTGTGAATCAATCATATTGATAATAAAACAGTCTAAATGTGTGACAAGTTTGCTACAATCATTGATAGTGCAACAATGGAGCACAATGTTCCTAAATTGTTATTAATGAATAGAGGGAATTAAAGAAATATGAGTGTACATTGGATCTGTATTTAGTCTGGGTGGGAAAATACTTTTGAAGGTACCATACATATAGGTCAAATTTGGCATAAATTAAGTCATTTTTGTAAATCATATGCAACATGTCATCTTGTGAATGGTGTGAGGTGTCATGGACCCCTAAGAATTTGACTTGGAAATTCAATTTTGGCACTGAATTAGACCTTCACATACGGTAATACAAGTGGCGATGTCAGACTTGTGTAATTGTGAGAAATACATCTCAAAAGTAGTAAGAATGATCCTTATTGAAAATCTGTTTGGCTTAATAGGGAGTTCAGTTTCAAACTACTAATGACTCCTAT
The DNA here is from genome assembly GCA_963969595.1 of Neckera pumila. Classification (NCBI taxonomy): domain Eukaryota; kingdom Viridiplantae; phylum Streptophyta; class Bryopsida; order Hypnales; family Neckeraceae; genus Neckera; species Neckera pumila. The sequence goes on from OZ018412.1 coordinate 11,395,103, forward strand.
TGGTGTGTTAGTTGCATTGAAAGGCCACTGCCCTTACACTGCAACATAACAATTGCTAACATCTTCAAGGAAATGTTGTAATTTAGGTTCACATAAAGAACTCCTCAAAATTTTAGCTTGTGTTATGTGAGGGCTTACTTGTATGAATCCCGTCTCTTAGAGTGAATTTGTGTTACAATATATCCTTGCATGTGGCTACCCTTACACTTTTCAAAACAGAATTGGTAACATCTTCAAGGCATGTTTCAGATTTAGTAGTTCGTTAAGAACTCTGCCAAAAAATTGTCTGTGTATTCAGTGGGTTTACTTGAATGAATCACATTTCTTAGAGTGAACTTGTGTAAAATGTATAAGGTAGGAGGCTGTGAAAAGGGGAGATCTTCTACAGTAGCTTGACTTCCAATAGATACTTTTGGATTTTGTAATGTAGATGATGTCACACGGTAATGAAAAAGGATGATTTTCAAGGTCACCCCTTCGTTGTTTAAGGGTTAACTTGTTCAACGTACCAGTATCTATCAAGCCCAAAGGCCAAGCTCCTAACGTATAATTTACACCCACAAAGGGAGCGTGTAGTCTGTGAAGCTTTTAGTACCCCAAATGTATCAAAGACGGCCACCTTCTCACTGAAGATCAAGTAGGCAAACCAAAGCCTTTAGTTCGTTAGCGCGACATCAAACTCGGAGAACTCCTGCCTCTAGTATGCATTGATCCCCATCAGAGGGTCTTGAAACAATCACAGGACAACTATTGCCAGTGCTCCCCAACAAGACTGATGGCTTCAAACCAACCTTTCCAGTGAAATAGATCTGTGAAATTGGGCTGTGAATTTAGAGGTAACTGCTATAACCGGCACATGCACCTTCCTTAAGTTTCTTCTTACTAAAGCCAACAATATCACATTTCAGACTGAGAAGTGCAACACTACAGTAGTGCCTCCCAACCAGAGCTTGCAAGAAGACCCATGTTGCAGTGGAATTAGCCCATCAATCCACGCACACTGACAGAGTGCTCCCATACTAACTTAAAACTCATATGCCAAGCAATGAACTTCATATAAGCTCTAGGAGACATTGAAAAAAACATTAATTTGTGAGGGGGTAAGGATGGACCTGTAGAGGGTACCGCTTTCAATCCACATTCCTCCTCTTGTCCCATTCCAAGCGCCCCAAATGAGAGAGAGTCGATGGAAATTGTGCCCGTGCTAATGACTAGTGTGCCCTGTGCCGTGCCACAGCCAAAACAAAAGGAAAAGTCATTTTTTAAATTTTTTTACTGATATAAAAACTTTGAAATTCAATAACTTTCACATTGTCATTCCAAACGCCACAAAACAAAGCCCGTACACTCCTCCTTGCCAAGAGTTTTCCAACGGTACCAAGAATGCGATCAAAATCAAAGTAAAAGTAATTTTCTAAATTTTTGATCCATAAATGCTTTGAAATTCAATAACTTCCGCACCGTAGGTCCAAACTCCACAAAACCAAGCTTGTGCAACCCTCCTTGTTGAAAGCTTTCCGACGGTACCAAACATGCGGCTGGGGGGCGCACAGTTTAGGAGATTTCAATGTAACAAAACAAACAAATTAGGTAACTAAATATACATTAAAATTTTGAAGCCTGCGAAAGGCCGCCAGTTTCTGATTTTTGGCACCCTGGCAGCAGTGCAAGTACAGAAAAATAAAAAATTATTTTTTCAAAAAAAATACTAAAAAAGAAAAGAAAATATTAAAATATTAGATATGCTGACGTGGCATTGACGTGGCGCAAGTAGTGCCACGTCAGATCAATTTTTTAATGTTAAAAAAATTCTTTTATTGCACCGAAATTGCGAAGGGGGGATACAGAACTAACAGCCTTCTTGAGGCCTGAAAACTTTTGTAATGGGTAAAAAACCATACTAACTTAATGGATGGATGGATGATTCCAGTGGAGTCTTCTGGAATATTTCTGCACCATTCAGTTTGGGCAAACACGGGGCCCAAGCTTTGTTAGTTTTTTAGTGTAGTTTGTGAATCTTTATTGCAAAGATGACTGATTCTTAGGATGAGATGGAAGGGTTCTGTTCAATGATAAGGTAGAAGCACCAGTTGTCAACCACGCCCTGTACCCAATCTGTAGGGTGTGCTATTTCCAACCTTAGGTTGGAAATCAGGCTTGACTGCTGTTTTTCTGTCCTTTTCAAGGTTGGGACTAATATGGGTATGACACATGTCCCAAAGTAGTGAGCATCCTTGCCGATCAGAATTGAAAGACTATAGACATTGTCTACTAGTGAAATGCACTTTTACAGTGAAAATTCACTGTAATTTCAATTTTGGGAATTAAATTCTGAAAATTTTGCAATCTCCATATTTCCTAGCATCCTACATGGGAAAAATTTCCACCACCTCATACTGCGCACAATCTGCTTCAAAACTCCTTAAATGATCGACTGCTGGTGCTTCTACCTTACTGAGTTAGCCAGGAGAAAACCTCCATGGCTCTCAGGACAGGAATGAAGGAGAAAGGTAGCCGCTTGCAGGAGAACCCCCCAACCCAAAAGGTGGTGAACTTCTTTATTTATTTTTTGAACAAATGGAAAAAACATAGCATCAAAAAACAACGAACACAGACAACCAAGCCTTGAGGCTGGTATGTCAATGAAGAGGAAGTAAGTGAACTTTTGATGCTCCGTATTTATTAGCGGAATTTGTCTCCCACAAGTTTGCAAGAAAGAGCCCGATCTAGGCATTAGCCCAATGGATCGAAGCTTTTGTATACTAGGGCAATGCTCGTAGAGGAGGACATTGCGCCAAATAATTGGCCAACGAGGAGGGTAGAGCCCAACAAGGAGACCTGATTATTTGGCACAATGCCCGACGATAAGGGTCATTGTCCGATGTAAATTGCTGCAGGAAATGAACAAAATTGGATGAAGTCGGGATGAGAATTTGATATTGGATGTAAAATCCATAATACCTGTTATCGGGGACAACACCATAGAATGGGCATTACGGCAAAGACCCGCCCAGGAAATACACTGGACATTTCCTGCGAGTGGTTTACAGGTGCTAAAATACTTTGGAGTTTTTCCAAACATTAGTATGTGAACAACCTCCATCATCAATAAGCATGGGGTTTAAAGATGTTTGGAAGAAATACTCCCAACAATTGATTGTCAAGGCCTGGAAGAAGTACCATATGTCCAGATTATCCTACAAAACACTACTGGTATTCACTTTAGAGACCATCTCATTGATGGTATCAGTGGCTATCCAAGTAGTCCTACAATACATTCAACCCCATCTTCATATAAGGTAGAACAGTCCTATGATGTCAACCATCTAATTTTGCCAATATCTAGTGGACCCTCCCATTTGCATCAATCACCCATCCATTACCACAATCTTAGCAACCCTTTAGCATCATGAAAATGCACTTAGGGAGGAGACAAGTGAGCATGTAGTTGGGTCATTGCAAGAAAGGTCGGTCCTATTTGCCATCACAATGAGAGTGACGTTCTTGTCATCCTCTATAACTTTTGAAGCATAAGCCTTATGAACTTGAAATTCTTATGGGAGATGTCAAACATTATGGTAATCAGATTCCTTTTTTTTTAGGAATTAAAAAATCATTTTATATTTAAAAATCTTTTTTGTTAATTTGTCACAATGTGCGGTTTAGGATTTTTTACTACGTTAGGAGTCTCCAAATTTAATGATTTGGAGCTGAAATTTTTAGGGTCTATTTGCGTATTAGGAAAGAATATTCCTACCAAAGTAAATCTATAAATCTATAAATTTGTGTCTTCCACATGAGGGCAAATAGCACTCCCATTGCACGCAGTTTCTGAACAATGAAGATAGTTCTAAGATCATTCTTTTGGTGAAATCTCATCACTATGAACTCTTTCCAAATGGAATATTTTTAGTTTTTAAAAAAATTGATTTTCCTATTTTCCACAAATTAAAATGTGAAATTACGGTGCAAGTTTCTACTTTTGGCAGATTTGGCACTTTTCCTAGTTCTCCTACTTAGAGAATTTTCCTGTGCTCTTCCTTTCTATGGTACCTTCCTTTTAAAGGTCTATACACTAAATATATTTTTCACATTTTCTTAAAATTGTTTTTCTAATTTTAAAGTACTCCCAAAAGAAAAAATGAGTACTATGAAATCACTACGCTTTTTGAACACCCTTTCTTGCAATGACCCAGTTTAGCATGCCGGGCCTATCAATGCATCATTAATTAAGTCCCGATAAACTTGAAAAACACCAAGGTTTATTTCTTGATTGAATGTCTTGATTCTACTTGCAAATGGCTTCTCTCAATATCTAAGCAATACATGAATTGACAAATAGCTTCTCTAAGATAACTAGATAACAAATCTGCTTGGTAATAGGCATGTTCATCTTACCTCGGAGTACTAAACTAAAACAACCTTTTACAACTTAAGAATTTCACCAAGTATTGAAGCAAATGGCGTTAAATATCCTACATGAAGGTCAACTTCAACATAAATTAAAGTAATTTTTCTATTAAAAAAGTGCCGTATGTCATGTTGTGAATGGCATGAGATGATGTGACCCTTAAGAATCTGATGTAGAAATTCAATTTCAACATCTGAGTGCCAAATCAAATCTTTGTATACGATAGGTAGAAACCCTAGTTTAGACAATGGAATTGTTGTAGAGTAAAGTTGAGAAATGTGATTTGACAGATGCTTTAAAACAAAAACAAAAAAATTCCCTACAAAGAAAATAATTTTCTAAAATTCCAATATATATTTCTTTTAGAAATATGTTTTGGTAATTGGCTAATAAGGTACATGAACCAAATTACACCACTCCACATTCCATTCCATTCTGTTTGGTTCATAAGCTTGGTTCGAATGGTTGTGTCTAAAGTAGTGCAACGAGCCTCTTGCGGAGGTAAAGCCCAGGGTGAATGTATAAAAAAGGACCCCCTACTTTGTGCCGTCTTTAATCAATTGCTAGCACCTCTTCTTGGCTAATTTGGGGCCTCTGATTGCAAACATGAACTCAGAAATTGCAAATTTTATCATGCGTTGCAAATAAAATGTTCCTGCGTTTTCCCCAAGGGTAAAATGGGGGGTGCAAAAAGACCTCCGCAAGAGGCTCGTTGCACTACTTTAGACTCGACCGGTTCGACTTCTGTTCAGAGAGACAGGCAAGTTGACTTCCTTGATGATCCTGGAAAGGAAGGCTGGCACTGGACTGGACTTGTTTCAAGCCAAACGTTAAAAAACTGCGAAAACTCTGAGCTCCGGTTGCCGCGTCCCAGGAAGAGCCGGTCGACCCCGCCCCTGGCCTGCCTTTGAAAGGTAACTTAACTTACTTCTGGATTTTCAGTTGTTGGGAATCATTTCTCATAAAGAAACGATTTGCTGTGTTAAGGTAGAAGCACCAGTAGTCGATCATTTAAGGAGTTTTGGAGCACATTGTGCGCAGTAGGAGGTGGTGGAAATTTTTCCCATGTAGGAAGATAGGAAATATGGAGATTGCAAAATTTTCAGAATTTAATTCCCAAAACTGAAATTACTGTGAATTTTGGGAGCCAAGAAGTGCATTTCACTAGTAGACAATGTCTACAGTCTTCCAATTCCAATCGTCAAGGATGCTCACTACTTTAGGACATGTGTCATAACCATGTTAGTCCTAACCTTGAAAAGGACAGAAAAACAACACTCAAGCCTGATTTCCAACCTAAGGTTGGAAATAGCGCACCCTACAGGTTGAGTATTGGGCGTGGTCAACAACTGGTGCTTCTACCTTAGTAACCTTCCTTCCAAGATAGAAACACATAAGAGCATCGCCACTGTTACACAAAATTTTGGCCTAGCCCGGTGCTTGCTGAGCCCAGAAGAATTGTTGCCCCCCACCGCGGACCTAGGGAAGGTGGTTACTGAGCCGGGCCAACAAAAAAATGGTTTGGCACGGCATCTTCCCTATGCCATCTCTTGTTATATTGAGCTACTATTTTGGGGTTCCTTTGAGGAATAGTTGTTAGCTTTTTGTCAACATGCTCCGCCAATACAACATGTCATGAACAACAATTGATGTTGTGGTGCTATGGCATGGAAGAGTGGGGGACCAACGTCACACCGGGTGTAAATCCACGAAGTCAACACCACAAACCTCTTTTTCTGCGTCGCTTTTTCTGCGAAACAATGGCGATGCTCTAAGAACAGCCCCATTGCAATACATTGAAGCAACACTCTAAAGGTTCTACACCATTGATCTTCTAATAATGAGGAATGTCCTCCATTGATTTGTTTCATAGTGTTGCTTTAGCATGTTGTAGTGGGCCGGCTCTAAGGTAGGCACCCAATAAGTGCCACTTACTTATGTAGTTTCTATTATTAATGTGGTCAAATTTTCATATTTTTGGTTGACAAGTGAAAAGAGGGCTAGTTTCCAACGCACCAAAGAATGCGACATTTGGATACCATATGCAAAAGTTACAAATGGTCAAAGTTTTTTTTAGTAGAGGCTCTAAAATATTTTCTTTCACATAGGTACATACTAATTTTGAAGATGTCACATAGTAATGATGGCAGTTTTGGGTCGGTGGCGCATTTGAGGTGCCCACCTTAAAAGCAACTCTTTTATGGCCATACTAGCTCAAAGGTTTAATGACCCCAAAAATTAAATTAAATTATTAGCGAACTCAACAAAAATGCATCCAAAGTGGTTTTATAATTTTGCAATGTTTTAGAAATATTTTACAAATGTTCAAAGTTGAGAATACATGATAGCCATTGATACATAATGTAGACCCACTTTAAATGGACAGGCTTTGAAGCAAAATGTCTCAACTTTCATTTATTACTCCACAAAATTCCTCCCTTCTCATTGGTTGCTTTTGAAAAGTTGTAGTTTCAATAGTAGAAAATACATTTTTTTGTAACCGATCACAAACAACTCATTTTATTCAAAAACAACTTGCTTTTCCTAAAACAAGTCTTTTTGGACAAGTTATACCACATGCAATCCCTAAACAACTCATTTTCACTTGTCGTTGACAAATTATGAGTAGTTATGGGCAAGTTATTCTAGACAACAGGGTTGTTGATGACCAAATTTCTACTAGTATTTTGAATCATAAAAATATTCATTCAAAGTCACTTTTTAGGTGTTTGGAGAATGGAAAATGTAGCAATTAGGTGTTTCTATTTTAAAAGCCTCAATTGCTTCTATGGACACTTCTTTAAAAAAAAAATTGAAAATAGTCTCCCTCACACCACACTATTTTATGAACTTTATAGGATAATTGATTTTAGCATTAATTGCAAACTACCAATTGTCGCAACCAGAATTTTTGGTTTTCCTTTGCTTAACTAAATTCTGGAACGGAAACGGGTAATTAGGATCCGTATCCGGTTAGAAGGGCAGAAGGGAACTGGAGATAGGCAACGCTAATCCAGCAAGGAGAAAACTGTATTTGATCCGGTCAGAATGTTAGTATTCAGGAGCGGAATCAAATCCGGATTTCACCTCAGATTGGATTAGGGTTGGACCAGATCGATATGGACCGGACCGAAAATGGTCATGATGACCTGCCAGGGGTCCTGGGACTATATAAAGGTGGGACGTCCTCATTTTCACTCCTTTACTTCCCTCGAGCTCTGGAGCTGACCTTGAGCGCTTTTTACGCCTCTGTCTGTGGAAGAGCCGTTGTATATGTGTATGCTTCCAGCCGGGCATGTCCGAGAGTATAGGAAAGGTAGAAAGCGTGTGGGTTGCAGGTTTTGTGGTATTTTCCGGTTGAGATCGGACGAGAGGAAGTGAGGAACGGGACGTGCGGCTAGGAGAGAGTGAGGTAGCGATCGGTAAGGGTCCAACGGCCATTTAGTGTCCATGCCTCAGTTGCGTAAGACCAGACCAGGCGCGCCCAATTCCTCCTCCGACGTCAAGCTCCGGAAGGTAGTTCCGGTCATTCCTACGGAGGAACCGGCCAGGTCTGAGCTAATGGAGGATCTCAACACCATGGGGTGCCTCGTATTGATGGATAAACCCTGGGGGTTTAGGGAGGAGCGGATGGTCAGAGAGATTAGATGTAAAGTGTTGAACGAGTTCGACCACACTCTCCGGAGCCGCCCGACCGAATGGGAAGAAGAAAGGTGGAGGGAAGTTTACAACTTCTGGATAGGAGGTTCCGGCATAGCTGGACGGAAGGACGAGTTCATCCATGACAAGTTTCATGGAGAGCCGAGCAATAAGGATGGGTACACGGTCGCGGACTGTAAGAGCGACCGGCATTGTAATCTCCTCCAGTTCCTAGTTCCAATTGTCCACCCGGAGAAGCCGACGAGGGTGACGATGACCATCGGCAACACAATTTTCGGTTCCCTGAGCGGGGAACAGAAAATGAACTGGGCCCAGATCTTTTCCGATCTGATGTTCCAGCTGGTGACAAGGATTGGAAAGAGTAGGGCCACTCCTTTGAGTCCCTATCTCTTCCACCTCTACCACCGCAACCAACTCCTCATGCAGACGGAGGAGAAGACATTGAGCCTTCAGGAGTCTATCCTGAAGTACGGGGAGTCGGGTTCAGATGACGAAATGGAAGAGCAAATCGGGTCCGAACCCGAGACAGAAGAGGAAGAAGAAGAGGAGCCATCCCGGCCGAAGAAGTGGATGAAGACGACGCCTCCTCGCTAGAGAGGAAACCCTCCAACCACCCGGTCCACTCCGGAACAGGGACCAGATGTGGAGATGCCGGATCTCGAGGACCCGGCCGACCCGTTCAACCAGTTGACGATAATCTTGTGTGGGATACGAGCGGACTGGGAGGTCAAGAGGAGAGCTCTTACCAGTATCGGAGAGATGGTGGGTGCACCGGCCAATAGCGATTTGCCGGGTAAGGTGGGCCAGCACCTAGCCGATCCGGATGAACACCGGAAGCAGGAGGCATAGATCCGTCAGCTTCAGGAGGAAGTCGACACCCTAAGGGCTGACAATGTAGCCCTCAGGGAAGACAAAGCTACAATCCGAGAGATGGCGAAGGCAACCCGGAAGGTGGCTGAGTCGGTGAAGGACACTCTCGAAGAGTCCGGATCCACCGCAGTCAAAGCGGCACTATTTGACAAAGGGGTGCATGAGGAGAAGAAGGTATCTGGCTCCCGGATAGTTCAGATCCTGAACGAATTCACTAATCGGGTGGAAGCGTCCTTAGTGGCAACGAGAGAGGCGGCCGACCGGATGGACGTCAGCAGTCGAAAGCTGAACGGGTCCATGTACTCCCAGGAGATCCATCTTTCGGACATATCGCTACCGGATTTGTTTGCAGCCGGAGGATCGAATCCAAGGGAGCCCAAGGATCAGACACCCAAGTCAAAGAAAAGTAACCGGAGGCCTGGGCCTGAGCAACCAATTCATTTAGATTCATCGCCAGGGTCAGATCTTCCAGATCCAGCTGCCGGGGAGCGGAGCTGGAACCTTGCTGACGTCTTCAATCAATTGCCCGAGGAACCCAAGAGTCCTACGCTGGGTGGGGGAGTTGGAGAGTAGGTAGTAAGGAATGTAAAGTTTTGTAAGATAGTTAGGACCATATCAGATGTTGATCCGGTCTGGCCGGTTAGGATCGGACCCGGATGTCCAGTGCGGATTTCCGGGGGCCTTTTTTTTGCTGTGTAATCAAAGTGTATATAAGTCAGCCCCTGCTTGGGAGCTAGGAGTCTTTTCACCTAAATTTTGGGTACGTCTTCTCTTGGCCTCTTGTTGCGTGTCTCTCCCGTGTGTAGCAGGGTTGTGTGGTGAGGAGTTAGAAAGGCGCATGCTTGTGCGGGTGTGATTTCTCCCTTTGGCGTTCTTGTTTTGATCTTGTGTGCAAGTGAGCGAGTTGCGAAAGCGTTGGGAGTGGATTTCAGTTCCTCAACAGCTTTTAGGTTAGGATTCCGGGCGAGACAGCCGTTGTTAGGCTAGGTGGATAGGGAGGGATTCTTTAGTTGTGCTAGAACTTCTGGGTGGGAAATCGGGTTGAATGTCCGATCTCCTGAGAGATCTCGCTATCTTAGTGGACAAACGGAAGGACTTTAGTTGATGTTGGAACGGATGGGTTCACTTGCAACCGCCTGGCTTCGTACAGACAGAACGTGGCGCTAAGGTCGTTGTAGTATGGGAGGATTGTACGAGGGGCTCGGGGAGGGCACTTGGTTCTACTACTACAAACCACGTGCGAACAAGTGGTTTCTAATAAACTATAATTTCAAACTAAAATTTTGAGCATTGTTTGATAATGACTATAGTTTTCTATTGCCAAAATTTCCAACTCAAATGAAATATGGAATGATTTCTAGAAGAGGTTGAAAATGAACCTAAAATGGCATATTTTCCAACTCAAATATTTATAGAGAACACATTTAGATGACCGTTGCATCAATATTCAACTCAAAATGAACTTTCAATAGAGAGTTATTTTTAGGAATTTTTTGTTCATTTTTTAGACAATTTTTTAGTATATACTATAGGGGTGTCAAAGTTATTTTTCAGTTCTGCAGTGTATCTATTTACTTCAAAAATTTGTAACTAATTATCATTAGCAAATAAAAATATCAATAATTCAAAACATAAACTTTCAAATTAGGAAAATATATTCATATTTTTTTTGTTTTCATTTATTTAAATTTTAGGATATAATATAGGGGGTACAAAGTTTTGTTCGCACGTAGTTTGGACTAGATACACTAAGTGCACCCCCCGTGGCGAGGGGTCCTTGTGTGACCGGTGATCTGGGAGTTTTCTAGATTGCTGTGAAGGACCAAACCGGATCCGGATTAGTGTAGAAAATGGGAGAATAGAGAAGTGGGTCTTCAGCCACTATAAGTCACGGAAGGAGCGGCGGGCCTGCCACTCTCAAAATCAAGGGGCGAACCCTCTGATGGTGAAACAGAGGTAAAACTAAACCGGATGTGAGTAAGAGCGGATGTGAGCTGATTAGACCGGATCGGAAAGTTGACCAAATTGGAGAAGGAGAAGACGGTCTGATTGTAGTTCTTGGTGTTGTTGTGTTTCCGGTTGTTGTGTCAGAACTGGAAGAGAGGAAATATTGGTACTAATTTAGCATAGAGACCAAATAAGGCTATCTACTTCACAAAATCTCGCGGGTTCGATCTTTAGAGTCACTTTGTTATACTTTAAAGTGGTTTTTGGTAGTATAACTGGGAATTTGCTTGCCCTATGCTGCGACACCAACCTTGTACCATGAGAAAAATAATCTATTGAAAATTCTATCAAAGATCGAATATGTTGATGTATTTTCCTAAATTTCTTAAAGAAGTACACTATATAATCAATGGAAGAATATAATTAAAAATTGCATAATTAATTGTGTTAAGGTAGAAGTGTCTCAAATTAGTCACTTATTTAAGTTAACATGCACAAATGGAGTCAGAATTACAATTAGGGATTAGTTTTTAATTGAAGACATGTGAAACTCACAAATTTAGAAATAAAAATAAAAATTGAGTAATTCTTGTATTTTGTATGAATTTTCAAAGTCAAGCCTCAAAGTTTTCTAGAGGTGCATATTTGAAGCATTTTCAAAAACACTCACTAAAGGCTCTATTCCTTTGCTATTGTGTTGCACATGTATAAAGTTGAAGACATTCTATATAGATAGCTTAAGGTCTTATTTGAAACACTTGAAAAGATCACAAAAATGAAGGGCGTATAGAATTGAGTACAACTACTTTTATTATTGCTGTACTTGATCTCTACGTAAGAAATCAAGGTCAAGCCCAAAAAGTCAATATCGGTGTGGACTAAAGCACTTGATCTCTTAAATAAATTAAATAATTGATCTCTAAATGTGTTTTGTTTGGATAACATTCAGAGATCAATTAGAGAGTCAAAAAAAGTATTTTTTCAAAAATTTGTTACTTGTACTAGAAATGACAGTTTTTGAGCGTTTTTGGTGAAATCATGCATAGAACTTTTGGAGTTAAGGGGTTAAGAGTTCAAGCTAATTTAAGAATGAGAAATCATTTTTTTGGCCTTGCGGAAAAAAAGATAGCTGCACTTCACAAGCTCACTTGTCTATGAAAAAATGTCCCAAATGGTGGTGCTTCTTTGCATTCTTTATCCTAGGCAAGTTGGCTACATCCTTGAAAATTTTTAGATCATTTAAAATTATACAACATATAGGAAAAAAATAGTAAGTAGAAAGAAGTAGAGAATGTTTCAAAATACTAGATTGTTAAGAATTTAGTTATGGAATTGAAAAATGCCAATCCCAATGGTTACAATGTTGTAATAAACAATCTACATCCTATAATTTTATTTTTCAAAAAAAATATAGAATATTGAGTAAGATAAAGGACTTCAAAGTTTATTTTAGAGTAAAGAATCCATAACTATCCTCAAACAAAAACTCCTCATAATTTTTTATTCATTGATCAAAATGGAATGATACATATATATAACTCTAGAAAACCAATTTCAAATTTTTGTTTCTAGGAAAGTGTTTTATTTTTATCTGGATTGCCTATTTACAAAAAAAAATAACATATTAGGCCATAACTTTTTACTCATATTTTCAAATGTCATGAAATTTAGTGCATATGAAAGATACTCTTTTCCCCACTTTTTATTAAAATTTCAGCAAAAAACATGCAAATCCTCATTCACACCAACCTGCCCAAAATTTCTATGTAGCCAAAAAATGCATGTTGGTCCTTTAGGTGTTAAGGATGAGGGATAGTTTAGATTTCCAAATTGTAAAGCTATATTATAAAATGCAACTTAGAATAATAATTTAATGATGACAATCAAAAAACAATTGTAAAATATGATTCATAGATCATGTCTATACAAGTAGATCAATTTGTAAAGTTATTTTTTGAAGCCAATCACTACTAAAGTTAACTATTTGAAAAGCTAAATCCTTAAAATCAATTGTATAAATTTAGATATGAACTAACACAAGAATGTAAAAAAATATCAAAGGACCAAAAAGCACATTTTTGTGTGCTTGAAATGTGTTTGCATTCATCAAGTTCTTCAAAATTTGAATGCCTAGTCATGAAGGGGTTAATGTATTTAAATTTTAGTTACAATTTTTTAGAATGTTTGAAATTAGAAACACTAGAAAGTTTAGTCATGAAGGAGTTAATGTATTTAAGTTTTTGTGAAATATTTCATTACTTGAAGTTTGTTGCTATGCCATTAAGGATAAACCTAAAAAAAGAAGCTAATTAGCCTCATTGATAGCTTTAGTTTCAATTTATAATTTTGTTTGTGTTCCAATTACAATTGAATAGATGTTGTATTGTATATTATTTCATTGCAATAAAATTCTTTCATTTGTATATAGAAAATTAAATAAGGTAGTTGTGTTTGTTCATCAAATAATTATAATAACCTTCCTCAAAAAAGCTTGCTCATTGTTTATTGAGGCTTTTTTCCTTATATATTTAGACCACTTATAATGTATATATAATTGTAGACAATCTTGCAATAATTTTTACTTGTTACTGTGATTTGGTAAGTCTAATCCCTACAATAAATTCTATGTTAAGTATTGGCTTTTATACTTTCTATTTTCACCCCAAACTAACCTTTTAAAGACTATGGAACCTATATTTGTCTTCAATTTTGTTTGGTAATTTATAATTATATGTGGGATTACAATGATTAAAAATTAGAAGGTCAACTAGCACAGGGGAAGGTCATTTATTTTTAAATTTGAGCTAAAACATTGTGTACTAAATCACAAATAAAATATGAGTATTGCTATTTAGAGGGGGAGAATAAGCCTTTTTTGTTTCTTTTCATTTCATCTAAGAATATTGGAAGGGATGTGATTGCATAGAAATTTGTCAAAGTTGGCTAAATTTTGCCAAAAGCAAAAGTTATTGCACAAGTATTAGTATCAATCCCCTTGATGGAGTGTACCTCTACTGTTTACACTCCTTCCACATGTAAGTCCCATTTCAATTACTTTTGCAGGGACAACTAGACAAGTAGACAAGTATTGTCACATGACTCTTTCCATGTGTAAGTCCCCGATTTCAATCACTTTTGCAAGGACGACTAGACAAGTACTAGCACATGACCTTTTCCATACATAAGTCCCATTCTAATTACTTTATAGGGACAGTTAGACAAGTACTGTCACATGATTCACTTGATTGTCCTAACTTGTTATTTCTCTAAAGAGACTTCGAGAAGATGTAGAGCTGTGAGTAGTGACAAGTTCTTGAAACAAGTTCAAATTTCATCAGTGTGCTTTGTTCACCTTTAAGAAACAAATTAAGAAATCATCGATTTTTGTCTCTCACTTCTTCTTTGTTTTAGCTACTTTAGTGAAAAGCTCTAGAATTTTAGAGAAAATTGTGAGGGCCTTTGATTTTACTTGATCTTGTTCGATGAGTACATACAAATAGCTCATCCAATTTTTCCCATGACAACTCTTCAAGAAAAGCTATAGAAAAATGTAGAGAAAGACTCACATGTCACAAATCCCAAAGTAGGAGATATCAGACCTTTTCGATTATTTATTTATTTTAGATGCAAGTTCATGAAAAGATAAATTCCTTTGCAAAAAAGGAGATACCATTTTGATTAGGTTGCCAAGCTAGACCCAGGGGATTTTTAGAGCAAATTTTTGCTAGAAAGTGATGTCAATTTTTTTACAAGGAATATTTTGCAAGATATTTTTCCTTTCTTAGTGAATGAAATGGCTAAATTGCTAAATGAATACTTGGGATGGTATCGCTCTATTTGAATGAATAAATGACTTTTCATCCATACATTGCAGACTTCATCCACTTACATGGATGTAAAATAGCTCCGATGAAGATCGCTTTCTGCATGCATTGCCCAAAAATAAAATGAAAAAAACAACCATACTATTTGACATATGAACTGGTCTTGTACACACACCACACTATTTTATTTATTTCTGTTTTTAGGCAACAGTAAAATACTGTAGACGGCAATTTGTACGGTTGGGATGATTCATTAATCAATTATTTATAAACACTTCAAGTATGGATGCTTCTAATTCTGATAGACCTTGGATCTACAGTAAGTGATCTATTTAGGGGTAATACAGAATTAGTCGGTGATTACTGATTACCTGATTGGCAAGGCTGCAAGACACACTATTTGAAGGGGAAAGAAAACAAGACTGGTCCACAAAAATAACATCAGGACTTTCCACACCACCAGAATTCTGTAATTATCAAAGACACACTAAAAAAAATTTAATTGCATTTTTCTACAAGAAACCGTGATATTTACATTTTTTTTAGTGATTTTGACTCAACTTAAAAAGTTCTTACTAATATATTCATATACATTCTCAAACCAATTTCATTCGTCATAGGCTATTTTACCGGAATTGTGTTCTTAAAATGGTTGGTTTGGACAGAAGGTGTCTGTTTTAGGTGCGGGCGGAGACCTTCAACAGCTGATCCGTGAAGAGAATGTGCGTAGCACGCTTCCCATTTCGATCTCACTGTTGAGATAGATCACCTTCCATAAATGTGCGCTTACCCACCACCCGAATTGGGATCAGCAACAGCAGCAACAAACCCCAACGAAGGAGGCAGCTTACGAAAAGACTCTCACAGACACAACTGAAGCGATCGGCAACTGTTCAAGCCTTCACTTTTACTTCCATTTCGATGACGATGACGATGACGATGACGACGATGATGTTCACGGCAGTTCAGTTGGCAAAGGAAGACTTTCATTCATTAATTTGCAGCCAGCCAGGAAGCCCGGATAAGAAAGCATGATGGGCGTTGCTTGGGGGCATCAATCGACCACCACCACTTGGGGATGAAGAAGATCGACCTCGGACAAGCCTTGCAACTTGCCGCACCCTCTCCCTCTCGCGCTCTGTGTTACTTGCGACTTGCGACTTGCGAGCTTATTAGATTCCAACCCCCGGGCGGTGGACCCAGTTCAAGGTTCGTACTCACTCCACACGATTAATTGATGACGGAATGCCGAGATTTTTCTCCCAAAAGTAGAAAAGCCCTGCTCAATCTCTTCGGTACTGTAGAGGTAATAAAATAGGGTGTCTCTTGACAGATATTTTCCTACGAAAAGCAATAGAGCCAAAAGTTAGTGATCCAACCAGGGCTTGGAAGGAAGGAAGGTATGGGTACTTAGAATCGCCACCTGAAATGTACAGATCGCATACATTTCAATTGGTGATTCTAATTGCACACAGAGCCGCAGAACGTGAAGAATACGAAGGGTGTTTGCAAGCTAGGAGAAGAAACTGTGCGTTAGGAATACACATTCTAATTGCATAGATATATCCTCTCCAGGCATCAACTAAACAAACTTAATTTGTTACTGTATGTTAATGGAATACCCAGAGCTTCCATTATCAATTGGGAAGTAGTTCTCACGACACTCTCATTGGCTATGTCGAGTGGTTTTGATGTGGGACCTTAACGGACGAAACTCCTAATGTACACAAATTCCACCGATGGTTACACATTCTAATTGCATATATGTACCCTCTATCTCCACCAATTAAAACGAAATGGAATATCAATTGGGAAGTTCAATACTGTACAGTACCGTAGTTCTCATGTCTCTCTCATCGTCTATCCAGTGGATTTGATAAGGAGCATTAACGAACAAACTCTTAATGTACTCAAATTCCACAGAAAACCCGGAATTCTTTCTCTTTGAAATTCGAATCTGATTGCTATTACTCCAGTAAACAGTTAACTCGGAGTATCAAAGAGTAGCAAGTCCGTGTTGAGCAAACCATCCAAAGCTCTTATTAATTACTCCGAGTATTACCTTGTTCCAAGCTCTCCCCAAGTTCTGGCTAGATCTTTGTGTCTGGATCTTTGTGGCTAGGCCTTTCCCTTCCTGTGCATGCGACGTAGAAAGCTTAACCTTGTTTCCAGAAAGCAGAAGCAGGAATCAGGGCCAAGGAGCGGAGAAAGTCAGATACGGCTACAACAGTAACGTACTGTGACGGATCCCACCAGAGATGACGGAGCCTTGCCAACGGGCTGTCTTCCTGACTTCCTCACTCCATGAAACCCACTCTATTTTACTATCACTATTCATTCTCTTGCAATTGGAAGCTACAACCAAGCAGTTGCATTAGAAGTTGAGAATGCGCACGATTCCCGCCTTCTCCCTCGCCATGGGACCTTGCTCGTCGCCCGCCTGGCTTACCGCTCTCCTGGAGATTCCCTCTTCCTGGTAGACCTCGAATTGTTATCATTATCTTTTGCCTTTTCTGTTTGACCTCAGGCAGATGAAACACGAAGAATTCATGGTTTGGATGATGACCAATTCGGATGGGGCCAAATTTTGTACTCCGTATGATTCGAATCAGAGAACAACGGTGTACGTGATGATGGAAATGTGTACAGAAGGAGGTAGCTCACGTACGTACAACCTAGCTACTCAAATCTACCAAAAAATAATAGGAGGGAAGTTCAACTTGACTGTGGTCCAATTCTCTAACAACTTTTGTTGCATGGCACCCGGAAAGAGGACTCAATATTGTGGCATTCAGTATTGAAAGTATCTATGGCGTTGAGCCAATGGTCAGCTGGAGAGGAGAGCAAAAAGGTGCACAAAAAGAATCTGGACCGTTTCTTTTTGACAAGGGTGTTTACGGAACTCGTGAGGAATGTTAGGCGTAGCGTTCTTGAGGATAAGAATTCACCCGTCTACATTCTAGATGGCAACCCAAAAAATAACCACAAAGAATGACATTATAAAATGCATACACCGTATTAGGCATTCCGTCAATATTTGACCACCTCAAGAGGAGCTCAAAGAGAAATCAAATTCTGTTTCCATGGGTGTTTATGCAAATCCCCAAGGATGTCACGCATACCATTCTTTAGTACGAGAATTCCACCTCCTCCACTCTAAATAACAGCCAGCAAAACTACTCAAACTCTGATATTCACTACAGTGAGAATCCATGCAGTTTTTTCAAGGAGATTCAGGTACCTCCAACTTGCAATGGCCGCACACATAAAGAAGAATCTGGATTCCACATTCCAGGGAAAGTTAATTAGACTACTTACGCAGCTGCTAAAGACTGTTACTGATGAACAGGAGTTTTCGTGTACGGTACTTTTATCCTTGCAACACAATTGCATCCAATTGTGCAAAAAAAGAAAAGAAAAGAGTGTTCTGATCCGGAGTTTTGCTACACCGTTTGACCTGGCAACAAAATTACTTCCATTGGTATCAAAAGAAAAAGAAAAGAGTGTTCCGGGAGTTTTGCTGCTCGGGTTATCGTAGCAACAAAATTATTTTCATTTGTTTCAAAAAAGAAAAAGAAAGAGTGTTCCTGATGGGCTGAGGTTTTGCAACACTTATCCTTGCAACAAAATTACTTCCATTTGTGTCCAAAAAGAAGAAAAGAATAGTATCCTGATGAACTGAAACTCTGCTGCACTTTTTCCTTGCATCGAAATTACTTCCACTTTTGTCACAAATGAAAAGAATCAAAATTGTTACCCTAGCCCCTTGAAGTCCACAGGCAGTCCACCTTCCTGCCAGTTGTAGCAGTTGCTCCCCCAAAACGGGGTGGAATCTGCGCATGCCAGGCAGTTTAAGGTTGACAGTTGCATTCGAGAAAAGGCCGGGACTTGGCCAATCCCGAAGGAATCCCTCCCTCGGACGCGAGAATCTCCCCCACAGGGCTAAAAAAAAGGAACAACCTTCGTAGGGCCAAGGCTAATGGAAGCTGTGGCGTTGGGAGATTCGACTGGGAGCGAGTGTATAAAGCCCACTGTGAAACAATACCCGCGCCATTCTCCTCCTGTGGCTGCAGTGCTGGTGCCGAGGTTGCTCCAGACCTTGACTGCAGTCGACCATAGTCGAGTAAGCTTCGACACGGACTGCAGTAGCAGTAGCAGCAGCCATGGCTTGTCCGGAAGGCTTGCCCGGAGCGCAGTACTACCACATCATCAATGGCGTGTGCACTCGCCAGGACAGCTACTTCGGGGGCAAGCCCTTGCTGTCGCAGGGCATCGGCTACGCCGTCGTGCTGGGATTCGGGGCTCTCTTCGCCGTCGTCACCTCCTTCCTGGTATTCACAAAGGGGCTGCGTCGATTGATACCCATTGAATCATGGATTCCCAGTTTCAAGTACATTGAAGTTTTGGGGACGGATGGATTCGTGAGTTGTTCTTTTCTCGATTGAGGGATGCTTGGGTGTGTCGGTAATTGATGATCTGTGTTTTGTGGTTGGTTGCTTGGTGGTGCAGATTTGGTTGGAGAAGCGGTACATCTTTTCCAGGCACAATTCGGAGTGGTTCAACACCGCAGGACGGAACATCAAAACGGGTCTGATCGCCAGTGTCATTGTCTCTCAGGTAAGGAGACAGACAGGCTTTGGAATGTGCTGGGAATTTGATGGGTTTGGAATGGTAGTGTTTTTCTGCAATTTGGGGTGGTGTTTTGTGTCTTGGATTGGGAATGTATGGTTGTGTTGGAGGAATCTTTTTTTTGAGCGATGGTTTTGGGGGTTTTGCGTTTGGCAGTGGACATGGGCTGCGACGATCCTGCAGAGCTCGAACGTGGCCTGGCAATACGGCGTGAGCGGTCCTTTCTGGTACGCTTCCGGCGCGACCATCCAGGTCCTCTTGTTCGGCGTGCTGGCCATTGAGATCAAGCGCAAGGCTCCAGCAGCTCACACCATTTGTGAGATCGTCCGCGCACGATGGGGCACCGCAACACACATCGTGTTCCTGTGTTTCTGCTTCATGACCAACATCATCGTGACTTCCATGCTCCTGCTGGGCGGATCCTCCGTGGTGAACGCACTCACGGGCGTGAACCTCTACGCGGCGAGCTTCCTAATCCCCTTGGGAGTGGTGGTGTACACACTCCATGGGGGACTCAAGGCGACCTTCCTGGCGTCTTACCTCCACTCCGTTGTCGTGCACGTCGTGCTCGTCATCTTCGTTTACCTCGTTTACGTCGCCAGCGATAAGCTCGGGTCGCCCAAGGCTGTCCACCAGAAGCTGCATGACGTGGTGCACATTAGGAGCTGCGACGCGCCGCTCAACTTCGACTCGCAGGCGTGTGGGCCTGTGACGGGGAACAACGGAGGCTCCTACCTCACCATGCTTAGTACCGGAGGACTCGTGTTCGGAATCATCAACATCGTAGGCAACTTCGGCACCGTTTTCGTCGATAATGTAAGGGATCTGCGCGCTCTGTTTCTCGGGTTTGTGTCCGATTTCATGTTTATGGTGTGTTTGGGGACTGTATGTTTGGGCTTGTTGCTTGCACATGTGCTCTGTTTCTTGGGTTTGTGTCGAATTTCATGTGTGGGAGGGACTGTAGGTTTTGGTTTGTTGCTTGCAATTCACTGATATTTTCTTGCTGTTGTTGGTTTCCCGATTGCAGGGCTACTGGATGAGCGCCATTGCTGCCCGCCCGTCGTCCACCCACAAGGGTTACTTGCTTGGGGGTTTGGTTTGGTTCGCCGTTCCATTCTCGCTCGCAACCTCGCTGGGTCTTGGCGCTTTGGCTCTCGGTCTGCCCTTGACCGCCGCCGAGGCGAATCACGGTCTCGTCCCGCCCGCGACCGCCGCCGCGCTCCTGGGCAAGGGCGGCGCGATTCTCCTGCTCACCATGCTTTTCATGTAAGCTCTCGTGGTTGCTGCACACACACACACACATACACACACACGCACACACCATTTCCATCCCACAATTCAGTATCCTTGCGCTTGTTCCCGTGGAATACGAGTTTCTGTGCGTCGATCTGATTTTGGGTTTCGCGCAGGGCTGTGACTTCTGCGGGCTCCTCTGAACTCATTGCGTTCTCCTCGCTCTGCACTTACGACATTTACCGCACCTACATTAACCCGAAGGCGACTGGTAAGCAGATCCTGTGGGTTTCCCGTAGCATTGTGCTCTGCTTCGGCTGCTTCATGGGCGTCCTCGCCATCTTGCTCAACAAAGCGGGCGTCTCCTTAGGATGGATGTACTTGGCTATGGGCGTGTTCATTGGCTCCGCCGTCATCCCCGTCGCCTTCCTTCTCCTTTGGAGCAAAGCTAACGCCAAGGGCGCCATGTTCGGCGCCATCACGGGCATGCTAGCCGGTATCACCACCTGGTTGTCCGTCACCCAAGCCGAGTACGGGCGCGTGAATCTCCACACAACTGGTCGCAACGCGCCCATGCTGGCTGGCAACTTGGTGTCCATTCTCACCGGCGGCGCTGTGCACGCCATATTCTCCATGATCTCTCCCCAAAACTACGACTGGAGCTCCACGCGCCACATCACGCTCGTGGACGCGGACGCCTCTGACGTCCCCGACGAGGAGTACAGCGAGTCGAAGCTCAGGCATGCTCAAAAATGGATCATCAAGTGGGGCATTGGATTCACGGTGCTCATCGTGATTGTGTGGCCGATTATGGCGCTCCCTGCGAAAGTATTCTCCCTCGGCTACTTCACGTTCTGGGCTTCGATTGCCATCATCTGGGGCACGGTTGGGTCTGCGGTGATCATCATCCTGCCGCTTTACGAGAGCTGGGAAACGATCAGCTTCATCCTCATGGGCATGTTCACGAGCGACATTCTCTTTGAGCGGATGGACGATATTAGCAGCCGACTTCGTGCGATCATGACGTCCATGCCGGAGTCGGAGAGGATCTATTTGTTGGAGAAGGAGAAGCACAAGAAGATGGAGGCGAATGAAAGCATCATGGCCAAGGAGAAGGAGCTGCAATGAAAAAAGCTAAGGGGATCCAATTGTCTGTCTGTCTGTCTGTGCATGGAATATGCATTCCTACATTTGATTGTTAACATTATTGGTGATTCGAAAGGGGAGCCAATGCAGACTGAAGCTAGGGCGTGTGCAAGGGCTGTGAACGGGGGTTTCTTAGCTTGTTGCCGGGGGTTTGTTGTCCCGGGGGTTGCTTCCCATCACGGATTTGTATACTGTGAACACAATGGAAGAGGAAGGCCAGGGATGATAGGCAGGCAACCGAAAGATGACATGACTTCCACCAGTTTATGTAGGTACCATAGCAATGCTCACTCACGGAGCACGTGTAGAGTAGTTAGAGATCATAGAAAAGTCAATGTTGGGAAGAAAAAAATTGTTCCTCGTCATTAACGCTGTTGGATTGTAATGCTAGTGTAGGTAGGAAGGAACACAATCTAGTTATGGGGCTTCAATAGTGAGCGCCATTTTACACAAATGCTATGTAGCAGTCGAATTGTGGTTTCTTGCAATAAACTGGGGACATATCTCATGGCTTCATATCTCTGTACGGTAGTGTACGTTGCTGCACCACGGACCTTCTGTCCATTTCACATTGTTTGCGTGTTCTCTGCACAACCAACTTGCTTGATCACATCCTTGCCCCTCTTATTACAGAGTTTTTTCCAGTGCATTGTATACTTCGTTCCTCTCACAAAGCACAGAAGTCTTTGATTGAGTAGATTCTTGTGAAGGCTATCATCATTCTTTCAAATTCAGTAAGCAGCTTGCAATTGTATCAAAACCTTGTTTCAATTCTTCTGAAAGACATCACTCTTCCTTCTCGTTACTGCAAGCTGCTGACTTGTTGGCATCCTCCCAAGTATCAAGCAGTTTTCACCCGGTTTGCGTGTTCTCTGCACAACCAACTTGCGTGATCACATCCTTGTCCTCCCCAATTACAGAGATTTTTCGAGTAAATTGTGTCTGGAGAATTCTTTGATTCTATCACCTAGCACAAATGTTTTTGATCGATTAGAATCCTTCTCTCGAAGGCTTATCATTATTCTTTCAATTACAATAACCAGTTTGTATCATTTCCTAGTTCTTGTGAAAAATATCACTTCCATCACTTCTTTATTAGCTGTTGACGTGTTGTCAAACTGTTTTGGAAACAATCCTACAGTAGTTCATTCGAAATATCGTTCGGTACAGTAAACGAATCTATTCATTCGCTTTTTCAGCATGGAAAAAAAAGCTTGTAAACCCAGTCACTGTACCTTTACACAATAATATGCACTATACCTTTTAGATATTGGGCAGAATCAACCGAAAAATTATTAGTATAATGTTACCGTAACTTTAAACCGGGAAAAAAGGCAAGTCGGCAGCCATGCTCCGAATCCCCGGAAAGCACTCACATGCCTGGAGAAACGCAACTTCGGTGATTTGGATATTATTAATAATACCAGCCCTGCCA
Organism: Neckera pumila; assembly: GCA_963969595.1. Lineage (NCBI taxonomy): Eukaryota > Viridiplantae > Streptophyta > Bryopsida > Hypnales > Neckeraceae > Neckera > Neckera pumila. The sequence continues at coordinate 11,418,258 of OZ018412.1, forward strand.
GATAAGGTGGGTACACCCAAATGCGCCCCTACCTTAAACCGCCATCTATGTACTCTGTACATCTCCAAAATCAGTTCTGTACCTATGTGGAAGAAACGCTTTTAGAACCAAACTTTGTTCCTTAATAACTTTTGCACACAATATCCAAATGCTACGTTCTTTGGTGCGTTGGAACCTCCTTTCACTTGTCAACAAGACAATAGGAAAATTTGACCAATCTAGTAACAGTAACTAGGCACAGTACCAATTTGTGGCGGTTTTGGGTCTACCCACCTTAGTAATAACAAGAACCAACGGTGAAGTCTAGAACCCAAACACCTTGAAATTGATTACAGTAGAACCTCTCTTAGTGCATAGTGCGGGAATTATGCACTAGGAGAGGTTTAAGCATTTGGAGAGGTCCAGTACTATTCACTGCCTAACGTGGCTTCTAACTACAGGGCCTCCAACCATATGGCTTCTAACTACAAGGCTTCCAATCATTGTTCATCAATAAAGACTTCAAAGTACTACGGAGTATCTCTCTTAGTGCATATTATGCACCAACAGAGTATGCACTAAGAGAGGTTCTATTATATTTCTCTCAAGATCTTCAACGGCAAAGCGGCAACCCGATTTTCAATGAAAGGTTTGGACTAAGTTGTGTATCCTCAAAACCGCCATTTTTTGCTACTATGCCCAGTTCCTATTATTACACTGGTCAAATTTTCATATTTTCTTGTTGGCAAGTGAAAAAAGGTTCCAACGCATCAAAGAACGTGATATTTGGATATTGTATGCAAAAGTTGTGAAGGGTCAAAAAAAAATTTGATAGAGGTTCTAAAATCATTTCTTCCATTCACAGTAGGTACATTTGATTTTGGAGATGTAAGGTAGGAGGCTCATAAACCAACCATTTAAGTGATGGTCTGCCTTTTTCATGTGGTTCCTTGGATGGGAATATTTTTAGCTCATTTTTAAAGGTGAATCTAGAGAATTAAATGAGGAATCTAACATAAGTTGTTTCATATTTTTTGAAATATTTTTAATTAGTTATGAATTTTCAAATGAGATGTGTCGTAGGTCCCTATTTATGACACTAGGTCTTCCATGAACCATTCACTTGCAATTCTAAAGAAAAATGGCAAAAGTGAACAGAATGATTGGCTCTTGCAATTAATAATGCTTTTTTCCTTGATTCATTCAATGACTGTAGCGTTCACTTTTAGAACCACCTCATGTCCATTTCACAACCATTTATAGGGGCGGTTCTTAATGCCCGTGTGATTTCAAAGCCTACCTTATATAGTCATGATGGCAGTTTTAGGCAAGGTGCGACTTTATCTCCTCTTAGAATGAGATTTTTACACTACACCTCGGTTGTTTTTTTACATTTGTATCTTGTATTATGTAAATTACATAAATTTCAAAATTATTGGAACAGTTTTGCACATTTTGCTCTAAGCTACCTAAATTGCCCAAAAAGTTTAGGGTAGTATAACTTTTGATTCAGGCTTCCAATGAGAAAAAAAATTATATTTCCAGTAAGGGGATACATGTTCAAAACTTGTGTCCAAATTTTGTAAACATTCAACCAAAATTGACTTCATAGGAACCTATCCAAGATTTCTTGCGTGCATTGAATGGAGATTTTGCCCTTTAGGAGGTAAGCCGTACACAGACCCTTTCCTATTCCTCCCCATAAAACTTCCCCCTACTCAATCTTGCAAATATATAGATACATTTACTTCAAAATGCACACATAGTGTCCATAAACACAAGTGAGTTATTCAAGGGCCATTTATCCATTTACAAATGAGTCACTTTGGACAATATCAACTTAATTTATTTTTCCAATTTAATAGACACCATGTAAGAGAGGCCGTTTCCACAATTAGATATTTAGGCAAAAGACAAGTGGGGTTGCAAATAATGAGCCTATGAAAATGTCTTTTAGGGGCCCATAGACATGCCATTTAAAAAAAACACTATTGCATGGAATATTACCACACAATCATGCTAGACAAAGTGAAGTTTAGAGATACTTTTATAGAATAGTTTGACTTATGATCATATAGAAATGAAAAACAAATGATATAGAATGGTGGCCATTTCCTATACATGAAATCCACTAAGAAGCCTTTATTTTGTAAATGGGCAGTCTGGGCAAATCAGAAAAAAAAAACTCTTTTCAAAAACAAAAATTTGAAATTGGTTTCCTAGTGTTATATATATGTGGAAAGCTTTGAATCATTCCATTTTGATCAATGAGTCAAAAGTTATGAAGAGTTTTAGTTTGCGGGCAGTTATAGATTCTCTGCTCTAAAATAAACTTTGAAGTCCTTTATCTTACTCCATTTTCAATATTTTTTGAAAAAAATAAAAATAGTAGGATGTAGATTGTTTATTACAACATTGCAACCATTGAGATTGCCATAATTAATTCTTAACAATTTTGTATTTTGAATCATTCTCTACTTATTTCTACTTACAATTTTTTTCCTATATATTGTACAATTTCAAATGATCTGAAAAATTTCAAGCATGTAGCCAACTTGTCTAGAATCCAAAGAAGTACCACCATTTTGGACACATTTCATAGAAAAGTGAGCTTGTGAAGTGCAGCTGCCCTATTTTTTGCAAGACCAAAAAAATGATTTCAGTAAATTTGAATGCCTATATCTTGCAATCCATATGGCAGAAGTTTCTAAAATTTTCATAATATGTTTCAAATTAGTATACTACAAGATCCTTCAATTATATACGTCAAAAAAAGTTTAAATTTGGTATTTGTACTAAAAATGGCAATTTTTGAGCGTTTTTGTTGAAAACATAGTCATGCAACTTTAGGGGTTAAATTCTCGTAGATTGTATTTTTATCTACATACAAAGCTTTGATTCACTCCATTTGGATTTGTTTTGTGAATGCAATGAACAATCTTATTTTTGGGGCAATCATAGCATTTGAAGCTGAATTCATAAATGAATCCTACGAGTTATTTTCTTAGAATTTAAAAATTCATAAGACTAAGATCTTTCTTTGGAAAAATCTCATCATTGAGATAAGTCTCTTTCAATTCTACTTTGGAGCTATTAACAATTTTGTTTTTCCCTTCAATCTTGAATTTATTTTTATTTAACAATTTTTTATTGAATGAAAATTAAGTGTGATTTTCTTGAATTTTTTTCAAGACTCTCAATTCAATTTTTCAACATAAAAAATAAGAAACTCAAAATTAGTAGTGCATAAATTTTAAATTAAAGAAGATTCAAAGCCAAAAAAATCTAATCAAGCAAGGTGAAAATGAACTTTTTTTCTTCACTTTAAATGCAAATATCTTGCAATCTATGCAATCAAAGCTTTTGAAATTTTGTCCACACATTCTTACACTAGTCTAGTACATGATCCTATGGTTAGATATGCAAAAATATATTCTTAAAATTATTTGCTCTTTGCATACAATAGTAGTTTTGAGTGTTTTTTTTGATGAAAAAAGGGCTTGGAACTTTGGGAATTAAGTAGTTCAAGCAAGGCATTTTGGTTCTTCTCTTTGTCAAAATTTAATTATATTTTGACAATACTTGCAATGATTTTTACTAATTAAATTGTATCAAAATTAACCCCGCGTACATTGCATTTTGAACTATATAATCAATATAAAGTAAACCAAACTGTGACAACAATTACAAATATCCCATATCATTTGTAAGCCAAACTAATGTCACACAAATACAAATATGGGGTAAGGGTGTTAGTCACAAACACCAATCTCATTTTCTCAACTAATAACAAAGTGACACTTGTACCCCTTCCAAATTTTTGGAAAAGTTTAACCACCAATGGTTGAATGATACATGTACTCCATCAATTTTTTTGTGTATGGTTTTCTCAAAAAGCCACAATTTCTCACACAATGACAATGATAATGGACTCAAAAGAGGTAGTAATTACCTTTTCCATTTTCTACCTAAAGGCCACAACATGAAGGCCTAAAAAAGTCACTTTGGAGGATGAATTTACACTCAAAAGGGGGAAGTTCCTATTGTAGTCATTAATCAATAATCACCCCATCACTATCATCTTAGACATTGATTGCGGCCACTAACTCAACATAATGTAACCCAAATCTCATTTATTGAAAGAAGTTAGTTGTTATGGATTGATGCAAGACTTTTAATGGATCATTTCTTAAATGTTTGTGATGGGTCTTTTCCTTATGATGGGTTGAATTACCTTAATTCTTTGAATATAAGCCATGCATCCTTGATTCGTCAATGGTTTAATTTTGGAATGCCAAGTTTGTCACTGTGAAAATCATCTTTTTTAATACCATGTGAAATATTTGATTAAACAAAGCCAAGAGCATTCATTGGAGGTCAAATTATTATACAAGACCTCCCACTTTTCATACAAAATTCCAGTGATGAACATCTACACTTCCGTCTTACATCCAAGGATTTTTGTCATCCATTGAACACTTAGATAAACAATACACAACCAGACAATGGTTTTCATCCATATTGGGAAGGTATATGCTTCCACAACATTGTAAACCAATGCTATAGAGTGGTGGCTCCCATTCCCTGTAGAAGCAAAAGGATAGCATGGCAACTTCCCAATTAGCCACTAAAAGAAATCTGCATTGAATTTAACAAAAACTACCCCATGTGTTTGTTGCGTCCAGTGCAAAATCTGCGTTTTTCAACACAGATTTTACGCTGGACGCAACAAACACGTGGGGTAGTTTTTGTTAAGTTCAACACAGATTTATCCTAGTGTACCTAATGGCTCTCTTGCAACTTTCTACTCATCCAGTGAAACTTCCTAGTCATTCAATCATTATCTATATATTATAAACTAAGTTCTTTCCTAGGCATCGAGGAAGGCATTATCCCTCCTCTAAGGGAAATACTTCATGCTAGTTAACAATGTTATGCCCCTCTATACCTACGAGGCCTACAACTTATCACTTATTAATGCAAGGAGTTGGATTGGCTGAGGAGCCATGAGTAAGACCAATTTGTTCAATCTAAGGTCAGTAAGGTCCCCTCCCTTTTCAAGGATGCAAAAGGGACCCCTAAGGTAGAAGCAGCAGTTGTCAACCACACCTAGTACCCAACCTGTAGGGTGCGCTATTTGCAACCCTAGGTTGGAAATTAGACTTGGAGTGTTTTTTTTTTGTCCTTTTCAAGATTGGGACTAATATGATTATGACACATGCCTGAAGTAGTGAGCATTCTTGAACGGTTGGAATTGAAAGACTCTAGACATTGGCTACTAGTGAAGTGCACTTTTTGGCTCCCCAAAATCAAAGTAATTTCAATTTTGGGAATAAAATTATGAAAATTTTGCAATTTTGATATTTCCTATCTTCCTACATGCTAAAAATTTCCATCACCTCATACTGCGCACAATCTGGTCTAAAATTGCTTAACCCCTAAATGATGGACCCATGACCATTGCTTTCAAACTTCACTATCCATCATTCAATTTGCTAGCATTTTGCAACTAGATATGTATGAAAAATTTTATTTTTATTTTTCAGATATGAAAGTACATGTCTTCCTTACTTCAGAAAAAATTTAGATTTTTTGTGGAAATTTAATTTCTTAAAGAATTTTTTAAGAAGAAGTGAAGAAAAATCATATTAAATAGAAAAATATTTCAAAAAATCTGAAAATTTCACCATAAGTGTATATCACAATGACAAACATCATGGTCTAAACTCAATTTCTATGTCATTCTATAATTCTATAATAGAAAATAATAGACATTGAAAATACACCCAATGTTCAAATTGCAATAACATATGCAATTTTAGGAATTTTTTCAAAATTCAAATTGGAGTAGAAACTAGAGTAGATGACCTTCATTTTGATAGTTTGACTCAAACTCAATAAGTATCATTTTTGTGGAGAAATTTCAGATTCAAAGCAAGGCGCAACAACTTTCCAAAATACTCTAAACTAGCATATTTTGTGATACGTCTTTTTTAATAGCTTCTCATTTCTGTGAAGACTAAAATTGGAAAGAGTTCAAATTCAATTGGATACTCTTCATAACCCAATGTGAAAGGTCGGCAAGGAAAAGGAGGATGAAAAAATGCTTTTGAACTCTTCTTGGCTCAACAGTATTGTCATTGGAACACCACAGAATGGCGTCCGCAGCGCTCCAAGGTTAAATGATCGACTAATTGGTGCTTCTACCTTACGTAAACCACCCGCGGAACTTCTCCCGTTCATTTTGCGGGGAAGTTTCTGCGCCGTAATGCCTGATTATGAGGGCAAACCCACGTAATCGGGGATTACGGGTTTTTCATCTGGCTCCAATTTATCATCCGGGTTTTCATTGAATTTTGCTTGTGCTTTACGTTGGGCAATACCCTTATTGTTGGGCATTGCGCCAAATAATCGGCCCTCCTCGTCAGGCGCCGCCCTCCTTGTCGGCCGATTAGTTGGCGCAATGCCCTCCTCTGTGGGCATTGCCCTATACCTCATTGGTAAACAATGTTATGGAGTACTGCCCGCATTGACCTTCGAAGGTTAATTAAATTAAAGAGGGCAGGAATCACTGTTTTGCCACGTCAGCAAATATTTTTTTTTGGCCCTCCGAAGACTTCTGCCGCCAGGAAATGAACAAGGAAAGCATGGAATCCGTCATTTCATGAATCGTCAGTCATGGGGGACCACTTGCAGCTGATGGATAGATGGCCCGGTCCCTTTATTAAGTTAAATTAAATTACCTCCCCTACAGATTCCTTTTTTTTTATCTATTTATTTATTTAATTTTTGGGGGGCCCAATTGGGGATTTCCTTTGAGGAGGAGCTTCCGTCGGCACAGGAAAGGGGAGGCACGCAGGAGACTATTCACCGCATCTCAGAAACAAGGGGCTGGGCTGTCGGAACGCCGCCTCTCACTTGCCGTGCCCTAACTGAACGGCAGTTGCCCCTTTGCCGGTTTGCCCCTTTTGATTCATACCGCCTGCCATCCAAATAGGAGGCCCATCCAAATAGTAATAAGGTAACTACACCTAAAATCGCACGGTTCCTAAAATCGCACAGTGGATATCGTTGCCTGAAATGTACTCCTACTATTCATATGACTCTGTGATCGCTTTTGGGTACACCTATTTTCAACACTTTGGAAATTTATAGTTTATTCACATGGTGTCCAAAAAATGCATTTTTAGAGAATCTAGAATCCCCTTTTGACTACCAATGAGACCCCACAAAAAAAATTCAATATAATAGTGAAAACCATGCTGAGTCAAGCTGAATTGCTTAACTGTGCGATTTAAGGTGCAGTTGCCTTAGGTCCATTCGAATAGTCGTTCCATTGAAGAAATACAACTCCTGTTTCTAATTTGGGCTCCTCCACTCTTGGAGCTTCCTTCCGCTTGTGGAAGAATTCAAGCTTTTTTTCATTCTTCCAAAGACCCCACCGTGATGCAGTCATTGGTTGGGGGAGGGGCAAAATACTGACTCTTTGGGGGGTGGATTTGTTTCTCTTGTGAGCATCCCATTTTTTTTCACCCCTAAGAGTCCAAGGCCTTTTCTACCCCAAAAAACACCCAAAACTGCCATTTCTAGAGCATTCATCAAAAAAGTTTGAAAATTTGATTTTTGGGGAATGTAACCGTAGGATCTTGTAGTTAACTTGTGTGAGAATATGTGGTAAAAATTTTGTGAGGTTTGACCGTACAGATTGCAAGATAATTGCATTCAAAGTCTTTTTTTTTTTTTTCCCACTGTGCCCTGAAAATTTCAGATGCCTTTGACCACCATTTGCTAAATTTTTTTCCACTACAGACCTCCAATTTAAAAAAAAATCTTATGGGGAAACATGTTAGGCATGTGCATGCCAATTTTCAAGGCAATCCAAGACAATCCCAACATCCAAAAAAATTAAAATTTGCCACTATGTCCCAAGAAATGACAATACACGAGGCCATTTTCAAATACTTTTTCCCATCACACATTTTTTCATCTAGAAAATCTGAATAGTGGATTGAAAGTTGCACTTGTATTTCAAGAGTAGGAAAAAAAAATTGGAAAAATGTCAAAATCTCTAACATCTACAAGCTCCTAAAGCCTAATGTGACCTCCCAATAGGCACAACAATAGCCTCTCTTGCCACCTCTGCTGCCCCTTGGGAGTCAAAGGCAGGGGCAGGAGATTCCCGAACTGAAATTTTTCTTCAAACGCTCATAACTTTTGGAGTATAAGTTGGATTTTGGTGAAATTTATATGCACACGAAGCTAATGTGATTTCCTATCTCCCAAAAAAGTTTTAAGAAATTATGTGAAAAATTGAGGTCACATGAGCTTGCCCGAAGTACCAAGTGTCCCCTTAGGAAATACTTGGGCTTTTAGGGATTAAAATAAAATGAAAAATGAAAAATAACAAAATATTGAATTTTTATGACGCAAATTGGAATCAAAGTTGTTGAATTGGCTTATGACGTATGCAAAACAAACTTGAGTGCCAATTTTTTATTTTTTATTTTTATTTTCTTACATAAATAAATATATTTTTATTTTCTTTCTTGTGAAATTATAGCTTAACACCAACTAAACAGAAAATTGTTGACCAGTCTAAACCACTCTCCATTGGAGGAGGAATAATGCCTCTTTATATGTTTGGGAGTGTACTTAATTATACTTTGTAAGATATAGAAAATCATTGGTTGATTAGGAAGTTGCACCGCTGATATCATTGGTTGAGTAGAAAGTTGCAAGAGAGTAATTGGCTAGTTGAGAAGTTGCCATGTTGAGGTTTCTATTTTCTGTGGAAATGTAAGGGCTCCGTCAATGTTGGTTAATAATATTATGAAATATATCAAGAAGGAACAATTTGGAGAATTTTTTCACTCCAGAGTATTTTTTGTGTTTTTTTAATCCTTTTAGATTTTGAGAAATCCAAAATTGTTTCCACAATGTAAAAAAAAAAAACCCTCGTATTTTGAGATGAATTGGAAGCAAGATTGGAAGTGAGTTTAGGAAATGTAGGTTACTAATTCATTAGATAGAGAATGAATTGGACAACACTCAAAATTAAATTGCATGCAACATATATGTGCATTTATAAACAAACATGTCTACCGATCCTAGGCGAAAGATGTGTTCTTTCTCTATTTGAAATAGCATTGCCAAGTTGTTGTTGTTTTTTGAGGGGGGAACAAATATATAGATGGCACTAGCGGATAGGCATTTATTTGAAAGAAATTTGTAGTAAAGAGGTACGTCATATATAATATTGTGTAAAATAATATTTTTAGTACTTTCAATATACAAATTCGACTCATTATGCATATTCCGACTCATTAGTTGGTTGTTATTAAGGTTGGAGATCCATAAAGCATCTATTTAAGAACTAATAATTTGGGGAGGTTAGACTTCTTGAAACATTTTTCAATAAATTTTCCTTGAAAGACCTATCCAAGTAGTTTCATATTTTTTGGAACTTCATGGAATTAGTTATGAATTTTTGAATTTGAAGTGAAGTGGTCACTAAAAGCATCACCTCCTAAAATGTACACTATTTGTTGGTGCCATGAGAAAGCTAAATGTTTTTTTTCTTTTTTTTGCTTGAAACACATGGACAAATTCCATTGATAAAGGAACAAGAACACAAAGCTAAATGTTTCTTAATGCAATGGTTTGTTCCATTTGGTTCAAAAAAAAAGAAAAAAGCAAGCAAAATGTACCTCCGTAGGGTGATTGCAAGAAACACTTCTCATTTTTGGCTCAAAAATGCAATTTTTGGCCATAGGACTAGCAGTACTGTGCAGTACTGTTAGTACTATGTTTTTGCAGTGCCTTCTTCAACGGGAAGTATATTCTTCTTGAAAGACAAATGGAATTGATATCTAAATCCAAGTCATTTCAAATTTTTTGGAGCTTTGTGGAATTAGTTATGAATTTTTGAAGTTGAAACACAAGGGACACTAAAAGCATCCACTTCTTGAGAAAGCAAATGTACCTTTGCATTAGAGGATGCTTTTGGAGCCCTAATGCTTTGTAAACCTCCTACGTACCTTAAAATTTTTTTCATTACCAAATTTGAGGGCATTTCACTCACCTTAATCCTTAAAAGATGGATTGGTAACTGTAGAAATCACCCCTTTAGATACCGTGTGAATCATTGGTTTAAAAAAATGCAAAAGCACTCATTGCAAGTCAAACCACTATAGAAGACCTCCCCTTTTCACAACAAAATTCCGAAAATGAATAATTGCACTTTTGTCCCACATAAAAGGATTCTCTACCATTCATAGGACACAAAACGTCCATGGAGTCGTTTATAGATTAAGCCTGAAGGCAACCACACAGCTAACGATGGAAGAGTCACGGCCCCACAGGAATATTCACCAAGTGGTCAAAAGGCCCACTATACTTTTTATATTATTAGTTTTAAAAAAGAATCTCTTCAACTTTTGAAAAGAAGCTTTCAAAAGGTGGGATTCAAAAAATTATTGAATAGCTTGGCGGTCCGCATTCAAGACTCTCCATTTGCCCGTGCCCTCTTCATTTTTGGCCATGGCTGGGCATGTTTTTTTACTTGTCGTGCGTGCCATGAGGCAATTTCTAAGCGACAACCTGCCCATTGCCCATGTTGAGTGCCTTTGGCGCCTTGCTGTGGGGTTGTTCTAAGGTAGGAGGTTCTTAACCCCTAAAGGACCAACATGCGTTTTTTGGCCGTATAGAAATTTTGGGCAGGTACGTGTGACTAGAGATATCCATATTTGAGGCTGAAATTTTAATAGAAGGTGGGGGCAAAGAATATCTTCATGTGTACCAAGTTTCATGACATTTTGAAATATGAGTCAAAAGTTGTGACCTGATATGTTATTTTTTTTCGTAACCGGGCAGTTTGGGCAGATCAGAAAAAATCATTTTTTCTGGAATTTTTTTTTTGAAATTGGTTCTCTACATTTATATATACTTAAAAAGCTTTGAGTCATTCCATTTCAATCAATGAGTCAAAAGTTATGAGGGTTTTTGATTTGCGGGCAGGTATGGATTCTCTACTCTAAAAAAAACTTTAAAGTCGTTTATTTAACTCACTTTTCAATATTTTTGGAAAAAAATAAAATCCTAGGATGTAGATTGATTATTACAACATTACAACTGTTGGGATTGGCATTTTTAAATTCCATGATTAAATTGTTAACAATTTAGTATTTTGAGTCATTTTCTACTTCTTTCCACTTACTATTTTTTTCCTATATGTTGTACAATTCCAAATGATGTGAAATTTTTCATGCATATAGACAACTTGTTTAGGAAACTGAATTCAAAGAAGCACCACCTTTATCAGCATTTTTTCATTGAAAAGTGAGCTTGCAAAGTGCAGCTGCCCGGTTTTTTGCAGGATTGAAAAAATGGTTTTCAAGACTTTGAATGCTTATATCTTATGATCCACACGGTGGAATTTTCTGAAATTTTTACCACATGTTTTCAAAATATCATACTACAAAATCCTACGGTTACATGTGTCAAAAATTGTTTTTTTCCAAAAATTTGGTAGTTGTATTAGAAATGGTAGTTTTGGAACGTTTTTGGTGATTACATAGTCATGAAACTTTAGGGGTTAAACGGCTCCAGCTCTAAAATCACCCACCTCCTCATTGTTCACTGCTTGTACATGTTGCTTTTAGCAATGTACAAGCAATGAACATTTGAGGAGGTGGGCAATTTTAGAGCCCTATAAAGCATCAAAAATTTGAACTTCAAGAATTCAAAACTAATTCCATAAAGCTCCAAAAAATATGAAACGACTTGGGTTTGGATGCCAATTTCATTTGTCTTTGAAGGAAAATTTACTTGAAAAAAATTTCAGTTCTTAAGTGGGCGCTTTATGGACCTCCTACCTTAAAAAACACGACCAAGGCACAAAAATCATCAAAATGACCGATTACATCCAATGTCAGTCTCAATTGTACTGTTGAGTGACGTTCTGGACATCATTGATGTTACAACCACCCAATTACTTTATTAGCGATGGCAACAGGTCATATAACTGGTCCACATTGTACAATACAAACTCCAATGAGTACCGTAAGGTAGCTTACAGTATAACAAACCTACCATTCCTGTTCAGAAGTAAAGATAATATTGAAATTATTATAAAATTCCACAAGCCTTTTAGGGACATAACATTTTTTTATTTTTTATTTTTTATTTTAAAAAAATGGAAAACCCATAGCATTAAAAAAAAACCACCAAGTACAAAACGGTCAAGCCAGAAGGTTGGGCAATGCAGAGAGAACGAGCAGAAAGAGCAGGAAACAAACCCTAAGTAAAAAGACAAGGAAGGGGGCCCTCCTTGCACCAACTAATGTGATTGTCAACACAAGTGTCAAGAACAAAAGAGTGAACCCAAACTAAGTCAAACTTGAGCCAAATGGACTCCGATTGGAGAGGTCGAAGCTTGACATTACTGTGAGCTTTAACCCCTAAATGTCCAAACACCGTTTTTTGGCAACATAGCAATTTTGGGCAGCTCACTATGAATGGAGTTTTTATTTTTTTTATTTGAAAATTTCACACAACATTTTCCCGAGGAGTAGCTTTAAGGCCCAACAGTTTTCAAAACTTTTGACTACATGGTTAAAAAGTTATTGTATGATATGTGATTTTTAGTGCTCGGCGGGCATCTCAAAAAATTCTCAAAAAATCATTTAAAAAAAATAAAATTGAAATTGGTTCTTTAGATTTATATATACATGAAAAGCTTTGAATCATTCCATTTTGATTTACAAGATGAAAATTATGAAGTGTTCTAGTTTGTGAGCAGTTATGGATTCCCTACTCTAAAATAAACTTTGAAATCCTTTATTTAATTCAATTTTCAATATTTTTGAAAAAAATAAAAGTATTGGGTGTAGATTGTTTATTGAAACATTACAACCATTGGGATTGGCATTTTTCAATTTTATAATTAAATTATTAACAATCTAGTGTTTTGAATCATTATCAACTTCTTTCTACTTACTATTTTTTTCCTATATGTTGTACAATTTCAAATGATCTGAAATTTTTCAAGAATATAGCCAACTTGATTTCAAAAACAAATCCAAAGAGTAACCACCATTTTGGACCATTTTTCCTACAAATGTGACCTTGTGAAGTGCAGCTGCCCGGATTTTCGCATGGACAAAAAAATGATTTTTCTCAATTCAAAAACCAATATCTTTCAATCTGCACGGCGGAAAATTCTGAAATTTTTTCCACATCTTCTCAAACTAATGCACTACAAGATCTTATATTTACATATGTCCAAAAATGTTTTCTTTTTCTAAAATTTGGTACTTGTATTAGAAATGGCAATTTTGGAGCATTTTGGGTGGAAACATAATCAAATACATTTAGGGGTTGAAGAATGCTGCCCGCCCGGAGTCAAGTAACGCATTCCAAAGGGCCCGTCAAAGGAAATCTGGAGGCCACAGTGTTTGTGAGAAACCTTGTTGTTGCGAGCGATCCAAATCAACCACAAGGATGAACCTCGAAGGAGGGACCAAATGACTTTGATGCTGTAAAACCTTTGGGGGAGCGTCGAGCCGAAGATGCACTGGGTTGGGCTAAACCGTGAATGTGGTCCCAACACTGGTTGAGTACCACACATATGATGGATGATGGACTACGCATACTCCCATATCACTTGGGCTCTTGGACACTCATAAAATGTATGTATGGAGTAGGGACATAACATTCATTAACCTTCAGGGAGGCTGCCTTTCCCTCTTTGAGGCCACATCCACAAAAAATTATCAGTGCCGGCATGTGGTGTCATTGTTAGTTGAAAGATGTTCTTTAGCTAAATATGTGGAATATTCCATACCATTTTGTCATGGAGAAAGCAGTCTTGCAGTTTGCTCTTGAATGTTATGGATGGGACAACAACTGCATCTGTGTTACATTTTGAGAATGACAAATCCCATCAGTTTCAGGCCTGCCGTGGAGCTGGCGTCCCCACTATTTAACATCCCCATTAATAATGTCCCCACTAATTAACTATGTCTTCGATCCGAAGCTTCTTTCCAAATCTTTCAGTACCCAGAAGAAGAAAGAAGGGTACCTTCGGTCTGAAAGATTGCTGCGAATGGAGCGTCTGAAATGACTACGAACCTACTGTATTTTTCAAATAAATTCTTAAAACTAAGGAGTAAGGGAATATTCAAATTAACCCTTAACCCTTTAAGGCCCAAGGCATTTTTTGGCTTCAAAACCATTAAGAATTGCCATTTTTGTTGTGATCACTCAAGAAACCAAAAAAAGCTTTTTTTTAGAATCTAACTACAGGATCTTGTACTTCACTTGTCTTGAAATATGTGGTAAGAATTTCATGAAGTTTGACCTTACGGATTGGAAGATGTTAGCATTTGAAGTTAGAAAAAGAAGTTATTTTGAATTGTAGCCTGCAATTTCAGATGACTTTGTTGGCCATTTGTAGATTTCTTTTGCACTGCACACCATTGAGTTAAATTTTTTTATGTTGAACATTTGAGTTGAGAGTTGAGTTCAACAAATTCCAGAATGTCAAAACTTGGTTTTCAAAAAGTGGATGCACCTTGGTCAACCTCGATTGTAACTTTCAAAATAACTATTTTTGGAATTTGATTTTACCCCTAAAGGACCAAGTTGATTTTCCTATCAAAAACTGAAAGAGTTATTGGCTTATTGCAATTGAAAGCTCTATGTGTTAAAATCCAAATAACACAATATGGTGTATTTTTCATTCATAATATCTTTTAAGAAAATTATTTTACATTTAAATTATAAAACTATATTTCTCATTCCATCCTTCATTTATGGTTAAAATTACAAATTATTCTAATATATATTATAATTTATATAATTTAATTTCCACCTTTAGCTTAAAAGAATCACAATAATTTGATTTTTCCATCAAAATTATTGAAAAGAACAATAGAAAACCGAAAATGCATTTTTCCATTAGCAAAAAATATCAAAATTTTATACATCTATTAAATAAAAGGATAAATTTGGTTTGATAGTCAAATTTGACTTCAAGGTCTTTGTTGTGGTTTCTTTGGGTGTAAAACATAAAATAACCAATTGAAATTTTTTCACACTAATCTCTATTGCTACTTGTAACTCTTGAGAAAATTTCAAATCATTTGGATTGTTTTTGCTATTTACACTTGTTTATGGTCAATTTTTGCAACAAAAATGATAACAATTATAATTTTTCACGGAACAAATTCAAATAATTCACAATGATATATAGTTTAGAATCTCAAGTTATGAAAAATAATTTTTTTTTTTTTAACACAATTTAAAATGCTAAATTTAGCTCAGAGAGGAAGTTTGACCATTTCACAATGGATCAAGACGTTTAAGACTAACTCTACCTTTTGAAGCAGCGATTTGCACTCACGAGTCTCCAGACTCTCCACACTGCACCGACTTTAACGTCCTGTGCTGGACAAAGTTGAATGCCATGTCAGAAATTCAACACTATTGTCCCATCCGCGTCCTCCACCTGTCACCTTGATTATCCAAAGCAGTACACAAAACCCACCGAAACTCCAGAAGAAACCGAAGTCTGTAGCTATGGCGAAGCTGAGGAATCATTAAAGCATGGCACAGGAGATGTAATCTGTCGGTCTCAACAATCGTTCTCGCAGTACCACGACGTAACAAGCTGCCTTCATTTCAACAGCGATAACCCATTTGCTTCTTTGTCCTTGGCTATGTAAGTTCGCCTGATCTTCAGGAGAATTCATCAATTAGCAAGGGTTGCACAAGAATTTCGATTGCATTTTCGATCGATCGAGCTGGTGGGCAGCAATTGTTGGTGGATTTTGTAATTGGAGTTTGGTGTGTGAACGAATTGCGGTGAGCTTGAATTGAATTGCATTCGTGGTTTTGGGTTTTGAGTGAACTGTTCCTTTTAGGGTTGCAAGTTGGTTGCATGGAGTCTTAGATTGATTGCTAGCTAGAGCTTTTCTTTTTTCGGTACTTGGCTTGTCAGTGAGGATTGTGAATTGCGGGGTGTGATCGAGTATTGGATTGGACATGCAGTGTTGGATTTGTGAAGATGGGGGAGGAGGATGTGAAGTTCGTGGAGCTTTCAGATGGGAGGCGAATTGCTTATAAGGAGCAGGGGTTGGAGAAGGAGGTGGCCACCAGGAGCTTGCTTGTTCTGCATGGTTTAGGCTCCTCTCGCCTCGCTGGTATGCCTGGTAAGTGCAGATAGTATATCACTCTACTACTCTGGGTGTTTATATTTTTGCAGATATTCTGCTGTATGTGCCTGTTACTATTTCGCAGGTGTGGCTCATTTCTAGGAATAGGAATAGGAAGTTAGTTTAGGTAGAGTATACTCTTTCTGTCACTTTAAGCGCTTGAACCAATGTGTGAAGGAGTGTGCTGTCATTGGGAGATCACTCAATATGGCTCAAGTGCTGGAGAGATCACTTTGATACTACAAGAGCCAAACTCTGTTGAGATGATATGTTTATGAATTTCTTATGCTATCGTTCAAAGTAGGAGGCAGTAGACCACTGTTGAAGGGATAGATGAAAACCCATCATCTCCATTGAAAGATTAGTGGACAAAGGCTTTTTAGCGAAGTTATGATTACACCAAATGGTTGCTAATTGAGTGTTAACTAAGTGAACTGGAGGTATAGGCATACTGTATCTTACCCGTTGAAGAGTGTCGATCCTTGCAGGTGTCTCTGAATCTTTGTTGAAGGAAATGGGAGTGAGGCTCGTTTCAATCGACAGACCTGGATACGGAGGAAGTGACTTCAACGCGAAGCAAACTTTTGAGACGGCTCCCAAAGACGTGGCTCAAGTTGCCGACATTCTGGAGCTTGGACAGAAGATATGGTTGCTGGGATACTCCTGTGGAGGCGCTTACTGTTGGGCTGCTGCTCGCTACATTCCTGAACGAATTGCTGGGATAGCAATGTGGGCTCCTGTTGGGAATTATTATTGGAAGGTATGTGTGTGCATGTGATATCAATCCATTTGCAGAGTAGGAAAATTTAAGGTAGAGCATACTCTGTCCGTCACTTGCTTTCCTTGGGGAGATCACTCAATAGAGTTCACTGGAGATATCGACTTGGTACAAGAAGAGCCAAACTTTGTTGAGATCAAAAAAATTTCAGGCAATGTATGATGATTTCTTATGTAATCTTTCAAGTAAGAGGTTGTAGACCACTATTGAAGGGGCAGTAGACAACCCCATTTTCAGTCAAATTTCAGCAGCCATAGACATTTGGCCTGTGCTAATTTCCCACTTGCAAATTGAAGCTCAACATAGCGTATGAATAGATAAGTTGCTGTTTGGTAACAGAGGTCCAACTGGTACTACTATTGATCTTCGTTTGGCTATGGACAGGGCATATCGGAGAGTGAGAGGAATATGTTGATGGGGAGTGTTACAGCGAGGTCAAGATCAGTATACGGGGTACTTGGGAAACTTCCTCACTGGATGTTCTATGCATATGTGCGCTTCTTTATCATTCCTTCGACGGGGAGCAAGTGGGTGGAAGATGCGAAGAAGAAACTCTCTCCTCCCGATGTCCAGTATTTGCAAGGGACTAGAGGACACATGATGGAGAGGTCAGCAAACTGAATATGGTCTCTGATTCGAATTGCGCTGTCTGAGTTTGGAAATTACCCTTTGAATGTAATGCATCTTTAATTTGTTGCACTGCAGAGATAGTCTGGAGTCAGGCAAGCAGAAGGGCAAGGGCATGGCTCAAGATTTGCTCTTGATCTCCAGTGCCTGGGGGTTTGAGCTTTCTGATGTGCAAGACGTTTATCCAGGCTCAATCCATATTTTCCATGGTGATCAAGATAATCTGGTGCCTGTGGGTCTACAAGTATGTATCAAGAAAGTGGTGAGTGCTCCACATCGATTTTATCTTTTGGGACACTGTGATTCTCTCATAGATCTTTTGCTTCTGTCGTAACGTAGAGGATACTAAAACTGTTAATGGACATGGTCCCATCTTCGTTTCTAACCCCTGTTACTAACAGCAGTCATCTATTCATACAATTGGCTGCACTAATTAACAAGTGATGTACGCATGACTTGACTAAATGTCTATAGCCAGTTTTTCTTTGAATGGAAACGGGGTTGTCTACTGCCTCTTGTAGGGATCTAGGACCTCCCACTTTGCATACAGACTGATAGAAATTCGATCTCAAAATACTTGACTCTTGCACCGAAAGTGATCTCTCCACAGCTCTATTTTCATCTCCCAAAAATCGCTCTCCTAGATATTGGTTTAAATGCCTACAGTGCCAAATCGTAGCATTCCTACATTACGTGTCCAGCACGGGTACTCAATTTGGTACATGTGTTGGATGTCAAATATATGTATATGCAGGTCCCAGATCTTGTGCATCTCCATGCTTTAAAAGGAGAGGGGCATCTCTCAGCATTTTGTAACAATGATAAGATTCACCGAGAAACACTCGAGTGTCTCTTCGGAGGTGGAGAAACTATTGGAGAGATTGGAAAGGCAAATGCACTGGATATGAAAATTGGAGTTCAGGAGGGCAGTACTATTACCGACACACTCCAAGCAGGCGCTGCGGCACTAGATGAACCCTACATCCATTGATGTTTCTTCAAAGGGTAAGTTGCGCAAAGTACGTCACTCGGCACAGTTTTCAACCAGAGACTCGCTCATTCCTCCTTTGGAAGAGATAGTGCCGTAGTAACGATTTTACATTTTTTGTTAGAGGATGGTTCTGTAACATTGACTTCATTTGATTTCATGATCGTTTGTTTCCCTGTTCTATCCTTTTCGTGTAGTAAGGGAACTATAGAAATAAAGTGCTACTTGTACTCTTACCAGTGATGTAACCTTTTGGTACTCAAGATACAGTATAAGAATCCCAGCTGCTTGATGACATGAATTCTGCTCTAGAAGCTGTTTCGAATCTTGCTCTCCCTTTCTGGCCAATGCCATGAAATACTGGAATAAGGTAAGCATACTCATTATGGACCCTCTCCCAATTGTGTCTCCTTTCAACACCCCATCCAAGAATTTGGGCTGAAATGGTAGACTAGTATTTATAACAGGTGTGCGTACTTTGACGGTCCTGATCACACGAAAAAATATTCCCATGGGAATTGCACACAGCAAAGACACATTTAGAAACGCTTTAGCAATTCAAGGAGAATTAATTGAACACCTACATGTAAAACCACTATGTGGATAATGCTCGCGAGGTTTGCCTCTATATGGAGAAATCATTGCTTCTGCCTTTTGGCTATACCTTTTTTTATGTTGTTTTACTATCAGAATTGATCTATCGCATAGAAAACCCTAAGCAATTGCAGATGCGTCTGCCTTGTAATACACATAAAACAAGAGATGACATTATGAGAAATCGTTGCAAATTTCGAATCTTATGAAAAGTGTACCTCATCCAATTAGTATTCAAGAATTTTTTTGTAATCTATCAAAGGAAAGAATGCTCTTCACAATCAATGATATAGATGCTCTATAGAAAAGTTACAATTATTATTACAGCTTTGAAAAAGACAATTTACTATCTTTAGTTAATTGCTAAGGAATAGTTGGAAGCTAGGATATCCTTTTTCTGATGTGGTACATGAATCAAAATTTCAAAACAACATTTCTATTATGTTTCAACGAAGCGAGATTGTTTCCAATATGATAACTATAATGAATAGGAAAAAAAAACAGATTCTAATCATTGGTTGGTCTTTAAAGCTTGGAACGCACAAAGAGAAACTTTGATGATTTCAAATGAACAATATTCAATGAAGAACTAAATCAACTTATCTACTATTACCTAAATAAAAATATAGCATAAAAAATTTGAAACTTATAAATATTGTTTTTTGTGTTATTTATTTAGGCAATATAGTTTTTATTAAAGTATGAATGATAGAGAGAGTAAAGATCATGAAACCAAAGAATAAAATGAAAACTCACTTATCTTGATTTTAATCTAAAAAAAAGATGTCATTATTACAAATAATATGGAGTTTCTTCATTATAAAAGAAAAGTAAAACAATTCAGTCTTTCACTAAAAAATATGAGAGAATATGCATTGTAAGCAATATGATTTACAATTTAATAAATAAAGAAATTTTGGTAGATGCAAGCGTTGCACTTAGGATAGACTTCTATGTGTTGGCAAAGTTGGTGAACTTCCAAGCCATTTTCTAGAGTTGGTAATGCCTTTGCCAACATTAGCAATCAAATCAATGGCTACACTTTTCCATGTGGATAGGGGTAAAAACAAATTTGAGGTAAATTTTTTGCGGGACACTAGATCCTCATTTAAAGTGGGACTGACAAGGTGAACTTTGTATTCTTTGGGATAAAAGTAAAAAAAGCCCCTTATTTTGTGCCATATTTAGAGTATATTCTAGACCTCATCTAGCTAATTTGGGATCTCTAATTGCAAATATCAATTCAAAATTTGCAAATTTTATCATATGTGGCAAGTTAAAAACTCTTGCATTTTTCCCAGGGGTAAATTCGGCCTAAAAGGCTGATTTTGAATGGAGGATTTAGTGTCTGCCAATTTTTTTCACTTGATAAAAAGGTCATCTTTTCTTGTCTTCTTTCTTTATGTGAGTAATGAAAACAAATCCATTGTTTTATCATCATTGTTCCACCATTGTTTTATTGGCATTGATGTCATTTGCAATAGAAAATTGTCTTAACAGATTAAATGAACATGCATCAATCTACAGTGCAAATCATTATTTTGTTCTAAATTTAAACATTTACATTTATATTTTCAAAAAAAAGAAAAAACAATGAGGATCACTGTGATCAATTTTAGCATAGTAATGATAAGAATGACGGTTTATACAAGAATCTCAATAGGTTTGTTTTGAAAAGGGCATACAAATGACAAATTTGAAAATTAATTTGAAAAGTGTAGTCCCTTTGATAACCTTTTTCAATGTTATCAAGGACTCTTAATGGCTACCTATATGCATTGTAACAAAATTTAAGGCATACTTCTTTTACAAGTATCTATATCTTTTGGTAAAATAGACATGAATATAAATAAATAAACGAACATGTATATAAAAAATAAAAGTAAATGAACATAGAAATATATAAATAAATAATATTGTTTATTCATTTTATTAACAAATAAATAAAGTTCTTCATTTCTCATTCTGTTCTTGAAATTAATGATGACAATGTTATATGATTTCTGGAGCTTCGTTCCCATGAATTAGAATCAACGGTCACTTTGTCTTCACCAATTCCGGCCCATGTAGAAGTCTTTAAAGCATTGCCACTAGGCTTTGTTAATGGCCTCAGCAATGCTACTCCAAGCTAGCCACACTTGTTCAAAGAAAAATGGCTCCACACTTCATACAACTTGTATATCCCTTGTACAAGTTGTGTTGTTCCTCTCGTCACTCCCACATTTGTTCAACAACAAAAGGCCTTTATAGTGGGTAGCTTTACACTAACTTGGTCAACTTTTTTTGGCCTTGGTGGAACACATGGAGACTAGTGAGAGGTGTGAGAAGGAGAAGAACTTTAGCAAGGACTTTTAAAGGCTGGATGGTGCAAAGCATCAGATCTTAAATGCACTGCCACATCTCACGAGGCAACAAGTGCCTCACTACATTTGATGTCGTGGTCAAATGGAGTGCTACTACTGATAATTCTCTTAGGCTTAGAAGAATAACAAACCTAGAGTTAAAAATATTACTTCTATTTACACATCCAGTAACCACATTTGAATGATAGAAAACAAAATTTGGAATTAGCAAGCTTCTAGGCCAGACATAATATGTTCTTGTACACTATAACTTGTTCAAATTTTGCACAATGATTCTAAGTCTCCTACTTATAACAAAAAAAGAACGTTTGCAATAGAATCCGGTGACAATCTTGTTGGCACCATAGAAAGTAATAAATGGGTTTGGTATCATCGTCCGAAGAAAAGTCAATAATACAAATGAGGAAATTTCCAACCCCATCCACTGAAAATGCATTCAAGAAACTCCCAACCCCAAAACTTGCATGAAAAAAATATGTATCTCCGTCCGAAGTCCTAGAGGGCTCCTTGAAATCGTCCTAAAGCACACGAATCGGACTTGGCGTCACTACCAGGTAAGGAGTTCGCATACTAATTTCCACCAACACATCATACATTTAGATACCTTCTATGTCACCACACAGAACTCAATTAGAGTCCAACATACTCTTTACACTCATCAGCATCACAAGGTACCACTGTCACGGCAAGTACCGATCCCATTAAAGTGATTTGCAGAACGTAATGAACTGAAACATCCGAATACAGAAACATCACACACCCCATTCGTGCATCTGACATCAATAAAGTTGCAAACAGATACACTGAACCCCAAAATCAATGCTCCTGCGGAGATGTATTCATGAACTCAGGTGATCACAGCCACCGAGATAATTACAGGGTAATGCTTGCTTAAACATCGGCAATGGTAACCTCAACCTCGACACCGGGCTCAATAGTGATGGAGGTGATCTGCTTGACCACTTCAGAAGGACTGTGCAGATCAATCACGCGCTTGTGAACACGCAACTCAAACCTGTCCCAGGTGTTGGTACCTGAAAAGTCGCAAAATCGCCGAGTCAGCCTTTATCGCGACAAGGACACATAAATTAGTCTGTTAATAACTCAAGTACAGACGATAATGAAAGAAAGAGATTCCTGGAATTATGAACACAAAAAGATAATTCTAGTGGATTGACGAAAACAAAAACCTTTACGTTGGCAAATCCATTAGATCCATATTGTTCTCATGTAGAATTTATGTAAAGAAAAAAACAAACTATGTTTACATTATGTTAGTCTTATTGGCATTGACTCAACATTAATTTAACTACCTTATTTAGCTAAAATTAAGACTATTAACTTAAAAGTTATTTTAGTATTCTTGTCATATTGATAAAATTACCAATCAGGTTAACATCCACTTTGTCAATCACGCAATCGAATGGGGGAGCTCTCAAGGCGAAATATTTAAAACGACTGTTACGCCAACCAGACCTAATTGGAGTGTCAGGACACATCATCCTCGTATCAATCATAAAGACCAGAAACCAAGATAATCTTTGAATCCACATGTTCAATTTAGAAATACTAAAATACTTTTTTAGAAATACTTGTGAATACTTAAAAACCAGATATCATTCATGCATCGGTCAAAGGACCATAAATTTCAGTAATAAAACTCCACATGAAACCCAAAATCTCACTGCAGGACGAACGTAACGAGATAAGACTTACAGTGCAGCCACAGAAAAGAAGGAGACGAGTAAGAAGAATACCTTCTCCACAAGGAGACTTCCGGGTGGTGATGTGCAGCACCTTGGTAGGCATGCGCACTGGACCCTTCACTTTAAGCCTCTTGTCCTTGGCACCCTTGATCAAGTCAGCGCAAACTGCACATGCAAGACCGGCATCAGCTAGACTCTTACGGAGTACACAATTCAACCCAGGCTACCGGAAAAGAGAACAAAACCGCTGGATACCGTTGTCCGATTCCTAATTCAATAATTTGAACGTCCTTTACCATTTTTCAAGCTTCTTATACTAGATAAAATCTTTCATAAACAAACAAGGAACCAAACTAAACGTATTTTTAAATTAAGAGGGACGGAAAGAATCCATATTCAGGTAATGGTGACTTCAACAAAAGCTAAACCCTTCAAAAACCCTAACATGCGCAAAGCTACTAACAAGGTTGTTCTCTCATAAAAGCAAGATGCCGCTACACGTGAAGTCCAAAAGGACAGAAAAAAACAGCAAATTTTACCCTTCTCAAGGTTCTTCACATTCTTGGAGGAAAGGGTGATGCGGATGCGGTGGACGGTCTCAACAGCCTCCTCCACTCCGGCCTTTCCAGGCTTCATAGCCATCGCCATGCTGCACATCGAATAAATCCTCTTTCAATACGCATTTCACACACGAAAGACAACGAGAGGATACAACCGTGAACTAAACCCTAAACCTAGATAAACCACTTACAAAAAATTTGACGGGAGAGAAGAGCTTGAACTAAACTAGGCATGCAGGAGAATTTGCGGCACGGTACCTGAAAGATTGTTTGGCAGAAACCGCCCGAGACAGACACCAGCGAAGGCCGGCCGCTTGCTGAGGGGTACTGCGAGGTGCAAGATTGAAAACGCGAAAGGACTGTCACCGCTACGGCGCCTTGGTATTGGTGGCCTGTCTTTTAGGGTTAGGAATCTGAGCCTATACGGAGATAGGTTCGGGATGTTGGCTTGGGGTTGAGCAAGGGGGCAGGCGTATCACCGTGGTAATTATCCTTTGGCCCTTCATGAATCTACTGAACTCAGGTAAATACACCTAATTTTGACCGCTTTCTAAAACCACATAGTCTAGATTTTTGCCTAAAATGTACTTCCATTATTCACGAGAGTCTGGAGTTGTTTATCCTAAAACCTATTTTTAGTACTTTGAAAATTTGTAGTTTATTCATATAGTGTCCAAAAAAAGCATTCTAAGAGAATCTAGAATCTCCTTTCGAGTACCAACAAGAACCTATAGATAGTTTTTCAATATAATAATTGGAATCATGCTGAATTGCTAATTTGTGCGATTTTAAGTGTAATTAACTTATATGCAAGATGTTAAAGTGGTCATTTAACCCCTAAAGGACCAAACACCAATTTTTGGCAACATAGCAATTTTGGACAACTCACTGTGAATGGAAATTTTAATTCTTTTCTTTGAAATTTTCACACAAGATGTACACAAGGAGTAGCTTCAAGGTCCAACAATTTTCATAACATTTGACTTCATGGATAAAAAGTTATTGCATGATATGTAATTTTCCGTGTTCGGCGGGCAGCCCGGGCAACTCAAAAAAATTCTTTGAAAAACACTTCTTTGAAAAATTAAAATTTGAAATTGGTTTTATAGATTTATATATACTTGGTTCGTTTTGATTCATTCCATTTGGATTAATGAGTCAAAAGTTATGAGGAGTCTTAGTTTGAGGGTAGTTATGGAATCTCTACTCTAAAATAAAATTTGAAGTCCTTTATCTAACTCAATTTTCAATATTTTTGAATAAAGTAAAAAACCTTGGGTATATATTGTTTGTCACAACATTACAACTGTTGGGATTGGCATTTTTCATTTCTATAATTAAGTTCTTGACAATTTAGTATTTTGAGTCATTCTCTACCTCTTCCTACTTACAATTTTTTTCCTATATGTTGTACAATTCCAAATGATCTGAAAATTTTCAAGCATGTAGCCAACTTGCCTTGAAGACAGAATTCAAAGAGTAACCACCATTTTTGACATTTTTTCATGCAAATGTGACCTTGTGAAGGGTAGCTGCCCGGATTTTTGCAGTGATTAAAAAAGGATTTTTGTCATTTCAAACGCTATTATCTTGCAATCTACATGGTGGAAAATTCTGAAATTTTATTTACATCTTTTTAAACTAGTGTACAACAAGATCCTATGGTTACATGTGTTTAAAAATGTTTTTTTTTCTAAAGTTTGGTACTTGTATTAGAAGTGGTAGTTTTGGAGCGGTTTTGGTGAAAACATAGTCAAAAACCTTTAGGGGTTAAATGTATCAAATCCACCATGGTCCACCTATGGGGCCTGCCCCCCACCATGGTTAGCCAGATTGGGCATTTTAAAGCCATGAATCTTTGGCCAAAATCTACCAAGTTTCTCTAGAATGGCCAAGAGGGACATATACCTTTGTAGTTAGTATTGAGATTGAGACACTCCAAGTGTCCAAAGCTATGCATTTACTAAATTGAGGTCACCATCCATTAAGCCAAGGTAAAAAAATCCTTTCAACATGTTCAAACACAGTTAACACACCATAAGAAACTTGTGTCTTTTTAATGCAATTTTAGGTGACATTCACTTGATGTTATATGAAATTTGACATATGATGTTATTATTGGCATAAAAACATGTGGATGTCATTTAAAATTGCGTCAAAAAAAACATGGGTTTTTTAATGGTGACATGTCTAGGTTAGTCATTGCACTCTAGCATTAGTAGCTTTGCCCCAAATGTACACTTTTCATGTTGTCATCTTTGATGACCTTCCCTTGCTTGTAGACGAATGTACAAGCATCCATATCATATGATCACAACAAGCAAAAGGGGCGTTTTAAGTGAGTTTATAAGTATTAATCTTAAATAAGATTATAAGCAATGACCTTTTAGAAGATTTTCAAAAAAATGTTACTAGAAACATATTTCTAACAACAAAATTGTAATTGAAAATCTCCTTAAAGGTCATTACTTATAATCTTATGTCTAAGACTATATTTAAAACTCATTTAAAACATCCCTTTTTCTTGTAGTGAGACAACTTTGATGAGAGAGTGTACAAATTGTCATTGAGGAATTTTGCATTTATGTCGGGCTTTGTTGCTTGGTTCTGTGATAAGGAGAAAGTGGAACACCATTTGAGACGTGAACTAAATATGAAAATAGTTGTAGTCTATTTGACATGGTGAACTTCATCAATAGTTGCTATACTTAGTACTGACATGATATATCAAGGGAGCTATCAAATTAGTTGATTAACTTCTAAAGGACCGGGGGTGCAAGAAACCATGTTGTAAAAGTGACATGTTGGCCTTGTGCTCCTTTAGGGGTTAATAATTAATATTTCAAGTGTGTCATATATAATCATATCATCGTCATATTGTTTATGACATATCAATAGCTAACATAACAAAAGAATATTATAGCATTTTGATTTTGATGTGACAAACTTCATGGGGGGTAATGCTAAAATTCAAAGGGAAGGAGAAATAGAATGACACTTCAATAAGGTCACCTTGCATGCAAAATTACGAGATTTAGTTTGTTGGGAGAAAGGAAGAGAAGTACCAAAACCAAGGACATTTTGGCATTATTCAACCGAAACAATGCATTTTAGGTCTGCTATTAACCCCTAAAGGACCGAGGTGATTTTCCTACCAAAAAACATTCAAAACTATCATTTCTATTGCAAAGAGAAAAGAGTTTAAAAAATTGTTTTTTTTTTGCATATCCAACCGTAAGATCTTATACTTGACTAGTATATGAATATGTGGAAGAATTTTCAGAAACTTTGACCACGTAGATTGCAAGATATATGCATTTAAAGTGAAGAAAACAAGTTTTTTTCCACCTTGCTTCACTAGGTTTTTTGGCTTTGAATCTTTTTAGTTCAAATTTTTTGCACTACTGATTTTGATTTTCTACTTATTTATGTTAAGTAGTTGAGTTGAGAATCTACCAAAAAAATTTAGGAAAAAAAGCACTTAATTTTCACTCATTAAAAAATTGTTAAGTAGAAGTGGGTACAAGATTGAAGAAAAATCTAAATTGTTAATAGCTTTTAGATGGAATTGAATCACAATAATTCCAACGGTGAGATTGTTCTAATAAGAAAATCTAACCCTGTCTAACAAAAAAAATTGAAAAATTCACAAAATTGCATTCTAAAATGAATTCTACAACTTATTTTTTCAAGAAGATGCTTAGATTGCCCGAAAAACTAAGATTGTCCATAACTTTCTCATTATTAGTCCAAATTGAATGAAACAAAGCTTCACATGTAGACAAAAATATAATCTTTGAGGAAAAAATTTGAAAAAAAATTATTTTGACTTTTTGTGATTTTTTTTGGACTGCCCGCAAAATTCCAATTTTACTTATTGTGCCATAACTTTTGCTCCCGGGCATCAATTAAAATAAAAATTATATATTCACAAAGATCTTGTAAAAATACACAACTTCAAAAAATCCCAAAAAATATTACAAAAAATTGAGATCGTAGGAACCTACCCGGACCCAAATTGTCCCTCGAGGGGACAATCGGTCCTTTAGGGGTTAAGACAACTCAACCAATTTGCGTGGTTTTTTTGTTTCCTTGGAATTGTCACTCATTTCCAATGCAAGTGTCACCCAAATATGTGATTGGTATAATATCTAGTTTCTATCAATGAAAGGTTTTTGAGAGGATTCCAATGCATGAAACTATGTAATATTCAAATCTTGTACGATTTAGTTATAAAGTGGTGAAGTTTGAAGCATGGTTGTCATATCGGACAGAATTTTACTGTTCACGGACGAATCAGAATCAGCGGCTGCAAACTTTGAAGGCCAATAACTTTTGAAAAAATTGTCCAAATTGGGCATGTAAACTGTAGATGTTGAAAAACATATCACATGCCCAATTTGGACAATTTTTCCAAAAGTTATTGGTCTCCAAAGTTTGCGGCCGCAGATTCATCTGATTTGTCCGTGAACAGTAAAATTCTGTCCGATATGACAACCGTGGTTTGAAGTAGTAGGTTCAATCACAAGCCTGTACTATCCTTGAACTAAGAACATTACATCTCACGAAACATGGGGAACAACCCTCAAAATTTCCCATTCTAAAAATGGAAACCTGGACAGTACAGAACAGCTGAAATCTACGGGAGTGGGTTCTCCAACCTATATTGCAAAGTCTAGAATCGTCACTCTAAAAAACACCCTCGTAGTCTAACATCAGACCGACCTCTCGTTATAATTGGAGTTTTGCAAGCAAGGTACGAGAACATATTACGACGCCAAAACCAACTGCATGCAGTATCCCACTCTCCCATACGAAAAACGGAAAAAGTCTTAAGATCAAGACTGTAATAAGGTTCGAGGTACGCAACGACAATCTGATTTCACGACATTTCACATTAATTACCAGAGGCAATGCAAAACTCAAGAATGGGATTACAGTGCACTGAATTTATTGTCGATGACAGAAACGTCCTCTCGATCAGGACTCGTACACGATAGCCACACCCATCGATCTACAGGGAACGTGGAACATCACAAACACAACCGTTCGACCACCAAGTTATGGAAGTCCCACAAACCCACGTAACGTTCTCGATCCTCGACTGTGTCCTCCACCACCAGCACCACGCACTCAGCTTCGTCGACCCTCGTTCTCGCTCTGCAGCTAGCATTGCATGAGCTCAACCAGTGCAGATACGAACAATGTCGTACTTCCCACACTGATAATTCCTGCCTCAGTCTGCTACGGAATTAATAGAATCCCAGCAAACTCTGCGATTGCGGTAATAGAAAACGAACTGCAAGGTGAGTCCACCTAGGACTGCGAGGTATGTTGAAGGACCGTTTACTAACTCCAACAGATTCGTGATTCATAAATCGTACTAGGAGTCTAGGACACGTCTTTTCAAGATTGGAAGCTAAGATTCAATTACAACATGAACATGCTCTGATAGAGATGATCGACACGGAGGTGCAAGCTTTCAGTCAAATGTACATGCCAGTGAATATGAAATTGACCAAGTTTGATTTATAAAGGTACATGCAGTAACACAGGTCGGTTGTTGCCAAGAATGAGTCACTGGATTGAGCTTAGCGACCAGAATAAACCCAATGTGATGAAGAGATCGTGGCGATGGACGCCTTGGATACTCGCATGCTCCCCGACCGAAGCAGATTGTAGATTGGGATAATGCTTACCCAGCATCCTAGACGTTGTCAGAATTCAAAGACGTAAAAGCAGACGGTATCATTTCCCTTGCATACAGTCTTCGCCCAAAATAACGTGCATGAGGTTTGCATGCTGGCAAAGGAGGCAAAGAAGACTCCATACTCTCGGAAGCCTGCAGCCACTGGGACACGAGCCGCATGGACGGTCGATCTTCGAAATTAGGGTGACAGCACAGAAGGCCCAAGTGAAGCAGATTCGTCACCATCTTCTGGTCTTCCATTGCCGCATTGGAAGTGTACCTCACTGAGGGGTTCAAATCAACCATTTCCTCGGAAATCGACAAGCCTGATGCCTCTTGCATCTCGATTCCACTATATGGATCTGCATCCGGAGGTGGAAATGTCCCAAGCTTTGGATCCACCAACAGAAGAATGTTACCAGTTTCAAGTGCATGCCATATCCTGTCCACTAATGCACCATCCTCTCCCTCAGTGGCACTCTCGTCAAGCGGCCGCATGCCACATATCACTTCAAGCATCAGGACACCGAAGCTGTACACGTCTGATTCCTTGGTGGCTTTCCCTGTGACTGCGAGCTCCGGGGCCATGTAGCCCTTAGTTCCTGCCATCCTGGTCGTCTTCTCCATCTTTTGGTGGTCAACGAGTCGGGCAACTCCAAAATCTCCCAAGTACGCATTCAAGTCTTCATCCAACAAGACGTTGCTAGACTTGATGTCGCGATGCAGCACGCATTGCGTGCATTCCTCGTGCAAGTATACTAGCGCTGCGGCGACCCCACTGAGAATGGAGTGGCGCAGCATGAGAGGAAGGGACTCCGCCGAGCCCAAATGTAATGACCGAGCCTTCCCATTTCCTTCAGAAAATTCGAAGAGCGACTCATCTAAGCTGCCGTTGCACATGAAGTCGTACACAAGCATCAGTTCCTCCTTCTCGTGGCACCATCCTCGCAGCTGCACCAAATTCCTCTGCCGAATCTGGCTCAGACTGGCGGCTTCTGCTTGGAAACCCTCCTCGCCTTGCTTGTTCTCCTGTCGCATCCGTTTAACTGCTACCACGGCACCGGAGGGGAGAACCCCTTTGTACACCTCTCCAAATCCACCCCTTCCAAGCATTTCACTTCTGCTGAAGTTCTTGGTCGCCTTGCTGAGCTCTTTGTACGTGAACACGCGCGGCACAAGGTTCTGGTCCACGAGATTAAACTTGGTACCTTGCCTGGTGTGAGATGCTCTCTTCCGCCGCTTTGCAATTACTATCCCTGCAAGCAACAACATTGCACCAACTCCAGCACAGACCCCAGCTGCAATGATACCGGCCTTTCTTCCCCTTGAGGAGCTGGTACCGGAATTTGTCATTGCAACCACTTCAGGCAGTCCAGAGGTCGCAAACTGCCAAGTTTTAATTTGGTGAACCTCGTCCCTATAGATACTTCCGGTAAAGCCAACGTACATGTAATCATCGAAAAGTTCGGCTAAGGGTAGTGTTGCCTCGATGCGAGGGTTAGGCGGTTTGGAAACGTAGTTGATCAGGGAGCCATTAGCAAAATACACGGCAAGCTTCTGGGAAGGACTATCATAATCGATCCACGCAGTGAAGGAGCCACCATTGACCAGATATGTGCAATTGTCTAGTGTGCCGCCACAAAGATTGTACGACCATGTTGAGTTCACGCTGTTAACATCGACGCCGATATGGTTGTTGCTAGGGTCGTCGAACTTAGTGTTTCGATGGGTGTCGAACTCTACGGCAAAGAGCTGATTGAAGGGCTGACCATTGCTACTCGCGTTCACGAGGCATAAAAATCCGCCAAGGTCCCCCACAAGACTGTCGTTGTTATGGCCGAATGTAAAAGTCATTCCATCTGCATGAGAATATCCATCTGCTCCGCCACTTTTGTGGATGAAGTTTAAACCTGTGATGGAGAATGTGAAGCTGGTGTTGAAAGAGGCCACTGCACCAGATGCCGTATCCTTCATCCTCACTCTATCTTTGTAGTACAACCTCCCGCAACTGTTGCGTCCCAGCGATTGTGCCTCCGCGTTCAGCAGAAATGAATTGTTCACTTCGTAATATTGAACATCCCCTACCGTTGTGAAATTGTCTGGGGATGTGAAGGAGAGGTAGCTGAAGTTGGTGTTTTGAGCTTCCACGAGGATGTAACTGCCATGTAACATGCACATTGTTAGAATTAGGAGCCTGAGCATACGATGATCATGCAACCCCATCGTCCTCGATCGATAAAATCTGAAGATTGGCGCACAAGGAGCAGGAGGTTTCTTGTGTGCTCGCGATTCTATACGCTATCTACCTCGTGGTGGCCAGAAGATCAAGCCTGCTGAAGAGCAAATCTGGAAGGCTCGAACTGAAGAGCCTTCGTTGAATCGTGACGCCCACAACTTGCAAATGGTCCTAGACACGGGATAGTGAGTTTGCCAATGACTAAGTCAATTTCAGTCCTAGACCATGCACCAAGCGTAATTCACTTCGATTGCAAATTCTTGCAACAAATCAGTTACAACAAATCAGAACGGATATTTCGTTAAAATGGCAATACTCCACAAACTTGGCAGTTATAGGTTTAGCCCATGTGATCTGAAATGTAACCCAGTCATACACTTTAGACCATATATGGTCTGAAATCTGTACCAGTCTTCCTCTAAAATGGAAGAATATCGCCATTTTAACGGAATATCCGTTTCAGTTAGTGCACGGTGAATGGGATGTTTACGTCTACGCGAGTGAAGCTGCACGTACTTTCTAGGTCATGTATCGGGGGGGATTCGTAGCTGCATTCGATCTCTGCGGCTCTGCGAGCAGAGATTGACATGGGGATTGATCGAGACGACCCAGCTATGGATCCTCATGATAATCATGGGAGCAGCACCTGATGGAACTCCTGTGAATTGCACTAGCGAACTCGGCTGTAAGATTCAACTATCTGGGCAGAAAAACAATTGATACTTGGGAAGCCAGAGCCATTAATTACAACTTTCGAACTGGGATGCACCGAGAGACATGCGCACCGTAGACTACTTAAAATACAATGTCATCAAGGCTCTGCTCTCAGCAAAAGTAAGGCAGCTGAGACCGACTAAGTAACTGACTAATGCATGGATGTCAATCCCGACAAGCAGCGTTAGCAGGAATTTCTTATGCAAGAGCAAGGAAGCTGAGACCGACTAAGTGACCGACTAATGCATGGATGCCAATCCTGACAAGCAGCGTTAGCAGGAATTTATTATGCAAGATTAAGGAAGCTGAGACCGACTAAGTGACCGACTAATGCATGGATGCCAATCCTGACAAGCAGCGTTAGCAGGAATTTATTATGCAGGATTAAGGAAGCTGAGACCGACTAAGTGACCGACTAATGCATGGATGCCAATCCTGACAAGCAGCGTTAGCAGGAATTTATCATGCAAGAGCAAGGCAGCCAGTTTTTTTTGGGGGGGGGGCTTATGAGGCCCAAATGTCTCAAAAAAAAATGGGTTGCATCAAGCCTGTAGGAAAAATTTGACAAAAAATTGGATAATAATGCCAAATTGCTCCAATTTTTTTATAAATTTGGATGAAATTGCCAAATTTAAATGAAATTCATCCAAATATGTGGATGAAAAGATAATTCTTTCCAAAATATAGATGAATACTAAAATATTTGGCTACATCATTTTTTCATATGTTGCCACTTCAGCACTCCTCCAAAAAAAAACAAAAAAAAACTGAAGGCAGCTGAGACTGCGTGACCAATTACTTAATGCATGGATGTCAAACCCAACAAGCAGCATTAGCAGAAAGAGACATTAGTATTCTCATAGGAAATTGCAAGAAACAACTATGACCACTAGTTGCATATATTATATATCAATTTTTTTGGTTTTTCAGTACAAAATGGCCAAGCTCCCTCCCCCTCCTAGCTCCTTTCTATAGTTCAATTGTGACTTTTCTTTGCCAGTGCTCGTTTCTCTTCCATTACAGAAAATTTCAACCCATTTCAGGGTCGTTGGAAGTTGACATACCATGCTATTGTTTGCATGGCTTGTCAACTTCTAAACTGCTCTTGGTGAGCAGTCAAAGTCTCTGACTGCTCACCAGAGTAGTCAATTTTGGCAGAATTTTTTTTTTTTTTTTTTAATTATATTTTTTTAAGATTATTATTATTATTATTATTTTAATAATTTTTTATTTGGAATTTTTGGTTCCTGCGCCACTGCTGCTGCAGTTTCAGTAAGGCAGAAATAGGAGGAAAATGAGTTTTTTTGCAAAATAAAAGCAAATTTCAAGGTACCTTAGTGGGCTATAAGGCAGCACTTCGGAAGCATGAAATTTGCTCTAATGCATTGTCCAGCCTTTGGTTTGGTTGTCTTCTATTGTGGAGTTTTTTTAATGCAATGGTTTCTCCATTTGTTCAAAATAAAATAAAAAATAAATCTTTGACTTCATACATAACATTTTTCTACATCTCCGGGTGGTTTCCAAAGTCTCTTAGAAGAAGCAGAATGTTTTGCCACTTCAAATATTCAGGTGGTGAAAATTCAACCAACAAGGAAAGGTTGCCTATAGGAAAAAATCATTAGAGAAAATTTCAGGCCTCCAAAAGGTTGCTCCATAGCCCTTTGAAGTACCCTAGAATTTTGTTTTTGGGGCTGAAAATTTCTTTTTTCTCCTATGTTTGCATAGTTGAAACTGCAGTGACAGTGGCACAGGAACCCAATTTATGAGTAAAAAATTAATTAAAAAATAAAATAAATAAATAAATAAAATTCAATCTTAAAAAAAAATTTTAAAAAATTAAAAAATCTGACTGTTTTGGCGAGCAGTCAGCCAAGCTAATTGCTCCTCAGGGGACTTATTGAGATTGACAAGCCAAGCTTGAAATAGCTTGGTTGGTCAGTCTGGAGCAGCCCTTCGAAGAGCTACTTTTTTTTTTCTAATCTAGCATTGAGAAATTGACACAATTGGAAAGAATTAGTAAAGAACGTTTGGCAATGGGCTACAGAAAGAATTGGGCCTTGTAACCACACAAAAAAGAGGAAAACTAGGGTGATAGTCTAATTGATTGTAGAACATTCAAGTAAA
The DNA here is from genome assembly GCA_963969595.1 of Neckera pumila. Classification (NCBI taxonomy): domain Eukaryota; kingdom Viridiplantae; phylum Streptophyta; class Bryopsida; order Hypnales; family Neckeraceae; genus Neckera; species Neckera pumila. The sequence continues at coordinate 11,452,830 of OZ018412.1, forward strand.
AATTACCTTTTGTTGCATGGACACAAGGACACCTCCACTTTACTCCCAAATATGTTTCACGCTTGAAATTTGTATCATTATGATTTTAACTAAGCTTTGTACAAATGGGACTAGTTCTTGGTTTCATTGACTTGTTGATCAACACTATTGGAGGTTTAAAGTATACAATAGAACTCTTCTAAATGCATAGGTTCGGGACCGTCTGACAACATTCATTTAGAGAGGTTTTGCAATTATAAGGCGTGCATTTAGAAGGAGTTCTACTGTAGTACCGCCTCAAGTCGGGACTGCTGGAACCGGATAGTTAGAGAGGTTTCTGCAATTATAAGGGGTGCATTTAGAGGAGTTCTATTGTACTATTATTAGTAATTCCAAACATCATTTAAGAGGAAAGTTTTTCACAACATTGGTTCATTTTAAGGTGGAAGCCATGAAACCTAAAATTTAGAGGTCAAACTACCATTTTCACTTCTAATGAGCTGCTTCTTCAAGCCTCCTCTCCCTGTTTGCATCCTCGTTTTGTGGACTGATGAGCACCAATTTGGACTGCCGGACAAGTTGAGCATAACAACGACTCCATCCGCCCCCTAACAGAAATATTACACGACTTAATTTCCCGCACAGGACTCCTCCAAAATCAGAGTTCTCTTTGAGAAGCTCAAAGAGTCTAAATTGCCCTCCTATCTAAATAAGAAATTTAAAAAGCTATAGAAAAGAAGAAGCTATGGAATCTTGAACAACATTAGGTACATTTGTGTCATCTACATTGCTTGGAGACTTAGGGCCACTTTACATTTAGAGGTCGGGCCAATTCTTCTTGCGGCCGATTGCACTAAATTTCAGCCCCTTTTGGGTTAAAGGCCGACCTCAAATACTAATTAGAATAAGATTATATTGGGGGTCAATTCTCCCATATGTAAAGACCTTGAGGCCAAGAAGCTAGGCCGATTCAATAAACCCTAGAAAAGAGAGAAAAAAAGGTTGGAAATTTTAGGGCCACTTTATACGTAAAGGCTGGGCTAATTTTCCTTGAGGCTAATTGCATAAAATTTAATGGATCAGATTTGTTGAAAAATAATAATATTTTATAAAAAAGTTTTTTTTAATTGAAATCTAACATCGGCCCCAAGGGCAAGAATTGGCCTCTCATTTTTGGTTCACCCAATTCAACGAGCTTGGGCCATGCTAGATTATGTCTTTTTTGAATAAAAAATTCATTCCACCAAATTACCTGGCTTCTAAGTGTAATGGGATTGGGACCGATTTCAAGATTTTGTCCAATCACAAGTGAGGATTCTTGGCCTTTGATACAGCAAATTAGCCAGGCCTCTAAGTGTAAAGTGGTCTTTAGAACTTCAGTTTTAGTTGATTGATGCACAACAGGTTTGTATGAGGGGTGATGAGGAATATCCACCATCTATAAATCCATTTCTTGTCAAAATATTCATTCTCACAATATGGAATTCAAAATCTAGACTTCCTCTTTGGAGGAAAAGTAGTAGAGGCACATTGAATGCAAACACCACTTCCATTGTTGCGGAAGGACTTCTAGAATTTCCAACACTATCATTGGAGCTATAAAGGAAGGTAATGAAGAAGATGAAAAGGTTGGTGTCTCATACAAAGGCGATGTAGAGCCATCCAAACAACTTGTATCCGAAGGAATGTCATCTCTATTTCTTTGCAAGTGTATATAATAAACAATCCTGGAAACTATTTGATTCCTACCTATTAGGAGACATTTTAAATATCTACGTCTATTGTTGTATTCCAGAAAAAGAATAAATATTACTATAACCACTTGTTATTTCTCACAAATGCAAGTCTTTTTCATAATTCATATCATTATTTAACAAGACTTTAATTATGAGAAGTAAAACAACTCATAGAAAATACAAAATGTACGCAAAAATTTGAAAACTTAACCATGAGTATGGGGTTTAGTATAGAACATCATTGCTTAAATCAAATTATAATCACGTTATTCTTCAAAAATACACTACAAGCTCTATATTTCAAATTGCAATAAAATATTCATTTTAAAGTGTGTGTTTTCTAAATTTTCAAGCACAATAGAATTCAAGAAAGAATTTATATATCTAAGATGCAATAACTCTCACATCTTCCCTTAAAGGTCAATACATTTTAATCAAATAGAGATTGTCAATATTTACATTGAACTAAAAGAAATATAATTAAAAAAAAATTTCAAATTCAACTGAAAAAATTGTACTAGATTGCTATAGGAATGTGTACAAATGTTTTTAGAAACTTTGCTACATAGAATGTTAGATCATAACATTTGAAGATAGAAGAGTTTCTTTTCCTTTATAGTATTCAAAGTTACAAAAAAAGTTTGTTTCCAACAATGCCCTACAAGATCAACAAACTTTGACTTCTTTTAGAGTCAGATTTTTGTTGTACTACACATAATTTATTTATTTGACAATTAAAAACTATATCATTTTATGGTTACATACTTGTCAAATTTTAGAAGTATTATACAAGCAATCCCAAGTTGCCTACCTTGCTTGAGAAACTTTGGGAGACAAGACTTTCAATCTCCACACTTGATTGGAGAAAAATTTGAAGTTCTAAGAAAAAGATACATTCCACACCTTGAGGCCAAATTGATAGAGATCCATTCAAACTTGACTTCATAGAGACCTATCCAAGTTCCGAATTGTCCCTTCAAATAATTGTTGTCTATTAGGATTAAATTATTGGTACTCAACAAACTATCATGAATAAGTGCACTTTTTGCAAATGAATCAAAATTGTAATCTGAAACATTGACATGTGCGTCAATCTGCACCTAAGTAGTAACGGAAAGGCTAGATTAAAACCACAAGGTCAAAGCAAGCATGGTGTAGACTTTGATACAACATCAATGAATTCAATGATTATGTTCAATAATTCTATTTCATTTCTTCCCGCACAGGAAGAAGCATGGGGGAGAATTGTCCACTTTAACATGGCAACCACCAACCATGGTCAACATCAACCACTAATATATTGAATCAAACATTAAACATTCAATGAGAATATGACATCAAATAAAATAAAACTATAGCTATTTGTAACGACTCCTACAGATTCTAATTTAAAAGTGTAAAGCTTATAAATGTGAGCCCAAGATTGACATTGGATACACCTATGACCGACACCTAAATACTTCATAGTTTATTAATGCATGGTCCAATAATTATATGCTCTGAGAATCTAGAATCCTTTTCCACTTCCAAATAAGATCCAACCAAATTGAAGAACTTTACTAATAAGATCCATAGTCAAATGCTTTGGATCAATTGGACACGTTTTGGAGGTTCTATATTAATAGGACATCCTACCAACAATTGAGTTTGAATGACAATTTGAAAAACCACATGCAATGAAGTAGTCCCTGAAGCAATATGTTGACCCCAATTTTGTTGTTCTTTGAGACTCCCTCTATGACTATGACTACCTCCATGACTTCCATCCACTTGAAAGTACCTAGGGCCAAGCATCAAAGCAACAAGCTTTAAATTTGAACCAACATCATGTGCAACTAACTCAACTAATCAGTTTAGTTATGACACCCCTCAATGCTCTTGAGCTCTTGAGGTCACAGATGTCTACTACTGCACCACAAAGAGGTTGCTTGAAACCTTGTTATCTCAAATATGCCACGCATGCCATTTAGGACAAATAAACGCTCATTGTTGTTATTTGGACTATTGTAGAGTCCACATTGAGCAAAACAAGGTAAAAATAAATAAATAATAAATTATCCACCAATCAAGGTGCAGGATTTCTCGATGCTTCGACCTGTGCAATCGAGAAATCCTGCACTCAGTGATAAAACTTCACTGCATTGTAGAGAGTTTAGCCCTGAATTGTGTGTATTTTATTCTATTTCTGTCCATTTCTCAGATCAGAGGGGATATGACAATTGGATAATACCTGGACACCTGAGTCTCATAAGGTGAGTAGACAAGTTGTTTAACTGGACCCGGATGTTGTTTCCTCGACAGTGAGCTCTGTTCAGAGAAATCACAGAAAGCCTTAGAAATCAACTGCAATAAGTTTCGATTCATGCCAGTAATTGTATGTAAAAATCGACTTCTGGTGCCATGGAATTTGGGAGTTCGATCTAGCAGGGGATTGCCTGCGACATTCTATTCTCTTGAGTTTGGGAGTTCTGTGTAGCCAAGAATTGAAGTCCAAAGAATTGCCTGCAACAATCATTGAGTAAGCATAGGCTCATCTTGTTGGACTACAGTGACCGCTGCCAAATCAAACGCAGCCATTACTGATTGCTTTCCAAATGTGCGTTTGGCTGCACATACTAAATCTGCAATTGTCCCCTTTTCCTGCACACAATTAAAAAGCGCATTATTCAGTCTCCTGCAGTCGCATAGCAGTTACAGTGACCACATACATGCCAGGGCGACACAGGATTTGGAAACGCACTGCGACAGTCTAACATATAATCTGATTTCATAATTGGAGAGACAAGAACACCGTCTGCAAGAATTTAGTTTGTCATATTGAGAACTGTTTGCGTTGAATGGTGTTCCAAGGGTTGGCATTTGAGAAACTGATTGCCAGTTTGAAAGACTTAGGAAAAGATCGAAAATTCATGCTATTCTCGGTGGAACATACCAGATCAGATCTACACTTCTTACATTTACCCACTATTACAGATATGGTCAGCCAGTCAGTTTTCCAGATTGTTTGCACCTGCCTACAATCCATTTTCTACAAACAGGCATCAAGATGGAAGGGTGGAACATACCGAGGAACCGTAAAAGGAGCCTTCCAGCTTGCCGCTGAAATGAGTAAGCACAAGCGATTTCGCATCAATCATTCGAGCAAATTGTCCAGCCGTTGCTGCACAAGGCAATACAAAAACTGTTAAGTGGGTAACGACATTCATCCATATGATAAAGATCAATCAATCGAATAGTCACTAAACTGAATATAATAGGTTAATGCACAAAGACGACGTACATGCAGTAGAATGGCCACGATGGGCAGCCAGGTCTGCCTCCTGCTCAATGACTGTTGCCTCATGTACAAGCAAATCAGCACCCCTCGCAGCAACCAGCAGCGATCGGGAGTCACTAGTGTCCCCAAGAATTACTGTAAGAAAAAATCGAAGAATAAGATACTGAGCAACATGTTCTCCATTGTATAATGTTCACCCCAAATATTGAAACGGCATGAATTAGGACTCCTGGACTCCTGGAAATAGAAAGCAAAAGCTGACGCTGAACATTTGTGGTTTCTTTCCGCACTGAAATAACATAACATGCCGAAATGCAAGACCTGAAAGGCTCAGAGGAATAAAATCTGTACCTGCTTTGCGGCCTTTCCTTGGTGGACCAAGCACGTCAGAGGAATTGACCTGACACAGAATTTGAAGCAACGTGAGCATAATAAACTCTAGGTGAACATATAAGAAACTTCTACATGCATAGCTGGCGAACCTACATGCATAACAATAGAGATAATAAAAGATTCAAGTAGGAAAAGGAGAATATAGTCTAGGCAGATATTGAAGCAATGGATTAACAGGAATCAACTCCATTGCCACATAAATTCACAGGAAAACTACCTCATATTCAAAGAACCAGTAAGATGAAATCCATATCTATGAAATCAAGCATACCTGTCTGCCATCTTGAAGCACAACTGACTGCCCTTTTTGTAATTTTGCATACATAGGGCCTGGAAAAACACCAAGCTCCTTTGCTCGGTCCACATTGAACCTAATCCAATAGAAACAAAAATCAACATTGCACGCATGATACATTGAAAAAGTATCGAAGGAACAAAGCATGAGCAATCAAAGAAAACTGGGCAAACAAATAATGAACCAGCAGCCTACAAGTTACCCATAATGCTTGATGACTCTTTGAAAAGAGTCTTACAGTGGAGTTAAGGAGTGAGAAATGAAGAAAGATTAGACTAGTGCACCTGCCAGTAAGAGGCCGTTCCTCGACAACGTAACCCCAACATGGGATGGAGTGCTGCAGCAAGCCTGCAACAACTACATACTTTTTGTCTTCGCGCCTACACATCCACAAAAAACAGATTGGATGATCCGGGGGATGGTCATTACATACACGTATGATTTGACAAAACCCTAGATACAATAAATGTCGTAACTTGTATAAAGAAAAATATAATACAATATTTCAATGCCAGCCAACTACTTACACATGCCACAAGCCATCGTCCTGAGAGCACAGGATGTCTTTGCCAGGTAGCTCATCCTCATGATTTTCATCAGCTACGTTCCACTTACTATTTCCTCTCTTCCGCTTTTCCTGTAGAGAAGGAAAATTCATAGTAAAAATAATGATCATTAAAAGGTAAGCGTAAATAGATTTACGTCTGGCGTAAGTAGAAACTAACAGAATAGACAAGGAGAACACCTCATTACACTCACATGCAATCAATGAATCAAAATCCTTCAACTGAAATAAGGAAGTTCAAACACTACCTCGTGTAAAACAAGCTCGTGCACAACATATTGAATCGGCACACGGGCATTAGATAGTTTCAAAGTAGTTCGAATCCAATTTCTTAGACCCTGGGGACCATAAATCTCAATGGGCTGCCGTGTAGATGGCGCTGTCATTCCTATCATGCACAGGAGGCCTTCCTACAAAATATGCACTACATGAGTCAATAAATCCTTGATTGAGGCTCCTAAATTGTTGAAAGTAGGGATAGTCGAGTTATCCATAGAGCATTACAAATCCTCAATAATGCAATCAGGGTATTAAATTAATGCCAGCTACCATTTCATCTACAGATTAAGAGTTGAGATAAATGAAGGTTCAGGGGGGTCAATGCACACCTGGAAGTCCAAATATCTGAATAGGTAGGAGAATTCTTTAATTAAGGAGCAACTCAGAATGCGAACACGTTGTTTAACCGCTGTTTAACAATTAAAACACCACTGAAGACTATTGTTTGCATTTCAAATACACACAAATTCACAAGCTTGGAATCGATTCAAGGATACATGATCTCCATGCATGTGAGTGATGAAAATGTTGTCAATGGTTCGCTGCCGAAACGGGGTCCTATGCAATTGCCGCTGCACACCTTCGCCACAATCAAACATGTAGATCGAGCCATCTGTACAACCATCAAACAAGCACAAACTTAGATAGGCATTCTCCGATACATATTTTAGATTCAGTAGGAATTGCACCTACCTCACTAGTCACTAACAATATATTCGCCAATGAGACTTCTATTTACACTCCAAAATAGCGGGCTTGCCCTCTAATCAGCACTTACTGGAGCGGGTGCTGGACACATCAAATTGAAGATCAATGCAATGGAGTTGGAAAAAGCACCATCATAGTCCAGACATTGGCTGCTAATTATGCTCACAATCTAGAACGAAGCTAAAACCCTACACCATAAACCCGTGAAATCACAGCCTGACCTAGGCGCAGCGCAATGCAGGATGTGTTGCGCCTTAAGGTGGGCATGGACGATGAGGTCCCTAAGAACACAACTTGCATGCCTCGGTGATCACAAAAGTCGGAAGTCATAAAGGGAATCCGCTCCAGTTCACCTGCACAGGAATCCATTCATTCCCTCTTAGATGTAGCCAGATACAAGGGATTTCAATTTCCAAATTTGCATCCATTATCAAAGTTCACGGCCATCGCACAACTATCACTGCTTTAAGATTTACTGGATGCTTACTTTCACTAGAATTGGGCGGACTATTTTTGTTGTCATCAATTGCCGGTAATGGAGGTTTCCTTCTCTGAGGTGAATGACGCCCATTCTGCACCCCACGCAGCTCCGAACGACTTGAATTTGAAGTTGTCCGAACTAGAGAGTCCTGAATTCAATGAAAACACCGAAAGAGAATTACAAAATACCACCACCCTAAACTTTAAACCCTAAACCCCAGGTTTCGGAAAACGATATCTGTCCTTTTATTCCAAATATTAATTGCGTTTGCAACTGTCTTAGATTGCGGTAATTTAAATTCTGTTTCCAAAGGCTCTACACTTAAGCTAAAGGTACACATAAAGAATTTGAAAAACACACGTCAAATTATTACTGGTAATTAAAAAGGACTTTATTCCGTTTCCACGTGACACTGCCTCAACTTCACCATTCGTAAGAATTGCATTCCGAGCCCAGTCGACAACGGTAGCAAAGTAATTGAATCAATCGACCACTGGAGAGGAAATCCAGACATCAGAATGAGGGCAAACCCCACTACAAAATGCTGCTCCGATCAATCGCTACGAATGTGAGGACATTTACCTTCTCACTGGCTGCAATCCGCCCCGAACGACTAGGATTTGAATCTGCCCAATCTGGAGCGTCCTGAATTCATTAAAATGGAGAAAGAGAATTACTAAACACCACCACCCTACCCTAAACCCCGAAACCCGAAACCCGAAAACCAAACCATGTGTGAGAAGTAACAGCATTCCGACTCTGAATGGCCAGAATTGAACAACAAAAGCAGGGGAATTGAACCAAAACAGAGGTCAAAATGAGGCCATAACTAACTACAAAATGCGGCTGCTACACACGTCAGGACATTAAATTACCTTCACAATGGCTGCAAACTTCCCCAAACGACTTGGATTTGAATCTGCCCGATCTGGATCGTCCTAAAGTCATTGAAAACGGAGAAAGAAAATTATGAAACACCAGCACCTTAAACCCTAAACCCTAAAACCATGTGATAAGTAGTTTACGTTCTCACTGACTGCAAACCTCTCCGAACGACTTGAATTTGCATCTGCCCGATCTGGAGCGTCCTGAATTCATTGAAAATGTCGAAGAAAATTACGAATCAACCAGCACCCTAAACCCTAAACCCTAAAACCCCGCCAATGGCGAGAAGTACCTGCATTCCGAGTCTGAATGGCCAGAAGTGAACGACAGCAGCCAAGGGATTGAGCCAAAAACAGCGTTCACAACAAAGCCAGAACCAACTACAAAATGCGGCTGCGATCCATCGCATCGCAGCACATGGGAGGACATCAATTTACCTTCACAGTGTCTCCAATCCTCCCCACTGCTGCAGGCGAAGGTCTCTGCGCAGTTGCGAAGCGCGCCAGGCGCTGCACTGCTCTGCGACTCATGGCCCAGGTGCTTGTCCTCCCCTCCCAATCTCATCAGCTGCTCACAATTGATGCGATGATAAAGTAGAAGACAGCTTCGCAAACAATTTCGACTGTATGAAGGCAAGGAAACACAGGAGACTCGCAAAAAATTCCGAAGGAGAGCTTGAAGACCAGTGCTGGAGGCAGATGGATGAATGAAAATTTTCGGAATGGATGAATGAAAGACTTCGGGACAAATGACCAGAAACAGGCTTTTGAATGAACCGTCTGTGGAGGATTGACCCCCTTATTCCAAGCCAAGGGTAAATGTAAAAATTGCCCCCTATTTTGTCGCGTCAATTTTGTGTTTCTCCGGCTCTCCTAGCTAATTTGGAATCTCTATTTGCAAACATGAATTCAGAAATTTTCCAATTTTATCATGGGTGACAAATAAAAAATTCTAGTGTTTTCTTCAAGGATAAAATACGGGGCAAGAAGGAGGTCGAATCCTCCCCAGCTACCAAAAGGTAACTACACTTGATTGTGATCCATTTTTAAAACTTAACCTTACAGGTTTCAACCTAAAATATACTTGCATTCTTGGGAGTCTAGGGTTCCTTTTGGCTAGACTTTTGAACAATTTAAAAATTTATTGGCTTTGGACTGAAGGGGAGGAGGCTTTACATTGACAAAAGCTATCCCAAGAAAGTTTGAGTAGCTACTTTATTTTAATCCCTAAGATATCAAGGCAGTTTCTAGCTCCAAAACCACTGAAAACTGTCATTTCCGTTATAATCACATCCTAAACCAAAAAAAAAAAAATTGGAATCTAACTATAGGATCTTGAATTTCACTTGTCTTAGATCATGTCGTAATAATTTCATGAAGTTTGACCGTACGGATTAGAAGATATTAGCATTTGAAGTTGGAAAGAGAAGTTTTTTTAAACTGTGGCCTGCAATTTCAAATGACTTTGACGGCTATTTGTGGATTTTTTTTCACTACACACCACAAAGTTAAAAAATTTTGTGCTGCGAATTTGAGTTGACAGTTGGGGAAAAAAATTTCAGAATGTCAAAACTTGATTTTCACATATAAAAAAATTGTTAAGTAGAAGTAGGTCCAAAATTGAATGAAATACTAAATTGTTAATAGCTCTTAGGTGGAATTAAAACACCATAATCCCAATGGTGGGATTGTCCTTGCAAACAAACTTAACCTTGTCAAAAAAAAAAAATTAAAAAAAATTGAAAATTGCATTCACAATTGAATTCTATAAGTTTTCTTTTGTGTAGACGCTTAGATTGCCCAAAAAACAAGATTGTCCATAACTTTCTCATTTTGATTCCAAATAGAATGAATCAAAGCTCCAAATGTAGACAAAAACATGATCTTTGAGGGAAAAAATTTGAAAAAAAAAAATTCAATTTTTTTAAGTTTTTTTTTTCTGCCCGGTGAACTGCTTTTTGGACTTCGGGTAGCATAACTTTTGCTCCCGGGCACTAATTGGAAAAAAATTATATTTCTACAAAGCTAATGTGATTTCCTATCTCCAAAAAACGTTTCAAAAAATCAGGTCAAAATTTCAGGTCGCACGAGCCTGCCCGAAATCCCAAGTGTCCCCCGAGGGGACTTTGGTAGTTAGGGGTTAAGAAGTGTGTCATTGCCACAAAGACAAAGTCTTTGGTATTGTAGTTGCTTGTTGTTTATCCATACAGTGTCCAAAAAATGTATAAGAAGATAATCTACAATATTCTTTTGACTTCTAACAAGATTCAACAAAAGTTAGGAAATTTAATAATAGGAAAAGTACTCAATTCTTTATTCTAAAGCAAATAGGCATAGCTACTTTATGTGAAAATTGTTCTTTGTCCATCAAATTTTTCAATATCACATAACTTTGTACTCAAAGTAATGAATGCAATTTTCTTTAATTCCATTGCCTTTAGAAATCTAATGCAAATTAACCCCTGATAGACCAATACGTAGTCTACATTTCCAAAATTATAAAGATGTATTATAAAATGCAATTTAAAATAAAAATTTAATAAAGACTCTCAAATAATAGTTGTAAAATATAATCCATAGATCATATCTGTACAACTCGATCAACTAGTACACAAAGTATTTTTCAATAATACTTGAAGCCAAAAATTGAAATTCCTTCTAAAATCAATAGATTGAATATTTGTGATTTTTTTCTTAATTCAAAATTTTAAATATTCACCATAGTGATTTTTGAAGATTTTTGTTTTAATTTTTTATTCAAGTCACTTTTGAAGGGTAATTTTTTGGAATTGAAAAAATTACTTTTGATGCTAGACCTACTTGTATCCTTTGAATTATAGAATATCTGCAAAATAAAATCTTTAGAAATGTTAAAGGACTAATACAAGAATCTTCAAAAAAATTATTGATGAAAAAATGCAATTTTACATGCTTGGAATGTATTTACATTCATCCATTGTTTAAAATTTGAACACTTGGTCTTTACGGGGTTAAAAGACTATAAGAGTTTTTTTTTAGAGTGTGAAAAATATCTTAAGGAGTTTTTTGGTTTGTTAAAAATTTGACTTAATTTCTTTTCATTTCATAAAAAGTGAACATTTTGTCATTAAAAATTAAGACAAATCATACTAATTGCCTAGAGTAGGTTGGACAAATACTTTGAAATTTAAAACTTATCCTATTTCTTCTTACCAGCATTTCAATTCCTTCTTAACTTTAATCATTACAAATCACCAAAGACCTCATTTTATACCAAACCATTTCATATTTAAAGTTTCAATCTCATAATTGATAAAAATGATTAGGCAAAGCCCTCCAAAAGCTTTGAATTCTAATATTGAATAATAAAATGTTAAAAAACAAAGCAAGAATATGTGAGCCAAATTTTGCGAAGATTTGAATCTACAGGCACATTATAAATAGGAAACAAAATTTATTATTTCAAAATACCAAATTTTCATACTCAGACATTTATAAAAAGTTTATCCCATTAATAGGAGAGGCAACCCAATCTTGATCAGCGCCCCATTGTGGCTATGTAGGCTATTTTCTTTCTGCAAAGGAGGAGATGAGTAGTTATTAATTATGGCATGATTCTTGAGGCAGTTGTGGCACATTAGGATTGCCTCCAAGACTCTCAATGTTGCAACCAACCCTTGGTTGAAAATAGGAAAGTTTATATGACTAGAATGGATAGAATGGATTGAACAGAATCTTCAACTAAAACATATGTAGTAAATACATTTTGAGAAATAAAAATCTAGAAAATTATGGAAACCTTTTGAACTCGCAGCCCCTTGCAGGGTTCAGAATTCTTGTAATGGGGTTGCCTCCCCTAATCATAGTTTCTATAGAATTATAGTTCAGGTATGGAGACTTCTTTCTTAAAATACAAACATGAAAGCATCCACTTTTTTCAAGTCTTTGAATAGAGGTCTTAAATTTTTGGGGAATACATTATTTTTCATCTTCTACATACATATATATAACATTATAAATAGAGTGATAAATTTCTAAAAAAGCTCATTATTGTATACTCCAAATACTACCAAGCGTTTTTTTTAGAGCAAAAGTTTGTTCTAGCAATTTCATTAAAAAAGACTTAATGAAATATTTAGTGATAAACTCTCACCTTTCTTGGAATGTTTTAATGACTAAATTGCTAGAAAGTCTTGTGATATGTCCACTTTGGGGGGATGAAATAGACAATTCTAAATGAATAAATGGATCTTCATCAACATCTTTTCATTTTTTGTTAGTGTCCATGGATGTTAATAGCTTCATCAATCCACTACAAACTCCCCATATAAATGAAGCTTAAAAAAAAATGAATGTATGGGGGCACAAAATCCCAATGGTGCTTCTAGAAACACCCCGGCCATGCTTGAGTTCATAAGATCCATTGCAAAATATTGAGTTGTCTTCATACCCATTGCCTTTCCTTCCTTTTTTTTTAAAACAAATGAAACAAAATTTCATCATCAATGAACAGTACACATTGTGCCTCCACATGTCCACTTATAGCTATTGATGAAGTATTGTTGAGTGAATATTCCAGACCATCTACTGTAGAACCAAGGCAGTGACAATGCATGCTACCGAATGTTATTGTTGAGCATGTGTGCTCTACTAAATGGAGGCGATTTAGAAAACGTAATAATATGAAATATCCATGAACAACTTAGACCTGACAATATTCTAGAGTTTTCCAAATGCAAAATTGCACAGAATCGTCAGAGAATTGCAAGGAACTGTCAGAAAATTCAAGGAATCGGAAGAGATTGAAAATCGGAATCGTTAATGCATTGCAAGCCATCGTCATAGAATTGCAAGGAATCAGAAGAGAATTGCGAAACAATCGTCAGGGAATTGCAAGGAACCGTAATCGTAAGAGCATTGCAAACAATCGTTAGAGAATTGCAAGAGAATCGCAAGCAATCGTCACAATTGCAAGGATCGCAATCATAAGAGCATCAATGGCAAGGAATCATACGAGAATCGCAAGCAATCGTCAGAGAATTGCAAGGAATCGTTAATTGTCAGGGATTGTTAGGAATTGAAATTCAAGGAATTGCAAGGAAATTGCAAGCAATCGGAAGACAATTGCATGAATCAGTATCGAAAGAGAATTGCAAACAATCGTCAGAGAAATTGCAAGGATCAGATTCGTAAGAGCAATATATAATTGCAAGGAAATTTTTCAGAGAATTTGGAAGCAGTCGTCCGAGAATTGCGCTGCAGAACTCGCGCGAACTCTGACAAGCCCTAATCAATGGAAGGCCAATTCGGCCACTAAATTTGGTCCAAAATTCTGTCAACCAGCATGCAAGAGCCCCGGTAAGCTTCAGTCCAAGAGATCCCAGGACACAGAGGACAAGCGCAGCTGCTTCTTGGACCCGAGCTCCATCAGCTCCGAGGCCTCCTCTTCCGTCTCGCACGTCTGCCAGGACGACGTCAGGTGCAAACGCGTCTGACAACCAAAAGAGTCCGGCAGAATATCGCAGTACACGTCCCACTCGCTCTCCATGTCCTCCGTCTTCGTTGCCGCCGCCTTCACAGCCCTGCGACGACTCTGGTGGGTATCTTCACTACCCTGCGACGACAGCTGCTGTTCTCGTTTTGCTGAGCTTTCACGGTTTCTCACTTCAGCAGCATTTTCTACCCCTGCCGATGCCGGGTTGCTGCAGCTAATTCTAAGTGAAGCTCTGTTGGTTCCCCTGCGATGTTGGTTCCCCTGCGAGATCAAGCGATCGCCTCTGAGTTGCAGCGTCGTCGTGAACGGCAAGAGAGCGCCCATGATGGCAATAGCAATTGCACCTGCGTTGTTTTGCAATTGGATTCGCAACAAGATGATCGAATAGTATCCAGAAGAGATTCGCAAGCAAGCGCGTCAGTGATAACCCTCGTTAGCTTTTCGTCAGCTCGATCCTCCGCGATCCGTCAGATCCTTCGTCAGCTGGATACAAAAATGCGCACGACCAGCCGATTAAATAATGATGACTGTCAAGACGATCGGGGGAAAAGAACAATCCGAAGACCAATGTTTACACGGCTGATTCTGTTTCTTTTTGTTAGCAAGGTCACCGCAAAAGACTCCTAATTCGTCCTCGATCGACCTTCCAACTGCGGTACAAATTCAAGCATATATTGGCGTGACTTTTCGTAAAAAACTACGGCACCATGACGACCCTCTCTTGGACAGTGCAAAACTCAATGTAAGAAAGAAAAAGAAAATACTCAAGACTGAAACAGAAGTCGACTCTGCGTTATTTATGGCTAATGCATGCTGCAAGCCTCAGCTGACTGCCGGGACGCACCAGGGAATAACAAAATCTACTACAAATCAGCGTGTCTTCTTTCTATAAGCAATAAATCCATAGACTCCTATCAATTGATCCTTCAATTAATCAACCCTCGATCTCTGACTCCACTCTTTCAGTGACTGTACAAATTCCAGCACATGGGTTGGCACTCGAAAAACGGCTGCAATCAAGAACTCCAAAATAAAAACACGATGGAAGATCACAACTTTAACTGTGCCAGATCGTGGCAGGTCATTTCAAGAAACGTGCAGCGCAGAAAATGCGGGTTAGGAAACTGAATTGCGCAAAGGAAGAAAAAATGTAAATCCTCTTCCCAACCCCTACGAACCAATGACTTCATTCTCGTGAGGCGAATTGAATCGAAAGTACCTTGCCGAGTGAGAAAACCTAAAACTTTGCAATCACGAAGCTCGCTCGATAGGATCGCTTCCTGTGAGGTCGTTCTAAAAACCTCACTGCACACACTCGGGATGCAATTGTACGTGTTTGTTGCTCTTGCATTGGAGGTAAACTTCACAGCTTGCTTCCAAATGATCACGCTTGCACTTAATCGCAAGATGGCCAGCAGCTACTTCAATTCCTCCCTTAACGAAACGGTGACGGAAATGCAAATGCTATCAAGAATCCCACGAAGTACGTTACGGGAAATGCGCAATGCGCCGGCGGCGACGTACGACGACGAGTCTCACTCGCAACTTGCACATAAGGTGCCCTTTGACCCCTGGCTGGTCAAAACGTACAGATTTCCAAATATTCGCAGGAAATTGTACAATCTTTTATTTTCTATTTACATGACAAAATGTTGAACGTATTCCCTAAACCTAGTCATAGGTGCAACCTAGAAATATTTTAGGAAAAAAAATCCAAAAGAGTAATATTCCTCGGCAGGAGTTTCAATTTCAAGGGAAGAAGTAGTCTAAGGCTCCTCCGTTCCTACTAAAAAGAAAAAAGAAATAAATAAAGTTCTATTTTAAATAAATCAATCAATAAGATAAAATATACCCTATTTGGCATTACCTCGTGTGGATTAAAAAGAGGGGATGTATGTTTTAGTTTTAGACCGTCACTATGCATATGATCAAATTACCAAAGTCGAGAGAGGTCACCAACTTTAAACAACGGTTGAGTGGACATCTAATGTCCTTTGACTGACGAAAACATTGCTTTCTGTACTACAAAAGACCAAAAAAATGAAAGGTGATTGTGAACTCCCAATTTGTGACCTGGGGCTCATAGTTTTTTTAGTTTTGGTTTTGATTTTTAGTTTATGATAGACGCACCCATTCTTGTCCCTTTCAAAACTCCTCCCTTGAGTACCACTAGTGTACATTTTCTTTCTAGAATGTACTCCATTGGTACATGATGACAGAATTGGATACAGAGGTGAGAATGGATGCATCTACCTTAGGTCAAATTTTATATACAAAAAGTCCAAAAAAGAGTATTAAACCAAAATAGATATTTTACTTGCTAATGTGGTATTTAGTCTAAAATAAAATGTCATACCTAAAATAAACAAAATCCCACATGTGAATAGGGTTGAATCCCGAAAGTTGTAGAGATTGTGAATATTGAGTTAATAGTGCCCAAAATGCCTAAGGTCAAACCACCCATTCCCGATTAGGGACCTAATTGCGATCAAATGTAAAGAACGTATTCATTTTAGAACTTAAATGTTCTTACACCATAGATAGCTTATGGTTTGTTGACCAAAACCATAAGCTATCTATGGTGTAAAAACATTTAAGTTCTAAAATGAGTAGCATCTTTGCATTTGATCGCAATTAAGTCCATGATCGAGAATGGGTGGTTCGACCTTAAACTTATCGTATATGTGACTCATTATGGCTAAAATAACCTAGGGAACCTCATTGAGATCCTTAATCCAATTTTCAAGGATAGGTTTAAGTTTCCCAATTGATTCCAAGAAATTATTGAGCTCCTAATTGTTAATCTAGAAATGACACAAACTCCAGACAGATTGGTGGAGGGCATCTACAACAAAAGTATGATGTTTCAAGGTTGAAATCACGCTAGGGACTCAACGGCAAAATTGGTTTGCTAAAAAGTTTTGAAATTTTATAATTCTTGGTAGATCCTCTTCCAGACGGTCAACCGCCAAACCCCATGATGGAAAATTATTAGAAATTACTCAAGTTGTAGTTTAATCTCACTAAAAGTTAATATAGACTTTTTTATACTAGTAACACGCTTCGACAAGTTTTATGACATTCCTTAATAACAAGATTACAAATAGAATAATGAGGGGGAATCCCATTAGATGACATTGAAAGGCATTGGAGGACTGTTTCAAGCCCATTCCCAAATCTGGCCCAATTCTGCAAACAGCCGACACCAGTTGTCAAAATCATTTTTCCTTAAAAAAAATAAAAAAATAAAAAATCTCCCAAATATCATTTTAGGTAAAAAAAAATTCCAAAAAATGACGTGGTACAATCTCGGCCACATCAGCCAGTAGTTATCCTGCATTCTTGCAATCTAGAAACGCATGATAACTCGCAATCTCTTAGAAGTCTCAAATGTCATCTAATACTTTGGAGAAGTATTTAATCCATTAGATGACATTGGAGGGCCATTTCAGGCCCGGTTCTAAATCTGGCCCGGTTCTACAAACAGCCGGTACGGGTTGGCAGAGCTTTTTTTTTTTTTTTTTCTTAAAAAAAAATTCTCCAAATATCATTTTTAGCAAAAGAATTTTTTTTCAAAAATGACCTGGCACAGTCTCAGCCACATCAGCCAGCAATTATCCTACATTCCCGCACTCTATAAGCATTGCGAGAACGCAGGATAACTCGTAGTCTCTTAGAGGCCTCAAATGTCATCTAATGTCTAAATGCCGAAGGCCTTTTTCCTAGCAAAAAACATTCAAAATTGCCATTTTATAGCAAAGAGTAAATCTAACGATGGGATCTTACACCATATAAAATGGAAAATGTGTAGAAAAAATTTCAGAATTTTGGACCGCACAAATTACAAGATATCTGCATTTAAATTGGAAAAAAACAAGCTTTGCATCACAGTGCGGGACTAGCTTATTTGATTTTGATCCTTCTTAACTTTAATTTTTTGCATTGCAAAGTTTTAAGCTTTAAATTTTTATGATGGATAATTGAGTTCAAAATCTAGGAAAAAGAAATTCAGAAATACTTAATTTTCATACTTTAAAAAATTATTAAGTAGAAGTAGAGACGAGATAGAAGGACAAATCTAAATTATTGTCTCTAAGATGGAATTCCAATGCACTAATCCCAATGGTGAGATTTTTCTACCAAGCATATCAAACCATGTAGAATATTTTTTCTGAGAAATTGTAAAAATTGCATTAAAAAATGAATAAATTATTTATTCTATAAGTTATTTATAGAATTATAGAAAATCAAAGTGTAAAAAATCTTGATATTTGGACAAAAATATAAATTATGAGGTGAAAAAAAATTTAATTCAAATCTTTGGAATTTGTTTTGTTGCCTCTACTTCCCTATTTTGAGCTTCTTTGGGCAAAAATTTTGTTCCCGGGTACCAATTGGAAAAAAATTATATTCCTATAAAGCCAATCAATTTAATTATCTTTAAAAAGTGTTGAAAAAAATCAAAACAAAAATTCAACCCATAGATATCCACCCAAAATTCAATTTGTTCCTTGAAGGGATAATAGGTCTTTAAGGGTTAAGGGCACCTATTCCCCTCTCAAAACACCCTTGTTGATACTTTGACTCCATTGGGTTCATTTTAGTGGATTTTTAACCATTTGAGCCAAACCTGCCAAATAATTGTTTTGGGATCTTTTGTTATTCTATTGTATTTGTTTTTTGAGCATTATTGAAAGACATTGAGGTCCCTTCAAAGCTTGTATCCACATGCACTTGTTGTTGTGATTTTGCATTAACAACTTGTATTTTATTAAGTGATATTGTCCTCTTGTACTAATTCTAGGGATGCCGCTTAGAGGGCCCTCTAATATATGTTTGTAGGTTTGCATACTACTATGTGGAAAATCTTTAAATGAGAATTCCCCTAGAAGTTGTGTTTTGGTTGTACTAACTTGTTTTGTACTAACTTCTTTTGTTGATTTCCCTAGTTTAAACCTTGTCCCCTATTTTCCTTGCTTCCAGCCATACGGCAAAACTTTGACTTCCTTAATATCTAAGTATTTAAAATTCTGTAGTGGAAACTAAACTACTTTAAAGCTTTGAACTATAGGACTTATAAAAAAATCCCCCAAATCCCAAGAAATCTCAAAGTTTAGCTTCCAATTAGATCTAAGGTTTGGCTCCAAATTTAGTTCTAAAATGTTGGTTTCTAAGTCCAAGATTAGTTTTTAAATATTTCAATTTTAGTATCTAGTTTCCAACTAAGCCTCAAAAGTATTAGTCTCACAACATTAAATTTAGTTGTCCAAGTTTAGTTTTCAAATATGTCCAAAATTTAAGACCAGTAGCCAAAGTCAAAACTAGCACCCCAACACCCTCGCACCTCAACAAATCTAGTAATCCCAACACCTCCAATACTCGGAGGACTGAGACGCAAGGATGGTAGCCGGGGGTGTAGGGGCCGACTGGGAGCACTATAAGAAAACTACATTGTACTTGTCAAAAAATGCATTTTACTCAACAAAAAAGTATGGAATCGATTTTGTTGAGGTCTTCTTTAATAAAATTTTGCATTCTAACACAAAATTATGCGTTTTACTTGTCAAACTCTGTGTTGAAATGTTGGAACGCAAAATTTTGCGTTACGGAGGGAGAACTCAACAAAACCGATTTCATACTTTTTTATTGAATACGACGCAATTTTGTCAAGTAATATGCAAATTTGACAAGTAAAACATAGTGTTTGACAAATAAAATGCAGTTTTCTTCTAGTGGAGATAGGTCTAAGTGGTCGGAACTGAGTCGCAAAGGCTCTAGGGTATGTCGCGATAGGGAGCCTAGGTTGCCAGGGCTCTAGGCTGGTTTGTAGAAGCCAAAGTCTGGGGCACAAGGGCTAGAGGCTAAGAGGCCGGGGTTGGGCCTTCAAGCCAAAGGCTAATTTGGTCATCCAAGGGCTAAATTATCACACAATTGGGTGATTGCAAGAAAGACCGGTACTAAAACATTGTCATAAATGTAGTGCTGAAGCCTCCCTTTGCAATAACTTTTGAAGCATGACTCGCATGAACTTGAAATTTTTATTGGAGATAATCCTTATAAATTTAATCATATCTCATATTTTTCAGAACTTTTCAAAAATCATTTATATTTAAAAATCATTTAAACTAATATGTCACGTTTTGAGTTTTAGGGATTTTTACTACGTAAGGAGTCCCCAAATTTAATGATTTGGAGCTGAAATTTCTATGGTCTATTTCCATAGTACAAAGTCATGTTTCTATCAAGGGGCATTAAAAAATAATTTATTTTATATCTTCTATGTCCATGCAAAGAGGGCTCCCTTGTGCATACAATTTTGAACATTGAAGATGGTTTTAGGATCATTTTTTTGGTGAAATCTCTTTCCCATAAAGTCTTCTCAAATGGAATTTTTCAGGGTTTTTTTAAATCACTTTTCCTATTTTTTACAAATTAAAATGTCAAAATATGTATTTTCTTGCAATTCTGCACTTTTCTAGTTCTCCTACTTAGAGAATTTTTTTTTCTTTTCCTTTATAGTGTACCTTCTTCTTATAGGTATATACATTTATCATATTTTTCATATTTTTTTAAAAATGTTTTTCTATTTTTATAGTACTTCCAAAAAAATGGCTGAAAACGGCCAAAGTGGAACAAAAACGAAAGGTCTTTCTTGCAACAACCCAATTGCTAATTTGTATGCAAGAAGGTTGGAGTGTTGTTACTTGGCCATGACATTAGACAGCAAAATAGGGATAGAAGTGCAAACAATGAAACTGGCAAGCACAAAGGAGAATAGAAGAAGGGAGAGAAGGGAAGGGAAAAATGTTACAGTGGCGGGATGTTTGCCAAATTTAATTGAAAGACATTCACGATAAAAATAGGATAAGATTAAGAAAAAATCCAAGGGAATTATCAATGAATCATTAGAAATTTAGGTGGGCAATTATCGACTTTTTGATAAGGGGACAACTAGCATTTTTTGAATTTTATTTGGAATTTGAATAATTGTCCTTGCAAAGTCAACTTCAATAATTGAATAGAATAGAATAGAAGTAGAAGAGATAGAAGGAATAAATCACAAAGTTTAGAACTTGCGATTTGTCAATAGTTATTATAAGGTTATCTTTGTTTCATGGGTTTGCACATTAATATTAAATTTAGTGCATCATGGCAATGCATCACTTTACAATTTATTGCATTGCTACAATGCAATACTTTCAGTTGCAAGCAATGCATTGCAATGATGCGCTAAATTGTATATTAACGTGCAAATTCATGAAACAACAATAACCTTATGATACCTGTTGACAGACTATAAGTTCCAAACTTTGTGATGTAGGAAAAAAATAGAAAAACATAAAAAAAACATAGAAAGGAGAAACTTATAATGAAGTAGGCAATAGACTAGGGAATTAAATTTCACAATTTATATAAAGATAAAAATTAAGTGGTGAGCCTAAATCAAAAAGGGACAAGATGGAAAATGATGAAAGCTTCAAAGGTGTTTGACCACCTCATAGATGAGGTTCAATCCAAAGTGAATGCCTAATTACTACTCCGTATATCTTTCTTTTAAATTTTTCAATGATGAACTTTAAACCATAGTTGAAGTATATGTTAGATTCATACCCATTACAAAAAAAATGGACCCGGCATTGGGCCGCGAATTCTGTCATTGTTCAATACCCCTTAGTGCAGCTATAGAAGAAAATGGGGGGCATGCTAACGTGGCACTACTGGTGCCACATCAGCACACGTCAACGCCACGTTAGCATGCCTGATATTTTTTTATTTTTTAAAATTTTAAACATTCGATTTGGTTTGATTTTTAAATTTTAAATTATTTTTTAAAAATTAATTAATTAATTAATTAATTAATTAATTTTTTTTATTATTATTTTTTCTGTATTCACACCGTAGGGGGTGCTGAAAAACAAAACTTAATGGCCCTTTCCAGGGTTCAAATTTTTTTTAATGATTAGGACTAAAACTTTTACAAGTTTTGCTTTAGAAACTTATAGAAGAGGTCTAGGGATTTTCCTAGACCCAAAAATGTAAGACACTTAGAAAATAGACTTAAACAAGTAAAATACAAGGAGATGACTTTTAAGAGCTAGGTGGGATGAAGATTAGTAAAACGCATCCAAAAGCAATAAAAATGGAAACTTTGGGAAGAGTGAGAATCCAAAGTTTAAAGTGAAATTAGAAGTCAATTTCAACTTGTAAATTGAAAGTGATTAGCGGATGAAATTTGAAGTACTGATTAGCGGTCCAACTTTATCCATGTATAATTTTGATTAGGAAAGTTCAATCTTCAAGTGCTTTAATATTTTGGATAAGTGAATTTAGGCTCTATAAATGGACAAATTTTAAAATCTACAATAGTAAATAGATAGAAAAAGTTAGTGTCTCTAAAAGAAGATAGACATTAGAAGAGATTTGAAGCCTCCAAGAGCCCGTGAGTTATCCTGCGTTCCCGCAACGTTCCCACACTATAGAACGCAGGAAAGTTGCTGGACTGATGTGGTCGAGAGAGTGCCACGTCATTTTTGAGAAAAATAAAAATAAATAAAAATAATAAAAAAAATTGTCTCAACATGATATTTGGGAGAGAATTTTTTTTATTGTTTTTTATTGTTTTTGAAAAAAATTCTGACAGCCTGTACCGACTGTTCACAGATCTGGCCAGATCGGGGAACGGGCCTGAAACGGCCCTCCAATGCCCTCAAATCTCTTCTAATGTGTTAACTCCTAAAGGACCAACATGCGTTTTTTGGTTATATAGAAATTTTGGGCAGGTATTTGTGACTAAAGATTTCTATATTTTTTATCCAAATATAATAGAAGGTGGAGATAAGGAATATCTTTCATCTGCACTAAATTTCATGACATTTGGAAATATGAGTAAGAAGTTATGGCCTAATATGTTACTTTTGTATAAATGGGTAATCCGAGCAGATTAGAAAAAATCATTTTTTTATAAACAAAATTTTGAAATTGGTTTTTTAGAGTTATATATATGTAGAAAAATTTTCATCATTCCATTTAGATCAATGAGTCAAAAGTAATGAAGATTTTTTAGTTGCAAGCAATTATGGAATCTCTACTCTAAAATAAACTTTGTAGTCCTTTATCTTACTCAATTTTAAATATTTTTTGAAAAAAATAGAATCATATGATGTAGATTGTGTATTACAACATTGCAACTATTGGGATTGGCATTTTTCAATTCCATAATTAAGTCTTAACAATTTAGAATTCTCTAGTACAGTCTATTTACTATTTTTTTTCCTATATGTTGTACAATTCCAAAAAATTTGAAAATTTTCAAACATGTGATCAACTTGTCTAGAAAAAATATCCAAAGAAACAACACCATTTTGGACATTTTTTCATATAAAAGTGAGCTTGTGAAGTGCAACTGCCCTATTTTGCAGGGCCAAAAAAATGATTTAGTATATTTGAATACTTATGTCTTGCAATCCACATGGTGGAAAGTTTTGAAATCTTTACCACATACTTTCAAGTCAACATACTACAAGATCCTATGGTTCCAAATATCAAACAAAGTTTTTTTTCAAAAATTTGGTACTTGTACTAAAATGGCAATTTTCAAGTGTTTTTGGTGAACACTTAGTTGTGGAACTTTAGGGGTTCAGTTAGAATGTTTTGAAAACAACCAAGTAGGATTTAAGCTTATAATCTTATAAAGAAAGGTGAAAAGAGTCTAAAACTAGTTTATACAAAGAAAACTAAGCTAAATACCATAAGAAATTGAAGGATGAAGTTTAGAATGGAAGTTGAATGAACTTAGGAAGTTTTTAGCAATCCAAGGCTAATTTTATAACTTAAATATTAGATTTTATCCTAAATTTGTAGCTGAAATCAATGGTCAAAATGAAATTAGGAATCATTAGAAAAGGATGGATGAAATCTAAAGTGCCCTTCCAAAGGCTAAACTTCATTTGATCATAACTTTTTCTATAGACATCGGATTTGAACAAGTTCTATGTTTTTAGAAATGGTATGATTTGAGTCTAGTCTAATTTAGTAATGATTATTTGTGATTGTGAAACCTAAATTCTTGCTTCAAAAACCATAGTAGGCTTGTTTAGTTCAGCCGCTTGGCCAAAAATTGGTTTTATTTGAAGTTTTCATTGGTTTATCTTGAAATTCATATCCAAAAGGCAAGTAGAAATTATTCATTGCTTGGAAGGCATAATGGACTATACCTAGACATCCATGTTGGAGAAATTTCTACTTAACACTAAGAACTTGGTTGTGCTCGTTTAATACCAAAGGTGGATAAAGGGCTCACAGTGATGTTCGTATAAATATCTCAACAAAACACATTGAAAACTATTGACCATGGGCATTAGACTACCGAAGACTACATATGTAAAACTCTTTTATATCTAAATTAATCAAAATTCTAGGTTAATTGAGTATATCAAGACTTAATGTAGATAGAAGATATGGATGATGAACATGTATAATATGAATTGGGCATTAGGACAAGTACTATGGCAAAGGAGTTATTAGTATAGAGTGGGCAATAGAATAGAGTGGAGATAGTTTATCCAAATTTCCAATTTAGTAAAGTAGGAGTTTGGTTATCTTGAAATCATCCAGAGTGAATGTATTACCAATAATTTAAAAGCAAATATCTTTGGTGTAAAATGAAGCATTTTAATTATAGAGCTTCACATTTCTATAAACAATTGTCAATGATTATACTGTAAAAAAGAAAAATTGATTTTTAAATATTTTTTTTTTTTAAAAATGGTTGCCTTAAAAGGGACAAGAGATTTCAAACACTCAAAAACACACAAAAAATATTATTATCATTCTTATATATCTAACAACACCACCATTGCCACCGCTTAAAGTTTTATATTTCAATATAAATAATTTGTCTTTGATATTACTATCATCAATAGAATTTCTATGGCTCTTGTTAGTGATATATTTTTAATTACTAATAATAAGAAAGATGTGACACTAAAATATAAAATAGCTATGAAAGGGATATTCTAAAATAATTAATTATTTAGGGTTCTTTTTCTCACTTCTTTCTTTTCTCTATTTATACTTTGGATATCTATTTTGTATTTATTGTCTATGTTCTTGTCTTAGGGAGAAAAGTAGAAATTTGTAGATGAAGCAATTTAAAATGTTGCATCAAGGATGTACTACTGTCCATGACATTTAAACTAAGGTTTTGAAATTAAAATATATTCAAGGATTTGGTAACAATTTGTCAATTTAACCCCTAAAGGACCAAGGCCATTTTCTGCCAAAAAAATCCTCAAAATTGCCATTTCTATAGCAAAGAGTAAAAAAAGTTGAAATTTTTTTTTTCACATCTAACCGTAGGATCTCATAACCAACTAGTATGACAATGTGTGGAAAAAATATCAAAATTTTTGACCGCACAGATTGCAAGATATCTGCATTCAAAGTGAAAAAAACAAGTTTTTCAACACATTACAGGACTAGATTGTATGACTTTGAACATTTTTAACTTTCATTATTTGCTCTACAAGGTTTTGAGCTTTTAATATTTATAGTGTAAAATTGAGTTGATAATCTAGGAAAAAAAAAGAAATCCAAAAAAACTTAATTTTCATTTATTGAAAAAATTGTTAAGTAGAAGTAGGTATGAGATAGAGGGAAATCTAAAATACTGATATCTTTTATATGGAATTAAAAAACACTGATTCCGATGGCATGATTGTTCTAGCAAAAAAACTAGCCCTTATGGAATTATTTTTTTTTGAAAAATTGTAAAAATTGCATTCAAAAATGAATCCAACAAGTTGTTTTTTCCAGAAAGATGCTCTAAATGCTCAAAAAACAAGATTGTCCATAACTTTCTCATAACAAATCCAAATGAAATGAATCAAAGCTTCCCAAATAGAAAAAAAAATAATCTATAAGAAAAAACAATTAAAATTTTTTTTTTTAAAAAATCAAATTTTTTTTTTTAAAAAATCAAATTTTTTTTTGGTTGCCCGATGTCCCTTGTTTTGAGCTTATTTGGGCATAACTTTTTTTCCCAGGCACTGATTGAAAAAAAAAATTATATTCCCATGAAGCTTACCAGTTTTCCTATCTTCAAAAAAAGTTTCAAAAAATCACAACAAAAATTCAGCCCGTAGGTACCTACCCGAAATCCCATTTGTCCCTCGAAGGGACAATGGTCCTTTAGGGATTAATGTTAGATAGAGGATCTGAGCATTTATTTATATTAATAAAACAGAGAATTTTTTTTGGTACTTTGTAAGATAATGCATTTATTATATATATATATATAAGTTTATATAATGTTAATGCAATATTATTGATTAAACCACATTTTGATTATATCGCTAATTTTGAGGGTCCAAAAGCATTAGAGGGAATTTGGGGGCCTTGGAGGGCTATTCTAGGCCCAATCTGGCCCAATTTTGTGAACAATGGTACAGGCTATTAGAATTATTTTTTTCAGTATTTTTGTTTTTAAATTGAAAATTTTTCAAATACCGTTCTAAGCAAATTTTTTTTTTTTTTTTTCAAAAACAACATGGTAGTCGTTGTGCCACATTAACCAACTATTGCAGTTGTGTTCCCGCAGTTTGGAAACATAGGGGACATTGCAGTCCTTCAATGCCCTCGAATCCCCTTTAATGCATGACATTAGTCCCTCAAGGCTTACCAACTCTTCAAATATAGTTGTAGTAAATTAATCAACCTATTTTTTATTTTTTTTCGCATGTTTAAATTTCAACTATAATTGTTTGAAAATAATGTTTAGTCTATCTACTATGCATGCTATCAATTATATAAAATATTGACTATTGCATTTGTAGATTATAACAACTTTGTATGCCCAAAATCTTGAATAGAAAAAATACTAGGGCTCCGTTGCTCTCTGTGCTAGTAGTGGCTCTCAATTAAAGGTTATGGGGGCTCGTTTGGGGATCAAGAGCTTTAAGCAATGGGAATTTTCAAGTGGATATTGTAGCCTTAAAAGCATTAGATTTCCATTGGCAACAAATTTTCATTGATATTCTTTGGTTGCTCACTTAAAATTCTATTTCAAATATAGAGAATTTTTTTTGGAACATTGAATAGCAATTTGGAAAAATGAAACCTATGGAGAGATTTTTTGATTTTTTGACTATACATAAGTGAAATTTACAAAACTAATAGAATATATGCAATCACATCTCTGAAAACAAAATATCAAAAATTGCATTTATTGATATTTGCAAATTGAAGTTTAAGAAAATAATTAAGGCTCATCTTTCAAGGATTAAAAGTCTTTAGATTTCATTTGACGTAGAAGTCTTGGCAACTGTGAACTCATTATAATGGACTTTGAAGGTGTTTATTGACCTTTAGCCAATGTTGAATTCTATACTTGTCAATACAAGAAGCCTCAAAGATATGAACCCTCTATTTGCAAATTGGACCTTTTCAACTCTTATATTTTTTCAAATTCAAAATCAAATCCATATTTTTATGGCTTTTGCTTTAGAAAATAATTAAATGCTAAAAGTTACCACTAATTTCCTCAAAAAAATTCAAATCCCTCAATTGAAAAGGCACTAAATTCTTTATAGATCCAATCCCATGTTTGCAAAGTGGACCCTTTCAACTATTACTTTTTCTTTTGAAAATTCCCGGCCTTTATTTTGAAACTTAATTGAACTTCAAAAAAATTTCATTGGTTCCTTGAAAAAACTTTTCAACTCCTTCAATTGAAAAGACGGCAATTTCTCTTGTGGGCTTCAATTTTTGTTGTGGCTTCAAAACTTTGTTGTTTTCATCTTGGCTTCATTCCACCATTTTTGTCATAGCTTCATCCCAAAATTTTTTAAGTGTGACTTTGGATAGTCTTTATGGTCAGAAAATGAACCTTATATTTGTTAATATAGAAATTCCAAAAATTCCTCAAAATTTTGAGTAAAACCAACCTAAAGATCTTCATTGTAATTTACATTGCAATTTAAACTTTGTTTAAATTTTT
Organism: Neckera pumila; assembly: GCA_963969595.1. Classification (NCBI taxonomy): domain Eukaryota; kingdom Viridiplantae; phylum Streptophyta; class Bryopsida; order Hypnales; family Neckeraceae; genus Neckera; species Neckera pumila. The sequence goes on from OZ018412.1 coordinate 11,480,896, forward strand.
TTGAAGTGTTGATTTTCTAATTTTAGAATGATAAGTTGATAATGGTAATGAAATTTGTACCATATTTGAAACCTAGGGAGAATTTTTTAGATTTTTTGAGCATCAATTACATTTGATATGAATTGTTTTATTTTTTATTCATAGGTAAACTATAATTTCAAATTTTCAGAATTTAAAAAAAAATATTAAAACTAACAAGAAAACATATAAACACGCATCACTAAAAAAAAAAAAAAATCATATTCATAGGTGTTTGCAAATGAAGTTTGAAACAATGGTAATAAGCTTGTCTTTTGAGGGTTATAAACATGCATGTAGACTTCATTTGATGCGGAAGTCTTCACAATTGAGAAGTTGTTATGGTAGACTTTAGAAGTGTATACTGACCAATGGTTTGCATTGAATCCTATATTCGATAATATAGAAACCTCAAAGATCCCAACCCATTCAAGTTGCCTCAGAAACCTTTTAATCTTTTACAAATTTTTCCGGCCTTAATTGAATTCCAAAGGTTTCCATTGATTAGCTCAAAAATCTTTGAACTCCCTTAGTTGTAAGACCACGGAAAAGATACTACAAACTTAAATTTTAGTCTCGTAAATTCAAAACTCTATATTTTATTGTCTTGGCTACATTCCACCATTTTTGTCCTTGCTTCATTTTGCCCTACTTTCATTCCATCATTTTGATTGTGGCATTGATTTTAGTCATGGCTTCAAATACACCCTATGGTTGCAAAAATTCAAGATGTCATGGCTTCAAAGGCACCTCCTGGTTGCAAAATTGACATATCTATGGTTACAAAAATCCTAGATGTCACTCCCAAAATTGAATGAACCACTTCTGACCTTAAAATTAATCATCACTATAGTAAATATCTTTTTTTTCAAATTTGGATTGTTGATGCAGAAAAATAGACTTTAAAAGATTTTCCATGAAAATAAATAATATTAAAAATAATATTTTGGTAAGATTTTCTTTTAACTTCTTTAGAAATGACGATTGATACAATCATCATAAAGTGCTATTTGGAAGAATATTTTGGAAGTGATATACAAATAAAAATTGTAGACTTTGAGTTTTACATTTCATCCATACGGTTTGATTTACCAATGCTATCACCAATATTTTTTTTATAAATTTTGAAAAGGAAATTTCAAAATTCCTTCTAAATTCAATTACAAGCAAAATATCATCATATTTTTAGTACTATTTGTTGGAATGGATATGAAATGAAGTTTTCTTGACAGCACTATTTTTTGAAATTTTTGTGTTCCTTAATTCTATCACCTCATTTTTGCAAATCTAGTTTGAACTAGAGTCAATGCAATTTTGGTTTGGTCAACCACTTGACAACCTTTTACATTTGTAATTTTAGAAAAAAATGTACTCTATTAATACCAAATCCAACCCTTAGATAGGACAACAACTTGATAAAGCATCTCTACAAATTAGGATGACTTTCATCTGAGCATAAAATGAGAAAGAAATATCAGTTTTAACCCTTAATGCAGGTTTGCTTAGAAGATACAGCGTTGTACAGAAGCAGGAGGTGAATACAATGCGCAACAGCTTCCACCTAGTGTGTCGTAGATGGCTTCCTTTTTTTTTGAACATAGAATTTGGAGAGAGGATCAAGTTCTGAAATTTTCAGACTGTTTGGAAGTGCTGTCGTGTTTCAATCATTTTACAGTATAAATTCAGTACTTGAAATAGCAAAACAGTAGAGGTATGGCAAAATTGACCAAGTGTGGTGGCTTCAGTACTGGACCTTGTCGCTTTCCTACGAGCCTGTATGAGTGCCGTCCATGCCAGGCAGGGTGATCCATGCTGTAAGTGCGATACTCATCCGGTTTGCCGGTCACTGGTAAAGTGTTGCAACCTGTATGCTCAAGCCAGTACATTCAGGACGCCCTGTGCAAAATTTACGGTGGGCGTCATTCATGCAGCAGCTGATTCTCAAATTCAACAATCCCTAGCTGCATCGTTAGCTTCTACAATTCCTCTACACCACAGAATAGACAAACGGCCTCAATTAGGGTACATGTTCCTTCGACGCCTGCATGTTCGAATTCTACACCTTCGAACTGCACCACAGGAAATACCAACATATATCCAGTCAGTGATTCAAAGCAAATTTAACGCATAAATTCCAACAACAACTACAGTTGACAGAACACCCACCACAATCCCAGTAAGACGCTCCGCCTGATAGAATTTTCTTCTTCGAGGATGACACTGCACAAACTAGCAAAATTGCAGTTCAGTTTTAATTCGACCTTTGCACATATCGATCGATCGATCAAATTCAAACTCAATGAATCCATCACTGAATCCAAGCAATTCCAAAAAAACCATTGAAAGAAAACTTCACAGCTTTCTTCCTCAATTCAAGTCATCAACCATCCATAATTTAATACTTATCAACACATATTCAAAGCAGTCTTTCATAGCACAATTGTCATCCAAACTTTCTCAAACCTTGTGCATCCTAGATGCCACCAAATTCATTTCCACTAACCAGAGTGTCAAAATCTACAAAACGTGACACCATCCACAAGCACTCTTGCCAAGTACGGCGTCACACTTGGCAACACCAGCGCTTCATTTGTCAGAATCCATCGTCGTCCTTCCGCCAGCGAACTACCATGAACCGGCTGAGCCCGTTCCATGCAATACACACCCAAAACAGCGTCCTATACCCTGAAACTCCTCGTACAATGCCCTGTATCCGGTTCAATACGCCTAAATCCTTGTTCTCCTAGGCAGAGTTTCCGTATTTTGAAACATTATTTTTTAGTTTTTTTTCCTAAAAATTCTTTGTCACTTTGCCCCCAGTTTTCTAGTTTTATGTATTTCCACATGCAGCGCAATACCATCTCAAAATCACAAGGGAACCTAAACCGTAGGCTATTTGTGGTCATAACATGCAAAAGGGGTTAATATGTCTGCCGTCCAAAAACTGGACGTGGGAGTGCATGAGGTTACAGTGAGAAAGACACAACCGAATAATTAGTGAGGCGGGCAATTAGTAATACCTCCCTGCACAAAAAACCCACCCTATAATAATAACGCCCGCCACGCCCAAAGCATTTCGAGAGGTGGCTCCCGCCATTTCCCACATCCACGTGTCATCACCGCATGTCACTTCTCCGGTTCCACCTTCCAAAGCTCTGGCAGGCAAGCTCCACCTTCGAAAGCACTGCTGCTCCGTCGACTGAATTACAAAGAGCTTCATCAGCCAAATCGAGCACACGCAGTCTTCAGCGATTACACACATCGATTAGAATCACCGAAACATTGCAAAGCGTATATTAATTTTCTTGGGTTTGGAGAAATTGCTGAGAATTGTTTGAGAATTGCTGAGAATTGCTTGAGAATGGCGGACGAGGTAACGGATCGAGGCTTGTTCGGCGGAAGGCACCACGGTCGTCGCGACGAGTACAGTGAAGAGCAGGCCTATGCGTCGCAGATTGGCGGTGGGTATGGCGAACGCCCTCGACCAGAACCCCAATACGAGGGTGGCAGCGAAGTCGATGCGTATGCTACCGAAATCGGAGGTGGCCGTCGTCCTCGACCAGAAGCCGTCTATGAGGGTGGTAGCGAGGCCGATGCGTATGCTTCCGAAATTGGAGGTGGCTATGGCCGTCGTCCTCGACTAGAAGCCGGCTACGAGGGTGGTGGTAGCGAGGCCGATGCGTATGCTTCCGAAATTGGAGGTGGCGGCTATGGCCGTCCTCCCCCACCTGTAGCGTATGACGAAGGTGGCTATGACGGTCGTCGTCCTGCTGCAATGTACGATGCGCCTGTGTCGGATCTCGGAACTGGATTGGGCACTGAGCAAGGTTACGGCGCTGGCTACGGCGGCGGAGAGTATGAGGAGGGGAGACATCACGGCCGGCATCACAAGAGCGAGGAAGAGGAGTATGAGGAAGAGCGCAAGCACACGCGTCGTGCGGAAGAGGCTGCGGCGGCTGCGGCAGGGTACGGGCTCTATGAGCGGCATGAGAGGAAAGAAGATGAGGAGCGTCTCGAAGAGCTCGGCTATGACGAAGACGGGCGAAGGAAGCACGGCCATCACCACTTCCGTCGGGATGACGAGTAATTGCAAGTGTGCTTATAGTTGTTTTTTTAATGTTCTGATGGTGATCGTCGTCTATCGCTTTGTGGATTAATCACGCAACAGTGAGACACGCTTGCAGCGCGCGCAGTTAGTCTATGTAAGTGGAATTAAGTTTTGTATAGTTTCATTTTGGTACCGATCGGCGACAATACGTGGATTGATCTCGCAACAGACATGCTTGCAGTGTTTGTAGTTTCTTTTTTGTACCGATCGTGCCGTCTATTGCTGTGAATTAATCCCGCCAGACATGCAGTGCAATATGTTAGTCTCTGCAAGTTAATATTCAGAAGATCGTGATTTTTACAGCGTGTGTGCGATGTAGATGTCTTTGAGTTTGTTTATATGGTTACAATGCTGGCCTGTCACGTTCATGTGTTTTATAAACCATGAACTGTACCTTAGTAAAATGGATCTAATTTTTCCAGCATTCACATGTTACCGGAAAATTCCGTTTCGTTTCAGTGCGTGGTGAAGTTTTCGTTATTGTTCGTACGTCATGAAGCAAGTTTTGGGGGTTAATTGAGGTGCATATATTGGATTTGGGAAGATAGATGAAGTATGAATTTGCCGACACAGAACATGCAGTATGCTTGAGTGTGGCCGCTGTTTTTCTTGCTAAGGCAACTGCACCTCAAATCGCATAGTTAGAAATGCAGCATGGTTTTCACTATTATATTGAATTTTTTTTGGTGGGGTCCCATTGGTAGTCGAAACGGAATTCTAGAATCTCTTAGAATGCATTTTTGGACACCATGTGAATAAACTACGAATTTCCAAAGTGCTGAAAATAGGTGCACCTAAAAGCGATCATAGACATGCATAGTGGGATCATAGAGTCACATGCATAGTGGGAGTACATTTTAGGCAAGAATATCTAGTGTACGATTTTAGGAACCGTGCCAGTTGTAGTTACCTTATAAGTTGATTGAGTGGGAGACAGTCGATTCTCCAACTGGTCGTTCCTTGAGACTAGATATTTGATTTTTCAGATGGTATAAGCTCTGCATTTGTAAAAGTATTTTTTAAATACATTGTTTTTCTTTTAAAAAACTGATTTTTTAAATAATTTTCCAATAATATAATATTTTTAGATAGTTGTTCTTGGCCAAGGCTGCTGTAGAGGATATGTGAATTTCCCGAAATGATTTCATTCTACTGAAAGCAGTGTTTATATTCGCTATTTCACTAGCTCAGTCTTTGTATATCTTGTACATTTGAAGCAAATGGTACTTAAAGGGCCAAGATTTGATCGGTATCTAATCTTAAGTTTGAGTCCACAAAGTTTCACGCAACCATAATTCTCAGCAGGCTATTCTCACTGTCCGAATTGAAAGCTGGACAAGTACGGAACGACGTTCTCATGAACACTGAATGTTTCAAATTGATAAGATTTTTCTCAATAAACAATTTGCAAAGATTTTTGAAGAAATGTCATGTTTACAATGCAAAATTGTACAATTGCTTGCCTAATTCAATTGTTCAGAGTTTTTAGAAGGATCATATATAGTGTTCATGTAATAATCTACAATGTCCATTGTCACTATTGGTATCCGATGAACAGCATATGGTCCAATATCAATCTTCACAAAAGGCCATGACAAATCTTGAGCAGCTTCACACTCATCTATGCCATCTCCAATTACACAAAACCTCAGCGGCAACCTTTCCACCCTTTCCTTGATCCAACGAAAGCACTGAAGTTTGCCAAACTCCCGAGAGCTATAAACTGGAATTTCAAACAACAGGTAATCAAAACTCCATTTGCCACCACATTGAAACAAAAGTTTGCAGAGCTTGCAACATAAACAACAACACGTAGGGATGACGGTTCTGACGAACACAACAGCATGTGAACATGAAATTGACAGCAACTATAGAGTAGTAGCGGAGATGCACACTTACTGTTGAGAGGATGAAAGTATTTGTCAAGTCGGAACAACAAACATTTGACGAGGCTTGGAATCAAAGTCCCTGATGTAACTAAGATGTTGTAATTGCTCACACAAGTCTTCCCTTTGAAAATAGGATCACAATCTGTATTCAAAGATCCAGTACAATCCCCTGAAAGCTTTTGCTGATTTTCGATCTTCTTTTGATTCTCCCTTTGGAATGTTTCCAGTAGCTCTCTCCCTGAACCAGAAAAATAAGACCATGCTCTCAAACTCTCATGCTCTAAGATTTCATATACTTGCAAAAGGGGGGAAATAAATTTCCATAGAGCTATAATAAGAACAGATAAATCACAATGCAAATATGGCCAATTAAATATGACAAAAAAGACGCAGTTTCAGAGAAAGCAGTCATCAATACCTGCCGTGAGCCAGCCATCTGTAAAAGTATCTGTGGCCTCATAAAGATCCTTCCATTCAGTCAACTGATCGTGATTTAGTAGCTTCTCCAGACCCTGTAGTACACAAACTCCAGCTTCATGTTTAAAGCAGCTCTAAATTGAAATCAATCAAATGCCCCTACTGAGTCAAAAATTAGCTGCTTTTCTGACCTCTGAGTAAAGCTCTCCAACAACACGATGACGATAGGCCAGTTTCTTTTTATTGGCAGCATCTACAGGTGCGCTCAAGTTGTCACTATCAAAATTGTAGTGACTCAAATCATCTGCATCATCAAAATCTTGTAGGGATAACAAGCAGGGCTCGTTGTAATCCTCCACCTGATTCAACACAAAACATTCTGATCAATACATCGCTTCTCAGATCACGGTAAAGGGACAAGAGTAGAATAGACTAAACAAAAGATCACAGCCTGAGAATTAAATATGAATTGAATGGTCCAATGTGAAGCAATTCAAGAGAAGAAATCATTGAAAAATGAGAGGAAGAACAAGAACCTGTTTGTAGAAAAAGTAGTCATCACAGATATCAAGAATAAGTGACTCCCATCGTTTCCCAATTTCGCATGCCTCCACGGGATCCTTGGAGCCTCTGAAGAGTTTAGCATATTGGCCATTCCGAAGAGTTTGAAAGATTATTAATGTCTCGTCCAGATCCCACACATACAAAGTAGGATCAGCAGCAGATGTCACCCTCTCCGGCACCTCCTGAGAGCCACATGGGGAACCTGTCAACGGTCGATTCTCAGGTTCCTCGGATCCTCCAGACCCTGTCAGTTGCACACGGAACATGTCAGGTCTTGTCTTTGGCCTCTCTCATCATCAAGTATGAGCAGTCTATACATAAATCAAGCTCGTACTTTGAGCGTGATACTTGGGAGCTGGAGAGGTCAGGCCACCAGCCCCATGCAAAGCGGAGGGGGCACAATTGAGCCAGTTTGCTACTCCAAGTAACGGTTCTGCTGCCAATTCCTCTTCAGTATACCTAAAGACATCAAATCCCAATAGGAAGATTAGGAAGCAATAAACGCATTCTTGAGGATTGGTAGACTAAACTGATTTCTCATTAATATATATACATCCCAGTTTGGATCTTCGACGATATACAACAAGACGTACGCCCTGCTAGACTTTAGCGAAAACATGACAACCAGAAGGACAGTTAAGTCGGCAATCTACCCCTGATATAGTAAGTGTGCCAATCCTCACACACCATCTCAAGGACCGCACACATTCTGCACATCTAATAATGATTAAAATATTCATAGATTCGCATTAAGAATGCATTGAGGATGCTTGCCCAACAACCAAACACAAAGGCTGAAATCTCACTCCATTGCCAGTCCACCTATCATAACGTAACTTCGATACATAACAAAATCTACAATCCGTTTCTATACAAGTCTACCCAACACGATCAAGTATCACGACATAAAATTTGACATTTTTTATGTTTTAGTGGATTTTCTCAAAGTAAGTGCGCATGGTCGAAACGCATATCTACCATACCACAATTCCAAGAAAACAACTTGGCATCTCACCTGGATTGGATGATTTTGCTGTCGAGCAAGTGGCTAACACTATCATCGGAATCCACTGCAGTACTCATTCTAGACGGTTTTTCTGTGCCAAACGCTTCTACGGAGCTGCCACAGTGCGACTCTTCAACAGGTTCACCTCCCTTCAAATCAATCTTTGAGGGAAAATAAACAAAAAACAAAATCAACAATTAGCCTCCACACAATTCTTGGAATATCATCATTCTACCTCTTATGCTTCAAATTTCATAAACCCTAATTCCAACTGGAACACCAACCCAGCTAAAACCTAATCGCACTGCGCACAAAGCAACTAACAGATACACAAATCCGGCTCCACTTCCACTTCCAATTCAAAAACCCACGAAATTTGAAGACTCTCCGATGGAAGTCATGATCAATGAGATTCTCACTACACAACCGATTCGACAAAATATCCCCAAAGAAGTAAAATCCGTCTCCACAAGACGATATACGAAATTGAAACCGACCATACACGAAACTATCGCTCCAACTCCATTAAAGACAGCAAAAGCAGAGCACCAACAATGGAACAACCTGATCACTCTTGGATGTTCTTCCAGAAAACGCCTGATCGCTAAGAGGAGTTTTCAAACGAGCTCGTTTCGCCTGCAACCAACAAATAGGAAATATCCACACCCATCTCAAATTAGCCCCCACCCAAATAAACACACAACAGATACACAGAAACACACACCAATTCCGTAATCCCACCTCCGAAACTCAAATCAATAGTCCCCTTCAGCTGACCGACCCCCAACAATCCTAAACTCAATCCTCCCAACTCATCTATTCCAAGCCACGGAAATTCAGGGTCAACCAAAGTCTCTCTACCCAAAGCCTCCACCCAATTTCTCGAATTGCAATTGCAATGCGTCCCAACCTTTTGGCAATGAGGGGAGCAATGAGAGGCAGCAGCAGAAGCAGGAGGAGAAGTTGCAGCCGGCGATGCTGATGATGTAGTGGAAGGAGGGCGGTTGGGAAGCATCGATGACGAGGAATCCATGGTGCTAGGTGCATGGCTGGGGCTGAGCTTTCCTTACTTGGGATGCATAGCAACGTAGCTAGCCCGGCCTGTGACTGGCGGGGATTGAGAGTTAACTGAACTGGGGCTACTATTGGGACGATGCGTGACCACCTACGCTTATGCTATGCTACGACGAAGGCGAGCGAATGCCTGGGGGACTGAAGCTGAGATCTTTTGTTGGGCAATAAAAAATCTCAAAGGGATGGGACCCGCAAGGGAGGTCGAAGGTTGCGCCTCGTGCTGCGACGGGAGAAGTCCGGGAAGGCCGAGATGCAGAAGAGAGACAGTGGTGGTGGCTTGTCACCACCAGCGCGAGCTGGCGAGTTTTGCCGCGTGCCGGGACCACAGGCGGTTCTCGAAAGTAGAAGCACCCAAAACCGTCCTTTAACCCCTAAAGTCCCAAGGCCATTTATTTGTCATAAATCACTCAAAACTGCTACTTTTGTTGCATTCATCTAAAAGATCAGGAAAAATATTTTTTTTAGAAACTAACCATAGGATCTTGTACTACACTTTTTACAGATCATGTAGTAAAAATTTTGTAAGGTTTGACCATACGGATTGAAAGATATCAGCATTCAAAGTGAAAGAAAAAGTTTCTTTCAAGAAGATGCTCTAATTGCCCAAAAAACAAGATTGTCCATAACCTTCTCATAAAAAATCCAATTGAAATGAATCAAAGCTTTCCAAATAGGCAAAAATATAATCTATAAGGGAAAAAAATTAAAAAAATTAAATTAAATTTTTTGCAAAATTTTTTTGTTGCCCCCTCTCCCCTGTTTTGAGCTTATTTGGGCATAACTTTTGCTCCTGGGCACCGATTGAAATAAAAATTACATTCCCCAAAAGCTAATAAGTTTTTCTATCTTATGGGAAAGTTTCAGAAAGTTTCATTAAAAATTGAGCTCATAGGAACCTGCCCAAAATCCATTTTGTCCCCCGTAGGGACAGTGGGACTTTAGGGGTTAAGCAATTCCATATATACCAGTGTTTCCTGTCATTTCCACAGAATGAGAAAAGAAAAGTAAAAAGAAAAATAGTTTTTTAATTTTTAATTCATAAAAATTTCAAAATTCAAATATCTTCATGCAGTGAGTTGAAATACCATGAAACAAAGGTTGTACAATCCTCCTCGTACAGAGCTTTTTGACAATACTAAGAATGCGACCCAAGGACACCTGATTCTGGAGATCTCACAATAATAAACAAAAGAAAACTAACTAACTAATTTAATGTATATTATACTAGTGTGCCTTGTGTCATTGCTAACAATCATTGGATGTCAAAAGTGATGGCTAAGTCCTCCTTAATTCCCTTAAATAGAGATGTACGGTACCAGAGATCTCAACATAACAAACAAAACAAAACAAAACAAACATCCTAACAAACAAACAAACAGCCTACCAAAATAAAAGTTTTTTTTTAGTTTTTTTTAATTCAATAACTTTCACATCATAGGTCTAAATGCCACAAAACAAAGCTTGTGTATTCTTCCTCACAAAGAGCTTTCTAACGGTACCAAAAATGCAACCGGGGGATGCATGGTTCTACAAATCTCACCATAATAGACAAAACAAACAAAACAAACAAACTTCATTTAAAGTATAGATATTTATGTTTATATTTATTTATTGATTGGCTATGGACCACAGGGGAGGAGGCTTGCATCGATAGAAGCAAAGGTACCAACATCTAAAAGCAACACTTTTTCTAATCCCACTACTTCAAAAATTAGATGACCAAATTTTTTAATGAGATTGCTAGTGAACACAAGAAAAATGCAATTTAAGTGGTTTCATAATTTGTCGATGCTTTAGTGATATTTTACAAATTTTCAAAGTTATGCATAATTCAAGACTCACCTTGAATGGTCCCCTTTGAAGCACAAAATGTCTCAACTTTCATTGGATGCTTCAAAAAACTCTTCACCTCTCATTCGTTGCTTTTGAAAAGGTGTGGTGGTTTTGAATCATACAAGTGTTCATTTAGGTTGAACCATTGTAATTATTGTGTTTCAATTCCATCTTAAAGGTAGTAATGGTTTAATTTTTCCGTCATTCTTGAACCTATTTTTACTTAAGGATTTTTTAATGAGTGAAAATTAAGTATTTTTTTCCTACATTCTTTTTTTCTAGATTCTCAAATCAATGGTTCAACCTAAATAAGAAAATCTGAATCTGTAGTATCAAAGTTTTAAGTTAAGAAGATTCCAAGCCAAAAATCATAATCAAACCAAATATAAAAAAAACTGTTTTCTTCACTTTGAAATATCTTGCAATCTATGCGGTCAAAGTTTATAAATTTCTTCCATACATTTTTATACTAGTCTAATATAAGTTCCTATAGTTAGATATGACAAAAAAAAAATTTAAGTTTTTTGCTCTTTGCAATAGAAATGGCAATTTTAAAAGTGATTTTAGATGAGAAAATGGCATGGGTCCAAAACTTGATATTTGTCAAGCACAACTAAGCATATATATTTTTGGACAGCACAAAAAATAAATACATAGTATAGTTTTCTCCAATAAGAAATAAAAAATCTGACCAATTTGCAACGTCTCAAAGTGTACCACGAAGATCATTTTGGGACAGAAAATCAAGGCCAACAGGAAGATCATTTTGGGACGTAGGGAGTATAATTTTCTTGAGTGATACACAAGTTGATTCAATTACTGAACCTTGCAATATTAGCACTAAGTTGCACTAATTTGGGAATTATACCAAAATTGCAAGGTGCAATAAAATGATAAGTTCATAATATACAAGATATAATTAATAGACTCATGTGGTCTACACTATTGTCATATTATCTCAAATATTATGATTGCGATTCAACTTCATCCAAAATCTCCTCTATAGTGTAATTGATATTGTAATTGTAATCCAACTTCATCCAAAACCCCTCTACAATGTGATTGATATTGTGATTGTGATCCAACTTCATCCAAAACCTCCTCTACATTGTAATTGATATTGTGATTGTGATCCAACTTCATCCAAAACCTCCTCTACAGTGTGATTGATATTGTGATTGTAATCCAACTTCATCCAAAACCTCCTTTACCCAAAAGATATGTGATTTTGTCCTCAGTTTTGAAAAGAAATATCTCTATATTGTAATTAGTTTTTTGCAAAGTAATTTTACTATCAAGCTCAAATGTACAAAATTAGATATAGCAAGAAGTAAAAATGCACAAATCTAATTACAATAAAGAGATGTTTCTTTTCAAAATTGAAGGCAAAACCACCCCAAAATGGAAATCTCTCAAGAGAAAATTGTGAAGTTTTTTTGGAAATTACTATTGAAGGAAAGTTGTGTGTATAGAGGTCCCTTATATATCTCCACAATCAAATTTAAAAAATTCATCACCAATGATTTTCAATGAATTTTCATGTAAAACCATGAAAATTAAATTAAAAAATTCACCAAAATATGGAGTTTTGATTTTTTGAAACTAAAATTTGGTATGGTTGGTTGGGATTGCAGAAAATATCAATAATGATTATGCAAAACAAAATAAATCAACTCCATTTTACATTATGCAAAGAAAACTGATTTTGCATTATACAAAGAAAATTGATTGTCCAAACTGCCATCGTGTATCTTTTTGGTAGGCCATTGTATTGTACAGAGATGAATATTGTGATTGTGATCCAACTTCCATCCATGTTCATTACATTCATCCACATTTTTCACAGTAACTAGGCCACAATGATTAATGTTGTGATTGTGATTCAACTCCCATCCATATTCATTACATTCATCCACATTTTTCACAATAACTAGGCCATAATGATTAATATTGTGATTGTGATCCAACTTCCATCCATGTTCATTACATTCATCCACATTTTTCACAATATCTAGGCCACAGCCATCCAGCAGTCATTTAAATTAGGGTGTGTAGGTCTTGCACTATTCACTAGTTCTCTCACTAATTAAATGAACTTCTGTACTGTAGTTATACATTAGAACTTGTATAAAGTAATAGCCTTGGGATCTAGCTCAAATCCCCACGCTCAAGAATCTCTCTGGCTCAAGAATGTCTTGTACTATTCAAATTCTTTCACTAATTAAATGAACTTCTGTACTGTAATTATACAATAGAACTAGTTTTGTTTTTTTTGGATTTCAGACAAATGGTTATGTGGCCTTCCTTTCAAGAAGGTTTGGAGTTTTGCGGCTCCTTCATTTTGGGGGTTTGAATTGAAGGAGGCCAATTTAGAATATGCAATTTTGAATATGTAATTTTTGTATGCAATTTTTATATATGCTGGCTCTGCATGATGGACGAAATGAGGTTCAGGAAGCATTGTGACAATAAAGCACAAGGTCATCATTACAGTCTGGCATTTTTTAACACATTTACTTCCTATTTTTTCTACAGGCTTGAAGTTGCAGATTTTTTTTTGAGGAAATTGGGCATTTAATTGCCTAAAAAAAATAACCTTGAGTAGAACTTGTAAAGTAATACTCCGTAGCATTTTTTGAAGTATAAAAATTAAGTTTTTTATTTTTTAAATTTTTTTCCTAAATTTTCAACTCAATTTTTATACTAAAAATATTTAAAGCTCAAAACTCTATAGTGCAAAAAATTAAAGTTAAGAAGGTTCAAAGTCAAATAATCTAGTCCCACAATGTGCTGAAAAACTTGTTTTTTCACTCTAAACGTAGATATTTTGCAATCCGTGCGGTCAAGAATCTAAAATTTTTTCCACACATTCTCATATTAGTTAGGTGTAAGATTCTACAATTAGATGTGCAAAAGGAAAAATAAAAAATTCAAAGTTTTTTATTCTTTACTATAGAAATGGCAGTTTTGAGTGTTTTTTGGCAAGAAAAAGGCCTTGGTCCTTTAGGGTTTAAGTGGTCGGGAATGGATGATCATCTTAATAATGCTTGATTATGTAGGAGTTCTTGCCCACAATCACTCTAGAAACTTTCATTACAACTTGCAATCATTCCTCCACGTGGCGTGAAATATCTTGAGAATGGTTTTACCAGACCAAACAACCCCCACTTGAACTATGATAGAGCCTCTTCTATCAGCCAATCACTCTAAAATTTCTTCATTGTTTTCAAAAATAAAAATAAAAATAAAAAAAATTCAGAAGATTGTCACAGTTGTTGCTTTGATGTGTATGTCTAGGCTTTGTACATGACTAGGCAATCAATACTCCATCACTCTAGAGAGGTCATTGCTTTAGAGAAGTTCACTTTAGAGAAGTTCTATTATAGTTGTATCCAAAAAGCAACCCTAATGCTCATTGTTCACAATTTCGGCAAAAGAATATTGAGTGACATTGCTTCTGGGCAACCAGGTGTAGCTACCATCGTAGATGCACGCAGTCCAGTACATGCTTTTCGAGTATCAAAAGTTCAGAATCGACTAGAGTTCCTGCCCTGAGTTTTGCACCTGCAGTACTGTACAAACTCAAGACTATTCCTCCAACCGATTTAAACGAATCTCACTTAGCTTCTCTAAGACCATAGGGTATGTCTGGAACTCATGGTACAGTAGTATAGAACAGTGTCGTATATACAGCAGGCAATCGATACAGCAAACACTCTTTTGAAGACTTCCAATCAAATTGTACTTCAGTAAAAATGAAAGACACTTCCAATCAAATTCTATGTATGTAGAAAATGCAAGGTTGCACGATACTTTCAATCAAAATCTATTTCAATTTCAAATGAAAGGCACTTGCAATCAAATTCCTACAGCTCTAAAAAGGAAGAAAACCTTCCAGTCAAATCTGAAAAAATAGTATGCTGCCGATCACAGCCTAACTAGTGTAGGATACATCATGAGACACCTGTTTCAGTGACGACTCATTCAACGAGAGCAGGTCGTCCTGTAAAGTTGTAATATTTTACAGCTGGATTCTCGGAATAAAGTCCAGATGCACACGGAACGGCGGGCAGTGAAGACTGGCTGGCATGAGAAAGATCTGGGACCAGAAATCCAAGTTTCTTACCACCAAGCTGAATTGTGATTCTCTGTAAGCAGCAGCCGCACAGGATATCAATCTAGCCTATGGTTATGGTGCAACACTTCCATCTCTGATGCCTGGCTTCCTATATCAACAAATGGATTGAAAGTAAATCACAGTGTATTGATCTCAGTGCTCACCAATGGAATATGGTCTGGCACTAAAAGAAAAAGCCGCATTTGGTATAAAACTACACGAGATTGGGACATGCCCCATGAACCTTAGAAAGGGAGGGCATCGACAGAAATGGATACGCTAACTCTAGAAGTGGAAGGTACAGATTCTACAATTATCTACCAGCTGCAAACTTTAGAGGTCCAGAAAAGAGCAGGCTTCTCTAACAACGGACTGAAAAGACAGCAATTTACTGTTGTAAAGCCATTGCCGTTCCTCTAGTAGAAAGCAAATATCTTGGACATGAGACATACATGATCTGAACCTGATGCAAATGTAGGATACAGAGTTAGCAAGCCTGTACACAGACAACAGATAACAGCGCACTCACTCACAGTGATGAAAGGATTAAGAAAGTGATCCTCTCCGGTGCAGCACATGTACGAGGGTAGTCTGATTAGTAACTTCATGCTACTCGAACTAAACGCGATCGTCTGAGCGAATTGTATAGCATTCAAATCAAAGATTTACAAGCCAACAAACGATTTCTGCTATCCGAAGCTTAGAGCGTATCTATTCCAGTAAGAAATCACGAGATCCATAGAGGATGCAACCAATAGAAATAGAAACAAGCCATGGACAAAAGAATCTCGTGATGGAACCAACGATAATGAAATCTTGCACGAACCTGAAATGCGGTGCGGTGTCACACCAATGACTCATTCAAGCTCTGATATTGAGGGGATTCACCGGTTTGACCGCAAATGGCGAACTTGTATTCCTTTTCTTTCTGAAAGCAGACGCCAGTCTTGATCCAAAACTTGGCTTCCTGGTACGCTCCTTCTCAGCTTTAACTTGATGTTCTGCAAACTCCGTCATATACTGTAGCACGGCCTGCATTTTCGGTGCCTCAATTACTAGTCTGACAATGGCAAGACAATGCCGTACAACTCACTTTGGCGTGTCAACACACAAAAAGAAAAACATGTGCATGATAGGTAATAAAAATTTACAACGTCAAATTAAAAGTGTACCTCTTTTCCTCTTTCGGTAACATCCTTAGGCGGTAGTTTCCAATCATTTCCTGACAATTCAAGCTTCTCAAGGCCAGTCAATTTAGCAAATGATGCTGGTAGCGTTTCTAAAGCATTGTTGCTGATATTCAGCTCCCGTATACTAAGCATGTCACCAATGGCTATTGGAAGCTCTTTTAGCACAGCAAAGTTTGAGGAGACATCAAATTTTGTCAAATAAGGGAGGTAACAAACGCTATCAGGGATCTTCTCCAAATGATTGAAGCGCACATCCAAGGTCACCAAATTCGTGAGATTTGAAAGAGTCGTTGGCAACCGCTGCACGTAATTCATATGTAAGCTCAACTCTTGAAGTGAGGTAAGATTGCCCGTGGCTTCAGGCAGTACTTTCAAATTATTGAAATCCGCTTGCAATTCCACAAGTTGTGTACAAAGACCGATTGTGATTGGCAACTCCTCGATTTTATTCCTTCGTATATCCAGTATTCTCAAATTAGTGAGACATCCGATAGTATCTGGCAGAGCCGTCAGGTGGTTCCCTTGGACATTCAAAAATGTCAGCTTGCTCAACTCGCCAATGGACTCGGGCAACGCTTGCAGTTGGTTCCCTGTACAGCATGACTCGAGTTAGTGATTTATAAACCAAAAAATCGTCATTAAATCATCGCTTGAAAAATTAACATGTAACTAATTTGATCATAGTCTACGTTTCGAATAAGGCACAGAGAATGTGGTAGGCAATTGAATGACAAACTGAATAGAGGGCAGATTATGAATTCCAATTTTAAAATTACATTAAAAAAATAAACCTTGGAAAGGAAAAGAAAAAATTATAATGATTGACCAAGTTCTTACTCTCCTCGCTATACTCACTTTCAATTCCTTGCTTATCTCCTGAAAAGAGCCTTCAAAGATTAAGCTAATTACAGAGAGAACAACTCATCACAGAGGAGGATCCACCAGGCATTGCAGCAGCAGAGAAATTTATCATCCAAGCCTTGAAGCTCACGCGATGACTAAAACTTGAGACCAACTTTCATTTTATTGAAAATGGGGACCGTAAACAGAAAATTGAGGAATGTGGTAGCTAATCGGACTCATGTTAGCACATGATTTGCAGGAACGAGGGTGCTGTCAAATTTGATAATCACTGAATGTCTAAAACACAAAAGAATCTCCCACGGATGTTATTAGAAGTCTTCCAGTCATTCAGCACAGTCTCAAAAAGAATTCAAAAGATGCCTTCAATTTTGGACTAGATCTGCAAGTCCAATGATGCTTATTGATTTCTGTACCTGATAGATCAAGCGACGTCAAGTTTGTCAGCTCCCCTATTAATTCAGGAATCCACTCTAGTGCCATGCCTGTAAGATTTAACACCGCCAGCCTTTGGTGCTTAGCTTTTTCGATAGCGATCAACACCTTGGGGGAATACCGTCTTGCTTCGTCCTGGTTATCCTCATGGTCTGGCTGCGAACCTGTTACCAAACAAATAAAGATTACGAAACCCTGAGAATTGGCCGACGAAAGGAAATTAAATCTGACAGAAAACTCGTCTAAGAGAATCTATTCTCGAGGCAATTCACAAGTTCATCATAAGTGGCCTCCAATCACCACATACCGGTGGGTTAGACAAAATGCATCACAATGAATCATTGGTTGAATCTGTTCAAGTTTAACAAAACTCGCAGACAAACACGCCTGCTACGCACGACAGCAACAAATTCAGAAACATTTGATGTCATTAAGTGATCCGGGAAGTATCTACTAACAGGTGATCACATTCTGTGAAGGAAACTCTGCAATCCTCTTCATCGCAGAGCATTTCCTCATCAATGCTGGAGTCGAGATCTTCTAGAGTTTCAGCGTGGTGCAATCTGTAGAATGTGTGGCTACGGAGATCCCTGCAGTCTATAGGATGTCTACGCTGATTGCTTGATATAATGGTATAACTCCTATTATCAAGGATCAAAATAAGAGAATGAAGAAAGGCAAATACCTGCAGGAGGCGCTTCTTGTGGAGTTGTTCTTCGACTAATGATATTTGCCGTGCTGTCTGCCTTTAGAGCAGATGTTGACCCTTTAAACGAATGGGCCCCCAAATGACCACTAGACAGACCGCTGGATAGTGGCGCTGAATAACTGGTGTCCTCAGAAACAGTAGGAAGACTGTTATGCTTTGATCCATCAGGTGTCGTTGCTACTGGCAGCTTGTAGTCATAAGCTGAACCTTCGTGCACAGCGCTGTTGGTTAAGGCATGCGACGCAGCACTTTGTGCTTTCTGGATCAATGCATCGAACCGTTGGTGCATCTCATCTACCTCTTTAATGGTCACCCCCGTGCGCTTCTCATCCTGGGCCTGTATAAATGGTCAAGACTAATATCAGAACTTCATGAATCTACAGGCACAGTCTAAATATAAATGTAAACACTCTTAAGTTCAGAAAAAACATGAGAAAGCAACAAATTGAATAAAAACCTAATCTAGCGTGTCTCAAGAAAAATTTGCAAGAAAATACCTTTTTGCGCATCAACTCTTCACGCATCTTCTGATAAGCGCGAAAAACGTGGTAAGGGATTTGAGGTGGTGACGGCTGCTGAAAAAGCTGGTCCAGCCGAGTAGCCAAATTAGAGTCCACCATTTCAACGGTCTGCGTTGCGTATCTTACATCTTCCGTGCTGGGGCGGGGCGGCAGTTTTGCTTTCAGCCTCCTCATCTCTTGCACGGCATCCTCTATCGATTCCATGCTCTTTCCCATATCGCTCTAGCATCCGCTGAACCAATCAGCAACGACAAGCAAGCAATCGTCCCTCTCAAGGTAAAGTAAATCTCCACTCAGGTAGAGAGTAAAATGATATTGGGACTGACATCTTGAACGCTGTGAAAATCAGATTGCAGAAACAGTTCCCTAAGCACACTGTGCACATAAATCTTCACGGCAATTAAAGTCTCTCTTGATGTAAAGAGTTTCACACCTACAGCAAATTTTCAACACTCCTAAACTATCAACTCCCTGCGAGCGGAGAAGTACCAGGAAATTAGCTCGAAATTACGAAAGTACCCAATGCAAAGCAATTAGATCCCTGTCGCACCAGTCAATGTCATATGCGACCTAGCACCGGCTTCAAATGCCGTGTCACATTCGGCAGGGAAATCGCGCAATGAAACTGCCAAGAGGTATTATTCTCACTAAGAGGCCAGAAATTGAATTCAGACCTAAGAAAAAAATACAATATATTTTAAAGAATAAAGTGCGCCTAAACAGTAACACAGTAGATAAATGAGCTCCGCGCCCTTCGCAAGATCACGACAAGAAAACGAAGACACTCACTAAGCGCATACCACGAAGATTCTCTAAGGAAAATACTAATTCGATTCAGTACCGCGGCGCGTTTCAGATTCACAAAGTGCCACTCCCTAATTCTTTCCTACCAAAAGAGGACCTCAAACTATCTGCCGACGGCCGAATCTAAAATTCCAAAGAAAACAGGGATGGTCTAGGAATTCCAGAACTGAAGATACTAAGAGTACACCCGAGCTGCTGTACCAAGGACAACCGCTCTCCACCCTAGGCCGCTCCAAGAAATCCACTCTGAAGACAACCGCACCAACTCTCTCGCTCATCAATTAAAGAAGCGCATCGCCAGCGTCACACCATATTTTCCAACCTGGTTTCAAAAGGCTCCGTCCACACAGCTCTACACCTCGCCGAAGAATTCACACAACGCTTCAGGATATTCCCGAAATTATTATATATCACACAAGAAACCGAGACGTCCGAGACATTATTAGCTCTCTTCCTCTCGCTCCCGTATCCCCAGGCACAGTCGTCTTCGCATAATTTTCCAACCTCGTTACAAAGCTGGAACGATCTCACCGAAGATTCACATCACACACCCCTTCCGCCGCGGAGCAGCATCCCCAGCAAGAGACAGGCCATCCAAGACAGAAGAACCTCTCTGGTTTTCACTCCAGTATCCCCAGACACAGTCCCCGAGGTGGCGCCAGGTGAAGCGCCCGCCAGGGAAGGAATCTACGCGACAGAGGAAGATAAGTTCCAAGACAGTGAGAAATGAAACTCCAGCGCCAAAAAAACATTAAAAAAAAATAGCTTCGATGAAAAACGAAGGAGAAGACGGATGCTTACTTAGTTTTGAGCTCTTGACACAGCACTGACTAATTACTGCAGCAGCAGCCACTGGAAGGATGATCAAAATGAATGGCAACCACGCACCATAGCCCGACGATCTGTCTGCTGCAAACCTCACAAGAGTCTCTCATTATTCAGGCCATCGTCTTCGGCGTCTCCCCCTGTGAGAGAGCCCTTTTCCCCACGGGTACAGGCCCTGGTCCGGTCCCACCCTATGACCGGGCGGGCGGGGCTGGCGGGCGGTCACAGTCAGGCCTGGGTTTCAAAGGGGATGATCTGAACCGTCGGATGGGAGACGTGGGGAATATGGACCGTCGGATGTGTCCGCGGCTGCAGGCGCACGAGGTTCTGGATGGTTCCGAAGGGCGTGGGGAGGAACGAAAGGAAGGGAGTCAAGGGACTATGTTAGAGGCCAGCGTGGCACTGGCAAATGCCGCGTCGGCAGCGTGGAGGGCAGGCTCCGTATAGAAATCGGCCCGTTAAAGCTTCGGGGGTAATAATGGAAGGTGCCACTTGGCATCAGCGCTTGTTCGATGCCACGTTAGGGGCTTGGGAGTGGCTTCCACTCGCCACATTGGGAGGGAGCAAAATTTCAGTTGGCCTTCCGGGGAGAACTGTTACAGTAAAGTATACAAGGTCCCCAAAGCACATGAGATAGTCCCGTCCATGTATCTCATTCCTGTCGATGTACCCAGTCGTATCCATGTATCCCATACTTGTCTATGTTCCCATATCCATCCATATATCCCATACTTGTCCATGTATCCCATTACCATCCATGTACCCTATTCCGTCATCATATACCAAAAGAGTATATTCTAGATAGAAAATGTGCATCATTGGTACATGATGTAGTAATGGGATAAGATTATTGGAATGGGTATGTTTACTTTAGGTACATTTTATTTTGTCATTACATCAGCAATGTACAAATCGAGTACATTTCAAGAGGTGGAGGCTTTTAGTGACCACTCCGTTTCAATTTCATAATTAATTCCACAAAGCTTCAAAAAAATAGAAACAAATTGGCTTAGATGCCGATTTTGTTTGTCTACAAAAGAAAACTTATTGAAAAAGATTTCAAAAAGTCTAACCTCTACAAATCAATTTATTAGCTCTCAAATGGGCATTTTATGGGCCTTCTACTTTACTGGCTACAAAGAATCCTCGTTGCCGCTTTTTCAACCTAAGGAAAATATTGGTATTTATTATTTAACATCAATGATAAAAATTGGAAAAGCTGAATTCATATTCCTAAAGAAGAGCTCAATTTGGACTTTTGCATTTTAGAGGGCAGACTACTATTGAATTGAGAAAATTATTGTTTTTTTAATTATTTTTAAAGGAATGTGTGTCATGTTACTAGCTTTCTAGATGACTAGCGCATACCCAACTCTAAACAACTATAGAATTATGATATGAAATCTGTTTTTGGTTTCAATCTAAGCAACTAAAAATATTTTGTCTTTGATTAATTTTTTTTAATCTAATTGTTAGATCTAATTATATAGCGAGCTCATTGGAATATATTGTGATATATTTTCAAAGTCATAAAACTCAATGATTGTAAAATATTTATCTTGGAACTTTGTTGTTGACTTGCTTTAAAATTTAACTGAAAATCCAAAGAAAAATAAATGCAAAGACAAGAAAAAATCACATATATAAATTTTTTTTTGTTATGCAACTTGCATGTGTTGAAAATAAAATAACTAAATTGGAAAAAAAATTGTACAATTAATCCAAAATCTTTGAATTGTGAATTACATTCAAGACAATCCTTGTGTGCATTCTATTTGCAAAATACCAGCCCTAAGATCAAAAATTGGGATTGCATTTTTATGCCTAAAATTGATTAAAGCCTATAAAAGATCCCTCAATTATTTAGAAATATAGAATTATTCAAATGTTTTGAACTAGGATACAAAGTTTAAATCCTACAGTTTGTCAACAGATATCATGTGGTTATTGTTTTTCATGGGTTTGCACATTAATTACAATTTATCACATCATTACAATGCATTACTTTGCATTAATTAGAGCATCTGCACCAATTTATCTTAAATTTAGCATGCAAATTTTGGTGTTGGATTCACAAGGTGTATGCTCCATTTGTACATTCTATAAATAGGATATAATTAGAGTTGTATAGTGGTTGGGTTGGAAAATTTTAGATGCTTGTAGGTTGCATATCATTTAAGTCAACTATAAAACACATATTCATTTTAATCTCTAAAAGATTGAGAGTAATTTTCAAGAGAAATTGTCAAAAACTACCAATTGGGTGCATTGACCAAAATTAAAAATAAAACTTGTTTTTGAATTTCAACCTTATAAAAGTGAAGTAGACCATTATGTCAATGTGTAGAAAAAAATCAATCAATTTGATTGTATGGATTGCAAAATTGCAGTATTTGAAGTTTGAGAAAAAGAAGTTTATTGACCCTATCAAATAAAGACAATATACTTTGAGTCCTTTTGGAATAATTTATCTCTCTACATAAAAATGAAGATTAATACCAATCATTAGTATATCTTATTAGGTATACTCATGCAAGTTTTCAAAAGTAAAGAAAGTGACTACCTTATTCTAAATCACCCTATAGGTAGTATGAAGAGATCAAGTATTCCAGCAATACATCAGCCATTTGTTGATGATTTTTTGTGCATTGAAGAATTTTTTGTTTGAAATCCAAATGGTGAAATCCTTCAAGAAGATCATTTGCAACTACAATAGTGTTACATGCTCCTCCACTATAGATATTTGTGTAAGCGTAGGAGGACGCTGCCTATCACTGACATATTTAATAAAAATCAACAAATTCTTAGATAAATAGGTGCATTCCTCATTCATGTAGAACCTTGAAAGTTATCCATCCAACACTTTTACTCTTCAACATCCTTCCTTGAAGAATATGCTCTTTGATTGCATGATGGGAGATATCTTTTCCAATGCATTCTAAAATGATGAATTTCTGAATGAATTTTTCATTGGCTAACAACTTGAGACAACTGCAAAATATACTACTTCTTACTTCTACTTTTATTATCTCTACCTATAGGAAGAGATATTGCAATAATACACAATGGGTTCAAAAACTCAAAAGTTATGTAAACAAATGAAAGTGAAACATGTATTAAAAGCAGTAGTGGCATATTTGAGTCCATCATTTTTAAGAATTCTTTCTTATGTCTAGTATAATTGTAGTATGTGGATATTTAGAAGGAGTAGCATTCTAAGATTGTCGCATATAGGAATTTTCATACAATAATCAAATAGAGGATTGTACTAAATGTATTATGAAAAAACAAATACAAAAGTAACACATATTTATTTGGGTAGAGATACTTGCGATTTTGCTACTTGTTTGTTTATTGACCTTGGAACAATGGGCTAGTCCATTAAGAAAATCATCCTTTTTGATAATGCATGAAGCCTTTGCTTAAACAAATCCAAGAGCACTCATCATCACTATAAGCAAGATACGTTTTTGGAGTCGTCTGGCAAAAAACGCGTCGTATTTTTTCCGATGTCGCGTCGTCTGGCGGTCTGGGTCGCAGCAGTGGAAATTTTGCGTGATGTCCATGCAAACGGGCACTTGGAACAGGGCCAGACGAGTTCATGTCAGCACGGACATGCATGTCAAAATGAACATCAACAAGAACATCACTGCATTTTTTGGAATGTCTCAAAAAATATAGACTGCCATGTTAGAAAGCATACCCATTTTTACTATGATAAAATCAATAAAAATTACTATGCTCTATGGTAGAATGTTGCCCAAATGTAAAATTTTTAGGAAATGGACAACTACGTGGTATGCTTTGCAAAAAAGGATAATGGATGGATGTACAATATGGATGAAAAAAGGAACCCTTTATATGAGTAGGGTGGTAGGAAGATTGACAACCCATATGGGATATTTTAAGTAAGAATTGTGTTCAATGTAAGATGTCTAAAACAACATGGTCTAGATGTTGGAAATAACATCGAGATGTCTGCAACAATGTGAAGATGTTTGAAACAACATTAAGAATTACAATGGTCAAGTTTCCATATCCTAGTTATCCCATATCTTTAGTCTCACTATGAACGAACAATGGATATAAATAGGACCTCTCAACCCTTCATTCTCACAAATTTTCAATAAAATAATTCCTTCATTTGGCCGTCAAAAATCCTCTTGATAGTAGATGGTAGTTTTTTTTAATTCTGGTTGAATTTAATAATTTTTTTTAAATAATTATTTTCTACTAATCTTGACTTATGGATACAGAATGCAACAATTGATGTTTCAAAAAACATCCATCTAGACATCTAAATTGACATTTCAAAAAAAATATTAAAATTCTTAAATGGCATGAAAGTGTGCTGACAAGGCATGCCACGTCATATTTTCGTTGGATCCACGTCAGGAGCCACGTCACAAAGGGTTTGGATGAAAAAATGAAGTGGCAGTGCCCGTTGATGACTTGGTGACGTAGAGGTGATGTGTCGTCCACGTGCCACCCCCTCAAGCACTTTCATTTGTGTGTTTTTCTGACGTCCTTAAAAAAGAAGCCCCAATTTTGCACGTTTTTTGCATAACAAAGCACATTTTTTGCCCGTTTGTTTTGACAAATTTTGTTGGACATTAACAGTGAGGCCTTTCCGTGTTTGAAACAACGTCATATTGCATTTTTTTTAATGTCACAAAAATGTCGATTTCTTATAGTGCATAGGTCAAACTACTATGCTAGCTTCCTTTTTTTATACAAAATTCTAAAGATGAACATTTGTATCTTTATCTTATAAAAAAGGATTCCTTGTCATCTATCTATCAGGCATTTAGTTTCCGCAACATTACAAAGTTAACACTAGAAGGACAGGCTAGTCACTATAGAAATCATTCTTCTAGGTTTCATGTATTTAACTCTTGAAGGACCCGGAGAGCCTAAAGTGTCCAATGAATGACTTCATTCTTCACTATAGAAACAAAGAATGCATCTATTGGTCCAATAATGGGAGCATTTTGGGAATTGCATCCCTCAAGGGTTAAACAAACAAACCCTAAAGCCATTAGATGAGATTCGGGGGTCTTAGAAGGCTCTGAGTTCCCCTACTGTCTGTTGCGTTCCCAGATTGTGGGAACGCAGTAGCAGCAACTGGCTGACGTGGTCGAGCGACTGCCACGTCATTTTTTGAAAAAATAAAAAAATAAAAAAAATTGCTTAAAATGATATTTTGGTAAAATTTATTTATTTATTTTATTTTGAAAAAAAAAATTCTGACACACCCGTACCGGCATTCATTGAATTTGGGCAGATCAGGGAACAGGCCTAAAACGGCCCTCCAAGACCCCCAAATATCATCTAATGACTCTCCGTTGAAGGTCAATCTAAAGGAGACGTACCCAATACCAACCGCTAACCTAACACCACCCAAATGTAAGGTTGTCATTGATTTTAGTGTGAGAATCTATGACAACACTAAATGCCTTAACTTTACAATAAGTGAAGTTAAGGCATGTACTTGTATTATAGATTCTCAATCTAGAATCAACAAGGAACCTACATTTGGGTGGTATTGAGTCAATGGTTGGTATTGGGTATGTCTACCTTAGTGTACAAAGAAAGACCTTGTGATTTCACACACCACATTCGAAGGCTGAACATCTGCACCTCTTGTGACAGAGTTTTTCTTTTGCACTGTAACACTACACCATGTAGTAAATGGAAGATGGTCCCTCCAAATTTAATCCACTATCATTGTGCCACAACACTGAAGGTGCCAAAAAGAAAAACCTTCTTCTTGTCTTGTATAGAACTTTTTTTTTGTCTTACATAGAAGGATTCTCTTCCTTCCATTGGACCCTTTTTGGCATGTGTCCTAATACTTTTTCCCTTGCTCACTGATGGACGAATTTTATGACGAAAAGGGCTCTTGCTGATCCAAAATCATCATTTGGGGGGGCTAACGTGGAGGAAAGTACTGAACAGTGCCATGCTGCGAGTAGGCCCCATCTGTAGGTACGAAACTGCAGTAAGTAAGTTGCGAGTGGCATTCAAACTGCATTCGAGGAACCTGTCTATACAGTGAATCGTGTATGCCGTACCCTTGCCAGCCTTCTTGCACTTTGCATGCTTATTGGAATCTACCAAATGGATCATCATTCCCAATGATGTTGATACGATGATTGGTATCTACACTATTTGATGGATTTATGATCATATGCCAACAAACATTACATTCCCCCCAAAAGTATTCTTCACTTGAGGCCTCTCACTTCGAACTAAGGACAGAGGTCATCAGTGGTTGAAAACATGACAAGTCATCCAAACTGGTTTACTATAAGATGAAAAAATAGCACTCTAATACAAAAGAGAAAACACATTAGGGGACATTTGAGGCCTTTAGAAGACTGCGAGTTCCCTTGCGTTCCCAGACTATGGGAATGTAGGAGAAGCAGCTGGCTGATGTGGTCGACACTGCGTCATATCATTTTCAGAAAGATTTTTTATTTTTTATTTTTTATTTTTTTTATTTTTTTATTTTTTTATTTTTAGAATGATATTTGGGAAAAAATTTCTTTCCTTTTTTTTCTTTTGAAAAAAAATAAATCTGACAACCCATATTGACTGTTCACAGAATTGGGACAGCATTGGGAACGGACCTGAAACGGTCTTTTAGAGGCCTCAAATGTCCTCTAATGAGCATTTATCTTCATGTTAACCCTTGAACGCCGCCGAGGACGTTCTGCGTCCTTTGAATGACAAAGAATCTTTCCCTACAAGACAGAAGTGCAACTTTTCATCCTCGGTATTAGGAGTAAGAAGGAAAGATCTTCAACAGTTCTTTGACTTCCAATGAATGTATTAAGCTTTTTCAAAGTAGATGATGTCACACGGAATCACAATACATGATTTCCATGGCTACCGGTCCGTCCTTCAAGGGTTAATGGTAATGGTAAAGAGTTCATCCCTAAAGGACCAACATGCGTTTTTTGGCCGTATAGAATTTTTGAGCAAGTACGTACAACTAGAGATTTCCATCTTTTTGGCTCAAATTTTTATAGAAGGTTGGGGCGAGGAATATCTTTTATATGCACCAAATTTCATGACATTTGGAAATACGAGTCAAAAGTTACGGCCTAATATGTTACTTTTTTTTTGTAACTGGGTAGTCCGGGCAGATCAGAAAAAATTACTTTTTCCAAAAACAAAAATTTGAAATTAATTTTTTTAGAATTATATAGGTAAAAAGATTTGAATCATCCCATTTTGATCAATGAGTCAAAAGTTATGAAGATTTTAAATTTGCGGGTAGTTATGGATTCTCTACTCTAAAATAAACTTTGAGGTCCTTTATCTTACTCAATTTTCAATATTTTTTGAAAAAAAATAAAATCCTAGGATGTAGATTATTTATTACAACATTGCCACCATTGAAATTAGCATTTCTCAATTCCATAATTAAATTCTTGACACTTTTGTATTTTGAATCATTCTCTACTACTATCTACTTACTATTTTTTTCCTATATGTTGTACAATTCCAAATGAAGTGAGAATTTTCAAGCATGTATCCAACTTGTCTAGGAAAAAGAATCCAAAGAAGCACCATCATTTTGGACATTTTTTCATCGAAAAGTGAGCTTGTGAAGTGCTGCTGCCCTGTTTTTTGCAGGGCCTAAAAAATGGTTTCAGTGAATTTGAATGCTTCTATCTTGCAATCCACGCGGTGCAAATTCCTGAAATTTTTAACATATGTTCTCGAGTCACCATACTACAAGATCCTACGATTACATGTGTTAAAAAAACTTTATTTTCAAAAATTGGATACTTGTACTAAAAATGGCAGTTTTTGAGCGTTTTTGGTGAGAACATAGTCATGGAACTTTAGGGATTAAAATGATTTGACTATATATATATATATATCAAAATCACTATTGCTGATCCATCCATTAGTCTACAGTAGTGGATGCTCGTACCTTAGAATGACATCGTTCATAATTTCCGGTAATTGGACAAATTAAAGAAGATTGTGTATGAGTTCGATCAAAAGATGATGGGAGGCTGGGGTGGCATGCGCCCTTGAAGTCACTCGTTGGAGTCATACATTACGCATTTCTTTCAAATTCAACTTTGCCTTCCATTGACCAGGATTGAAAGCCTTCACATTGCATGAAAAGCTTCCATGAATAATCATCAATACCTTAAATGAGTTTGTTTGTTTGTTTGTTTGTTTGTTTGTTTGTTTGTTTGTTTGTTTGTTTGTTTTGTTTTGTTTTGTTTTGTTTGTAGCGTGGACAACTTACTGACCGTGCGTCCCCCGGCCGTGTGCTTGGTACCGTCGGAAAGCTCTCGCCGAGGAGGGGTGCACCGACTTGGTTTCGTGGCGTTTGGAGCGGTGATGCAAAAGTTATTGAATTTCAAAGTATTTATTGATTAAAAAATTAGAAAATTACTTTTACTTTGATTTTGGTGGCGTTCTTGGTACTGGGAGTGGAACCGGGAGTAGAACTGGGAGTAGAATCAGAAGTAGAACCAGGAGTGGAACCGGGAGTAGAACTGGGAGTAGAATCGGAAGTAGAACTAGGAGTGGAACCGGGAGTAGATGAAAATTGGTCCAACGGCATAGGGCCACACTAGTCCTATATTAGTTCCAAGTCAAAGCAAGTGAAAGACTAACTTAGTCTAGCCAAGAGCAGCCGGCCACAGCGGTACACACCAGGGCTTTTTTATTTTTTTCATTTTTTATAAAGCGCCAAAGTGACGATATAAAATGTTATAGTGGTGTTCAAAATGTCAGCATTCATCCACATATTAGATAGAAAATATCACATTAGTACATATCACATGTATATAATTATGTTTTCATCTCCAATCTGGCAATTTCATCCAAGATTTTTTTTTCATTTCGAAGTCTTCTGGCGAAATTCTTCACTATTTTTGTCACTTTTTTAGCCAAATTATTTTTTTCCGGTGCAATCTGGCACCAGAAAGCCAAAAAAAAAGCCGTAGTACACACTCCTTCTCTTGGAGGTGCACTAGTCGTGCATTGCAATGACTTGCAAAAAAAACTCTCAGTTGTATGGCAAAATCACCAAGTGCCCAAGCCATGAATTCAAAGAATATTATGGGCTCCATTTTGTGAATGAAATGGACTAGAAAATGCTCAAGAGCCGGGAGGCTCAAGATGGCATCATGGGACATAATGCCAAGTTGAATAGTTCGTCACAAATGTCTTTATCTATACTTTTTGAAAGAGAAAGAGGGGTTGCATTATGAGTGTTAACACTTTTCTGACTCTTCAATGGAATGGTGACAACTGTCTGCCTTGATAACCGGACTTGGCATTATGAAAGAGTTGTTGCAGTGAATGGGTACATGTGTAAAATATTTGCTAGTCCGACCATCATTTTAATGATGTGCCTTGTTACTATTATTAGACTGATCAATTTTCATTGATTTTCTTATTGGCAAGTCAAAAGAAGTTCCAATGCACCAAAGAATGCAGCATTTGGATGCCATATGCAAAAGTTATGAAACCAAGGTCAATTCGTTTTTTGGTAGTGGTTCTCAACCGTTTCTTCCACATAACAAGGGTACATATTGATTTTGAAGATGTATGCACAATGGTTCTGGGGTCAGTGGCCCAGCATTTGGGGGTACCCACCTTTCACTGTACTGTACATGGATCAGGCAATGAGTTCCAGAGGAAAGGCATAAAAGGCCCCCTGTGTATTGTGGATAACAAGTCTTGCTGGTGTCCTAATCAATTGGGCGCCACTTTTCAATCAATTTTTTTTTTTTACACAAATAATTTGATCTTTGATTTGGGGGACTTGAGCACAAGGAAGCTTTCTTCTCAACTACCATGATGCTCTCAGAAATTCCTCCTGCTGGCTTGTGAACCGACCACGGAAACGGACCGGAGTTGGGGGAGGAAGGGATAATAAAAGCATCCACACCGCATTATGTTCAAATTTTCCATCTAATTTTGAAGGGCTCTCAATTTCCTTGTCCCTCACCTTTACGCACCAAATAGAATATGCACCAAATACGACCTATAAATGTTCATTGAGTGACCACTCATCAAGTAGAATAAAGGATAAAGCAACTGAATGCAAGATGAACAGTGATTTCAAGGATCATTCCTTTACATACTAGGATTGAGTGTCACAAGAATATTGTGAGGGGCTTGTAACACTTTTCGTCTACATTTGAAGAGTGTTAGACCCCCAGCAAGTAACGGTGGCTATGCTCTAAGTCTCTACTCATTGAATCAATCAACTCCTAAATTACTATAGAGTACGATGTTTTGAGGCCCAAAACTGCTCCAAAGTAAGGCTAAAATCTTCACCTATATTTACTCTCTAACAAATTTAACTGTCGGATCATTCAATTAACTTGTTCAAATTGATATCTTTCCAAAATTTTAGGATTAAAATCCCCACCAATAGAAAGTTCAATGTGTTCGAACTTCAAAAAGTATTTTTTTTCTAGCCCTTCCTAAAGGTGAATTTTGTGTTAACTTTCAACATTCTTTGAAAAAAAAAACATATGTCTTAGAACCAATTTCTTATGTGTCTACATTAACAATTACTTAATGGACCAATTTCCAATCATCTTATGTAGAATGTAAGACAAAAATCCCATTATATGTGAACTATCTGGAATTAATTATGAAAATCCATCTGAACTTAGTTTTAGATGATGTTTGATGTATTTTTTTTTTTAAATTTCTTTAATTTCTGGGTAGTGCAACAAGTGATTTTTATAGAAGTGATGTAGCTATTTTCATACATGGTCATAGATGAACATACAAATGTATACAAATTTTGTAGCTTAGATGTAATAATTCTTGTATTATTTAATGTTATGCAAGATTCAACATTTGTCTAGATTGCACAAAGTTTTAGATATAGATTGATATACTTAGAGTGACAACTTTTGGGTCTTCTAGGTTTAAAAGATTAACGTGTATATGATGTTATCACTTTCATCAAATGAATAGATTACAAAAAATTTCAAGCCTCAACAAGACTGCGAGTGCGTGATTTTTGGCACCCACAGAGTGCAATTACAGAAAAAAAAAAAAAAAAAAAAAATATATATATATATATATATATATATATATATATATATATATATATATATATATATATATATATTTTTTTTTTTTTTTTTTTTTTTTTATTTTATTTTATTTTTTCAAAATGATGTGGCGCTGACGTGGTTGAAATGCGACCACGTCACATTTTCAATTTTCAAATTTTTTTCCCATAATATCACCACGGGAGGGCCAAGCTTAGCAGCCTTGTTGAGGCCTCAATTTTTTTGTAATGAATATCCTACTATGAGTCTTTCAAAACCTTACCTACCCACAAACTAAAACTCCTCATAACTTTTGATTCATAGATCCAAATTGAATGATTCAAAACTTCACACTTCTATATAAATCTAAAGAACCAATTTCAAATTTTTATTTTTCTAAAAAGTAATTTTTAAAGAAGTTTTTTGAGCTGCCCGGGTTGCCCGCCAATCAATGAAAATTACATATCATGCAATAATTTTTTAACTATGTTGTCAAAAGTTATGAAAATTGTGGGGCCTTAAAGGTACTCTTCAGGCACATATTGTATAAAATTTTCAAAGAGAAAAAATAAAAACTCCATTCGTAGTGAGCTGCCCAAAATTGCTATGTTGCCAAAAACGTAGCTTGGTTCTTAGGGATTAATAATGTTCACAGTCATTGCATTAGTGATTGCTACGGAAGCTTTAAAGGTGGCACAACTTCAACAAATGAAGGACATTAGTAGGACCAAGATTGATTTGTGATTGCTACCAAAGCTTTAGAGCTAGGACATCTTCAACAAATGAAGGACATTAGGATTAGAAAGCCTGTTCAATAGCCAATTTTAACCCCTAAAGTCCCAATGCATTTTTCTGTCAAACTCGACTCAAAACTGCCAATTTTGCTGCGTTCATTTAAAAAAAGAAAAAAAATATTTTTCTTAGAATCCAACCGTAGGATCTTGTACTTAACTTATCTCTAATCATGTGGTAAGAATTTCATAAAGTTTGACCGTACAGATTAGAAGATATAAGCATTCAAAGTTGGAAAATTTTGATTTTTTGAACATTGACTTGCAATTTCAGATGACTTTAACTGCCATTTGCAAAAAAAAATTGCACTACAGACTTTGAATTTAATTTTTTTTTTATGTTGAATAATTGAGTTGAGAATCTAGGATAAAAAATGCAAAAAAAATTCACTTGATTTTCATTCTTTAAAAAATTGTTAAGTAGAAGTAGGTCCAAGATCAAAAGAAAAACTAAATCTTCAATAGCTCTAAGATGGGATTAAAACACTCTAATCCCAATGGTGAGATTGTTTTAGCAAGCAAACTTAGCCTTATCAAACAATTTTTTTGAAAAATTGCAAAGATTGCATATATCAGAAATGAGTCCTACAAGTTATTTTTTTTAAGAAGATGCTTTAATTGCCCAAAAAATAAGATTGTCCATAACTTTCACATAACAAATCCAAATGGGACGAATCAAAGCTTCCCATATAGATAAAAACATAATCCATGAGAAAATATTTTTAAAAAATTTAAAAAAAAAATTTGTGCGAGAAGATTTATGCCCTCCGCAATGAAAAAAGGACCTTTTGTGCCATAACTTTTGCTCCCGGGCAACGATTGAAATAAAAATTATATTCCCATACAGCTAATGTGTTTTTCTATCTTCACAAAAAGTTTCAGAAAATAATGATGAATATTGAAGCCGTAGTAGCCTGCCCGAAATCCATTTTGTCCCCCGAGGAGACAATGGGACTTTAGGGGTTAACTTACTTTAGATGGGGCTAGGTAAACATCTTCTCTTTTTAAATTGTTATTTTTATGGAAAAGCGACTATCACTTATTAGATTTTGTATGCGGCCCAGGCCAGGATCAAGTAATCAATATTACTTCAAAGAGTATTGCTTTAGAGAGGTTCTACCATATGTGGCTATACAGAACCACATATTAAGTGCACCCCGAGAACCAATGTGCAATGAAATGAGTTCTCTAATAAAATATTGGGATTATTGCTGGGATTTTTCCTTTTGAGCAGTACACCCACAGGACACGCCTTCCAGAATAAAGGAATAAGAATGATCCTCCATGTCGGTGTATGGCTTAAAACAAAAACCGTGATTTTTGCTGTTGGGTAAATGTGCAAACTAGACGACAATAATCAGGTCAGATGAAGTAAATGGACTGCTTGTATCCCATAATGGGGACACGTTGTCTGGTAAATTGGAAGTGCAATCCCATCCAAAAGTGACCCTCAAAAATTCACGAAACACGTTCCAACTCAACTACACAAAATAGTGAAATTAGGTTGCCCCATACTATAGTTGACCATGTCTGAAAGCGTTAGATATGAGAAATTAGTGTGGGGCAACCTAATTTCACTATTTTGTGTACCTCTTACTCCCTCCATCCCAAAATGGTCTTCTGGTTCCACTTAATGTTTTTGTCCCAAAATGATCTTCCTTTCGGTTGCTCAAAAATGATCATTTTTGTTCTTGAAGATTCAGTGAATGGATAAAAACTTCCAAGAATTACTTAGAACGAGGTAGAAATAACATTATTTCAACCTTAATCCCAAACATTTTGTCCAACTGGAAGATCATTTTGGGACACAGGAGTACTATTTTTCATGGTCAAACAGGAGCTTCTCCAGCCACTGTCTTATGGCTTTCACATCAATCCGCCTGTCAAGGAGGTTTATTGGACCCCACGTCTGTAGGACACGTATACTTCACGCACAACAGAGACAGAAACATGCTCCGTAGAGGAGAAATTCTTAGAAGAGTACCAATGCGACAAAATGTCTCCTTCATTCCACATATGGAAGCCATTTCAAAATAAGGCACGCTAAGTGAAACACAATTCTAATGATAGGAATCGCTCATGAGTTCATATATACGTTCAAGACTTAAGTACATCTAAAAATTTCGAAGCATTTGTTCGAACTTCGTTGCCATCACTCTTTCTACCGCTGTTGTTCCAGCGCTGTGAAATGAGCTAAAGACAATCTCTGTAGTATATTGAGAAGCAAAGGTACCTACAGCTACTCCACGACATACAATATCTGGGCCGGAGAATGTCGTTCGATAAATTCATCTGTTTTCATACCATTGGGTTCTTCTAATCTACAGTAGTTTCGTTCCAAAGTAAATATTTACCATCAATCAATAAATAAGAACAACATAAGCAGGCACAGTAATCACCAACACCATCTACGTACTTGTCCATGTCTTACAGCACCAACTGTTCTGCCCTCCACAATTTTCGCTCTTCAAGATAATTAGGAAGAAGCCCAAGCCCACAACATATAAGTGATTCAGACGTCTCCCCTCACGTTCTAATTGAAGTTGATGGATTGCAGATGAGCTTACAAGTAATTCCCTGCAGATGAATTTACAAGTAAGCAAAGTCTCACATTGTCAATAATAGTCTTATTCAATGCATGAACAGCTGGAATAACAAACAAGATCTCATACATTACAACTACTGGAGGGATTTTGGATTTTTGGTAAGGCAATGATCCCAGCCATCGGATGTTGACGCAAATCTTGAATTTGCCGATAGTCGAACCCTGAGATCGCACCCTGAGGTTTCTACCCTGAGCTATGGCCGTCAAATTCAAGAAATTCAAATCAATTTGAGAAAGATTACATTCAAAAGAAGCGCATCGAGAAGTTAAATAAGCTACGATTGACCAAATTGGTGCCCAGGAGACTCACTCGCCATAAGTCCGGAGTGCCGTGAGGTGAGGGAGAGCCAGAACGAGAGTGAGAAGGATGAAGTGAATGCTATTTGACGATGGTCGGAAGCTCAGTTTGGGAGTCTCGAGTCCTCGATCCAGCTAGTCAGAAAACCAAGCTGCGATTCTCTTTTACCATGACCTGCACATTTCAATTAACAAAAATTAGGTCCAATTTACACCTGCTAGCTTGCACTGGGTAGCACCTAGCTAGCTCAACAGTAACATTCGAAAGCTAGTAGACACCGGTTGCATAAAGTAGGATTTCATACATTTGTTGATCAAGCTAAAAACAAAAATAACTACTACTTATTGGGATCTGCGGAGCAATGGTCCACCTTCCACAAAGAAGGTTGAAAAGCACTGTGAAATATTTGTTGAAATGGAAGAAAGTCGGAAGATATTTGGTTGAAGAGTATATGAAAGAGTTCTTTGATTCAAGAAACCCACCTCGCGAAGTTTCCCGAATTGAAGAGAAATTCTTAGCTCCTTTCCAGGTGGGGCGACAGCATGTATTAACGAGAACGCAGAGCATGGGCTGAAAATAACCTGATAAGCAGTTTGTGAAACACACTAATGGTAAGAGCTCTCTCTGAGCAGGTCACAGATTGCGGCATGATCTTTGAAATTCAACATAGATGCCTCTCAACGCATGAATTACAGCATTCCTCGCTGAACCAAACCGCAACGACGACGCCACCGCTGGCATTGCCCTGAACCCTAAATCCTTCCAAAACCAAATTCCAGCAATCCCGGAGGACCAATTGTGGTCAGAGAACAAGAGAGAGCACATCCATAGCCCAATCATTGTATCACTGCAAACACCAATGACTTGGTGCTCGGTGCCGTATCAGCGTCTGATCACTAACTGCGAGCAGTGCAGAGGAAGTCCAAGAGATGGCAGGAATTCCTTACAGACGATACTGCCGACATTTCGGAGGAAGAGAGAAAAAACAAGCGTAGTACCTCCAGAGCGAGCGAGACTCATATAAATACTCTGCAAGCGAGTGGCTCCCATGTTTGATCCCCAGGTCTTCTGATGGACCAATCTTCAGTAGGGCTCCTCTTTCCGCATTAACGGATTTTAGTCGGTACCGATACCAATCAGACCTAGAGAACGGCAATGGAGAGCTTGTCGGAATTCACCAAATTAGCTGACAAAGAGTGACCTGCGGTGTATGTTCCATGAAGTTCTGAGATTTGCCAAACGAGCTTCATCTTCGAGGTTTCAAGTCTCGCGGTCGGAGGTTCAGGATTTAGGTTGAAGTCTGAAGATTTATTGGTAGATACTGACTTGTTTGCCGAACACGGCAGGCCACTTATCTAGCAGTACTTTCGTCGAATCCAAGCTTGATTCTAGCAATTCAAACGAGTCACAGGGGAGATCCAAGCTTGATTCTACCTTGGTGTGTGTTTTCACAGAGAGGAGCAGCAGTGGTTTTCAGCGGTGAAAATGCCACCCAAATCGAGGCACACGATGGAAGGAGATTGGAAATGGAGGTGTTTTCTCGAAATTGAGACTTTCGACTGCCCCATCTGCACAGAGCCTCTCTCTATGCCCGTCTACCAGGTACTCCTCCCACTTTCCTCCTGTCGTGACATTTTAGAAATCTGACCTAAACTTCGGAGAATTGCTAGAATTCGACCTTTTGAACTTTATCGAGATTTGCTCCAATTGTTAGGTTTCACGCTTTCCAGTTCCACGGGACGGAAGCTTCTACTTCTTGAGTTTCGAGTTGAGTTTATCGAACCTAGAAGTGTGAA
Source organism: Neckera pumila (assembly GCA_963969595.1). Lineage (NCBI taxonomy): Eukaryota > Viridiplantae > Streptophyta > Bryopsida > Hypnales > Neckeraceae > Neckera > Neckera pumila. The sequence continues at coordinate 11,517,814 of OZ018412.1, forward strand.
ACCCTAACTTGGGATGTTCGGGTGCAGTGCGAGAACGGTCACCCCATCTGTTCTGCCTGCTCGAAGAAGGTGAGCAGCAAGGGCTGCCCCTCCTGCTCTCGGCCCACGGGCCATATCCGATGCTTAGCGGTGGAGAAGATCTTGGAGTCCTTGCTGGTCCCCTGCAAACACGGTCCCCACGGCTGCAAAATGATGCTCCGATACAACAACAGAACTGAGCGAGACGATCACGAGAAGCAAGCGTGCAAGTTTCAGCCCTTCCCATGTCCCTTCCCATTGTGCTCCCACGAAGGTCCTCTCGCTACATTCTCCACGCACTTAGCCGACGCTCATGGCGTGAGACGAATGCAGTTTGATTTTGAAAATGAGTGTCATTGTGTGGCATTCCGGATGTCAACTGAAGAGAGCTGCATAGTGATTGAAGTGGAACTCGCCAATTCCGATGCCGAAGCCGACGCCGATTCTGATTCTGATTCCGATGCCCATGTCGTTGACGCGTTGATAGTTGCGCATCGGGAGAACGAAAACGCGCTGGGAGATTGGTTCTTCTGCACCGTTTATGGAATGGAGTCCGTGAAGTACAAACTCAAAGTGAAGCGCGCAGACGGCCGGTCCGAATCCGCGAAGCACAATTTGAAAGCTTTTGCGACCGACTCCTCTCAGGAAAGTGTGCGGGCGGCTTGTGGGTTTGTGGACCGTCTGCTGGTTCCTATTGTTCCCAATGCTGAGGGTAACCTGCCGCGGCTGTTCGATGTGCAAGTAATTCTTTGTTCAGAGTACTGATTTTTTAGGGTTTCATCCCATGTTTGGATCTCATGTTAGGTCTTAAGTAGTGCAGTGTACTACAGTTAGGGCTCTTTCCTTGAACTTTAGTATTGTCGCTTATACAATTGCCAGAGAGCACATGCTCACATTTGAACAGAGGAGTAGACCGAGACCGAAACCCAAATGGATTTCGCTAGCACTTCAGAACAGATCAGTAGGAAAGCGGCATAACCCTCACCTTCTTCTTTGATCAGCCCTAAATGCCGCCAAAGACTAGTGGCTTCTTTCGATTGTTATAGTAAGGATCCGGCAATGGACCCACCCTTCTGTGAAAGATGTTCTTGAATCCATGAAACTAGCAGGAGCGTAAAACTACATCATTTGGATTTGCAAAGTCAAGATGAATTTCTCATAGAACCAATATTTACTGGCGCTATCGACTGCGGATCCAGCAGTTCTAGGCCAAGAGTCACAAATAACACCGAAGACCGACGACACTTCAGAAAGCAGAGCCGTCGCACTAGCATCAGCTGCTAGAGCAGTAGTATAGTAGCGCTTTCGTGATAATCTCAACGGTAAGAGATTCCATCATCTCTAGTACGTGTTATCCATCTCACAGATCTCAGAGACTCAAAAGCATGTGTGATGTCAGGAGTGTTCTTCCAAACGCATGTCTCTGAAAGAAGAATAAGTTTCGTTCCACTCCCTTAGCTCTCCTACTGGTTTGTTCAGGAGGGCTCGCGAAATCCATTTGGACTAATGATCTCGCTCTCATTCACTGTTGAAATGTGAACATGTACTCTTTGGCACTTGAATGAGTGGGAAAAGGTAATTTACAAGGAACGAGCCCAAAACACAACGATTTCTTGCAACTCTTTTGGAGTTAGTTTAAGGACATCTGAGCGGTCCAAACAAAATGGTTAAAGTAGGAAGTCCTAAAACAATTCAAAGGTTCTCTAATGCAGAGGGACATATTGCTTTCTTCAATGTACCAATTGTGTCTATCAATGTACCAACAATGAACACTGACATCAAGGGATGGACGCTTTTATATAGAGCCCTTTGTGATTCCCATTTCAAAATTCATATCTAATTCCATGAAGGTCCAAAAGATATGAAACAAGTTGGAATAGATACCAATTCCATTTACTTTTCAAGGAAAATTTACTAAAAAGTAGTTCAAGAAGTTGAACTTCTTTAAAGTGCAAGTCAGTCGGTAACTGGTCCCTTTTTGGACCTTCTCCCTTACTTTCACAACAAACAATTGGGGCAGGCTCCTATCAACAATGGAAACAGTTATGGGAACCAGCAAATGGTTTACCAATGCGTAAACCACAGTTGGGATTCGTCCCATTCAAAAGGCAGGCGAATTCTGAGCCGTAATGCCTGATTACGAGGAAAAAACCACGTAATCGGGGATTACGAATTTTTCATCCGAATCATTATCTCATCCAAGAAAATCCGTTGCCCACGGGTTATTTACGTCGAGCAATGTCCCTCGTCGTTGGGAATTTTGCCAAATAAAGGGCCTCCTCGTCTGTCCTTTTTTTGGCGAAATTCCCTCCTCCTCGGGCATTGCCCTATACAAAAGCCCTCTCGCACACTTCCCCGTGCAGAGTTGTGCACGGTAACTTAGCTCTCATCTTGTGCACCGCGGAGTCGGATTGGCCGTCTGCGCGCTTCACTTCGAGCTTGTACTTCACGGAGGCTCCATAAACAGAGCGGAAAAACCAATCTCCCAGCCCGTCTCCGTTCTTCCAGTGCACAAGCACCAACTCGTCAACGGCATTAGCATCGATATTGGAACCGGCGGATTCCGACTCTCCCAAGATCATGCAGCTAGCTCTGCAGATGACATCATTAATTAATGCACGTATCAAAGTCGATAGTCAAAATCAAATTGGGTTCGACTTACGTACGCCATGAGCATCGGTGAAGTGCGAGGGGAATATAGCAAGAGGACATTCGTGAGAGCCCAATGCGAGGGGACACGGGAAGAGCTTTTCTTCTCGTGGTCGTCTCGCTGGGCTCTCAGCTTGTTGTATGGGAGCATCTCGATCTTTGCAGCCGTGGATTCACCGAATAAGCAGACGTACAAAGAGCGACCTGCAGTGATCAATATATATATACCATGAAGTTCCGAGATTTGTCAATCGATGCTTCATCTTCGAGTTGAAAGTCGTGAGTTCGGAGGTTTAAGGTTTAGGTTGAAGGCCGCTTAAGATTGTGCGGTAGATACAGATCGACTTGTTTGCCAAACACAAACAGTCCACACATCGACCTAGCTGTACCTCGTCGAATCCAAACTTGATTAATTCTAGCAATTCAATCGAGTCCAAGGGGAGAGCTACCTTGGTTTTTTCGCAGAGAGGAGCAGCTATGCTTTTCAGTGGTGAAATTGCCACCCAAATCAAGGCACACGATCGGAAATGGAGGTGTTTTCTCGAAGTAGAGACTCTCGACTCACTGCCCCGTCTGCGCAGAGCCTCTCTATGAACTAGGTAACCTTCGAGGTGGGTTACCTAGTTCGTAACAAGATCTGTCCCAGAATGAAAACTCATGTAACTGTTGCCTTTGTGGATGAATATTGCATGGTTATGAACAAGTTATCCTATTCGTGGATGAAACACCTTCGAGCATACTGATGCACACAATTACAGCTGGTTACACCCATTTAAGGTAACTGCACCTATACCCAATCAGGGTCTGAAACCCAACCTTTACCATGCATGTATTTCCAACCAAAGCTGGAGTAGGTTTACAACGGAAGATTGGAATGCATTTTTTTTTCTTTTTCAATTTTGGAACTAAGAATGTCATGACACATGTCTTAAAGTGTTATAAAGTATGTGGAAAGTAGTGAGTGGAAAAGTAGTCTCTTGATTGATTGGAATTGGAAGACTCTAAACATTGGATATGGGTTCGGCCTACTTTTTGGCTTCCAAAAATCATAGTAATTTCAGTTTTGGGAATAGTATTACCAAAATATTACAGTCTCCATATTTCCTATCTTCCTACTTGGGAAAAATTTGCATTGCTTCATATTGTTCATGATCTGTTTCAAAATTGCTTAAATGATTGGGTATGAGTGCAGTTACCTTATTGTGCCCATCCTTGTTGTGGTGTTTTCAAAATTTGTCCAAGTAAAACTTCAAAGACTTTGAATGAATTCAACCTTGTGACCCTTATTGGTATTTGTCCCAATTGTTGCAGGTTTCATGCTTTCTAGTTCCATGAGACTGAAATTTTGTGGTGACCAATTGATCAGATTTGACATACGAAAAGAAGGATTGAATTGAAAGACTTCAAAGCACTTTTACAAATTTAACACCTTCATAATCAGTCAAACATTATAATCTTTCAATCTATATAAGTGATATTGTTGTGTTTTCTTTTCCCAGGGGATCTCTAACATATCTAGTTTGAATTTGTATGGTTACAATTCAAGTTCTTTTGATAAAACTTTTCAAAATTTTGGCTTTTTGTTCAATTTAGAGCAAAGTCTAAGAAGCTCAAAAGAGACCTTGGACATTTAAGGGTTAACCTCTAAACTACCTAAGTCCCCTCATGGGACACGGGATTTCGGGCAAGTTTGTGCAACTTGAAATTTTGACCTGATTTTTTGAAACTTTTCTTGAAGATAAGAAACCATATTTTTTGAATATAGGAAACCATAGCTTTCTAAAAATGTAATTTTTTTTTCAGTCAATGCCTAGGAGCAAAAGTTATGCCACCCGAAGTCAAAAAAGCAATTTGCCGGGTAGAAAAAAAAACTTTAAAAAATTCAATTTTTTTTTTCAATTTTTTCCCCTCAAAGCTCATGTTTTTGTCTATATTTGAAGCTTTGATTCATTCTGTTTGGACTCAGAATGAGAAAGTTGTGGACAATCTTGTTTTTTGGGCAATCTAAGCGTCTTTAAAAAAAAGACTTATAGAATTCATTTGTGAATGCAATTTTCAAATTTTTTCAATTTTTTTTTACAAGGTGAATTTTGTTTGTAAGAACAATCCCACCATTGGAATTATGGTGTTTTAATTCCATCTAAGAGCTATTAACAATTTAGTATTTCATTCAACTTTGGACCTACTTCTACTTAACAATTTTTTTATATGTGAAAATCAAGTTTTGACATTCTGAATTTTTTTCCCCGACTCTCAACTCAAATTTGCAACACCAAGAATTTCAACTTTGTGGTGTGTAGTGCAAAAAATCCACAAATGGTTGTCAAAGTCATCTAAAATTGCAGGCCACAATTCAAAAAAACTTCTTTTTCCAACTTCAAATGCTAATATTTTCCAACCCGTACGGTCAAACTTCATGAAATTTTTACCATAGGATCTAAGACAAGTGAAGTTCAAGATCCAATGGTTATATTCTAAATTTTTTTTTTTTTGATTCAGGAAGTGATTGCAATAGAAATGGCATTTTTCAGTGGTTTTGGAGCCAGAAAGTGCCTTGGTATTTTAGGGGTTAAATTGTTTATAAAGATGAATCCTTGTAATTTTTACAATAATCTTTTCCATAAAGTTCAAAACGTTACATTCTAATCATGGTGTCTAGTAAGAATTTTCTTAATTTTAGTTATTTATTAAGGTCATTTTTAAACCGGAAACAAAAAAAAAATTGTAGGGAAATATACTTACACCTTTTGAAATGTAGAATATTTGCAATGGGAAGCTCTCAAGACTCTACATTGTACAAATGTAAGAGGACGACAAACTAGACAAGAATCTACAAACATTTAGATGGATGGAAAAGAAGAAGGCTCCACGTCTTTGCAACATACTTGCGTTCATGTATTATTGAAACTTAAAGGCCTAGTCTTGAAGGGCTTAAGGTAGAGGGATCTAATTATGTTCTCAAGTGCTAACCTAATTCCAATTCCTGAAAATGCACCTCCAATGTTTGTTTTAAACTTCCTTCCTCAACCTAAATCAAATTGCTTTCACCAATCACATTAGTGTTTCTGGGACATGTTCAAGCCTCCACATGATTAAAGTTAATTATAAGGTGGGTACACCCAAAACCGCCATAAATTGGTATTGTACCTAGTTACTATTACTAAGCTGGTCAAATTTTCATATTGTCTTGTTGGCAAGTGAAAAGAGGTTCCAACGCACTAACGAACTTAGCATTTGGGTACTGTATGCAAAAGTTATTAATGAACAAAATTTGGTTCTAAAAGCATTTCTTCTACATAGATACAAAATTTATTTTGGAGATGTATAGAGAATATAGATAGCGGTTTAACCCCTAAAAGCCCATTGTCCCTTCAAGGGACAAATGTGTTTTGGGGCAAGTACCTACAGGCTGAAATTTTCTTCCAATTTCTTGAAATTTTTTTGGAAGGTAGAAAAACTGATTAGCTTCATGGGAGTATAATTTTTTTCACAATCGGTGCCTGGGAACAAAGTTATGACCAAATAAGCTCAAAACAGGGAACATCGAGCAGCAAAAAAAATTTGCATTTTTTTTTTTTTTTCTTAGTATTTTTTTTCCTCATAGATTATATTTTTGTCTATCTAAAAAGCTTTGATTCATTTCATTTGGATTTGTTATGAGAAAGTTATGGACATTTTTGTTTTTCGGGCAGTTAGAGCATCTTTTTGAAAAAAATAACTTGTAGGATTCATTTCTGAATGCAATTTTTCAAATTTTTCAATTTCTTTTTTGTTGCATGGTTAAGTTTACTTGCTAAAACAATCTGACCATTAGGATTAGTGCATTTTAATTCCATCTAAAATATATGAATATTTTAGATTTTCCTTCTACCTCATACCTACTTCTATTTAACAATTTTTTCAATAATGAAAATTAAGTTTTTTTGAATTTTTTTTTGGGGTAGATTGTCAACTCAATTCTCCAGTATAAACATTTAAAGCTCAAAACTCTGTAGTGTAAAAATTTAAGTTAAAAATGTTCAAAGTCAAAAAAATCCAGTCCCACAATGTGCTGAAAAATTTGTTTTTTCACTTTAAACGTAGATATCTTGCAATCTATGTGGTCAAAAATTCTGAAATTTTTTCCACACATTCTCATACTAGTTAGGTATAAGATCATATGGTTAGATGTGCAAGAAAAACATTTTTGATTTTTTTTCACTCTTTGCTAAAAAAACAGCAGTTTTGGGTGTTTTTTGGCAGAAAAAAGACCTTGGGCCTTTAGGGGTTAAGGTCATTGGCGTTTTTTTGGGTGTACCCACCTTAGATATCAATTCAAGTTTGTAGTTTGTAAGAAATATTTGCAAATTTTTTAAGTTTTTTTAGAAAGTCAATTGCAATCATTTCTAACTTCCATTGTTGACTTCAATTTCCAAACTTATTTCATCAGTTCTCATGGCCAAAAATCCTAAAAGTATTGGAAAAAATCCCTCAACTTTACAATGAGGTAGAAGGCGGTGAAAAGAGCCCTATTCTAAAAGCAAACCCTAAACCAAGTCGTCAATAAGGTCAAGATTGGATTTTTCAGTGTGTACTGTTTGTACAGTTTAGGGTGGGATCAATTTTGGAACCCTATGCTATTTCAACTTCAGAAATTCATAGTTTATTCACAGATGCTCCAAAAATACAAAATCAATTGGCATCTTCATCATTTGAATGTGATTGTGTTTCTATAAGGTTGAAAGATCCATTCCCGACCAAGAACCTATATCCAACCTGTAGGGTTGCCACTATTTCCAACCAAAGTTGTCAAAACAAATTTCCAACCAAAGCTTGGAATGTTTTTCCATTTCTTTTCAAGGTTGGGACTAATAAGGTCATGTTCCGTATTTCAAAGTGCACAAAAAGTAGTGAGCTAGAAAGTAGCTATTCTATTATCAAAATTGGAAGAGTCTGAACATTGGCTATTAGTATGGACAACTTTTTGGCTCCCAAAAATCAATTTTGGGAATAAAATTCCAAAAAAATTCCAATCCCCATATTTCCTATCTTTCTACATGGTGAAAAAATTATTTGCCTCAAATTGCTCACAATCTATCTAAAAATTGCTTAAGTGATCGACTATGGATGCTTTATATAACTTTAGTACTCATACAATACTCATATAGAGAGAGAGATTGTTTTTTGCTCCATTAAGCCTTTATAAAGTAGCATCACCCATAACTCTCATTGTACCCATAACCATCACCTCTAAAATCTTGGAAGATCTATAGAAGTTAATAGATGTGACTGCAAGGATGTATTACGTCTGAACATTAGACCCAAATGTTGATATTAAGTGTATTGATAGTTGGCTCTTTAAAAATTTGCAACTTATTCTCACAATGTCCAAAATAATACATTCAAAGTTGCACATGAATGATTTTTCTCTTGCTAGTAGGATCCAATAATTTGTTGGCTGCCTATTAATAGAAATCACGTTCAAAAGCCTTAAACTCACGGTTATGGGTGCTGCTACTTTATATATATACATATATGCTGAAAGTTTCCTTAGAAGGTTAGTTTTAGCACCTTCATCATCTCCATTACCTCCAAATTTTGAACTAACAACGTCACCTCTGCCTTACGGTACTAATTCATTAGGAGAGATTTGAGGGCATCGAAGGGCCGTTTCAAGCCCGTTTTCCAATCTGGCCAAATCTGTGAACAACCGGTACGGGCTGTTAGAACTTTTTTTTTCAATTTTTTTTTATTTTTTACTTTTTCTTCCAAATATCATTTTAGGCCAATTTTTATTTATTTATTTATTTATTTGAAGACAATGTGGCACTCTCTCGACCACATCAGCCAGCTATTCTCTTGGGTTTCCGCAGTCTGGGAATGCTGCAGGAATGCTAAATAACTCGTGGTCTTTTAGAGGCCTCAAATCTCTTCTAATGTTCCTGGAAAAAGATTTGCTACCATTCTTTTAATTCTTTTTTTGAACAAATAGAACAAACCTTTGCATTAAAAATAAAAAACCTAGCACCATTTGAGCACGGCTATGAAATACAGGACATTCATTGTAGTTGCGCCAAAGTTAGTTGGTCAGACCTTGCGCTTCTAAACAAGTTGGAGGTCTGAATTTGATAGATCCTGAGGAAGCTCTACAAGCCCTCATGGCTAAATGGATTTTGAAAGCCATGCTTTCGGGATCATCTAACCTACAAATTATCCTCAGATATCGCCTCCTTCACTTCCGACCACAATCTCAAGGAACATGGCCAGAAATGCTTCAATGAGCTCTTCTCCACAAATTCCGTATTAGCAAAGGCTCTAGAGCTTGGGATAGAATTGTACGTGCCTAGCACTTATTTAGCAGACACATCATAGCCTTCCCACCTCAAAATTGTGATGAAGTCCTTACGACCTCCTTATGGTGGACCACCCACTTTATTGGAGGACATCACGGGTTCTCTGCCAATAGAGCAGTGTTGTGTAGAGAGAGTTTGCCTCGGGAAATCGCAGAGATTTTGGCTGCAATTTGAAATGATTTAGGACTAGGGTGTGTAACGGTCGCGTTGAATCTTGTACTTCAAACCTTGAATCTTCTACTTAGAACGTCGAATCTTCAACTTCACCTTGAAACTACTCCTTGTTGGCCTATCTTGAGGCTGGCTCTAAACGGGTCAGGGTTCGGTCAGGTAGGTGTTAAGAAACCACAGTCCTCGGACAGGTAAAACGGGACAGCATAACACGAGATGCTGTCCGGATGATGGGCTCCTAAACTTTCAAACTCCCGGTGACCAGCTTTAAGAACTAAGCTTCACCGTGAGAACAAGCAAGTCTCGACCATGTGGGCAATTAACCCCACTTTGTCACCCACGACACAAAATGAGGCTAGCAATGGTGTAAATCAAGCCGCCCGCAACAACAAAGTTTACAAAGCCACAAGCCACACACACACACACATACACAAGTCTTCAACACTTCCTCTAATCTCCAACTTCAACCTCCAATTCATAAGCAGAACTTTGGGTGAGTGCCTCCAACGCTCCACAGCTTCAAATGAGATGAATAATAGCTCTTTGGAAAGCTAGCACAAACTCCTACTTCTCCTCTAAGTTTCAAACAATTTTAAAACTCTGTCCAACTTTTATGGCCATCCAAAGTTTCGGTCTTGAGAAAGAAGGGCAGCAGGCCCTCTTTCACTTCTTCACTCACAACTCACTCATACAAACTTCAAATAGAACGAGTGATAGCTTTATGAATAGCTAACACAATTTTCTATAATTTCTTCAAATCTCAAACAATTCTAAAACTCTGTTCAATATCTATGGCCACCCAAAGTTTCAGCCTTGAGAGAAAAAGGGCAGCAGACCCTCCTTCACTTCCACACTCACAACTCACTCATAAGAACTCCAAATGGAACAAATGATAGCTTTATGAAAAGCTAACACAATTTTCTACACTCCCTCCAAATCTCATTGTAAATCAAGAACCTGTCCGTCTTTTATGGCTGATCAAAGTCTTTGCCTTTTAGTTTTAAAGGCAACAAAAACCCCTCCACTCAAACTAGCACAACTTTTGATTTACAACTCCAAATCAAGCAAATGAGATCAATTTAAAAAATACACACCATGATACACAACTCCTCTAAATTTCATTTCAAAACTTTTCAAACTCCCAACACAATAGCCCTCCAAAACATTCGGGGTCCTCTCTAAACTCACAATGAGAGAGAAGATCCATAGTGTCCCCTTTTTCCTCACCCTATCTTCATTCTAACCACACAAACAAGTGGGGTCCGCCCCTAATTCACTCTTCAAGGCTACAACAACAATAATTGAGCACTCACTTGGCCCACAACTATTTCTTTATCTTTAACTTAGAAGGAAATTCATTCAAGTTCACCGAGAAGGCAAACTATTTGAATAATTTCCTCATACTACTATGGAATGAAAAACTCAAACTCAACACACGTCTAGTAGAGGTAAAAAAACTAGAGTTTCAATCAAAATATCACTCCATCTGCAGGAATTTGAGAAAATTCAAACTCACGCTCCGGTTGAGATTCCTCATCTTGAGACTCAGAAAAAACCCTCCAGTTCGACATCCGAAACTAAAAGTAGAAAACAACTACCATTTATGGAATTTGATGAAGCACTTAAGCAGATCGGTCTTCTTATATAGATGTCATGCACCTCAACAAGAAGGCGTCATCTTGAAGCTACTCGATAAAACATATAATATATATTTTTACACTATGTATGAATGTACAACACGATAGCGGATACTCTCTGCAGAACAGCATGGGGCAAATCCAACACATTTGGAATACATCAGCTCTATCTTTTCTACAGTGGGAAGAAGTAAAAGAACAATTTCACCTTCTAGATATTGAAGCCCAATCATTCTACAACTTGGTGGCCTCCATCCCAAAAGCCTGGTTCTTCTTGCTCATGGACAACCAATTTGTTACTTGGAAGGAAGAATACATTAGCGTATTTGAGAATGACGCTGATCCACTCCCGTTGCTAATTCTCTTTACCACTCCTTAATTTAAACCAAGACTATCTCTTGGCAGTCTCATAGTGGAACTCCCTCCCAGTATTCATTGCTATACGGTAGGCCACTCTTCCATGGCTCTTAGGACTTGGACCTTTCCTATAACCCTTAAAAACTCAATTGTTTCTGGTTGGTTTAAACGAGTCAGAGTCATCCAACCCAAGGCCGGTCCCCTCCTTTACTTGGATATAGTGGAAGAACTTTTCTTTGATCCAGACAGATGGGTTTGGGACTCTTCTGGATCCCTCTCTGGGCCCCTCCATTTTTATACCGCTAAGCTAGGCCGTTCATTATTGACGGAGTTGATTAAACCTATCTATGAAAAATGGCACGGCAACCTAGTGGCGGGATATAAGCTTAGATGGAATCATTACAAAAAAATCCAGGCCAAAAGGTGGCCGCGAGTTCTGTCAACAGTTGTGCACCCTTTAGTGCAGTTAGAGAAAGAATTATGGACATGTTGACGTGGCACTATTAGTGCCACATCAGCACACGTCAGTGCTACATCAGCATATCCGATGTTTTAATTTTTTAATTTTTTTTTTTATGTATTTGTATCGCAGGAGGTGCTGAAAATCAAAAGTTAACAGCCCTTTCTAGGGTTCAGATTTTTCCTAATGCCCCTTTGTGGTGACATTATGGAAAAAAAAAAAAAATTTGAAAATTTGAAATGTGAGTATGTGATGTGGTTGCATTTCAACCATGTCAGCGCCATGTCCTATTGAAATTTTTTTCAATATATATATTTCTTTTCGTAATTGCACCCCGTGAGTGCCGAAAATCACGCATTCACAGTTTTGTTGAGGCCTCATATTTTTTGTAATGGAGGTATGGCAAAAGATTTGGCTCCAAATGGAAGCGATCTTCCTTTGGTCGGTCTATCACTGAGCTATGGCGGTTCTTCAATTGGCAAAAGATTGCCAACCCCAACATCTCCACAATTTGCACCAACTATCACACCGGCCTTGATGAAACTATCCTGCATCACTTTGATCACTGCAAAAAGACTTGACATGCGTGGAACTATGTTCTCTTAGTTCTTTACAATGCCCTCAAGATTCCAACGGCACAAGGAGTTGGTCCTCTCTCACTTAGCAACAATGCATCCTTGGATCAAAATTGCCAAGAAGGTTGAGATGTGGGACCACAATGTGGTCTTTGTTTAGAGGCTCTGTGATTTGGACCACTTGGTTGGACTTTAACGCAATCTGCTTCAATAACAATCCATGACTGCCCTAACACCTTGAACAGGTACTATGAGAAGCCTTTGTTGATCATGCAAGGGTGGCATAGTTTAAGACCACGATGCTCTGTGGTTTATACCCTGATAAAGAGGGAACCTTTCTCCGACAATTTAACAACATATGGTTCCAAACAGACTTTTTTGGCGAGAGATCTCATCTTTTGATGATCTGGAGGCTTGCTCATCCCAAGATGGGGACATTTAATTGATGTGGCAAGGGTCCTCTTTGTTCTCTATTAAAAAGGTTGCTTTATTGTTTTTTTAGAAAATGTAAAAATTTCCACCAAGGACGTGGTCCTTTGAGTTATGTGTATTTGTTCCTTTATCAATGGAATTTGTCCATGTGTTTCAAAAAAAAAAAAAAGAATACAGGTGATCACCAACTAATTCTATTGATCACCATTGTACAAGACATGGGAGTATTGAGACAACGTAAGGTAGAAGCACCAGTTGTTGACCACGCCCAGTACCCAACTTGTAGGGTGCGTTGTTTCCAACCTTAGGTTGGAATCAGGCTTGAGTGTTGTTTTTCTGTCCTTTTCAAAGTTGAGACTAGTATAATTATAACACATGTCCCGAAGTAGTGAGCATCCTTGACGATCGAAATTGAAAGACTCTAGACATTGTCTACTAGTGAAATGCACTTTTTGGCTCCAAAAATTCAGTGTGATTTCAATTTTGGGAATTAAATTCTGAAAATTTTATAATCTCCATATTTTCTATCTTCCTACCTGGGAAAAATTTTCACCACCTCATACTGCGCACAATCTGCTCCAAAACTCCTTAAATAATCAACTATTGGCATTACATTCAGTAGCCTTCAAAGAGGCTGTCTTTCCCTCCCTGGAGTCCTCATCCACAAAACCCATCTTCAAGTAAATAATGTAAGCTTTAGGTACCAAGATAGTGGCAGTACATTATATTTTGCTTCTTCTTCTTTGTTAACCCCTAAAAGCCTATTGTCCCTTCAGGGGACAAATGCATTTTTGGGCAGGTACCTACGGGTTGAAATTTTGTCATGATTCCTTAAAACTTTTTGAGAAGGTGAAGAATTGAGAGAGGTATATGGCAGAAAAAAAAATTGAAATCGGACCTTTGAGCGAGAAGTTATGCCATTTCTTGGAATGGGTGGGGAGGGAGGGCACCAATTTGCAAAATTTTTAATTTTAATAATTTTTTTTTTTCTCATAGATTATCTTTTTGTCTATCTGGAAAGCTTTGATTCATTTCAATTGGATTTGCTATGAGGAAATTATAGACATTCTTGTTTTTCAGGCAGTTAGAGCATCTTCTTGAAAAAAATAACTTGTAGGATTCATTTCAGAATGCAATTTTTTTAATTTTTTAATTTTTTTTTCTCGTAATGGTGTAGTTTGCTTGCTAGAACTATCTCACCATTGGGATTAGTGCATTTTAATTCCATCAAAAATTCATGAATATTTTAGATTTTCCTTCTACCTCATACCTACTTCTACTTAACAATTTTTTAAAGAATGATAATTAAGTTTTTTTAAATTTTTTTTAATCCTAGACTCCCAACTCAATTCTCCAATATAAAGATTTAAAGCTCAAAACGCTGTAGTGCAAAAATTTTAAGTTAAAAATGTTTTAAAGTCAAAAAATCTGGTCCCGCAATGTGCTGAAAATCTTGTTTTTTCCACTTTAAATGCAAATATCTTGCAATCTGTGCGGTCAAAAATTCTGAAATTTTTCCCACACATTCTCATATTAGTTAGCTGTAAGATCCTACGGTTAGATGTGCAAAAAAACATTTTTAATTTTTTTTTCACTCTTTGCTAAAAAATGGCAGTTTTGGGTGTTTTTTGGTAGAAAAAAGGCCTCGGGCCTTTAGGGGTTAATTTCAGGACCAAACATACAAATCTACAAATATTTGTAGAAAAAGATGTTGGCAAAGAATCCATTGAATAATGCATTACAATCATTTGTCATCTATAACATGCTTTGTGTCTTGAAGTGAAAAGACAACTCTATATATACACATGGGGTGGTAGGAGGTAGAACAACCCATGTGGGATAAACAAATTCGAATTTGTAGTTTCTCAAGCACTCATAGTTAAGTCACAAACAAAGAATTGTGTTAAAAGTAGAATTTCAGACCTCATTTAAGCATAGTAAAATAACTTTTCTCAAAAATCTTTGAACTGAGAAAAGTTGGTAAATGAAGACAAGGTTCACTTCCAAAAATCCGTTTGGAATTTTGAATCTCCAATCAAAGATTATGGACAAATTTGAGAGAGGGGTTGGAAAAATGTCCAAGAAAATGTCCATTCCAACCGTATTATAATTGCGACCCTATCTAGGAAGGATTGACATGTTGCTTGAAGTATGTTCTACTGTCAATGATGAGTTAGTAGGCTTAAATGGTCGCTTTAAGAGCATACTACCTTACCTTAAATTCAGGTCCTGTTTGTTTCGAACAAAATAAATAAATAAATAATAATAAATAATAAATAAAGGTCCCAGGTGCTCCCGGCCGCCCTGGCTGCCACTCAGGCCACAGCACTTGTGGCAATGGGCTTTGCAAGCTTCTTTTGCCCATAGCAATGACATTTTGTTTCATTGGTTTAAAATTAAAAATTATAAAATTAGGTACTGCAAGTAACAGCTGAAGTCATTCCTGCAGCCATTACTTTTGAAATCCGAAAAAACAGGAACTTCCGGAATCTGCGCCAGTCGGTTTGGAATTGAGACAGATTGCACGCCGCACCCTGCGGGTGGTCCTTTTTTTTCTCTTCTTTTCTTTATTTTCTCTGATTTGCTTCTGACCTGCTCAGGCCACTTGTATATTTCTTGCAGTAACTTAAAGGTTCCCCTTTATTTACTTGGTGACAATGGTGTTGGTGGATCTTTTAAAATGCAAAACTGACTTGGGTACCTGACTTGTGTCAAAAGTAAATATTAAAACTTAAAAAAAAAAATGTAAGACTGACATGGCAACTGGTACCAAGACGGGTGGGGGTGAATTGACCCCTCGCTTGTTCCACCCAAGTCATTCCAAGGGTGCATGTGAAAAAAAAAAGTTCCCTATTTTGTGTTGTGTTAAGGTGGGTACACCCAAAACCACCACAAATTGGTACTGTGCTTAGTTACTGTTACTAGACTGGTCAAATTTTCATATTGTCTTGTTGACAAGTGAAAGGAGGTTCCAACGCACCAAAGAACGTAGCATTTGGATATTGTATGCAAAAGTTATTAAGGAACAAAGTTTGGTTCTAAAAGCGTTTCTTCCACATAGGTACAGAACTGATTTTGGAGATGTACAGAGTATATAGATGGCGGTTTAAGGTCAGTGGCGCATTTGGGTGTACCCACCTTAACCCTGAAACATTATATGAGATTCGGGGCTCTTAGAAGGTTGTGAGTTCCCCTGTTGTCTGCTGCGTTCCCGCAGTCTGGGAACGCAGCAGCAGCTGGCTGACGTGGTCGAGTGACTGCCACGTCACTTTTTGAAAAAAAATAAAATTTGCTTAAAATGATATTTTGGTAAGAATTTATTTATTTATTTATTTAAAAAAAAAAATTTTCTGACACACCCGTACCGGCGTTCACTGGATATGGGCAGATCAGGGAACAGGCCTGAAACGGCCCTCCAAGACCCCCAAATATCATCTAATGTGCCTAAGCCCTTTTCCAAGTGTGTTTTTCCTATGAAAAAAGAGCATGAACTTATAGCTATCCCCAACAAAGCAATTTTTTTTTTTTTCAAAAATCTAACCTTTTAAATGTCTAAAGAGCTTGCTTATTAGTATGCACACCAATTTTGAGTGTGAAATTGCATAGGAGTTGTGAAATTATAACAAGAGGAATGTATATTTTTTATATTTAGTATGCTGCCCCTCCCTACAATGTTTGAGAAATTTGCATACATTTTTTTGGGAGATTGGAGGTGACATGAACAACTACAAATCATGTTAGCACACTAAAATACACTTTAAAATTTTTTTATTTCACAATGAAAAGCTATCAAACTCATTCCACAATCCACCTTGCAATTGTTGAAATGCAAATTTTTTTTATAAGAAGAAATCTCAAATAACTCCAAATTAACACTTGCATGTCTGAATTTTCAACAGTGAAAATCATGAAAACACTTTGCTCTTTCCATTGGGACCATTTTCAAAACAAACAAACAAGTACAATTTTTTGAATCTCAATTCAAGTAAAATTGACAAGCTTTGCTTAAAGCCGGGAAATAAAATAAAATTCGTAAGCTTTAATCTTTTACAATGACAATCAAACATATATGCCTTTGAGGACCTCTCAAAAATCAAATTTTTACCTTTTTCAATAAAAAACAAAAGTTTTCAATAGTCAACCTTCAAAACTATCCGTAATTTTTTTTAAAAAGGTCAAAGGAATTTAACTATCTACACCAAAACAAGCTTGAAATTTCAAAGCAACCAAATATGGTCGCTCAGGCATTTAGAGGTTAAATCTATGTTCTTAGCCTCTCTAAGTTAACTTAAAACCTCTGATTGCAAGTATGAATTTAGAGTTTGCAAATTTTATCATGTGTGACAAATAAAATATTTCAAGGTTTCCCTCAGGGCCAAGTAAAGGGGTAAGTTCACCTCAGCCATTCTAGGAGTGTAAGGTAATTACACCTAAAGTGAACCACTTCTGAAAATCAACCCCTATTTTTGAAGGAGAAAATGAACAAAGACGATACCCAAAACAATGCACATTACAAAGACAAGTGCAAAGTAAAGTTAAGGTCTATTTAGAGTAGTGTTCAACTTTATTAATAGTATTGTAGAGGCAACCTCTCAAGTGGTCCATTTTGGGTTTATTTTCTGTTGATTTAACCCCTAAAGTCCCATTGTCCCTACGGGGGACAAAATGGATTTTGGGCAGGTTCCTATGAGCTCAATTTTTAATGAAACTTTCTGAAACTTTCCCATAAGATAGAAAAACTCATTAGCTTTTGTGGAATGTAATTTTTATTTCAATCGGTGCCCAGGAGCAAAATTTATGTCCAAATAAGCTCAAAACAGGGGAGAAGGGGCAGCAAAAAAAATTTGCAAAAACTTTAATTGAATTTTTTTGAATTTTTTTTCCTTATAGATTATATTTTTGCCTATTTGGGAAGCTTTGATTCATTTCATTTGGATTTTTAAGAGAAAGTTATGGACAATCTTGTTTTTTCGGGCAATTAGAGCATCTTCTTGAAAAAAACTTTTTCTTTCACTTTGAATGCTGATATCTTTCAATCCGTACGGTCAAACATCACAAAATTTTTACTACATGATTTGTAAAAAGTGTAGTACAAGATCTTATGGTTAGTTTCTAAAAAAAAATATTTTTTCTGATCTTTTAGATGAATGCAACAAAAGTAGCAGTTTTGAGTGATTTTTGACAGAAAAATGGACTTGGGACTTTAGGGGTTAACTTCTTGTCTATGACATGTTATGATACTCCTAGTGTCATTCTCCATGTGCATCAAATGGATTTTGGCATCACCTACATGACATTTTTAGCACCCTACACTTTGCATCTTAGAAAATTTGTAACTAACTTACAATGCATCCAATAATTATAGAATTACTTGCATTTTGATTTTCAACCCTTCACCTGCACACAAAAATTGGTGCTCATTTTCTAGAGCACATTAGTCATGCTACAAAGCTTATTTGTATGATTTTAGGTGTAGTTACCTTGTATAACCTCCAAGGTGGCACTTATCTCTTAGTCTTCCCCTAGGCTGAACCGCTTGCATGAGCCAGACTAATCATTATCTTTTAACTTTTTAATTGACTTTCCAAAGAAGAAATAAAAGGAAAAAAAAATCCCCTATTTTGGCTTGATTAATTATCTTCTACACCCCTCTTAGTTAATTTGGGGCCTTAGATTGCAAATTTGCATTTAAAATTTACAAATTTATCATGAGTGGCAAATAAAAAATTTCCACGTTATCCCTTGGGACAAGCAAGGGGGTCGGATCACCCCAACCACCAAAACAAGTTGAAGGATTCAATTAACCCTTAAACATCTAGAGTCTGCTCCACAAATGACGATTTGAGAAAAAAAAATTATAAAGTGCTATTTGGAAGAATATTTGGAAGTGATAAGTAAATAAAAGTTGTAGACTTTGAATTTCAGATTCCATCCTTACAGTTAGATTCACCAATTTTTTTCTATAAATTTTCAAAGGAAAATTTCATGATTCCTTCTAAATTCAATTAGAAGCAAAATATTATCATTTTTTGAGTAAACTTTGATGGAAAGGATTTGAAATGAGATTCTCTTGGCATATTGATGTGTTAAAAAAATTCTGTTCTTTAAATCTATGTCCTCATTTTTGCAGATTTAGTTTTGAACTTGAGTCAATGGAATTTTGTCTTGGTCAACCACTTGGCACACTTCCACATTTGTAATTTTAGAAAAATATGTATCCTAATTAAACCAAATCCAACCATTAAGAAAAGTATCTCCACAAAATCGGATGACTTCCATATAAGCAGTATGAGATAGAAATATGAATATCAATTGGTTCATTGTCCAGAAATTGGATGTCGAAGCGCTTCCTGATTAATTTAATGAGAGACACTCTCACTCTTACTCTCTCAAGTGATCTATTTGAAAAACAATCCCATGGAAATGCAAGCTTTGTGAAAGTGAGAAGTCAGGGTTGATTGAATATAAGTATATTCGATCTAACACTTTGAAACTCCTCATTTATTTGTATGTTGGTCAAAATGATGT
The DNA here is from genome assembly GCA_963969595.1 of Neckera pumila. Lineage (NCBI taxonomy): Eukaryota > Viridiplantae > Streptophyta > Bryopsida > Hypnales > Neckeraceae > Neckera > Neckera pumila. The sequence goes on from OZ018412.1 coordinate 11,536,973, forward strand.
ATGAAATGAGAATCTTGAATCCCCTTTTTACTTCTAATACGATCTGACCAAAATTGAAAAATGGAACCTCTACTCAAAATGCTTATATGGTTGATTAAGGTGTTGTTACCTCAACCCTTAATGTCTCAAGGTCTTTTATTCATCAATAGACACTTTAAACTACAATTTCTATTATAAAGAGCATAAAATTTAAAAATAGTCTTTTTTCTAATATTTTACTATAGAATCTTGCACTAGACTGGTGTAAGAATGTGTAAGAAATTTTAGAAACCTTGATCCAATAGATTGCAAGATACTTGTGTTTAAAGTAAGGAAAACAATTATGTTGTACCTTGTATGACTAAATAATAAGAGTTTGAATCTTTTGAACTTAAAACTTTTGCACTGCAGATTTTAAATTTGTAATTTCCACATTAAAAAATTGAATTGAGAATCTTGGGGAAAAAATTACAAAGAACACACTTCATTTTCATTCTTTAAAAAATTGTTAATTAGAAATGGGTACGAGATGTAATGAAAGAATAAACTGTTAATTGCTCTAAGTTAGAATTAAAACATAGTAATCCCAATAGTAGGATTGCTCTAGCAAGCAAATTGAACCTTGTGGAATTTTGTTTATGAGAATTGTGAATATCAAGTTCAAAAGCAAACCCAATAAATTATTTACTCAAGAAAATGCAATGATTTTCTACATAGCAAGATCAAAGTTCCATAATTTTTACATCATTAATCCAAATGAATCAAAGCTTTCTATGTAGACAAATATATATAATTTATAAGAAACAAATTTTAAATTTCTTTTTTCAGTTTTGTGATTTTTTGTTGCCAATAAACTCCATATTTTGCTTACCAGAATATTACTTGTGCTTCCAAGCGCCAATTTAACCCCTAAAAGCCCAAGGCCTTTTTTTTGCCAAAAAAACTGCCATTTTTTTAGCAAAGAGTGAAAAAAAATTAAAAATGCGTTTTTTGCACATCTAACCATAGGATCTTACACCTAACCAGTATGAGAATGTGTGGAAAAAATTCCAGAATTTTTGACCGCATAGATTGCAAGATATCTGCGTTTAAAGTGAAAAAAACAAAATTTTCAGTACATTGTGGGATTGGATTTTTTGACTTTGAACATTTTTAACTTAAAATTTTTACACTACAAAGTTTTGAGCTTTAAGTGTTTATAGTAGAGAATTGAGTTGACAATCTACACAAAAAAAAAAGATTCAAAAAAACTTAATTTTCCTTACTAAAAATATTGTTAAGTAGAAGTAGGTACAAGATAGAAGGAAATCTAAAATATTGATATACTTTAGATGGAATTAAAATGCACTAATTCCAATGGTCAGATTGTTCTAGCAAGTAAACATAACCATGCAAAAATAAAAATAAAAAAATTTGAAAAATTCCATTCAGAAATGAATCCTACAAGTTATTTTTTTCAAAAAGATGCTCTAACTGTCCAAAAAACAAGAGTGTCCATAACTTTCTCTTGACAAATGCAAATGAAATGAATCAAAGCTTTTTAGATAGACAAAAATATAATCTATGAGAAAAAAAATACTAAAAAAAAAAAAAAAAAAAGTGCAAATTTTTTTTGTTGTCCGCCGCCCCTGTTTTGAGCTTATTTGGTCATAACTTTTGATCCTGGGCATCGATTGTAAAAAAAATTATATTCCCATGAAACTAATCAGTTTTCCTACCTCCCAAAAAAGTTTCAAAAAATTAGGAGAAAATTTCAGCCCGTAGGTACTTGCCTGAAAACGCATTTGTCCCTTAAAGGGACAACGGGCTTTTAGGGGTTAAACAAACATTATATCCCTTGAAAGTTAGCGTGTTTTCCTATTTTCAAAAATAATTTCAAAAAATCACTTCAAAAATGATAAGAACCTACTCAAACCTTCAAATGCCCTATACTTGGAACTTTAAGTTTTTTTTTATAGATTTAAATGTATAAAACTTTGAAAAATATATTTCAATTTTGAAAATTGAAAACCAAATCCTTTAGTTTTAGTTTTTAAAAATGGTGATAATTTGTAATGTTTTAAACTTTTAATAAATTTGTACATCAATTTATACTTTTCAATTTTCATTGATACCCCTAAAAGCCTGTTGTCCCTTCGGGGGACAAATGCGTTTTCGGGCAGGTACCTATGGGCTGAAATTTTCTCTTGATTTTTTGAAACTATTTTGAGAGGTAGAAAAATTGATTAGCTTCATGGGAATATAATTCTTTTCACAATCGGTGCCCAAGAACAAAAGTTATGACCAAATAAGCTCAAAACAGGGGACAGCGGGCAGCAAAAAGAAATTGCATTTTTTTTTTTTTTTGTATTTTTTTTCTCATAGATTATATTTTTGTCTATCTAAAAAGCTTTGATTCATTTCATTTGGATTTGTTATTAGAAAGTTATGGACATTCTTGTTTTTTAGGCAGTTAGAGCATCTTTTTGAAAAAAATAACTTGTAGGATTCATTTTTGAATGCAATTATTCAAATTTTTCAAAATTTATTTTTTTGCATGGTTAAATTTACTTGCCAGAACAATTTGACCATTGGAATTAGTGCATTTTAATTCCATCTAAAATATATCAATATTTTAGATTTCCCTTCTATCTTGTACCTACTTCTGCTTAACAATTTTTTCAATAATGAAAATTAAGTTTTTTTGAATTTTTTTTTTGGGTAGATTGTCAACTCAATTCTCTACTATAAACACTGAAAGCTCAAAACTTTGTAGTGTAAAAATTTTAAGTTAAAAATGTTCAAAGTCATAAAGTCCAGTTCCACAATGTGCTGAAAAATTTGTTTTTTTCACTTTAAACGTAGATATCTTGCAATTTGTGCGGTCAAAAATTCTGGGATTTTTCCCACACATTTTCATACTAGTTAGGTGTAAGATCCTATGGTTAGATGTGCAAGAAAAACATTTAAAATTTTTTTTCACTCTTTGCTAAAAAAATGGCAGTTTTGGGTGTTTTTTGGCAGAAAAATGGCCTTGGGCCTTTAGGGGTTAATTTTGTCTTTGAAAACTTGTGATACCACCAAATTGTATGAATAGGTCCAGAATAACATGTGTCCTTTACTATGAAAATGCTTTGTGCATAATCTCTTTATATCCTTATCCATGTACATTATCCTAAACCTATTCTTGAATTCTCGTGTCCTAAAAATATAATTCCCATGATAACCTAGAAACTACCATAGCTAGTTTTGACCTAGCATAAATGACGGAGAATCACTTCAAATGTCTTGAAACTAAGTTAAAATATAGATCATCTTAGCAAATACTTACATATTAATTTTTATCTAAATTTAAGATATTTTCTAATTTTGATGGCCAATTTTCTATTATTGACTTTCTAAACCTTCTCTTGAGATAACTTCAAAATTGCCAAGGTCATTTTTCTGTCAAAAAACACTCAGAACTGTCAGTTTTGTTGCAAGCACCCAAAAGAGCAGTTTAAAAAAAAATCTAACCGGAGGATCTTATACTTCACTTATTTCAAATTATGTAGTAAAAATTATATGAAGTTTGACTATACAAATTGAAAAATATTAGCATTCAAAATTGGAAAAAATAAATTTGAATGTTGGTTGCAATATCAAGTGACTTTGACCACCATTTGTGGAATTTTGTTGCACTACAGACTATGAATTTAAAAAATTTGTATTGAAGAATTGAGCCGAAAGAATATATATATATATATATATTTATATGCTTGATTTTCATTCTTTAAAAATTGTTACTTAAGTAGAAGTAGGTACTAGATTAATTGCTCAAATTAATTGAAAAAAAACTAAATTGTTAATAGCTCCAAGATGGGATTGAAACACAATAATTCGAATAGTGCGATAGTTTTAGTAAGCAAATTTAATCTTGTCAAATTGCTTTTTGAGAAATTGCATTCAAAATGAATCTTTTCAGTTATTTTATTGAAGAAGATGCTTAGATTGCCCAAAAAACAAGATTGTCCTTAATTTTCTCATTACTAGTCCAAATAGAATGAAACAAAGGTTCACATATACAAAAAAATACTATTTACACAAAAAAAAAAAAAAACTATTTTGAGTTTCTGCAATTTTTTTTGTGTTGCCTAGTTCAGTTCTAGAATTTTTGTAGTATAATTTTTGCTCCCAGGCACCAATTGAAATAAACATTATATTCTAACAAAGCTTATCAATTTTTCTATCTTATGAAAAAATTTCAAAAAGTTTTTTCAAAAATTGAAGTCCTAGGGACTTATCAAAAATCCATTTTGTCCCCAAGGGAACAATGGAACTTTAGAGGGTAACCTAAAAACTACCATAGCTAGCTTTGACCCAGCATAAATGATGAACAATCATTCCAAATGTCTTGAAATCTTGCCACAATATACATCAACTAGTAAAATACATATATATATATCAATTTTCATATTGATTTAAAATATTGATCAATTTTGATGGACATTTCTCCACTATTGATTTTTTGCCAAGTTACGACCTTTACACCTCAATTGTGTTTTGTGCAGAACTCGTAGGTCCAATATTCATTATAGTCAAGGTTTTGAAACAATTATTAGAGCAAAATTGGACTCTCTAATGCTTGGTAATTTTAGCTGCAAAATTAATTTTTTAGTATTTGAACATATATGCATGCAAAACCATTTCTAATGTAATATGAAGTTACAGATTCAATTTGCACACTAAAAATGGCAATGTAGAATGGTCCTTTATATAGGACTCGAGTTTGAAGAAGATGGCTAACATGCCTCCTTGTAACTTGTCAAAAATTGTGTACAACAAGTGGTTGTAAATGTCGGAAAACAAAGGAAAATATTTGTATGATGACACATGCAATGATAGCGTCTGGGTGTAGATGCAAATGACAATCTATAAAGTATATTTGAAATGCCATGCTTTTGGATTTGGTCCATCTAAGAAGGAGTTGAAGTTGATAGCAAGACAAAGTAGAGATCCAAATCTGGTTGTAAAGGCCTCAACAACTTGCTTGGGGTTGAGGATTTTGGGACTTGGATTCCTCACTTACAAGGAAAGAAGGTCCTTGGAAGCACCAAGAAAAAGCTGGACCTCTCCATTGATTTGGAAGGAGATTCATATTATTCAAATAAAGTAAAATTTTCTCAACATCTTCTTCAAACTAGGTCGATGAGGTTAGAAGCAATGTCTTCTATATATTGGAAGAACCCAAAAGGAGGCAAACGCATTGCCTTGTGTTACAAAGCTTTAGAAAGAGATTGTGAAATTTTCAAGTGGCACATTGCAAAGATCAATCACAAATCCAACTACAAATGTCAATCTCAATAGCAAGGGTTGAATATCAAGTGTACTACTACAAATTGCAAATGAATTAAAGGGAAGGCTAGCTCCGACATACTGCGTGAAGAAAAAACATTATGGGAATTACACCCTTAGATGTTGTATTAGATTTTTGGTTCTTTCAAGATGTTATTAAACAGTACATAAAAAAAAAATGAAGCGGAAATGGATCATTGATTGGACAAAAGTTCGAGAGGCGTGTAATGCTCTATCAAACTCAAATTTGGATCAAGAAGAGACATTATTGTTGTAGTATGTTGGCTTTCACATGTAGTAACAACTAACAATATCATTGCATAGTTTTCACAATGCCAAATATATTTGAGGTTGTTTTCTATGATCAACTGGCACCATTCAACCTGGATGCGTATCCAATTGTGAAGAATAATAGGATCTTCTATCAAATTGCAAATACAACAACAATAACAAACAAATATGAAAAGTGGGTAATATGAAAAGACGGCAATTTTAAGAGTAAATTTGCTTCCCATTTCAGGCCTTGGCGCAATACATTTGGGTCTCTTGAGATTGGATTCAAGTCAAAGACACGGTCAAAGACAAACTGAGAGATAAACATAGACCTATAAAATTACAGTAGACATGTTTCTAGTTTCCACGTGCCCTAATTTTGCAAACATGATTGTATTTACGATTGGAGGTCATCCGCAATATGTAAATTGCAAGCACTTGTACTTTTGATTAGTTATTTTTGCAAAATAGTTATCCACAAGAACAATTACATTCATTTATGTGCCTAGTTTCAAAGAATTGAAGCTTCTTCTAGAACGAGTTGAGATCATCAATGTCCTAGAAAAGATACTAATTGAGTTGTCTAGGTAGTTTACAAATGTTTTGGTGGTTAGAGGGTGTCAGGTGTACAATGTCCGGCCTAAACCATATGGAATAAACTTTTTTCTTCATTTATTATGTATTGGACTTCATATCTATAGTCATTGGAGTGGAAATAACCAACATATTACTAGAGTCCTTTGTTTGAGAATTTAAATTTTAGAAACGAGTACAAATTGTTCACGTATACTGAATTTTCAAAAATTTATTCTAATAACATCTACAAGGCCGCTAAAACTATAGTAAAATATGCAATTATAGGAAAAAAAATAAACAGTTTCCAACAATCATAGGCTTAGGCGGCTAAATTGTGGTCAAAGGTTCCAAATTTTATTATAAATAATAAATAATATTATTTGTAGAATGAGTGTTTTTTTGTGTTTTTTGTAAAAATTTATAGAATTTTGATACCGAAGGCACTAGGCTCGTAAGCTCCAAGTTTGCTGCTCTAGATTCAAGTGCTAATGTTGTTGGACAAGCGCCCAATACAAAATTGAACATTTCGAGATTTTTCTCATTCACTTGAAATTTATAATGGAGGTGAATAATACAATTACCTAATTCAACCCATAATTTTATGTAATTTTTTAAAATATTTTTTATTTATTATTCAGTTTTTAAAAATTTTACACTTTAAAAATAAGGATCATTAGTACAATAATTAATTTGAAACAATGATTTTCACTAGAAATTTAGATGCCATGTTATTCTATTAGCTTTGCAATTATTTTCAAAAGGATTCTAAAACAATTTCCTATCTTTCATACAAATGCAAAGAAGGCTCTATTGTGCACGTACTTCTTGACATCCAAAAAATCCTTTCTATAAGTCCTTTATAAGAAAATTGTAAGCATTTATTAAATAGTAAGCATAATAAATACTTTTATTCGATAAAATAAAAAATCGTATATTAGTGAATTTGGATATAGAACCATAGGATATAATGCACAAGATTTAGCAGAACTTATTAATGAAATTTTATTAATCAGTATTGTTCAAAATTGATCTATAATAGAAAAAAAAGCTATAAAATTAACTTTTTATAGACAAAATTTAGGTTCTACATATACAAATAATAAAATTATTTTTACGCAGAATTATAGTATACTTTTTTATAAAGTTGGAAAACTTCTTGTACAAAATTTCTTTTAAAAAAATTCGTCTAGAAATCTTTTATATTTTGGTAACGATTTAAGGAAATTTTTTTAATTATTTATCTAAATGGTATTTAGAACCTTCCATTTTTGAATCAACAATAAAAGAATTTATCACTTTCACATTGTTCAAAGTAATCTGTTTTAATTTAATTTGTAAATATTTTCAAAGTTTTCTAGCAATTTAAACAAAAAAAATCTATCTATTTGAAAATTTCTATTGACTTTGTTTGTGCATAAGTTTTAGGGTAAATTTATTAGGCCTTAATTGTTGAGGTCTTAAGGATATATTATTCGTTGCATTCAACTAATTATCCATATTTTATTTTACTTTAAAACATTTTATTCTTAAAATTCTTAGTACTCTGAATACTATAGTAGAACCTTTCTAAGTGTATACTCTCTTAGTGCGTAATATGCAGTAAGAGGTTATACTTTGAAGCATTTATTTGTGAACAGTAGTTGGAGGCCCCATAGTAAGTGGCCACGTTAGCCAAAGTTCAGTACAGAACCTCTCCAATTGCAGAAAACCTCTCTTAGTGCATAGTCCCCACACTATGCACTAAGAGAGCTTCTACTAAGAGAGGTTCAAAAGCAATAAAATCAGCAAGTGTTTCATGCTTTCACCCACTAATAAGGACTACGTGGACTCCATATTCATCCAATTTCTTACCCTATCGAGACCCTAAATGTTTAGGATGGTGTGAAGCATCCAACTTTAATTGCATAGAGTAGGAGATCTTGTTGGAAGTGAAATCACAATAGAATTTAAAGAACAAACTTTTTTCATAGTATCCAATCATGTCAATGGCAAGGTGATCTACTTCTTTTGAAATTGGAATAAATAGTAATCTTCCTCATATTTTTCCTTTGTGAATTTTGATAAGTTTGTGAATATCTTATTTGATTTTGGCCCCTACCTCTTATTGGACTAAAACATGCAATATATGATGCCTCCATGTCACTATATTGCATTCTTTGTTTTGCATGATAGATGGTAATATATTTGATTTGCCTTCCAAATTAAATATGCTAATGTCATTGCCTCTTTTTTTTTTTGGTACCTTCAATATTATATCAATAATTTTTTGCCTCTTATGTCTTGGTGTCTGGCACAATATTTAATATTTTTGAATATAAATTTAAATCTTTAATATGCAATGTTTCAGTGACACGAATCTAGTGGCTTGACCATTGGAAGCTTGTATAATTGGGGTCATGAAAAACTATTGTGGTATGCCACCATGCCTATACTACAGACATAAATTATATATATTTTTGTTTTAAATAAATCCATATTTCTAATTCAAATGCTTCCAAGTACTTTTCATTTTTGGTACTATGATATAGATTTATAGGATTAGGATTCTATTCAAGGATATAAGATTAATTCCAAAGTATCTATTGTTTTACAAGTTGACAAATGTCTATTCAAATACTCTCTTGAGTCTCTTGTAAATGATTTTAGTCATATCATGAAGAATGTCACCTCATGCATTTTGAATCAATCAAATGCAATTTGAACTTTCGATATTTTAATTTTAATTTGCTATACTTTGGACTATGAAGGTGTATTTTGTTGAATAGTACTACGGACATTGTAACTCTTGTTGTAAAACTAGTACATTTAAAGCACAAATTGTTTTCATTGAAGGTCTTTCAAGAAATCTCTATTGGCACCTCATAGTTAGTGGTTTTGTCATTTAACATGGCTATTTAAAAAATATGTAATGTCCATCACCAAAAATTTGATTGAAATGTTTTACAAAACCATAAAAATCTTTATTGCAGATCAATATATTTCTATTCATAGCTTATACAATGCTAATATAAAGCATTCTAAATTTATGTTTCACCCTGAAAGTTTCAAGGCCATATATTCATCGAAAACCACTCATAACTATCAATTCTATTGCAAAATGCAAAAAATTTAATGGATATGCAACAAAAATTAAATAGACTACAATATAAATGTGTGGAAGAAATTTCAAAATTTTTGGCTGCATAAATTACAGTATATTTGCATTTAAAATGAAGCAAAAAAAAAATTTGCACCTTGCTCGACTAGCTTTTTGGCTTTGAGTCATTTTAACTTAAAAATTTATACTATTAATTTTGAATTTTGAATTTTTTATGTTGAAGAATCTAGTTGACAATCTAGGATTAAAAAAAACAAAACAAAACTTAATTTTCACTCATTAAAAATTTGTTAAGTAGAAGTAGGTTCAAGATTGATAGAAAATCAAAAAAATTAATAACTCTGAGATGGAATTGGAAGACATTAATTTCAAAGGTGAGATTATTCTAACATGAGATTTTGAATTTTTTTTTTGAAAATTACAAAAAATTGAGTTAAAAAACGAACCCTACAAGTTATTTTTTCAAAATGATGCTTTGATTGCCCAAAAAACAAGATTGTCTATAACTGCCATATAATGATTTCAAATGGAATTAATAAAAGCTTCCCATACAAATAAAATTTCAACCTATGAAAAAAGAAATTATAAAAAAAATCAAATTTGTTCTTTTGGGGGGAGGATTTCTGCTTGCTACATCTAAAAAATGCTTTTCATGCTATAGTTTTTGTTTCCGGGCACCAATTGAAATAAGAATTATATTTTTAGAAAGCTAATGTATTTTTCTGTATTCATAAAAGTTTCAAAAAAGCATGATGAATATTGAGACTTTAGGAGCCAACCCCAAATCCATTTTGTCCTCCAAGGGACTTTAAGACTTGATAATATATATCAATATTGATTATGGGTGTAGAAGTGCCTTTTATAGAATACATGTACACTCATCTTCTCTAATGCATCCTAGCTGCTAAATAACATCCCAAATTTCAATGGCCTCATGTCCTTGCCCCTCTAAAGCCTAAATCTGGATTTGGGCGTACTAGACATAGGAAAGAAGAGTTCCCTTCTCTCACAAAGATTAGAATTCCAGACTTTTGCACGGTCATAAGTTGTCCGTAGATGGATCGACACCATGCCAGAATTGAAGTATGCAATTCATTGACCTACATATAAAGGATTTGCAAGCATTGAGCATGTCACTATACATAATGGAGTCAGCTTGTAGGCTTAAGCTCTAGATCAGTGAATGGGTAGTTTATGGGGTGACTAGCATCACAAAAAATTTTAGACCTTCGGAGGGCCTCCATTAGAGCAAAAATTAGCCCTCCGGAGGCCCGCTCCAAGTTGACATGCCTAGCTATTTCAAGCTTGGTCTATCAACCTGGAAAAGTGTCCCCGGCGAGCAGTCAAAGTGTATGACTGCCTTTCGGAGCAATCAGATTTTACAATTTTTTTAAAATATTATATATATATTTTATATTTTATTTTATATTTTTATATTTTTATTTTAAATTATTCGTAAATCTAGGTTCCTGAGTCATTGTCACAACAGTTTTAGCTGCACGGAAATAGGAGAAAAAATAATTTTTCAAATCCGATAAACAAAGCTTCAAGGTATTGAAGGGGTCTGTGGAACAGCCCTTTGAAAGGTTGCTTTTTTCTCTAATGCTCCACAGTCCTCCAAGGTACCTTGAAATTTGGTTTTTGGGAGCTGAAAAAATCATTTTCCCCGTATTTCCACCCACCTGAAATTGTAGTGGCAATGGCCCCGGAACCAAATTTTAAGATTTTAAGATTTATTTAAAAATAAATAAATAAACTTAGTCTTGAAAAAAATATTAAAAAAAAAAATCTCAAAATCTTATTGTTTCGGCAAGTAGTCAGAGTGACTGACTGCTCACTGTGGCACTTTTCTAGAGTAACAGACCAAGTTTTGAAATAGCTTTGTTTGTCACTTTGGAGAGGCCCTCCGGAGGGTTGAAATTTTTAGTAATGTAAATGGGGAATATATGGTCTGACTAGGCTTTTTTGGCCGTTTTTTTCAAATGTGAATCAGTAGTTCTGCATGATCATTTGGTTGTGTTGCCCTAAGCTTAATCATTTAATTTGGTAGGCAATCTAATTTTTTTGGCATTTGAGTCATTTACTTTAAGTTTGCAAAAACAATCAGTTTAAAAAACAACAAATAACATATGACTCACTTTAAATACTAAGTTGAAGGCAATTCATCAATTCAAGGCAAATTATTTGCATACTACCATACTTGAATAGCAATTTTGGCTTAAATTAATTTAAAAAAATTGCCAAATTTTTCTTCTAGCTTAAAGACCAAATAGCCAAATCTATAAATAAATGTAAAGATGGTTGGTCAAAAATCCAAAGAATCCAATAAATAAGAAATTCATTGAATTAAATACCAATCTATCATTTGACCATCTACCATAAAAAAATTTGGATGGCAAAATGAAGGAAACACTTCATTAACATTTACTGAGAGGAGAACGGTGAGTTTGTTTATATAATGGAATGCATTGTCCGTCATGAATCTTCATAAGGCATGGAAAAATTTGAAGATGAGAGATTTGACCAATTATTGTCAAAATTACAAGAATCATGTTCAAAGTAGAATTTTAGACCTCATTTAGGCATAGTAGAATAACTTTTCTTCAAAAAACCTTGAATAGAATTAATGTGGAAAATTCAAACTAACTTTCATTTTCAAAAAACCTTTTGTGATTTGAAGACTTCAATCAAAAGTTATGAACAAAGTTTAGAGAGGATGTTTGAAAATATTAAAAAAAAATGGTCCTTTTTAAGTTTTAACCTTTTTTTAACTTTGTCTATAACTTTAGATTGAAGTCTTGAACTTAAAAAAGATTTTTTGGAAATGAAAGTTAGTTTGGATTTTCTACATTAACTTCGTTCAAGGTTTTTTGAACAAAATTATTCTACTATGCCTAAATGAGGTCTAAAATTCTACTTTGAACACAATTCTTGACTTAACTATGACTAATGCTAGAGGAAAATTAGTGGATATCTTTCATTTATTTTGAATTGAATGTGGACTATACCCTTAGGCTACTCATCTAGGAACGGGTCAAAGCTTGTGAGGGGCAGTTAAAAGCTGTTTATTCTTGATGGAGAAGGGATGAAAAACTATCTTTTCTTTATCATAAGTGGTTCATTTAAGGTAATTCTAGTTTTCCATTAACCCCTAAAGGACCAAACACCATTATTTGGCAACATAACAATTTTGGGCAGCTCACTATGTACGGAGTTTTTATTTTTTTTCTTTGAAAATTTCACAAAACATGTGCCCGAGGAGTAGCTTTAAGGTCCAACAATTTTCATAACTTTTGACTACACGGTTAAAAAGTGATTGCATGAATATGTAATTTTCTGTGTTTGGCGGGCAGCCCGGGCAGCTCAAAAAACTCCTTCAAAAATCACTTTTTTGAAAAATGAAAAAGTTGGAAGTGTTTCTTAGGAAGCATTTAAGAGTAGAAAAGTTTGAATCACTCCATTTTGTTTAATGAGATGAGAGTTATTAGAAATTCCAGTTTGTGGGTAGGAATGGAGTCTTTGGATTCTATACCTACTCACAAATTGGAATTTTTAATAACTCTCACCTCATTAACCCCAAAAGGACCAAGGTGATTTTCCTATAAAAAACTACTCAAAATTGTCATTTCTATTGCAAAGAGAAAAGAGCTTTAAAAATTATTTTTTCTTGCATATCCAACCGCAAGATCTTATACTTGACTAGTATATGAATATGTGGAAGAAATTTCAGAAACTTTGACCATGTAGATTAGAAGATATATGCATTTAAAGTGAAGAAAACAAGATTTTTGCACCTTGCTTGACTAGATTTTTTGGCTTTGAGTCTTTTTAGTTCAATTTTTTTGCACTATAGACTTTGATATTCTACTTATTTATGTTAATTAGTTGAGTCGAGAATTTCTCAAAAAATTTAGGATAAAAGGCACTTAATTTTTACTCATTAAAAAATTGTTAAGTAGAGGTGGATGCAAGATTGAAGAAAAAACTAAATTGTTAATAGCTTTTAGATGGAATTGAATCACAATAATTCCAATGGTGAGATTGTTCTAGCAATAAAACCCAACCTTGTCTAACAATTCTTTTTAAAAATTCTAAAAATTGCATTGAAAAACGAATTCTACAAGTTATTTTTTTGAGAAGATGCTTAGATTGCCCAAAAAACTAAGATTGTCCATAACTTTCTCATTATTAGTCCAAATTGAATGAAATAAAGCTTCACATGTAGAAAAAAATATAATCTTTGAGAAAATAATTAGAAAGAAAGATTATTTTGAATTTTTGTAATTTTTTTTGGGCTGCCCACCAAACAGCCAGACTCCAATTTTGCTTATTATGCCATAACTTTTGCTTCCTGGCATCAATTAAAATAAAAATTATACATTCACAAAGCTCTCGCAAAAATACATAACTTCAAAAAATCCCAAAAAATATTACTAAAAAATGAAGCAGTAGGAACCTGCCCGGACCCAAATTGTTCCCTCAGGGGACAAATGGTCCTTTAGGGATCAAACAAAATGGAGTGATTCAAAAATTTCCACTCTTAAGTGTTTCCTTAGAACCACTTCCAACTTTTTCATTTTTCAGAAAAGTGATTTTTGAAGGAGTTTTTTGAGTTGCCCAGGCTGCCTGTCGAACGCGAAAAATTACATATCATGAAATAACTTTTTAACCGTGTAGTCAAAAGTTATGAAAGTTGTTGGACCTTAAAGCTACTCCTCGGCACATGTTTTGTGAAATTTTCAAAGAAAAAAAATAAAAACTCCGTATGTAGTGAGTTGCAAAAAATCGCTATGTTGCCAAAAACGATATTTGGTCCTTTAGGGGTTAAGTTATACAACCTAAATATTTGAAATTAAATAACCTAAGTATCTGAAATTAAATAACCTAAATATCTGAAAACTAAACAACCTAAATATATGAAATTAAGACGATCATTTACTGATTTCACTTGTTTGATTTTCTACTAAGTCGCCATATCTCCCTGCTCATTGCTCTGGAGTCTAGACCACCTCCTCCCCAGTAAAATAGTATTTACTAATAACGTCTTCATGTGTCATGATCGTAGGACGTTAAATCGTGCCATCCTTTGTGGGCCCGCCTGACGTGGCGTATGGGGTCTAGGTCGGGCCCGGCTTGCACGCCGCGGCTTGGCCGACCCACAAAGGATAGCTTGATTCTTTGGGAACGTGCGGAGGGTACTCCCCGATGCGACGTCGATTTCTGCAAACCCGACGGAGAGGACCCCGACGGAGGGAATGAACAACGTCCAGCGCGCCTCAACGGGACAGCTTGGGGGTTCACGAATGATGACGGTGAATTAATTACAGGAAGTTGAATGCAAGCAGATGTTCTGCATTTCCGACTGCTCCATGACGTACTGCCAAAAATCAGCTCCGTCGTCCCTCCTCACGAAGTGGAGTTTTACAACTGCTGTGCTTTAGGCATTTTTCTGTTCCACTTGAAATAAAAATGATGAATGTATTTTGCAACCACGATGAGCAGACCGTTGAAAATGTCGGGAATGTTCTGCATGCGGTTTTAGGTTTACTCGATTTTCTATATTACACCCATAACCCTGTTGGCGCCGGCGGTTTAGGGTTTCGGGGCCGCTCCTGGGTATTTGCCAACGCTACTGTTGCCGCTTTGCCGTTTTCCTGTTTTGGCGCATGTTCGCAGTGGACTGCACACATTCGCAGGGACTATTTTATTGTATTATCTCTTTAGGTAGGATTTAGAGCGTGTCATGCAATCCTTGCTACGCCTACTTAGATGATTGTACAGAGGAGGTATACTACGTAGTCAACATATTACACATGCTTTGCAATACCGACTTGCATGTCATGAGAGCAACAGTGCGAAACACAACGGAATTTAGAGTTCAGTGTCTCCTTCGTGCGGGCGTCCTGCCATCAGAGTGCACGTCGTGTCTTCCAAATTTCATGGTACTTCCTTGACGGCGATCATGGGGTCCACCGATGACTTCCAATCATCAGCATCTGAGGAGGAGAAGCGAGAGGCAGCTGGAGCTTATGACTCGGAGCGTGAGGCGGAGCTCGTTCAAGGAATGCAGGACATGGTGTTGTACCCGAAACCGAGCCTCATCAGGTACGCTGACCTTGTTCGAATTCCGCATGAGACCACTGGCAATCGTTCCGTCGTCATTTCCAAAATTGCAACCATTTCCTGGGAACAATTAGAAGATTTTGTCGAAGGGCAGCAACAGAACCCCGAATACCCAGCTACCTTCAACCGCCACGTAAAGAAGAAAAATGCCGCAAGGTCATTAGCCAGACCACAGGCTTATTCCGCTTCCCAAATTATCTGGTAAGTGCAACTAGAAACTCTTACCCAACGTGTCAGCTTAAGAATTAGGGTATCCAACTTGCAAGGGTGCGAAGGTTCTGTCCTGCAAGTCACCAAACAAATTCATGCAATCTGTGGCCACCTTGACAGGGCAACATGCACACTGGCTCTCTATGATTAAACATGAGTAACTATTCAAAACTTCGGTCTGGTTTCACTTATTGACATTTGCATTCTCGTTTGCACTGATACTGCAGATACCACTGCTGCTTTGGGTCGCAGAACCACTCCGAAGTCATGCCACAAGACGTCCAAACAATTCTGGACTCGTCAACCAAGAAAAGAAAGAAGGCTGCAGAGAATAGCATGGGTAAACGGAGAGGCAAGAAGGTAGTTCCTGAGTATGATGTTTTCCCTACTACACAACCGAGTCAAGGAAAGCGGAAGAGAATTGGTAAGAAGCAATCCGGAAGATCAATAAAACGAGGATGCCAGTGTTGCTTCTTTGCCAAGCAGCTATACCAGGACCTAGAAATCTGCCAGATCATCTACCGCCATTCCCACCATACCAACAAAGAAGGTCATGTTGTTCACGGAGTCCAAGTTCCCGGATTCAAGGACAGTCTGGGTTCTGCGCTTTCAGACGAGATGAAGAAACACCTGACGAACCTTCTCTGGCTTGGTCTATCCCCTTCCCAGGTCATGCAACAGCATAAGATGTTTGTGAAGAACTTAGCAGCAAAGAGCGGCGAGGTTAGTAGGGACACATTCGTGCAGGCACAGGACGTCCAAAACCTCGCCAAAACGAGAGACAAAGCGCTTTGGCAGAGGCATGCCAGTGATCCCAGAAGCGTGAAGATGTGGGTTGACGAGAACCCAGACTCAGTGTTCTGCTACCGAGAACATGGCCTCCTAGATCTGAATGAAAAGAAGTAGGACGATACACCATTCACTCTAGGGATACAAACTCCATGGCAGTTGGAGATGCTTGCGAAGTGTGGGTACAACAACGCGCTCTCCATTGATGCCATGTTTGGCACATCCGTTACTCGGGTGCGCCTCACTACTCTCAAGCACTCCCAATTGCTTCGATTCTGGTAGACAGCTCTAATTATAATGAAGTTTCTGGGTTCTGCATCATTGCTTCCAGGGTTAAAACTCGAAAGAAGTTTTCCCCTCCACATAGAGCTAGAAGAAATAGACAATATGAGATGATCTGACAATGAGCATGGACTGCAGTACCCCTTGTACACGGTGATGGTTTTTGATGAGTGGAGAAATGGAATTCCAATCGCATTCTTCGTCATCTCCTAGTGCTGAGAGCAGGACCTGCGATACATTCTCCAAGAGCTGCAGAATTGAGTACTTAAAGACCACCGGTCCTGGTCTCCGACATCAATTATTGTCGACAATGCTCAAGCTGAGATAAATGTGCTCAGTTACTTCCGCCTGGTTTTAGTTATAGATACACTCTCATCTTAGGAAGAATTGTCAATGTCCACGTAGCTTCAGTCGTACTCGGCTGTACACAGCCATGTACGACAGGACATCCTTAGATACATGTGCAGGACCACCACCTGAAAGTGAAAGCACGCAGCATTTAAGTATTATGTATTTTCAGTTTAGGGTGGACTCTGGAAAATTCTTTGAGCTCAAGTGTATAACTCTTGAAAACCGGATGCCAATGTTTAAGACGATAAGGATTATGCAGGACAATTTGGCCGCACTGTGCAATTTTCCTGTGCCTCTGGCATGTTCGGAAGGCCTGGAAAGAGAATGTGGTGAAGAAAATTTCGACTATTGGAGAGCGGGCGTATGTGCTGAACGCGATTGGTGACATCATGTACGGCAAAGGATTGCCGGTGGACTGCGATCCTGTCCTTTGGGCGCAGCAGGCACTTGACACCCTTTCTAAAGAACGCCCAAATGCTGCCACCTTCATGAACTACATGAAAAAACACTGGCGGAACAAGGCAGGAATATGGTGCGTGAGCAACCGGACGATTCCACACGCGGGGCAGAACACGAATGCTACTATCGAGTCCTACCACGGAAACTTGAAAAGCATTTTGAAGTCCTCCCGCGAACGGTTTGATGGTAGAAGATTAGATTGGCTCATTTTCCATCTTATGGGAGATGTGTGCATCCATTATTGGTACGTAGTGCAGTGCAAGGTCTATGGGTTCGTGCGGAATAAGAATCAGGAGGGGATTGTTGCCAATGCGATAGTCCGGGCCAAAACCATTCCGGATTCGGCAGTGACTATCTACCCGGACGGGAAGGACATCGCGGTTGTTAGCTCCATCAACCACGCTCCCAAGGTTTGGACCATCTTCGGACCTGATTCAGAGTGGGCCCAATGTAACTGTCTTGTTGGACTGCAGGGCATGATCTACAAACATACAATGAAAGTGTTCCGTCTCCTACACCCGGAGGTTTCAGATGGACTTCTTGTCAGAGAGGCTGGTACTTCGTACGGAGTGGAGAAAGAGATTCTGTTGTCCCAGTGCTTTCATCTACGTCAAGAGGCGTTCGAAACAATGCAGAACATGTTCCCGAAGCTTGAGAATGCCACTACCATTGATGACCGGGTACGAAAGAATTGCGCAGTAAACGTTCTGCACACTGGTGCCGAGGCTGTTCAAAAAGCTCAGGATCCTAAGGTTACGGCGGCAAAACTGTTTGATGCTCTAGTCGACGGCGCAGCGGAACACCCTCGGCTCTTTGACTTCCTCCTTGCAGACCTGAAAAACGCGAGGGGAAAGCAAATCGAACATGTAGCCCGGGGCCTTGCTGGAGTTGAAGAGAACTCGAGCTCACGGGTTTTTGAGGGGACTCCGGGGGACAATTCGCTGAAGAGGTGCCATAGTTTCTTAGAGTCGAAAAGCAGGAAGGCTTCACGTACGAGGACTCCTAAGAAATAACCCTACTGGCGCAGGACTTTCTGAACCATATGTGCAGAACATTGTGTGTAGTTTTGCTCACAGTGTGCAACACGTGCATGGACATACGTTAGAGCATGAACTATAAACTGATGCGTTCATGTGGTCCTCTTTTTGTCGCATATTAACCTTCTTCTTTGGATTTGTCCAAGAAGACTAGGCACTGTAGAACATGGACTAAGTGAACATTTTGTTATCTGCATTTCGATACAACAGTGGATTTATTCTCTCAATCCCGTTTCTGGGAGATTAAGTGTTGTGTGTGGGTTCCACCATATCCCTTGTCCGATTTTGTAGCCAGTGCTCTACTGCCACTGCTTTCCTCAGGGGTCAGGGTCACCTTTGTCACGCAGAACACACACTGAAGTGATGTTAGGCGCTTTTCTGTTTCATATAGAAGCTTACTACACAAATTGATAATGAATTATACATGCCAGTAACTTTTCAAAAAACGCTGACTATGTTTTCACCGAAATTCCTACAACATTGTCATGCGAATGTAAGAGGGTGCAATTCGGGAAAAATTTAAAACGTCAAGAATACATAGAACCCATAGGATCTTGTAGTAAACTGTTTTGAGAAGATCGGGAAGAGATATCTGAACTTTCCACCTTGCACATTGCAAGCTAATAGCGTCTGATTTGAAAAAAAAAAAGCGGCAATCCCAATGAAAAGTGGGCAGTTGCACTTGACAAGGTCACATATATATATAAAGAAAGGTCCTGCGTGGAGGTACCCTTATTGTGATTCATCATGGAAAGTTCACTACATAGGGTGGACATTTCAAGTCATTTAGAAATCAACAACATATAGGAAAAACAATATAAGAAAAAAGAAATTTGAAAAAAAAATCAACATTATAATGACAAAGTTTAAATTCATGCATCCAAATTTTTCCAGAATTATGGTACATTTTCTACCTTTTTATCATTTTGGAAAGAAGATAAATAAATGTACAAGTACACTTAGAAATTTTGTCTTGCAATTTTGGTCGCCTTAGTTATTGAAGATCATAATCCGCTACAAATCACATTTCATTTTCTAGATTTCCATCCAAAAAATTAGATCAAAGTTTGTGATATTTGGTAAATTTTTGTACCTATCATCGTGTATTAGTTATGACTGAAGTCTAACTGCATGCCTTCCATCAAGGCCAGTAGGAGCTCCTAAGCACATAAAATAAAATCTAAACATTAGAAGAATTATTATGATTTGTTATGTTTCTGGCATTGGAAGCTCCCCTTGGTGCCAAGATGGAATGCAAGGGGGACGAGATACATTTTGCTACCTATTTTTTTTTAACTTTTTTTTAATTTTTTAAGAATTGGGAGGTAATACATTTTTCTACCATTTTTTAATTTTTAATTTTTTAATTTTTTAAAACTTTGGAGAGGATACATCTTGCTACCAGTTTTTTTTTGTTTTTTTTTAAAAAATTTTAAAATTTGGGAGGGCATACATTTTGCTACCTTTTTTTTTTTTTTTTAATTTTTTAGAGTTTGGGAGGGTATACATTTTGCTACCCATTTTTTTTATTGTTTTTTTTCATTTTTTTAAAATTGGGATGGGATACATTTTGCTACAAATTTTTATTTATTTATTTTTTAATTTCTTAAAAATAGGGGGACTCCACGCTGCATTGTAGGGTCACTTTCGGCGCAATGCAGAGCTTTGAAGCATTAAGGAAACTACAAGATAAATAAATGAAATGTTAAGAAAAAAAAATTGGAACCAAATATTTTAGAAAACTAAAAAACGTTGCTTGGAGGCTCCTATTGGTGCCGAGGGGAATTCTAATGCGCAGCACAATTTAATTGGCAGAACATAATATAATTAACAATATAATTAACAGAAGTGGAGTTCATCCACTGTGTTGTCCAAGCCGGAGTACAAACTGAAATGTGACCCTAAACCCCGATAGGAGCGTGAGGACCTGAAAGTAGCATATATACAGCCCCCAGTGTTACTTCACAATGACGTCTCCGGGGGGTCCACCAACTGCAGTACCGCATTGGAATGAACTCACTGCATGAATTCTTGCATGCCATACTGTTGAAGCAGAACCCTATCCCAATATACTTGGGCCTAATTTACAGCTGCACGACTTCAGAGCTACCATAGATCTAAACAGCTTACCAAATAATTCAAGAACTTGCGTAATCGATCTTCCTCGGGGACAACCTCTGCACACTGCGGGTATGTTCTGCTCCTTTTGCACTCCGGGAACCTTCGCGGGCGCTAATGGAGGTCACTAGGGAATCGCCACCTGCAAGCGGACCCTGTTCCAGGAGTTCACATTCGGAATCGCCAGCGTCCTGCTCTGCAATACTGCATCTTGGTTTAGCGGGGCTAAGGAATACCTGCCACTGAGCATTGGGATCGTGCACGCTGCGCAGGACTTGGTACAGAGTTCTCTTAACCCAGTCCCGCATCTGGATCCCACCATCCTCCATCAACCGCTTCGACACTTGAAACAGCCTTACACACTTCAACACGTGTCCTGCAAATGTAAGAGGAAATGTCCAGTGGTAAACTTCTTGTTAGAATCAAATACCTTTGACGCACTAAGTGCTCCCTTACAGCATTGTCGGATGCATGTCAAGGCGTACTTCATGGTCCAATATCCGCACTCCTACATGTCACTCTGCACCGGCACTGACAGCTGCTTCCAAGAACGCCGGTCGATGGCATAGCCGTACCTCTTGTCTTGCTGAGTTATCCCTAATCTTTGAGCCCATAGTATCATAGAAGTCGATAGAAAGTCGTGTTGTTGTGCAATGTAGCAGAGTGCAATGAATCAAAATGGAATAGCTGTGACTCACTCGTCATGACCGCTAAACTCCAGTGCCCCGCATCCACAACAGGCACTACCAAAAT
This sequence comes from Neckera pumila, assembly GCA_963969595.1. Taxonomy (NCBI): domain Eukaryota; kingdom Viridiplantae; phylum Streptophyta; class Bryopsida; order Hypnales; family Neckeraceae; genus Neckera; species Neckera pumila. The sequence continues at coordinate 11,558,333 of OZ018412.1, forward strand.
GGGGGGATCACAGTCAAGTGGAAATTTCTTCCTTAAAAACTCCTCAACTAGGCTGTACGTCTCCTTTTGGCTGGCCGTGAATTTCTTTAGAGAGCTGAAAAGAAACGGACTGCAGAACAGGTATTGCTCAGAAGGGTACTGCATTAAGCACCAATGGCGGAACCAATCAAAAAGAGCAGAACTAACCCACCCATCCCGTTCAAAAAGGGCCCAAGTGTCCCGCGGAACGGCCAGAGAGCAAGAATGACTTACTTCTCTGAAGTGCAGCGTGAACACTTCACACCCACCTGCCATATCCACAATGTGGTCGAGTTTGCCTTCGAGCCTGCAACATGAAGTAGGTAATTGTACTTTAGGTAATTCACTGCAACACTAAACTAATGCAATCCACGATGAGAATGAAGCCAATGAGTGCAAGACAGTAGAATATGACTGGAATGAACTCTGTGAATAAGCACGGCTCATTGAGATATACAAGCGTCCAACGCAAAACATGTTCCGCGGGACATAGTGTTCTGCAATGGCATACCACTGCATGACACGAGAGCATCGTCTACACCGTAGAACTACATAGCCCTACGGGTCTCACCGCTCTGCATCGAGCACGTCTTCCGTGACCTCGTCTGCAAGGACATGTGGGTTGCGAGTGGTGTCCTGTTCAACCGACTGCAGGTCGTCGCCGTCGTCCTGTGGAAGGTTGGGTCCCGCCATTACGAAAGGTTTTCTTGCACGACCACTCTCATCGGACTTGGACTTCACTGCGTCTGCAACGTCCGGCAGTGTGATGTCGTTGTTCACTACCACCCTGGAACTCCCTGCATCGCCTTTCAGAATTGTTCCCCGCTCGCGAACGAACGCTGGCCCATCCCCTAATGCACATGCCCGTGGTACCTCTCGCATGTGCAACTCGATGACTTTCTCCTCTGAACCCTGGTCAACGCTGCCAGGGACCTCATTTCCTAATGAAGTTGTGACGAAGTCCTGCGCACAGTAACCCTCAATTCCCCGAAGGAAAGTGGATTCGGTGCCGGTCGGGATTTTGTCCTCTCCTACGTTCTGCTCCCCCGGCTCTCGGTTCTCCTGCTCTCCCTGTCGTGACGTGTCATTGCCTACTTCTTTGGACTTGGGATGGTGCGATCGTGGAGACTGCATCAGAAGACGCTGGACTGCGCGCAGTCCTGAAACGCGAAGGTCCTGCATGCCCTGAATAGATCTTTGCAGGACAACTTGACCTCCGAAGGCGGCACTCGCATAGGTGGTTTCTCCCACAAACACCCACCCCATGTCGATATCTTCACGAAGTGCGACTGTGTCCCAAAAGGCCTACACGGAAATAGACAGAACGAACCTTGGTGAAAATGCAGAACATACTATAGTCGTCAGAGAAGAAGACAACTCTTTTCGACCCAGAAGCCTAAAGACGAGGTCATCCTTAGAAGACAAAACCGCCACCTGGAAATGGAAGTGGTAGAACATAGTTTGGAATCTTACCTTCTTGCACTCTTGCTTGTCGGCATCGATACATGGTTTGCCGTGCCACAGACTCTCCAAAGAAGACCTTTGCCCATTGCGCTGCATATCTAGAAACGCTCGCCGACAGACGCGGTGGAAGAACTCTCTGACCTTCTCGACGACCTCGGCTTGCTGTTCAGAATACCCTAAAAGCGCGAGGAGGTCCGTCCTGCACTGATTAACAGACTCCGTACTGCTGAACATCGTTGGGAAGAACACCCAACCGTGATGTAAAAAATCTAGCGTAGCAGCCACGAGTTGCTTCGATGTGGATCCCTCTCGAGCAACAGCTAGTAGATTCTCAGAAGTAAGCCCTAGAGATGGGTGGGCCAAGGGCTCCGCCTTTCCTGCTGCACGGCGAAGCATAATCTTCACCGCTCGGAGAATCTGCGGGCATTCTTTTTCAAGAGAGAACTCTGCTGGTGCGTCTTCGGCCGCCCACTCCTCTAGAATTTTGTCCAACTCCTCCGTGGTGTGAGCCCAGGGAGCTCTCCGTCGCCGCTTGTGCGTGCCTTGCAGCATTATGTACAGTGGCAACCATTGCCACTGCTGTTGCTCATCAGCGAGGTTCTTTGCATTGTCGAATAACCAAAGTCGGTCTTTGACGTGCTTAAACCGCAGAACCTCCAGAGTCTTCCTGGCCTTTTCCTTCTCAACGGTATACCTGTCCATGTCATTCTGGAACTCCAAGTAATGCTGGATGTCGCGGAGTCCCTTGTCCACAGACTCTTCCAAACCGCCGACTTTGAAGAACTTTGGGTCGAACTTCTTCAGGGACCGCCGAACTTCCATCCGGAATTCTTCAGTCTTCTCCACCGTGCTAGTGCCATGTATTAGAGAAAATCAGTAACCAAAGTCCGTTAGCAAAGGGTATATACAATCTGTTTGGTCAACGCGAACCCCTGCGAAAAGATGCAAGACCCGGTGAAAAGTAGCTGACAGTGCAGGATAGTGTTCTGCACCCTGACAAAAATGACGCGAAGGACTGCAGAACTCTGGAGTGTTTGATCGGAAGGGGACGAACCTGATCCTCTTCATCGTCTGGGTAACTCCACATCCCGAGGACCTCGTACATTTTCTTAACGAGGATGCCTTCTTCATGCATACGCCGGAGTTCCTTCATTGTCGCCTCCGGATCTTTTAGCACCTCAGAATCGAGCACTAACCCGCTATCATGAACTATAAGCGCAGCACCAGTCCACTACACTTCCTCCAGCTTTGCCCTTAGCCCGGTCTTGCCCTCTAACGTCCACTTAGCCGCCACAGCTTCAGCTTCGGCAACCACCTTGTCACGACTTACTGCAGGCTTCTCTTTTGTCTTCGTGGCCGAGTTTTGCTTCAGCGTCGTATCGCGCACCGTCTTCTTCGAACTCGTGCCCTCTAGCGCAGCCAAGCCTGTAAGCTTTCGTCCAGGTGCTCTGCTGCCTTCGGCTCCTGAAGTCACATCTGCGCAGGACGCGGGATCTGCGGCGGTGTCCTGCATGGTGTCCTGCGACAGTCGGGCGTGCGACCCGGACCTAGTCTGCCGGTCGCTACGCTTCTCCGGTGGAGAGGGATTCGTCTTCGGCTTGTACCCAAGCCGGTGGAGGTCGATTTCGCCTGGAAGAAGTGCTCCCCTTGGCTTCTCGAATGCGCCTGCGGCTTTGTTCTTCGGTATGTCCTTCACAGAGCGGTCCTGCACCGTGCTTCGTTGGACTGGGAGCTTCTATTTCTTCTTTGGCGCCAACGCATCATGTTCTTCTTGGACCTTCAGTTTCCTTTTCGGCGCTGACGTTTCTGGTTCCCTACGGCGGCGCTTCTAAAAAGGTTGCCCGACCGGCTCGGCTACGCCCTGGTTGAGGAGAATCCGCTTCAACTCTTCGCCTTCACCCTTCAACCACGTCGGATACATTTTGAGGAAGGCTTCACCGCGGTACTTTTCACATTCTCCCGTCATCCGATGCCAGGAAAGGTGGTTCTTGTCCTTGCACTCCATCTGGCAGTGAATGCAGAAGAACAGCTTCCTCCCAGTCGCGGTACACTCTACATCCGGGTTCTTGCTGGTGACATGCGCCTCTATGGTGAGCTTCTCGTACTCCGGCTCTATGTAAAGACAGGCGGCCCGCCTCCTTGAGTGCGTCATCTTGCTCTTGTTCAAGCGCAAGCTGCCGGCATCTCCAACTTTCACCTGCACTCTCCGGAAAGCAGAAACAAGTTAGTTTGGTAGACAGTACGTTCAAAGCCGGGCTGTGCCCCTCCAAGACTAAGTGCGGTCTGTGGACAGCGACCATAGATAAGCAGCACATCCGACAGGAAGAAATTGCAGGACACATAGAACCCTAAAACGCTAATCTTCGCCATTAGGGATGTAGGACAATGCTTCTAGGAATGTGCAGGACACAATGGACCCTAACTCTGTAATCCACGACATTTGGTATAAATGACAAAGCCTAAACAGCAAAATGCAGGACAAAGCGTACCTAGAACCCTATAATCAGAATCGTAAACGGGAAATGCATTACTTACGTTTTTTACGAGCCCGGGTGGACTGAAGCGGAGAATATCCTTGAACTCGACCAGACCAAGCCACCGGATCATGTCCGGATCCTGGTAAGTGTATATCGTGTTGCTGTCGTTGTCGATTAGCATAATGACTTTCCGATACTTCGACTGTCCAGCCGCTTGCATTTTCGGCTTCTTCTTGGCATCTGCGGACTTCTTCGGCGCGGTGTTCTGCAACTCAGTTTCGCTTGGCTCGCTGTCACCGTTTCCTTCCTCCGAGTCTCCGCCGTCACTCGTATCTCCATCCCTCTCAGATAGGGAGTCGTCGGAGACTGTAACGCTGGAACGAGGCATTCCGACCTCCGGCCTGAACCCTAAATTACCAAGGCGTGCAATAATCCAGGCGGCCCGCATGAATCTAAAAATGCTCAGACAACGGAACTGAAGTGGAAGAGACCCTAACCAAAATGATGGACAACGGAATTGAAATGTATGTGACCCTACGGCGGTTTACAAGAACGCAGACCCTCAAGTGGAAAGCCAAAAATGCAAAGGTAAGTGCCCAAGCTAGGAACGGCGGCTTCCTTACCCGACAGTGCGACCTAAAAACGTCCTCAGGAAAAACGCTGTATGCACGCAAGAAGAGCGAGAAGCACGGGAAGAGCGAGAAAAGCGTGAAGAGCGGCACCGTCGGAGAAGAGCAATCTCAAAATGCCGTGAATCCTCAGCCCGAACCGTAAAACACCGCGCCCAACAACGACGAACAACACACTACAGAGGGTTCTGCAAAAACGCGCACGAAAATGAAAATGAAAAGCAAAACTACAGGAAGCTGGAAGACAACCAACAGGTCCTGCAATTAATTCACCGTCATCATTCGTGAACCCCCAAGCCGTCCCGTCGAGGCGTGCTGGACGTCGTTCATTCCCTCCGTCGGGTTCACGGAAATTGTCGACGCGTCGGGGAACGCCCTCCGCACGTTCCCAAAGAATCAGGCTGTCCTTTGTGGGTCGGCCAAGCCGCGGCGTGCAGGCCGGGCCCAACCTGGACCCCGCGCGCCACGTCAAGCGGGCCCACAAAGGATGGCACGATTTAACGTCCTGCGTCATGATCAGTGAACAGGTTGAGTTGTAAGCAGCAGCAGGTGGTTGATCCTGATTCTGCGTCTATGATTCGCAACGTGCCGGCTTCGGAAAGGCATTAAAGGCCATTAAAGCGTGCTCAGCAACCCCCCGACGTCGCCCGAATATAAAAATCGTACGGGAGTTCTGGGACTCGATCAGAGCTTGTGCCCAGATTCGGACAGTCGATCGATACAGTTTGTGCATGCAAGCATATTCCCAGGCAGCCAGGAGAGTCTTCTAGCTAGCTAAGTAGTGGATCGATCGGAGCTTGCATTGTTTTCGTGGATACTTTGGGACTACACATGAAGAGGCCGACTCCTAAGGGAGCCTTGCAAGTGCCTCCCACATCTGAGATGTCGCAGCAGCAGGTTGCTGCTGCTGTTGTGGATATTGATAACAACATGACTAGTGACAGCGATTCTAAACTAGTAGAAGAAGCGTACATTGTGTGGACGGATCTGTGTGTGCACGCTCTCAGTGTCAAACGGCAGAAAGTAGCACGCCCCATCCTCATTGGTGCCACAGGTACCGCCATGTGAGTACATTGAGTAAATGTATATGTATGATTTGATCCGGGACCGGTGAATCGGTGATATATATTCACGGTTGCTTCGTCCGTGTTGCAAAAATTGCACTACAGAGCTCAAGGGATACGTACATCGATATGCACTCCGTTTTCTTCGTTCAAACTAAAGTAAAGAGTTAGAGGATTATGTTTTCTATGTTCTGGTGGTAAAAAATTGCTTTCAGAACTCAGAAGTCATGAAGGGCTATCTAATTGTAAGCATGACCTCGATCGGTTGAATACGTTACGAGTAGATAGAAGAAAATGTTCTAGGTGCTCTCCGGTGACCTGCGTTACTGAGTCCGGCTTGAAGTGGTCAATGATAGTGCAAAGATTAGTAGGTATTGAGTTGCAGTATATATGCAGGATTTGAGTTCTTGTATCAATGGTGTGCAGGGTATGCGGCGCCCGGGTCGCTTACGGGCATTATGGGACCCAGCGGGTCGGGGAAGACGACATTGCTGGATGCTTTGGCGGGTACATACATAGACCAGAAACGATCTTCTCAACTATATATGTATGATACGAGTATATTTTTTGCTGTGTGTTATAGTAAGTTACTCAGCTGCACTGTATTCGTTCGTGTTGCTGGTGCTGCAGGGCGGCTGGCTTATAATACGGTGCAGACCGGCAACATATCTTTCAATGGAGAGAAGAAGTCCTCGCTCTGCTACGGCCCCGCGGTATCCTATTAACTAGTGAATCATGTTAATCATTTAAAGTTTAAAACTTATTAGTTTTGTGGAGACTTTACTGCTAGCTATATATCACCCTTGTTGCACAGAACCGAGTAGTTGTCGATCGGGTTGGTTATTGTCACGGGTGAAAGGTTAATCACCTAGTTGGATGATCCTTGGTTCCTCCAGGCCTATGTGACGCAACAGGATTTTTTGATCGGCACTCTGACTGTGCGTGAGAGCATCATGTACTCGGCGAGCTTGCGGTTCCCCAACACGACCACATTCGAGGAGAAGACTGCCATAGTGGACAGCACTATCCTGGAAATGGGACTGGTGGGCTGCCAGAACACTTACGTGGGGAACTATTTTGTACGTGGGCTCAGTAGCGGCGAGAAGCGGCGCCTCAGCATTGCTTTGGGCATTCTCACTCGCCCTAGCTTGATCTTCCTGGATGAACCAACCAGTGGCCTTGACAGGTGCATGCAACCAACTACACAGATTAATAAATTAGGTAACTAGTTGCACCACTGTGACAGACACGAGATTTTCCTGTTACAGAAGGCAAAACGACTCCGAGACCTACCCTACTAATTTTGGATTCTAATCTAGCTACAACTTTGAACTCAATGGTACTTCTGAGTGTGTGTCCCCTGCCATCATTCCTAGATCCAGAGACAGGGTCTAATTTCTCATGTGCCGGGGTTGTAAGGTTGAGGGATTTTCATCAATGTCTTGCAAATCACACAAGCAATGTACATTTCTCAGGATCTATATGCTAGGTGCTGGCAAGTAGATAAAATCGAGCTAGATTGTTTCTCTCTCCATGATTTGGTACAGGTTGATATGGTCAGTTAATTTCATTGCAATGGATGTATTTTCAGAGTGTCAGGGATCGGCATTTAAAGACTGGAACTATCATCATAAATAAATGGATCTGAGTTTCCCGATGGTAGTACGTAATTAAGGAAAAATTGCCAAATTTTCTTGTGAAACTACTCGATCCATTAGATCTCTACAGTAGCTAATTCAAACGTAAGTTAATTGGCATGGCAATTGATACCTGTGCCATTGTGGGTGTACGTAGTGCTGCAGCTTATTTTGTGGTGAGGACGTTGAAGAATCTCGCCAAAGATGGACGGACTGTGATTTCGGCCATTCACCAGCCCAGCAGCGAAGTGTTTGCGCTCTTCGACCACCTCACTCTCCTCTCCAGTGGGCAAACCATCTTCTTCGGAGAGGCTGCCAGCGCCCAACAGGTAAGAGAATTTGACGTACCATCTTGTGATAGATCTCTGTACCACTGAGGTCGAGCTACTGTGAGGTTATAAACTCTATGCCAGTCATTTACGTAAGTTACGGAGCTCCGTATAAGCTTATCAGCGCAGACTGGGCTGAACTTGCCTGCAAGCCCGTAACTGTCCTAAAATATCCGCACGTGCGCACGTTACAGGAATTTATGCATGCATGCAGGCCGAATCAAGTCTCTGCTAGACCTAACGTAAGCTTAAGGCAGCACTGTCTCAGACATTAATGGAGTGGTCACGAGAAAATAAATCTTGGTGTTATTTTCCTCAGTGAGATTTTCCTCATTAACAGTGGCTTTGGCCATCACTTTTAGGGCAGGTGCCGTAAAAGCGCCCCTGCACTAAATGCCCCCTTCCCCTAAAAGCAACCACTAACACAGAGGTACATTTTGTTTTCAATGTACCTATGATATACCTTTTAGGAGGTGATCACTTTTAGTAACCACTGCATTTCAACTTCAAAAATTTGTAAGTAAGTAGTTCACAAAGGTTCCAAAAATATGAAACGACTTGAATTAGTTCTCACTTCCATTTTTCTTCCTATGAAAATTTACTGAAAGTTGTTTCAAGGACTTTAGCTTCCTCTAAAATGTAATTAGCTCTTTTAAAGGTTGCTTTAAGAGAAGACTACTTTATCAGGGACACTTGATGGACTTGAGATTCAGAATTAAGTGACATGATAAGACTATTCTACATTTTAAAGAAATACTAGTTGTACAACTAGTGCAATAGTCTACAACAACATTTCTATTGTATATTTTTGTTTTTAAGAGATAGGAGAAACATATGCATGGTAAATTAGAGGAATGCTCATAATTCTTTAGGTTTCCATTGTGAACCTTGGATGAAATAATTGGATGATATTTTCTAAGACAAAAATGTATGGGATTTTGTGATAGGAATTGTGACGGGTTCATAACACTACGCACTTAATGTTACAGATTTTAATAGTCAAGTATTTTAATTTATATGTATATATTTTTAAATTTTAAATTTTATTAAATTTTTTTGGGAGATTTTATTACTTTTTGAACTAAAAAATTAGGAACTTTAGACAGAAATTTTGGAAAGATTCTTTCTATTAGATTTACACCTAGTAACAAAAATAATTTAAGTAGATTAATCCTTCATAGTGGAGACACCTACAATGTAGGCCTCTTGTTGTATGCAAGTTTAGGAAAATAAATGCTACTCTTGGTTCTTTTTCTTCAGAACAACCATGTCACATAATTTGAAAACAATAGTCACTTTCTTTTTTTTCATTCTTTTTTTTAAAACGAAAAAACGAAAAACATCAGTATATTAATTTTCTTCATGCATTCATTTGACCCTCCTGTTTTCAAAATTATTGAGATAAAGTTTTCTGGGCTTGTATTTTTATCATAAAAATTATTATTGGAATGTTATTATCTTTAGATTACTATTTAGCTCATAGTTCTCAAAAGATCTATCCTCAATTCCGGCCCCAGGCACTCTTTGACAGATCAACAACTGATCTTGACAAACCACCCACTTATTTGAGAACAAGTCAAACAATTTTAAAAAATAGGGCAATCCTCCTGTCGAAATACAGTGTTAATTCAGAAGGGGAAGTTTCCTGAATACTGTATCAGTAGATAGAACCACATATGCTCTTTGATCAATTTTTGGGGTCCGTGTCGTAGTTCTTTGCAGCCTCCAACCACCCGTGCCCTCCGATGCGGAATCCTTCCGACCATTACTTGCAAATCATCAATGCCGACTTCGACTCAGTCCGGTCCAGCCTCAAGGGCCTCCAAGTTGATGTAAGACTGCACAATTCTAACTTTTCGATCTCTTCTTTTGAATAATCTGTACACACAACTTCAGTTGTAGCTCTGACTCTCAACTCCTATGAAATCAAGTAAAGAAGTTCAACATATTGCTGGTAACTTGAATCTTTGGGGGATGTGCAGCTGGACAATGAAGAATCTGTAGATCCGTGGCTGTTGAATTCAAGAATGAGTACCGAGAAAGTGGTGAAAACCCTGACAACTGCTTATCATCGGAGTGAGTATTTTGCAGCGGCACAAGCCAAAATAACTCAAATCCTGTCATACACTGTAAGTAAGCTTAGCCTTTTCATTTTTCAAAACACACAGCAAGTCAAACTCCACCGCTGCAGATGACTCTGTCTATCTGCTTCCAAAGTGTAGCATGCTGGCTACTCAAGTTATACCGTATAATTCAATGACACAGGAAGAACGGGAGGTCGATGCCGGGGGTTATTTTTTTTCAACATGTAACTTCACCACCACCCCCACCCACCCCTAAATCCTACTTAAAACAGAAATTTCGGGGGGAGGTGAAGTTACAGGTTGAAAAAAATACCCCCCCCCCCGTATCGACCTCCCGTTCTTCCTCTGTGAGACAATGAGTTTGAATATGGTAGTGCAGTGACCCGTGCAATGAATTTTAGCTGAATGCGGTGTAATTGGTGTGAACAATTGGGTGAAATTCAGTTGAAACCGGGATGTGAATCACGCTATTTGAGATACTACAACAATGTAACTCACAGTATCTTCAAATTACACAAAATTCTAACACCTATGTACATATGTATTGTACTGTACATTTCACACTGCATTGCACCGTCTTTGTAAATATCAGCACCCACAGTAATTACAAGTTTTGTTGTACTCATGTGACTGGTGACTTGAATGAATTCTCTGATAAAAGGATGTATGTGCTGACTTAATTAAAGCCTCCTTTGCCGCTGCTGCTGCTACTGCAGAGTACCAGCGAATTCGTGCGGAAGAGTCTTCTAGCGAGGAGCACGCGCCATGGTGGCACCAGTTTTTTAGGGCAATGCATGACCCTCACCAAGCGTTCGTTTGTGAACATGAGGCGAGATTTAGGGTACTACTGGCTTCGAGTGATGATGTACGTCATGGTGGGAGTTTGTCTGGGAACAATCTTCTGGCAAGTTGGCCAGTTGTACGCCTCCATCGTGGTTAGCAAACCCATTTTCATTTGTGCCTATTGACTTCCTACATTTTCATTTTCATGCAAGTTAGTTAGTGATCGAATTCATGACGAAGTCTGAAGTAGGATATCGTGGATTTTCATAAACCAAATAATTTTCTCTCATCCCCTCCTTACTTCCGCTCTCTACAAATCACACATAACGTCAACTTTGTTAGATTGACGCAATTCCTTTAAACGCTATGGTGGACAATGAAGAAAATGAGATGATTTAGGGAGCTAGGAGGGGGGGATGGTGGGTGGAAATCTTACCTAAGCGTTGCTCAATGTTGTGGTTGAGATGCAATTTGCATATTAATTTGCATGTCTATTGGCAAAACAAGCTAATGTGTAAATGTCAAGTCACTCCCAATTTAACGGAATTGACATTCGATTCTCAGTATATTTTGAGAATCTGTCATGTTGAGATTGAATAACTAGCTTCCTCATGTCTTGTTGTGAACACATGGGATAGTCCTGAGCGAATCGTTCTAAGTAACCCGGTCATGTACTCATGACCTAAGTATAATTTGCAGGCACGAGCGGCGGTTGTGTTCTTTGTTTCCGGGTTCTTGACATTCATGTCGATTGGCGGATTCCCGGCTTTTGTGGAGGACATGAGGGTGTTCTACCATGACCGGCTGAGCGGGTACTATGGCGTGGGAGCTTTTCTGGTTGGCAACACATTATCTTCTATTCCATTCCTGTTCCTCATTGCTTTGTCTTCCGGGACCCTGGTGTACTCCATGTCGAAATTGCATCCTGGGTTCGAACACTACTCCTTTTTCATCCTCATGCTATTTGCATGTCTAACGTCTGTGGAGAGCCTCATGATGGCCGTCGCAAGCGTTGTGGGACACAACTTCCTCGCGGGCCTTATCATTGGTGCTGGACTCCAGGTTTGTGAAAGCCTTCATCATGATGTGGAGAGCCTTAAGTTTATTCATGAAATGCCATTCATTGATTTATTTGGGTTTATAGTGGTGATGAGTTCTGTGGCCAGAATTTGAAGTTGTCGATTTATGGCCCAGTAGTTGGTTCTCAAAATAATTCAAAATGGTCATATTCTTATCATGATGGGTTCCATTTGTGTGCCAAAATTGTGTAGTTCAAGTAAATTACTGCGAGCCCTGGCCAGAGCTTGACAAACTAAAACTTTCAAGTGCCCAGAGCTCTAAAAACGAGGATTGGAATAGATATGAACAGTCAGGCGGTGTAAAGTCTAAACTTGCACCAATTTCACTGAAACTGAACGGCCATTTTATGAAATACGAAGTATGAAGTTTAGACCTAGTGAGTGTCAGTATTACATGGAAGAATCTGGGTTGATTATAATCCTTCTGGTTTCTGAAATGTATGAATTCAAGAAAATGTACATAAGCTTTTCAAAGTGCGTCTTTTTTAGAGGCTTCGAACGTTATACATTATTTGATGACACTGCCTCGATCGATCAATGACATTCTTCATAGTTTATTGTGTTTTAATGGTTGTATGTATTGCCAACAGGGAATCTCCTTAATGTTGGCAGGCTATTTCCGATTGGCAAAGGACTTGCCCAAGCCTATCTGGAGGTACCCAGGATCATATATCTCTTTACACGCTTACGCAGTGCAGGTGAGTTGACAATTCTCAACATACATCCTAATAGTGAAATTAGGTCCTTAACAATCAGGTTGCCTTACCCCACAGAAGGTACCTCATGACTCACCGCTTGTCCACGAGGAGGCTCACGTGACTCTCTAAACTGGGCCTTAACTGGTGCACCAACCCATGCCACGTACATGGTTCTAGGTTGATGAAAATTACTGCATCAGTCCTAATACTAATACAGTAACAGTGAATATTTATATAATGTAAAATGTTGAGAAATTAGTGAGGGAGGGTCAACCTAATTTCACTATTCAGTGTAGGTTTCCTACTTGGGTTGACTGTAAGCACTAGGGTTGAACATAATCTTATGCATGCATATTACGATTATATAATTCATGGAGATTAAGGAGAAATTGACACTACCGTAATACTCACGAATTATTGGGTGATTGATTTCTTTGCAGGGGCTGCTCAAGAATGACCTTCCGGGTCTCCAGTTTCAGAACATCTTGGGAGCAGAGAACAAACCAATTGGTCCGGATCTCTCGGGTGCATATATCCTGCATCATTTCTTGGGAATCACTACTGAGCGATCGAAATGGGGCGATTTGGGTATCGTCTTCTCAATGATAGTTGCCTACAGAATTCTCTTCCTTGTTTTTATCAAACTTATTGAGAATTATGGACCGCGTCTCAAAGTGTTGGCAAGGGAGTACGTTTGTGCGGCAGTAAATCAAGATTGATGAGTAGCTTACCTTATGGTCACATTTGTTAAAATGGCATATTCCAATAAAATGGCAATTTATTGAAGCGTTTAAGTTCCCAGCAACCTAAAAACTAGTTGACTGATAGGTATTTGAGGTACAGTTGGGCCACTGTATTGAACCAATTCCCTGGAAATCGGCCATTTTAACGAATATGAGGTCCAAGTTGTTCTTAATATTTGCGTAATAAAATTTTGACTCGTGGTAGTTCTGTAGCTGAATTGTGAACCGGTATTAGATTTGATTTGTAGATAGTGGCATCTTGTGAATCGCATGATTTATAAAGGTAATCTCAGCAATGTATTTTCTGAGTTTTGACTCTAGAATTGAAAGTTCATAACATTTGAAGAGAGAAAAAAAAAAGGAATGTTTGGTGAATTTGTGTCTCTCCACTATAAACTTCAACATCTTGTTAGGTAAACTCATGCAAAATTTTACAATCAAATATGGAGTTTACTCTTAATCATCCTGCAATGTGCTGAGGTTAAGTGAACTGGCAATGCTCCAGACAGATTTTGACGATATCTTGTGCACTGAGGAAAGTATTTATTTGAAATCCAAATGATGAAAACTTAGTGACAAACATTTGGAATATGTGGGAAAAATTTCAAGAACTTTCAGGTTGCAAATCTCAAAATAGTAGCGTTTATAATTACAAGAAAATTATTTATCTCAACTCAGGCAAATACATCTCACGCGGCAAAAACAATTTTTTCAACAAGCCTTGAAGCAGACGATGGACAACTCCCAAATTGAGTGCACATTCTGTGTCAAAAAGTCTGCTTTATTAATTACACAAACTGAAGTCATTTCAAAACCATGTCAACAATTTCTTACCGACTTCAGCGATCTTACTTCTATCTCCTGAGCTCCCAACAACCGAAACCATACTAGATCTCTACAAAACTTGGGGTAATAGGCATACAATTACTACCGTCTCGAGGTATTCCGTTCATTTCCAGTTCCAATTCCGGGGTTTGTATCACTCTCCTCACTCAACGCCGCGCGCTTGCAGTATTTAGCCTCCAGCACCGGTCTGAGCAAGCTCATCGAATTTGTCGGTCTACGGACTCTAAGTCATCAATGAAAGCTGCATCCTGAGTAACCTGCACATCCAGCAACACCAACAAAACCACAATCAGATCGATTGGCAAGTTTCCAATTGTCGAAATGAGACTCACTCTTTAGCAATGAGATGCACAAGTGATGAGATGCACAAGTGATTCTTTCTTTGGAAACTAAGACAATTAATTGAAGTGACGAAATTAGTTCATGGCGAAAGTACGATTAGTTATAATGGCGAATTGACCTGTTTGGAAGCTCGGATCTATACTAGTTCTAGTTTCTTGAGATTTGTACGCTTGAATGTCGCAGTTTTCGTACTTTGAAGCACAAAAAATCTATCTCATATGAACGTACTTTTGTAGATACTTAGCAGTTTTCATCACTTGCACAAAAACTTTGCCAAGTAACGAAATTGCCAAATAATTCATGAATATTCCCAAACCGTCGATCTAGAACTCATAAAGTTTCTCATCAAGATCAGAGGGTTTGATAATGCTTTCCAGAACGTTTTTCAAACTTGCAAAATTTTTGGAACATCGAAAATTTAGATCATGCTTAAGCAACGTTTTCAGCAAACATGCAGAATTTGGAACAAGCTTCAGCAAACATGCAGAATTTGGAACATGCTTCAGCAAACATGCAATGTTTTCAGCAAACACGTTCCAAAACGTTGTTCCCGTTGGACAATGTTTAGATGCAACGTTGAGTGTCAAAATTTGGAAGCACGAGTTGGTGTTATCAGCGTTTTTGGTGTTCCAGTATGGGGTTATTTCTAGTAGTATACGGCAACGAGATTGCCAGCATGTATGCATTGATTTTGACGTTAGAGAGATGGGAATTTATACGTACTTGGATCCGTGATGGTGATGACGCTAGTCCCGCCAAAGTAGCAGTTCCAGTAATTCCGTCCCATCTTCTGATAATAAACGTTGAACGCGAACGACGCATGCGACGTAATCGTATTTGGGTTAAAGCACGCGCCGCCCGCTTGAATGGCCCCGCAATCGGCTCCCCCTTCCCCACATGCGAAGTTCAGCGCATTCGTCACGTCATGGTCTGGTGATCCAGGTTTCGCCACGCACCACGTCTTGCCCGGGTTGCCAGACTGCACGGGCGCCGGCACGAACGTGGGCGGCGGATTCACGACAACGGGAGGCGGATTCACAGCAACGGGTGGCGGGTTCACGACAAATGGCGGCGGATATGCAACCGCGGGAGGTGGATACGAAACCACGGGTGGCGGATACGAAACCGCGGGTGGCGGATACGAAACCACAGGAGGTGGGTACACGGGCGTGACGGGTGCCGTGAACGGGGAAGTAGCTGGAAGTGTCGTAGTGACGATCCCGAGGTCGTAGACTAGAGACTTGTCTGGATTGAACAAGCCGAAGAAGCGTTCGCTTCCAGGGCCAGGCTTCATATTCTCATTGAAGAGCGCGAAGATGTACGCATCCACCGATTTCCCAGGTCGCAGGGGGGTGCCTTTGTTCGCCGCCACGTACTTGAGCAAGTTCTGGTTATAGATCTGGGCGTTCGCGGCGCTGACGGCGATCTCGTTGGTGTCGCCACCGGAGGGCCATCCGGTTTCGGAGATCAGGATGGGGATGTCGTGGTAGCCCATGCGCTCCATGGCGGAGTAGACCGCGTCCAGCTGCGCGTCCATCATGTTGCTGTAGCGCAAGCCTGTGTTGACATCCGTGACGCCCTTGTCGGGTTGGCAGAGGGCGTAGTTGAGGGAGACATTCTTCGGGTCGTCGCGATAGGCGAAGTAAGGGTAGAAGTTCACCATAATGGGGCTGCCTGTGGAAGACAGGAAGGCTAAGAGTGCCTTCATTTCGTTCGTGATGTTCGTGCGGAAGGCGCCCGACGAGGGAGGGTAGGACTTCCCCAACACCTGCAACACAAGTTTGAAACTTTCAATCGCCCCACGTCTAATACCCTCAAATGAAAGCCAAAAATCATTAGATCGAACACATGACATAAAAATCATCACTAGTACGAAAGGCTGATATTGCAATAGTTTTTGCAACGGTTTTTCAATGACCATCAGAGTTCTATGAACAATTTTGCAATGTTTTAGTAAAACACTTGTACCACGTATTAGCGACTAATTGAGATTACAATTATTTGTTCAGCAACAATTTAGGCTTAGATATGCATTTGGTTCCAACGAGTTCAATTCTCTTGCAACAGTTTTGTTATTGTTCGCAACAGATCATCTGGAAGTTCTGAGCAAAATATGGAACCGCAACAACACAAATGCAAACTACTTCTTGATGTGTTGCAACTGCTAGCACTTCCGCATGGAGGGGTATGTGAAAATTTGCTGGCACTGACGTACCTGGAGGTTGTGGGGCGTGCCAACTTTCACTTGGCCGTCGAGTTTGAGGTTGACGAGCGCGGTGTGGATGTTGACCATGGCGGGGACAAGCTGCGGCGCCATCTGCGGCGCCGTGGTGAGCACTTCGTTGCCCACCGCGAGAAGGATGACTTGCGTAGCGGGCATGTACGCGGCGATGTTGGTCTGCACCCACGACTGCGCGGCCGCGGAGCTGCTGGACAGCAGCGGGATGGATTCCGTCCCGATGCCCACCACCAACTTGATGTTCGTATTGGCGAAGGCCTGCATGATGGCTTGGTCGGCGTTGTAGATCTTCACATAGCGGAAGGAGGTCGAGAGAAGCAGCTGCGCCGTTTGAGTGGCGGGCGGCAAATTGTTGCCGAGCGTGCCGTAGTTCACCCCCATGGAGCCGCCCTCTGGACCGTACCCGAATGCCACATGGTTAGCATAACAATCAGAAATATTTTCCACATGAAAGCTCACGTTTTAAGAATCCAACTGATGCTCTGTGCACCGTGATTTTGCGCTAACTAGCTTGTCCTGAGGAGGAGGAGGAGGAGCTAGTGCACGTCTGCGCTTTCGTTAAATCATGTCACCAAGACGCCATGTTCTTCAGGTGACACCGAAAGGTTGTTCCATGGCGAGATTACACATATTGTCTACATTTCACGGGATGAGTGTCATCTGAGCAGGACAACTCTCGGATGTCCAGGGAGACCTAAAGTTTAAGAATCAAACTGATGCACTGAGATTGAGAACTTCAGCTTGTTGTGACGTCCTTTAGTTATGCTTTAATTTTACGTCACAAAGTTTAAGTGATACTTAAGCAATGTGTAATGGAGAGTATGTGGTGTGACCTTAGCCATGGTTCAAGACAGAATGGCAGATGGTGGGTATGTCAATTTCTCGCACATGAAACATACATTGTGAGAGTCAATGTGGTGCACTGTGTGCTGAGGTTTCAACCAAGCTTCCTCGATCCCGCAAATTAGCTTTGCTTTCATGTCATCAGAAGGCCGTGTATTCTAGGTGACACCAGTGCATGCTCTATGGAGAGAATGTACTAGTTGTGAACATTTCAGAGGGGGTGTCACCTGCGCAGCACTAGTGACCATTGGACAAGACCTAGGGTTGAGCATTATCAATGAAACCTGGCAAGAGCGCCAGTCCGGACACACCGACCACCGATGGCAACATGAAACTCAGACATCAACCTTCAGCACATCGGCGGTGGAGTGATCAGTACAGACACAGGCTTGCGACTTGAAAGTTGCAAAACCACATAAAACAGCTGAATACAGATACAACAAGCTAGTAGCCAGCGAAATTCCTACTCAACGCTGTACAAACGACCCTACTCCAGTCTTGATGTATAGAATACACAAGACACAAGGAACAAGGCAGTGTGGTTCACCCTCCACATTACGCCATCAACAAGCAAATCTAGACCTGGTCCCTGAAGAAACTTCTAGCTCCATATCAACGCTAGAACTTACGACACTGCAATTCTCGCAGGGTGGTCGAAAAAAACAGAGCACAGCCACGTCCAGTGCAATTAATCACCGCACTTCTGTTTCAAGTCCATACGCAGTCAAAACCAGAATTAAAAAAACCGAGAGTGAAGGAGGAAAAATGTCAAACCTGCGAGACGGAAGCAAGCCAGGAGAACGAGGACAAGCCGAAGGCAGCGGCTGACTCCCTGCATTGCCGCCATCGTCACGTTTTCTCCAGCTAATCCACACAAAAAACACTCACCACCCCAGGCACCTTCAGCAAACTAACTTAAAATGACATTGTCTAGACAAACTGATTCTCCAAAAACCCTCCTCACGAGCTGGGAGCGCTCAACTGCAGAGCTAGCTAAGGTTAGTTATCGGTCTATCTACCATGCCCCAGCTGCTACCCGTTGCAATACAACCAAAAAACAGCTCACGAACGTTGGAAGGACACATGCAGCAGCAGCAGCCAAGTTAGTACTGTTGCTGCAGCTGCAGCAGAGCCTGGGATTGGGAGAAAACTAAGGTAGAAAATATGCAGAAAATATAACCAGTTAAAGAGTTTATTCGTGTGCAGAGATTTGTATCAGCTACGACAGAAGAAGATTTGTGTGCGGGGCTTGATTTGTAGCTGGACTGTGGTGGCGGCAGCTGCTGACAGCTGAGAGGGGCTCCTGGGCTCCTGGGCCATGATATCAACGGGTACGCGCGTACGTCCTGAGACGGTCTGGGTCTCCGTTCCGTTCCTGGCTGCTGCTGTCAGTCCTCCCCGTCGTCTTCGTCTCACTCTGTCACTCTCGCGCTATTCAAGTTATCATGCTCTTCAGTCTGCCATGGATTCAAAAAAACTCTGAAGAGTACACAGAAGTTGACGAACGGCAGTTTAATTCACTCATTATCAAGCGTATGTCCGGCTAAAGAATGTCTTAATAAATAAAAGATAGCAAATACATACTCATGGTGTGGAATGTTTTGTTTAATAAATAAAGGTAACAAATACATAACCGGTTGTTGAGTTTTCAACACTCACGTTGGCACCGTCCCATTGGCAACCCATCACCATTGCCATTACAAGTTGCAACTCATAACCTTCTCTCCTCGCAACTTGCTTCCTCCACCCTTGGATCACGGAGATCAAAGGTTGTGATTGAAAAGTGAACAACCACTTATGTCCAATAACCTACTCACCGCTATCACGGCTCGTCGGTTATCTAATACATACTCATGGTGTGCAATGTTTTGTTTTCTTGGGTTCTTTTTGTTGTTGTTTTTTGACACAAATGAAATGGAATTTCATTGCAAAGAATGTAAAGTACAAATTAACAGCCACAAGTGGCCTGGCGACATCAACTGGACTCACCGAACTTCTTGCGGGGTTTTTTCACACAAATGAAACGGAATTTCATTGCAAAAGATAAAATACAAAGCCGATCAACAACACCCCTTGTGTGGAATGTTTTATTGATAGTAGTGTAGAATTTAGAAATTAGGGTGCATATATCAAAAATCTTTCAATAGAACTATGACCTATCATATCTTTTGTATAAAATAATTATTCAAATTTTATTTTTGAATTCACTTAAGTTTGATCTTGATTTGCATATAATGTGTGATTATTATATGAGGTTGTATTCTTTGTGTGTGTATTGGACATGTGTAACCATGTATTGTACATGGGGTGGAGTTTCTAAAGCCTTCACAAACCCAAAATAGGAACACCTTTAGTATTATCTCTAGCAAGTACATCCCCCTTATAATATAAACCTCATAGGTAGATAATTGTGAATACTAGGGGGACATGTTTTGTAATAGGTGATTCAACCTTATATCATGTCAAGTTGCGATCACAAAATGTTAAGTTTGCAACTTGGACAAAATGCTTATTCAAGAATAAAGGCACCTATTAAAAAAAGGCAATAGGTTAGTTTCAACTTGTAGGTGCTTCTTTCCATGCTAGGTTACACTACCGTATATGGTGGTCATGACTACCAAAAGTATTTTATTAATAGATGCTAGAATGTTAGGAATATTATTATTTTTTTAAATTGTATGGAAAAAATCAATTGTTTTTGTTTTTAGGCATCTTCGTAATCACATTTGCCAACTTTAAATAATTATTTGGTAGAGGATGTTGAACCTAACTAGTAGATACAAAATTGTGCAAGGGCTTAACCCAAATTGAGAAGGTTAAGAAAATTTCATTATGGGCAAATTTCAAAGAATGACTTTATAAAAAATACCTTACTATCTCTTTAAAGTTTTCTAGTAACTTTTGATTAGAAGCTTCCATGTAATCATCATCAAATTTGGAGGGGTGAAAATTAATTTGAAATCTCACATTTTCTTAATAGATTTTTAATTTTTTGAGTTAATTTATGATGCATGAATGAGGTCTAAAGTTCTTCTAACTGCACAATTTATTCTATCTTGATTGAGTTGCCTCCTTTAAGTGTATCATAAAATTCTATTGATCTATTTGTGCCAACTTGTTTCCTCAGCAAATAGTGAAGTACACCTCTAAAACCTTGACAATTACGGAATGACATAACAACTTCACAATCAATGTCCACCGCCACTCCAAATGATCCGGAGGCTAAATATCTTGCTTCACTTGATTAATGTCCACCGTCACTCCAAAGTACACCTTTGAAACCTTGACAGTTACAGAATGACATAACAACTTCACAATCAATGTCCATCGTCACTCCAAACAATCCAGAGACTAAATATCTTACTTCACTTGAATAATGTCCACCGTCACTCCAAAATATACCTCTGAAACCACCCCCATAGTTACAGAATGACATAACAACTTTACAAACAATGTCCACTGTCACTCCAAACAATCAGGAGGCTAAATATCTTACTTCACTTGAATAATGTCCACCGTCACTCCAAAGTACACCTCTGAAACCCTGAAAGTTACGGAATGACATAACTTCACAATCAATGTCCACTGTCATTCCAAGCAATCTAAAGGCTAAATATCTTACTTCACTTGAATAATGTCCATCGTCACCCCAAACAATCCAAAGGCTAAATAGCTTACTTCACTTGAGAAGTAAGAGGTTAAAACATCACTTCCATTATTGAATACCATTACATAACTTATTAAGCTTAATGTGGTCAAGTTGAGTCCCCAGCCATTTTTACCATACTGTTGCAAGCCTTGGCCATCAAGAGCATCTCCACTCCGTCACTTGGAAGGGACTTGCTTTGGTCTACAGCAAGCCCGGGCTTAATTTGTACTCCATTGTGAACTCGCCATTGTCTAATCCTAGTACGAGTTCTTGCAAAACCTTGTTGCATACGAAATCGTGTTATGCTTGGGCATTTGCACTTGGAGCGCAAATTTCAAGAAGAAGCATCTTGTCATCACTCTGTTATATTAATAAAGAGTCCAAACTTGGAAGAGTAGTTAGAACATTGCTACTGTGGAGCGGTAAAATTTAATTCCCCCATAGTTAAGCGACGATGGCGGGCTTAGTGACTATAAAGTACATGGTGAGTCGGGCCTTCCCCAGCGCGGGCCAGGGCTTGAGCATTTCAACGATGGCATGGGATCTTCCATCTTATAATGATTGCATTAAAGTCAAATTCAAATTTGAATTGGCTCTTGACTCCAACTGGCCCTTGCACTCTCCAACCACTCTCCAATTACACCCCAATGCAAAAATTGGTCAACTTTGGGCTCGATCGAAAATGTCCTTGCCCACCCTAAGCTAAGGTATTCAAACAAAAATACAACAATAGACACATTGGAAAAAGTGCCTAGCACGTCAGTGGGATTTGTTTTGGCTTCAGGCCTCAAAGCATGGAATCTTGACCTCATATGCTCAACGGGGACAGGGATGCTCTTAGTAAATGAAGCTTTGGAAAAGGAACATTGCCTCCTTTGAACCAAGCAATAGACTGAAAAAGTTTGAATCCAACGTTCCGTTTGTGTAAATCGAGCTCTTGTCGAGTCAATACACCAAGCATGAGTGGGGGTTCAACCCAACCCGTCCCACATTCTCCAATTATGAGCTGCATTGGCATGGCTTTTTTTATTTTTTATTTTTTATTTTTTGAAAGAACGGTGAAAACATTGGCATGGCATTTTGACCATGTAGCAGTGGAGATGTTCTAAACAAACAATGCTTTACATGTAATAACTTCTGCTTTGCTACCACATTGTGAATGGAGGCCGTCTTTTGAGTCGATAGTGAGAAACAAATGCATTTCAATTAATGCATCCTTCTTCCATTCAATCAAAAGACTCCCCCTTTTAATTGTTTATATTTTTCATTATTATTTTTTAATTAATCCACCCCCCCACCCTCCTTTTAATTTTTTAATTTTTTAAATTTTTGATTTAAAAAAATTTAATTGACCCACCACCCTTCCTATTTATAATTCCCAAGGAGCTAGGTACTTGCAAACAATATGGGGTATATTGTAGATCCATATTCTGTATTGTATTCTTTCCGTACATGTTTCGTATCCCATATCTAATATAATATCCTATATCTAGTACTTATATCCCGAATCCGTATCTGTATATCCAATTCAGATGAGAATCAACGACCGAAGATTTTTCACTTTCCCAATTGAAATCAACGGCAGGGGGGGCGTTTTTTTAATTTCATTATGATCTGACGGTGGGGATTTTTTGGAGGGCGGTGGAATTTGGAAAGCTGAATGCAGCTTAGGGCCTCTTCACACTATGGCTGTCCAAGTCGAGAGTCTGTCGTTTCCACCAATCATATTGCAGAGTTCCACGGCCTCTCGATTTGGACGGCCATAGTGTGAAGAGGCCCTTAGTTATGAATTAGGAAGAAAACATCAGCCCTAAGTATAGCAGTGCTGCCAGTGATCATGTAAGTTTACATCACATCAACCGCAAGCACATTGCATGTGGCCAGCCAAGCCAGTGACCTTCACAAGGGTCCCGTGGCCTTCAGCCCCATGCACGTGAGACATCCCATGTGATTTGCAAACTTTTTTTTTTTTCTTTTTTTTTTCTTCTTCTTGGTGATTTGCAAACTTTCGACCACTGATGTTTACGTACTTTGTTATAAAAAAAACAACTGGAAATTCATAATCTGTGCAAACTTAACTTAACCCTTGATTGACACTAAGGCCGAACTGAAAGTGGTCGACGGATGACTTCATTGTTCACAGTAGAAACAGAGAATGCATCTATTTTGGTGTTTTTTTTAGTGTTTTTTTTTTTTCAAAATACATGGGCAATTTCCATCGCATCTATTGGTTTAAGAATGGGAGCAATTTCGGTGACTAATAAGGTAGTCTACACTTAAAGCATCCATGCTTTGAAACGCAACCAACTAACACACAGGTTCATTTTGCTTTCTTCAATGTACATATAGTGTATATTTCAGTAGGCGGTCGCTTTTAGTGACCATTGCGTTTCAACTTCAAAATTCTGTAACTAATTCTACAAAGGTCCAAAAAATATGAAACGACTTGAATTAGATGCCAATTCCATTGTTCTTCTTGCAAAAAGTTATTGAAATTTTTTTCAAGGAGTTTAGCTTCCTCCAAAAGGCAATTGGCTCTTAAGAGGTTGCTTCAAGACTTAAGAGCTACCTTACCTTGGTCATGGAAGTTTGCATCCTTTAAGGGTTGATGTTTGTGAAGTGGATTCAAAACATTATGGACCATGTACCGTACAAATGTTTTCATATGATTTTTTAAATGAAAAAATAGCACACTTTAGTTTCATGGTGAAGTTTATTTTAGTATTATGTCCTGTTCGAGCAACTTTTTGATACTATGAACATCTTTAATTAACCTCTAAAGTTCTATGATTATATTTTTACCAAAAACACTCAAAAATTGCTAATTTTAGTACAAATACCAAATTTTTGGAAAAAAACATTTTTGACATGTTACCGTAGGATCTGTAGTATTCTCACTTGAAAACATGTGGTAAAATTTTTATAAATTTCCACCACATGAATTGTAAGATATAAGCATTCAAATTCATTGAAATCATTTTTTTGGCCCTGCACTTCACAAGCTCACTTTTCTGTGAAAAAATGTCCAAAATGGTGGTGCTTCTTTGGATTCTTTTTTCTAGGCAAGTTGGCCACATGCTCGAAAATTTTCAAATCATTGGAATTGTACAACATATAGGAAAAAAATAGTAAGTAGCCAATAGTAGAGAATGATTCAAAAGACTAAATTGTTAAGAAATTAATTATAGAATTGAAAAATGCCAATCCCAATTATTGAAATGTTGTAATAAATAATCTACATCCTATGATTTATTTTTGTTAAAAAATATTGAAAATTGAGTAAGATAAATGACTTCAAAGTTTATTTTAGAGTAGAGAATCTATAACTGCTTGCAAACAAAAATTCCTCATAACTTTTTACTTGTTGATAAAAATGGAATGATTCAAAGCTTTCTACATATTTAAAACTTTGAAGACCAACTTTAAATTTTTGTTTATGAAAAAAGTGATTTTCTAACATCTGCCTAAACTGCCCATTTACAAAAGAAAAGAAACATATTAGGCCATAAGTTTTGATTCATATTTCCAAATATCATGAAATTGAGTGCATATGAAAGATATTCCTTGTCCCCACCTTCTATTCAAATTTGGGCCAAAAATTTGGATATCTCTAGTCACATGTATCTGCCCAAAATTTCTATGTAGCCAAAAAACGCATGCTAGTCCTTTAGGGGTTGATTTGTGGAATACTATTTTTTGAAAATTGTATGGAAATTAATATGTTTTTTAATTTTGAGGAGACATGTGCCAAGTTACATTTGCCTTTTTACTTAATTAATTATTGGATAGGGAGTGTTGACTTTGACCACTGGGTGCAAGAATGTGCTTTTTTATTCTTTTATTTTTATTTTTTACACAAATGACATAGTACTATACGTGAAGGTTTGATTTGGCACCTAAGTGCCAAAATAGTTTATTTTTTTGCACGGAAAGGATTTTAGATAGTTGAAACTATTGGTGTTAGTGTTTGGGCATTTTGGCGTCCAAATTTTTTAGTGTTCAACAACTTCTAGGTTTTCTTATTTTGGAAAAGTTGTCATGCGAGGCTTAGGGGATGATGTAAGTTTTCAAAAATATTCAAAAATATAGGCAATATAGGTGAAAAAATTCTGCTACATTTTGCACATTTCACTTGTAATATTCCAAACATTCAGACATTCCAAAAAATTATTAATTTGACCTTCACGTAGGGTACTTCTTTTGAACAGAATGTTCACGTCACTAGTCACATAAAGATTATCCCCCTGATCTTGAAATCTAGGAAATGGAATTGATTAAGTGGACAGTAAGAACTCTGTATGGAGCGGAACACAGGCAGCGACACAGTGGCTGTCACTAACTAACTGCAACGGCTACCCTTCCTCCGTCCAGTCCCTGTGACATATTTATTGACAGCATTTCAAAATTCCCCTGCCGGGCTTCAAAAAAATCCATTCATCAAGGTAACTACACTTAAAATTGTACGCTTCCTAAAATCGCACACTGGATGTTCTTGCCTAAAATGTACTCCCACTATTCATATGATTCTATGATTGCTTTTAGGTACACCTATTTTCAGCACTTTGAAAATTTGTAGTCTATTCATATGGTGTTCAAAAAATGTATTCTAAGAGAATTTAGAATCCCATTTTTGTTTTTGTTTTTTCTAAACATATGGCCTTCAAGGGCCGCAGCTGGACTGATACGTTGGGGTATCTCCGTTAGGAACAAGTGGAAGGATAAACAACAACTCCTTGTGCACCAACACAAAAAGCCCCCATGCAAGCAATGTCAACATGGGAAGTTGAACTAGGAACCTCATGGAAGAGAATCTTGTTTTGACTACCAATGGGCCCCCACAATTTTTTTTTCAATATAAGAGTGAAAACCATGCTGAATTTTGTTGAATTGCTTAACTATGCAATTTAAGGTGCACCACATTCCATCTAAAGCCTCAATGCAAGAAGTGACCCATCAAGGCTCAAAGGTTCTCAATCCTCTTATTTTATGCATGTATGTGCATGTCAAATATATGCTATTTCAATTCTCCACACTAAAGAGCATCGCCACCCATTCATGGGGGAGCTCCTGGCTCGGGGCTCAGGCGGGGCTGGTCAAGAAAAAGTGAGCCACCGCGAGCAAGGCGAAGGACAGAAAGTTGCCGGTCACGGCGCAAATGGCTCCGAGAACGGTAGTGCCCCGTCCCCGGCTCCTTGCCCCGGTTGTTGACTATGTACATATATTCTCTTGAGATACAGCTTGTTGGGTTTCTTTTCAAATTTGATCCACTTGTAGGTGCAATGATAATGCACAGAAAAACAAAATTGAAAAAGGAAGATGTGAGCAAGTCAAAGAGGGTTTAAAATTACTAGGCCCGGTCTTGATATTTAAGAAAAATTGGGCACATAAATTATACTCAAAATTACATTAAAAATTTGGAGTTAAAACAATCAAAAAATTGTGAAAATTCAAAAAGTGTCCAATGCTTCTACAATTTGACATGCAGGTGCCTAATGTGGTAAGCCACATGTACACAAGTTTTTAAAATGTTCCACCCACTGAAGACAAAGTTGTGGCTATGTTTACTCAACTGTGACTAATGTGACTAATACCCCTTGGGGGTATTAGTCACATTAGTCACAGTTGAACCAATCTCCTTAAATGCAAGTCTTCATAGTTTGAAAACGGTCCCAAAACTTTCCAATAGTTTCAACTAATCCTAAACAAGCACCCCAACATATCAAATTAGAAAATTGAATGCCAAATCCATTTTTAATTTTAATTTGGAGTTAAAACAATAAAAAAATTGTGAAAAATTCAAAAAGTGTCCAATGCTTCTACAATTTGACATGGTAAGTAGTAACGAAAAATAATCTCTCATCATCCTTCTGTGCATCTCTTGTCTATCTCTAACAACATTTGGAGCTCTACCAGGCCGAGAGCCACCAGCACGTGCAGGTATGTCTACACCATCTCCATTGGCCCTATGCATTTGTAGGACCCATTGCAAATTCAATTCATCATCCTCATCATCCTCCCTCATAGCTTGTCTAGTAGCCAATAGCTTGGTCCTCCAAGGATGCATTCTCTGAAGCCTTTATCACTCAAAGCACAATACAATAATTCTTAAACTGCTCAAAGAACTGGAAAAAATGAACACCAGAACAACTGAAAGGAAATTCAAAAAATGCCTAAAATAGATCAACAAAGCGGCTTCAAGGACCTTATAGCAACTCCAAGTGACCTTTCAAAAAATAGAACTAAATTTCCACATCAAGCTGCCACAACACCTCTAAACATCCCTAGCTACACCTATTAAGAATGAAATTATGTTTCATTTGTACTTGGAAGAAAACTCTACACCTAAATCCTCCTAATGATGCTAAAATTAACTCTGCCGCAACTCCTTTTCTTCTCTCGTCTCAGAAATTCTTCAAACAGTGCACTCACTCCTGGCCAAGACTTGCGGCACTTTCCATTGCGAAACACAAAACCTCACTCCTTCTCTCCCAAAGCTCCATTACTTTTCAATTTTTCCCAAATTCCCAGAAACTGACAATTTACACTTATTAAAGTCTGACAACTTATAGCGCACTCGTGTCATTGACTTTTGCTAGCATGAGACTTTGGCCGTGAATGAGTGGGGGACCTCCCCGGCCAAATGAAACCCGGGAGAAACCAGGCCCTGACCAACCCATGCCCCGAGCCGCGTCTCCCGTGAATGGTTGGCGATGCTCTAATGTTTTGACATTCTACACTATAAAACTATGTGTAGTTATTATAGGAAGATGCACCAATGTAGGAGCCATATGTACTACATGGCTTGGTGCAATGGTTCATGGCTCGGATTTAGAGAATGGCATGTGCTTCTATTTGGACAAGCAGTGAGTCATGAGGTAACTTCTCAAAGTAAGGTAAAGCAACCTAATTCATAAGGCAACCTAATTTTACTATTTAGTGAGTCTTCAATCAATACAGTAATTTGACTACATGGCTAAGGATGCAACTATTTATAATTTTTTGTTGAATAATTTCATTGTAAGGCAAGTCGAGCCATTTATTGATTGTTAATATTTTTTATTTTTTATTTGCATTTTTTCATCTTATTCTACTTAACCCTAAAGGTGCACGCATCCAAAAAGTAGACGTGCCTTGGTCAATCTTGATTGTAACTTTCAAAATAACTACTTTTGGAATTTCATTTAAACCAAGAAAATGAAGCTTAACAAGTTTTGTTTCTATTTCATTTCAATTTTTTTGAAAAATGTCAAAAATTGAAAGAGTTCATGCAATTGAAAGTTCCATGTGTTAGAATTCAAATAACACAATATGCTATGTTTTTCATTCATATTTTTTTTATAATTTATTTTACATATAAAATATAAAATAATATTTTTCATTCTACCTTTCATTTATAGTAAAAATTACAAATTATTCTAATATGTATTATAATTGATGTAATTTGATTTTTCCATCAAATTTTATTGAAAAAAATAACATGAACAGAAAATACATTTTTTCACTAGGAAAAAATATGAAAATTTTATGCATAGATCTATTTAATAAAAAGATAAATTTGGTTTGATAGTTGAATTTGACTTCAAGATCCTTGTTGTGGTTGTTTTGGGTGTAAAAAATAAAAAATAGCCAATTAAAAAAATTTCATACTAATTTGCATTGCTACTTGTATCTCTTGAGAAAATTCCAAATCATTTGGATTGTTTTTGCTATTTTTACTTATTTATGCTCAATTTTTGCAACAAAAATGATAATAATTACAATTTTTCACGAAACAAATTGAAATTTCTCACAAAGATATATATTTCAGCTTTTCAAGTAATAAAATGTAAATTTTTTGCTTGAACACAATTTAAAAGGCTAAATTTAGCTCAAAGAGGAAGTTTGACCAATTCACAAGTCCTTCAAAGGTTACTTGATTGTGTTAGATCTTTACAATTTTTTCCAATAATATTAGTAGTAGTTTATTTTTCCAATCCCCTAGTTAAGGTATATGAAGTGTCATTTTTGACTATATATATACTTTCACTCCTACTAATATTATTTGAACTACTATCTTAGTTGGACTTGCCCAAAACATGGACATAGTCTATTGAAATGATTGCAAAGACCAAAAATAAGATGTTTGTCTATTGAAACAACTAAAAGAGTCTTAAAAAATATTGATTGCAAAATGAGTCGGCTACAACCAAATTTGTATTCTTAATGCCTAGTTTTTGCAGATATTTGAGTAGTAGGGAACCAAAGACAAAAAATTTCCATGAATTTGATGAAGCTCTTAGTGGCCCAGTATAAGCTATCTAAGTGGATTTTTGAGCAAGTTCAGAGAATCCCCATTCCTACTATGGCTTCCCCAAAATCATAGAGATTATATTGTAGTTTACAAGATGGAGAAGAATCACATGAAAGATAACTTGAAATAACCCAAAAGGTTTTATAAGAATGAATTAGATTTTCCATTGAAGAATGTTAGGCTTGCAATCTATGATTTTTTTCTTCAATTTGCAATGAAAAACAATTTAAAATCTTTATTAGAGTAATGAATTGATCTATATTCAATTATGAATCAATAGATTATGAATGAATTGTCATTTGTTCATCTATGTATATATATATTCATCAAAATATAGCAATATTGTTCAAAAACTCGTTTATTTTGTTTGAATTCATTCATCATGTGAATATTTGTCAAATATTTTATTTTTATTTTTATAAGTATTATTGGGAATACAAAGCCTAAAAAACAAAGCCTAAAATTTTTGGTGCCAAATTTGCCAACTATAATTCTTCAACTATTTGAAGAATGAAAAAATCTAAATCATCCAAGCCTTGGCAAATTTTGCTTGCTTCTATAACAAAGTAGATGACAAAATAAAGACATTTCGAGTTTAAGCATCCTCAATGTAAGGTAACAATCTAATTGTGATTTTTTCTAGCTATAACCAGCCCTGACATATTTTTGCCTACTAATTGTACAACCTCTATTCATACTATAAGAAACTTAGTCTTTGCACCACCAAACTATTTATACCATTATCATACATTCCTATTTCTACAACAAACATATTCTATAATAGATTTTTGGTCTAACGTTGTTAGATGGTTTATTTTATTTTCATTAAGGAATTATAATTACCCAATTAGGTGTTTAGGTGGCAGTTTCTCGAGCAGTTTTTATTACCAAAGAAGCAATTTAGAGAATTTGGTGTAGTAAACAATCAACAATATAAAAGCCAATGTAAGCCAACAAAGTGGTGCTTCAGTATCCTAAAAATGGTGGCCAAAGAATTAACTAGAAGCATTTTGAAGTGCAAATTTTGAATAATATAAATCAACAGATTTTTGTCAAAAATTGACCAGATCAACGCAACTAAAACAACAAAAACTGAATTTTCTACTAGTTAAGCTAGTAGATCATATAAGCTAGTTTATGGAAACCTTTAATTTGCAAAGCTTTATTTCATCTAAAAATTCATATAACTCTAAAACCAAGAAAAGAGACATATGCAAAAGTCAAGGAAATTTTCCATGATTTGAATGCTATTTTTTTGTATGAGAGAGAATTTTAAGTGATGACAAGAGCAATTTTGAGGAAAACTATGGAGGTGATTCAACTTTTGACTTAATGAGAAGAAATTATCAATTAAGTTATTGGAGGGGTGATCTATATATCGCCTCAATGAATGGGTGACAAATCATGAATGTGATCAAGCAAGGGATGTCTTGATGAAAGCTGCAAAGGCGAGCACATACATTTTTTGGACAAAAACAACCATGGCAATGGTAGGAAAGTGAAGAGAGCCACGGGGGCGAAGGAATAGCCTAGGTACACAACTCTTGTTTTATATATAGGGATTATTGACATTAAAATAGCTTAGAGGATGGCTTTTGTTAAAATTACATCAAATTAAAAGGCCAAAAAATTAGGTGGAGACCAAATTAAACAAAATGAGATATTGTAAACGTTGGGTTGCATATTTATTAAAAAACATAATACTATATATGAAGAATTGAATACCTTTGTATAATTTTTAAAAATCCATACAAGAAGTTTCCTTCAATCAAAATTAAAATTCATTTATAGTGTTTTATTTTATTTTATTTTATAAAATTTGTTAAAAAATCCAAATTTTTTTGGTAGGTTGGCCTAGGATACATGTATTAAAGAACTAATATAATTAGTTTTTTAAGGATATTATTTTCCTCAAAAACTATTCATTATATATATTTACATATTTGGTTTTCTTGTTGAAAAGGCTACAAGAGTTTTCTACAATTAAAAAAATTACATCCCTTAAGATTGGACTAAAATACAATTTAAGTGATTACAATCAAGACCATACAATACAAAATTGCCATATTTGAGAGAAATAGACACATCAGCAAGAAATTGGATGCTGCAACCTAGGTAGGTTCTCCAATAACGATGAAGAAAATGGCAGCTCGTAATAAGAAAGCGCCAACCAAGACTGGACAGAGACAACAATTGCAACGCATTAGTAGTAGCTAAACAAGAGAGATCACTTCAAGGCTATTGATAGCAATAATTTTGCAAAATTAGAGAGCTATGGACAAGGAACTAGAGAAGCAATCAACAGGAGTTGAAACGAGATGGCCAACAAGACAAAATGAATAGGAGAGCAAAGGAACAAGTGCAAGCTAGAAAGCTACAACCAAAAATAAATTCAGAACAAAGAGCCGAAAAAGACCACAATATAAAGAAGGAGGGGTGAAAACACACACTAAATAATGACAATTGGACAATAACATCATTCCAGTTGAAAATTCAAGATTTAGAATATGGAAGTAAAATGAAACAAATAAATACATACTACAATATTCTTAGATCAAATCTTAGGGGTCATTTCAATGGATTCACAATATTAAGGAAATAGGGTCCTAAAGGAATTCTAATACAAGTAGAGGAAGGGGAGATAGTAGCATACTTTGAGCAAATGCAAGCTTGGAGCAAACCAATGACCCCAATTGAATTAGAAAGGAAAGTGTGTAAAATTACTCAAATTCGGATCACAACTTAACTAATAGAATTCCAAAGTCTAGTTGGATGAGGTGGTTCCCAAATGTTCCCAAACATCCACAATTTAGCTTGAGATTAGGCCAAGGATTAGAGATGAGACAAGCAAAAGCCCTATGCCCAGACAATATAAGGATGTTTTATTCAAACTTAGCTACTATTTACTGTCAATAGAACTACAAGTCTCCACAATATGGAATTGTAATGAATCTAGAGCATAAGTGGATAGAGGGAGGAATAGAGTCTTAGATAGAGTAGGAAGTAGAAGTATGCATGCAATAATTCCTAATGAAAAAGAATCTATAACAATCTTTTTGATATCAATGCCTAAGGAGGTTTTGTACCCAATTTTTATATATTCAAAGGAATGGACAATCAATGTGACCACTATAAGAAAACCAAGTTTTTTGGATGTCTGCAAAAACGCGAGACAACTTCAATTTTGATGTGACAGGCACTAGCGTAGATGTCTCCAAAAATGCATTATAATCGATTAGTAAAAAAATGTGGCTGAAACGTCAAAAAACATGTTAGATTTTTTTTGACATCACTCATAATATGTTTATTGAAGTTAACCCCTAAAGTTTCATGACTATGTTCTCACCAAAAATGCTCCAAAACTGCCATTTCTAATACAACTACCAAATTTTTAGAAAAAAACAATTTTTGACACATGTAACCGTAGGATCTTGTAGTATGATATTTTGAAAACATGTGGTAAAAATTTCAGAAAATTCCACCGTGTGGATCATAAGATATAAGCATTCAAAGTCTTGAAAACCATTTTTTCAATCCTGCGAAAAAACGGGCAGCTGCACTTTGCAAGCTCACTTTTCAATGATAAATTGTCGAAAAAGGTGGTGCTTCTTTTAATTCAGTTTCCTAAACAAGTTGTCTATATGCTTGAAAAATTTCACATCATTTGGAATTGTACAACATATAGGAAAAAAATAGTAAGTAGAAAGAAGTAGAAAATGATTCAAAATACTAAATTGGTAAAATTTTAATTATGGAATTTAAAAATACCAATCCCAACGGTTGTAATGTTGTAATAATCAATTTACATCCTAGTATTTTTTTTTTTCCAAAAATATTGAAAATTGAGTTAAATAAACGACTTTAAAGTTTTTTTTAGAGTAGAGAATCCATAACTGCCCGCAAAACAAAAACCCTCATAACTTTTGACTCATTGAGTGAAATGGAATGACTCAAAGCTTTTTGAGTATATATAAATGTAGAGAACCAATTTGAAAAAAAAATTCCGGAAAAAATGATTTTTTCTGATCTGCCCAAACTGCCCAGTTACAAAAAAAAGCAACATATTAGGTCACAACTTTTGACTCGTATTTCAAAATGACATGAAACTTGGTACACATGAAGATATTCCTTGCCCCCACCCTCTATTAAAATTTCAGCCTCAAATATGGAAATCTCTAGTCACACGTACCTGCCCAAAATTTCTATACGGCCAAAAAACGCATGTTGGTCCTTTAGGGGTTAACCACGGTGTGCCATATGGCAGCCAGCTCGGCTCCACGTGGCCGGGCAGTGCCATGTAGGAAATTTTTTCATCCAGTTTGTTGCTGATGTGGTCTGTGACGTGGACCCGTGAAAAGTTGATGTGGACCCATCAATATTTGATGTGGTATGCTTTGTCAGCACAATTTTATGATTTAAAAAAAACTAATATTGTTTTTAGAAATGTCAATTTAGACGTTTTTTGAGACATCAATTGGTGCACACTGTTTCCATAAGGCAATGTCAGTAGAAAAAAATTATTTAAAATTTATTAAATAAAATGAATAAATAAAATTGTTGAATTTAAGAAGAATTAAAGAAAACTTACCATCTACCATCAAATAAATTTTTAATGGCAAAATGAAGGAAATCATTCATTAAAAGTTAGTGAGAATGAAGGATAGAGAGGTCCTATTTATATTCTTTGTCCATCTATGGTGAAACAAAAGATATGGGATAACTAGAATATGGGAACTTGACATTTGTAAGTTGACATTGTTTTAGACATACAGACGTTGTTTCAAACATTTGGGTGTTATTTCCGATATGTCAATGTTTTTTCAGACATTTGGATCATGTTGCTTCACATATCCCATATGGATTGTTGCACTTCCTACCACCCCACTTGTATAAAGATCATTTCTGTTCATCCATGTTGCACATCCATCCATTTCCCCTTTTTTTCAAAGCATGCCATGTGGCTACCCTTCCCCTAAATTTCTTACATATGGTCAACATTTTATCATAGACTGTAGTATTTTCTATTAATTTATCATAGTAAAAATTAGTCTATTTGCTAACATGGCAGTCTATGTTTTTTTGGATGTCCCAAAAAACTTTAGTACATCTTCAATCATGTCAAATAAAACATAAGTGTCAATGATAACATCAAGTTGGGTTTAAAGAAAAAAGCCAATGTTCTTGTGCAACGTCTATAAAAATCTACCTCATCAAGCCAGATGTCCTTTGACATCTTCATGTTTTAACGGACATCACACGTTAGTGGTAAAAGACAGCCAAAAATGTGGACTTCTTATTGTGAAATGTAGCCAAATGTGAAGAAGATGTATTATAGGCCATGCAATCCAATGCATGCATGACCAACTTCTTGTTTGCTAATATTCACTAAGAGCATCCCTATCCCTGCTGAGCATACGAGGCCGAGACTCCACGCTTTAGGGCCCAAAGCCAAAACAACCTGCAATGTGGTGCTAGGTACTTTCTCTATGTGTATGGTGTCTCATTTTTATTTGAATACCTTAGCTTAGGGTGAGCAAGGAGATTTTTGATCGAGCCCAAAGTTGACCAAATTTTGCATTGGGGTGTGAGTGGGGAGTAGTTGGAGAGTGCAAGGGCCAGTTGGAGTCAAGAGTCAATTCAAGTTTGAATTTGACTTTAGTGTAATCATTATAAGATGGAAGAAATCCCATGCTATAGCTCAAATGCTCAAGTTCCGACCCATGTTGGGGAGGGCCCAACTCACCGAGTACTCTACAGTCGCTAAACCCGCCATCGTCGCTTAACTGTAGGGATTTAAATTTTACCGCCCCACGGTAGCAATGTTCTAACTATTCTTCCAAGTTTGGACTCTTTGACAATAAAACAAAGTGATGACAAGATGATGCTTCCTGAATTTGCGCTCCAAATCCAAATGCCCAAGTACGACACGATTCCATATGCAACAAGGCTTTTGAGGAACTTGCTCTAAGATTAGACAATGGCAAGTTCACGGAGGAGTACAAATCAAAGCCCGGGCTTGCTATAGACAACATCAAGCCCCTTCTAAATGAAAGAGTGGAGATGCTCTTGATGGCAAAGGCTTGCAACAATATGGTAAAAATGGCTGGGGATTCAACTTGACTACATTAAGCTTAATAAGTTATGTACTGGTATTCAACAATGGAAGTGATTGTTTAACCTCTTACTACTCATGTGAAGTAAGATATTTAGCCTCTGGACTGTTTGGGGTGACGGTGGACATTGATTGTGAAGTTGTTATGTCATTCAACAATGGAAGTGATGTTTTAACCTCTTACTACTCAAGTGAAGTAAGATATTTAGCCTCTAGAGTACTATTTGGAATGATGGTGGACATTGATGGTGAAGTTGTTATGTTATTCCATAACTTTCAGGATTTCAGAGGTGTACTTCACCACTTGCTGACGAGACAAGTTAACACAAATATGATCAATAGTATTTTATGATATACTTAAAGGAGGCAATTCAATCTAGGTAGAATAAATTGCGATTTAACCCCTAAAGTCCCAAGGCCATTTTTTTGTCAAAAATCACTCAAAACTGCTACTTTTGTTGCGTTCATCTAAAAGATGAGAAAAATTATTTTTTTTTAGAAAATAACCGTAGGATCTTATACTACACTTTTTACAGATCATGTAGTAAAAATTTGTGATTTTTGACCGTACGGATTGAAAGATATCAGCATTCAAAGTGAAAGAAAAAGTTTTTTTCAAGAAGATGCTCTCATTGCCCGAAAAACAAGATTGTCCATAACTTTCTCATAAAAAGTCCAAATGAAATGAATCAAAGCTTCCCAAATAGGCAAAAATATAATCTATAAGGAAAAAAAATTAAAAAAATTAAATTAAATTTTTTGCAAAATTTTTTTGCTGCCCCTTCTCCCCTGTTTTGAGCTTATTTGGGCATAACTTTTGCTCCCGGGCACCGATTGAAAAAATTACATTCCCCAAAAGCTACTAAGTTTTTCTATCTTATGGGAAAGTTTCAGAAAGTTTCATTAAAAATTGAGCTCATAGGAACCTGCCCAAAATCCATTTTGTCCCCCGTAGGGACAATGGGACTTTAGGGGTTAAAAAAAAATTGATACCCCATCTATGCATCATAAATTAACTCAAAGAATTAAAATCTATTAAGGGAAATGTGAGATTTCAAGTTAACTTTCACCCCTCTCAAATTTGATTATAATTACATGGAAGCTTCTAATCAAAAGTTACTAAAAAACTTTTAAGAGATAGAAAGGTATTTTTTTCAAAGCCATTCTTTAAAATTTGCCTGTAATGAAATGCACTACATGCTATATAAATTATAATTTTCTTAACCTTTTCAATTTGGGGTAAGCCCTTGCACCATATCATATCCACTAACTACGTTCAACTATGCACCTCATAGATGGTCATAACCCTCACGTTACTTTAGATATAGTTTAATCCCTAAAGTCCCATTGTCCCTTTGGGGACAAGATGGATTTTGGGCAAGCTACTACAACTTCAACATTCATCAATATTTTCTGAAACTTTTTGTGAAGATAGAAAAACACATTAGTTTTATGGGAATATAATTTTTATTTCAATCGGTGCCCTGGAGCAAAAATTATAGCACAAAAGGTCGTTTTTTTTTGTGCGGCGGGCAGAAATCTTCTCCCACAAAAACATTTTAAAAAATTTCAAATATTATTTTCTCATAGATTGTAGTTTTATCTATATGGGGAGCTTTGATTCATTTCATTTGGATTTGTTATGTGAAAGTTATGGACAATCTTATTTTTCAGGCAATTAGAGAATCTTTTTGGAAAAATAACTTGTAGGACTCATTTCTAAATGCAATTTTCACAATTTTTCAAAAACAATTGTAGGACACGTCTAATTTTGCTTGCTAAAACAATTTCACCATTGGGACTATAGTGTTTTAATCCCATCTTAGAGCTATTGACGATTTAGTTTTTCTTTCAATCTTGGACCTACTTCTATTTAACAATTTTTTAAAGAATGAAAATCATGTGTATTTTTTTGGAATTTTTTTTCCCAGATTATCAACTCAAATATTCAACTTAAAGAAAATTAAATTCAAAGTCTGTAGTACAATTTTCTTTTACAGATGGGGGTCAAAGTCATTTGAAATTGCAAGTTAGTGTTCAAAAAATTAATTTTTCCAACTTTGAATGCTAATATCTTCTAATCTATATGGTCAAACTTTATGAAATTTTTACCACATGATCTGAGATAAGTTAAGTACAAGATCCTACAATTAGATTCTAGAAAAATTATTTTTTCTCTTTTCTTAGATGAACGCATCAAAACTGGCAGTTTTGAGTCGTTTTTGACAGAAAAATGCCTTGAGACTTTAAGGGTTAAAAGGCAAAAGAAGTTGGCTTAGATTTAC
Source organism: Neckera pumila (assembly GCA_963969595.1). NCBI lineage: Eukaryota > Viridiplantae > Streptophyta > Bryopsida > Hypnales > Neckeraceae > Neckera > Neckera pumila. The sequence continues at coordinate 11,595,944 of OZ018412.1, forward strand.
TTTCCCTACCATCTCATGCCTCTCAACCCTTGCAATTTCAACCATTGGATATTGTCTTTGAATCCTTTAATCCCTAAAGGACCAACATGCATTTTTTGGTTGTATAGAAATTTTGGGTAGGTACGTGTGACTAGAGATATCCATATTTGAGGCTGAAATTTTAATAGAAGGTGGGGACTAGGAATATCTTCATGTGTACCAAGTTTCATGACATTCCGAAATATGAGTCAAAAGTTGTGACCTAATATGTTACTTTTTTTTGTAAATTGGCCGTTTGGGCAGATAAAAAAAAATCATTTTTTCCGGAATTTTTTGTTTGAAATTGTTTCTCTACAGTTATGTATACTTAAAAAGCTTTGAGTCATTCCATTTCAATCAATAAGTCAAAAGTTATGAGGGTTTTTCGTTTGCGGGTAGTTATGGATTGTCTACTCTAAAAAAAATTTAAAGTTGTTTATTTAACTCAATTTTCAATATTTTTGGGAAAAAAAAAATCCTAGGATGTAGATTGATTATTACAACATTACAACCGTTGGGATGCCATTGGGATCGGCATTTTAAATTCCATGATTAAATTTTTAACAATTTAGTATTTTGAATCATTTTCTACTTCTTTCTACTTATTATTTTTTTCCTATATGTTGTACTATTCCAAATGGTGTGAAATTTTTCAAGCTTATTGACAACTTGTTTAGGAAACTGAAATTCAAAGAAGCACCACCTTTATCGGTATTTTTTCATTGAAAAGTGAGCTCGCCAAGTGCAGCTGCCCAGATTTTCGCAGGATTGAAAAAATGGTTTTCAAGACTTTGAATGCTTATATTTTATGATCCACACGGTGGAGTTTTCTGAAATTTCTATAACATGTTTTTAAAATATCATACTACAAGATCCTATGGTTACATGTGTCAAAAATTGTTTTTTTCCAAAAAAAAGGTAGTTGTATTAGAAATGGCAATTTTGGAGCGTTTTTGGTGATTACATAGTTATGAAACTTTAGGGGTTAAAGTAGCATTTAGAGCATACAGTAGCATCCAGACAACAATTCACAATTGTACAATGGGTTTTTTGGAGGTTATAAAAAGACATGAAAAGGTAAAATATCAAGACAGAGTTTAGAAGCACCAGTATATGGTCTTTAAATTCAAACAAACTAGACAAGAAGATGAGACCAAGTAAGGGATTTTTTTTTAAACTTCAAAGTACAAATAATAGAGATCCTAGATGAAGATATATTATCTACACAAGGGAGTGTGTACCATTACTATGTGGATGTGGATGTTGATGTAGACATTGAAAATAACACAGTCTTTTCTAGTGAAAAAGAAAGATCAAAGGCAAGGAAAAGGAGTGAGCTAAATTCTCATTATTCTGAGTCCATTACTTTGACAAGTACCTCATACATTGAAGATTTGGAGACCATAGCCTATAAAAGAGTGCTAGCTCAAGAAGAAGTCAACAAGAGAAGAGAAGAGGCAATGAAGAAAAATAAGCATTAAAGAAGATTGGGAGAAGGAGACAAACAAGATAGCAAGAGAAATGGATAGACTTGAAAAGAATTGGTGTAACCCTCAAATTCTTGAGGCCTCTTTTTTGTCAAAAACTAGTCAGAACTACCAATTCTATTGTACAGTGCCAAAAAACTTAGAAATTGTGTTTCTTCTATACCCGATTATAGGATCTTGTTCAAGATGTACTAAAATAGAAATGTATGGAACAAATTTCAAAAACTTTGACCACATGGATTGCAAGATATTTGTGTTTGAAATGATTAAATGCGGGTTTTTTGTTGCTTGATTAGATTTTAAGGCTTTGAATCCTCTTAGCTTAAAATTCTTGCATTGCAAATTTTTGAATTTCTAATTTTTTATATTGAAGAATTGAGTTGATCTTCTATGAGAAAAAACTTAAAAAACACACACTTGATTTTTTATTATTTTTAAAATGAAGTAGAAGTAGGTATAAGATAGAAGGGAAAACCAAATTGTTGGTAGTTCTAAGATGAAATTGAAAATCACTAATTTTAATAGTGAGATTGTTCTAGAAAGTTAAATAAACCTTGTTAAATTCATATTTTTGAAAATTATGAAAATTATGATAAAAAATGAATCCTACAAGTTATTTTTTTAAGAAGATGCTTAGATTGCCCCCAAAACAAGATTGTCTGTAAATTTATCAACACTAATCAAAATAGAATGAATCAAATCTTCCATAAAGACAAAAATATTGTCTATAAGGAATAAATTTAAAAATTTATTTTGGCTTTCTGTGAGTTTTTGGTTTTGCCCGATAGATTTTGCTCTATACTTAGGGCAGCATAACTTTTGCTCTTGGGCTCACATTGAAATAAAAATTATATAAATCATAAAAAGCTCATGTGTTTTCCTATCTTCAAAAAAAATTTCAAAAAATCACAAGCAAAATTAGACAGTAGGAACTTACCCAAACCCCATTTTATCATGCGATAGGACAATGCACGGGATTGTTTAGGAATTAATGTAATGTGGAGCTTGAAAGCAATTAAAGCAACTAGAGAAGCCTTGCATCAAAAGTTCAAGTCCAACCAACCTATCACTAAAAGATCTCCTCATTGTGTCTACCAATTTAAATAATGCAAAAACAACCAAAAGGTAGCAATAGAGAGATTGAATGCAAAACAAGTAAGACTTCTAGTAGAAGGTTCAATACCTTTCTTGCTTTTACTAATAGAGGTGCCATGGACTCATGTTTAGTGGGTGAGTAGAAGAAACACTTAGATTGAAGTGTGTTGACACCAAAGAATTGACAATTATCGTATTATAATCTACCAAAGCACACACACCAAAAATTAAAACATGGAGGATTTATACAACCAACACTATTATGATACAAACAAAAATGGACATGCAAAGAATTCATTGCACTAAAAAATGTGGACTATGAATCTTATTATAGCAGACCGTAGAAGACTGGACAAGATATAGATGTACATAAGACATCTTTGAGGTAGGTGCCATGACGTATTAAAATCATAGAACAAAAGTGAAAGGCATAACATTGGTATTGGTAGTGATTAAGATCTATTGGCCAGGGCTTTTTTTTGGACTTGTTGTGAGCTCCCAATTTGTCACTCGGGACTCACTATTTTCTTTTTTTTGTTTCTTGCAAGTTTGAGTATACTTTTAGCTACAAAAAGCCTCCAAAAGAGTATAAGACCAAAATAGGTATGTCATATGTCAATATAGTATTTGGTCCCTTATTAGTAAGTTGCCCTCAACTAAACCCAATTCTCGTTTGTAAATAGGTATAAACCGGGATTTCATGTGATTAAAATGTTTTTTAGTAAATAGGACTAGAATCGTCAAATCTATGGTGTATGTGACATCTTAAGGCTTGAATTGGTCTGAGAAAATACCGTTGAGGTCATATATCCATTTTCAAAGATAAGTTTCACTTTCCCCATTTTATCGACAAAATAACAGAAACCCTAATTATTAGGCCTGTAGGAGTTACAACCTCAAGACGAACACCTAGGAGGAATCTAGGGATGTAGTACGTTGTTCTTGGGTGGAAATTGCATTTGGAGATCAACATCAAAATCAGTTGGCCAAGATTCCCCCCTACGCAGAAGATTCTTGAGTTATCGATTTTAAAAGGAGAAGACAAGGTTTGATTCTCTTATGACCTTTGTGCAAAGTAAAAATAAGAGCTTGCACATCCTTTTTGGAATTCCATGAGAGATTCCATAAAAAAATTTGAAATTTTTTGACTTAGAGAAAATGCCTTTCCGAATGGTCAACCACCAAAACCTTCGATGGTAAATTCTTGGAAATTATCCAGGTTGCGGTAAAATCTCACTAAAAATCAAACTAATTTTTTTTATGCTAATAAGATGCTCCAACAAGTTTCAAGACATTCCGATAGTCAGAGGTGCCCAAACCGGCGAGATTCCCTGACAATTACCAAATTTTAAGAATGCGATGGAATTGACCGACATCCTGAGAGCACACGGAATCAGAATGAGGTTGAAGTTGGATCTTTTCTTACTCCCTTATACCTTCTAAAGAACTTAGATTAGTTACTTTTCTCAGAAAAGTCAAACTCCAAACACGAGATTTTTACCCCTTTTTGGTGTTCCGTTAGCACTAAATATTGTTGAATTTTTGACGTCAAAATTAGGGGGTGGAGGACTTTTTGACTAAAAATGGCCTTCTAAAGCCAATGGTGCAATCCGTTTGTGATTTGAAGTTGTTCTCCAAAAGTTAGAAGTTTGATTCAGTGTAGAAAGTCAAAATTTAGAAGATTAGGATGAAAATCTTAAGTGATAAGTTTACTATTAGAAAAAGAGAGGGGGATGAGCACCCTTGGAAATGTATATAAGGGGCTCACTTTTCTCCCCTTTGGGCCATTATTTTGGTCTTCAAGTCATGTTGGTCCATTTGTTTGGACTTTTTGGCCATGTAAAGCCAAAGTTGCAAATGTGTGTTTTTGGAGCATTTTAAGCTCCATTGTTGCTACTTTTGAAGCTCTCTTTAAAGGACATTGGGGTCCCTTCAAAGTTTGTCTTTGCTTTCATGTTTTGGACTTGTAATACTAACTTGGACCTTATGTTGTAGAATCTTGAGAGTTTTTACTAACCTTGTGCTAATCCTAAAGCATAAATCCCCCTCCGTACCTTGGCGATGCTGCTTAGGGGGGTTCTCTAGTGTTTTCTTTAAACCATTGCGTATTAGACTATGATTCACTAACATGTGTTGTGTTGTTTAGAATGTATCAACCAACCTTATTAACCCCTAAAGTTTCACGACTATGTAATCACCAAAAACGCTCCCAAACTGCCATTTCTAACACAACTACCAAATTTTTGGAAAAAAACAATTTTTGACATGTAACCGTAGGATCTTGTAGTATGATATTTTGAAAACATGTGGTAAAAATTTCAGAAAATTCCACCGTGTGGATCATAAGATATAAGCATTCAAAGTCTTGAAAACCATTTTTTCAATCCTGCGAAAATCCGGGCAGCTGCACTTTGCAAGCTCACTTTTCAATGAAAAAATGCCGATAAAGGTGGTGCTTCTTTAAATTCAGTTTCCTAAACAAGTTGTCTATATGCTTGAAAATTTTCACATCATTTGGAATTGTACAACATATAGGAAAAAAATAGCAAGTAGAAAGAAGTAGAAAATGACTCAAAATACTAAATTGTTAAAAATTTAATCATGGAATTTAAAAATGCCAATCCCAATGGTTGTAATGTTGTAATAATCAATCTACATCCTAAGATTCTATTTTTTTCCAAAAATATTGAAAATTGAGTTAAATAAACGACTTTAAAGTTTTTTTTAGAGTAGAGAATCCATAACTGCTCGCAAACCAAAAACCCTCATAACTTTTGACTCATTGATTGAAATGGAGTGACTCAAAGCTTTTTAAGTATATATAAATGTAGAGAACCAATTTCAAAAAAAAATTCCGGAAAAAATGATTTTTTCTGATCTGCCCAAACTGCCCGGTTACGAAAAAAAGTAACATATCAGGTCACAACTTTTGACTCGTATTTCAAAATGTCATGAAACTTGGTACACATGAAGATATTCCTCGCCCCCACCTTCTATTAAAATTTCAGCCTCAAATATGGATATCTCTAGTCACACGTACCTGCCCAAAATTTCTATACAGCCAAAAAACGCATGTTGGTCCTTTAGGGGTTAACAAAACCGTTGTCCAACCTTGTCCTAAGTTTCTTGCAAAACTCCACATACAGCAAAGCTTTGACTTCATATGGTTTGATTGTCTAGAGATTTTTAGTGATTTATCAAAGCACGGTGAAGCTTTGACTTTGTTTAGTTTAAGTTTCTTAGAAATTTGGAGATTTACAAAAGCGTGGCAAAGCTTTGACTTAGTTTAGTTTATGTTTCTTAGAAATTTGGAGATTTACAAAAACACGGCGAAGCTTTGACTTCATGTAGTGTAAATTGGTTAGAAATTTAGAGATTTACAAAAACACGGCAAAGCTTTGACTTTGTATATTCTAAAAATTCCCAAAAAATTAGAAGTTGTCATATTCTCCAAGTTTAGTTTCCAAAACATTTGTTTTGGAATTCCAAGTTTAGTGTTCCAAAACTAGTAATTAGCCTTCAAGGTTCATATATTAGTTAGACTTTTAGCCTCCCAAAAAAGAAATGAGCCTTGGCATAAAAACATTCAAGGAAAATAACCGGATGTGAAAAATCAAGCAATTGGCTAGGCCCAACAATAACTGCCGGCCCAACACCATCCGGCGACCACCAACCAATCGGAAGCCGCCATGTCAACGGACAGGAGGGTGTCCGGCCAGCCAGTGGCCGCCACGTGTGGGGGCCCCGGTCGAGCTTCGTGAAGGGGCTATGAGGACGAACAGCGCGCAGCCCGATTGTGGACTGCCGAGTTCTAGACCTCCAGGCCGTAAGGCAATTTTTTGGGAATTGGATTCTGGGCTCAAAAGATTGATCCTAGGAGGAAAATTTAACCTCAAAAAATAAAATAAAACGCTTGGCATTCTAGGAGTATAGGAAAAAATAAGCATTAGTGAAATAAAATTAGCAAGTAGAAGTAGGATTTACTAGGTAGGGTAGGAATTAAGGAAGAAATCTTAGGTGCAACATTTCCGTTGCCAAAATCTTACAAGTATCATAGTAGCTCTCGAAACTCCATGAGGTAGAACTCAAATTGCAAATGAAGAGATGAAGAGACAATTTTGAGTTGAAGGGGAGTTAGGATTCAAAACAAGATTAGAAGAAAATCTTGGAAAACCATTTTGGATCATTAGAAGGAAATAGAATAATAATTGACCAAGATAGGATAGGGGGTTGGCGGTCAATTATTGTTTAGAAGGTTGAATTCAATTATTATTTCCAAAACTAGTCAACCCTTGGAATAGTTGAATAATTGAGTTACAATAATATTAAAAGAAAAAGATGGAGTAGAGGTAGAAGAGAAAGAAGGAAGTAGTGAAAAAAAAAAAATTGTATTAAATATCTATCTTTAAGCAGTGAGCAAAAATCCAAGATTACATCTAAAGATGGCGAACCAAGAGTATCTGGAGGAGCTACTCTATAATACAGCGGATGAAGCTCAACTCAAGGTATTCACTAAATTCTTCCCTTCTTTTTGAATTATTTAGATTTACCACTTTAAACACTTAGCCAAACTTAGCCAAACTTCAAGGTCAATTCAGGAAGTCAAGATTAGGTTTTTCCCCAAGTTCGTTCCTTAAAGTCTGTAGATTAAGGCTAGGGCTTTCCAAAAACATATTACACTTAAGAAATAGGGCTAAAACGAGTGAGAAATAAAGGAATGAAGTTTAGAACCTAAATTAGATGAAAAGTAATTAGAAGTGACCAAGAAGAACTAAATTAGGAATCTCTTAAGTAGAATTAATCCAGATCTCAAAAGTAAAGTTAGAAGTTAATTTCCAAATTAGGGTTAGTAGTAATCAATGGATGAAGTTTTAAATACTAATCATCGATCAAACTTCATCCATCAATAACTTTTCATAGGATTGGTGGATTTTCAAGTAAGATAACATTTTGGAAAGCTTAGATTAGCCCCTTCAAGGAATAACTCTAAAAACACTAAAAATAATAACCGACCAAAGAACAAGGATAGAAGGATTAGGTCATTTCAACTTGACCAAAGAAAGGTGTTAGCATTAGGAATTCAAATTAGGAACCTCAAGTAATTCCAAAGTGATTCAAACTTCAAGAAAGATTAAAAACCATAGGAGATAATCAAGGATGAAGTTTGGGTTAAGGAATGGATGAAGTCAACTTAAATTGGTTCATCCAAGTCAAAACTTAGGATTTAGGCAGAGCCTATCTATTTGGAATTAGGATTCAATTTTCAAGGATAATTGAATTAGGGAGTACGTTCTAAATTGTGGATGAAGTTTAAATAGCTTCAGAAGGGCTAAACTTCATCCCTCAATAACTTTTGCTAGGAAAATGGGATAGGGTTGAATTTTATGTTTTTGGAAATGGCATGAAGTTTTCTATCACTTAAAATTGTTAAATTTAGACTATAACAAGTCCCAACTCAAAACCACCATGACCTCTGTTGATTGAAGAAATTAGAGTAAAAATTGTCAATTGTTGCATTTCTTTGGTTTTTGTATACATTGTGGATGTTAGGAACTTAGAAAAAGATCCATTGCTTGGAAGGCACAATGAATTGACACTAGGCACCCATAGGTTGATCGATAATCCACACGAAAACTGAAGCCCGATTGTGCTCGATTATTTATCAAAGGTGGGTAAATAAGCGCTCATACTCGTGTCCCTTCCTTTAGCTTCACAGCACAGGCCGATTTTTGGAAAGACAGAGCTGTAGTGGCCAAATTTGTCAGAATCTGGCGAAAATTCAAAGGAGAAGATAGTATCAACAACAATATAGAAGGTGGTGGGCATTTAAGAACAATGACTAATAAATTTTGTCTAAATCTACATATTTATTGCTACACAGATTTGATGGAGGACCTGATTGAACCTATCAAAGAAGAAAAACAACAAAATAAGCAAGGAGTAAACAAAAGAAGATATCATCAAAAAAAGATTGGGGTGTTACATGTATAGCTAAGGAAAATGACACGGTCTAAGTAATGGTGTAGTTAATGTTCATATAAGTCGCAAATCTTAGGTACAAAGACAATCCTCTTGGTGAAGGTTGTGGTGCCGAGTATGCCAATCTCGCCCTACTAGGAGCGAGGAAGTGCTTACCATGTTGTAGAAAGAGTGAATCCATTGAGTTGGTGTAGTTGTAGCAAGTGTAAAATAAATAGGTGACTTTGTGGAAGGGATGAAATGCAACAAATCAAACAATGAGAATCATCAAAGGTTTTTGCATAGAGCAAGTGAGATATGGATTGGGGCGACTAGCTACATATAGTGGAATACCAAGTTGAACCCCTCATGTTGTAGGTAGAAGAAATATGATACGACACTAGATTCAATTAAGTTGGTGTCAATGCGGCTTGATTGCAAATTGTAGAAGCATACATGTAGAAATTGGCACAAGCATAAAACCCTGGAGAACAATCCATTGCAATTTGTTGATCACCAATATAGTATGCATTTCTATGCCAATGAAATTTATTGTTCTAGGTACTCATTTTAAGAATAAGAAAGGTGATTCAGGAATTTAATTGGATGGTGGTGATAGGTCTCAACGACTTTAATTTAAATACTGTATGCCATCAATTTTATATCCCATGTGATGACCTTCATGAGTTGGCACCAAGGCAAAGAAGGAGACTAATGTTGTCACTATGGCAAGAATGGTTTTGGAATTGCTACTTTAAGAGGGTCTGTAATGACATTTTTGGATTTTCTAGCAGGACTTCTAAATTTGCAATATTTACAAGATATTCTTAGATTCCAATTCTTGTCCCTCTATGTTTTTAATCTTTTCAAAATTTTATCTTTTCAAAATAAAATTTCTATAGTTTCGTATCTCACAAGGGTCAAACCACAAATAGAAATACAAATTGGATGCTCCACTTTAATTCATATTGCCTCTCTATTGCCTTCAGTCAAATCCTAAACTTAATTTGCTTCTACATATTATACTTTCAAGTATATTCGGAATGGGTGTTATGAACTTTCATATATCACTTCAACAGCAATGGGCCATGCAAAGCTACCTTCAAGCATACTAAAATTCAATTTGTTAAAACTCTAGAAGTTCCTTCATAATAATTGTTAATAATTATTTCTAATTATTCATAATTGTTGAGGGTGCTAATTTATGTGAAATGGCCTCAATAGTCTCTAAATCTTCTTTTCACATTGACAAGATTCAAAGTCTCACACGTTCAATTGGTTAACTTCTAAAGTCCCAAGGATCTCTTTGAATACTACTATACAATTAGAGTAGTTTCTTGTGATCTTAATTTTTGGTATAATTTTTGAATTTTTTTAAAAAGAAAAAAACATTAGCTATTTGGAATATAATTTAGTTTCAATCGGTGCATGGGGAAAAAAACTATATTCTTCTAAGCTCAAAAGAATTAAGCATGGACAACAAATAAAATCCACAAAACCTTAAAATAAAATTTTCAAAAATAGATTATATTTTTGTCTATATGAAAAGTTTTAGTTCATTCTATGTGGATAATTGATGAGAAAGTTATCAAGCATCTTGTTTTGTAGGCAATTATAGCATCTTCTTGAAAGAAAAATGCATTCTATTTGTTTTTTTAGTAAAATCTTCACAATTAAAAAAAAAAGAATAACTTTGATTGTTTGAACAATCCTGCAATTGAGATTAGCATTAGAAGGGATTTGGAGGCCTTGGAGGGCCATTTCAGACCCGTTTTCCAATCTGGTCTAATTATGTGAACAGCAATATAGGCTGTCAGAAAAAAAATTATATATATATATATTATTTTAAGCAAAAAAAAATGACGTGGCAGTCACTATGCCACATTAGCTAGCTGTTGCAGCTGCATTCTTGCAGTCTGAGAGAGGAGGGGAATTTGCAACCCTCCAAGGCCCCCAAATCCCTATTAATGTGTGTTTCAATTCCATCTTAGAACTATTAATAATTTAGCTTTTCAACTCTATCTCGTACCTACTTCAACTTAACAAACTTTTATTGAATAAAAAACATGTTTTTGGGTGGTTTTTTTTCCTCAATTCTCTACTCAATTCTTCAACAATTTTTAAGAAAGTTCAAAATTTGAAAAGCTTTTTTATTAAGAGACAAGGATTCAAAGTCTACTAAACTAGTTTGTTACAATGCTCCAAACCAAGTTTTCTTCACTTTAAACACAAATATCTTGCAATCTATGTAATTTAAGTTTCTAAAATTTCTTCAATGCATTTTTGTACTAGTCTATTTCAAGATTCTAAAGTTAAATATGCAAGCAATAATAATAATTTTTTTTTTTGCTCTTTGCACTAGAAATGGCAATTTCGAGTGCTTTTTGTTGAAAAAAGGGCCTTTGGAACTAAGAGGTAAAATGATAATAAAAATAGAAGATGATCGGACACACTGCTTAGTCATTGCTTTGTAAGGTAGGAGGTCCATAAAGTATTTGGGCTCTAAAATTGCCTACCTATTCAAATGTACACTCTTTGTGCACGTTGCTTTTTCATTGAACCAACAATGTACCAATAGTTTACATTTTAGGAGATGGACAATTTTCAGAGCCCATTGCATTTCAACTTCAAAAATTCACAACTAATTTTATAAAACTCCAAAAAATATGAAACAACTTGGGTTAGATGCCAATTCCACATGTCTTTCAAGGAAGTTTACTGGAAAACATTGTAGAAGTTTCACCTCCACAAATCCAACTTCATCTCTTAAATGGGCGCTTTATAGACCTCCTAACTTACACATGTTGGTACTCCCTAAGGTGGTTTGCTCTTAAACCGACCATTTAAGAGATGATTGCCTTTTGGAGGAAGTAAAACTCCTTACAACAATATTATATAAATTTTAATAAGAAGAAAAATGGAATTGGAATCTAACCCAAGTTGTTTCATATTTTTTGGACCTGTTTGGATTTAGTTACAAATTTTTGAAGTTGAAATGTGCACTACTCGTACATTGAAGAAAATAAAGTGTACCTCTTTGTCGTGATTGCTTTTAGAGCACTCTTGCTTTTAGAGCAGACTACTTAATGTAGAAACACCCATTAGCGTCCCTACAACCATTTATATACCTTAGACTATCACCAAACCTGTCCTTAAACTTCTCATTAACCCCTAAAGGACCATTAGATGAGATTTGGGGGTCTTGGAGGGCTCCAAGTTCCCCTGCTATCTGCTGCGTTCCTAGACTGCGAAAACGCAATAGTAGCCACTAGCTGACGTGGTCAAGTAACTGCCACGTCATTTTTTGAAAAAAAAAAAAAAAAAAAAAATTGCTTAAAATGATATTTTGGTAAAAAAAACTTTTTTTTTGTTTTTTTTTGTTTGAAAAAAAAAATTCTGACACATCCGTACTAGCGTTCACTAAATCTGGGCAGATCAGGGAACAAGCCTGAAACGGCCCTCCAAGACCCCCAAATATCATCTAATGCGTTGTCTCTTCGGGGGACAAATGCGTTTTCGGGCAGGTACTTATGGGCTGAAATTTTGTTGTGATTTTTGAAACCTTTTTTGAAGATAGAAAAAATTGATAAGCTTTGTGGGAATATAATTTTTTTCACAATCGGTGCCTGGGAAAAAAAGTTATGACCAAATAAGCTTAAAACAAGGGACGGCGGGCAGCCTGGGCAGCAAAAAAAATGGACAAAAATTTGAAATTTTTTTAAAATATTTTTTCTTATAGATAATGTTTTTGTCTATCTGGAAAGCTTTGATCATTTCATTTGGATTTGTTATAAGAAAGTTATGAACATTCTTGTTTTCTGGACAATTAGAGCATCTTCTTGAAAAAAATAACTTCTAGGATGCATTTCTGAATGAAAATTTTCAAATTTTTCATTTTTTTTTTTTGCATGGTTTATATTACTTGCTAGAACAATCTCACCATTGGGATTAGTGCATTTTAATTCCTTCTAAAATATATGAATATTTTAGATTTTCCTTCTATCTCGTATCTACTTCCACTTAATAACTTTTTAAAGAATGATAATTAATTTTTTTGAATTTTTTTTTTCCTAGACTCTCAACTCAATTCTCTACTACAAAGATTTAAAGCTCAAAACTCTGTAGTGCAAAAATTTAAGTTAAAGATGTTCAAAGTCAAAAATCTAGTCCCGCAATGTGCTGAAAAATTTGTTTTTTTCACTGTAAATGCAGATATCTTGCAATCTGTGCAGTCAAAAATTCTGAAATTTTTTTCACACACTCTCATATTAACTAGGTGTAAGGTTGGATGTGAAAAAAAAAACATTTTTCAAATTTCTTTTACTTTTTGCTATAGAAATGGCAATTTTGAGTGTTTTTTGGCAGAAAAAGGGCCTCGGTCCTTTAGGGGTTATTGCGTCCATGAAATGCTTGGCTCTAACTCGTTGACACATTTGAAGGACACATAGTTAACTAACTCTCATTTGCTAACTGCTGATTTTTGTTGATTTCAGTTTTGGGTCCACCTATGTGACAATTTCAAAGGTCTTGGGAGCCGTCTCTTTGAAAAATCATAGAAATTACATACCACATCCAAAAAATCTAATTTTTTTTTGGAATATTCATCATTTTCACTCGCCAATACTACAGAAATATTAATTTTAGGAAAAGTTGCCTCCCACTATGCTGAATTGCTTAGTATTGACGGTTTTGGGTGCTTCCACCTCAACCCGAGAACACTGTGAGCTCTGCCTGTGCTTGTTGAGGATGCTCACATGTGTAACCGATCATCGAGAATCTATTGCTTGGGAATCCAAAGGAAGATTTCTGACCACAGTAGGTGCACTAACTTAACTCATGTATGAGGTTAGAAGTTACTGGATAAGTTCAGTTACTGGAGTAGCTGTGCAGCATGGAAATCATGTCTCAAAAATAATAATAAATAATTAAATAATAATTAAACGATGCACCGAACGGCAATGGAATTCCGTTTTATTTCTCTCTAAAATAAATTAAAAATAATTAAGTTAAGTTAAATAAAATGAAATGAAATAAAATAAAAATAAACAAAAATGAATTGAAATGAATTAAAAATAAATAAACCATGCACCGACTGTCCACTTACCCTTGGATCCCTGCCCTGTAGTTATTAGCATCAGGATTGCCAGAGCGCTTGTTGATACACCCATATCCGGTCAACTGAAAGCGTTGGATCTTGGGATAAGGAACTAATAATTCCGTTTACCTTAAGTACAGAGCATTAAGTTAAGGAAAGATATAATTAAGTTACTGGGCAGTCCCTCACTGCGCGTTGGGATACGGGTTTCAGCTTTAGCCAGTGGCGGACGTTAAGGTAGATCAACCTATAACCACCCTGATTTGCAATTTGACTATCTTGGGGCTAATTCCATGAGAGACATATATTTTTTAGAGGTGTGCGTATGTTTCATGAATCAAACCCAAGTGAAATTATAATTTTCTGCTCAAAATTGTAATTTCTGTGAATTTTTGAAGTGTTTTACTAAAGTGACCGTGACTAGGGTCATAAACGCTCTAATAACAACCCATAACCACCTTCTTACGTCCCTATAAGCATCTAGGTATTCACCAATCAGCTATTGCCACATTACCCTAAATGACATAAATGCACTGATTTTGTCAGATTTCCAGATAGAATTGGCTCACTTCTGGACAGATTTGGATGGTGGAAAGGGTGGAAATGGGGCCAAAAACAGGGGGGCGGAAATGAGTTGGAGACGGAATTAGGTTGGTCTACTTTAAATTTGTCCCACAAAGTGGGCCCAGCTAGGTGAAAATGCAGGAATTTAATCCCGGGGAAAACGCAGGAATTTTTAATTAGCCACACATGATAAATCTTGCAAATTTAGAATTCATACTTGCAATGAAAGGTCCCAAATTATCTAGGAGAGGTCTAAAACATTCTTTAGAAACGGCACAAAATAGTATTTTTTTTAAACTTTTACCATGGATTCCTATGTTTTAACCTTGCCTGGTTCTACTTCATGCGACGGATTTAACGTCTCGCTTAGCTAGATTCCTGATTTGGATGAAGGCAGCCAATGCACAGGCTATCGTAACATTGGCAATCATGCAATGGTTTTCTCCATGTTGAGAAGGTATCATACTTCCATTAGAGAAAAACATCAACCCTCCGGAGGCCCTCTCGAGATTGACATGCCAAGCTATTTCAAACTTGGCCTATCAACTTGGAAAAGTACCTCCGATGAGCAGTCAAAGTGTATGACTGCTTGCCAAAGCAATCAAACTTTGCAAATCTTTATTTTTTTATTTTAAGATTATATATATATATAATTTTTACTCGTAAATCTGGGTTCTTGCGCCACTATTACTGTAGTTTTAGCTGCACGGAAATAGGGGGGAAATAAATTTTCAGGCCCAATAAACGAAATTTCAAGATACTAAAGAGGTATGTGGAATAGCCCTCCGGAGGGCTGATTTTTTCTCTAATGTCTAGATGTCTTGGAGGGACTTATCAGTTAATGCGAGGATTAGAGTTGGTTGAAGAACCACATGAGAAAATTTTATTTATCATAGGGGAGTCCTTTTAACCCCTAAAAGACCAAGGTGATTTTCCTATCAGAAACCACTCAAAACTGTCATTTCTATTGCAAAGAGAAAAGAACTTTAAAAATAGTTTTTTTTGCATATCCAATTGTAAGATCTTATACTTGACTTGTATATGAATCCATGAGAGAAATTTCAAAAACTTTGACCATGTAGATTGTAAGATATATGCATTTAAAGTGAAGAAAACAAGTTTTTTTTGTACCTTGCTTGACTAGATTTTTTGGCTTTGAATCTTTCTAGTTCAAATTTTTTGCACTACTAATTTTGATTTTCTACTTATTTAAGTTAAATAGTTGAGTTGAAAATCTATAAATAGAAAATTAGGAAAAGAAGCACTTAATTTTCACTCATTAAAAAATTGTTAAATAGAGGTGGGTTCAAAATTGAAGAAAAATCTAAACTGTTAATTGAATCAGAATAATTCCAATGGTGAGATTTTTTTAGCAAGAAAACTTAACCTTGTATAACAATGTTTTTTGAAAAACTCTAAAAATTGCATTCAAAAATGAATTCTACAAATTATTTTTTCAAGAAGATATTTAGATTGCACTTAAAACTAAGATTGTCCATAACTTTTTCATTATTAGTCCAAATTGGATGAAACAAAGCTTCACATGTAGACATAAATATAATCTTTGAGAAAAAAATTTGAAAAAAAAATCATTTTGACTTTTTGTGATTTTTTTTGTGCTGCCTGCCGAACTCCATTTTTGCTTATTGTCCTATAACTTTTGCTTCCAGGCATCAATTAAAATAAAAATTACATATTCACAAAGCTCTTGCAAAAGTATACAGCCTCGAAAAATCCCAAAAAATATCATTAAAAATTGAGACAATAGAAACCTACTGGACCCGAATTGTCTCCCAAGGAGACAAACGGTCCTTTAGGGGTTAAAGGGTGCAAAAGGGACCCCTTCCTCATTGGTAAATAATGTTATGACAATTAAGGGATGCTTCACGCCATGACCAAAGGTCAAGAGGATGTGGGTTTCAAAAAGTCAAGACTTCAAGCTACTCGACGTTGACCCTTCACACAAGATGACCAAGTTCAAAGTGCCTACATGGCAACAAACTACCTACGTGGTGACGGACTCTTGAAGGAAATTTGGGTCAGTCAAAAATGGAGACTTGAAACTATACTTGAAAGTTTGTAAAATATTTTTTATAAAAAATAAGAAATTTACAAGATCTCAACCATTAAGATTGGTATGCGTTTGGACTTTAGGCTTGGCCTTGGGAGGCTTCACACTATGGCCATCCAAATTGAAAAGCCATAGAAGTTCATTGCCAAAGGTTTAGACTTTAGACTTGGATTTTGGAGGCTTCAAACTATGGCGGCTAAAGGTTTCATTTCTTATATATTATTGCCTATTTATTGCACATTTCTTTGAACTCTCAATAAAGTTTGGCCACTCAATCCCACGACCTTTTAACTTGGATGGCCATAGTTTGAAGTGCCCCTAAGGTATTCATTATTACACTATAAGAAATCCACGTTTTAGGAGACGTTAGCGTAATCCAAGCAGACGCATTTTTGTGGACGCAAAATAAAACAACGTGTGTTTTTATGTCAATAATAACGTCCAATGTAATATCTGGATGTTACATTGGACATTATTATTGACATAAAAACACAAGTTGTTTTATTTTGCGTCCACAAAAATGCATCTGTTTAGGTTACGCTAACATCATCTAAAATGCGGGTTTCTTATAGTGTTAAGAGTAGATAATATATTAACTTAATGAACTTAATTTTATGACATTACTAACCAAGGATAGATCGAGAATCCCCTTTTGTTCCTTTGGAAAATAAGCAAAAGGCCCATAACATTGCAACTTCCCAGCTAGCCAATGACACTCTACAATTTCCCAAGCATCGAATGATTTTATGCAAATTAAACTAAAATTCACTCCCAAGGTCTAAGGAGGGATTATCCCAATCTCCAAAGGGGAATGGTTTAAGTTGGTAACAATTTTATGTGCCTTTCATAACTTCTAGCCATTCTTTATTGGGTTAAATACACTATAAACCTACAAGAAATCTAAGGAATTGCATGATTTTATTTAAATTTTTTTATAAAATGCCAAGTCAGCTAATGACACAAGCATTGCAACTTCCTAGACATCCAATGACTTTATGCAAATTAAACAAAATTCACTCCCAAAGATCTAAAGGAGGATTATCCCAATCTCCAAAGGAGAATGGTGTAGGCTGGTAACAATATTATGTGCCTTTCATAAATTACAACCATTCTTTATCGGTTTAAATATACTATAAGCCTACAAGAAATCTAAAGAATAGCTAGGTTTTATTTTAAAAATGTATACAATGCCAAAATTTCTATCATAGTACCAAATAGCAATAACATAGTGTAAAATTAGTCTTATCCTCTAAAGTCCTTTTGGGGAATTCTTGGGATTTTTTGTAGATTAGTGTTACCTCAATTAGTGACATGATTTAAAAAAAAAAAAACTATGGATATGTAGAAAAGTACTAGGTTTGTTGGGTGAAAAAAAACATGATTCCATCACGTGGTGCATAAATTACGGGCTTTTTTCTAGAAAAAACAGTTCAAGCGACAATTAGATAAGGGAAAATTCATTGACTTTTGTGGAGGTAGACAAGGAGTTGCAATGATGTCCTTGCAAAAGGACAACGGATGCAAACATGGAGCCCGTGGAGCCTGTCATCTATTGGCAACCTTTGGATGGAAGCAATACAATCAATTAAGGCGGCGGGTGTCTAACGGTTGGGGGACGGGCTAGGGGGTGCAAACCAAATGAGTGTTGCCTATTTTCCCCGCCACACCTACACCACCCATCCTTTGTCAAATTCTTTGCAATGCAAGTGCCTCGTCTTGAAATTTTGCATGCCTACTTCAACTCCTTGTCAAGTAGTGCCTAATTGTAGCTTAATTTGATAATAAAAGTCAGGACAGACCACAAATATTGGGTGCTTCATTGAAGGGTAAGAATTAAGTTATAAAGAACTTGAAGATAAATTTGACAATGGTTTAAATGATTTTGATGAAGAGAGATCTTTGGAGGAACTCTAATGGTTTCTCAAATTACTTCATAATTGCAATAACTTGTCAAATCTTTGGAAGAGGTTGTTGAGTAACCCGTCTATGTGTTTGAATTCCAAACAAAGAGTGGCATTTTCAAATGGCATACATGAAAGGCACATGTACAATCTCCAAACAGAATTGTGGGACATTATTCAAGGAGTAGGTTAATTGCAATACCAACAATAGAGCGCCAAAAAGCTCATGGCAAAGAGTGGTGGGAAATAAGGGGTATTCTATTTTGGGAACCAACTTCCAAACATTATTTTTTTAGTTTTTATTCAAACCTTGAAATTTTGGCTTCAATAATTACTTTGATGATTGAATTATAGTGGATAAAACAGAAATTCTTGAAGTTACTTTTGGCAATAGAGAAAATTTAGTGTAATGATCCTTATGGCAAAATCCTCAAATTATTTGCATACCAAAGTGGCTACAAATTCACAAACAAACAATTCCACAGGTGACCACAATTGAAGTCAAATAGATTTTTTGGCAACAAGGCATTTCAAAATCAATAAAATTTGGCTATAAGCAAAACAAACATGCATTAGAAAATTCAATAAAAATTATATCATAAAACCAAAATCAATTTTAAAATCAATCATCTACTCTAAACAAAGAAATTAAATTTGGTAGGAGATCAAGACTCACTTGTCACCACTATAAGTCAATTAATCATAAGATAGCCGATACTTTATAATTCTTCATCCATCTTAGAATCTACTTTTTAAACCTACACAGAGCTCTAATAACTACAATAGTCATGAAATTATGTTTCAAACCACCCATCTTGAAAGTAATCGAAGTTTTGAAATCTGCCAGTGAATTCAACTCAATTGACATTACATTTTTAATTGCATTTATTTTTACTAGTGGTGACTCTTGTGAATTTATTGATTGAATCTTGTTTAGTTTTACATCCATCTTTAGTTACTTCAAAATAGTTTGAATAATATTTTTGCAAGCAATAATTAAGTTCAACTCAAAAACTTACATAATAAGTTCAATGAGTCAGATCAACATGCTACAAATCCATGCACTACTAATTGATCACCTGCACTAGTTGTATCAATGATCTTGCACTAGCTGAATGTATTGATGATCATGCGCTACTATGCAAAATTCCTCATATGATTCAACCTTTGATGATCATGCGCTACTAATCATACTCCCAGGCATACTAGGCTTTCACAATACTCAAATGCATTGGGAATGTAGTCTCCGGATCAGGCTTGGTAAAACTTTCTTTCTGTAATTACTATTGTGGGTAACAAAAAACAAGAACATCCATCAATGTGGATGCTAGAAAATGGCTATTAGCTTCTTCATTAAAGCTTGTGTATCGCCAACACAAGAAACTATAGCTTCAACAATGTTAGCAAAAATCTCCTTTGTCACCATCTTCGGTTTCCAGTGATTGGATGAAAATGAGTAGCCTAGTGCCAAGAGTCATTTTTGGTAAAAAAGAAAGCAAGGTGATTGATATCTATATCATTCAAATCCAAATATAGAGGTTGCCACCTCATGGAAGTGGTGGGATGAATACAATCAAGTTCTAAGGTGAAGTCCCCAAAAGCATTTGTATTGAATCTACTAGCTAGATTAAAATGAAGCTTGTAGAGATGCAACTAACATTGTTTGACTGCCGCTACATACTCATACGCATGGACATCTTGCCTTTGGGCAAACTTAATCATAGAATGAATAGCAATAAGCAAATACTATAAGAAACCCGTGTCTTTTGCGGATAGGCGATTTTGACATGAATGTGTCCCGGGTGGTGTCCGATCGTGTCAGTGTACTTTTTTCATTGGGGTTGTTGGTGACATGGCAGATAATGTGGAGCATGACGTTTCCCCAAGAATTTGTAATGTAGCATCCACCAAGGATGACGTGGCAGGCTTAGTCAGCGTAGTTATACGTTGTCTAGATGCTTTTTGAGACATTTTTTGGACGTCAAATTAGACGTCCAAATGTTTTTTCGAGATGTCAACTTAGACATCCAAACGTTTTTTGCGATGTCAATTTAAACGTCCAAATGTTTTGCGACGTCATCTTTGACGTCCACATGCCAAACAAGAACACCTCTTGAAATGTCCAATATGATTTAAATGAACAAAATCATGTCACCTCTGATGTTCATATGATACAGTGCATTGTTTAATATGATGTTAATATAGACAGTGACACGTGCCATACACAACACACATATGCATTTTATAATATCCAAAATAGCATATTGTACACAACATCCCATACATAGTACAATATACACTATACACCATATGTCATATATAATACACTATATATAATATGCCATATATAATACACCATATTTGGCAAATACATCACATGGCTTTGAAAACCATTTATTATGATGTAAATAGACAAAACAAGGCAAGCCCTTTATACAAGTGGGGTGCCAAGAGGTAAGACAAACCATATGGGATATATAAAATGCATAAATTGTATTACAAATAGAAGTTGCATGGAGATGTCATGGAGGACATGCAAGATGCAGTCATCTAACATGCAAACATCAGCTATGACAGTTGAGCGTTTGCTCCAACAAATAGGCATAGAAGGGAACAATCACATGCAAGACAAAACGCACATTGTTTTCTGGGATGTCTATGTAGTCGTTGAAATGTCTAAGAAGACATCAGAAGAAAATAGTACAGAGAAGGGATTCTATTGGGCCCCTATGCTGATGTGGCATACCATGTCAGCAAAGACAACTCCCACGTCACTACATTTTTATGTCAAGTGCCATGTCAGATGCAGTTTTTATGGGTAGGTCATTTGGCTGCCTTTCCCAATTTTTTTGGAACTTGGATAGGTGTTTTACCATTGACTGAAGTAATTCTTGTTGACTTATCCGCAGTCAAAATTGTAGACTCTGCTGATGTGGGAAGCCATGTTTTTCTTGATGCTTAGAAAAATGAATGTCTGTCACCACTTGTGTCTGAAAGAATAGAACCATCCGTCCGAGCAACACACTGATTTTGCCTAAATCTACCCGTGCTCTTTGCAACATCAACGGGAATCCAATACTTCAGGCCAATTGCCCTTAGACAATCATGTGTCTTGTCGCACATCAATGTCCCGACCCGGACACTAGAAAAGACACGGGTTTCTTATAGAAAAAGGAAGCAAGCACGTCAATCCATGAACAACTTGTACATTGAAAACTGACTCCCAATTAGACTCAACATCCTTGAGCTTGAATATATCCTTTGCCATCTTCATAATCAAGGTCTTGTACTTATCAATCACCCTCTGAGTTGGGCTCAATATTGAGATCCAATGAATCTTAATGTTTTGTTGAATCTTATTGCCTTTAGTTTGTATCAATGTCTCAAGTTTGACAAACTTGATATGTATTCTAGGAGAATGGATGAAGTACTTGTGCAAGTTAGACAAAAGAAACTCAATCTCACATACAATATGGAATTTGTTCAAGTGAATAATGGCTAAGTTGGCAAGGTGAGCGATACAATGATTCCCCTCTAGAAAAGGAGCAATGGACCTTTGGATTTTTTTTGTGACTCCATTCCTTACCCCCTGAAACAAAGAAGCTCCATTTGCCCCAAATGATACCAACATGCTAGTAACTTGCTGTCTGGAAAGGCCCCTTGTCTTTTCAAGATTAAAAATAAAAATACTAGTGAGATTTACTACAATGGGTAAAACATCAATTCGCTCTAGCCTGACCAATAGAGGAATTTGACACCACTCACTAATGTAGTAGACATGGATTGAGTTCCAAGGCTTTTTGTCTATGGTTGTTACTTCCTCACAAGACATTGACAAAAATTTGGAAGACTACAAGACAACACGGTTTTGTTTTAGTACATGCTTGAACAACACACCACCTATTTTCTAGCCTGTATTGTTTGACTAATGTAGCTTTGGTAGCCTAGGGACAAGCAAAAACTTGAACAACAACTAACATGCTGTATTCAACCACAGAACAACCTTGAGCTAGCAAATGAAAAATCAATGCAAATTGAAGTTGCTTTCTACTTTTCTCACTTTTCGTTCCTTTCACAACAAGCCTTGTATTGGCAGCATGCTTGTAGTTCTAAGACACATATTACCCTCCTTCTTTGACTCCTAGGTGCGGTAGGCCTTTCTTTGCTTTTGGGTGATCAACATACTTTGAGATGTTATTGAGCTTGGATGCAAGTAGCTTCACCTGTCCCATGACTATAGAACAAATGATGCACTTGACTTTGTGGTTTTCTTTCGCGGCTCCAACAATGACCTCCGCCCACAGTGTATTAGCAGCCCAAGAATCTTGAACTTATGGTGACTTTTATAGCTCTTTTTTTTTCTTTGCAGGCTCATCTTCTACATCAAGGTTGATCATCTACATGCAACCACATACAAGGATCATTAGTGTCTAAGCATTGTAGAATAAATCACTCTAAACCCTAGGAAACAGAGATGTAAAAGTAGGGAATGTAAAAGCTCTCTTCTTCTAGTTCTTTTGGCAGTGGAGCTAAGTCAAGTAGACCTCTGGGACAAAATAGCTTGACAACCACATAACTTTGTACTGAAGCTAACAACAACTTTTTTTGCTGGACTACTGTGTGATCAATTTACTTCCAATGAGTGGAGATCAATACCTCAGAGGAAGTTCTACTGGTTTTTTCCGGCATGCACAATGTGCTAGGATTGCCTACATTATGGCTGCTACAAAATATCTCTTTAGAAAAATACTAGGAACAGAATTTGGCTTCTTCATGGATATCTTCCCTTCCATTTTGAGCAATTCTATAGGCAAGAGTTCTACCAATTCAGACAACAAATCAAGCAGCCCAATTTTTGTTTGCGTAATGGCAAGATCCACATAACTGAGTCCTTCTAGGTTCTCTACCCCAAAACTATAGATCAATTTCTCAACCTCACCCCATCCCAATTAGAATCCATTTTTCTCAAAACACAGAGGTAGTTACAAAAGAAAAAAAAAGAACTAAACAGAAGCAACTTTGCAATCGATGAACATACTCTAAACTTAAAGCAAATGAACTTCGAATCTCAAGGAACCCTAATTTAAGTATTGCACAAGGAGCAAAGCAAATTTTAGTAGCCATTTGAATTACTCTAGATTCTTCAAGACCAAATCACTATCATACCTAAAATCCAACTTAGCCCACTTTTTACAAAAGATACAAAAGCCTTCATGGATTTTCAAAATGAATCCAATGAACCAAATGCTGCCAAATTCTACTTCATTAGAGGATATTTGAGGCCTCCAAAAGCCCGCAAGTTATCCTATGGCTGATGTGGTTACGCGAATGCCACGTCATTTTCCAAAAATAAATAAATAAATTTTGGGGGGCCTAAAATGATATTTCGGAGAGAATTTTATTATTTATTATTTTATTTTATTTTATTTTATTTTATTTTATTTTATTTTATTATTTTATTATTTTATTTTATTATTTTTGAAATTTTTTTTTCTGACAATCCGTACCGGCTGTTTACAAATCTAGCCAGATCAGGGAACAGGCTTGAAATGGCCCTCCAATGCCCTCAAATCTCCCCTAATGCCTACGCTTGAGCAAAATTCATCAAGTGCTTGCCAACACATGATGACCTAAAATATTCAAAGAAATGCTCATTTGTTGCTATTGCTGGATACTTCAATCAAAATAAACAATTGTAATTGGCAATGTGGCAACCTAAAATATTTAAAGAAATCATTAGAAGGGATTTAGGGCCAAGAAAGGGCCATTTCAAGCCCGTTCTCCAATCTGTCCCCATGCTGTGAACAATAGTATGGGCTGTTCGAAAAGTATATTTTCAACTTTTTATTTTTTATTTTTTTTCTCAAATTTCATTTTAAGAATTTTTTTTTGTTGGAAAATCTGATGTGGCCGAAGTTTAGCCATGTCACCCTGCTGTAGTGGCGCAATTTCAGCAGTCGGGGACTATTCAAAACTTGTGGAGAACTCATGGGAACTCGTGGCCCTTTAGAGGGCCTGAATTCTCTCTAATGGCTCATTTGCTGTTGTTGATGGATACCTTAATAAAAATAAACAATTAAAATTGGCAATGTGGCAGTTTAAAATATTCAAAGAAATGTGCACTTGTTGCTGGCGGTGGATACCTCAAAATAAACAATTTTAATTGGTGATGGATGGGTTTGGATGTACAATTGTGACTAGCTATGGTCTAAGCTTGACACTCAATCTCAGGTGAGAATAGATCCAGAGTTTGTGGAAATGTGGAGAAAGCTTGGGACTATAAGCTGCTTCTACCACAAAACTTGGCAATGATCACCAAAAATAAGATGGTGGAAATAGGCTTCACATATGTAGTAAGCACATAATATTGGCGATGATATTTAGGAAATGTGTACATTCCTAGCAAAATATTTTATTATCTTATTTTTATTTCGTTTGAGAATGTTGCTGCTTTATACATAGCGTTAAATAATGGTGAAATATTGCATGTAGAAAGTAGACTGCTTCCAAGCCCCTACTGTTCACATTGTAGAGGAAGACGAGATTGCAAGGACTTGCCTACCAGTGGCAAGCCCAGACCTAGGGACTCTAGGGAGACCACAATTGAACTACTGAAGGGCCCTATTGGATATTCCACTTCTAAACATTTGTGGGGGCATTTCCCAACATTCTTGAACTTATTTGAATTGTTTTGGCCTTTCTAGATTGCAAGGGATATTATTTCCAAGACAAACCACTATGCCACAATAGTAAATGAAAATGGGAAGACATATGGAGGGGCCCACTGGGAACAATTTACTATGGTAGAATTCAAGGTGTTTATGGCCATTACTTTGTACATGGGCATGAAGCGACAACCAAATGTCAAAATATGTTGGCCCACATTTATTTTTATTTTTTCACTACCCAACTAATTCTACATTCATGTCAAGGAACTAGTTTCAACTATTGACTAGGTATTTGTATGTTTTTTTTTTGAAAGAAACTGGTATCAATTAAAATAAAAAAGAAGTAGTATGTCTTAGATTGTTGTGAAAATTAGTGTTCATATGCCTAACAAGATTCCAATGTGATAAAATTAGAAAATCAAAATCTGTAGTGAAAAAAAATGTCACAAATGGTGGTCAAAGTCATTTGAAATTCGTACATAATATCCCCCAAAACTAACGGCTTTGAATGCAATTATCTTTCAATCTGTATCATCAAACAACCACATTCTCTCATAGAACTCTGGTACAAGATCCTACAGTTAGATTCTTCAGAAATTAGTTTTCTAACTTTTTTTGGTAAACACACTAGAAATGGCAGTTTTGAGTGGTTTTGATGGCAGAAAATGCCCGGGGACTTTAACAGCTCGAACTCCTTGCTTTTTCATTGAAGTGAGTGAAAAAAAAGCAACTTGCGGTAGTAATTTTGGTACAATCAGAACTCTAGCTTCTTTTAGAAATCCAACCGCACAAATCAATGAATTTACTAATTGGTATGGTCTGGAAATTTTGGGGGCCCCGGCTGCATGGTATTTTCGGTGTTTTTTCATGGATGGCAAAAAGTATGTGAAAGCTCAGAATTGAAATTTCGATCAAATCTCACACGAGCTACTGAACTCGAATGATGAAAGTTGGGTATGTCTAGAGCACCAATTTGTAGTGAAAATTTCCAAAATATTTAGAAAAAAATTAGAAAATAGGATTCAAAATCTGAACCGTGGGTGTCTTCATACCTTCAAAATAGACTCATAGGTACTCGTGGATGGCTCCGAGTTTTTTCAACTCGGAAAATGAGGGGTCAGCCTTCGACGTGCGTCTTCTAAGACCCTGGTGAAGTTTTCATGATCCACAAGTGATCCAAATATGCATTTTCAAAACAGCTTACTACGTTGGATTCCTCTCTTGATACCCTAAACCTTTGTTATTGAGCTCAACAGTAAGTGCTGTACGCAAAGTTTAGAAAATTTTGATCCAAAATACATTGAGGACACACTCCGACCCTCCTGAGCCCCAAGCTGTTAAGGGTTAATCGAAATCTTGGAGGCCATCTCCTTATGAAGGCTGAAAAATAGAAATAGAAAGGCTGTTTCACGGGAGATGTGAAAAGATTATTTATAAATAAAATCCAAATTATTTGCTCGGGCAGACGCATTGCTTCAACTGGCTAGACACTGGTACGTTACGTCAGGCGCTTCACGAGCCTGCGGCGGAGTCCTCGGTCCCTGCTTGCCTTCAGACGGACGTATCAGAAACATTGTTTTCATAGATTACCTGTACACCTCACTGGGATTGCACCTCACTGAGTATTATAGTATGGTGTCCATAATCTTGGACGTGCAAAGAGATCTTCACCATATGGTGATTGCACCAAGGCCAAAGATATCTCCCAACTTCAACATCTACACCAGCACACACCAGAAGGGAGATACAGATTGACAATTAGTTTCAGTTGAATAATATCCGCACCTCAGCGCCACGACAATATAGTTCGAATCTGAAAAGTCTGAGTAACTTAGAAAAACTTGTCAGACCATTATCAGACCATGTCGCTCATTCAGTCCGTCATTGATTCTTTTTCATTCCCTATCAATGCTTTGCAATATTCACCAATACATAATGGTTTGAAATCGTTCTTAGCTTACCATAGTTTAAACAAGAGCTGCATTATGAATAAATTAGAGCCGTTGGTTGCATCAGTCTCAGAAAGGAAGATCATGAGCTTAACCTGCCGCTCTAAAGCCAATCGATATGATTGACCTCGTGACAGAACTACTCCAGTAAGATTCTAGGCTTATGTACCTTGTCTACAGTAAGATGCATGCCATTTAGAAGGTAAAGAAAATGAATTGTATGACGATGATACTTGACAACCTTGCTATTTAGCTTCAGATGACACAGGTTACACTGCACCAGCCCAAACCATCTGCTCCCCTATACACTTTTTCCGGACGGCCCTGAGGTCTTGGTAATGGCTTGTTTGATCGACCAATTCGATTTCATAAACCTTTGGCCAGAGTTTCCCAGTAACTGCACTCAATCGCATCCAAAATCTAGTCAGGAGTTGCGCTCAAAATTACACAAGTGGTTAATGATGCGTGTCCTAAAACTGAAGGAGATCATCCATCACTGAAGGAGCCGTGAACAAGATAATTAACGCAGCATTTCTACTCGCATCGGAAACACAAGAATCTCGAGTACTCACCAAAGAGCCTGTCTCGCTCGCTATCCCAAGCAATTCCATTCAGCACATCCATTCCCTGGTGACAAAGGGAACCACGTGTAAGGAAATAACAGTATAATTTGACGAACGAATGCAAGTAAGAAAATTTGGAGCGAACAAATTATAAATCTTGGTAACAAAGACTTTTATTCATGTTCGTGAATCGTGCATGCCGAAAGGCAGCACTTGCATCTGGTTCCAGGCCATGGGAAGTGGAAGTAGTTGACTTTATGAAAACACAATGGCATTTCGCAATTCTCAAAGTGTCCAAATGCCTAATCACTACATCCTAATGACATCCATGTATATGCAAAGGACAAAGAAGTTCGTGGATAATGACAAGCTCGGACGAATAATCACTTACCCTCACTCCTTGTGCTAATAGAGTACTCCTGCAGTTTGTGGACAAGAGAATGAGTTGTTTTTCAAAACAACGGAGGTGCACAAAACTTACATACGCGATGAACTTCTTCCATAGCAAATGAACATTCAAGAGTCTCTAGCAAAGAACAGAGCCGTGCCAAAGTAATGTGAAAAACAAAAACGAACGAATATATTTCAAGTCGGATAATTTGCGACACCAAATTACCTCAAGCCATGCATGAGAAGCCAGCCAGTTACTTTTCCATCCTGCGGTGCAATTCTCGCAATGCACTCTGTCTGTGGATTTAAAGACAAAATGAAGGATATATCAGAGAGCATTACTGCATGCAAAAAGTAACCACCTCATTGCACCCAGCACAACAATTCCGCACGATATGACATCTTTCACGAGCGAGAATTTCTGGACGGTACCTGATAGACGTTCGCCCAAATCTCACCCTTGATATATTCTAACTCGTTTAAGTTCGGAACTAGCTGGCCATCATCTTTGACTACTACCTTCCTCATCTCTGAACATCCATCACAGGCACATTCAGCACAATGCATGTCGCAGGGCACATCGATCAAGATTCAATGACTACATCGTCAGTTCCAAACGGGTTTACCTCTGAAGGTCGAGGGATCCATGAAGTAAACGTTAGCAGTACCGTCACTTCCGACTATATGATCCTTCCCTGACGTCAGACCCCACCCGTCTTGCATGGGATGTTTGAAGCTGCCTATCTGATAGGTAAACGAACATGCGCTCAGAGTATGCACGAATACACGTCATGCATGATACCCAATTGAAACATCTGAACATTGTAGGAGATTGAGGGAAAATCACCAGTCTTAGAGAGCTCTTGTCATAGATGTATCCCTTTTTCGATAACCATGTCACCTGCAACAACCTGCAGAACTAAATGAATACAAACGAAATTAACTAGACTTTGAACACTAATGTATCCAACTGACAAGACGTTGTCGCAGGTAGTTGATGTACGGCAAGGAAAATTTTCGAGCTAGTTAAAGGTTATGTGGTTCAGAAGTTCAGATCGTCACCCGGTAGTATCCTCTTACCACGACAGAAATCAATGTGTTAGGCCAATTCAGACACGGGCAAAAGAAAACCATAGTTGGTTGCCGACCATTTGGACATAACCCTACCCACGTAGGAGAATAAACGACGGCCTTGATATAGATACGTATAACATCCTCTTCTACATATATTTGATGTAGAAAAAGAGATCCGGGACAATCTTGAATCAATTGATACCAGAACTTCAAGACATTTGCAGCTTAAGATCACCTCATTGATACACAGCAAAACTGCACAAATATATCGCAGCAGCGCGATACGTACAAAAAAAAGTCAACAATCGACTTAGGAATTCGAAAAACAGTAAGGGAAGAGGCGAAAGCACACCTTGAACCCCAGAGAGTCAAACCCTCCCCGAACAGAGACTGGTCCAATCTTTTATTTTGCAGCACCTGCTTTCAAATCCACAACCAAGTTACTAGTGCTGGAATTTACCATTCAACGAACTTTCACTCAATCTTGAAAATGCTGCATTGTGAACTAAAGCATGCGCAAAGAAACAGTACTGCATAAAGCAAAGCAAAGTCTTCGTTACCTTGCCGGTTTTGACGTCAACTTTGCGTACAGAGGACTGCCATCACAGAAACATCCATGTCCATGATTCAGGAAACGAAAATTAGCATAAACTGAGGAAATTTATCAAACGGCAAAAGAAACCGCATCTAAGACACTCGAGATCAAAGTCAAAAGCTTCCATATATTTTACCTTCTAATGCTCTCCTCCAACGAAGCAATCTCTTTGCTTACGGCAATGTCGCCAATAACTTTACTAGTACAGTAAATGGATGCGCAAGGAGGTACAGATAGTTGAAGTAAATTAATAATCATGATCAAGAAGCCAACCGTACCTTGCCATGGAGACCGGTTGACTCATAAAATGTGTCATTCCCATCGTAAAATAGCCCCTGCCACACAACCATTACAATCTTCGTGAGGTGAGCATTCACGGCTTGTTAATAGTATCAGTTTCTGTTTTGAATACAAGCAACATACCAAATTGACGGTGAGGCATCGTTTACGTCCTCTTCTTCTCTACACTATCACCAAGTGCCAGTCAGTTTAGCTTCTCCTTTCCTACACCCGACAGACGTGTTCATCGGACAAAACATACTACATTGTCAACGAATTCTTCATCCCAGTACACCGTAGGCGGAGGGCACTCTGAACGGAATAAAAGATGCAGAAGAATCTTCTTCTCCCGCCGTATGAATGCCCTATCTACTCGACGAAGCGGCTTCACCTACTTCTATGAGTCGATCGCATAAAGATAATTGCAATTGTTTTAAGACATTTCACCGCATTGTCGGCATACGATTTCAAGAGAGAAATGCTCACGAACCTGAGTGAATGCGTCCGGATCATGAGGATACTCTTCAACGATCTTGTAACCAAACACACGAAACTTCTTGTCGAGAGTGTCTTGCGGAAGCGCACTGCTACTATTCCAATTGTAGCCAAGCAGAACAAGAGCGGCAACGAACAGGATGAACGAAACTAAGACGGAAAGACGCCACACCGAAGCATTCCGACCGTCGGCACGCAAGGGACGCTTGGGCTTGACCATCACTTCGGTTTGACGAGCTAAATTTCTCTTTCTACTATTCCGATGTTCCACTCCCATAGAAAAACAGCGGACAAACAATCCAATATCAGATTCTTCACTCTCGCTTGCTCGCCATAGGCAACCTCCTAACGCTCAATCGTAGGTCGCGGCTCTTTCACACCAAAAACACCCGCACGAGATCAAAGACAATATTCTTCTTGGATAACCTCCGCCTCCTTCAGTCGAAGTCATCTCGAATTCCGCATGCGATCTCCGAAGTCAAACCACAAGGTCTACAGCGGATCGCTTCGTCGATTGTGCCGTCCATCATGCTCTCCACTTACTTGAATTAGGAGACCAGCAGAAAGATTTACGACCTAAATTCCTCTCGGAAACCCTAAGCATTTAGACTGTCTGCAGTCAGGCCGTCGGAGCTCCAACTCAGAACAGAGTGACGCACCAGCTCAGAAACAAAACCTCACAACGCGCTTGCTAAGTGCTCTTGCAACGATCTGCACTGGATCTGAAGGGAATGCAAGTGCAGCACATCGGCAACTTGGTGTCTCAAGCACTCACTCTCAACATTTTTGAGTTTGAAATATTTGTATTCAAAAAGCTGTGCGTGTGAAGCAGAAAAGTGCAAACACAAATTGTAGCTACGCAATTATGTCAAAAATATTTGAAGCAAAAATGGAATTGCAATGTGTGAAAAAATCAATCTCAAAGTTTGTTATTGGAGGTAACGTACTGGTACAACATTTGAAAAGTCATGGTATGTTTGATGGTATTTTTGTTTTTTTTTAATTCAATTTTGGATGCATGTATAAAAAGAGATTGAAGTTATTGTCCACTAGTTTGATTTTTGACAAAAACAACAACCAATAGCAACAAACTATGGGCCAAACATATTTTAGCAACTTTTGAGGTGTAGTACCTTTGGTTTTATGTTTGGATTAGAATTGCAAAAGTGGAACTAAAATTCTAAGTTTATTATCAACTACGAGTTGTTGTCATTCCAAAAAATCACAAAAGTTGAAAAAGACTTCAAATGCAATCTAGGAAGAAAATAGGCATGTGGAATGTGGATCAAAGAAGGGTCACAAACCAAAACACATCATGACTTTTGAAATTTCTCTATTATCCCAACTTCAGTTTGACAATGATATTGAATAGTGTCAGAGAATTAAGCAAAAGGCCGGAAATCAAGAACATCACAGTTTGGATGGGGCTTCAGGGCTAGTATGGCTTGAAGAATATTCCAACATGAACCACTTTTCTAACTTAAAGAGCTTGCAACATATAGTTCCTAGTGCTAAAAATCAAGAGAAAAAGTGGAGATACTCTAAGGGTCAACTTGCATGTATCGGTGGGTGGATGTGGTCAACAATACCAAAATATAGAAAGCACTTTGTGTTCCTCCTACAATGTGGAATATAGTGATATCAGTAAAATTCACTCTCCTACTTCCACGCTTATCAATCATCGGTGGAACTATTCTTGTCTTTTAGTTGTTTTTTCTACCCACCGGACTCACATGTAAGCTCACTCACATGTAAGCTCACTCACATGTAAGCTGGCCCTAAAAGGCAATCCCAATTCCATTCAAAGTTCAAGGACCACTCAAAGTTCAAGGACCACAAACCTTTAGATATGTCATGCTTAGACCACGTGCAAATAAGTCCACAAAGATAAGAGTTTTGTACTCCGTACTACCGTAGTAAAGTCCAATCACATGCACGAATTGGATGAGTTGCTGTAATAAGGATTAGCATCAGGTCCCTGACGGCTTGATCTGCAACCAGATGCAATCGTGCCCCACTCAAGGCCAATAGGTTACATTTTCCTCTTCTGGATCCTACCCTTTCTAATACCTGTACACTTCACCTCTAAAATGCTTACGAAGCTCAATAGCAAGAATCTCGACAAACGCATTAGTTTCTAATCAAGTTAGCAGTGTCTTGTAGAGTGCAACAAAATACAAGATACACGACAAGCACATTCGAAATTTGCCAATGGCAACCTCAGCAGCTTGAATGATTGCTAAGAACCAATAAGTGGAACAAAAGGCAACACACGTCATTGATCAAAATTTCAGAATTTATTGATGTGTGTGAATGAAAAGTATGCGTTGTACATACACATTCTAATGCATCCTCTTTCGCCACTAAAGGGATAATGTCACTAGAAGAATGACCTCAGCGAACGCTAGAAGCTGCCAGTAGTGTACAACTGTAAAGCGAATGGAAGTCCTCCTCACGCCCCACCATGTATATGCCAGTAGTTCACTCCTACTGTCGTATTAATTTTAGAAGTTAGTTGTCCCCGAAATCGTCGCTCACTTCCAACATTTGGAAAATTAATGTCCTCGTCTTGAATCTTCCGGCATCCTTCATTATTAGCAAAAACCATCAAAAAGATAGCTCGCTGCATCGCCGCTGACTCAGCCATGCAGAGGTTTGCAAATTCTACTGAATGTCACTGAACCTTGTATCAACTCAGATCAAGCTATGCTAGAATTTTCTACTTCTGGGAGGATCAGAAGAGTTGTATGGAGTAGTCGATCGCACACCTTGCCCCTTGTCACAACTTTTGGAGTAAATGTCTGACGAAGTGGTCTTCCCGACAATCGTAAGAGGATTGGAGACCTCTGTAAGCGGGTAATCAGCCTTAGAGAATGAACCATTCAACCGTCTTCTTGAACCAGCCCCCGACTTCACACTCCCGTCCCATCCTCAAAGCCAGTTTCGAATTCCAAATTGTTCTCAAGGTGAGCCTAAGCAGAATGAAACCCTCCATACCCTGCAACTCAAGTGAGACAACAATCGTGCGCTGTACTCAAGTCCAGTCCAATTCAAACCGGCTAACCTAATCAGAACAACTTCGCACAGATATCTTAAACAGGTACTAGTTCAGTGCAAGTCCTGGAAGTTGTATAGTGGAACTCGATCTGCAGCCGCTGGTGCAGAGGGACCTTTCCCAGTAAGCCTTTCTTGATGTCACTCTGAAGCTCCCGTAGAGGCAGAGCAGCGAAAAACTCTTTGATAAAATGGCAGCATGAAGCTCTACCCCCATTGAGTACCTCCTCAGCGGAAAGGACAAGCTCCATGGGAGTTTCACTAGCGGAGGCGACAGCATCGGAAGCTAGAGGAATAGGGTCGCTATCAGTTCCAACATTCACTAGTGCCAATGAATCTGACACTTCCGCCGCTGCTGCTTCCGGCTGACTTGCGATCTTCGAATCTTCAGGCTTTGAAGTTGGCGCAGGACCAAGGCTGGTCTGTGCATCGAACTGGAGAATATATGCCTGCTCACCACCTTCTTGTAGTCTCTCTCCGAGTGTGTCAATTATGTAGCATCTATCCTCTTCCAATTTGAGTACAAAAAAGTGGTCATTCCAGCTTACAATGTAGACAGCTGGTCCAGCCCTCTCGACCTCCTCCCAGATGCTATCAAATGACATAGCATCTTGCAGGAAGTCCAAAGACTCGCTCACACCTTCGGGAACGAAGAAACCAACGAAGGATTTCTCAGGCACAACACTAAGTGGTCGCACTGCTGCTTCGAGGACAGTGTCCAAGTCAAAGTGCTTGTCTGCAAACCGATCCTTGAATGCCTCCACAGTGCATAAATTTCTCCACTCAGCAGAACCTTCCCGAATCAGCATGTCGAATTCCGCTTTGCTTGGCACAAGGGTAGGGTGCTTATGCAGCCAGTCGGCTATAACCGCCACAAGAGCAGTACAAGCACTCTCACCTGCTGCGCTTTCACTGCGCTGATCAAAGGAGGCGAAGAACACATTGGTCGAGAGCTGAGTCCGTCCATCCCTGCTAACGATATCCTTTTGCTCCCAGGTTCCGACAGCAAAAAGCGTCTCCCCAAAGTCCAGTGCTCCCGCAGCAATAGCAATGCTCTCATCACTTTTCCGACGCTGGAAAGAGTAAACAGATAGTAAGCAACCGTACCAGAATTCATATCTTCACACAGAAGAGTTTGCAAAGAAATCATTTGGCCACATCAGAAAGTTCACGAGCAACAGACAACGATGTCATCATACTGCGTTCATTGTGTTAAAATTCAAATTGCTAATTGAAGGACCAATTGTAAGCACGTCCAACTATAGAACTTTCCAAAGTAAAATCCTGGAATTGAGACTCACTGTCAGATCTGGAAACTCTATGGAAGACTCTGCCTGCCTTCGATGCCAGTCAATTTCATCACCACCTTCCTCCCCATAGGCTTTATTCAGTAATGGCTCCCCGCGAGATCGAGGTGACCTGAAACTCAACTTCCTCTTCCGCCAAGAGAGCATACTCATCAAAGAGCCCTGCGAAACCTCCCCGTTTTCAGATGTCGAAACCTCCTCCGGGGCCACATCCACCTTCGGAATTGCCATGTCCAAAGCCCGACTGTGGATATTATCACGAACTTCAACTTCATCAGGGGCAGGACCAGCTGCTTCGTCCGCATGGTGAGGCAGCGCACCCTCCACTACAAGGTTCACGCCGGCTAAAGTTCCGTAACTCACGAACTGCCCAATATTGGCTTCTTCAACTTCTTCGCCATACTCATAATCAGAATCGTCAACCCAGTCTGAGTCAAAGAGGTCCAGAGCATCCTGTACGCTTCCATCACTGCGAGGGGAGAATTTTCCACCGTCATTTGGATCAACATCCTCGAGCTGCAGGATTTTTTTGCCCTTGAGGCCTAAAACTTGCTCCCTAGATAACTCTTTGGATGACTTTTTCTTCTTCTCGACATCTGGATGAACCTTAACCACATCATCGTCCTCAGGATCCCAGATGTAAGGATCCCCACCAATACATGCCATCGCAGGCGCCATCAGCCTGTGCACACTCTCAAAGCCAGCCTCGTACACTGTTCGTAGCTCTGAAAAGCTGAAGGTAATCTGCAGTTCAGAATATCCTTGTAACTATCAATAAACCTATGGCACAGCCGTCCCAAACATCAAGTACAAACGAATACAAATACATGGGAAAGTAGAAAACGCGAAACTCGATGAATGCATGTAACAAATTCGCAATTGTAATAAAATAAGACCTCGTTAACGAAGGAAAAAGCAGCCTAAAAAGTTGGAAACAATACCGCAAACACGGCTGCAACATCAGAATCTCCACTCTTGCAGATCACAGGTAAAGTTGTGGAATAATTAGAAGAGTTTCCTGATGAAGCCAGGAGACCAATATCCAGAATTGCAGTGCCCAACACAGAGACCTTGCTTTTAGAGCTTTCTGGCAAAGCCTGCACAATCAATAACCCATAAACAGGTCAATTCATGAACGCTTCATCAAAAATAAACTGCAAGAAAGCTAACCTGTGCGCCACAGATAAGAATGTAAAGAAGCATAATGAGAAAGATTCAATTGAGCACGACTGTTTGAAATGAAAGACCGTCCAAATTTTCCACACTCGAGACGAAGCCATATGTGGCCATACAAATGATTACCTTGCAGAGGACGAAATACACGCGCCATGGCTGAAAGACACCAACTTTGTCGTTTGTGAGAACACATACATGTTCGAACTCTTTATCCCATGTAATACACCCACTATTCTCCACCGGCAGAGCATTTGTCTTTTCCCTCTTCATACTACGAAATCGGGATCCAAGAGCACTCTTTGGCCCCTTCCATTTCAAGTCGACATACAATTTAGACTCGTCAGCGTCAGCAGCCGACAGCCCGTCGAGTCTGTTCAAGACCAGATTGACTTGGTATTTCTTGGATAAGAGCTGGCGGAGCGGCCACTTCATCACCTTGATGACCATCGTGACGGTCTCTAGGAGACAATTCCTGTCTGTTTATATCCGAATTGAAATCTACCAGAGCCACAATCAATACCTTGAATTGCCTGTAAACCGCCTGCATTAAAACGAAACACTTATTACAAAACTGAAAAGCGTCATCCTATCAAATCTACTACCACTCGCGCAGGAACAAAATGCAAGACTTCTCTTCGTTAGAGAAGAAACCGCGTAGCTGATTATCGTTTCCTCCTTACCAAAAGTCACTACAAACTATACTCTATTCACCTAAAGTCGCGGTTCCACTTCCTAAAGATACTAACATATCCCCTCACTCACATGAGAAACCTTCGCTTTTCCAAAAAAATAATAAAACTACTCATTCCCTAACCCTGTAATGAAGCGCATGCTCCATGCAAGCTCAGTCTCGAACATCCATCCAAACCTTACCGCTGCTTCGTCTATAATAGTAATCCAGGAGGCACAACAGTGTTCTTTTCTAGTTAGTCGACACTTGCATGCTATGTCTAACATACAAACTCGGAAAGGGACACAGCTTTGGCCTCTACCCCTCCCCTGCTTCCTCCGAAATAAACATCCCCTTCTACCCGTCCCATCGAAAAAAGAAAACTCCATTGCGCAATTGAAGCCTCTCATACAGACAGCCCGGGCACCGTCCTGCCACCTAAAAGGGCACTATCACTCGATACCCTCCTACTCTGCCTCACTTATAACCCGCTATTCCTCTGCATGTTCAATTGCAACTTACTTGATCTGAAGTGCAAACAGAAAACCTCCTCCGACGCAATGCGGAATTAAACCCCTGGTCCGCGGCTGCCAAAACCTCACCGAAACTCCTATACTTGAATCCTGCAGCTTCCTTCTTCCTCCACCGAATAGCAACTAATCGTAAAACAACTCTTACTACAAAATCCTCAAACAACCAATCATCCGACGACTGCTCTTCTCGCTCACAATAACCAGCCGAAACACGGCCATAATATTCCCCGGACGTCCGAGTCCAAACTCCAACCCCAACGCCGATCGCCTACCCTCTCAAAATTCACACGGAGCTTCCACCAATACAGAAAACAACATAACCCCCCCACCCTGTCCTCCTCCTAATTCTCAAATCCGCTCCTACCTAACGCTCGTCCCCGCCACGACAACAAACCCCCGCCCGTAAACTACCCCTGTCCCGCCTGTGTCGTACGACACAACCACCACCACATACAAACGCTTAAAAAAGAGCCGTTCACAACGTCGTCGCACTCCGCCGCGGCCTCACCACCCAAAGCCGCAAGAAGCACCGCGCGGGAGACTCAACCCCCCTCCCATTGACACCTCCGCCCGTCCAAAAGTCCAACACAGCGTGAGTCCGCTTCTGCCCGAAAACACGTTTTGGCCCCAACACTGCCAAACGAAAACGTTGGTTGATGAACCTCACCAACCAACAAGAGCAAGACGAAGAAGACGACGACGAGCTGTAGAAAAAGCGGCCAAGCCAAGTCCGCGCCCGCACTCTCTTTTTTCCTTCTTGTCCTTGTCCCTTAACTTGCACTCACAACGATCGCGTCGTCATCGCTCGCTCACCCACCACCACAGTATCTCCGAAGGGAGGGAAGGCCCGCCTGGCGATGTCAAAGTGCTGGCTGCAGCACGGCTTGCTAAATGCCACCGAC
The DNA here is from genome assembly GCA_963969595.1 of Neckera pumila. NCBI lineage: Eukaryota > Viridiplantae > Streptophyta > Bryopsida > Hypnales > Neckeraceae > Neckera > Neckera pumila. The sequence goes on from OZ018412.1 coordinate 11,633,788, forward strand.
TGGAGCTCGGCTTGGCCCGCGTTACAGTACTGACCTTGACGGACGCTCGCTGCCCACCGGAAAGAGGCGGGGGGGGCCCGCGTGACCCCTGTTGAAAAATCTGCCGGAAGGGTAAAAGTAGATTTTCTACCAGTTGCACTGGGCGAGGAAGTGACAGTGAAAAAAGACTAATAACTTTAGCTTTTTCATGAGGGGTGGGTGACTCCTGTTAGGGATGGATGACTCTCGTCAGGGATGGGTGTGTACTCCCGGCAGGGATGGGTGAGTACTCCCGGCAGGGATGGGTGAGTACTCCCGGCAGGGATGGGTGAGTACTCCCGGCAGGGATGGGTGACTCCCGTGATGGATGGATGACGCCTGTGAGGGATGGATGACTCCCGTGATGGATGAACCAGGAATGGGAGGGAGATACTTTGGCTGTTTGACTTCTTGTTGGCGTCCTTTTTATCTTGACGTGCCACTTTGAGGTTGGATGTCTTTGGAGGAAATTTTGGGTGGGTGAAGCATCTATTGAATTTGGAAACCAAAGTGTCTTGGAAAGGGGTTTTCTTCTAGAACTCTCAAGCTTTTTTAGTAGAGGTACATTTCTATGGCTTATATATCATTTGATTTATCCCTTGAAGGACCTTCCACCAGACTAAGGTAGTAATCAAAATTCCCTTGATTATTGAACCAATAAGTACATCTTTTGCTTCTATAGTGATTGATGAAGTCATCCATCACACACTCTGGGTCCTTAGCGTCCTTCAAAGTTTAAACAACAAGTCAAGGTTTTTTTTATTTATTTACAATGATCTGTTTTCAAGAAAAACAATCAATACGAGATCAAATTTGGAAGGTATAAATTTTTATTTTATAATTATTTTATAAGAAAAATGTTTAATTGTCATTTTAAATATGAAAGATATCTTGAATGTATTTTGGAAAAAAATTTAGGTTATGTGAAAGGTCACATGCAAAAAGTTAATCCCTTGAACATATCAAGAATATTTAAAATTAAATGATAAAGTTTTTCTTGTTCATATTAAAATCAAATTATATAATTAGTTTTATATTATTAATTTTTTATTTTGTATAAATTACTTATAAAAGATTTGTTGTTTTTTCAATTAAAAAATTAAATAAATGTCTAAATCTTAAAATAATTGCTAACCCAAGACATTTTTTAGTCAAAAGCATGTTCCACCCACCCTCAAGGTATTTGCGCCAACTACTTGAATCAAATCTAAAAGACATTAGAAGACATTTGAGGCCTCTAGAAGACCGTTTCAGATCCATTTCCAATGTTGTTTTGATTCTATGAACAACGTGTATGGGCTTGTCAGATTTTTTTCCCCAAATATCATTCTAGGCAAATTTATTTATTTTCCAAAAATGACGAGGCACGGTGTTGACCACATCAGCCAGCAGTTATCCTGTGTTCCTGTAGTCTGGGAACAAGATAACTCGTAGTCTTCTAGAGACCTCAAATGTCCCCTAATGTCTTTTTACATCATAGAGGCTCTACAAAATATGAAGGAACTGCAAGGTAACTTTAAAAGTTGGCCCAAATTGGTTGCACAAGCTTCACCTAGACATTAGTTGGCATTAAAAGACGGTAGGTGGGAGATGACAACAAATGTAACCTTTTTTGAAGAATCTTCAAGTAAGGTCATGCAATGAGGTAACTAACTATACAAACAAACAATTCAACATGGTTCCCATTACTATATTGAATTTTTTCCTGTGGAGTCTTGTTGATAGTCAAAAGGGGATTCTAGATTCTTTTAAATGCATTTTTTGAACACCGTGTGAATAAACTACAAATTTTCAGAGTGCTGAAAATAGGATTTGACCCTTGAAGGGCCCTTGGGCTCCGGGGATACGGTACCAAATACGGTCGCAACCAATATTCAAAAGTTTGAATCAATTGGAAATTAAGTGTTACAACCATACATATTGAAGGGTTGTTCGATGGTGGATGTATAAAAAAATTGGAAAGCCCTCGGAGCAGCTCAAATATGTCTGTATACACGACCGTATATATGGCCGCAAAGGGCTTTCATGACATTCAGGGGTTAAGGCAACCAACCATAAACTCTCATGAATAGTGGAAGTACATTTTAGGCAAGAATCAAGATTGTGCCATTTCAGAATGCAGTCGATATTAGGTGCAGTTTCCTTATATAAATGAAAAGTAAAAAGAATGCTCTATATGAACCAACAATATAGGAATTTTAGATGAATCACTATTAAATTGTATGCTTTTAAAACTTTGGCCGTATTGTCTTTAGATAGAGCGATAGAAGTAAATTTTTTTTGCCAAAGTCAGTCTTACAGGCTAGGGTGAATTGACCCCTTCGCTCAGCCCGCCCAAGCCATTCCAAAGGCCCTTCTTTTGTGCCGTATTAAAACTACATAATTCACCTCTTTTAGCTAATTTGAGGCCTTTGATTGCAAATATGAATTCAGAATTTGCAAATTTGATCATGTGTGGCAAATAAAAAATTTCAAGGTTTTCCGTAATAGGAGGTTGGTTCACCCTGGCCGCCGTACATTAGAGAAAATTTTAGGCCTTCGGAGAGCTGCTCCACAGTCCTTTAAAGTACCTTGAAATTTGATTTTTGGGGGCTGAAAAAATCATTTCCCCCCTATTCTCGCCCACCTGAAATTACAATAGCAAAGGCGCAGGAACCGAGTTTTAGGAGTTTAAAATTTATTAAAAAAAGAAAAAAAAAAAAAAAATCGCAAAATCTGACTATAATAAGAAATCTCAATGCGACACTTTTCCAAAGTGACAGACCAAGCTTTGAAATAGCTTGGTTTGTCACTCTGGAGCAACCCTTCGAAGGGCTTAAATTTTCTGTAAGGTAGCTAATCCATTTCCACTCACTTTAGTGATTCCACAGTGTTGCAGCATGGAGAAGTTCATTCCAAAAAAATTTCAAGCAGCGGAAATAGGATTCCGGAAGATTGCAAAGTTTCCAGAATTTTCTTTGTGAAACGTAATTACTACAAATTTTTTGGCTGAAGATTCCTTCCGTCCCACTCTGGTCCTATAGGCTGTCCTATTTCCAATCGAAGACTAGTTGCAAAATTGTTCAGCGTCATAACCAACCATGATGCGCCACGACTGCATCATATGTGATCATTTTTTCTTCTCTCCCTGCACGGACAAGAGAACACCCTACTTGCACAGAAATGGAAGGGTGATCGGAAATGGGAGATCTACCTTAATGAATTTTAGATATTCCTCGATATGGAAGTCGCGAACCATGACAATGCGCCTGGGATGTCGCAAATTCACTACACTACTGCATTGCTGGCACAGTCACCAGCTATCAAGAACAGTTACCGAGGTTGCAAATTTGTCAAGCTCTGATTGTCAACCGGACTGTCGAGTAGGGAGACTGCAGCAGTGAGTGGTGGAGGAATTCCCTCCTCGGGAAACTGAACACACTTTCAATATACCTCTTGAAAGGGCGAGGTTCTGGTGGATATTCTCTCCTGGACTGTGGCTATGATCATATCTGATCCAGGCCAGTTCACTCTTGCCACGGCCACACGGGCTTTAGAGACGACTACTGTAAGAATCTGATTCGGGGGAATGGAGAAAGGAAGAACACAGGTCGACGGGGTTTCTCTCTCTTTGTTACTATAATGAGTGCGTACTGTCATTTTTCAAAGAAGAAAACATAACAAGACGCAGGTCTAGTTTGTCTGTGGCGTAATTCTTTAGGCTGATTGATTAGCAATAGAGAAGCAGTTCTCCTTGGGGGCCTGGCATTTCAGACCCCCTCCCCAGCTCTTGTAATCCTGTTTGGTTTTTAATTTAGGGGGCCTTGGGCCCCCGTCCTGCCTCTTTTGGCATTCACAGCAATAGAGAAACATCTCGCTATTTCCACTGACTGGTGCAATCCACAAGTAGCCCAGGGGGATTATCTCTTTTCTCCTTGATTTCCTCCTTGAGCAAAGTCATCTGAGAAACATCTGAAATTCTCAGAAGGAAAGGCAACGATAATCTCCCGCTACAGTATGTTGACACGATGACTATGATCGGAACTGCAATCTGGGTCGGTTCAGTTATTCGCTTTAAGATTTCTTTTTCACAATTCCAGTTAAATTCACAACTTACTGTAAGAGAAATTTCGAAAATTCAAGTTATTTTCGATGCTAATATCAGCTGACGTAAGCCGCTTCTTACATTCACACACTTTGGGGCCGGGCCACTGCACTCAGCTACAGTACTGATGATGGGTTTATCCCAAGCCAGCCATGTGTGGCCCGTCCTCAGAAGCCGCGGCCCACATGAGCTTCATGAAGGATGATTCCACCAGCATTTCAGGGCACAGATTGGCTCCAAGTGGGGCTTGAAAGCTGCCGTGGCCCACAGCCTGGAGTCCGTCCTGGACAGAAGAGCATATCGATTCCATGGGGATTCGATCGACTTACTAAATGTGGACCTCGTTGAAATTTCGGGGAACGGTCCTACAATTGCACGGCGTACTCAGTATGTCTTGGACAAGACGACACGAATAATAATTAGAAGATGCCAGCTTCTACGAGAGCCAGGCCGCCACCAGCCTCATCAGGCCAGGGGTAGGTTCACTTACCGACTCTTCACACACCCTCTCGAAGGCCTTGACCTTCGATGAGGCTGGACCGCTGGAGCCGCTTCGGAGGTCTCATTTAGCTTCAATCTTTTGGTTCATATCAACTATCATGAGACCGGAGTGAAGATCCAGTTCCAAGCAGATTCAGCAAATATTGTGCGAGGCTGTTCTGCTTTGGGGATGAATATTGTGCACTCTGGAGCGGCACATCTGGTGGAGGTCCAGCCTTGTCCCAGCCTAGCGGCTTATAGTTGGATTGGTTTGAAGTCTAAATTCGTTTATTTATAAATATATTTTTCTATTTCTGTTTGCGTCGATAATCGATATCTTACTAATAGTCACGAAGTGTAATGTATATGTACGCAGTACATACTGAACACGGAGTGAGTTGAATACATCCTCTGTCAGTGGTCATTTTTCAAAAAGAAAAAGAAAGAAAAAAAGAGGGTACTGTAAAGAAAAAAGAAAAGTGAAAGAAAAGACTGAGTACGGTGTGCTCAAAGCAAGTCACGACATTGACATGGAAAAGTCTAGGTTCATGTGTGTTTTGAACGTGGGAGGTTTCAATATAAGGTGGATACCTCCAAAACCGCCACTTTGCCTCCTACTGTGCCTACTGTGCCTAGTTAATTCTATTATTAGACTTATAAAATTTTCATATTTTCTTGTTGGCAAGTGAAAGGAGGTTTCAACGCACCACAGAGCTTGACATTTGAACACAGTATGCGAAAGTTATGAAGGAACAAAGTTTGGGTGTAATATTGTTTGTTTTGTTTGTTTGGTACATAATTGATTTTGGAAATGTGAAGACAAAGTACATAATTGATTTTGGAAATGTGAAGACAATGTACATAATTCATTTTGGAAACGTGAAGACAAAGTGAAGATGGCGGTTTAGGGTCAATGGCGCAATTTTGGGTGCTCACCTTATGTCTAGTAGGAGAGAGAAATAATTGCAACTATATTAGGCTGGTATAAATTAAAGAGTCAATTCATCTCGGATCTCACACTAGTTCTTGAAAGAAAGATGAGTGATACCAAGACTATAATCCTTGCTAGAGGGAGGGGAATCTATACAACCTGCAAATAATAGAACTTGAAAATAAGTGGTGACTTTGAAAATTAATAGTAAGAAGTGGATGGAAAGATTTAATGAGGAGGGATATTGGAGGATAAAGTTCAATTATTTTTTTGTGGAGAAGAATAGATGTTAAGTATTTGATGGCAATGTTATTGATGTTATTTTAACCCCTAAAGGACCATATATTGTCCGTTCGACGGACATTTGGGATTTTGGGTAGGTACCTACGGGTTGAGTTTTTGTCCTAATTTTTTGAAACTTTTTTTGAAGATAGAAAAATTGACAAGCTTCATGGGAATATAATTTTTTTCAATTGTTGCTCGGGAACAAATGTTATGTCCAAATAAGCTCAAAATAGGGGAGGGGGGGGGGGGGGGGCAACAAAAATTTTATGGCAAAAATAAGAAGAAGATATTGAATTTTTTCCCCCATAGAATATATATTTTTCTATCTAGAAAGCTTGGTTTCATTCCATTTGGATTTGTTACAAGAAAGTTATGGACAATCTTATTTTTTCGGGCACTTACAACATCTTCCTAATAATAATTACTTGTAGGATTCATTTTTGAATGCAATTTTTATAATTTTTCAAAAAAAATGTTCCACGTAGTTTAGTTTTTTTGCTAGAACAATCTCACCATTGGAATTAGTGCATTTTAACTCCATATAAAATATATATTGATATTTTAGATTTCCCTTCTATCTTGTACCTATTTCTATTTAATAATTTTTTTAATAATAAAAATTAAGATTTTTTTATTTTTTATTTTTGCTAGACTCAACTCAATTCTCCACTATAAAGATTTAAATCTCAAAACTCTATAGTGCAAAAATTTAAATTTAAAAATGATCAAAGTCAAAAAATCTAATCCCACAATGTGCTGAAAAACTTGTTTTTGAATTTTTGAATTCTTTGCTATAGAAATGGCAATTTTGAGTGTCTTTTGGCAGAAAAATGGCCTTGGTCCTTTAGGGATTAAGGATTCTTTGTAGCAAATTGTGGTAGGTTGAGTTCATTTTTTAGTTTGGAAATGGATAGGATATTTGTAGTAACCTGGATTCAAGCAATAAAGACTATAAAGGTTTATATTTTCCACCTAAGATTTGTACGGTTTTGAATGAGTGATTGATATTCATGAAGGTATGGAATTTACAGACAAACGGTTGTAGCAATATGTAAATTCTATAAATTGTATTTTATGGTCTATTAATGGATTGGATGGAAGTGGATTTTGGTATGGTAGAGTACATACATAGAAAGTCTAGATATAGTTTTGTAAGACAACTTGCAGTTTGCAGTGTTAGGGCATGTGTATAGGTGTAATTAATTAGGCACCATGTGTTTATGGTGGATTGTCATCAAAGGCACTGACATTTGTAAGAATGGAACATCTTAATTTTGTGCAAGAGATGAGAAGTTTATGAATTTCTAATATTTTTTTAATATGTCTCTAAATGTGTAGTGCTTTTATTAGTGTGTGAGTTCTGAACACCAATGTAGCCAAGTATCAATTTGATTTAAATTACATGGCTAATGAACAAATTATAGGAGGATATTGTGTTGGCCCCAAGTTTGAGAAGAAAACTTGACCACTATGTAAATTCTTAGCTAAGTTGTTTGGTAAGCCATATTAATTTTGTCTTTGTATCTTACTGGTCTTAGAAACATATTTAAAAAAGATGGTCACTATTATTTTATTTGTGTGTCATCATTTCAGCTTGGGAAGGCGTGGAGGCAAGCTAAAAGCTAATGGCAAGTTTTTGGGGAGGAAGGGTTGTAATTCCTTTATTATTGAAGAACTTACTAATCACATGCACATTGGGTCAAGTAGTCTCTTAATTAGGGTGTGATTACAAAGAACTTTCATTGTAAATGGATCCAATTTAAAATTTAAACTCTTTTAAATTCTCTTGATGACAAAACCTATATAAAATTTAATATTTCAAGCTTCATGCTTTATATTGGTAGCAAAGCATACACTTTTCTATGCCAAATTAAATGTTTATAATATTTATTACCTAATAAAATGATGCCACCTAAAAGTTTCTGAACAAAATAGTTTTTTTATATCAAACATACAACAAAAAGTTCAACAAGTCTAAATCTTGAAAATCAACAATGCACTCAATTCCATGCTTAGTACTTTCTAGTCATTAGAGAAAAAATCAGCCCTCCAAAGGGCTGCTCCAAGTTGACATGCCAAGCTATTTCAAGCTTGGCCTATCAACCTAGAAAAGTACCTTTGGTGAGCAATTAGAGTGTATGAAGTAGTCATGGTTTGCAATTTTATTTTATTTTTTATATTAGTTTTTAACTTATAAATTTGGGTTCCTGCACCACTGTCACTGCAATTTTAGCTGTGTGGAATAGGGAAAAAGTAAATTTTCAGACCCGCTAAACAAAATTTCAAGTACTAAAGGGATCCGTAGAGCAGCCTTCCGGAGGGCTGATTTTTTCTCTAATGCAACACAAACAGTATAATTGTCATAAACGTGTATGATTGTCAAGATTTAGGATATAGTTTTAATAAGAAAACAAAAATAGACGCCTCATGGTTAGAAGCTCATTATTAAGGTATTTGAGACTGTCAATTATGATTGATTTTTATTTTTTACCTTTAAATATTTGAGGATATTGAGCAAAATTAAGTGTACAAATTTGATCCATATTTTGAATCTTTAAAAGAGTGCTGCAATACAATGGTTTGCCCCTTCCTCTCTGATCAATTTGATGAAATAATGATAAATGATATAATAGTACAAAGTTTTAAGAAAAAATTTCAAAATTTCAAAAAAAGATTAAAAGATTAAACTCAATTGTGCGGAAATAGGGGAAAATAGGAGAAAAGTGCAGAAATAGGGGAAAAGTGCTATGGGACCTTCAAAATATTCTCTTGAGACTCAATCCTAGCATGTCAAAGAATGGCCCTTGAAATCATGTTCATTATAAATTTAGTTGCTTTGTCTTTTTTTCTACTTCATGAAATGTCCCTCGACAATTTATGAATCATATTCAGTAAGCAAAGTTGAGGGACAAGGAAATTGAGGGCCCTTCAAAATTAGATGAAAAATTTGTGGATGCCAAGTATGGCGAGTAAGGGTGTCGATGCTCTTGAACAAAGCAATGATCTTGCCCATGCTAGAAAGGTATTATGCATGTCTAGATGCTTTGGAGGAAATAATCACGTTGTAATGCTGGCACAAAGTCTAATGAATGACAAAGAATCCTTTTTGTATAGGATAGAAGTGCAACTATTCATCTTCAGAATTTTGTTGTGAAAATGAAGGTCTTCTACAGAAGTTTGACTTCCAATGTGTACTTTTCCATATTTTTAAGCCATTGATTACCACGGTATCAGAAAGGATGATTTCTATGGAGACCAGCCTGTCCTTACAAGGTTAAGGCAAGGATTGAGGTTGGTTGAGGAGCCATGCAATAAAACTATTTTATTCACAAATGGGAGGCCCATTTTCAAGGATGCAAGAAGGGACCTTGCCTCATTGGTAAATCATGGTATGGGCAACTTGTGCCAACCTTGCCAGCAAATCTTCAAGTCACACAGCCAATCGGATCGGTTGCTGCTGCATCAACAAAGGGAGCCAATGAAGCAAGAATGTAAGGGAACGTTGTGACAAGCTGTCTTCTGATGCAGAACATCCTTTGAACCAGTTTGGAGAATATTCTCAAATTAGGAGATAAAATATAAGACTCTTGTGTGAGAAAGAAAGCTACAGACCTAAGTTGCGCTTATCTTTAGGATATGCTTCAGTAGTGGTGCTCATGGCTGATTGCTTGCACTTCAAGTTAGACTTGGATCTTGGTACGTGTAATGTAATTTGACACTTCAAGTTAAAGGGCAAGTTCACACTATGGTCAAAGGTTGAGAAGCCGTCGATTTCCGTCAAACAAGAATTTGGCAATCTTGATTGGTAGAAATTGGTGGCCTCTTGACCTTTGGTCATAGTGTGAAGCACCCCTTGGATTGAAGACAACCCAATAGACTATAACATGCAAACACATGCAAAACATTAACTTGTTGTGTGTTCAAAATAACGTGGTCTTGCACATTCTTAGGGTTGTAAAACCATAGAATATACAGAAGATTTCTTCATATATTTTCAAGATCCAAAGATAGGTTATAAGACTCTTGTATTTGACAACGTGAGAGAGAAAGAAAGCTATAGATCTAAGTTAAACATATCTTCAAGATATCCTTCAACGGTGCTCGTGGCACTACTTGCACTTCAAGTTAGACTTTAGTTGGTTAGTTGTAATGTGACTTGACACTTCTAGTTAGGGGCAAGATTAAAGTATGGCCAAAGGTCAAGAAGCCATTGATTTCGACCAATCAAACCAAGAAATGGTAGAAATTGATGGCCTCTTAACTTTTAGCTACGGTGTGAAGTGCCTCTAACAAAGTGTGTGGTGTCCAACAGACTTGAACGTGCAAACATATGAAAAATTAAAGTTATTATGTCAGTGTTCAAAATGACTTGGTCATGCTTGTTTTTTAGGTTGTAGAACCGCAGAATATATAAAAGATTTCTCCTATATGATATGTAGATATTTAAGAACTACTTTGTCATCAAGATTTTGAATGTAAGGTGAACAACCTTCCACCACCCAATTTCCAATTCCACCCTCATTTACATGTGCAGTACATTTTAAATTTGAAATGTATCCATTGACAGATAAGGACGACATTAAATACTTAGTTTACCTAAGTAGATGCTAGAGTAATAACTCTTGAGAGAATTAACTTCTAATGAACTTGTCAAGATATTTTGCAATTGGCTTGGCTTTGATAGTTTAATTCTACAGATATCCTTCAAAGTCAATTTTAAATGGATCTTTTCAAAATTTTGAAGCAAGGTGCAAATAGAATCCCCATTCACAAGAATAACAAGTGGTGTGGCATTATTTCATCCTTAAAATCATTTTTTTGATACCACTGTGAGTTGACTACATTGTAGATGGATAGGAAACTTAGACACCATTATTTTACCTTGCCTTGACCATTAGAAAGTAGTTTATCAAATAAAAACCAAATAAATATATATATATATTTATAAAGCCCATTTTTGAAGAGGTGACAATCAAAGCTTTACATGTAGAAATTGTGATTGTATTTATTATTGGCTTATCCAACATAATTGCTTAATTGAGACATTCTTTAAGTTTAATGTGTATTATTGGCTTTGAATCTAGTGCATGCACTTGCAACTAAGATGATTAACATAAACATTAGAGGAGATTTGGGCCTTTAAGAGATTGCAAGTTCCCAGACTGTGAGAACTTCGCAAAAATGCTGGGATGCTGCCAAATGGCCAATCTGACATGCCAAGCAATTGCCACATCAATTTTTTTTTAGTTGTTTTCTTCCTAAATTATTTTTAGTATTCTTTTTAACATTTTAATAAATTTTTTTTTTTTTTCAATAACCTTTTTTTTCTGACAGCAGTGCGCTGTTCCCAAGATCGGGAACAGCCTTGAAACAGTCTTTTGGAGGCTCAGATCTCCTCTAATGCATTCAATTGCACGCTAGGATTCTTTAATGTTGTTGTAAAATAATAACTAAAATCATTGAAGTGACTAACAGTAAGCTGTAAAAAACAAAAGTTAATCCTCAAACGCATTGATTCATTTTTAAATTTGAATTTTTTGTAAAGATGTACTATATACAACAATCTGGAGAAATAATTTGGTATTAGGGGAATTTTTATATTATAATATGCTAGCTTCCATATTGCAATGCATTACTTTCTACAGTTTTTGAAGATTTTCAAAACTTCAAATCATCACCTATCAAATTGTCACCTACAATTTTGCACCAAAGATATTTATATGACATTAATTCTAATCATTAACATACAATTAATCGAAAATAAACATTTGAAAGAAAACAAAGTTAAATACTCCCTTTGCTCCAAAATGATCTTTTTATTGGGCTTAATTTTTTGTTCCAAAATGATCTTCTTGTTGTGGGAGGAAGGGATTGGCAAGGAGTTTTGTATACTCTGTAAAAGCATAGTAGCCAAATCCTTAAAAATAGGGAGTTGATTGAAATTATCCCTCTCCCATTGGAAGCATCGATGAGCCGTTAAGCATTGACCTGCTATTTGCGCAATCATCTCCCAATTATACAGCACAAGGCCCGTATTATGAGGCCTGGCACTTCTCTCAGGGCTTGGCAATGTAAGTAGATCTCCCACTTTTGACACAATTGCTCAGTGCTGAACGTAGTAGGAGGGGACCTACCATTATACAAATCTTTGAAATAGGGAGCTGTCAAAGTTACCCCCCTCCTATAGTCCCATTGGAGATTCAACTTATGGTAACAGAGAGCTAATGAAAGGTAATCCCCTCTCATTAGAGGTATAACCCACATATCATACACACACGCATACACATTCCTTAAAATATGTACGTGGTCATGCTTGAAGTAAAACTTTTCAAAATCTCAACTCACTATTCACGTTGCATATAGTCTAAGGCCAACAAGAAGCATTTGAGTGGGCCTATAATGTACAATGTCACAATTGAGTGGTCATTGTTGCTTCTTAAAAATGTTCCAAAAACTCAATTTTAAGGTCTCCGAAACCACATATTGAAAACAAATTTGAAACTCAAAATTGAAGACAATGGGAGAGCATACGACTTACAAGTCAAAAAGAAAATTTTAAATTATTATTTCAAGCTTCATTCAAAACATTTTGTTTAACAAGAAGATCATTTTAGGACTAAGGGAATAGTTAAAATGAGGCATTTATTAAAAGACTAGTGCATTGTCATACAACCTCAGTATACTCCAAAATTCATTTGAAAACTTCAAAGTAAAGTAAGTTGTAAATAAAACTATTAAATCAAATTTTTTTCAAAGTATTTTATTTTTACTTTAGATAGTGAAATTTTTTTAAATTATATTTTGTGGATGTTATAGTCTTTTTTTACATTCAAAACTTTTCGATGATTTAAATTTTTGAATGAAAATCTTTAGGTAGACTCTATGATGAAAATCCAAATAATAAATGAAAACTGGGTCTTTTTTACCCTCAAAGTACTTGCATTCTTTGGCCCAAATACTATTGAATGAGAGGTTCAAAATTTTACACCTTCAAAATGATTTATTTTGGCAAATAAAAATTTCTATTTACTCTTTATATATAAATAGATCTAAAAGTTTTTTCTTGTAAATTTTGTAACAATTCAATACGAATTTTTTTAATAATTTTAAAATCTAAATTTTATCAATATAGATACAGTGCGTGCACAGAGCACACAAAGAGTTTGTCCAAGAACTAGTGAACCATAGCTTGGAACTGTCCTTGATTTATGAACTATAAGTTTGAGATTTTGAATTTTGCATTATAATTGATAATTTGATTTATAATTGCTATTGTAGATATTCATAATTAAATTTGAAAACTAAAATTCAAGATTTCTTCCATTGTTAATTACATTCATAAATATTGTTAGTTTCAAAGCATTCTTTTGTAATGGATTTATAATTGTAAAATCCTAAACACAATTATTATTATTGTTATTATTTCAATTAGTTTTTAAAAAAAAAAGCTTTGATGCTCTTTATGCTAGGCTTGTGACAAATAACTAAAGGTTTTAGACTTTAGATACTTTGAAAAAATTCTTAAAATTTTTATAAATAAACTCATAAATTTAAATTTGGATATTTCAAGTAATTTTTGAAATGCAATCATAGCTATTATTATTTGGTAGGTTATACAAATAAAAGTTCCCATTAAATCAAATTTTTAGAACCATTTCTTTTAGAATTGAATAGAGGCTTTTTTTAATGTGAATATTTATTTTATTTTTAGGTCACATAATTAAAATGGATACAAATTGCATAAATTGACAATAGATATTGATTGAGAGTACAATGTTATGAATAAGGGTGATTTATGTCTAATGTAATTTGATTTATCCTTTTTTCACTATAAGGTGATTCATATAGGTGTTTTTTATGTTTTATAAAGTAATGCCTAGGATTGTAAATAGATTGAAGTTGTTTATTGTATGAATTTTTTCTTTTAACAAGTGTAAAAAGTGTATAAATTAAATGAGTTACTTGTAATCGATAATTCATTCATTCATGAACTTCAAAGAGTTTGATTCAAGTGATTGTTGTATTGAACACTATTTTAGATATCTAGAGACCTGTTGAGTATTGTTTAACTTAAGAAGAATTGAAGCTTACTTCTTTGTCAATTCAAACTTCAAAAATTGATTGAAAAATACAAAATTGAACTCCCTTCTTGAAGATTTCATTTTGTCACAGCAAGTTTATTAATACTAAAGTCTTTATAGGCCTACTCTTTAGTTACTTTAGCAAACATCACTTCCAAGCCCTTTTTGAAATTTAGTATAATATATCATGTACAGATGTACTCTTCTAATATGATGAAAGTTCAAGTATCCTTAATCCTTAAAGGACCAAATACTATTTTTTGGCAACATTGCGATTTGGGGCAGCTCACTACAAACGGAAGTTTTATTTTTTTCTGTGAAAAATCATACAAAATGTGCCCGAGGAGTAGCTTTAAAACTTAACAATTTTCATAACTTTTGACTACATAATTAAGAAGTTATTGCATGATATGCGCAGGCTTAAAAACCTTCTTTAAAAATCACTTAAAAAAGAATGGAAATTTGAAATTGGTTCTTTAGATTTATATATACGTGTAAAACTTTTGAATCATTCCATTTTGATTAATGAGATGAAAGTTATGAGGAGTTTTAGTTTGTGGGTAGGTATGATTTTTAAAGACTCAATACCTACCCGCAAACTAAAACTCCTCATAATTTTCATTTCATTAATCAAAATGGAATAATTCAAAGTTTTTTCATGTACATATAAATCTAGAGAACCAATTTCAAATTCTTAGTTTTTTTAAAGTGATTCAAAGAAGTTTTTTAAGCTGCCCAAGTTGCCTGCCCATATCATGCAATAACTTCTTAATTATGTAGTCAAAAGTTATGAAAATTGTTAAGTTTTAAAGCTACTCCTCGGGCACATTTTGTATGAATTTTCAAAGAAAAAAGTCAAAAATTCCATTCATAGTGAGCTGCCCAAAATCGCTATATTGCCAAAAAATGGTGTTGGTACTTTTGGGGTTAACTTTTTAATTTATATCCAAATGCTCTAAGAGCATTTATTTTCACTCCCATCTCTCATAGTCTTAGGAAGAACAAACTGCAACATATCTAGTTCAAGACCATATAAAATTTCTTTGGATTGGATGATTGGATTTAATAGTTATATACAATCCATAAATAGCTTGTAGGATTGGCAACTTTGGGTAATATGTCCTCATCCCCTCTTTACCTTTGAAGTTTGAATGCCTTTATTTAATTGAATAGTCTAAACAATAAGTAGTACAAAAAACTCACTCTTAGTAAAGTCAAAGTTTGTTGCCCTGGTCATTAGAGAAAAATTAGCCCTTTGTAGGGCTGCTCCACAACCCTCCGAAGGACCTTGAAATTTTGTTCTATGGGGCTGAAAAATGTTTTTTTCCCTATTTCCGTGCAACAGAAACTGCAGTGGCAATGGCACAGGAACCCAATTTTGTGAGTAAAATTTTATTCTTATTCTTATTCTTATTAATTTTTTTAAAGAATATTAAAAAAAAGTAAAAAAAACAACAACAACGAAAGTTGACTGTTCACCGGGGGCCTTTTTGAGATTGCCAAGCTTGAAATAGCTTGGCATGTCAATCTAGAGCAACCCTTTTTTCTCTAATGTTTGAGAGAGTCCAAAAAACTTTCCCTTAGCTTCAAATGCTACAACCTTGCAGTATACAAGTCCAAAATTTCTAAATTTTTTTCACACATTTTCATAGTAGTTCAAAATAATTTTGTATTGCTATTTACAAAGAGATGAAAATTCCCTCTGTTTCTTGTTGCTCAATGGACTAAAAATGGTAGTATCACACCACTTAGTGAAATAGAATCTATATACAATTAGGTACAATAGTTTTACAAATTGCCTATTGTGCATGTTATATAGGCCTATGCAAAAGTCAACATTGGTAGTGTCAAAGTGGTGCTATAGTCTTCAGACAAATTATTAGGATGGTGCTATTGTTTGGTATCATGTTGTAGCCAGAATACCTTGTATTTAGGCTTGTAGTGGAATGTATTAGGCATTCTTTGCCTTCTTTCTATATCTTGTCTCCTTATATTTGAGTTGTATGATTATGTACAAGGAAAAGTACAAAGGGGACATTTAAGAATAGTGTTGTGAACAATTTGCCATTTTACTCACTTTGTGAATTGTGACTTGCAAACATGTGCCAAAGTACGACATAGGAATTCAAAATACCATCTGATAGTACCATTCCAAGAATTTTTGCTATGTAAAATTCAATTGGTATTTTTTGTAATGCAAAATTATCATTGCATTCTTACACAATCTCAATCAAGCATACCAAAATTCAATTTTAAATAATCCAAAACTTTACTTTCAGTGAATTTTCTTAAGGATATTTCATGAGAATTGATAGAGAACCATTGGTGATGAATTTTCAAGATTTAATTGCAAGGACATGCAGGAAAGATTTGAAGGCACATCTTTTCTTTCATAATTAACCTAAACAATATTCAAATTTATTAAATATGAGTTCAATGTTAGGGGTCATATATCCAAAGTTTGTAGATTATAAGTAACTCTATTCTATAACTAGATATTATATGATTTGACCCTCACATTATTATTAGTCTTGTACCTTACATTATTATAGTTATAGTACACGGATATATCTATTTTTACAAAATTTGACACTGTACAATATCCTAACAATGAACTTACATCTTATGAATTTGAATATTTTTTAGATTTATTTTGAAAGAAAAGATATTCCTTTGGCTATTTTCTATATGTTTTTGCAATTAAATCTTGAAATTCATCACCAGTGGTTTTCAATCAATCATCATGTAAACTCATAAAATGTATCCTAATAAAATTCATTGTAAAGTATTATTTTTGATACTCTGTTATGCTTCATCAAGATTGTGTAAGAATGCAATTTTAATTTTGCATTACAAAAAATACTAATTGAATTTCATTATTGAAAATTCTTTGAATGGCACAATATAAAGTTTGTAAGAATATTGTACCCCGTTGCACTTTACAGGGTAACTCCTAAAGTCCCATTGTTCCCTCGGGGGAAAAAATGGATTTTGGGCAAGCTCCTATGATCTCAATATTTGTTGTAATTTTCTGAATTTTTTTGTGAAAATAGAGAATCACATCAGCTTTCTAAAAATGTAAATTTGATTTCAATCATTGCCCGGTAGCAAAAGTTATGGCAGAAAAATCCCAAATTTTAGTTCGGCAGGCAGAAAATAATCCTCACAAAAACTTAATATTAATTTTCTTAAAAATTTGTTTCATATAGATATTATTTTCATCTACATGGGAAGCTTTGATTCATTCCATTTAGATTTGTTATGCAAAAGTTACGGACAATCTTATTTTTTGGACAATTAGAGCATCTTTTTGGAAAAATAACTTGTAGGATTCATTTTTGAACTCAATTTTGACAATTTAAAAAAGAAAAAAATTTCAAAAGGTTAAGATTTCTTACTAGAACCATCTCACCATTGAGATTTGTATATTTCAACCCTATCTTAGAGCTATTAATGATTTCATTTTTTCTTCAATCTTGAACCTATTTCTACTTACCAAATTCTCAATGAGTGAAAACTAAGTGTTGTTTTTTTTAATTTTTTTTCCTAGATTCTCAACTCAATTCTTCATCATATAAAAGTAGAAATTCAAAATCATTAGAGCAAAAATTTTAAGTTAAGAAGGTTCAAAGCCAAAAAATGTAGTTGAACAAGGTGCAAAAAAACTTGATTCCTTCACTTTAAATGCAAATATCTTGCAATCTACACGGTCAAAGTTTTTAAATTTTCTTCCACACATTCTTATACTAGTGTAGTACAAGATCCCATGGTTAAATATGCAAAAAGCACGTTTAAATGGTTTTTTTTGCTCTTTGCTATAGAAATGACAATTTTGAGTGTTTTTTGATGGAAAAAGGGCCTTGGGACTATAAGAGATAAGAATAAAACAATGTTTAGGAATAATCATTGGTTAGAATTTCATTGTTAGCCAGTTGAATTGGGAAAATCCAGTTGAAAACATTGAGAAAACCTTGGTTAAAAAATCTATAAAATATCTATTCATAATAAAAAGCAGAGAAAAAACTTGACTGTGTTCTTGAAAAATTGATTCAATATGGGAATTGGAGGAAAATAACTGGTAAAACTCAAAAACTATCCCTAACGCTGACCATTGCACAAAATATCGTGTTTACGATTGTTTGTTCTGTCTTTCTTTTTGTGTGACCGCACCGTCACTTTTCAAAGGAAAAAATATCGTGTTTCCAATTGCGGTCATTCCTGACTCCAAGAAATATATTTTTTTTCCTTGAGACACATGGACAAATTCCATTGAAGACTCCAAGATGAAATCATAAACAAAGTGCGATTGTACACACGTGGTCATTTGACTCCTCCCTGTCAACCTGAAATGAAAAAGATGGAAAACGCTTTGTTTTGTAACGTACCTTCACCGGTCCAAGTTCTGGAGTTTCAGCTCAGTAATAAATTATGTTTGCAAGTACTTTACGAATTTGTGACTGAAGCCAGAGGTGAGCATTGAATCTGGAGTTCTGGCTGGACTACTGACCGACCCCAGCAGATACCAACCAACTCCGTTCACTTTCTCACGTATTTCACGGAGAAAAATCAAAGGAACATGCTCGCAAGGTGAAATCCAGTCAACCTGACAAAGCGGTCCTTGCAATTCCAGGAAATGCGTGTTTCGGAAGCAAAAAATTAAAGGTTTGAATATGATACAGCTCAATCTGGGCAGCACTGGCAGCAGCACTGCAGCATCCTTCAAAGCATCCTTCAAAGATTGCCCGCAAAAAGGTTACATCTACAGTAAAAAGCATCCTCGACGCAATCACACAATGAAATTTCGCGGGTGTCACATGTCGGGCCACGCACGCCAACTAGATCGACGATCACCCCACAGTCGATCACTGTAGACCTGAAGATCTGTAATAACACTGATCTACAGATGCTCACTGTTGAAGATTGTTTTCCCAGCGGCCTGTCAACAAAACATTATTAACGTTCGCTGGGGGCTCCCTTTTGCTCCCCCAAAATCAGGAGCCCCCCGACGAATTGCATTCAAAAGTCTGACAATCTTCATCTACAGTGACTGTGCTTGACCAATCAACTGTTTCACATTATAACTAAAACTCCCCCCTAGGTATCTAGGGGGCATTATACTTCCACCTAGGGGGAGGCAACTGATAGGTTAAACAATGTTATGCAATTGGCAACAACCTTGCGTACACATCCACAGGAAGAACGGGGAGGCGTTACCTTCCCCGGTAATGTTTTGTAGGGTGTTTCTTCACCCCCCTTGACTTTCTTAAAACAGAAAGTCAAGAGGGGGGGGGGGGGGGGGGGGGGGGGGGGGGGGGGAAAGAAACACCCTACTAAGCATTACCGGGGAGGGTAACGCCTCCCTGTTCTTCCTGTGAACTGGACAGATGAGTTTCCTGGCTCTCTCCCGGTTGAAGAATATCCGGCTTCCCACGAATTGCCGAGTTTCAAAAGACTTTGATTGCTTCAACCGGTTCACAACACGGGTAGTACGGAAGGGGATTGGTTCAATGGGGACATGTGGAGAGGACGCTTTGCATTGACAAAAGCGGCACCTACAATGAATGTGTGTAAAAGGTTTGAGTGTAAAAGGAAGTTTGCTCAAAAAAACAAGTAGTCAATGTTGTAACTTCAACCTGCAAAAATTTTCAGAGCATTGGCATGCGGCACCGTATCAAGGCGGGTAGAGGTCCCATTTTTCAAGAATTGCAGGCAACCTTTCTTCTCCTCCGTAGGTGAAGAATTGGGCTTTGAAGAATTTTTTCTGAGAAAGGGGTGTCTCACATCTTCCAAGCAAAACGACTTGCCTTTGACTCCTCCTTTCTCGTACAAATTTCTCTGACTTCATAGAAATCTCATTCTCCAAGTATGCGTGACAAATCCTAATGTGATGCATATTGCGCAATATTTGTAACCTCTGGTGGCGTGACTGTGGTCATCCACTATGTAATTATGCTATGAATGGATGAATATATATATTTGCATTCTTCATTTCTATCACAAATTATAAGAATAGTTCAAAAGACACCCTTCAATTTAGTGTACTAGGTACCTACAAAGTTACCCTTCCACTCTTAACCCTTAACCCCAAAATTCCATGACTATGTTTTCACCGAAAACGTTCAAAAACTGCCATTTTTAGTACAAGTACCTAATTTTTGAAAATAAATAAATTTGACACATGTAACTGTAGGATCTTGTAGTATGTTGACTTGAAAACATATGGTAAAAATTTCAGAAATTTCCACCACGTGGATTGCAAGATATAAGCATTCAAATTCAATAAAACTATTTTTTTGGCCCTGCAAAAAGCAGGGCAGCAGCACTTCACAAGCTCACTTTTTGATGAAAAAATGTCCAAATTGATGGTGCTTCTTTGGATTCTTTTTCCTAGATAAGTTGGCTACATGCTTTAAAATTTTCACTTCCTTTGGAATTGTACAACATATAGGAAAAAATAGTAAGTAGATAGTAGTAGAGAATGATTCAAATTACTAAATTGTCAAGAATTTAATTATGGAATTGAAAAATGCTAATTCCAATGGTTGCAATGTTGTAATAAATAATTTGCATCCTATGATTTTATTTTTTTCAAAAAAAATTGAAATTGAGTAAGATAAAGGATTTCAAAGTTTATTTTAGAGTACAAAATCCATAACTCCCGCAAACTAAATATCTTCATAACTTTTGACTCACTAATCAAAATGAGATAATTCAAAGCTTTTTATGTATATATAGATCTAGAAAACCAATTTCAAATTTCAAATTTTTGTTTTTGAAAAAAGTGATTTTTTTTTATCTGCCCGAATTGCCTAGTTACAAAAGAAAGTAACATATTAGGCCATAACTTTTGACTCACATTTCCAAATGTCATGAAATTTATTGTATATGAAAAATATTCCTCGCGCCCATCTTCTCTTAAAATTTCAGCCTAAAATATGAAACTCTCTAGTCACACGTACCTGTTCAAAATTTCTATATAGTCAAAAAAATGCATGCTGGTCCTTTAGGGGTTAAAGGATAGCTGGTGAATGTGAAAATCATCCCTTTTGATACCATATGAATCATTGGTTTAAAAAATCTTAAAGCGCTCATTATAAGTCAAACTATCGTACAAGACTTCCCCTTTTCACACAAAATTCCGAGGTGAATAGTTATACTTCTCTCTTTAACAAAGAAGGATTTTCTATCATACATCGGCTGAAAAATGCTCACGGTACCCTAAAGATTAACCTAAATTTCAATTCAATTTGCATAGTGAATAAAAAAATTGAATTTTTTAGACCAGTGAATTCTACATCTACATTGAATGAAAAAAAACTTAAACAAGGTAAGAAAACCTCTTATTGCTTTTATTTGGCACAATCTATTCGGCAACATCTCATTAGAGGAAACTTCAGGCCTCTGGAGGGCTACTCCACGGTCATCCGAGGTACCCTAAAATTTGTTTTTTTTGCTGAAAAACTCGTTTTCCCCCCTATTTCCGCCCTGTTGAAACTACAGCAACAATGGCACATGAACCAAAAATTCCGAATAAAAAATTATTAAAATTTTTATTTTTATTTTAAAAAATTCATTAAAAAATAAAAAAAATAAAAAAAAATAATTCGCGAAAGCTGACTACTTACCGCAGCAGTCAGCTTGGTGTGTCACATTCTAACAGCCCTCTGAGGGGGTCAGTTTTTCTCTTATGTAGAAGGAGTGCAAGAAGCTTGAAAAAGTCTCACTACGTCTCCCCAAACCACCATATTCTTTTACAGAGAGCAACCAATGGAAGTTCAATTAATAGAAATTGAAGCATTTTGTGCTTATCCCCTAAAGTCCCAAGGCATTTTTCTATCAAAAACAACTCAAAACTGCCAGTTTTGTTGCGTTCATCTAAAAAAAGAGAAAAAATATTTTCTTTTAGAATCTAACCACAAGATCTTCTACTAAACTTATCTCAAATCACGTGGTAAAAATTTCATAAAGTTTGACTGTATAGATTAGAAGATATTAGCATTCAAAGTTGGAAAATTTTGATTTTTTGAACACTGACTTGCAATTTCAGATGACTTTGACCCCCATTTGCATTACAAACTTTGAATTTAATTTTTTTTATGTTGAATAATTGAGTTGATAATCTAGGAAAAAAAATTCCAAAAAAAGACACATGATTTTCATTCTTAAATTTTTTTTAAGTAGAAGTAGGTCCAAGATTGAAAGAAAAACTAAATTGTCAATAGCTCTAAGATGGGATTAAAACACTATAATCCCAATAGTGAGATTGTTTAAGCAAGCAAAATTAGACGTGTCCAATAATTTTTTTTCAAAAATTGTGATAATTGCATTCAGAAATGAGTCCTACAAGTTATTTTTTCAAGAAGATGCTCTAATTGCCCAAAAAATAAGATTGTCCATAACTTCCACATAACAAATCTAAATGGAATGAATCAAAGCTCCCTATATAGATAAAAATACAATCTGTAAGAAAATAATTTTTAAATTTTTTTTAAATTTTTTTGTGTGAGAAGATTTCTGCCCACCAAATTGGAAAAAAATGACCTTTTGTGCCATAATTTTTGCTCTCGGGCATTGATTGAAATAAAAATTATATTTCCATAAAGCTAATGTATTTTTCTATCTTCACAAAAAATTTCAGAAAATAATGATGAATATTGAAGCCGTAGTAGCTTGCCCAAAATTCATTTTGGCTCCTGAGGGGACAATGGGACTTGAGGGATTAAAGGTGTTCATTAAAGGGGAATCTAGTGGCATGTATAGGTACCCTATGCTTTTAACTTTAAAAATTCACGAAATATTACACAAGTGTAAAAAAGGGACAAAACATTTGGGTTGAATATAGGTAGTTATAGAATAAGAAAAAAATTGCTTTTGAGGGTGCTCCTACTCTACCTTGCTCCTACTTAAAAAGTGAATCATGACAATAACAATTGAACCTTTCATAGCAATGCTATTTATTTACACGTGTATCTCTAAATTGTAAAAATCTTGAATCCTTTCTTGAAGTATTTCTCATTTTCACTTATATGTGTAATTACAAGAAAGAATGGTCCTTTTTTTGTCACATTTAGAATGATGGACGAGTCATCCGCTATAACTTTTGAAGCACGAACTTGATGAACTTGAAATCTTTTATTGGAGATGGTTGTTTTGATTGTAATTATACACCTTATTTTTTAGAAATAAAAAAATCCCTTTCTATTTAAAAATCAATATTGCTAATTTATCACACTTGAGGTTTAGAGGATTTTGGTACTATGGAGTACACAAAATTAATGATCTAGGGCTGAAATGTGTGGTCTATTCCTACTCTAGCTGGGCATGTTCATATCAAGGGCCATCAAAAAAATATATTATTTTATGTTGATTATATTCAAAAAACAGGGCTCCCTAGAACACACACTTCTGAACATTAAAGATGGTTTCAAGATCATTCTTTGGCAAGATTTTATAAATCACTAATATTTTAATAAATTCTTTTTATGATTTTTTACAAATTAAAATGGCAAAATGTCTATTTCCTTAAAAAAAATTGTCATTCTATTTTGTGAATAACTTTTGAACTGTATTTTTTTAGGTCTCAAATTGAAAATAGGAACCACTAGAAAACCATGGATGAAGTTTGAAGTCCCGATTAGTGGTCAAACGTCATCCGCACATAACTTTTGCTAGAAGTGTTAGATCGCAATGAATTTTAGGTTTTTAGAAATGGCTTGAAGTCTTCTACGACCTAGGATTACTAAATTTAGACTATCAGATTCATACTCCAGAATCATTGCTGCCTAACTAGTTAGGTTATCTAAGTTGTTTCTTACAATAAATTAGGACTATGGGGGTCTTTTTGCAAGGTGGTTTGGATGTTTAGGTATTAGAAAAGATACATTGCTTAGAAGGCACAATGGACCTACTTTTAGACACCTACTTAGTATATAATTTTGCATAGAAAACTAGAACATGGGTGTGTACTTCTATTTATCAAAGGTGAGTAATTCAACGCCCACATGATGGTGCGTCTGCCAGGAGATTGAGAATAGAGTCTCTGAATCTTTAAAACTAATAATGAGGGCACATTTGAAGGGTGCCAAACCGGCACCTTGCATTGAGTCAGTTCAGCTTGACTGCTTTGACCTTTGTCGACCACAACTTAAGAAGTCGTATCTCAACAACAAGCCGGCTACAGTGACTCTGAAGACAACAAGGTGCTTTCTATAGAAGACTTGCTGCTTGGCTCAATACAGCTGGGAGTATTTTTTGAATTTTGGCACCATTTGGTACAACAATACCTTCTTGAGCCAAATCAACACACACCACCTCGGGCCATCTGATCCGGCATCTTTGGAGTCCCCAAGGAAAAGATCCTCAAGTGGCTATCTTTTTGCTAGTTGGTGGTGATTGTCACGTGGAGCTTCACATCAAAGTGTGCTTTACGCCAAAAACCCGGCCTTCCCTACTTTTGGCCCTCTCTCGAAGCTACCATACGTCGGCATCCAATACGAGGCCTCGAATCCTCTTCATGACCCCTCCTGTCAATATGATCAAATCCTCCAACCCACGGTTGACTTTGACCGATCCATTGAAAATCCATATTTGCAGTCAGAAGATTTCTGGACCTAGCATAACGATATTAGCCACTTGACTCTACTTCCTTTGAGGTAACTCCATTGTAACATGAAGGCGTGCTAGACATACAAAGAGTTATGACATTTATCATCGAAAACATAATACTGAACTTCCTTGAAGAGATAAGACTTCTCACCCAACAATCTCCAATCGAAATTCAAACAATAAGTGATGTGCACCAAAATTGACACCTGTTGAGAACGCCAATGTATGGATCGGATTTCGTTTTGAATTTACATAGAGTAGTTTTATAAGAAATCCATGTATGAGATCAGAGTACCATCGAGGAATGAACAAAAAAGTTCTTTGAATTGCAAGTCCTACCAGGAGGCGAAATAATTATGGAGAATGAATTGTAAGAGTTTTGGTTTTAAATACTCAAGGAGTTCGGAAGGAGGGTCTCACAATAAATAATTTTGATGGCTTTCTTTATCTTCCTGTCCAACCCAACACAAATTTGTTTTTATCAAGATAATCATTTGAATGTTATCAAGACACAATTAGAACCATAAGGCACATTAGAGAAATTCAATAGATACTTCATTCAGCATCCACTGTAGCTCGTATTAAATGTTGCAATTAGACATAAAGACTTAATATATGTGTGTAAATATTACAGTTAATAATATGTGTAAGGTAGAAGAGATGCAATATATTTTTAAGTCAAATGGATGTAGACATTAAGCATTCATTATAAATATTCTAAAGATAGTCTGTATTGTTGCACCTATTATAGTTATTTTTAATATTTTAAAGATGAAAGATATTTAATAAAATAAAATTTAATCCTTATTATGAATCTAAGTTTCTTCAATATATCATTTTATACGCCATTCTTTGGGGCCCACACATCTTGTTTATTTTAACCCCTAAAGCTAGGAGGCATTTTTTGGGCAAAATTGTGAAAAATTGTCATTTTTTAGGGATGTGAGAAAAACATGGAAAAAAAAAGATTTTCTTAAAAATTCAACCAGAAAAATTTGCACTAGACTACTATAAAAATGTGTGGAAAAAATTTCAGAAACTTTGACCGCACGGATTGAAAGATTAGAATGTTTGAAGTTAGAAGAAAAAATTTCTTTTTAACCTTGCCCGACAAGGCCAACAAACTTTAACTCCTCCTAGAATCAGATTTTTACACTATGTATGCTTAATATTTTTTACATTTGCATCTTATATCATGTAGATTATATGCAAGGCAAATTTCAAGAGTTGATGAGCTTTCTTGCAAAAGATTCTCAAAACATTTCCACACTGCCCAAGCTGCCAGAAAATTTCAAGGCAAAATAGCTTTTGATTTGAGCACCCGATCAAAATAGATTTTCAGCAAGGGGGTACATATACACACCCTGCATCAAAATTTCGAGAACATCGGACCAAAATTGACTTCATAGGAACCTACCCAAATTTTCAATTGTCTGTTCAACTGACAATTGTCTTTTAGGGATTAAATACTAAATTTTATTATGGCTACACTATCCAAAAGTCAATGACATCAACCCTAACTACCTCCATTCTCATGCATTTGAGTGAACCCTAAACCCTAAAGAAGGTTAGTGCCCTACTAACCCATGTCTCCCTAAATCCTAAATCCTAAATCCTAAAGCGGTTTAGGACCCTAAACCCTATCATTTTGACTCCCCGGATGGCTCCTACCTTTTGACAAGTATCAAATCATCTAAAGATAATCAATAAATCTAAAATGCAAATCTAAATGTAGAATGAAATTCAAGTATATTTTAGGACTAGTGTACCCTTTGTCAAGGGCTAGGTACACCGGTATACACCCTTGTCAAGGGCTAGGTACACCCTAAATCCTTTGTAAAACAGTGTATCGATTGCATTACACTGAATGTAGAGCATACCAATGCCTTTTGTCCCTAGGAAGATCAAGTGGCTGAATACCTCCCAAACCTTGTTAATAATTAAAAAAAAATTTGACATAACCAAAAGGTCCTAGCTAGTAATAGAGGTTATCCTTTATATTGACCCTACATAGTGCTCCACGCCTGGCTATTGGAGCAACACGCCTCACGGCACTCCATTGCGTAGGGTTTGGGTGCTCCAATATTTTGGAACAGAAGAAGGCAATGGCCTGGCTATAGACTACCCCATGGAAATGGCCTAGCTATGAATACCCCAAGGTGATGGCCTGGCTTTAGACACACCGGTGTACACCCATATACATCCAAATTCCAATTCTTTACTTGGAAAGAACCCAAAATCCAATCCTTGTACAGTTAGAAAGAAGGCAAAAAATTAGTCCCAATGGCAAAAAAAATTCTTTATTCAGATCAATATTGCAAAAGATATGGCCTTGCAAAAAAAAAAAAACTGGCAAAACTTGTTGCCAGTATGGAAAACTGTGGCCTAAAAATAGCTATTTTTTTTTTGGCGACGAATTAGAAGGCTAGACTAGTTCTATTAGAATTACGGCAAAAAATCACTCAAGATAAACTAAAAAACACATGCATATTTGAAAGTTGATACATATATACAAAGGAAAAGTTACATTGTGTATGCCCTTTGTTAAATGGTGTGATGCTTTACATCAAATGCGCTGTACTCGGGCACCTTCTTGCTATAGGCTGCTCTAAGGCTGCAGCGGATGATAAACCTTACCCAAAACTTCATCCGTGCATAACTTTTGCATAGTATATCCAAATCCAATTTTTTTTATAGTTTTGGAAATGGCATGGCATGATTCAAGGCGCATAACATTCAATAGCCTTTAAAGTGGATGCCTTTCCTCATCTGGAGTCCTCATCTACTAAATTCATCCTTTCAGCATTAACCCCTAAAGCACTAAGCTATGTTTTTTGGCAACATAGTGATTTTGGCAGCTCACTACAAATGGAGTTTTTATTTTTTTCTTTGAAAATCTTACATAACATGTGTCCAAGGAGTAGCTTTAAGGTCTAACAATTTTTGTAACTTTTGACTACATAGTTAAAAAATTATTGCATGATATGTGATTTCTTTGGACTTTGGGCAGTCCAGGCAGCTCAAAAAACTTCTTTAAAAATGACTTCTTAAGAAAATAAAAATTTGAAATTGATTATTTAGATTTATATACATATAAAAACTTTGAATCATACTATTTCAATAAGTGAGTCAAAAGTTATGAGGAGTTTAAGTTTGAAGGTAGGTATGGAGTTTTTGAAAATCGTAACTGCTTGCAAACTAAAATTCCTCATAATTTTTTATTCATTAGTCAAAATTGAATTATTCAAAGTTTTCCATGTATATATAAATCTAAATAACCAATTTTAAATTTTAGTTTTTTTTAAAAGTCATTTTTAAAGAATTTTTTTGAGCTATTCGGGCTGCCCAAAGTTCAAAGAAAATCACATACCATGCAATAACTTTTTAACTATGTAGTCAAAAGTTACAAAAAATGTTGGGCATTAAAGGTACTCCTTGGGCATATATTGTGTAAAATTTTCAAAGAAAAAAAATAAAAAATCCATCCGTAGTAGGCTACCCAAAGTTGCTATGTTGCCAAACAACGCAGCTTGGTCCTTGAAGGTGAAATGTAAGCTTTGGTACAGGGATAGTGGCAATACCTTATAGTATGCTCCATTTTCTTTCGTTAACTTTAGGACCAAACATACAAAACAACAAATATTTGTAGAGAAAGATAGTTTGCTAAAAACCAAATAATCCAATGAGTAATACACAATTGCAATCTCACCATTAGCCATCAATAACTTATTTTGGGTCTTTTAGTGAGAAGACACCTGTTTATATACACATGGTGTAGTAGGAGGTAGAACAACCCATGTGGGATAAATAAATTAGAATTTGAAGTTCCTCAAGCACTCATAGTTAAATCAAAAACAAAGAATCGCATTAAATGTAGAATTTTAGACCTCATTTATGCATAGTAGAATAACTTTTCTCAAAAAACTTCGAACTAAAGAAAGTTGGGGAATGAAGACAAGTTTCATCTCCAATTTTTTTTTGGCATTTTGAGTATCTAATCAAAAGTTATGACAAATTTAAGAGAAGATTTTTAAAAATGTTAAAGAAAATGTCTATTCCAACCCGTCTCTCAACTTTATCCATAGATTTTGATGGAGATTCAAAATACCAAACGGTATTTCGGAGATGAAACTCATCTTCATTTAACAATTTTTTTTAGTTTCTAGTTTTTTGGGAAAAGTTATTCTACTATGCATAAATGAAGTATGAAATTCTACTTCAAACACAATTCCTACTTTTGACTTAATTACAAGTGGTTGAGGCTTCACTCATTCTAATTTACATATCCAACATGGGTTGTTGTACCTCCTTCCACCCCAAATGTATATATATATATATATATGAACCAAGCATTTAGTTTGCATTCATATTAAACCCACTTATACTTTGGATTTTCAAAATATCCATTTCATAGGTGTAGAATGCTGATTTTTGTGTGTTTGGTTTAATGGGTGTAAAACGCTTTTTAAAAAAAAATTTAATCTACCTTGTATAGTTGCGGCCGGTTGACTTATTGTAATTCTCTGACAAAATTGATGCGTGTGATGGTATGGAATATACCATACCATTCTGTTTGGGGGGGAAGGCAGCCCACCACTCTGCTACTGAATGTTTTGCAATGAACTAGGTGCATGAAGGAAAGGCGGTTTTGCATGAAGGCTACTGAATGTTATATCTAGATGTTGTATTAGATGTGATTATTGAAGAAAAAAAACAGTTTTTGTTGTTTTACTTCACCTAAAATCCGTTTGAAAAAATTACAAAACGCCATCTAAAATGTAAGTGTCTTCTAGTGGGAGGATGTGGTTACATGATTGCTTAGTGTGTACACTTTAATGCGGAAAAGAAACAAATGGGAAATTATTACTTGACAAAGGTATGATACAACTTTAGACAAGGCCATTTATAGTTCTATCTTTTGGATGCTTTGAATTTTATATTTCTTTGTCTTGTAATATCTATGTTTCAGTTCCAAGATTTCACTGCGGGATTGTTTTTACCAATGTTTTTTGGTCTGACATGGTTGTCTTGATTTGTCATGGAAGGAACTACCTCTGAGGGTCAAGAAAACCCACCAAATGGCGAGGGGGAGACTTGAGAGGCAAAAGTGGTGGAGTGGGACTGTGGGAGGTTTATGAGGAGGTTTGGAGGCAAATGTGCGGTAGGTTATTGGTTTTGAAGGATGCAAAACTCGATAGAGGAGCTTTAGTAGAGAAAGTGGAAGATAGGATTCCAGTAATATTTATTTCTTAGTCTCTTTCAATTTGTGTTTTCAGTAGTAGATGATTGTTTTGAGATATGAAAGGTTCAATACAATTTGTAATATGCGCGCATAAAGGCAATTATTGCATCAATGGCGTCTTTGAGTTTAGGTTTTAGGATAGATGGCTGTCCTTGGAGGAGAGCAGTGGCAATCTGACTTGTGATTTTAAGGAGGAATATTTCATTGATTTTGTAATATAGTTTTGGAATGTGTAGATTATTTCTTTTGCAATGGCTGCAGGTTTGGAGTGTAGCAAAAGAAAAGGAGGATGCTCTTGAAGCCATAAAGCGGTAGGTATATGTGAAGAAGTTGAAATTGAAAAGTGCTCAAGAAGCATTGCGGATGCATAGAGAGGAGCTTGCAAGGAAAACAAAGTGCATTGTACCATCATCTTGAAATTTGTTGATCGGCTTCAAATCAGAGGCAGATGTATGGCGTTATTTGTAGGTGATGCATTTCATCATCAACCGAATTCAAGTCTATACCATCAGAAGCGATTGGTTATGACTTGGTCATTCTTTTCCTAGGCACGTGGAGTAGGAATAGCTCATTTATGGTTTGTTCATGTATTGATGACTTTGTGAATGTCTTAGTAGTTTCTTGTTTTTTTTTATTTGGTTTGATGATATTGTGTATGACAATTCTATTGGCATGGTATTCTTTTTATTGTCTTTCTTAGGTCAAATCTAGTTTGATTCCAAAAAAGTCTAGTTTTCCACATCCTCATGATATACTTGATACTTTGATAGATCCAAATGTTGCCATTGATAATTTTTGATGAAGCAATCAGGGTAATTTTTGTCATTGCTTTTTGTACACAAATCTTTAGACTTTGTTACACAGGCATTGCATCTAGTTGCAATTTTTGGAACTCCTCATTCTCTAGTAGTGTCTTCCAAATTAATTAATTTTGTAGTGTATATATATATTATTGGTATGCTGATGGTGGCTCATTCTCTTCAAGGATGTGCTTGAATAGCTAAGCCTTAAAATCTCACTCTCAACTTTAGGCCCTAAATCCTAAAGCTATTTAGGGTCCTAAATCCTATCATTTCAACTCCCTGGATGGCTCCTACCTTCTAACAAATATAAAATCATCCAAAGATAATCTACAAATCTAAAATCCTATCATTTCAATTTTTCGGATGGCTGCTACCTTTTGACAAGTATCAAATCATCTAAAGATAATCTAGAAGTCTAAAATGTAAGATTCAAGTATATTTTAGGACCAGTGTCTCCTTTTGTCAAGGGCTAGGTAGACCGGTGTACACCCTTATTAAAGGCATGGACAGAGAAGAGAGAATATTATCTCAAATGTTGATTAACGTTTTCTGCCACATTTGTTCCAACATCCCCCAAAAGAATATCCAAAGCTTGGATTTGGAGCCTCTAGATTAGCCCCAAAGGAACAAGTCCAAGGCCCAACTGAAGCCACAGGCCACACTTAGCTAGAGGCCGAACTGAACCAGAGGTTGTTTGACCGGCGAATCCGCGCCAATCAGAAACTGCCACATATACGGGTTACATTAGCAGACGCGGGGGTGGGTGGGTGGGGGGTCATCCAACCGAGAATTGCCACGTGTCCTCCGGGGGGGGGGGGGGGGGAGGAGAAAAAATTGAAGCCAAGAGGCCAAACTAAGTCAGAGGCCCAAACTAGAGCTAGAAAGCCCAAAGAGTAGCCAGCTTAGTTGTAAATTTCAAGAAGAAAGAAAAATAACCAAGCTAGAGTCCGAAGGCAACCAATAGCCAAAAGATGGAAATCTGTCGGATATTGGATTGTTGTGCAGGTATCGGTCCGCGTGGGACAGGTATCGAACTACTTAGGCTGGCCTTGGATTGCCCAAGGCAAATATTGGATTACTCAGGCCAGGCCTCAAATTGCTCAGGCAGGTAATGATTTAATTTGCTGGGAATTTCAGGAATGACTGGGGAAGCCTCAGGAACTTTCTGGAGCTACAGGCATGATTGAGAGGCTTTGGAAATGCTTGGAGAGGCTTTTGGAACGACGGGGAGGCTCTCAGAACGACTAGTAAGGCTATACCACTGGACTGTAAGCCGTTTTAAATTTACTAGCTGTGCCCACAAAACTTAAGACAAAATAAAACTAAATGCCTCAAATTCTTTGATGCCATAAAAATTATCAGCACCTAAGAGTTGCCTTTAGAAACTAGGAAGTAGGAAAAGGAGGGATAGAATAGAGAAAAAGAACCTCTATACACACTTTCTATTCCATTAAAAAAAAAAAAAGAAGTAGAAGTTCTAAAAAAAAAACTCTTGAATAGATAGAAGTTCACAGTAATTTGCAAATAGGAAGAAGGGAAAGATACTTAGAACTTGAAGGGGAAGTTTTGAATTTGATAGGATTAGATGGAAATTTTAGAAAAAACAATTTAGACCATTAGGAAATAGATAGAATAATAATTCACTTGGATAGGGATAAATAATTTCTAAAGGTCAATTATAAATAGTATCAGAAGAAAAGGAAGAAGTAGGAAAGAAAAAAAGTACATAAGTAGAGTTCAAAAACTTGTATTAGAACCTTACTTTCAAGCAGTGAACAAAATTATAAGACAACATCAAAACATGGCGGATTAGAAATACCTTGAAAAAATCCTCTACAACATAGCGGATGAAATCCAATTTGAAGTGAATTACTAATTACTCCATCTTCTTTTGAATTTCGTTAATTAGCTACTTTTAACTCTTAGCCAAACTTCAAGTCCAAGTCAGAGTGTTAAAATTGTATTCCTTCCCAAATTTAGGTGTGAAAGTTTGTAGATTAGATCACAAGTTACTAGTGTTCAAGTATACCCTCAATTGCGCACCTTGCGTTGGACCTTTCGTGCATAACATAGCAACTTGTATTGCACAAGAGTGCTACTAGGGTTTTTTAAAAGCGTACCACTTTGGATTTGGAGTCAAAATGAAGAAGCTAAAGATGGATGAACTTTGGTGACTAGATTGGGTGAAAAACATCTAAGAGTAGCCAAAAGGAACAAGATTAGATATTCATACACATGAAAGATATGTAAATTAGACAATTTTGTTTTGTAAATCTCAAATATTTTATTTTACATGAGGGGAACATGGCAAGCTGCATTGTACACGGTGTACATGATGCACCTACAATGCATCTTAAATTGCCATGCAAGCAATGGACCATACCGGGTGCTGCACCGGATTTCCCATACTAAAATTTGCTATAGTTTTAGATGCGAACAGTAGTAAAATTTGTCTCTACCATGCACCCATTACCTTATTGCCTAATTGGTGATGGCTTTATTGAAATGAATTAGATGTTTTTCAGCTCCTTTGAAGGGCTGTGAGTTCCCTAGGCTGCCAAGGTCGGGGGAATAACCTCACAATAGTCCGCAGTTCTTGCTACAGCTGCTGCGTGAAGTAGCAGAACGACTGCCACATCACCAAAATAATTAAATAAATAAATAAATTTTTTTTTGCTTTGTTTTCATTTTAGATTTTTCAAAAAAATTCAAAAAAAATTCAAAAAAAATAAATAAATCTGATAGCGGATGTTCCCGATCTACCAGGGGAATAGCATCAGGGGAGTAGGCCTGAAACGGCCCTTTAGTCCCCCCAAATCTCTTTTAATGGTCTATACATTGCCGACTTTTAATCACAATGTGATAACATGGTGCAATAAATGTGCAATCTAAATGTGCAATAAATTGTGTAATCTACTTCTAAGTGTGTTGTATGCATAGAGTATTAACTTCTAAAAGCCCAAGGAATTTGGACAAAATACAAATGTGTTATAAAATATAAGTTTTAAGACTTTTTTGAAGTTTGCATCAAAGAAGATAATGTGAATCACAAAAAGTAGAAAGCATCCGTATGGTCAAAATTATAAAATTATTTTTAGATTTTTTAAAAATGAATTTTGAAGATATAACTTCAAAAATTCACCAAAAATACAATTTCTAATTTTAGCATTTGAATTTTTTTTTATTGGTCAAAATTGTGGTTTCTATTGATTTGTGAAAAAATGCATGAGATCTAGTAACGAGAACACAAATACTTTCCCCATATAGTAAGTTTTTCAACACTAGGCAATCTAGATACTTTGTGCTATTTCTCTTATAGTTTTTTTTTGACCGTAGTGATCTGAATTTTGAGTATAAAAATTGATAGACAACCCAATCTTTTGCGCAAAAAAAAAAGAAAAAAAAAAAAAATTTTTTTTTTTTGCCCGACAATTTTGCCCGAAGTCGGGCAGCGACCATAAAATGGTTGCTTGAGCGCTTAGGGGTTAAAACTCCCAATCATAGAATATCTCAAGCAATAGATCCTCCTCTTTTGGTGGCGCGATGTGCAAGCTCACTATAGCTCAACAAAGAACTGAAATTAAAAAAAAAAAAAAAATTTGCACATAAAAAACAAGGTAATCATTATTCTACTATGCTGTAGGAAATAAGAATGCCATGATAATGAAATGACTATCAAGGAGCACCTTCTTGGTTGTGCCAAAGTGTAACAACATAGCTAGTCAGGGCAGGGTTGACGGGACGCTATGTCCAGACAAAATTAGGTCCATTTTCAAGACATCTGAACGCCCAAATGTCTAAACCGTTGCGTCCGCCATTGGATAATTCTAATGGGCAGACGGCTTAGTGTAGAGGACGGCTGTGGTGTGCGCTAAATTTTGTACCGCGTCAATTTTGTGGCGTAGTTAGTGATACTTCTAAATACGTCTATCACTTCAAGTCAATTACTTGGGAAACATGCCTTATCACATGCATGTACATATATACTTGTTCATTAAAGGAGAAGATTAATCCTCCCGAGAAAACATAGTTGAGAGTACTAATTTTATTTCTTTCAACTAATCATTGAGAGCACTGATTAGTAATTACCCAAGTGCTCATTGATGTGTACTCAGAAAGTCACCTAGGTGCTCACTGATGTGTGCTCATCCTAACAAAGATGTTAAATCGGATTATGCACTATGCAAGAGCGATCAAAGACTTGTGATGCCGAATTGGAAGGAATTGCTGTAAATTGTAGTACGACTGGTAACTCACAAGTTGTGAAGGAAATCATTGAGCATGTCTTTGATGCATGTGAAGGAGGCAAATGCAAACTGCTGACTCAAATGTTGGTAGGCAACTTGCTAGACTATGTCAATAACCAGAACAAAGAGGAGAAATTAAAGGCCACACTGAAGATTGCATGACCAAAGGTGAGTTAGTAGGCACATGCATCTTTAGTATCAACATGGGAGCTCATGAAATTGTATGTAACAATTTGACTGACTACAATGAATAATACGGTACCTGCAAGAGCAGAGCAAGTTACATCAAGAGAATTTGCAGGAAGTCAAGGAAGACCTGGAGAGCGGATTTCAAGTTGTAATGCTCAACAATGACTTGGCGCAGTCGCTAGTGTCTTCCACTTCAACTCCAAGAATAGAGGGGTTGATTATGCAGGAGGCAGGTTGATTCTGTAAAAAGAAGCACCAAAAGCTGTTGAAGAACCTATACAACAAGTTCACATCAATCTTTTCCAAAGTCCCTATGTGCATCTTGATGCTCCAGAGTGCGTCAAAGCATTAAGTTTACCAATATCGGAATTGTTCCCTGTAATGTTGGCGTTGGGTGAAGCCTTAGACAGACAATCATAGGCAATATTTCAAGATAGGAGAAATGAAGAGTGGATAGACTATATTAGTCATATTGCCCTTCAAGACGGCCATTTCTATGCCATCCCTCATTTGAACAAGTACCTATGGAACAACTAGATCTGTAAAATAATGTTTGCAGACTTTGAGATAGAGCTGTTTGGATGTCAGCTTAATATGCCAATCTGCAACATATGTCCTTGCCTTCTGTAGAAAATGCGGGGTTGTAACAAGTTTGTAGGGTTTGGAACGTTGTCGTGTTGAGAGGAGCGCGCTTTGGGAATACGCAAAGTATCTGGCTGCAACTGGAACTAGTTAGTCGTTGACTTCAAATAATCTTCAAGTCTTCTAGTCTTCAATCTTCTCTTCGTTCTTCGGCCTTCAAACTCCTCTCCGTTGGCCTATCCTGTGTTGGCTCTAAACTGGTCAGGATTCAGTCAGGTAGGTAATAAGAACCACGGGCCTCGGACGGGTAAAACGGGACAGCATAACACGAGATGTCGTCCGGATGATGGGCTCCTAAACTTCAAACTCCCGGTGACCAGCTCTAACTAGGCTTTAGCTTTCACCGTGAGAACAAACAGATTTGACCATGTGGGTGATTAAATCCCACTGTCTCCACAAACACAAAACGAGGCTAAGCATTGGTTTAACCCAAGCTGCCCGCAACAACAAAAGTTTACAATAAAAGACAAGCCACAAGCCACAAGCCACAACACACAAATTCTCCTCCAACTCCAACTTCAAATCTTCACTCCAACTTCAATTTCAAAGCTAAACTTTAAATGAACGCCACCATTGCTCCACAACTCCAAATAGAATGAGTGATAGCTTTTTGTAAAGCTAATACAATTCTCTATACTTTCACCAAATTTCAATTCATTCAAATACTCTCTCCAATATCTATGATTGCCCAAAGTTTCGGCCTCTAAAAGTGAGGGCAGCAGACCCTCCTTCACTTCAACACTCACAACTCACTCATAAATGCTCCAAATACAACAAATGATAGCTATTTGAAAAGCTAACAAAATTCTCTACAACTTCTAAAAATTTCATTGCAAAATAAAAATCTGTCCGTCTTCTATGGTTGGTCAAAGTCTCATCCCCTTCAATTGGGAGGCAGCAGACCTTCCTCCACTCAAACTAGCACAAATCTCCACTCACAACTTCAATTCAAGCAAGAAAAGACCTCTTCCAATCACAACATCATAATACACAACTCCTCCAATTTTTATTGAAACCCCCCCTCTCCAAAACATAACACAACAACAACCTCACATTCGGATCCCCCCCCTAAACTCACAACGAGAGAGAAGATGAAAAAGAATCACCTTTTTCCCACCTTAACTTCACTCTATCTCTTTATCTTTTACTTTTCCACTCAATCTCCATCTTAACTTATATCTAACTTCACTCTATCCACTCTATCTACGGAATAAAGAACTAAAATCTACATATATCTAGTAGAGGTAAAAAAAACTAGAACCCCAATTTCTTGAGACTCAGAAAAAAACCCTCTAGTTCGACATAGTATAATCTAAATAAAACACAAAGAAGAATATTGAATGAGATGAAGCCACCTCAAATGATGTCAATTTCTTTATAATGCAACAAATATTAAAATCTATCTAAATCATATATATATATATATACATAATCTACATAATGTCTGCATTTGCAACACAACAACGTAGAAGTACAACACCGTGTTTCAACCAGGGACTTTGCAGAAGTTGGTGCAGGGTTCAAATACAATTAGTTACTTGTTCTTTGTCCTGGCAAAGATGGCATGGAAAATCCACCAGTTAGGACGACAGACATATCTTCCTATAGTAATAGTCTGATCAATTCCATTTGAGACCAAATACAGTCCTTTGTGACACTCACTAGAAGAAAAATGTGTCCGCCACAACCGGCTAACTGCAACTAAGTGTCCGATACAACTATCCTGCAACTACAGTCCTCTCTATTTGCACCAAATCTTACTTCATTGTTTTCTGGCATTGTTTTACATCATCAACACATTGTTTTAGTCGCAAAATAGTCATAGAATGAAGTGCTATGTACTATTCTAGTTGCGATAGTTGCAAAGCAGTTGTAGAATGAAGTGTAGGATTACAAGTTGTACTTGAGTTCAAATTTAAAATGAATGTTCATCCAACATTTTCATCATAGTTGTCAATGTTGAGAACTCTACACTTTGTGGAATCCACCATGTCAATCCGTAGTTGCAAAAAGAAACTAGGAAGCAACTCGAAAACGACTAGCAAAACGACTATTGTCATTATAAAATGACAACTGCAATTATAAAATGACAATAGTTGTTTCCTAGTTGTTTTGTAGTTGTATCCTAGTTGTATTCTAGTCGTTTTGTAGTTGTCTTGTAGTTTTTTTCAGATTGTTTTATATCAGTTGTCCCATATCAATTGTCAAGAGTACCATTAAGTTAGACTTAATAGATTTATAAGTTTTGTTATACACTTATGTAATAAATTTCATTGATAGAGTTTTAAGGTTTTGACAATGTGTAGATTCCTATGTACATTTTGTAGATTACTACAATTTGTAGAAATTTAAAAATATTTAAATCCAAGAAATTCTAAAAACCTGTGAAACTATTAAACTAGTGAATTGAGTGAAATCTATAAAACACCAATATTTCAATTTTTGAAATCTAAAGAAATGCTAGATTTGAAATTCTAAAATCTAAAAAAAACAACTAGATTTGAAATCTTGAAATCTAAAAAATAGCTAGATTTCAAATTTGAATTTTTTTATAAACCATTGAGATTAGAATTTCAAAATCTACAAGTTACAAATGAGTCACAAATGAGTTGTACATCAGCAACCTTGTCAAAACAGTTCATCAATGAAGTTCCAAGTAGGTTGTTGGATTCTCAAGATTTTGCGTCTATAAATTTGACATGCAACTTGTCCACTACAACTGTAGTCTCCAAATTAGCATTCGTTGCAAATGAGACACAACTCAAAAAGCAGTTGTTCTTTGCAGTCGCAGAACCCCTCATTTTCTTCTAGTGACTGGATCTTGACAGCAGAACCTCTGGCACAAGCAGGTGCAATTGTTTGGCTCACGCTCAGTCTAGCTTTCCAAGCGGGAACGCAAGTCTTCTGTAGCGTAGTTTGCACAAAAATCCATGATGTTTAGGAAGTGAATAGTTAGATAGATGCATCACCTTTCTTCATCATCATCTACAGGCAAACATGAATGATACGTATAGTATGTAGACAAGCATTAGATCTTTATCACCTCTTGATCAAAAAGACAAGAACAAATCATAAGCCTAATCAGATAGGTAGTGGAGTTACAACCTTCAAAAGTTGATCATGAAGTTCGCAAATCTGTGAAACCCTTGTGGATCTTCTCTTTTGTTATCCCACCTAAAAGGATAAATCTGAATTGGAATGTAACCACCGCGGCAATGAGTCTGTCGCACAACAAGTTCCCATTATATCTTTCAAATTCTTCATTGCCCATTCTCTTCAAAGATCTTTTGTAGAAGAGTGTTGGTTTTCACGATGCTTGTAGTTTGCAGCAAATATTGTAAAGAACTTGGTTTCGCAGGGAGCCTTGCGAATAGAATAAACTAATTCAAAAGAAGGTAAGCTTGATATGTTTTGATCACCATGTTAATTTTCTTTTTGAACATGCCAAACAATCTCTAATCATGCCAAACATTTTGTTTTGTTTTGTTTTACATTTGGCAATGTGCTTGTTGGTGTTGCAGAAGCCGTGGCAGGCTTAAGGGAGAAGATTAAGCAAACGGTGGAAGGCAACTCAAGAGTGCCGTAGAGAAACAGGTTTTTATAATGGCTACTTCTCATGATAAGCTTGGTGACACTGACCAGCCCACTAGACGCTGGTAAGTACAATTGCTTCAAGATGAGTTTCTTTCAAATTCTAAATTTTGAAAATATATTTCAGTATATCTCTTAACAAAGATCCTTAGGCAATGGATATGTGTAGCAATTTTATGTTGATTTATTGATGTTTTTTTTTTTTTTCTCCTATGTATTTTGTAACTGGCTATCTAATATGGTTTTCTGCACTGCTCATGCTTGTATTGTGAAATTCTTGTTGTTGAGAATCTTAGTAGATATTTGTTAATCTTTTGATGCTAGGATTGAAGAATTAGTGGACCCAAATTACACTTTCAAGGATGCAAGTGCTCACGTTGTCATTGCGAGCTTTGAGGGGCAAGAGACCCCTATTAGGTAAGTCCATATTCTGGATGGATAGTGCTTGTAGGTGCTATCTTATCCAAATAATGCATCCAAAGCAATGCTTGAGTCTTCTAAATATCAACCTTCCTTCATGACCGATTTAAGGAAATTAAGGTCGATAGTATGTGCATACAAGTTACAACCAAAAATATTCAAAATTCCAGTTTGGGTGTTAAAGAATTAAACCTTTAGCTATTATGATTTCATATCCAAAATTCAATCTTGGATGTAATGATAATGAAACTATTATAAATGTATTGCCCCTTACTTTGCAGATAAGACAAGTTTCCAAGAGAATTTAGTGACCGACCATGTAAAGCGTTACTTGGGAGATGGTAAGTTGTACGTTCCATTTGTTTAGAAGTAAAAATTATTCCTATTTGATTCACAAATTCATCAATTGTAAATTAATATTGCTTCAATTGTGAATTTTATGTTTTTATAACAAGCAATGTTAAATTCATGTGACTGAATGAGTTTGTTGTTTTGTTACTATGCAGAGGAGTGGAAGCAAAGTGTTGAAAACTTATTCTCTACTAAGGATATTCCTGGCTCCTTTGATGCACTTTTTGTCCCTGGTATTTCTACAATATCAAACACTTAGATATATGGTGTCAATTGTTCTTGCTTTTCTTTGATGCAATTTGCAACAAAAATGAAAAAATTAAATTATTAGATTGTTTTTGAAACTTTTGTATTATCATAAAGAAAATCTTCACCCTAATTTATAGGAACTCAAGTCTCTTCTCCTGTCACAATGGTCTTATAAATGAGCTTATGGCAGCCACTTATATATATCCAACAAATTGCTTCATAAGGATTTGCCAATTTGCATAGAATTTTTTTTATCATTTTCTCTCACATCTCCTTTGTACCACATAGCTTCTTTGGATGATTTTAGATGTAGGTATCTTAACAACTTGGTCAATAGAAAACTCCCTACAATACATTGCATAGGTTTTGGTTTCATGTTTTGGGTTCCAATGCAAGGGTGCTAGCATGTAAGCCTAGGATCTTGAGTCCATAAGTCTAGGAGTCTAGGCATCTATGTTATAGGCATCTATGTTATAAGCACCTTCCATGGTTAAAAAGTACCTATATTACAGACACGTGCATTATTATATGTACCTTTAATGGTTGCAGGGTACCTACTTACATCTTGCCTCAAGGCTTGTAGTCTTGCATTTTTAGGCTCATATGCTAACGTTGTTACATATTTTACATTCTATATTCTACTTGTGTGGTGTTGCATTTGAAAATGGAAGGTTTAGATGTTATTTGAGTCATCCACATGAAAGCTTTTATTTGTTCCGTTATCAATTCAATGGTGTATGTCTTGCAATATTTTTGTCCATAATTTATATCTTAAAAATTCAATATGATATAGTATATATTATTCTTTTTAAGAAACAATCTTCAATTGCTTGTACAAATTCACCATGGTCTGAAATGGGATTCTATTGAATCTATATTACTAACACAAATTGTATTGAAATTAACACATTAATAATATAAAACCATTTTTATTAGCCTATGGTGAATTTGTACAAGTGAATGAAGAATACCAAGTGAACAAGCTCTATATAGCCCATGACTACTAGCTCAAGCCAAAAAATAAAGAGTGGAGAATTAAGGTAACTACACATTACAAGAATTCTAAATCTTACAAAGGGCCACAAGTTTTTGATTTTTGGCACCAATA
Source organism: Neckera pumila (assembly GCA_963969595.1). Classification (NCBI taxonomy): domain Eukaryota; kingdom Viridiplantae; phylum Streptophyta; class Bryopsida; order Hypnales; family Neckeraceae; genus Neckera; species Neckera pumila. The sequence goes on from OZ018412.1 coordinate 11,675,114, forward strand.
CGGTGCAAATATAGAAAAAGAAAAAAAATTGGAAAAAAAATTTAAAAAAGAAAAAAAATATTAAAAAATAAATTCATCTGACATGGCATTGATAAGGTAGTAATAGTGCCACATCAAATTCCTAGAAAAAAAAAATAGAAAAAAAAGGTCTATAATTGCACCATTTTAATTGCACCATTTTTATCAAAAAATGGTTTAATTAATAATTTTTTTTATTAATTAAATTTTTTTAATAATTAAAAAAAGTCTATAATTGCACCGTTTTTATCAAAAAAAATATTTTTTAATAAAAAATCCAACTGGGCACATCGGCTCACTTTACAAATTCTCTAACAGCCTTTTTGGATTGATATTTTCTAATTAATGCACATTTTTATGCATCCTAGCAGCCTCCAGTGGCCTGAAAGCTTTTGTAATGGATGTTTTCATGGAGACATTGTCAAAGTTAACTGTAATATTTTGGTTTGTTATTCAAAAATGAAAACTGAAACTTTTTTTGAAACTTCAACCATAAAAAATTGAAGTAAAATATCTTATTATAATGTGGAAAAAATTTCAGTCCATTTGACCGCGTGGATTGAAAGATTGTAATGTTTGAAGTGAGAAAAAAAACTTTTTTTCATTCCTATGAAATATGGTCAGCAGACTTCTGGCCCTCTTGGAGTAACATTTTTGCTCTACAAAAAAATGAGGATTTTGACCATTCATGATATATGAGGTTAGCTTCGCTCATAATAATTTTTAGAAGCAAATGAGATGTCTAGCTTACACTAAATCACCCTACAATGCAAGGAGGTTAAGTGAATTAGCAATACACTAGTCATTTTTTGATGATTTCTTATGCAATGACGAAATTTTTATTTGAAATCCGAACAACAAAAAATTAGAGACAAAGATTTGGAACATGAAGAAAGAGTTTCAAGAATTTTGACTTCACATACTGCAAGATAGTAGGACTTGAGGTTAGAAACAAAGGTTTTTTTTTCTTGACACGGCTCCAACATAGCTAACAAAATTTGACTCCTCTTAGAATGTGATTTGAGAACTAAAATTTGTTTTTCTTGGGTCATTTGTATGCCATATTTTATTAGTTACATACATGCCAAATTTCAAAAGTTGATGAGTGTTTTTCAAAAGATTCCCAAATGGCCCAAACTGCTTCAAAAGTTCAGGGCAACATAACTTTTGATGCGGGCACTGGATTGGAAAAAAAATTAGTTTTCCCCAAGGAGGAATATGTTTACACCTTGTGTCCAAATTTCATGAACATTTGGCCTAAAATGACTTTGTAGGAACCTATTCAAGAGTTCTTGCGTACGTTGAATGGACACTTGGTCCTCTAGGGGTTAATTGTGATCTCTTTCTATAATAAAACCAACCGCTAAGGATTCTTGACTAAATTGTAATGCCTCTATTCGTAAGAGCCTAGGATTGTTCTTGGGAAACACCTATTTTGAGCATTGTGAAACTTTATAGTTTTATATGGTTTCCAAAAAATGCATAAGAAGAGAATCTAGGATATTCAACAAGATCTAACAAAATATATTGCATTTTTATAATAGGAAAAGTCTTCAAACTGCTTATTGAAACAGCAATCCTTAAATGTAAAGTGAAACACCTAAAACAATCAAAACAAGCAATTCAATATAATTGGAGACACAAATCTTTCTCTAGAATTTTTTTTTGTAGTATTAGCAATTGAATATCATGAATTTTCCAAAAACAGAAAATAGAGTTTTTGGATTTGGCATGTAATTTCTACAAATTTTTGAAGTAAAAGCTCCATAGGCCACTAAAATTGTCATGTAGTTGAATCTAAAACCGAAATCTAAAAAAAAAAGCAGTTAAGTGTGAAGACGGTTTAACCTCTAAAGGACCAAGTGTCCGTTCAACCAACAAATGGGATTTCGAAAAGGTACCTACGGGTTGAATTTTTGTCGTGATTTTTTGAAACTTTTTTAAAGATAAAAAAATTGATAACCTTCGTGGGAATATAATTTTTTTGCAATCAGTGCCCGGGAACAAAAGTTATGCCCAAATAAGCTCAAAACAGGGGAGAGGGGGCAGCAAAAAAATTTTGCATAATTTTTTTTTTTTTTTAATTTTTATCCTCTATAGATTATATTTTTGCTTATTTGGGAAGCTTTGGTTCATTTCATTTGGATTTTTTATGAGAAAGTTATGGACAATCCTATTTTTCGGACAATTAGAGCATCTTCTTGAAAAAAAATGACTTGTAGGATTCATTTCGGAATGCAATTTTTGCAATTTTTCAAAAAAAAAAGTTCCACATGATGTGACTTTTTTGCTAGAACAATCTCTCCATTGGGATTAGTGCATTTTAATTCCATCTAAAAGATATTAATATTTTAGATTTTCCTTCTATCTTGTACTATCTTCTACTTAACAATTTTTTTAAGAACGAAAATTAAGTTTTTTTGAATTTCTTTTCGTTTCTTAGACTCTCAACTCAATTCTCCACTATAAAGATTTAAAGCTCAAAACTCTGTAGAGCAAAAAATTTAAGTTAAAAATGTTCAAAGTCAAAAAATCTAGTCCCGCAATGTGCTGAAAATCTTGTTTTTTTCACTTTGAACGCAGATATATTGCAATCTATGCGATCAAAATTCTGAAATTTTTTCCACACATTTGTCATACTAGTTAGGTATAAGATCTTAAAATTGGATGTGCAAAAAAAACAATTTTAACTTTTTTTTATTCTTTGCTCTAGAAATGGCAGTTTTGAAAGTTCTTTGGCAGAAAAATGGCCTTGGTCCTTTAGGGGTTAATGACACTTTTGAAGGACACTCTAATAGAAGTCTACTTTGCAGGAGTGAGTAAAGGGACGGTGCTGGGTATTTCCACCTTGATTACCATAGGTCCTGTGTTGGTATTAAGGTAGAAGCACCAGTTGTCAACCACGCCCGATACCCAACCTACAGTATAGGGGTGCAATATTTCCAATTAAGATTGGAAAGGATATCCAACCGAAGCTTAGAATATATTTTTTTGGTCCTTTTGAAGGTTGGGATTCATAAGATTATGACACATGTCTTGAAGTAGTGAGCAAAAAAATAGGAAACAGTGAGTTTGACAGTTTGACTATAGTTTCTGAATGATCGGAATTAGAAGACTAGAGACATTGGCTACTAGTAAAATGCACTTTTGGGCTCATAGAATTCACGATAATTTTCAATTTTGGGAATATAACTATGAAAAATTTGCAATCCCCATATTTCCTATATTTTTATATGGATAAATTTTCCACCACCTTTTACTGCATACGATCTGCTCTAAAATTGCTTAACCTTGAAAATGTCGCCAAAGCCATTTTGTAGCTTTGGGATGACAATATAATGCGTTTTTTCATCCACTTTTTTCTTGTTGACCTTTCATGGTGGGTTATGAAGAGTATCCAATTGAAAATGTAGTCTCTTTGTGTTTGTCTTCATGTAAATTAGAAGTTAGTAAAAAATGGATCACAAAATATGCTCTTTTACTGTATTTTAGGAAGTTGTTGCTTCTTGCTCTAAATTTGAAAATTTGCCACAATAAATGATATTTCTTGAGTTTGAGCCCAAGTAATGAAATGAAGGTCATTACTCTAGTTTCTACTCCAATTTGAATTTTGAAAAAATTCCTAATATTAAATATTTTATTGCAATCTGAACTTTAGATGTATTTTCAATGTCTATTATTTTCTAATTATAGAATGACTAAGAAATTGAGTTTATACCATGATGGTGTTTGTCACTGTAAGGTACACACATGGTGAAATTTTCCAATTTTTTGAAATAATTTTCTATTTGATGTGATTTTACTTCACTTTTTCTTCAAAAATTCTCAAAAGAATCAATTTTCCAACAAAAAATCTACAAAATTCGTGAAGTAAAAAAAACATGTAATATCATCTCTGAAAAACAAATACAAAAAAATTTCATCCATATCTAGTTGCAAATTAGAAGCAAACTAAGTCATGGGCAATGAGGCTTGAAATCATTGGTTGTGGGTCTGTCCTTTAACCCCTAAAGGACCGAGGCCTTTTTTTTGCCAAAAAACACTCAAAATTATCATTTTTTTAGCAAAAAGTAAAAAAATTTGAAAAAAGTTTTTTTTTCACATCTAACCATAGGATCTTACACCTAACTAGTATGAAAGTGTGTGGAAAAAATTTCAGAATTTTTGACCGCATAGATTGCAAGATATATGCGTTTAAAGTGAAAAAAACAAGATTTTCAGCACATTGCGGGACTAGATTTTTTGACTTTGAACATTTTTAACTTAAAATTTTTGCACTACAGAGTTTTGAGCTTTAAATATTTGTAGTGGAGAATTGAGTTGAGAGTCTAGGAAAAAAAACAAAAAAAAAACTTAATTATCATTCATTAAAAAATTGTTAAGTAGAGGTAGATACAAGATAGAAGGAAAATCTAAAGTATTCATATATTTTATATGGAATTAAAAAATGCACTAATTACAATGGTGAGATTGTTCTAACAAGTAATTTAAACCATGAAAATAAAAAAAAACATGAAAAATTTGAAAAATTGCATTTAGAAATGCATCCTAGAAGTTATTTTTTTCAAGAAGATGCTCTAATTGCCCGAAAAACAAGAATGTCCATAACTTTCTCATAACAAATCCAAATGAAATGAATCAAAGCTTTCCAGATAGGCAAAAATGTAATCTATAAGAAAAAAAATATTAAAAAAAAAAACTCAAATTTTTGTCCATTTTTTTTTGGCTGTTCGAGCTGCCTGCCATCCCCTGTTTTGAGCTTATTTAGTCATAACTTTTGTTCCCGGCCACCAAATGTGAAAAAAAATATATTCCCACGAAGATAATCAGATTTTCTACCTCTCAAAAAAGTTTCAAAAAATCAAGAGAAAATTTCAACCCATAGGAACCTGCCCGAAAACGCATTTGTCCCCCGAAGGGACAATGGTCCTTTAGGGGTTAAGGGTTAATGCTTCTACCTTAGATGTCTCTTGGTGTTGTCCTCATTAGATGAAGAAGGAAGTGCCTGCAGTATGAATTCTTCAAATTGAAACAAAAATGTTGGTTTGCCTCCCAGGTAGTAACAGTGGATAACATTGAAATTCTCCACGAGCTGCTCTGTTTTGAAAATAAAAGTTACAAGCACGGCATACCAGTCATCACTTCCGATACCAACGATATCCTGAAGATTACATTATCCGGCAGATAAGCTTACATTGTCACGCTCTTCCCTGCTCCGATCCATCCAGCACTTCAAATAATTTCCTGCTTCCAGTGCTTTGTACGCAGAAGTACGATTGTGCTTTCCAACGGTTCTCTCTCCTCAGTTATAACGAGCCAGTAACGCAAGCAAAAAAGTTGCAGAATAACATTTGTTGTATCCTCAGAGAATAAATGCTGACCTTGGCTTGAAAAATCTCCTTCCAGGCAATCCTTCCAATACTAAGTGATCTATAAAGCAATGACTCCATGATGTCACGTTACGGTGTGCCAGGAATGATAGTCTGCATCTCACAAACAGATATTTTCAATGATTGATGATTTCTCTATCCAAACTCCAAAGTATAAATGCCAGTTTAGGAATATGCAATTATCATCAAGAATCTACCGCCAGATTATCAGCTGGGTGTGAAGAAACCGTCCATGATCGTGAAGCAGTTATTCAAAACGTAATGATCAAAACGTATCTGCAAACAACTCTCAGGAGGAAACTGCGAAAACTGCAAGAAAGGCCGCTCGCTAACCTAAACCACGAGCAAGCACCTGCAGCAAGCAAGCAACCACTGTTAAGACCTTTGTAATCAATGATAGCCATTGGAAGAATCCGTAAGGACGCCTCCTCAGGTCCGCACTATGGTAAGCTTTCAACACCATCAGCGACAAAATTCACACCCCCGCTAACATATCGTATGCATGCCAATAATCGGGGTCACGTATGATTTAGCACTAGTTTCTTTGTCTGTGGGTACTACGGAAATCTTACTATTTTGGAAATGTTGAATATTAATGGAGTTGGAAATCTTAATATTTTGGAAATGTTGAATATTAATGGAGTTGGCTCTTAGATACAACAAGAATATTAATGTTTTGTGAAAAAAGTTGTGGCCAGCTATCTCACAGTGGGTTCAGGGCTATTAGCAAAATGTTCATTTTTGGAAGGCTTTTTTAAAATGATGGCTATCCAGTTTCTTGCAAAATGTTCATTTTTGGAAGGCTTTTTTAAAATGATGGCTATCCAGTTTCTTGCAAAATGTTCATTTTTGGAAGGCTTTTTTTAAATGATGGCTATCCAATACTTGCAAGTGTCTGTGCACTGTACAATACTTGTGTTTTCTTTGTTTCCTATGTAAATAAGAAAGGAAACACCGGTATTACTTTCAGTATTTCGTAATTGCAGAACCACTAATTGCAAAAGCACTAATTTTACTCATGCATTCCTGTTAGTCTGAAGATGTTGCTCTCATTCATGGCAATAAACAGCTTTTGAATACTGTACTGATATTGCTGTGAACATGTGAACTACCCCACTACAATGTTAAACCTATAAGGTAAAAGACCCCATTGCAGTCAAATGGCCCATGGTGTACACCTAATGACCCCATTGAGATTTTTCAGACCACAATCAATGCCATCCATGGTGGTTATGAAGTAATTAGTGACCTCAATACCATACATTCTCTCAAATCAGTCAAATTTTGAACATAAACAAATTGCACACTACTCTCGCTGTATGTGGATTGAACGTGACAAGCTACTCCGCTCATGCATTGATAATTCAATCAGTCACTGCCTAGACATCTGCAAAGCAGGAGAGGAAGCAAAATCGACAATCATCCCACGAAACAATCACAAGGCCGCCCGCCAATTTTGAACAATAGATCATATCCACTCATAATTACTAAGGTATTCCTCCACTCTACTGCTAAAGATAAACAATACGCAAAGACTAACAATACAAACACTCGCGCCAATTGCCAGAGTACGACCAAAGAGAAATAGACGCCAAGCAACAAAGACGGAACACATTCCAGAGTCCAGACCAAACGGAAATCCGATTACTGATATGCAACAAGTACGAATATCAGACGTTGATTGACGTGGGCACCAAGAACAACTGGTAACTATAAACAACAGAAATCCAAGAAAGGAGACCATGGCACACAAAACTAAAATTACTCCCGAACATGCAGATGACCAAGATGACCGATACCGCTCCAAAACACATCTAGACTCCGAAGACAACCCACAACGGACGCTACATCGGCAACAGACAAAGAAGGCAAAAATTCCCAAGAATAACAAATTGGCTACGTCAGTAAGAATGTGCTGGGATTTCGAAATGACGTGGTTCACAAGTAAAAAAGTCAACTTCAAAACGCTAAGATGTGGTCACTGCAGAAAAAGCAAAACATGAATAGAAATTCAGTTCAACCAGTCCACAGATCAAAACAGAATCACACAGAATCAAGGAACCAAAAAATAAAGAGCAAACATTTCTAAGAGAATAACCACGACGAAAGAAATACAAACACAAACACCAACTGCCAAACCAATCAAATGAATTTGAGTCCATGGACTCATTTGAGAAAATCTCTCCCAATTGGTATATGAGAGGTATCCAAAAAAAATGTCATCCTTGCAGATCCCAACCCAAAACATCCATCGGGGCTAGTCAAAGCAAGTAAGATGCTCTCAGAAAAAAAACAAGAAAAAGGGGTACCGCTCTAAAGGAAAACAAACTACCAACAAAGAGACCCACATCCAAGGCAACAGCCGAGCGACACGATCAGTAACGGTAGTGCGCAGGCTTGTAAGGACCGCCCACGGGAACGTTGATGTACGAAGCCTGCTCGTCCGTCAACTTCGTCAGCTTCGCGCCGAGCTTCTCCAAATGAAGCAAAGCCACCTTCTCGTCCAAGTGCTTCGGAAGAACGTACACCTTCTTCTCGTACTTGCCGCTCTTGCGCTCGTTCCAAAGCTCGAGCTGCGCGATCACCTGGTTCGTGAAAGAGCAAGACATCACGAAGCTGGGGTGACCCGTCGCGCAACCCAAGTTCATCAGACGACCCTCCGCCAAAACGATGATGCCACGGCCCGTGTCGGGAAACACCCAACGGTCCGTCTGAGGCTTGATCGTGATGCGCTTCACGCCCTTCAAAGTCTCCAGACCCTCCATGTCGATCTCGTTGTCGAAGTGACCGATGTTGCACACGATCGCGTTGTTCTTCATCTTGCGCATGTCGGAAACCATGATGATGTCCTTGTTGCCCGTCGTCGTGCAAAAGATGTCCGCGTACCCCACGCAGTCGCCCAGAGGAAGGATCTGGTAACCCTCCATCAGAGCCTGCAACGCGCAGATCGGGTCGATCTCCGTCACGATCACGCGCGCGCCAGCGGCCTTCATCGCAGAAGCGCAACCCTTGCCCACGTCACCGTAACCGAAGATCACAGCCACCTTACCCGCGATCATCACGTCCGTCGCCCTCATCAGACCGTCGGGAAGGGAGTGACGGCAACCGTACAGGTTGTCGAACTGAAACCAAAAAAACCACGACCCAACTCAAAATTCACATCCAAACCTAATGTGGAAAAACCGTACGGAGATACACACTCAAAATGGACTACAACGAACAGAAACACATCACATTCCGCATCTCCGTCCACAACCGAACCACACCAAAGCGAGCCACCCGAAGTCCAAGAACGTATCACCAATGAATGGAAGCCCCATTCATTACCTTGCTCTTCGTCACGGAGTCGTTCACGTTGATGGCGGGGAACAGAAGAGAACCGTTGTCCATCATCTGGTACAGACGCTTCACGCCCGTCGTCGTCTCCTCCGAAACGCCCACCAAACGCTCAGCCATCTTGTGGTACTTCGTCGGGGACTCCTTCATGCCGTCCCTAAGCAAACAAAAAAACAAGCACACTTCATCAGACCCCATGCACCCCACTATAGAATGCGCCCATTCACCCCACAGGCCCGCCATTCGAGATCCCACATTCACATCCAACCAAATACGACACACCCACCAAGAAGAAAAAAACCACACCCAAAACCCACAATGCATGCTCAATCGCCCAAACAAAAAACCCTCCATCCCAACATGCACATGCCAATCGACGAACACGCAAATGACAAAAAACATCAACCGATCTGCACATCGTCCGCCCCGGATTACCTGAGGATGGTCAGCACCAGCTTGAACTCCGCATTGGTGGTCGACTCGGGGTTGGGCAGCGTCCCGTCCTTCGCGAACGCGATCTCAGCCTTCACGCCCTCGTGGATCAGCAATGTCGCGTCGCCGCCGTCGTCCACGATCAGATCCGGACCGCCGCCAGGACCCCAGTCCAAAGCGCGCTCCGTGCACCACCAGTACTCCTGCAGCGTCTCGCCCTTCCACGCGAACACCGCCGCGCTGTCGCGCGCGATGGCCGCGGCCGCGTGGTCCTGCGTCGAAAAAATGTTGCACGAGCACCAACGCACCTCCGCGCCCAAAGCCGTCAGCGTCTCGATCAGCACCGCCGTCTGGATGGTCATGTGCAGCGAACCCGTGATCTTGGCGCCCTTGAACGGCTGCGACGGACCGAACTCCGTGCGGCAAGACATCAGGCCCGGCATCTCCACCTCCGCCAGGTCCAGCTCCAGGCGACCGAAGTCCGCCTGCGACATGTCGCGCACCTTGTACTCGCGGCCGGACGCCGTCTTCTCCACGGACAACTCCATCGCGGCAAGCGACCTTCTCTTCCTGCCGAGGGCGAGAGCACAGAAAGAGAAAGAGCGAGCCGCACGCAGCTGCCCCCGAATGCAGACGACTCGACAGATCGGAAGCAGAAACCCAAAGGAAAAAAAGAGTGCACACGGCAACCCCTGCGCTGCGAGGCTTCTTTATGGTGGTAAGCTCAGCCCTACGGTAGATCTTTTCACACTGTCAGTAGTCTCGTTCCCGAAAGTGAGATGGGTTTTTTAGTCACGCGGCATCTACGCCATTGCAAGCTTATTTGCCGGTCTGGTGCTTGGGGTTTCCCTCAGTCCCTGGCTCGCCGCGCGCGTCACCTCGCACAACTGAATTATTGGGCTTTTGGGCCTGACAGCCATTTCTCTCCTGGCTCACCGGCAGGAGAGAAATCTCAGGTTGGATAGGCATGCTCGGGAATGTTTACCAGGACGTATTCACGTGGCCCCCGGTGTGCGGCAGAGCGAGGGGGCAACTCCAACCATACCATTTTAAGAGAGGTATGAGCATTCCCACCAAGGGCTCCCCTATTCCTATCCCCATGTCGACAGCGTTTTGTTTTGAGACTGTAGATCTACAGTAAAGCCCTGCGTGCCCTCCCACCAAAGGTGAATTTTGGGAGGGAGTTGGGCGTAGTGGCTTACAAGGTTGACAAGGTGGCGATAAATTGCCAGAAAAAAAGAAAACTGCATGTGGATGAAGGGGAAGCAAAGATGGGGATAGGGAATGAGAGCATCCCCACCAGTCTGTCCTCTGTCCCTAAACTTGAATTCTCAAAGCAATCAACACTGACTTTATACACATGAGACCTTGCTAGCTCTCCATACGAGCCTCTAGATACAAGATTTGGTGAAAGTTTTAAAGATATCTAAATATTTTACGGATACAAATTATAGGAAAAGATTGGTGCGGTGAACTTCCTATATCTCTATCCGCATTTCAGGTTTTCTTCCTAAATTTTTAGACAAACAGAACTCCTTGGTGGGGATGTTTTGAGTTGTGCCTAAATAGTGAATTCTTTTGCAAAAATGACTTATTCTATGCATAATTCTTTGGTATCAAAGATCAATATACTCTTTTGCATGCTACTTAAAGAGCATTTCTAAATTGCATTCTTCAAGAAACTTTTTCAAGCGTTTAAAAGACCCAATAACTTTTAGGGGTTCAAAAACTTTAAGAACTCAAATTTTAAGATAATAGTGTTTGCAATTAGAAATCTAATACATTCCTTTTTGAATTTGTCCAATAATATTAGTACAATTTGAACTCCTTGATTTTTGTACTAAAAGTATTTTTTGTGACAAACATTTGATTCTTCAGGGATTGAACTTGATTTTCATACAATTTTTCTACCTACCATTTCGTATCCACCATTTCGTATCTTTTTAGATGTCTTGTTGTTTTGTTCCCCTTGTTTTCTTTTTGAATTGGGTTAGTTTTATTTGATTATTTGACTTGCAATAATTTTTGTTTTTTTGTTTTTTGTTTTTTGTTTTCAACATTGTTGTGACATTGAGATTGTTTTATGTGCAACTCACAAAAATTGCACACTAAGTTAATGTGTTTTAAATTGATAAAAGCAATTATTTGCAAATTTTTGGTATTTTTGACATGGAGGCAGTACATTCCTTGTAGATTTTGTTATATTTTTTCTCTTGCATTGTGTGCACATTTGCTAGAATTTTGTACTAAGCAAATGTGCACACAATGCAAGAGAAATGTAACCAGAGGTTAAATCTTCATTGCTTGTTTGATATAGGATTTTGTGTACCTACTCCTCCTTAAAGTCAATGAGATGATAATATTTAGGCAATCTCACAATTGATTCTACACCATATTTGGCAAGAGTAAGCAAGCATTGATGGAAACCAAAAATCATAGCTAATGAATCTCTTGCAATTAGAATGCCCTCACTTAATCAAAATTGCATGTTGCCAAGTCAAATCAAATTGCAACAATTTTTTGTTATTATTGACATGTCTAATCCAACATAGAGCTTAGCCACAAGGTGGATCTATATCCAAAACAAAATTCAAAATATAGAATATTCAAAAAATAGATTGTAAGACATGGCATAGGATCAATATTCAAAACAAAAAACTGCTAGACCAAGTTACTTGACTCCTAGTAACAAATATTTAGTCCACAATTTTGCCATTAAATATAGGGTTCTTTAGAGGTAGAGGATTCTTCTACTCTTGGCTTTGGAAACTCATCAAAAATTCAAAGATCTACCCAAAATATATTTTGTTTTAAAAGATTTGTGATTTTCATTTGTCTATACGCAAAAAAATAGATATTACAATTGCAACTCTGACTTTAGCAATGAACAATTTACAGATCTCCATCAAGGGGCTTCCCTATCCCTATCAGAATGAGTCTCATCTAAATAGAGAAGACTCCACCTCCACCAACATGTTGTATCTTCAAATTTTTAAGGAGGAGGGGTCCTAATTCCCTATGCAGGAGGGCAACTTTGATAAATCCTATATTGTTTTCACTCAAGATCTTTGACTTGTGTGCATAACATTATTAACCAATGTTGGGGGGGCCCTTTTGCTCCCCTAGAAAACTTACAAAGCTACAATTGAAACAAAACTCTATAGCCAGTCACAACTTGTAAATATTGTAGTAACATTTTCAAAAACCAATTATTCATCACCAGCTCACATTCTTCACAGGAACCTCGTCAGAGGACTGCAACGTAAAGCAACCAATTGGTACATTCAAATTACAACTAAATTGCCTCCCAAGAATCCAGGGAGGCATTCTCCTTCTTGGAAGGGGGAAGGGATGGGCTTGTTTAATAATGTTATGTGGCTTTGATTTGTGCATGTATTGTTCCCTTGTGCTTGCTTCCTTTGCCCCGTTCCTGCCTTCCACCTAGGGAAATCATGAACTTGTAGGGAAGAACTCGTGGGGCTCTCATTCCCTATCCCCATCTTTGCTTCCCCTTCATCCACATGGGGATAGCTAGGGACAGGGAAGCCCCTAGCTGGGGATGCTCTCTTCTCTCTAACCTTAAATCCACGCCCCCCTCCAAATGGGTGGAGTTGCCCCCCCGTCCCTCACTCTGCCGCGCACACGGGGCCACGTGAAATCGTCCTGGTGAAACTTTCCCGAGCGTGCCTATCCAACCTGAAAAGCTTCCTGCTAGTGAACCAGGAGAGAAATGGCTGTCAGACCCAAATGCCAAATAATTCACTTGTGCGACGCGACGCCCGCTGCGACGGACACTGCGAGAGAGCTCGTTCACGAGCCAATTGAGCCAAAGGACCAGATCTGAGAACCCGGCAAATAAGCTACTGTACAAGGGCGTAGATGCCGCGTGACTAAAAAGCCCATCTCACTTTCGGGAGCGAGACTACTGACAGTATGAAAAGATCTACCGTAGGGCTGAGCTTACCACCATAAAGAAGCCTCGCAACGCAGGGGTTGCCGTGTGCACTCTTTTTTTCCTTTGGGTTTCTGCTTCCGATCTGTCGAGTCGTCTGCATTCGGGGGCAGCTGCGTGCGGCTCGCTCTTTCTCTTTCTGTGCTCTCGCCCTCGGCAGGAAGAGAAGGTCGCTTGCCGCGATGGAGTTGTCCGTGGAGAAGACGGCGTCCGGCCGCGAGTACAAGGTGCGCGACATGTCGCAGGCGGACTTCGGTCGCCTGGAGCTGGACCTGGCGGAGGTGGAGATGCCGGGCCTGATGTCTTGCCGCACGGAGTTCGGTCCGTCGCAGCCGTTCAAGGGCGCCAAGATCACGGGTTCGCTGCACATGACCATCCAGACGGCGGTGCTGATCGAGACGCTGACGGCTTTGGGCGCGGAGGTGCGTTGGTGCTCGTGCAACATTTTTTCGACGCAGGACCACGCGGCCGCGGCCATCGCGCGCGACAGCGCGGCGGTGTTCGCGTGGAAGGGCGAGACGCTGCAGGAGTACTGGTGGTGCACGGAGCGCGCTTTGGACTGGGGTCCTGGCGGCGGTCCGGATCTGATCGTGGACGACGGCGGCGACGCGACATTGCTGATCCACGAGGGCGTGAAGGCTGAGATCGCGTTCGCGAAGGACGGGACGCTGCCCAACCCCGAGTCGACCACCAATGCGGAGTTCAAGCTGGTGCTGACCATCCTCAGGTAATCCGGGGCGGACGATGTGCAGATCGGTTGATGTTTTTTGTCATTTGCGTGTTCGTCGATTGGCATGTGCATGTTGGGATGGAGGGTTTTTTGTTTGGGCGATTGAGCATGCATTGTGGGTTTTGGGTGTGGTTTTTTTCTTCTTGGTGGGTGTGTCGTATTTGGTTGGATGTGAATGTGGGATCTCGAATGGCGGGCCTGTGGGGTGAATGGGCGCATTCTATAGTGGGGTGCATGGGGTCTGATGAAGTGTGCTTGTTTTTTTGTTTGCTTAGGGACGGCATGAAGGAGTCCCCGACGAAGTACCACAAGATGGCTGAGCGTTTGGTGGGCGTTTCGGAGGAGACGACGACGGGCGTGAAGCGTCTGTACCAGATGATGGACAACGGTTCTCTTCTGTTCCCCGCCATCAACGTGAACGACTCCGTGACGAAGAGCAAGGTAATGAATGGGGCTTCCATTCATTGGTGATACGTTCTTGGACTTCGGGTGGCTCGCTTTGGTGTGGTTCGGTTGTGGACGGAGATGCGGAATGTGATGTGTTTCTGTTCGTTGTAGTCCATTTTGAGTGTGTATCTCCGTACGGTTTTTCCACATTAGGTTTGGATGTGAATTTTGAGTTGGGTCGTGGTTTTTTTGGTTTCAGTTCGACAACCTGTACGGTTGCCGTCACTCCCTTCCCGACGGTCTGATGAGGGCGACGGACGTGATGATCGCGGGTAAGGTGGCTGTGATCTTCGGTTACGGTGACGTGGGCAAGGGTTGCGCTTCTGCGATGAAGGCCGCTGGCGCGCGCGTGATCGTGACGGAGATCGACCCGATCTGCGCGTTGCAGGCTCTGATGGAGGGTTACCAGATCCTTCCTCTGGGCGACTGCGTGGGGTACGCGGACATCTTTTGCACGACGACGGGCAACAAGGACATCATCATGGTTTCCGACATGCGCAAGATGAAGAACAACGCGATCGTGTGCAACATCGGTCACTTCGACAACGAGATCGACATGGAGGGTCTGGAGACTTTGAAGGGCGTGAAGCGCATCACGATCAAGCCTCAGACGGACCGTTGGGTGTTTCCCGACACGGGCCGTGGCATCATCGTTTTGGCGGAGGGTCGTCTGATGAACTTGGGTTGCGCGACGGGTCACCCCAGCTTCGTGATGTCTTGCTCTTTCACGAACCAGGTGATCGCGCAGCTCGAGCTTTGGAACGAGCGCAAGAGCGGCAAGTACGAGAAGAAGGTGTACGTTCTTCCGAAGCACTTGGACGAGAAGGTGGCTTTGCTTCATTTGGAGAAGCTCGGCGCGAAGCTGACGAAGTTGACGGACGAGCAGGCTTCGTACATCAACGTTCCCGTGGGCGGTCCTTACAAGCCTGCGCACTACCGTTACTGATCGTGTCGCTCGGCTGTTGCCTTGGATGTGGGTCTCTTTGTTGGTAGTTTGTTTTCCTTTAGAGCGGTACCCCTTTTTCTTGTTTTTTTTCTGAGAGCATCTTACTTGCTTTGACTAGCCCCGATGGATGTTTTGGGTTGGGATCTGCAAGGATGACATTTTTTTTGGATACCTCTCATATACCAATTGGGAGAGATTTTCTCAAATGAGTCCATGGACTCAAATTCATTTGATTGGTTTGGCAGTTGGTGTTTGTGTTTGTATTTCTTTCGTCGTGGTTATTCTCTTAGAAATGTTTGCTCTTTATTTTTTGGTTCCTTGATTCTGTGTGATTCTGTTTTGATCTGTGGACTGGTTGAACTGAATTTCTATTCATGTTTTGCTTTTTCTGCAGTGACCACATCTTAGCGTTTTGAAGTTGACTTTTTTACTTGTGAACCACGTCATTTCGAAATCCCAGCACATTCTTACTGACGTAGCCAATTTGTTATTCTTGGGAATTTTTGCCTTCTTTGTCTGTTGCCGATGTAGCGTCCGTTGTGGGTTGTCTTCGGAGTCTAGATGTGTTTTGGAGCGGTATCGGTCATCTTGGTTATCTGAATGTTTCGGGGGTTATTTTAATTTGTATGCCGTGATCTGTTTTCTTGGATTTCTGTTGTTTCTCTTTACAAGTTGGTTCAGTTGATGTTGTGAATTTGTTCTTGGTGCCCACGTCAATCAACGTCTGATATTCTTGCTTGTTGCATTTCAGTAATCAGATTTCCATGTGGTCTGGACTCTGGAATGTGTTGCGTCTTTGTTGCTTGGCTTCTATTTCTCTTTGGTCGTACTCTGGCAATTGGCACCGGTGGTTGTATTGTTAAGTCTTTCCGTATTGAATATCTTTAGCAGTAGAGTGGAGGAATACCTTGGGAATTGTGAGTGGATGTGGTCCATTGATCAAAATAGACGGACAGCCTTCTGATTGTTTCAAGAGATGATTGTCCATTTTGCTTTCTCTCCTGCGTTGCAGATGTCTAGGCAGTGAATGATTGATTTATTAATGCATGAGAGGGGGAGCTTGTCACGCTCAATCAACATATATCGGTAGAGGAGTGTCTTATCTGCAATTTGCTTCCATTCAAAAATTTGACTGGTTTGAGAGAATGTATGGTTTAGTATGGATAGTTTCAATTGATCAGTTTGGTGCTCCTGGACTATATGAGGATCAGCTTGGTGACAATTTGGTTAACCCCTTAGCGGGTCGACGTCCATATTTTGGACGATGCACAGAAAGGCAACGTCGTATCTCGTAGGCTGTGAGGCTTTTTCATTCGTCGCTTTTTCTGCAGACAGGTGGAAGAGTTCTGCACTCTGGAAAGGGAAGCCCTTCCCCGAATACGACGTCCGTATTTTCTGATAAATAGGAAGACACGGAGATGCCACTCACTCTTCAAGTTTCTGTTTGCCCAGTGATGAGCACCAGCGAACTTGCAGAGGAATGAAATTTTTTTTTCCGCCCCTGGGCTGCAAAATTTCGAGAAGCTCTGGAACGCATGCTGACGTCATAGCAGCTAAGAAATTTCTGGACGACTGCTCAGAGGAATTATAAACTTTCAAGGGTACGGTAGTGCTGTTGGACGTGATGACGAAGTGTAGGCATCAAGGCAACGTAGAAATACACGTGTCACTCGGTAATAACAAAGTATGCATGCATAAGAAATTCTGTATTGAGCACATTGCCGGCTAACTTTTGCAAATTGGAGTATTGCATTCCTAGTGCAAAGTCGGAAACTCTCTGAGAAACGAGGGGCCTAAGAGTGCACACTTAGGCCTAAGGATAGCAGTCGTTGGTGGTGCTACATGAATTGAACGTCTTACAGTCGTGCGTGCTACATGCACATTTCTTGTTGTGCTCCCTTCACGATGACATTCTTTGGAAAACATTCATTATTCCTAATATTGAATGTACGCATTGAAAAATGCAGGAGTATTATATGCGGTGGTCTGACGTGAACGTGAAGGAAAATGACGTCAACAGCAATGACAGTGCACGATGGGCAACACCGAAAGTGGAAACGGTCAGAAGGGCAAGTCGAAAATCTCGCCGATTCCTGTCGTCGGTCAAGTAGCGGAAGAGTCTTTTCTTTTGCATGATAAGGACGTGCTTTGAATTGCAAGCCTCACTGCCAAGAATCGGTGCAATGTTTCCAATCTCTGGAAGTTCCTTAGCATTCCAGACATCGTCAAGTTGGAAGTCCATATTTTTCGAGAATTTTGCAACCCCCCTTTGCCACTCCAAATTGGACCGCCGTGAACAGCACAAGCGCTACCCGTGGTAGTCAACGCTCAAAACTTCGTGGTCAAACACTATAATCTCCGCATCCACAAACTGTTTTCGAGAAATCTTTCTTCCGTTCAACTGTAGTGACGGCAATTGCAAAGATCACACGGTTACTTTGTATCCAGTTCCCTTCCTGCTCTAATTAGTGCATCTGAAACATTTCCAGGATTTCCTCTCCTTTCCTGTCTCCCGCAAGGGTAGTGCCGCTAAAGGGTTAATGTGTTTAGAGCATCTCTCCCCTCTCCTTTAATTTTTGGATGATAAGCAATCAATTCTAGTGTATGTCAGGCTCGACCTTTATTTTTGCCCCCCAAATAAACCATATTTGAAGGGGATCTTTGTGTTCCCTACATGCTATATTCTCTCTTGGGATTAGCAATTGTCATAGCTTACTTATTGCTTTTGGAAGTTTTGTAATTTGTGATTGGTTGGAAGTATATTTAGTAAGTTGTACTGTTGGGGATTCAAATGTTCATCCCCTTTAATCCTTGAGGGCCCAACGCATGTTTACCAAAATCTAGACCCTTGGGAATTCATTCAAATTAAATAGTCACCTTAAACAAGATCTACAAAAAATTGATCATATTGATTGGTAGTGGAGATAAGCCTGGAGTTGTGGGGAAATAGACAAATGATTTGACCATACTATTGAAAAGATTATAATAGTCAAAGAGGCCAACTTTTCAAAAATAGGAGGCCAAATTTGAGGCGTTGGAACGTCTAGGGGTTAAATTAGTCACATCTCGATTGAAGAAACAATTTGTTTGGGGTTGCAAGAGATGTTCTTTGTTTTGACATTGTAGTGGACTTTGCATGTTTACAATAATATTAGTACAGTATTCAATGGTTGTTTATTGCCATGAATGAGAGCAACATCTTCAAACTAACAAGACTACATTAGTGAAATTCAATTATGAATTACTCCACCTGTCTCAAAACAATACTGTTTTTTTTTTTATATTTACAAAGCAAACACTAGTATAATTTTAAGACAGAGGGAGTAGTTAGTATTGTATAGTGCACATGCCAATGAATGGACACTTGCAAGAACTAGATAGCCCATCAAGCTTATTGAAATGTACAGTGAATGTGAAAATCTTTGATGAATACTAAAAATAAGTCACATTGAATTGTCGAGTGAAAGAGAATGGCATTTTCTCATAATAGCTACAAACCTATGTGAAATCAAACTAAGATGTGTTACAACTTTTTCCACAAAACACAAAAATATTCTTGTTGTACCTAAGAGTCGACTCCACTAGTACTCAACATTTCCAAAACAGTAAGATTTCAGTGGTACCCACAGACAAAGAAACGAATGCTAAATCATATGTGACCGACCATTGGCATTGCATACGATATGTTAGCTGCTACAGTAGCTGAATCTAACGTAAGAGATGCATCTGTGAATGGTGGGGTGACTTTGGTCGCTGCTGGTGTTGAAAGCTTACCATAGTGCGGACTTGCGGAAGTGTCCTTACGGGTTCTTCCAGTGGCTATCATTGATTACAAAGGTCTTACCGTCTTAGAGTGGTTGGTTGCTTGCTTGCTGCGGGTGCTTGCTTGTGGTTAGGATAGTGAGTGGGTTTAATGCTTTTTGCAGTGTCCTCCGGAGGGTTGTTCGCAGATCCGTTCTTAATCATGAAGTGTTGAAGAACTGCTTCACAATCATGGACGAGTTCTTCACACCCATCAAATAATATGGCGGTAACTTCTTGTTAATAACAGCATATTCATTTCTACTTGGCCACATGTAACGTGGTCCTGACCACGTAACGTCCCGCGCCCCTCCTAGAACGCAGCTAACTTCTCAAACCTGCACAGCCAAGCCCACAGGTTAGTTTTCCTTACTTAGTACCAGCGCGGCCCACAAGCGGTCCACCCTAGTTCCCACTAAGTACCCTGGTGGAGTCTAATCGGTCTCACCCTCAAGTCTCCCTTGGTAACCCGAGAGTCGCCCTGGGAGACCCTTCGTGACGCCCCACGCCACGGGCCCTCCTACCTTACGCCCCGGGTCTTCCAGCCCCATGCGCCCCATCCGGAGTCTGCCCTCGCCATGTCCCGTGCGCCATCTCTTTATGCGCGCCTCCATGGCGTGCCGAGTTTGCCAAGGGGCCGTGGCTCTAACTTAGCCACGGGCCCAGCCCCTTAATCAGGACCCCGTTACATCCTCCCTCACTTAGAACATTTGATGTCCTCATCAAGGCTTTTGATCTAAGATACTCCTCGCCCTAGTCCGCGAAGACCTCTTGTTCACCTACATTAGAAGTCACCACTTCCCGTGTTCAAGAGTTCGTACTCGCACTTCGTTTCTTCTCACTTGGTGCTTTCCTCTTTAGGCCGGTAAACCTCCGCATTGACTAGGCACCTGTTGACCCTTTTATACGCTTACTTCAGTTCCCAACTCCTCAGACCTCGCGTGCCACAATACGAGTTACAGACACTTTGTGCCAGCCAGTAGAATGAGTTCTGGGATAGCAACTCCCGTCCTTTGTTCACCCTTTTGGGACATGGTTGGCCCACCATGTGTGTATCACTCCAAAGCGAGCCTAACTGATGAATCCACCAGCAGCTTGGCTCCCGCATTGTGAGATCGCCACTATCACGCACCCCTTAACTCTTTCAAGCCTACGGTGTGTCTCCTAGGCGGCGTCCATCTTCCGAGCCTTCCCTTCCGTTCGTTTCTAGACTTAGGACACGTCTTACCCTTTTCTTCGAACTAGGCGTTCCTCACACCATTCACTCTTTGCCACTTTTTTTTTTTTTTTTTTTTTTTTTTTTTACTTACATCGATTGTCTTGGGTTTTGTGAGGCCAGAGCTATTTGCTTTGAGTTGCGCCTCCCCCACTTAGAGAAGTTGATGTCCCCATCAACACTTAGACCTTAGTCTTTGCTGGATCCTTTTCGCGATTGCATGTTTTGGTCGTGGAGTGATCCTTTTTCTCCCCGTGTTCTCCTCAGTGTCACTTGGCACTATGTCGTTGTCCTGAACGAGGTTGTCATCTTCGCGTGTCTTCCTAGACTTGCGCTTCTTCGCCTCTTTCTTTTCCCGTTCCAGCTCCTTTTCACGGATATCCCACGCCGCGGTGAAATGCTTTACATTCTTTAAGTATATTCCGTTAATCCATTCGAATTCAAACTGAGAATAACCATGCATTATACACTTGTACTGTTTCCCACGCTTCTTGAGTTGCCGAGCTCCGATAATGGACTTCACTTTTCCTTGCACACCATCCCAAGTTTCATACTCGGGTGGCGGCCGTGGGTCCTGTTGCCACTCGTGCAACTCTCTATTGTCTCGGTAATACTTCTTCAAGAGCGATACATGGAACACCGGGTGCAAAGGCTTTCCCGTTTTCGCTGGTAACTCCAACCTATAAGTGTCCTTATGGACCACTTTGTCAATTGGAAACAGACCGATTCATTTAGCTGCCCACTTGAGCGAGATTTCAGGCAAGATGTTCAAATTTTGGGAGTCCAACCATACTTTGTCTCCCTCTTTGAACTCCACTTCTCTTCGATGTTTGTTTGCAGCATCACAATATTGCTTTTGTGCCTTCAGCAAGCGCGCTCTACAATTTCTTAGTAGAGCCTCGTGCTTCTCTGCTACTGCTATGGCATCCTCCGAGTAGAATCTGACGTGTCTATCTTGGTCACGGTGCGCTTCGCTCCGTCCCCGGGATAAGTCTAAAGACAAATCACAGAACTACTAGCACGTGTTTACATAAGGCCAAGTAAGTCTCCTTTCGGGGCGCCGGTGCTCTTTGTGAGCAAGAAAGAGGGCCAACTTAGGTTGTGCATCGATTACCGGGCCCTAAACAAAATCACAATAAAGAACAACTACCCACTACCCTGAACGGATGATCTAATGGATAGGTTGGCTGGAGCTAAGTACTTTAGTAGGATAGATCTAAAGTCAGGAGATTACCAAATCCGCATAAGTGAAGCAGATGTACCCAAAACGGCGATGCGAACTTGGTACGGATCGTACAAATTCTTGGTCATGCCATTCGGGTTGTGTAATGCACCAGCAACATTCACAATGATCTTGAACTCAGTGTTTCACGAAATGCTAGATGAGTGTGTTGTTGTGTATATCGATGACATCTTAGTGTTTTCTAAAACTGAGGAACAACACGCACTTGATGTAGCTAAGGTACTTACCAAGTTGCGTGAACATAAATTATATGCGAACGTGAAGAAGAGTGAATTCTTCTTGGAGGAGGTAGAATTTTTGGGGCATATCTTAAACGGAGAGGGAATCAAACTAGACCCCAAGAAAATAGAAGCGATCAAAGAGTGGGAAGTCCCACAAACCCAAAAAGGGGTTAGATCGTTCTTGGGGCTGGCGAACTACTATCGAAAGTTCATTAAGAATTTTTCAAAGATAGCGAGTCCACTCTCAGATTTGCTCGTGAAAGAAGGCAAAGTGCTTAAGTAGAATGGAGAAGCAGATCTTGCATTCCAGGAACTTAAGAACCTTCTCTCCTCCACAAACGTGCTTAAGTACCCCGAATTTGGGAAATCATTCGAAGTACACATAGATGCTAGGGACTTCGCAATTGGGGGAGTACTGATGCAAGAAGGACACCCGATCGCATATGAGAGTAAAAAGTTGACTGGATGTCAATTGAGATGGCCAACCCATGAAAAAGAACTTTTTGCGGTAGTGCATTGTTTGAAACAATGGCGACACTACGTTGGGGGATTGAAGACAAAGGTCTTCACAGATAACATTTCCCTCAAGTATTTGGATTTGAAAGCGCAAGCAACGGCTAAGGAGTTAAGGTGGTATGATACCATCGTGTCCATGGACGTGGAATTAATCTACAAGCCGGGATGAGATAACTTAGTGCCGGATGCGTTGAGTCGAAAAGAGGAATGGTTGACACCACGCATCATGATGCTCGTGGAGCATGAAGATGAAGATGATGCACGACGTTTCTTTCACCAAAGAGTGAGGAAAGAAATGATTGAGGATCCTGATGCGATCACTCACAACCATCTCCTAAATGGACGAAAGGACTTGGTGAAAGATCCAATCCTGTCCAAAAGAATTCACCAAGTAAAGAGGAAAAACAGGCTGCATTATTTTAAGCAGACCCGCCTCTATATACCAGATGGCATACTTGGAAAAGAATTGCTTCATGATTACCATGATACTCCGATGTTGGGACACAAAGGTGTGGTTCCAACACTAGCGGAGTTGAAAAAACAATATTTTTGGCCATTGATGGAAGAGGACGTAGAGGATTACGTCAGATCATGTGCAAAGTGCCAAATGAGCAAACATAGCACTCAGAAAAAGGTGGGCAAAATTTTGCCACTACCGATCCCACAAAGACCGTTCCATGCGATTTCGATAGATTTTATGACAGGATTTCCGAAGGTCGGGGACATGGACTGCATATTCGTAGTAGTATATAGGTTGTCCAAATGGGCCGCATTTATCCCGTGTCCAAAGTCGTATTCGGCGGAATTGGTCGCCAAGCTATTCTTTGAACATTGGGTCAAGGATAGGTGCTTGCCGTGGGATATCTTGAGTGATAGAGATACGGTGTTTCAGACACTATTTTGGCAACACCTGTGCAAGAAGTCAGGTGTGGATCTCACGATGACAACGGCTTTTAGACCAAGTGCAGATGGTCAAACGGAAAGAATAAATCGTATCATCAACATGTACATCAGATCATTTTGCGAAGGGGACCAATTGGATTGGCCCGAGGTGATACACGTAGCACAACATTGCTACA
This sequence comes from Neckera pumila, assembly GCA_963969595.1. NCBI lineage: Eukaryota > Viridiplantae > Streptophyta > Bryopsida > Hypnales > Neckeraceae > Neckera > Neckera pumila. The sequence goes on from OZ018412.1 coordinate 11,698,441, forward strand.
ACACCACCGAGACGCACTTGCATGGTGAATCACCGTTTAAGGTTGTCTATGGACAAGAACCGGTAAAACCGGTAGACTTATCCCGGGGACGGAGCGAAGCGCACCGTGACCAAGATAGACACGTCAGATTCTACTCGGAGGATGCCATAGCAGTAGCAGAGAAGCACGAGGCTCTACTAAGAAATTGTAGAGCGCGCTTGCTGAAGGCACAAAAGCAATATTGTGATGCTGCAAACAAACATCGAAGAGAAGTGGAGTTCAAAGAGGGAGACAAAGTATGGTTGGACTCCCAAAATTTGAACATCTTGCCTGAAATCTCGCTCAAGTGGGCAGCTAAATGAATCGGTCTGTTTCCAATTGACAAAGTGGTCCATAAGGACACTTATAGGTTGGAGTTACCAGCGAAAACGGGAAAGCCTTTGCACCCGGTGTTCCATGTATCGCTCTTGAAGAAGTATTACCGAGACAATAGAGAGTTGCACGAGTGGCAACAGGACCCACGGCCGCCACCCGAGTATGAAACTTGGGATGGTGTGCAAGGAAAAGTGAAGTCCATTATCGGAGCTCGGCAACTCAAGAAGCGTGGGAAACAGTACAAGTGTATAATGCATGGTTATTCTCAGTTTGAATTCGAATGGATTAACGGAATATACTTAAAGAATGTAAAGCATTTCACCGCGGCGTGGGATATCCGTGAAAAGGAGCTGGAACGGGAAAAGAAAGAGGCGAAGAAGCGCAAGTCTAGGAAGACACGCGAAGATGACAACCTCGTTCAGGACAACGACATAGTGCCAAGTGACACTGAGGAGAACACGGGGAGAAAAAGGATCACTCCACGACCAAAACATGCAATCGCGAAAAGGATCCAGCAAAGACTAAGGTCTAAGTGTTGATGGGGACATCAACTTCTCTAAGTGGGGGAGGCGCAACTCAAAGCAAATAGCTCTGGCCTCACAAAACCCAAGACAATCGATGTAAGTAAAAAAAAAAAAAAAAAAAAAAAAAAAAAAAAGTGGCAAAGAGTGAATGGTGTGAGGAACGCCTAGTTCGAAGAAAAGGGTAAGACGTGTCCTAAGTCTAGAAACGAACGGAAGGGAAGGCTCGGAAGATGGACGCCGCCTAGGAGACACACCGTAGGCTTGAAAGAGTTAAGGGGTGCGTGATAGTGGCGATCTCACAATGCGGGAGCCAAGCTGCTGGTGGATTCATCAGTTAGGCTCGCTTTGGAGTGATACACACATGGTGGGCCAACCATGTCCCAAAAGGGTGAACAAAGGACGGGAGTTGCTATCCCAGAACTCATTCTACTGGCTGGCACAAAGTGTCTGTAACTCGTATTGTGGCACGCGAGGTCTGAGGAGTTGGGAACTGAAGTAAGCGTATAAAAGGGTCAACAGGTGCCTAGTCAATGCGGAGGTTTACCGGCCTAAAGAGGAAAGCACCAAGTGAGAAGAAACGAAGTGCGAGTACGAACTCTTGAACACGGGAAGTGGTGACTCCTAATGTAGGTGAACAAGAGGTCTTCGCGGACTAGGGCGAGGAGTATCTTAGATCAAAAGCCTTGATGAGGACATCAAATGTTCTAAGTGAGGGAGGATGTAACGGGGTCCTGATTAAGGGGCTGGGCCCGTGGCTAAGTTAGAGCCACGGCCCCTTGGCAAACTCGGCACGCCATGGAGGCGCGCATAAAGAGATGGCGCACGGGACATGGCGAGGGCAGACTCCGGATGGGGCGCATGGGGCTGGAAGACCCGGGGCGTAAGGTAGGAGGGCCCGTGGCGCGGGGCGTCACGAAGGGTCTCCCAGGGCGACTCTCGGGTTACCAAGGGAGACTTGAGGGTGAGACCGATTAGACTCCACCAGGGTACTTAGTGGGAACTAGGGTGGACCGCTTGTGGGCCGCGCTGGTACTAAATAAGGAAAACTAACCTGTGGGCTTGGCTGTGCAGGTTTGAGAAGTTAGCTGCGTTCTAGGAGGGGCGTGGGACGTTACGTGGTCAGGACCACGTTACATAGGAGTTTGGATGGAGAAGTCATTAATCAAGGCCAGCGTTTGAAAACATCCGATCCATTTGTGACACACAGACTATCATTCCTGGCACACCGTAAAGTGATATCTTTGGAGTCATTGCTTTCTAGATTACATGGTACTGGAAGGGTTGCCTGGAAGTAGATAGTTCATGCCAAGGTCAGCATTTACTCTATAAGGATACAACAAGTGTTGTTCTGCAACTTTTTTGCTTGCGTTACTGGCTCGTTATGACTGAGGAGAGTGAATTTGGAAAGCACAATCGTACTTCTACTTATAAAGCATTGGAAGTAGAAAATTATTTGAACGCACAGTGCTGGATGGATCGGAGCAGGGAAGAGCGTGACAATGTAAGCTTATCTGCCGGTGTCATCCTAAGGATATCGTTGGTATCGTAAGTGATGACTGGTATGCCGTGCTTGTAACTTTTAATTTCAAGACAAAGCAGCTCGTGGAGAATTTCACTCTGATGCCACTGTTACTAAGCTTATTTGGATGGCAAACTAGTAATATAAGTTAACCCTATAAGGATGCTATGGACGTGATTGTGATTGTGATTCATCTGTTTGCTCCACGGAGTCTCATCCATGAGCAGGATAGGTTGTTCGTAACCACACAATATTCATCCACAAAGGCAACAGTTACATGAGTTTTCATCCGGAGACAGAGCTGGTTATGCCCTCTAATCCACTTGCCGCCTCCAGGCCGCTTGAAGGTTACCTAGCTCATAGTGGTCTGATGGATGACAGAGAATCCTTTTAAGTAAGACAGAAGTGCATATGTTCATCTTGTTGTAGTAGTTGAAAAAAGATGAATCATGTCGATTTAGGATGCCAACTTCTTAGTATGTATTAGGGACTAATGATAGTAGCAGTGGTAGTGAAGTTTTGTCAAGTAGAGTTTAGATGTAGGTAATGCAAAACAACATACTAGTATGCACTATGTCACCATTAGATTGGTCTTTTAGTGGCTAAGGCTTGTATTAATAATGTAATATTTGTCATATAATTTAAATTATGTCATATTGACTCTCCTTAAAGTTCAAAAGTGTTATATCAAATCACTTCTTAAGTGAAAATGACCATCTGCATCTTGTAATTTCATACTACTAATTAAATCTTCAAATAACAAGTTCATATAAAAAGCAAGTCATATTGAGCAACTCCATAATTATGTCATCTAGTCGAAGTTCATTTTGTTCATTTTTCACAAATGATGTAAGATACAACAAGTAAATATAATGTTACATATAAATCCATATTTCAATGGCACTTGGGATTGCATATGATGGTAAATCAGGTTGGAGCATTCTAAAATAAGACGTTATATCTTAGCAAACCACCTTCTCTTGTTGCAAAGAATAATCTTGCTTTTCATTTGAGTTATGTGGATAGTCTGCCTAAAAAATGACCACTCCGGGTATATGCTATTTAAAAAATAAATAATACATGTTGTTCTCAGTCTTGTTGATTTCAAAGATCATGTCTCTAACTTTTCTTGTTAGCATATTGTGAACAAGTGGATAACAATTCAATATATTTGAGTCATTATCAGATCCCATCATGCAAAAAATGTATGCCAAATGTGCAAGTTTTCATTAGCTATAGCCTTAGATATAATAGACTTATTGCCAAATTATCAATCTTCAAAGTCTTCTTGCTAAGCAACATGATCAATTTTTCACATAGTTTATGCAATTTAATGAAGCAAACATGTGAAATAAATCATGAGTTTCATTGATTGCAAGTTGTTTTTGAAAGTTCTATTGGATTGGTTGTCATAAATGATAACTTTTAAACTCCACCATATTACAATATAAAAACAATTCAATAAGTTTATAGTTGTATTCTCACTTGCCTTACAATATTTGTCGGTTGCGTTTGTGTACAATATAAATTAAGAAGTACCGCAATGATTTTTTATGTGGGAGGATAAACCATCAAAATTCAATGCAAGCATTCATGTTTTGCACAAGTACCTATTAAAAGCACAAATTCTAACTATATAATATGTAAAAATAAGGAACAATACATAAAGCACTTCTTAGAAATACTCTTTCATTATCCTTGTATGCATCTTTTATCTATCTCTAACAATATTTAGAGCTTTATCAAGCTAAGAGCATGAATCACGTGTAAGCATGTCTATATCATCTTCATTATCCCTTTGCATCTCTAAGATGCATTGGAAATTGAAATTGTCCTCCTATTCATTTTCCCTCATAGTCTCTAATACATTAGGAAGAATTGGAGCCCTCAAAGGGTCTGTGAGTGAGGAGAACGAGGGAACAACGGCATAATCTTAAATTTCTTTAAATTTTTTGATTTAAAAAAAAAAAATTAAACTAATTTTTTTTTGTTCTCGCCAACAAACGGGAGGCTTGGACAACGCCCTACAATGCATTGAAGTTTATTTTTTAATATTTAAAAAATATAAAAAAAGTTAATTTAAAAAAAATTTAAAATTACAAAATTTGGAATCTGATGTGGTACTATGGCAACCACATCAGCTTGCTAATTTGAGAATTAATGTTTTATTATTTTATTATTATTATTTTAATTTTTAATTTTTAATTTTTTTTAATAAAATTATTATTATATTAATATAATGATATTATTATAAATTAGTTAAAAAGTTTTAAATGAGTCACCTCTGTGCATGAACAGGGCGTTTCCTTCAAAGGGGCTGCCACCTCCCCGAGGGGAATTCCTCAAAGGGAAGCAAACCCTTTGAAGGTTGCCATTTTTTTTAATGGCTAGTAGCTAAGAACCTACTCCTTCAAGGTTTGTGCATTAAAATGAACACCAAGAAAAACTCAAAAAGAATTTGAAAAAACAAGAAAAGACTCTGTTGCAACGCCTCTTCATTTTTTCACTTCAAGATTTTGAAATTTTAAATTCACACAATACGATTGTAGACTATTGATTTGAGAGTTTATTAATATTAATAACAGTTTGCGAGCAATCTATAAATCCATAATGCACGAAGGCTTTTCTATTAAGAGCATCCCCACTCCATCTCAATAAGTGGCTCAAATTGGGCAAATGGACATGCCTAGCCATAATGTGTGCCTTAACCTCTAAAGGACCACTGTCCCTTCGGGGGACAAATGGGATTTCGGGCAGGTACCTACGGGCTTAATTTTTGTCCGAATTTTTTGAAACTTTTTTGAAGATAGAAAAATTGCTAAGCTGCATAGGAATATAATTTTTTTTTTCAATCGGTGCCCGAGAAAAAAAGTTATGCCCAAATAAGCTCAAAACAGGGGACGTGGGGCAGCCTTAAAAATTTTGCAATTTAATTTTTAAATTTTTTTAAATTTTTTCTTATAGATTATATTTTTGTCTATCTAGGAAGCTTTGATTCATTTCATTTGGATTTGTTATGAGAAAGTTATGGACAATCTTGTTTTGGGGGCACTTAGAGCATCTTCCTGAATAAATAAGTTGTAGGATTCATTTCTGAATGCAATGTTTACAATTTTTCAAAAAAAAAAGTTCTACAAGGTTTAATTTTTCTGCTAGAACAATCTCACCATTGGGATTAGTGATTTTTAATTCTATATAAAAGATATTAATAATTTAGATTTTCCTTCTATCTCGTACATACTTCTACTTAACAACTTTTTTTAATAATGAAAATTAAGTTTTTTGGATTCTTTTTTCCCTAGACTCTCAACTTAATTCTCCACTGTAAAGGTTAAAAGCTCAAAACTCTATAGTGCAAAAAATTAAAGTTAAAAATGTTCAAAGTCATAAAATCTAGTCCCGCAATGTGCTGAAAAACTTGTTTTTTTCATTTTAAACACAGATATCTTGCAATCTGTGCCGTCAAAATTCTGAAATTTTTTCCACACATTGTCATACTAGTTAGATATAAGATCCTATGATTAGATGTGAAAAAAAACCAATTTTCAGTATTTTTTACTCTTTGCTATAGAAATGGCAAATTTGAGTGTTTTTTGGTTGGAAAAAAGGCCTTGGTCCTTTAGGGGTTAAGGCACGCACGGCGAGGGCCAAAAAATGGCCGAGCATAGTCAAATTTGATGAACACCCAACCAAATGAAGAGCCTTGCTTGCGGCTCCATATGGGCTATTTTATCTTTCTTCCCAAGTTTCAAGAAGACCTTTTCATTAACCCCTAAAGGACCAACATGCATTTTTTGGCATTATAGAAATTTCAGGTAGGTACCTGTGACTAGAGGTTTAAATATTTTGGGCTGAAATTTTAATAGAGCTTGGAGACAAGGAATATCTTTCATATGCATTAAATTTCATGACATTTGGAAATAAGAGTAAAAAATTATGGTCTAATATGTTACTTTTTTCACCGGATGGGCAGTTTGGGCAAATTTGGAAAAAATCATTTTTTCAGAAATAAAAATTTGAAACTGGTTTTCTACAATTATATATACATGGAAAGGTTTGAATCATTCCATTCCAATCATTAAGTCAAAAGTTATGAGGGTTTTTAATTTGCAAGCAGTTATAGATTCTCTATTAGAAAAAAAAATTTGTAACCGTTTATTTGACTCAGTTTTTCAATATTTTTGGAAAAAACAAAATCCTACAATGTAGATTGATTATTACAACATTTCAACGATTGGGATTGGCACTTTTTTTATTTATAAATAAATTCTTAACAATTTAGTATTTTGAATCATTATCTATTTCTTTCTACTTACTATTTTTTTCCTATATGTTGTACAATTCCAAATGATGCGAAAAATTTCAAGCATATTGCCAACTTATTTAGGAAATTGAATTCTAAGAAGCACCATCATTTTGGACATTTTTTCATTGAAAAATGAGCTTGTGAAGTGCAGCTGTCCGGTTTTTCGCAAGATTGAAAAAATGGTTTTGGAGACTTTGAATGTTTATATCTTTTGATCTGCACAGTGGAATTTTCTGAAATTTTTACCACATGTTGTTAATACATCATATTTCAAGATCCTACGGTTACATGTGTCAAAAAAAAAATTCCAAAAATTTGGTAGTTGTATTAGAAATGGCAGTTTTGGAGAGTTTTTGGTGATTATATAGTCACAGAACTTTAGGGGTTAATGAATGTCTTTCCTAAGTCGGCATTCATGAGGTGGCACTTTGGGGGCCGTATAGACCCGGATTCCCATGTTCATAGCCCGTGTTACCGTGGGGCACATGGAGGACTCAAGGGTCGGGCTCGGTTAGATCACGCATTGGCTGTTCCATTTGGCTGTCTCTGGAGTGAAGATACTCTAAGGCTTTTTGGTAGGAATGATTAAAAGGTATTATTTTCTTATGGTTGAAAGGGATTGAGTAGGAGGGTCAACCTAAGCTAGTTTGGCAAACCCCATTGAACGTGAATGGCTGGTAATGCTTTAAATGGCGTTCATACTCACAATTTTTTTTTTATAGCCTACTATAATTTCTCATAATTGGCAACCACTTCTTCCAAAGCTTCCATTTCTTCATCATATTTTGTTCCTAAGGTACTCCAAACAATATCATCATAGTCTAAACTATCTTTGGAAGAGATAAATTTGAAGATGTTATTGACTAAAAGAGAACTAGGAAGCTTAATGCTTTGACTATAGGCGTTACAAGATTTGGACTTACCTAACTTCTTCTCCATATTTATAGCAACATCAATTCAAAGTCTTTCATCTCAAATATATCAATGATCATCTCAACTACCTCAACTCCCAAATTCATTTATTGCACTTTTGGAGAATTTGCTATTTTTGTAGCTTGTGAATTATAATGTCATCAGATGAATTTGTCCAATTCATCATCAAATTCATCTAAATCAAAACTTTACATCCAATACCATAAAATATCCTAAAAATGAGGTCAAAATAAAAATAATTAAGCATTGTAAACATTATATAAGGTAAAATGACATTATAAAATGTTACTATCGTTGATTATGGAAAATAATTTTTTGTCTTCTTTTGTAGGTGCAAAATATGTACTATCCAACCATTTCACTTTAACAGGAGGACATGCCCTGAATTCATTACCCTCAAAAAAGTTGATTGCGCCGTCAATGGATTGTATGCAAGAGAAGAACAAGTAACTTTTGTGCACTATGCTCATTTCAATGAATGTGCTATGCACATGAATGCTACACAAAAATGCACCATCCTTGAGACCATCCTACTTGTAAATTCTAGAGGAATATAGGTAACATAACTTCTAATCTTCTATATTTATGCCTATCATTTATCTATTTCATTTTATTTGGCTTTACATTTCATTTGCTTCATGTTTTATGTAACAGTTTTCCAATTTCATTTTCAGCATAGAATGTAAATACAGAATTTTCCTTTATTGCCCCTCGACAAATATATGTAGGCCTTGTTTTCTTCTTTTTTATTTTCTTATGCGCAAGTTGAAAGTTGGCTTAAATTGACATTTTGTCTTCTTCACCTAACCCTACAATAGAGGATTTCAAAGCCACCTCGAAAGAGCCGACAGCTACGGTAGCAGGCGACAAGGGGCTACAATTGTAGTAGAGAGAGGCAGATGGAGGCGATGGGCTGGAGAGTTGGAGGTAGCATTGGGATGGAGGCTACATGGCGGGAAAGTTAGAGGTAGCATCGGGTAGGAGGAAGCATGAGGTGGGAGATAGGAGGCAATTGTGTTGGGCAAGTAAAGCACCATGGTTGGACAGGAGCTCTAGAGAGCTTAATCCTTTAATGCCTGAGCGGCCTGAACTGGCCTACAGTCCACAATAACCCTAGCTTTGAGTACTGAAGATCATTTGAGGGTGGCTTGCGACGAACTAAAGAATTTAGGGCAACAGTAAGAAAAAAAAATTTCAACTTTTAAAAAAAAAAAGGAGCCAGTTTGATGATTCTGTGGGGTTCCAAAGGCAAACTACAGGGATGAAGCTACAATACCCTGGTAGGAATGTGTACTGTGAGCGGGATAATTTGCCTAGACAGATTTTAGTGTTGTACCACGGCGCTCAATCCATTCAGCCGGTACGTGGCAGTTGAGATTTAGGGTCCATCTGGCAAACGAGTTTCCTTGGACCCTTTCTTAGGTCACAACATGGTTTTTTTTTTATTAGCTCTATGTTACTCTTGCAATCGTCTTAGTGGGGTAGCCAAATCAAGTGGGATTTGCATTCACAATTGGTAGTAGTGAGCGACTTTGTGAGAAGGAGGATTGTGACATTGCGCAAGATTTAGGTACAAATAGGAAGTGCAACATGGCGCTCTTCAAGCGGGGGAATCGGCTACAAGAGCTCATGGGAAGCAGCGAATTGCAATTGTGCTGTGCAAAAGTTCTCAAGTGTTGCAAGTCTAAGGGCACATACTTAGCTTCTAGGGACGGTAGGGAGTTCATGATCTTGTATTCACCCCCAATAGCACAAGATGAAGAAGGCAGCGTGACTGAGACTAGGAGCATCCTCAACTAATGGTGCAAGGCAAATTGCAGGTGAGGCTCTTATGTAATTCTTGCTTTTGAAATGTAATGGAATCGGTTGGATTCTAGGTAGGGTTCAAGGTTTATGTCCGGTCATGCTTTGGGACTCCGACTCTCGTCAAAATTTGGCCATCGAAGAATTCACCCTGATTTTGAGTTCCTCTTGTAATGCGGTCAGCAATTCAAATGTGCAATAGTCATTTTGTATTGAATTGGAGTTGAATGTGTGGTACTGTTTCTGTAGGTCAGGGTGGTTTTACAGGGCCTCAATGCCTTGCATCAGGTTTCGATCGCCACACTAGAAGCCCCCCTGAAGAAAGTGCAGAAGCCGCGATTGAAGAGAACTCCGATGTTGCGGTCAAGTGAGGTTGCTGGGATGGACGATGTCGCAATTCAAGAACTACAACCAAAATAGAGGAAGAGTAGGGTTCACAAACAAACAGCACCAATGTCTGCGGAAGGGGTGAAGAAACCAAGGAAGCCATGGGCAAAGAAGTAGACTCCAGTGAAATCAGGCGTCCTTCCAGTGTCGCTTCAGACACCTGTGCCGTTGACATCAGGGGAAGGAGTCACTCCTCCACCGCCTCCTACCTCGTGCACAAGGACTGCGCTAGGTAATGCCTCACCTTCAATTTCCTTCGTACACTAACTTCAATCATATTAGACATTTCATTGTGTGTCAATTGCTATTGTACATTTTTAGTATGAAGGTATAACTAACACGTTTGCTCTTTTTGAAACTGTTTGTAGGCCGTGCAAAAAACGGGAGGTTCAAAAGAGAAGAGAAGGAGAAGGGACCACGCAAAGACCACGCAATTGGTTCCACAATTCCCGACGCCATATCTTAGAACCACAGTGCTCACCATGGCCATCACCGCCACTTCAATTCCTGTGCTTGCAGATGTAAGTGCCAGTACGGAGGAGCAAGCACAATTCAAGCCAAACGATGGGGAGGCAACTCCAAATATGTTTGTTGAAGAAGGGGAAGAGGCAAATGCGGTTTTAGAATTCTTTTCCGGCATGCCACTGCCCAAAGCTCTACATTCTGTTGGCAATATGGAGACTGTTCCCGTGAACTTGTGGGACACCATATTTCGTGACGTGTTTTGGCGCTTCGTGGAGCCAATTTGCAAGGCTTCTTGTTATGGAGCAACTCATCCAGGTGGGACTCTATACAAAATGAAGGTGGTACCAATTGGAGATATTCCGTCACACCTGCGAGGACGGTACAGTGAGTGGAGTTTGGAACGTTGAGATTGGGCTCTGCTAGTGCCAAATCGGTTTCTTACACCTGCGTTGTTCCAAGCAAGGGATACTCCGATGTGGACCCAAGGTCATGTCATTGGCGAGGGAATTGATGTGCTAACTGGAAATTGGATGATTGTTTGCAACTTGGGGGGGAAGACACAGAGCGGCACATGGAGGAGGGGGATGTGCGAGTTGCTTTAGGACCCGACATAAGAGCTGAAGGAAGTGAAGAGGGGCATGGTTCGAGGTGGAACGTCAAGCACTCAGGCAACAATGCTTTAGCCCAATGCGGAATGGTGCACAGCCGCCCACGTCTACAAACTTTACTTCTACAACCTTTCACGTGTACTTCGGAGACACACTCTTGATTTCAGAGACTATAAGCAACCGAAGAGACAAAGATTTCCTTCCTGGCACTAAGGGCAATGGATCCAAGACTGTAGAACCACCGGGAGAGCCTATCGAGGACAACAACATCCCCTCTAATGTGGAAGGAATCAACGGCATCCAGGACTCGACTGCTTGGACGACCTTTCCAAAGGTAAGTTCTACCTTATCATGATATCTCTCCCATGCCCGTATAGACTCCAATGACAAAGAAGAAGATGCCTTGCCTTGTAGCGTAGATGATGCAGATTCTAGCGATTATAATTGGTTCCCAAAGTTCTATGACACTGTAGAGAGTGATGACGAGGACTTTGAAATAGATTGTATTGATGAATTTGATTACAAAGCTTCGGGGTTGGCTAACTAGTGCAGGACGCCCGACTCTTTCACCGCCATGTACTTAGACACGACTCATTTGTCGAGGCACTACCATCCAAATTCGTGGAGCTCTACAAGTGTCGACTTAGTGCAAAGCAGAGACAACTTCAATGGTCCAAAGCCTGGCCTAAAATGTTCTACTATTGCGGGGCTTCCTAAACCAGAGCACATCTTCAGTATGTACTGGAGTGAAGACATCTTAGCACTAATAAATGTAGAAACAAATCGGTATGCTTGCACCTTGTTCCCGAAGAAGGCCAATAAAGCCCAGCACACGAAGGGTGGAACCGACTAGGAGGATGTCACTGTTGCCGACATTTGAGGGTGGCTTGGCATCTGCATCCATATGGGATGCAAGAGAGTAGTGTCCCTTTGTCAGAATTGGATGTGGTTTGAGTCCTTTCTCCATTGCCCACTGATTTCTGAAGTCATGTCTCATGATAGATGGAACCAAATCGTGCATTGTCCCCACTTAGTAGACAACCATACTGTGATGAGAGATGCAACGGACCCCACATTTGATCAAATCGCTAAGATATGGTGGAACTTAGTTGAGACGTTTGTTGAAGTCTCCGAGTCAATCTACAACTTGGAACGGGAAACTACTATAGATGAATGTATGATACCTTATAAAGGTCGTTATTGCTTTACCAGACAGTTTATGCCTAATATACCAGTTTGTTTTGGAATCAAAGTGTGGATGTTGGCTAGTTACAAGAGCCAATTTGTTCGACAAATAGAGGTCTATTTTGGTGAAGGTTTTGGGGGTGGGAAGCATGGATTAGAAGAATATCATATAGTAGATAGGATGATTCATAGGCTTCAGCACCGTGGTCATTGTCTAGTAGTGGACAACTTGTTTGCCAGTGTTAACCTCTTCCATCATCTAATGGTGCAAGGCATATGGGCAACTGGAACCACGGTTGTCACCTTCACAACACGTCTGAACGGATGTGACTCTGACAAAATGTTAGGATCCAGCCCCAACGTCCGTCCATATACAAAATTTTTTTTTTTTTTTTTTGGGATGGTCTGTCCGTCCTGTTGACAACTGGTCCGTCCAAAAATTTTTTTTTTTTTTTTTTGGATTCCAACATGATCCCGATGCGTCCAGACTGTTGCCGACGGACATCCCAATGCAAAAAGCCATTGTCACGTCATGATGGACAACCCTAATTGGAACCGTCAGATGAACGAGCAAAAAACTTCCTATGGGTTTGTATACGGATGGTGACAGTGAGGTGCGTGGGTCGATGTTGAAATACATATGTGCACCGGCAGATGGGTGTCATTTCATGGCAAGACAAGAAGCTTGTCACATTGCTAAGGACGATTGCAACATCCTGAGATCTAAACAGCAAAGTCCTGCGTTGTATTGTAGGACTACGGGGCAAATTGATTGTGCTTTCATCATCGATACATAGTTAGTATGTCAAGAATATGCGGGGAGTTGACATCACCAATCAATTGCTTGGAAATTATTCTTCTCAGTTGAGGTGTCATAAGTGGTGGTTGAAGATTTTTCATTTTGTTGTTGACTAAAGCCTTGTCAACTTGTATGTTACATGGATTCACAAGATGGAGGAGTTGGAATTGAAGGTGATGTCCAACCTTCAATTTAAAATCTCAATGGGAAAACACTTGATTCAGGAGGCTGTGAATGCTCGGACCATAAAGAAAGTGCCACATGTTCATGCAGCACAAAGACGAAGGCCAGATTGCGTTCACGTCCCTCTGCATTCAAAGCTGAAGCGTTCTTGTGTGATCTGCGGTCATGCGATAGTATTACGAGGCATGTGGGGCAAGATAGATGTGTCATCAGATGTGCTATTTGTTGCACCATGAGAAGCTAAGTTGCATGCCTTAGTTGAGACTATTCTAACCTCGATTTTTGTAGGTGCGCGGGCTCTCACAGGTACAGAAGTGGTGGTGCTTGAAAGAAAACGTGGACGCTGCAAATGGTGGCAACTGGCAAGGCTGAAAACCACGCCCCTAAAGCACCGCCTCGACACCACTTGTTTTTACTTCTATAGTTGCAAAAGTAATTATATTCTTGCAGGAAGTTGTGTTTCGGAAGTAGCAGAAGTAGTTATGCTCTTGCAAAAGTGAATGGCCATGAAAGTGGCAATTGGTGCATGACATTCTAAGACATTGTAGTTTTGATTAGAACATAATTTTTAACAGTGTGACAAGTAGCCTTTTGACGCCAATATGGACCTACATAATGATGAACTTCTGTTCCAAAACGTCGTGCTTGTAGTTGATAGAATTGTGAATTGTGTTTTTGCTGTTATGATACGTTTTTGCTTGGTTTTTTGCCGTTGTAAGTTCAGGTGTTTGATTCTGTTGCTCTAGTAGAACTCAATGGTGAGGCAAATACAAAGAAAGGGCACCGGTACTTTCAACAGAACGACAGGATGAGCTTACACCGTGAAAGTCACAAACATGTTGTATCCTAAACCCTCACTAGAGGAGATTTGGGCCTCTAAGAGACTGCAAGTTCCCAAACTGTGGGAACTCTACAAGAATGCTGGGACGCTGCCAAATGGCCAGGTTGACGTAGCCAAGCAACTGTCGCATCAGATTTTATTAATTTTCTTTTTGAAAATAATTTTTTTTTTAGTATTTTTTTAACATTTTAATAACTTTTTTTTTTTTAATTTTTAATTTTAATAAATAAAATTTTTGATAGTAATTCGTTGTTCCCAACATCGAGAACAACCCTGAAATGGTCTTCCGGAGCCTCAAATCTCCTCAAATGCATTAGAAGAGATTCAGGCCTCTAAGAGACTGCGAGTTCCCGGATTGTAAGAACTCTGCAGGAACACGGGACGCTACCAAATGGCCAGTCTAACATGGCCGAGCGACTGCTACATCAGATTTTGAATTTTTTGAATTTTTTTTTAGCATTCTTTTAACATTTTAATAATTTTTCTTTTTCTTTTTTTTAATAATTTTTTTTTTTGACAGTAGTGCGCTATTCCCAACATCTGGAACAGTCCTGAAATGGTCTTTTAGAGGCTCAGATCTCCTCTAATGATCCTTCTTTCATGCACATTTGGACTACATTATAATTCTCTTGCGTTTTAGGGCAAGTAAGGAAGCACGGCTCATGAGCATGTAAGGAGACACGAATGTACAGCAGGTAAGTAGACAAGTCTTGAAGAAATAGGGCTACAATTCTTTGCTTTTAGACCAACTGTAGACTTCGAATGTATTAGTGGAACGGGTTCGTGGAGCTCTACACGTATTCGAAATTACATTTTCAATACTCGATAAATGTTCCCTAAACCGTAACTAAACAGTACTCCCTCCGTCCCAAAATGATCTTCCTGTTGGTCTATATTTCTAGTCCCAAAATGATCTTTTTGTAGTGACGTGGAGAAAGTCCCGCGGAATGAAATGGTGTGGAACTTGAATGGCTTTTCGTGATAGGAATAGACACTAGTCGACCATTTGCTGTGTACTTTTTCTACTCCCATTAATGGATGCCAAGAGAATCAAAATTAAAAAAAGTATGAGTTGACTGATTGAAAACTTGCTTAGTCTGCACTTCAAACCCTGGAACTGTGGAAAGGACTGGGCTAGAGGCCACGCTTGTCTAGATAACAGGAGTATCCATTATCAAGTACTGTATCAACTAGCAGAAAACCGGCTGGATGCCCATTCTGGGGACAGGACCACATTTTTGGGAATATTAGGCGCCTAGTAAATCCGAAAAGTGTTGAGGAGCCTCGGATGTGCCGAGCAAAAATGATGTCATGGCCTACACTCCAGCTTTGACGTGGACAGCGTGAGCCCGGGAATGGAAGAAGAAATGCTTAAAAATTACAAAAAGTGCGTGGGAACTGAATGGCTAGCGGTGTTTCTTAGAAATGCCTCCAAAATCCAATTTTTAAGTGCTCAAAAATCACACTTTCAAAATTAATTTGAAGCTCAAATTTGCAAGACAATAGGAGTGCATCAAATTCTACGTAAAACTCAAAAAAAATTTGAATTTTTTTAATTTTTAAGCTTAATCTGGGACATTTTGTCTAACAAGAAGATCATTTTGGGATGGAGGGAGTAATAGAGGAGTTTGCAAGTGCTGGAGCAGTTATGTGCCTCCAAAAGCCGTCACTCATTGTCAACTGGAAATCGCTTGTGGTTAGAGCGCTCATGAGTCAGTGCAATGCCAAAACGCACCACCCCACATCGGAAACTACTATAACTGCCTAGTGAATGTACAAAGCTGAAGCTTGACTTTTCAAATCACCTCCTTGATCAAACCAGGAGACAAGTTGGTTGTTTCCAGCTGGGGACATTGCAAGCTTCATTGGGATCGTTAACGCCTGGCGAGTACTCAGTTGGAGTCGTTGCTAACATCGTGCACAGGTAGTGAGGAAGAAGGTCGTTGCTAATGTTGTGCATGCTACTAACGTTGTGCACAAGTCGCTGCTAGCGTCAGCATAGCGGGTAACATTGAACTCGCCTTGGTTGACGAGCTGGAATGTGAACCGGTCCCTCTCCTGGAAGTTGTGAGTGTTGCAGAACTCCCAGAAGCCATTGGTGAATGCTACATGTGAGTAGTGAAGCGGGGTTTCGGAAATTTTGCATTTCACCTTTGACTCTTGTCTCCCTCCACCCTAGCCTAGCTTCACTCTCCTTTCAAATTGAGAGGGGTTTTGTTTAGCAAACCAATAGGGAATTGTCTGCAAGATTGAAGACAACAAGTGAGAACAGCCACCATGAGGTGAAGGTTAGCAGAGGAAGTGCATAGAATCGGAGCTACAAATCGAGACTCACCATGACAGCAAACGAGGTCTTCTTCAGCACCTTCTTGAAGCAGTAGTCGTCGTGAAACGCATCCTTCAAAGTCGGCATCGCGTAAGAGCCTTCGGGGGATGTCGCAATTAACTCTAGTCTGAAGTAGCAATAGATAGAGCTGCGACTGTTGTAAGATGCAAGCAGTGGTAGTGAAGAGAGGGTCCGGTCGCAAAGGTAGCGTGGAGGCAAAAAGGCAGGAGTAGGTGGAGTTTGGGAGCTTGCATTATGTAGTTGAGATTTTACACTGGAAGAAGAAGCCTCTCAGCCAAGCTGTACGACCTGCGTCACTTCCATAATGAATGAGGCAAATCCTTGAAATCTGATGATAAAAACTTTTGTGATTTTAAATCTTCTTTGATATGAAGTCCCATTATGTGAATGGGAGGTACAAACTTGAAGTGTTAAGTTTGAGATGATGTAGTGATTGTAATTGAACTTATGTGAGGGAAAATCTTGTGCCAAATCTTTATTGCTGTTATTTGTGTGCACAAGTTGCCCAGACGATCTCCCTTCTTGAGCTTGGATGTAACAGCTTTTCTCTAACAAGCATTTCAGCAGACAAAACCGGCCCACTCTTCATTGATTCAATAGGTGAAGTACCTATTGTATTGGTGACCCAAACTATTTGGCGTAGTAGGTTGTTTTTTGACCTAAAACCTATAGGCTACCACGAAAAACGTCGACCCCCTGGCGTAAATAGACGGCAATCCAGGTAAAAATTTATGGATGCTCTACGTTTTTCCTTCCCTACATACGGAGTTCATACTTCAATTTCTTGGACTTCCTTGATCATCTCCATTTATCCCCAAAATTTCAAGGCTAAATCCTCATAATTTATCTGTGTGCAAGAAAAATATGGCCCTCATAATCCACCATGAGTTCTAGTTTGCGCACACTGTGCACCTTTCAGGCTTCTCTACTGAGCCCGTATCTCCCATGGCTCAGTGCATTAAGGGTTAATGGGCTAGAGCATGTGCAGGAGGAGCTTTGAAAGCTTGGGGAGCATATTGATTGAAGTGCCACGTTATATTTCAGCAGCTACTATAATTCTATACTCCTCCTCTATTTTCAAGATTCATGAAATTAAATTGTAGGTTGCTAAGGATATATGCTTGATTATTGGGCTGACAAAATGAGTTGGTATAGAAGGGGCCCCATATTTCCCATGGTTTAATGAACGCCCTATAAAAGTTCAAGAATTGTAACCAAAAACTTGAAGGCAAGGATTTGCAAGCCCCATGAAAAACCATAGACTTTGTGAATTGCTTTTGAATTTTTTTGTGCATGTTTTGAACTTTATGTTTGATTGATTAGACCAAAAATTCTTGAATTTCCTAAAACTTCAAAAAACTTCTTGCCTTCAAATACAAGCTGCCGGAGAATTCACTTCACTAAAATAGGCTGAAATTAAACTTTGAAACTAAATTACATACGTATAGTCAATTGACTTGAAAATTTTAAAATATGTACTAACAATTGTTTACACAAGATCCAATGGCCAAAGTTTTTTAAAAATGTTTTGAATTTTTTTGGGCTTTTTATAAGAAAACAACCGTTTCTTGGGAGTTTTGAAGCCATTACCCCTTTTGGGCATTTAGGATTTAAATCTTCTTTCCATGTCAATCTCAAATTCTACTCCCTCTGTCCTACTAAAAACCTCCAAATCAGGTATAATTCTTGTCCTACTAAAAAGCTCTGTTTTATGATTTCAACCATTGAGTAAGTGTTGGACGTGTTGAACGACCTCATGGGGCAAGTCAAGAGATTAGGGAGCATTCCCTCAAGGGGGACACTTCCAATTTATTTAGAAGTAATGTGCAATCAAATGAAAGGTGGTTTTAACTACCTTGCCCTAAATTTTAGACAATTTTTAAAAGGAATAAGCATCACTAAAATGGGACATTTGAACTTATAAATAAATAATGGTAGGTAATAATACAGAAATTTACCTTTTTTATTTCTAAAGTAGAGTTGCCACAATTCCCCCCAAAAAATCAGAACCTTTAAGAAGTATAATAAGTTGGTTCCCCCTCCCAAATTTTTTTTGAATTTTAAACAACTATGGCTTCAGGAATCCCATGTGCTAGATCCTATGTGTTGTACGAGTTTTATTGGCAGTGGATGAGAAATAGTAGAAGAACATAGAGTGGACGGGTTCACTTTTATTCAACCTCACCAATTCATCGTTTCCTTCCACTTAGGCATCAGATTTTCCTTTTGCACTTTGAAATCGTATGACTGCAATTTTGTTTGCGTAGCCTTCAGACTTTTAGGATATGTATTGTATTTCTAAACACATTCCTAGCATTTGTGCAAATTGCATTCCTTTTTTATATTTACACAAGATATAATTCATTACTTTGTGCATGATTTGAATATGTTGTTGCTATGAGTATCGCTTTGCTACAATTCTTGTGCTTGTGGCACTTTCAATGCTTTTTCATGTAGTTTCTATTAGAAAGCAGTACTAGAATGGACTTTAGGTATGATACATTTTTTTAGACTACGTAAATGTTAGACTTCTTGTACATAATGATAAATGTTTTTGAGATTCCATAAGTATTGGTGCAAAATATGCAACTTTATAATGAACATAGGGTATCCAAAATGAAGACTACAAACAATTTCAAATGAAACATAGGAGACACAAAATAAGGCAACTTTAGAAATTTAGATAAAAATAGGCCTAGGTAAATGCACAAAATTTACCTATGTAGCCTCCATCCAATAGGGGCTTGAACGCACGTGATGTCTAAGCATAGTACATAGTGCACCCCCCGAGAGCATTTCTCTCCTAGAAAGCTTGCCCTTGCCCATGTGAGGCACCTATTACTTGTTGTGCTTCCTCAGACAGTAGTATTGACGATGGGTTTGGCGACCACTTCAGAGTTGTGAAGATTTATTCATGAAATGGATCTGGTTTCCTTCTTTTGGGTATTTAGGTTTGGACAGATGTTCTTAGAATCCCACTGTTGCCACCAACCTTTCAATCATCAAAAATAATGGAGCTGGCAGCATTTACAAACTATGCTCAAATATGATATTTTCTGCATGGATTTTGGGTGCCTAAACAGTAGCTCTTAAACTGGAGATTTTGCATAGGTCTGAGGGATGAGTTGATGGTTTTTGAATGCATGTATCATTGGCACAAAGACTAAAAATATGGTTAATCCCTCGTGGAGAAGCTTTTTGGAGGTTTATAGTAGGACAAAGGGAGTATATATTATTGATAAATTTCATGTTAATTTTTGCATAGTTCTTACCACAAATTGTTCATCATCTAAAAATCATGCCGTAATTTACAATGTCAATTAAAAGAATGCTATATAGAGATAAGAAATGCAATGTTCAATTCTTAAAAATCCAAGACAAAATATAAAAGTGCACTAGGTCAAAATATACACATTGTGCATTTTGAACATTGAACAATATATACCTAGGAAACACTTTAGTCTATCATACTACTAAAATCATAACTCCCTCTGTAATATCACAAATGCTACCATTAATAAGAGGGGCTCATGCTTGCTATGCTACGCATTCATTGTATCACATATTAGTAAAATAGAAAACAAAAAATGTAACTAGTGTAAATATAAAAAAAATTAGTATTTTGAATACATGTAAACAAAATTTATATATTCATAATATATCATATTACATCATTTTAATCAATCACTTTGCAATTTTAGCCTATCTTACCCAAATGAAAGTGCAAAGAGATTAAAAAAATGCATTTTAATGAGTTTCAAAGTTAATTGCTTCTAAAAGGATTTGACAAAGGTCTACTAAGAAATTTTCAAGCTACATCAGATGAGTAGTTTTGAAAAATCATATCCAACATCTTTTTTCTAGTATAAATGTTCTAAAAAGTTGAAGAAGTTTTACATTGTAACACATTTGGATTTAGTCAAAAGCGCTTCATAGAAATTCCCAAGATATACCAATGAAACAGAGAAATCATCTCTTGCACTTTCAAATACTTAAAAAGAAGTAGTTGATACAATTGTGGGTAATATAAGATGCGGAACATAAGAAGTGCCCCTATTTGGCGGTTGTATAGGCCTTCAAAATGCCATGACCAATCTTAGTTTCTCACTATACCTAGAAAAACCTCCAATATTCATACTCACAAAGGACAACCTCCATAAAGCTTTCCAAGTAATGATAAGGTAACTACACCCAAAATTTTGACCGCTTTCTAAAACCACACAATCTAGATTCTTGCTTAAAATGTACTTCCACTATTTATAAGAGAATATTGTTGGTTCTTCTTAAACCTATTTTCAGTACTTTGAAAATTCATAGTTTATTCATACATTATCCAAAAAATGCAATCTAAGAAAATCTGGAATCTCCTTTTCACTACTAACAAGATCCCACAAAACAATTTTCAATAGAATAATGGGATTATACTGAATTGCTTATCTATGCGATTACTTTAGGTGTAGTTACCTTAATTGAGGAAGCTTCCAAAGTGAAAATTCCATTATAAATTTAGGTCCCCCTCCCCACCCCCCCAAAAAAGAAGAAGGACATAACAAATTTCTAATATATTCTTTAATAAGGTAGTTTGTTCTAAAAGCGACTAGCTTCTAAAACCGATCATGTTACATAGGTACATTTTGCTTTCTTCACTATACCAACGGTGTACACTTCAGGAGGTGGTCGGTTTCAATGACCACTATGCTTCAACGTCAAAAATTTGTAACTAAATCCGCGAAGGTCCAAAAAATATGAAACCACTTGGGTTAGATGCCTATTCCATTTTTCTTCCCGAAAAGGCAAACAGCTCTTAAATGGTCACTTTAAGAGTAGACTACCTTATGTCAGTTTGCACTGTACTCAAGAGTCCACGACAGTACGAGTCAGATACTATCGACCATTTCCAAATGGACCTGAGAATGTCGTCATGGGTCCGCCTCTGATGTGGAAAATACTACCAGAACCTTGCAAGTCGTCAGATCTGAGAATCCAGGTCGCCACCTACGAAACCGCTGTGCACATCTAGGGCTCTCAGGAAAGGCAAACCCATAGTCCCATACCATAAAGAAGCCTCGCTGCGGTGGGGTTGTCGTGTGCACTCTGTTTTTTCTGTGGTTTCAGCTTCCGATCCGTAACGTTTGCATCTGCGGCTCGCTCTTTCTCTTTCTGTGCTCCTGCCCTCGGCAGGAAGAGAAGGTTGCTTGCCGCGATGGAGTTGTCCGTGGAGAAGACGGCGTCCGGCCGCGAGTACAAGGTGCGCGACATGTCGCAGGCGGACTTCGGTCGCCTGGAGCTGGACCTGGCGGAGGTGGAGATGCCGGGCCTGATGTCTTGCCGCACGGAGTTCGGTCCGTCGCAGCCGTTCAAGGGCGCCAAGATCACGGGTTCGCTGCACATGACCATCCAGACGGCGGTGCTGATCGAGACGCTGACGGCTTTGGGCGCGGAGGTGCGTTGGTGCTCGTGCAACATTTTTTCGACGCAGGACCACGCGGCCGCGGCCATCGCGCGCGACAGCGCGGCAGTATTCGCGTGGAAGGGCGAGACGCTGCAGGAGTACTGGTGGTGCACGGAGCGCGCTTTGGACTGGGGTCCTGGCGGCGGTCCGGATCTGATCGTGGATGATGGTGGCGACGCCACATTGCTCATCCACGAGGGCGTGAAGGCTGAGATCGCGTTCGCGAAGGACGGGACGCTGCCCAACCCCGAGTCGACCACCAATGCGGAGTTCAAGCTGGTGCTGACCATCCTCAGGTACCCCCCCGGCGATGTGCAGACCGGTGATGTTTCTTGTCCTTGGGTTCGCCGAATGGCATGTGCATATTGGGATGGAGGGGTTTTGTTTGTGCGATTGAGCATGCATTGTCGTTTTGTGTCTGGGTTTTTCTTGTGGTTTGGATCTCGTATTTGTTTGGATTTGAATGTGGGATCTCACATGTCGGGCCTGTGGGGTGAATGGGCGCATTCTGTTGTGGGGTGCATGGGGGTCTGATGAAATGTGCTTGTTTTTTTGTTTGCTTAGGGACGGCATGAAGGAGTCCCCGACGAAGTACCACAAGATGGCTGAGCGTTTGGTGGGCGTTTCGGAGGAGACGACGACGGGCGTGAAGCGTCTGTACCAGATGATGGACAACGGTTCTCTTCTGTTCCCCGCCATCAACGTGAACGACTCCGTGACGAAGAGCAAGGTAATGGGGCTTCCATTCATTGGTGATGCGTTCTTTGGAGAGGTGGGCGGTTGGGTGTCGCGTTTGGTCGTGGTTCGGTTGTGGACGGAGATGCGGAATGTGATCTGTTTCTCTTCAGTGTAGTGCAGTTTGAGTGCGTGTCTCCGTGCGCTCTTTCCACATTAGGTTGGGTTGTGAATTTTGATTTGGGTTTTGCTGTTTTCGTTTCAGTTCGACAACCTGTACGGTTGCCGTCACTCCCTTCCCGACGGTCTGATGAGGGCGACGGACGTGATGATCGCGGGTAAGGTGGCTGTGATCTTCGGTTACGGTGACGTGGGCAAGGGTTGCGCTTCTGCGATGAAGGCCGCTGGCGCGCGCGTGATCGTGACGGAGATCGACCCGATCTGCGCGTTGCAGGCTCTGATGGAGGGTTACCAGATCCTTCCTCTGGGCGACTGCGTGGAGTACGCGGACATCTTTTGCACGACGACGGGCAACAAGGACATCATCATGGTTTCCGACATGCGCAAGATGAAGAACAACGCGATCGTGTGCAACATCGGTCACTTCGACAACGAGATCGACATGGAGGGTCTGGAGACTTTGAAGGGCGTGAAGCGCATCACGATCAAACCTCAGACGGACCGTTGGGTGTTTCCCGACACGGGCCGTGGCATCATCGTTTTGGCTGAGGGTCGTCTGATGAACTTGGGTTGCGCGACGGGTCACCCCAGCTTCGTGATGTCTTGCTCTTTCACGAACCAGGTGATCGCGCAGCTCGAGCTTTGGAACGAGCGCAAGAGCGGCAAGTACGAGAAGAAGGTGTACGTTCTTCCGAAGCACTTGGACGAGAAGGTGGCTTTGCTTCATTTGGAGAAGCTCGGCGCGAAGCTGACGAAGTTGACGGACGAGCAGGCTTCGTACATCAACGTTCCCGTGGGCGGTCCTTACAAGCCTGCGCACTACCGTTACTGATCTTGTCGCTCGGCTGTTGCCTTGGATGTGGGTCTCTTTGTTGGTAGTTTGTTTTCCTTTAGAGCGGTACCCCTTTTTCTTGTTTTTTTTCTGAGAGCATCTTACTTGCTTTGGTGACTCCCGAAAGATTATTCTTTGGGTTGTTATCTGCAAGGATGACATTTTTTTTACATATGATTACCTGGAGGAAATTGCTTTATTGAATGGGATGTTTTGAAGGTTACTGGCATGCTCATACTTGAACGTGACGGGGGCTGGTGGACGAGTACGTGTAGCTGTTTGTGTTTGCTGATAGCAGATCTGAAGGAAGGTTGTTGCTTCCGACCTGTTTTGATGTACTCTGGATTGGCTCTGGATTGTCTGTCGGGTTTTTGAAAGCTAAGTTTTATGTTTGCATGCATTAGTCACGATTTGTAATGTAGGAGTTGGCAGTTTTGTTTGTTTACGTTTTCGAAGTCGTTGTGTTCGTTCCATGAGATTCTTTAGTTTGTCATATCCAAGTTCTTTTGAGGCTTGGAGTATTGGCTGTTTTTGTCTAATCAGATTGCATTTACTGTTGTGGTCACTTTATATCTAGGTCATATTAAGTTTCAATCTTCGTCTGAATTATTGCAATTTATCTGACTGTGGACTGGTAGCTTTGGGGAATGGATACTTGATGTCTGAGGTATAGAATACGCGCAAAACCGGTTTGCAACCCGGCGGTGGTTCCAGAATGTGGAAGGATAATTTCAGCAGCACGGTAATTCTGTGAATAATGAATCGCAAAGACAAGATTTTATGTTTCTCTATTCACTGGTGCAATGAAGTCATCAATTACCGACTTCAACTTATTATTTTTGAACGAAGAAGTGCACTAAATTATACCAGTGAGTGAACGTTCGGCTGCTACATTGAAGAGCAGAGGGTCGCTGACCCCATTTGCCCCGTGCACCTCTACACTCTGCAGACTTCTACTATAGCACTGGCACACTTCTCGAGGATAGTTTACACACTTCTAAGCTTCAGACAAATATAAAGCTCAATAATAATGAAGAGGAAATATGCTTGAAACTATCTTAACCCTTAACCCTTGAACGTCGAGGCGGACACTTTGCGTCCGATGAATGACAAGAGAATCTCCTGTGTAGGACAGAAATGCAACTATTCATCCTCCAAATTTTGTTGTGAAAAGGAAGGTTCTTTACAGTAGTTTGACTTCCAATGAGTACTTTTCCAATTTTTTAAGTCAATTGTTCCCACGGTTTTGCAAAAGGGTGATTTCTATAGCCACCGGCCCAACGTTCAAGGGTTAACCCTTGAACGCCGCCGAAGATGTTCTGCGTCCTTTGAATGACAAAGAATCTTTCCCTACAAGACAGAAGTGCAACTTTTCATCCTCGGTATTAGGAGTAAGAAGGAAAGATCTTCAACAATTCTTTGACTTCCAATGAATGTATTAAGCTTTTTCAAAGTAGATGATGTCACACGGAATCACAATACATGATTTCCATGGCTACCGGTCCGTCCTTCAAGGGTTAACCCTTGAACGTCGAGGCGGACGTTCTGCGTCCGATGAATGACAAGAGAATCTCCTGTGTAGGACAGAAACGCAACTATTCATCCTCCAAATTTTGTTGTGAAAAGGAAGGTCCTTTACAGTAGTTTGACTTCCAATGAATACTTTTTCATTTTTTTAAGCCAATTGTTCCCACGGTTTTGCAAAAGGGTGATTTCCACGGCCACCAGCCCGGCATTTAAGGGTTAAAGGACGGACGGGTGACAGTGGAAATCATGCATTTTGATACCATGGGAATCATGGGTATATATAATTCCAAAACCTCTCATTGGAAGTCAAAACACTGTAGAGGATTTCCCCTTTCCACCCCTACTTCCGAGGATGTATAGTTGTATTTCTGTCCTGTACAAGAGACTTTTTTCGTCCGCGTTGACCTTTATGGGTTAACACTATTCTAGTAACCAAGGTCCAATTTTGGTACGAGCTCTGATGGTACCAAAAACGTGACCCAGGTGATACATGGTTTCCCAGATTTCACCGTAATATAAAACAAAACAAACAAGCGTCAGAGCTGCTCTTGGAGGTGGTGCATCACCGGAGCTCATCAGAGCTGTCTTGGAGGAGGGGTGCATGGGCTCTGTACAAGTATCATGAAATCAAAACACTGTACAATACATTATATTGCAAAATTCAATATAGCAACAGACTGCAAATATTCTACAATACTAAACTCCACATTCTCTGCACAAGTACTAAGGTAGAACCACCCATTCCCAACCAAGGATCAATGCTCAACCTATAGATGCCACTATTTCCAATCAAGGTTTAGAACATGCTTTTTACTCTTTTTAAAGGTTGGGACTAATAAGATCATGACAGATGTCCTAAAGTATGCAAAAAGTAGCAAGAAAGAAGAAAGTAAGAAGCTAGTTTTTGAATGATTGGAATTGAAAGAGTCTAGAGATTGGTTACTGGTCCGGAACACTTTTTGACTCCCAAAATTCACAATAATTCAAATTTTGGAAATAAAATTACAGAAAATTTTCATTCCCAATATTTCTTATCTTCCTACGTAGGAAAAATTTTCATCACTCATTTCGATCATCATATATCCCAAATCCCTTAAGTGATCGACTATGGGTACCTCCACCTTATGAAACCGAAATACTGTAGATTGTATTACAAACTGCAATATAGCAGCATACTGCACACGCATGGGCTCCACAGTAGCTCTGCAGTGCTGGTTTCTTACATCAAAATATACCTAGTTCACCCAGCAACAGTCGGAAAGCTGCCGCATTTCAATACAGGTGGTTATGTACATTGTACAATGCCAGAGTGCATGGTTCGTTCTTCACAAGTACAAGAGTCTACCAAGTCAACATCGTAATACAGTAGTACCAAATGTATTACCAACTGTGCACACTGCATTATCTTCCCAAATTCTCAGTTATTTTGAGCGTATTCACGACTGAAACACCTCGAGTTAAAGACTGCTTTTACCCGAATACGTTTCTCCTTTGGATGGTATGGATATCATCCTTTGGAGGTCGCTATGTCAGATTCATCGCTGAACACACTGGTGCCATCTTGCTCCTTCGCGCTCCATATCTCACGCGCAATATCAGCGCCAGGCTTCTCTCTACCAAGCTCTTTGACTTGAAATTCTTCCTCCTCAGAGGCATCATCAACTATGCAAAAAATCCAGAATAAAATAAGATACAAAACAATGACACCGTAATACAGTACAGTATTCGAGCAAACAGACAAAATCAGACAAAGCATCCACTAGAGCATTGAAGACAATCATCCAATTAGCCAATAAGAAAATTATAGGGCTGATTAATAACTTCACCGATGGTATTAATGTGATCTGCATCAACTCAGCGTAAAAATGGACAAAACAAACGGCTCGGGCGGAGGGAGGTCAAGCATCTGAAGCTTACTAACTGAATTGGATTGCCTGAAAAGCTCGTGACTAGCCTTCTCAATAGCCACCACTGGATGCTCGTCATCATTCACCTCATCCTACATTCTTCAAAATGAGTAGTTACAAACCTGGACCATAAATGCAATCTGCTGCAAACTTGTCAAAATAGTGAAAGCAAGAGAAGCATGCTAAAGCTTCCCCTTCAATCACTCTTGAGGGTGGTATGTAAGGTAGCTCCTTTAAACTCATACTCAAACTAGAGCAGCACCCTGCCATGTCACCCGAGTAGAGGGTAACGAAAAGATAAAAACAACCACAAAATTATGAAAGGTCATAATTCCTCTAATCCTCGGTAGAGACTCAGACGACACCAACCAATTCATCCCATTCATTGGTCCAAAAGTGGTGACATGTTAGGAACGAAAGGTTGACCATAACTGATAACAATCCTAGCAATAGGCAAGCTCATCAAGAGGAATAAAAGCACACCTTCCTTAATTCGGCATAGACACCCCAAAAAAGAACACAACCAGTGAATAGCATTCCAAAAAAGAAAAGAAAAGAAATCATGTTCACCTCGCAAATACTGGCACCCCTACTTTAACCCTAAAAGATCAAGGATTCGTAGTTTTTAAATGAGCAATTCAATTCATCAAGCTGTTAACAATAATTCAGATGGGGCCAGATAACATACCACCATGACAGGCAACGAAAATTGCAATTGTTAGTAAAAAAATAATTAGAAGTGGCAAATAAAACCCACCACCATACGACCTACTTAAAAGCGCCGATTTGGGCTTCTTGGTTCTCTAGGGTTAACCGACGCCACAAGACCATGAATCCAGGAAAAGAACAAGCTTTACATACATTGTTGCTAGAGAAGGCCGTCACATGACATTCAAAGAAAGAAATGACGCATACCTCCGCGGGCAGAGCAGCATTCTTATGCTCTTCATTGAAAGTCCCGAATCCCATGAACCTCAAAGCCCCAACACATGCAGGGGCACTCGATTGAACAAGCGCACCACCAGTTCCTCTGGATTCGACACCCCAAACTGGAGATGAGAGCAGCTTCGAAGAAGCATCCACCTTTCCAACCAGGGGCCTTGCCACAGGGCCGAAGGAGCCTTGCGAGGCCACAGTGGACAATCGCCTTACATTTCTACAAAGGAGCGCAGCCTTCCTCATAGCTTCAGCCATGTCAAAACCGTTACCCTAAGGCTTGCCTCTTCAACGCCTCTCTACGGGTCTCGCCTCCACACACACACCTGCACCGTTCACCAGATTTTTACAGTGAGATGGCCTAGTCTTACTCGTCAACTCCTAATCTTTCTTCGCGCCATAACAAACACGCATAAATCACCAAATCCTCACTGTAAAAAGTGAACTCGCAGCAAAGCCAGGAAGAAAATGCTGCAGTAGGCACATCTACAGCACCCGCGGCCATCCACACGCACAAACCTCACCAAAAAGATCTCAAAGCCGTTCAGACAAACCACCGCCAAACCCTACCCCAAAACAAAAATAAAGATCCCCATCTTGAAACCACCATTCACCGTCGCGCAACAACACATAAGCTAGCAAACCGAAACAAAACCCAGAAAATCCGTGAAAATCCGTGAAAATCCGCAAGAGAAAGAGACCGTCACCTGACTGAGAGCGCGCCCCCGAGATCTGTCAGCTCGCAAATCACATCAACGAAGGTGAAATCGGCAGGAGACTGAATCAAGGTTGCATCACAAGAAAGAGAGCAGAGACTAGAGTAGCAGAGGGACCACGCCTGCTGCCCTGCAGAGCCCGTCCCCCTGAAGGTGCTTCCCAATCGGTGTTTTGTCGACATCCGTCGGACGAGAAGTGAAATCGTCCGACTGGATGTCGTCCGGGATGGAAACGAAGCGGCGGGAACCAGTTGGCAGCAACTGGTGGCTGACATGTGCAGCCCGCCGCTGCAGTCGCATGCTTCTAATTTATTTTGTATTTGTACGGACCGCGGCAAATGGGTCAGTGAATAGTGGTCCATATAGCGCCCATCTAAGAGCTGAAACTGAATCTGGGGGAGGTGAAACTTCTTGAAATATTTTTCAGTAAATTTTCCTGAAAAGCCAAGTGGAATTGGCATCTAACCCAAATCGTTTCATATTTTTTGGAGCTTTGTCAAATTAGTTATGAATTTTTGAAGTTGAAATGGCATAGGACTCTAAAATTGCCCACCTCCTCAAATGTACATTGTTGGTACAACGAAAAAGTAACATGTACATTTAACGTACATTTGAATAGGTGGACGATTTTAGAGTCCAAGTGTTTTAAGAACCTCCTACCTTAACTCTAGAAGGACATTGTCCTTATGACCAAGGTATTCACCAAAAGATTCTAATTATTGGACCAATAGGTGTATTCCATTGTCTAGTTGAAGTACTAATTAGTTCATGCTTAGCTGGCGGAATTGGAAAAATTGCACTAATTGTGATCTGAAAATATTGACCCCCCCCGTAGTGAAAAAATCTATAAAATTTCTGCTTGGTGTGTAATATAAAGAAAAATTGGTTTAACCTGGGAATTGAAGGAAAAGAGCTTGTAAAATTAAAAAAATATCCCAAATATTGGTGCATCTTTTGTTTCTACACTTAAACCCTAGAATTCTAGATTGAACATGATTGTGGAAATCAACCTTTTAGAACATCGTATAAATCAATTGTTTAAAAAAAATCCAAGAGCGCTAATTGAAGGTCAAACTAATGTGTATGACTTTTCATTTAAACAAATTCAAAAGGTGAACACGTGCACTTAGATTCTCAATCATCTATTAGACATTCTTAGGCCATTATATTATTACAGGGTTAACAATGAAGTAATCCATTAGACCTTTAATCCCTAAACGACAAAACGGCATTTTTTGGCAACATAACAATTTCAAGCAGCTCACTCTGAAAGGAAATCTTAATTTTTTTCTTTGAAATTTCCATACAACATGTGCTCAAGGAGTAGCTATAAGGTTCAAAACTTTTGACTACATGGATAAAACGTTATTGGATAATATGTCATTTTCAACAATTGGTGGACAAATAAAAAAAAAACTTCTGAAAAAAAACTTTGAAAAAAACAAACTTGGAATTGATTTTCTAGATTTAGATACACGTGGAAAGCTTTGAATCATTCCATTTTTATTTGTGACATGAAAGTTGTGAGGTGTTCTAGTTTGTGGGCAGTTATATATTTCCTACTCTAAAATAATCTTTGGAGTCCTTTATTTAACCCCCAAAGGACCGTTGTCCCTTCGGGGGACAAATGCGTTTTCGGGCAGGTACCTACGGGCTGAAATTTTGTTGTGATTTTTTGAAATTTTTTTTGAAGATAGAAAAACTGATAAGCTTTCTGGGAATATAATTTTTTTCACAATCGGTGCCCGGAAAAAAAATTTATGACCAAATAAATTCAAAACAGGGGACGGCGGGCAGCAAAAACAAATGGACAAATTTTTTTATTTTTTATTTTTATATTTTTTTTCTCATAGATTATATTTTTGCCTATTTGGAAAGCTTTAATTCATTTCATTCAGATTTGTTATGAGAAAGTTATGGACATTCTTGTTTTTCGGGTAGTTAGAGTATCTTCTTGAAAAAAATAACTTCTAGGATGCATTTTTGAATGAAATTTTTCAAATTTTTCAATTTTTTTTTTTTGCATGGTTTATACTACTTTCTAGAACAATCTCACCATCGGAATTAGTGTTTTCTAATTCCATATAAAAGATATTAATATTTTAGATTTTTCTTCTATCTCGTACCTACTTCTACTTAACAATTTAAAAAAAAATGAAAAGTAATTCTTTTGTATTTATTTTTTTTCCCTAGACTCTCAACTCAATTCTCCACTATGAAGATTTAAAGCTCAAAACTCTGTAGTGCAAAAATTTTAAGTTAAAAATGTTCAAAGTCAAAAAATCTAGTCCCACAATGTGCTGAAAACTTTGTTTTTTCCACTTTAAACGCAGATATCTTGCAATCTGTGTGGTCAAAAATTCTGAAATTTTTTCCACACACTCTCATACTAGTTAGGTATAAGGTCCTACGGTTAGATGTGAAAAAAAAAACATTTTTCAATTTTTTTAACTTTTTGCTATAGAAATGGCAGTTTTGATTTTTTTTTGGCAAAAAAAAGGCCACGGTCCTTTAGGGGTTAACCCCTAAAATCCCTTTGTCCCCTCAGGGGACAAAATGGATTTCGAGCAGGCTACTACGGCTTCAATATTCATCATTATTTTCTGAAACATTTTGTGAAGATAGAAAAACACATTAGCTTTATGGGAGTATATTTTTTATTTCAATCGGTGCTCGGGAGCAAAAGTTATGGCACAAAAGGTCCTTTTTTTGATGCGGCGGGTAGAAATCTTCTCACACAAAATAATTCTAAAAAAAATTTAAAATTATTTTCTCATAGATTTTTTATTATCTACATGGGAAGCTTTGATTCATGCCATTTGGATTTGCTATGTGAAAATTATGGACAATCTTATTTTTTGAGCACTTGGAGCATCTTCTTGAAAAAATAACTTGTAGGACTCATTTCTGAATGCAATTTTCACAATTTTTCAAAAAGAACTGTTTGACAAGGTTAAGTTTGCTTGCTAAAACAATCTCACTTGGGATTATAGTATTTTAATTCCATCTTAGAGCTATTGACGATTTAGTATTTCATTCAATCTTGGACTTTCTTCTACTTAACAATTTTTTAATGAATGAAAATCAAGTGAATTTCTTTTGAAATCTTTTTCTTAGATTCTCAACTCAATTATTCAATACACAAAAAATTAAATTCAAAGTCTGTAATGTAATTTTTTTTACAAATGGCAGTCAAAGTCATCTGAAATTGCAAGTCAGTGTTCAAAAAATCAAAATTTTCCAATTTTGAATGCTAATATCTTCTAATCTGGATGGTCAAACTTTATGAAATTTTTATCACATGATTATAGATAAGTTAAGTACAAGATCCTGTGGTTAGATTCTTACAAAAAAAAATTCTCTTTTCTTAGACAAACGCAGCAGAACTAACAATTTTGAGTTTTTTTTGACAGAAAAGGGCCTTGGGACTTTAGGGGTTAACTCAATTTTTAATATTTTTTGAAAAAATAAAAGTATAGGATGTAGATTCTTTATTACAACAGTACAACCATCAGGATTGACATTTTATAATTCCATAACTAAATTTTGAACAATTTTGCATTTTGAATCATTCTCTACTTTTTTTCTACTTACTATTTTTTCTTTTATGTTGTACAATTCTAAATTATGTGAAACTTTCCAAGCATGTAGTCAACTTGCCTTGAAGAATGAATTCAAAGAGTATCCACCATTTTGGTTATTTTTTTATACAAATGTGACCTTGTAAAGTGCAGCTGCCTGGATTTTTCATGGGGCCCCCAAAAGGGGTTTTGTCAACTCAAATGCTAATATCTTGCAATCTATATGGTAGAAAATTAAGACCTTTTTTTTGAGTCTTTTCAAACCAAAAGTTACATATGTCTAAAAAGTTGTTTTTCTAAAATGTGGTACTTAATAGTACTAGAAAGGCAGTTTTGGAGCATTTTTGGTTAAAACATAGTCTCTGACCTTTAGGAATTAGTCCATCCTACCATATGAATGGTAGACACACTTATTTAATAAGGGCTTGAAGTACTTCTATCAGAAGTATTGTTCTTGGAAGGTCTAAACAAACCACATGCGCTATTATACATTATGTCATTTTATTACTTTTTAGTTCAAATTTTTTGCACTATTGATTTTGATTTTCTACTTATTTATGTTAATTAGTTGAGTTGAGAATCTAAGAAAAAAATGTAGGAAAAAAAGCACTTAGTTTTCACTCATTAAACATTTAGAGTAGAGGTGGTTTCAAGATTAAAGAAAAAACTAAACTGTTAATAGCTTTTCGATGGATTTGAATGACAATAATTCCAACGGTGAGATTGTTCTAGCAAGAAAATCTAACCTTGTCTAACAATTTGTTTTGAAAAATTCTAAAAATTGCATTAAAAAATGAACTCTATAAGTTATTTTTTCAAGAAGATGCTTAAATTGCTCGAAAAAATAAGATTGTCCATAACTTTCTCATTATTAGTCCAAATTGAACGAAAGAAAGCTTCACATGTAAAAAAAATAATCTTTGAGACAAAAAAATGAATTTTTTTTTGACTTTTTGTGATTTTTTTTGTGCTGCCCGCCAAATTCCATTTTTGCTTATTGTGCCATAACTTTTGCTCCCAGGCATCAATTAAAATAAAAATTACATATTCACAAAGCTCTTGCAAAATAATAAAACCTCAAAAAATCTCAAAATATATTAATAAAAGTTGAGATAGTAGGAACCTGCCCGGATCCAAATTGTCCCTCGAGGGGACAACCGGTCCTTTAGGGGTTAAAGGTGAATTTCATCTCATTATTGTGTTTGAATGTAATGGCTGGAGTGAACTACCCCCCCTCCCCCTCGCTTGTCCTTGAGAGAAATTACTAAAAAAATTAATTTGCCACACATGACAAAATTTGCAAATTTTGAATTCACATTTGCAATCAGAGGCCTAAAGTAGCTAGGAGTGGTGTAGAAGATAAAATAACCCCTAAAGGACAATTGTCCCTTCGAGGGACAAATGCGTTTTTGGGCAGGTACCTACGGGTTGAAATTTTTCTCTTGATTTGCTTAAACCTTTTTTTGGAGATATAAAAGCTAATTAGCTTCGTGGGGATATAACTTTTTCACAATCGGTGCCCGGGAATAAAAGCTATGACCGAATAAGTACAAAATAGGGGACGGGAGGCAGCGCAGGTAGCAAAAAAAATGTGCATTTTTTTTTCTTTAGTATTCTTTTCTCATAGATTATATTTTTGTCTATCTAGAAAGCTTTGATTCATTTCATTTGGATATGTTATGAGAAAATTATGGACATTCTTGCTTTTGGGGCAGTTTTAGCATCTTTTTGAAAAAAATAATTTGTAGGATTCATTTCTTAATGCAATTTTAAGGGATGCTTTTGGATTATCATTGCCCCAAAATAGAAAGCCACATTAGAATGCAAATGGTCAAAGATAGATACCTTTAGAAATAACAATGGGAAATTAAATATTTTTACTTTGACAATCTATAATGTGTCTTTTTTATTCAAAAAATGACCAAAATATATGTGAAAATCATTTGATTTTACCTTTCTATTGCAAAGTAAATTTGAAAATCCAACTAATCTAATTTTCTTCACTTTTATTTGATTAAATAATAGTAATTTCATTTTTTGAAAATTTTCAAATTTTAGGACTTATAAAAATTCATAATTTCATCTCTGAAAAATGAAATAAAATAATTCTATTTATGCTTAGTGGAAAAATAGAATATTTGTATATTGAGGTTGTTCACAGGTCAGTAGTCTCTATACTTTAACCCCTAAAGTCCCATTGTCCCCTCAAGGGACAAAATGGATTTCAGGTAGGCTACTACGGTTTCAATATTCATCATTATTTTTTGAAACTTTTTGTGAAGATAGAAAAACACATTAGCTCTATGGGAATATAATTTTTATTTCAATCGATGCCCGGAAGCAATAATTATGGCACAAAAGGTCCTTTTTTTTCGGTGCAGCAGGCAGAATTCTTCTCACACAAATTTATTTAAAGAATTTTTAAAAATTATTTTCTCATAGATTGTGTTCTTATCTATATGGGAAGCTTTTATTCATCCCATTTGGATTTGTTATATGAAAGTTATGGACAATCTTATTTTTGGGGCAATTAACCCCTAAAAGCCCATTGTCCCTTAGGGGGACAAATGCATTTTTAGGCAGGTACCTAAAGGCTGAAATTTTGTCGTGATTTTTTGAAACTTTTTTGGGAGGTAGAAAAACTGATTAGCTTTATAAGAATATATTTTTTTTCACAATCGGTGCCTGGGAACAAAAGTTACGACCAAATAAGCTCAAAATAAGGGACGGTGGGCAGCAAAAAAAATTTGCACTTTTTTTTTTTTCTCTTAGTATTTTTTTCTCATAGATTATATTTTTTTCTATCTAAAAAGCTTTGATTCATTTCATTTGAATTTGTTATGAGAAAGTTGTGGACATTCTTGTTTTTCGGGCAGTTAGAGCATCTTTTTCAAAAAAATAACTTCTAGGATTCATTTCTGAATGCAATTTTTCAAATTTTTCAAATTTTTTTTTTTGCATGGTTAAGTTTACTTGCTAGAACAATCTGACCATTGGAATTAGTGCATTTTAATTCCATCTAAAATACATGAATATTTTAGATTTTCTTTTTATCTCGTACCTACTTCTATTTAACAATTTTTTCAATAATGAAAATGAATTCCTTTTGAATTTTTTTTTCTTGGGTAGATTGTCAACTCAATTCTCTACTGTAAACATTTAAAGCTCAAAACTCTGTAGTGTAAAATTTTTAAGTTAAAAATGTTCAAAGTCAAAAAATCCAGTCCCACAATGTGCTGAAAAATATGTTTTTTTCACTTTAAGCGTAGATATCTTGCAATCTATGCGGTCAAAAATTCTGAAATTTTTTCCACAAATTCTCATACTAGTTAGGTCTAAGATCCTATGGTTAGATGTGCAAAAAATACATTTTAAATTTTTTTTCACTCTTAGCTTAAAAAATGGCAGTTTTGGGTGTTTTTTGGCAGAAAAAGGGCCTTGGGCCTTTAGGGGTTAAAGCATCTTCTTGAAAAAATAACTTGTAGGACTCATTTCTGAATGCAATTTTCATAATTTTACAGAAAATTTGTTTGACAAGGCTAAGTTTGCTTGCTAAACAATCTCACCATTGGGATTATAGTGTTTTAATCCCATCTTAGAGCTATTGACGAATTAGTTTTTCTTTCAATCTTGGACCTACTTCTACTTAACAATACTTTAAAGAATAAAAATCAAGTGTGTTTTTTTGGAATTTTTTTTCCTAGATTCTCAACTCAATTATTCAACATAAAAAAATTAAATTCAAAGTCTACAGTGCAGTTTTTTTTACAAAGGGCGGTCAAAGTCATCTGAAATTGCAAGTCAGTGTTCAAAAAATCAAAATTTTCCAACTTTGAATGCTTATATCTTCTAATCTGTAAGGTCAAACTTTATGAAATTCTTACCACATGATTTGGGATAAATTTAGAATCTAACCGTAGGATCTAACCGTAGGATCCTACGGTTAGATTCTAAAAAATTTATATTTTCTCTTCTCTTAGGTGAACGCAGCAGAACGGCAATTTTGAATTGATTTTGACAGAAAAATGGCTTGGGACTTTAGGGGTTAAGGGTCAAGATTTACTATAAAATAAGAAGAACACTATTTCAATTTGACCAAACTGATAATCATGTTGCAAAGAACATTCCCATTATTGTTGGTATAAAATCTATTGGAAGTATGAGAAATGTGTTCACAAGCAAAAATAGATTTTTTATGAGTTGCGAAACTGAATCAATAAACCAGCACTAAGTTAATTCTTAACCCTTAAAAAACAAAGGAGTGATTGGCTAGAAATCATCTCTTTCCATTACCAAGTGAATCATTGGCCGGCTTAACCCCTAAAGTATAGAACAGGCTTTTTGGAAAACTTAGCGTTTTGGGCAGCTCACTACAAGCAAAGTTTTTATTTTTTTTCCTTGAATTTTTCATACAACATTTGCCTAAGGAGTAGCTTTAAAGCCCAACAATTTCATAACTTTTGAGTGCATGGTTAAAAGGTTATTGTATGATATGTGATTTTCAATGCTCGACGGGTAGCTCAAAAAATTCTTAAAAAATCATTTAAAAAAAAAAAAAAATTTTGAAATTGTTTTTTTTGATTTATCTATATACATATAGAAAGCTTTGAATCATTCCATTTTGATGAATGAGATGAAAATTATGAGGAGTTTTAGTCTGCGGGTACTGTTATGGAACTTCTTTTCTAAAATATACTTCAAAGTCCTTTATTTATCTCAATTTTCAATACTTTTGTAAAAATACAAAAACATTAGGTGCTGATTGTTTGCTACAATACTACAACCATTGGGATTGTCATTTTTCAATTACATAATTAAATTCTTAACAATTTAGTGTTTTGAATCATTCTCTACTTCTATTTACCTTCCTATTTTTTTCCTATATGTTGCACAATTTCAAATGATCTGAATTTTTCCAAACATTTAGTGAACTTGCCTTGAAGATTGGATCCAAAGAGGAACCACCATTTTGGACATTTTTTCATAGAAAAGTGAGTTTGAGAAGTGCAACTGCCCATTTTGTTGCAGGGCCCAAAAATGGATTTTTCTCAATTCAAACACTAATATCTTGCAATTTGTATAGTGGAAAATTCTGAATTTTTTTTCCACATCTTCTAAAATCAGTGCACTACAAGATCCTATGATTACATTCGTCCAAATTTTTTTTTTCTAAAATTTGGTACTTATATTAGAAAATGGCAGTTTTGGAGAGTTTTTGGTGAAAACATAGTCAAAATCCTTTAGGGGTTAAGAAATAGCAAAAGCACTCATTGGAAATCAAACTACTTTAGAAGACCTTCTCTTTTCAAAACACAATTTAGGGGTTAAGAAATAGCAAAAGTACTCATTGGAAGTCAAAGTACTATAGAAGATTTCTTCTTTTCACAACAAAATATCGAGGATAAATAGTTGCACATCTATGCTATACAAAAGATTCTCTTGTCATTCATAGGCCACAGAACATCTACCTCAACGTTTAAGGATTAAAAGATGGACTCGGGCCTACAGAAGTCATCTATTTTAAAACAATGAGAATTATGGATATTAAAAAAAACAAAAGCATTCATCAGAAGTCAAGCTAGTTTAGAAATTTTCCACTTTTCACACAAAAGTCCAAGGACGCATAAGTTAACTTAAGGTTAGACCACCTATACCTAATCACTTAAGCCCCTGTGGCGCAGATGGTGAGCAGTTGAATGCGATGGAGATTTTTCCTGTGTAGCTTGATAGAAAATATTGATATTGTGAGATTTTCAGAATTTTTTTTGCAAAACTGAAATTTCTGTACATTTTGGGAGCCAAAAAGTGTTTCAAACCAATTCCCAATCTGTAGTCTTCTAATTCAGATCATTCAAGAACTAGCTTCCTACTATCTTCTTTCTTGTTACTTTTTGCATACTTTAGGACATGTCTCATGATCTTACTAGTTCCAACCTTAAAACAGAGAAAAAAACACATTACAAGCCTTGATTGGAAATAGGAGCACTACCGGTTGGGAATTGATCCCTAGTTGGAAATGGGTGGTCCGGCCTTAGTTGCACTTCTATCTTAGAGTCCGTTTCCATGGGAGGCTGGATCTGGAGGCCCATCTAGGGTGCCCAGGGGCAGGGGAGAGCAAAATCACAGACATGTCTTTATGAAGAACATCCCACGAAATGAGGTCCATCCCACGAAATGAGGTCCAGCCGGATGTCCAGAACCTCCAGCGTTATTTGCGCCTTTTGCAGCGCTGGAGCCTGGAGGTCCGGTTCTGGACCCCCATGGAAACGGAGCCTTACACAGAAGAAGTTCTTGTCGGACGCCAAATGTCCAGTATAATTTATAGGTTAAATCTTTCTTCGTCTGCATCCACTATCTAAACGTATTGCAGATTGTCAAGACTTCGTTTACTGCTCATTAGAGAATTGGAAATTTCATTCCATTCGAAGGCTGCAACCAAGGTAGAAAAGTAGGAAAAGTAATAAGCATCTATTCAAGTGTTCACTTTACATTCTCTACTCAAAAAAAGTTCCAAGACTCGGAGATTATGTAAACGACAGTCAGATAACAATCTCCTTAGTGTGTAAATTGTTCATTTGCTAACAAGAATTCGTCATTGCCTCAACACAACCTTTGCCTTATATGTAAATTTGTAGGAAGAATCAAGTCTTTAGGGTTCGGCATTCGGGATGTAACACACAATGCATGAGCAACAAGCAGAATCATCCGTACACAATCTACGCAGCTCAATTTTCAAGGACAAGCCTCTTTTTCCAATCACTAACTGTCATTCCTCGACAATCGCGCTCTTTCCTTGTCATCTGTCTGTACACTGTCCTCCCGGGACATATCTCATTCATACACACGTCCGAATTCTGAGACATATTTTAAGCATGCAGCAATGCGCGACAAAATATACTTGCACGGAAAAAGTCAGTTCAAATCAGGAAATTAATTTTCATAAAGATGTATGGAAAAAAATTTAAAGTTCTCAAGACTACGAAATTCACGGACAGGTCAACATTGGTCCAAAAACAATTCTTCCGAAATTATTTACATCTCTATTCTAGTCTTTTGACGGCCTAAAAACGGTCTTGACTGAACAGATCGCATTGGGAAATGAATAAGGTCTCCAGAATACCAACAAGCTGGTAGGACCTTTCTTCAGGTAGCATGTTTATGCTCTGGAACTGTCTCAGACTCTGTACTCTCAGGTACCTTCGGCATTCTTGCTACAATCAGAGGGCATGGACTGTTGTGAGCAAGGTAGTCGGTAATGCTGCTGAGAAGTGTCCTGAAAAGTACACGAACAGATTCGGATACGGCATCAGAACTTCCTTCCCAGGTCGAATGACAACATCATGAAGAGAATTCGATTATGGAAAACATTTCTCCCACGTATGCGTAGTACAAGGATGATGTAATTCAACAGCCAGTATGAGAGAATGTCTAAGCCATACCTAGAAAGAGCACTGCGGTCATGAGTGCCAATAATGACGGCATCGGCTTGAAGATTTATCAGTCCTTCGACAACCTTAAATTCAGGTTGACCAGTTACCACGACACCCTCGCATTTGATCTGAAAAAATAAGACGACACCATTCAGATATAGCACAACGATTTGAAATTTCCGCAAATTTCACATTTACTGTTAAACGATGTTGTGCTCACCTTTGTTTCTTGAGCAGCATACTGCATGTACTTCTCCACCAGCTTCTCGCTGTCATCTAAGGCTTCCACCTCCGTTTTCCCAGGAGAGTCACTCGGGACATACACCTCCTCGATACCAAATTCCCCTAATTTTATTACAAGAACATCCCACAAGATCAAATACTGAAATTTCAACTTCCAAGAGTTAACTGTAAGATTAAAACGTCAAGAACACCCATCACATAACTGAAGAACTCCAAAGCTGCAAGG
The DNA here is from genome assembly GCA_963969595.1 of Neckera pumila. Taxonomy (NCBI): domain Eukaryota; kingdom Viridiplantae; phylum Streptophyta; class Bryopsida; order Hypnales; family Neckeraceae; genus Neckera; species Neckera pumila. Next base: position 11,738,400 of record OZ018412.1, read on the forward strand.
TCTTAGCACCACAATGGAAAATGGCACATCGAAGAAGTACTCACCAGTCCCTGCGGTCGTCACGGGTGGTACAGACTGATTCACGTGGTAGAGGGTCACCTTATCCTCTTCCTTGGCGAAGTTCGCGAGTGCCCATTTGAACGCATGCACAGCCTGCGAAAAACAGAACAACAATGATCATTAGATCCGAGATTGTGTGATACTCCGGTCACTGGATTGAAATGCCATCAACCCAGTAACCAGTACTAGAAAAATAAGGATTTCTGCGTTTCAAGGAGGAAGCTGCCGCAACTTTCCCGAGAAACATTTTGCTGGAGAACCTCCGTTAGTTTCTCTGAACTGATCGTTACATTGAATAGCTGACACAAAAAAAACATTGAGGACAAAATCTGAAAGGCTGTAGAGATAGTTGAAAGCACCTCTCGTGACTGGTCAACAGCAATGACGATCTTCCTGCTACCTCCAAAAGAATTTAATGGGTCATGTATGTTCAAATCCTCTTCGTTGTGTCGAACGATAGCCACCGGGCACGTCGCATTGTGAAGCACATAATCACTGTTACTCCCCATAATCGCCCTATAACATGCGATAGAAACTGTGGTCAGAAGATATGCGCAAATCAGAAGAAGTGCGATAGATAATCATACTACCAGGGCTCAAGTCGGGTGTTTGATCGGTACTCACCGTTTGATGACTCCACTCCCTTTGCTGCCAACCACAATTACATCTGCACCGAGACGATTGGCTTCGTCGACTATCCACGTTCCAGCATCACCCTTCACAACCTCACCTGTGCAGGAAATCTGTTGCACATGACAAGCAAATTGGGGTTTGATTACTGAAATTTCAAATCATAGTACTTTTTTTTGCTAATATGAAAGTAAAGAAGATTCACCCACACCGCACGCCTGTGTCTGAACTAATACAAGATTCTGTAAGACAAGATTCCGCATTACACTACAATATTGTTTCTTGTAGTACAAGAAGAACTGTAAACACATGAATATAGGTCACGATCGAGCAGGGCAGAGAGAGGGGATCGTATTGCTCAGATCGTAACCACAAAAATCATACGCTTCCTCCAGAGTTTGTCACACACAGCTTTTCACCTTCGTCACTGTATCATCCTGGTCACAGCAAAAATGAAGGCTAGACCACCTTCAGAAGGTAACGATGACTTACATCAGCCTGCTTGCATTGCGAAATACATTTGGCAATAAGATCCTTGGCGTCTGTAGTAACATTTTTGTTATTCACTTCTGAATCAGCCTCTGATGGAATTACCGTTGGTCCATACTCTGCATCGAACCGATAGGACAATGTTACACGAAACTTACATGTGATTCAAATTTTTTGCAAAGTACAAACAAAAGTCGGCTCATGAGAAACTCACTGTCCATATCTTGTTAAAAAAGACAGAGACTGAGTTAAACCACGGACTATTGAAAGAGCGAAACACGACTGTTAGTCGTGCACATTGCCTCATGAATAGATCAACTTACCAGCGGCCAGATCTGGCGACGGATAGGTGATATCGACGAAAGGAGCAGCTGTCAATGCCAGCACATGATCCGTTTTGCGCACTAAATTGTGCAGCGCCCATGTGAAGGCATAGGCAGAAACCTCCGAGTCATCGACAGCTACTAATATCTTCCGACCGCTCGCCATGGCCACCAAAATGGTTGAGCTCACAAGAAACAACGCGGTCCAAGACTAAACGCGACTCTGAAATCACACAATGCCAGAACATTCATAAGGTTGAAAAAAAATTGCTCAAAAGAACTTGAGGGATACCAGATCACACAATGTCACAGGAGCTGTGTGCAATGCACATAGCCGACGCCTTTTAAACTCAAATGCAGACTTGTCAGCAGCGGCTCAATACGAAGATCAATACCTAAAGCTATGTATTTGTGGGTACATCACACAGGTTACAAAACAACAAAGCAGATCCGAAGCCCCAAAGCAAAGATCTCATTGAGGTCCAAGAAAACGACACCAAAATGGTTCAACGTGCAAAACCTTCGGAAACACCAAAATGCTCGAAAAACGTAGACCCAACAACACTATGCACCGTCAAGCTCAAAACAAAGCTCCGCTCAACTTCTACTTCGATCTGCGAGATTGAAACCCTTGCATATATCGAAAGATGGTTGCAAATAATTTGAAGAGAGCCCACGAGAACTAAATATGGAACACAACGAGTGCGGCACATGAGTGAGCAAAGAGGAAGCTCGACCACGTGGCCATGCGGTAGTGGTAATATACGCTACAATCTCACGTCGACTAGCCATTATTATGTAACATGACTCTGCTCAGAAAGCTCCAAGTGTCGAGCTTGGACGGTGCCAGATGGTGTAGGCCGCGACGAGATCTGAAGGACGGACGGACGAGGTTGGTGGCAGATATGGACGAAGGTTAAGGTATCGTTATATTTTGGTGACGGAGATGCGTCTCTTTGTCGTCAATTCTTGATGTGTTCTTTAATTTAATTAATCTCTTAGGGGAGCTTTACACCTACACAAAATAAACAGCGAAAATAGGTTGCCCCACACTAATTTCTTGACAATCCACACTATAGAAATATTCACTGCTTTTGTACAATTATGCATTCAATTCAAAGTCAAGTGTATGGCATAGATTTGTGCAACAATTCAAGGCTTGGTTTAGAAAATGCCATGCACCTCCATGTGGAATAAGCATTGATTCAAGAAGTAACTTATCTCAGGTAAGGCAGCCTAGTTGACAAAGCAACCTAATTTCACTATTTTGTATAGAGGCCAAACCAATTCTCGTTGAGATCGATTCATCCCTTTTAGACTTAAGGTCATACTCATAAGAATATGATTAATTATATCTTTTCTGAATAAACGATTCATTCCACCAAATTAAGACTTTAACCACTAAGATTCTTTAAAATCACATTGTGGTTTCTTAAAACCACATTGCAAACTGTGAGAATTTCTTTTGAATCTCTTTTGAGTGTATGGTGAGGACAGTGTCTTCTTAATGTGCAATTCTTCAAAAAACAATTTAAATCAAATTTAAAAAATCCTTTCCCACCCCCATATGAATTCAAAAAAAATTAAAAAAAACTCTTACAACCCTGGTGAATTTCCAAAAAACTAATTTTTTTTTTTTTTTTGTCTTCCCCCCCCCTGTCTCCTACTTTGTAATCTTCAAATTGGGGTGGGGTGGCATTTGATTTGGAATACATCTTTTACACATGTCTATATCCATATCTCTTATCTCATATCCTTACTTGTATCATATCATATCTAAATCTATATCTATATTGTATCTATCCATATTTATATTTGCATATGTATCATATTTGTATCCGTATCTAAAGTTATTTTTCAAGATCAATGTTGATGGGAGGGGGGAGATTTATTTTTTGAAACAAATCAACGGCTTTCAATTTTTTAGGCGGTGGAGGGTGGAAAAGGCTAAGACAATCCATTTTTAGTGAATAGTGGTTTTGAGGTTTCAATCACTTGTTGTAGTTTAATTCTTGAATTGTTGGATTCCCGCAATACCCAAAAGGCCAAGGCAAAGAGGAAGCACGATGTGGATCGCAGAGATGTTACGTCTGCGGATCTTCAATACAAGAACGGTGCTGTCTCCGATTAAGTGTTTTGCTGGGAGTCTTGGTTAGCGCATACCACGGGCGTGCGACTGGTGGTTTCAGATTTGAAATCGAACCACTCTAACCGCATTTAAAGCGATTTAGTTCACTTAATCGAACCTAATTCTTGTTTTTTAGATTCTCACTCACCTTACAAGCTTTAGATACCAGATCCTGCAATGGATTCTTATAGAGATGTAGTTCGGGACGGCCGCTACTACACAGCAGACGAGTATCTTGAACTTCACTGCCAACTAGCTAGGAATTCCAGGCGGGACCAAGTTACTAACAGGGCTCAAAATGTGGAGCAAATGCAGGGACTTAGACAACAGATACAGGGATTGGATGGAAGAGGTCAGAATCCAGATCTAAGAGGTATTAACCCAGATCTGAGAGGTCTGAATCCAGATCTGCAAGGGCGAGTTATGGAAGCAAGGGGTATGGAGAACAGCCAGCGGAGCCGACATTAGAAGGAGCAAGATTTACAGTTCTTTAATCGGCAGGAGTACATATTCCAAGATACACACTCTGAACCCATGCAGACGTCATCACCTGATGCAATGTTCAACCCGTATGCTCCATTAAGTGGAGAAAGTTTACCATCACATGCTTACTGCAACTGGGTTGGCATGCTTATTCAAACATACAAGATACTTCCTCCTGGGGCTATCAATCTTGCTGCTTTGTCTCACGAAATTGCCCATCTCCAGGGACACGTAGTGGTTGCTGGATTCGTAGGTGGTAAAATAGAGGACCACTCCACCAAGATTTGGCTTGGAGATCTAGGGAGGAGACTACACCCTAACAGGATCTTACTCCATAAGCAGGTAGGCAACGGCTTTCAATACATTAAGGTAGATACTCTGGAGGCAGTTGAAAAATGTACTAGCCTTGGTCTTCATACATTCCCCAGTGGAGAAGCAGTGTACTAGTACTGGCAACCGTTGTTCAATCCGTTCTCCCACAGAATATCTAGCCATCATTGTTGGTTAGCACTAGAAGGGCTCCCACTGGAATTCATACCTTTCTCGGAGACCATTATCAAACTATTAGGCAGACAACTAGTGGTTGACATTCCTAAGCCAAGCACAGAGGCCCCTCAAGTACTGTGTTGCACTTGACCTATCAGAAGGGTGGATCCCAAAGATCCACACGGAAACGCAAGAGAGGGAAATGACGGAGGTTTTAATCGTTTACGAAGATTCAAGAATCTACTGTCCAAGGTGCTGATTGGCTTTCTATCTACTAGAGAGGTGCCCAGCCCCCTTGTACATCAACAACACTACAGAACCACACAACTCTCCAGATTATGTTCAATCGAAAGTTAGAGGGAACCTACAAAACATTTGACTTGCAATTGGTAGCGTCTAGGAGGACTCCAATAAACGCGGCAAATACAACAGACACAACAAAGCCACCAATAATCGAAGTCGACCACATCCACCTATGCTTGACGTTGACGGATTCATATAAGTACAAAACCGGAAGCAAGGGATTAACTCGCGTAGGGCTTACTCCTAGGTGATCCCCTCCCAACACTAGGTAAGGAAAATGCCAACAACTTCAATGGACCTGCCTCCAGAGAAAGTAGACCTTAGGGCTTGACTAGACCAAGCTCTAGAGAGTGTATTAGCAGAGGGGCAAAGATCCCCACCAAAGGAAGGACCTCACGGCATCAGGACAGGTTCAATTCACACCCAGCCGTCTAGCAAATATACCAATAGTGACACACCAGAGAGACTTCTCCTTCCCCCTGCCTTCATGGCACATCACACACCCCTATATATATATATATCAGAAATTACAAATCCCAAGAACTTAGAACCTAGCAGCCCAACCTTGCAAGTTAGCAACCCCTTGTCGATATAAGCCGCCTAGGTACCCACTATCCCGAACCAAGCTACTCAAGGTCCAGGATCCCCCTCCATGACTTTGTCTACCAGAGACTCACTATCATTTCCATCCTTCCCCTCACCCACCCGTGTACAACGTCAATCAGCAAACCATAGTCCAATCCCCCCCTCACCAATTTACCAAGGTATCCAACAAGACTGGTTGCCCGAACCCATACTTCAGGGAATCCCAGACCCTATTGCCTCTTTCACTAGGCTTTTACTTTTGCTTGTTTGTTTGGTTTTCTACTCTTATCTCTTCATTGTCTAGCCGTCAAGGCTTGGAAGGTTTGTATAGTGACTTCTTTTTTTAATGCAATGGCTTGCTCCATTTGTTCAAAAAAAAAAATTCTTAAATTGTTTGTGTAGCGCAGTTTATATTTTTGAATGTACATTTTTGATAAAAATCCAAAAATATAACTAGCGTGCTCATGCAAATTTAGACGCATTTTCTATGAACTTTGAATGTTGGGTCTCAAAAATTCAATTTCTACAATTATCGAAGGACTTGTGAGGAATTGCCACTTGGTATTTTTTCTAACACACGAAGATCTTTGCCTTTGTCTATGAGGGCAATGGCATCACAATCATGTTTTGGGCCATTAAAGTTGTCTCTTAGAACTATTTTTCAAATTTATTCCTTGATTTCTAGTTGTTACAATGCAACCATTAGGAAAATTTTCAGCCCTCCAGAAGGCCGTGAGTTCTGCATCCCCCTACTGCAATTATGGAAAAAAATAAAATAAAAGATTATCATTAATTTTTATAAATTTTGAAAAATTGGGTACTGACGTGGTACTAGTAGTGCCACATCATATATATATATATATTTAATATTTTTTTCCAAAATATTTTTTTTTAAGAAAAAATGTTTTTATTCATTCTGAAATTGCACCAAAGGGGTCCCGTAAATCAATTCCTCAGTGGTCTTCTGGAGGACTGAAATTTTTCCTAATGCATTCCACCATTTGGATTGCAGAATAAAGCATTTTTGAATTTTTCATAAATTTATTGATGTTTTTGGATGTTTTATTCTTTCAAAGGGATCACAATAATGCAATGTCTATAAGTTTTTTACAAAGCGGATTCAAATTTTTGGTTTATTGTATGGTATTTACCAATCCTAGCAACTAAAAGATTGGCAAACTGAATTCAATATTGTCTAATTTTCATTGAATTTTGAAGTTGAAATACCCCACAGGCATGTTTCGAAAAAACTACTTTAAGCTAGTAGATCTCACAAATGGTAAAGAATTTGAATTTGAAATTTTTTTAAATTGGTTCTCTATAAAGTGGAGATTAAAATCTCAAGGATACAATTGTCATAATTAAAAAAAAAATATTGAAAAATCTTGGTACAAAAGTGACCATTTTCAACATTTTTTGGGCTCAAAATGTCCAAAGAATTTTAGAAGTTCACATCTTTAAATGAGCTCTATGGTTACATGTTGAATACCATTTCCAAGTATAATTTAGCCCTTTAATCCTAGAGTCTTTTATAGAGCCGTTTAATCTATTATTGATTTTAGGTAAATCCTAGTAGCTTCATATTTCTTGTTCTATTCTGAAGATTTTAATGCAATTTTTCTATTGCATGATTTGTACAAAAAATTGATTTCATGAAAGTCTAATTTTAAAAATTATGATGGAAAAAATGTTTTTGTGATCTTTGGATAGTTAAAAATAAATTTTTAGAATTATCTTGCATATAATAGGTCTTTAAGTTAGGGCTCGGGTTAGGATGAAGTTTTTATTCATCCCATAATTGGAAGTGAGGTAGATTATACTTCCTTTGTCTTAAAATAAGACTGGTGTTTCCTTTGTATTTCATAAAGAAAACACCGGTCTTATTTTGAGACAGAAAGTTTACAAAAAAATTCTATTTAGAGGATATTAAAGGAAAGGCTATAACATCAATGGTTAAATTTGAGTTCAATTTTTACAATTTAAAAGAAAAACAAAGGTTCACAAAGTTTATATGGTTTGAAAAAATATTTTCTCAATTAAAATGATAAAGCAAGAGCAAGTTAATTTTCTTGACATCAAGTACATCTATATGCTTAATATTTTTAAAGAATTAGAAATAAGTTTTTTGGCTGGATTTTTTTCCATAATTTCTCAATCCAATCCTTCAACTCAAATTGCTCAAGTTGTATAATAGATTCATTTTTTCCTATAAGTCTTGAAAATACAAAATTAGGCCTTTGGAAAGGACCACTAAAATTTGGTTTTGGCATTATGATTTTGCATGTGGTCAAAGGGTCTCTTCACTTAAAGTTTTTAAATGATATACTTCAATAAGTTAACTAGAATATTTGACAATTAAATTCCTCTAAAAAAAATTTAAAAAATGTATTTAGAATAAATTTTTGTATGAGAATTTTTGCCTTTCAAATTTAAAGAATTTTAGATTTTAACCCCTAAAGGACCATTGTCCTTTTGGGGGACAAATGCATTTTGGGGCAGGTGCCTACGGGCTGAAATTTTCTTCTAATTTTTTGAAACTTTTGTGGAGGTAGAAAAGCTGATTAGCTTCGCAAGAATATAATTTTTCTCACAATCAATGCCTGGAAACAAAAGTTATGACCAAATAAGCTCAAAACAAGGGACTGGGGGTAATGCAAGCAACAAAAAAAATTTGCAAATTTTTTTTTTCGTATTTTTTCTCATAGATTATATTTTTGTCTATCTAGGAAGCTTTGTATCATTTCATTTGGATTTGTTTTTTTGAGAAAGTTATGGACATTTTTTATTTTCAGGCAGTTAGAGCATCTTTTTGGAAAAAATAACTTGTACAATTCATTTCTGAATGCATTTTTCAAATTTTTCAGTTTTTCTTTTTTTTGCATGGTTTATATTACTTGCTAGAATAATCTCACCACTGGGATTAGTGCATTTTAATTCCATCTAAAATATATGAATATTTTAGATTTTCCTTCTATCTTGTACCTACTTCTACTTAATAATTTTTTTAATAATAAAAATTAAGTTTTTTTGAATTTTCTCTTTTTGCTAGATTCTCAACTCAAGTCTCCATTATAAACATTTAAAGTTCAAAACTCTGTAGTGCAAAAATTTTAAGTTAAAATGTTCAAAGTCAAAAAATGTAGTCCCACAATGTGCTAAAAAACTTATTTTTTTTCACTTTAAATGCAAATTTCTTGCAATTTGTGCGGTCAAAAGTTCTGAAGTTTTTTCCATACATTCTCTTACTAGTTAGGTATAAGATCCTATGATTAGATGTGCAAAAAAAACGTTTTAAAAGTTTCTTTTACTCTTTGCTATAAAAATGGCAATTTGGTGTGTTTTTTGGCAGAAAAAAAGGCCTTGGACCTTTAGGGATTAAACTATGTCAAAGTTTCAATTTTACTCTTTTATTTCATGAGTCTGCATGTTGTTTATTAAATAATGTGAAATGTCAAACAGACTTGACAAACTTCAACTCCTTCTAAGGTGAGACTTTTGCATTATACATATTTTTATTAGATAGTTGCATTATTTGTTATGCTAGTTATACACGGAGTACATGCCAAAATCTAGAAGGTAAAGAGAAATTTAGTAAACAAAACTACTTGCCCTATCAAAAACCCTTTGGATATAATTATAACTTGTGATTGGGGTAAGCCTTCTGGTAAAAAGATTAAATTCCCCCCTCAGATACATTTTTGGACCTTGTGTTAAAAATATTTAAAAAAAAACAAAACATTGCCAAAATTGACTTCAATTTATAGAAACCTATCTAAATTGCTTATTGATTTCTCCCTTTGAGAGACTTTTGTCCTCAAGGGATTACTTTAGAGTTAGTTCATCTTTGACTCCACATGCAATCCTATGTTATTTGTTATTTTTGAAACATTTTGAATTTTGAAAGATTCCAAATTTGGAAATATTCCTCGAGATTTATTTTATTCCAATATAAAAATTGTATCTATGGCACTACAAAATTATCTAAGGTTCTAAAAGATTTTAATTTTGTTATATTGTAAGAGTTCTACTTTTCATTGAAATCTCAATATTTTTAGGTTCTCAATGGTATTCTTTTTTATTCTCTTTTTCTTGGATTTAAGCTCACAAATATAAAGGTGACAAGGGCTTTGTCATTAGAAGAAATGTTAATTCTCTGGAGGGCTGCTTTGGAGTGACAAACCAAGCTATTAAAAAGCTTAGCCTATCACTCCAGCTGATTGCTTTGGTGAGTAGTCAGAGTAGCTGATTGCTCGCTGGAGTAGTCTGATTTTGCAAAAGAAAAAAGAAAAAAGAAATTGCTTTTATTTTTTGAAGATTATTATTATTTTTTTAATTTTTAGTTTTAAAAAAAGAAAATTTATTCGCAAATTTTGGTTCCTGCGCCTCTGTCACAATATAAATTGTTGCGTGAAAATAGGGGAAAATATTTTTTTGAGCAAATAAAAAGTAAATTTCACGATACCTTGGAGGATTGCAGCCCTCTAAAGGCTTGAAATTTTCTTTAATGTCACCTTTATTCTTATTGCAATTATCAATCTTATTAACTTCATTTGTAGGCTAATATATCCTTTTTTTGGTCTTCTATTTTCTTAATCTTGCTATCATTAATGTATACGTCATAATACTTTGACATTGAGTTTTTTCTTATTCTCTATTTGTCTAAATTTAAGATTAGCTCTACACAAGCCTATAACAACAATAGTCTCATCCTCACTGAACCTCACACTTTAGTTAGGCAGAAGGGCCTCAAAGTACAAATTCAACCTTGCATAATTAGTTATGTATATTGTAACATGTTGAATACTCTTCTCTTTTAGAGTCTTAATTTGGGACCTTAGAATTTGAGATGTGGATTTCCTTCAAGAAAGTATCTACTATTTATTCTATTTCTATTGTTAGAGACTTTGAAGTGCATAAGCATTGGGAATCTTGCATCTAGTATTCTATTTCAACTATAGTTATTAAAGTATAACCTCTAATTGCCAGTCACATTCAATTGGATCATATTTGTCGCAAAGACAATTCCTTCACTTTATCTTTCAAGAACATATCTTCCCATCAGTACTTGGTTGATGAGCTAATCATTGTTGCTAGAATTTCATCCAATAGCTTTACAAATTGAGAAGAAGAAGAACAACAAAATTGAAAGAGTCAACAAGGATTGTTAAGCCAGCTATATGTAAAGTATTGTCAACCAAAATTTTTGGGTGTATTTCTTATGGATTATGTACCCAACTGTTAGGATCGGCAAAAATTAAATAAAAAAACAAAAGTTGTGTTTTTTTGGAAATTTCATTGAGAGAGAATTAGAAGACAAGTATATCCCTTAAAAGATGGACCCATGACTACGGATTTCAAGCCTCACTACCTATCACTCAGTTTTCTATCATTTTGCAATTAGATATGAATGAAAGTTTTTACATTTATTTTTCAAAGATGTAACTATATGTCTTCTATACTTTGTAAATTTTTTAGATATTTTGTGTGAAAATTTGTTTTTCTTGAGAATTTTTGAAGAAAAAGTAAAGAAAAATCATATCAAATAGAAAAATATTTCAACAAAGCTAAAAATTTCACCATTCTTACAGTGACAAACATCATAGTGTAAACTCAATTTCCGTATTATTCTATAATTATAATATAATAGACATTGAAAATGCATCTAAAGTTCTAATTGCAACAAAATATTCAATATTAGGAATTTTTTCAAAATTCAAATTGGAGTAGAAACTAGAGTAGATGGCCTTCATTTTATTAGTTGGGCTCAAACTCAAAAAATATCATTTTTGTGGAGAAATTTTAGATTTAGAACAAGGAGCAACAACTTTCCAAAATACACTAAAATAGCATATTTTGTGATCCATTTTTTTGACTAACTTCTCATTCACTTGAAGACAAACACTGGGAAGACTACAAATTTAACTGAAGATTCTTCATAACCCACCAAAGGAAGGCATTAGATGATATTTGGGGGTCTTGGAGGGCCGTTTCAGGCCTGTTTCTTGATCTGCCCAGATCTAGTGAACGCCGGTACGGGTGTATCAGAAATTTTTTTTCAAAAAAAACAAAAACAAAAATAAAAAAAAATTACCAAAATATCATTTTAAGCCAATTTTTTTTTTTTTTTTTTCAAAAAGTGACGTGGCAGTCGCTTGACCACGTCAGCCAGCTGCTGCTCCTGCGTTTCCAGACTGCGGGAATGCAGCAGACAGCAGGGGAACTCAGAGCTTTCTAAGACCCCCAGATCTCATGTAATGTCAAAGAAAAGAAAGTGGATGAAAAATTGCTTCTAATCTTTGTGTAGACCAAACACAGTCATCCAAACGCCATGAAATGGCATTAGCGTCGCTAGCGTAGATATAGATGCTTCAAATGCCAAACTATCTGAAAATGGACCTCATCACAAATCTCAGAATAATAAGTTTGCCAGTTTCTCAACATTCTTATAGCAAAGGCGCCAAATTCTTGAAAAATAAAAAGCAATGAATTTATTGTTAATTCTAAAAGTGATTGCCAATTTTAATTGCCAATGAAATTAATGCCGACCCTCAAAGGTGGGTAGGGTACCAAGGCACAAGGCAATTCCATGTAGACGGTACCCGGATGCAGCAGCGGAGGAAGGGGATATGAAGGAGGTTTACAGTACTGTACTGTACATCATCATACATCAGTAAACATCACTATGCTGGAGGTTACATAATTGAGAAAGCTTCACACCGCAGTCCTCAAAGAGACAATTAACTGCACTGTACCAAACTTACATTCAAAGTGTTTCATCAATCTCCTAAAAATTCTTCTTGGATTTACTTTAAATCACTAAACATCACTATGCTGGAGGTTACATAATTGAGAGAGCTTCACACCGCAGTCCTCAAGGAGACAATTAACTGCACTGTACCAAACTTACCTTCAAAGTGTTCCACCAATCTCCTAAAAATTCTTCTTGGATTTACTTCAAATCGATTCCCAGTGCCCTACAATGTCTCAAAGCCACATATGGCTGTACCAGTAGTATACAATATGGCTGTACCAGCAGTATACAATATGGCTGTTCTGTACATTACTCTACACGCCCATGGACTGCGCAAACTCACACCTAAAAACTGCAGAATGCAGCGAATGAATTGAAACCAATGGATTGGTTTCATATCCACCTAAATACTGGACGACATTCCATTTCTTGCAGGGCTAAATTTGCTCCATCTACATACACGATTACATGCAATCATGCCGAACGAAAAGATTTTATAATCACTGCATGTCTTTGGGTCTTCCAGAATTCAGTCCGCGTTCAAGAATATCGTACTCTGGGTTCGAATTCATCAATCATGTCGAAGTTGTCGTCCGTGAAAGATCTAACACGCCGATGCTTTAGTGCTGAATCTCCTGGATCACGCGCTGTCGGTGAATCGTCTACTTCCATGTCGGAGCCGGAATCTGCGACATGCAATCCTTGAAATTGCAAGTGCAATTGTGAAACATCGTTCTGAGAATTAAGGTTCGACATGCCCTGCTTAACGATGGTATGTTGAGCCTGAGATTGGTAGCGGCAGTCTCGATTCTGAGTGAAGGGGCTACAGATGGTCATGCTGCCAACATTGGATCCATACTGATTGAAAGCCCCGGGAGCTTCCTCGTTTTCTCGCTGTTGGCGTTTCTGCCGAATGAGGACGCTCGTGCTGTTGAATGGCGCGGCGGTGGGTGACAAGCTGCTATGATCAGTCAACTTCATCCTCTTTCGGTCCTTGTCTAACGGGAGTGTGGTGAGGCCGCTGCTACTGGGGCGGCCGCTTGTTGACAGGCGTCTCTTGAGAGGCGTCTTTCGCGAAATTCCACGTGTTTTGAAACCCATTTGGAAATACTTCACTGCACGATCACGCTTTAGGGTTAGAAGATGGAGTGGAGGTTGCTGTCTCTCTGTGGAGCATGAAAGAAATTAGGAAGCGCGAGTACGTAATAGGGAAGCCCGAATGTAATTGCTAAGTAGATGTGCACCTGGGGTCTAGGGTTTTAGTGGTTAGAATACCCTGTCGACTTTGAGCGCGGCTAAATTTCCTTGCAAGTCGATTGTCTCTGTGATTCAATCTCCAATTGCTTTGCTAATGCTGTAGCATAGAGATAGGTCAAGAGTTACAGCACTCAGCGATGATACTCGCCTAATGATTCAAATCGACAGTAATCAAGACAAATTATCTCACTCACAATCGAATCGAACTTAAGCTCAATTTAATCCGACACAGTCACCAGCAGGGGATGGACACAGCAGACATTAAGCTCTCGCATGCAACATGCACGAAAGACATTGATATTAACGATGGCGTTCTTCGTGGATACGCTTCCGTTGCTTGCTGAACAATGAAGGCACGCAGCGTCTACTTTCTCACAGACACAAGTGAATCAATCAATTTCCATTCCGATGCAAACTGGCGAACATCAATTTGCGTGAAAGCTATGAAACTTACCTCATGGAAATAGAAATTAAGTATCAACTAACTTTGATAGCACAAACAGAATAATTAAAAAAAAATCGCAAATTACGAGGTGAGTTTCACAGCTTCCACGCCACTGACGCCATCTAAGTTACGCATCCGAAAACCTCGTGAATTTCGAGTAGGTCGCGAATGCAATCAAATTAGTACCACATCAATCTCGTACAAGAATAATGCGACGGACTTAATTAGCTTGCAATCACAATCGCACACAAGGATCTGTCATGACGTAATTGAGCTTGCTAACGAATTGAAGCAACTACAGTATTCGAACACACCTTCTTTCAAAACAATTTGCCTAGGCGAGCCGTGATGGTGTCAATGCAGCACAATCTTTAACGCAAATACGAAAAACGGCGCTCAAGTTCTACGAATCGCACTGCACTGTATGTGCGCCTCTGCAAAACAAGAGCAGGAAGTCCACTAGCTCGCTCCTCTACTACTGATGAGCCCCCTTCCCAAGACCAGCAGCAAGCCAAGAGGGGTGAGTGTGAACGCGACTGATTGTGAAGCCCGGGTACTGCAGCACCTAATAGCCTTCCTTCTTTGAAAATCCGTCTGCCGAGCGCAACAGCTTCAAGTGCACCTCATTGTGGCCTATTTGCAAAACAGCCCGACCCATCTGAAATGTACGGTCAATGAACATGAGAGTTTAGGGTCAATTTTGGATACACCTATTTTCAGTACTATAACTATAAAAATTCAAAGACTATTCATATATTATATAGTACCCCAGAGAATATAGAATTTTCTTTTGACTTCCATTTAACAAGATTCAACAAAAAATTAGACAAATTAATAATAGAATTCAAGCTCAAACGCTTACATTAAGGAAATTTTAGGCCTCGAGAGGTCTGCAAGTTTTGAACCCCCCACCCCCCACCCCACCCCCCTATGCGATTAAAGAGGAAATAAAATTAATTTTTATTAATTTTTATTTTTTAATTTAGCATCTCAGGTAGCACTATTGGTGCCACATTAGTGCCAAGTTAAGTTTTATTATTATTATTATTATTATTATTATTATTATTATTATTATTATTATTATTATTATTATTATTATTATTATTATTTTAGTAATTATAAATAAATAAAAATATTTTTTCTATACTTGCAACGCGGGGTGCCGAAAAATGAAAGCTTCACGGCCATCCCAAGGCCTGAAATTTTTTCGTAATGCTCCATACATATTAGGTGCACTTACTTAGGTTTTTTTGTAAAAAAGGTGCTACATGATCTTTAAAACATACTTCCAAAAAATTCATAGTTTGTTAGTATGCTGTCCAAAAATGCATGCATAGAGAATTTGAAATTTGATTTTAGCTATCAAGAAAGTTCAATAAGAATTTATCCCGTTTAACCCCTAAAGGACCAACATGTGTTTTTGGCAACATAGAAATTTTGGGCAGGTATGTATGACTAGAGATTTGCATATTTTGGACTCAAATTTTAATAGAAAGTGGGGACAAGGAATATCTTTCATATGCACAAAATTTCATGATATTTGGAAATATGAGTCAAAGGTTATTACATGATATGTAGTTTGTTTCTCAACTCGAGCAGTCCAGGCAGATAAAAAAAAATCACTTTTTTCAAAAATAAAAATTTGAAATTGGTTTATTAGATTTATATATACGTAGAAAGCTTTGCATCATTCCATTTTGATCAATGAATCAAAAGTTATGAGGAATTTTAGTTTGCGGGTAGTTATGGAATCTCTACTCTGAAATAAACTTTGAAGTTGTTTATATTACTCAATTTTTAATTTCTTTTGGAAAAAAAAATAATCATAGGATGTAGATTGTTTACAACAACATTTCAACTATTGGGATTAGCATTTTTCAATTCCAAAACAAAATTCTCAACAATTTAGTATTTTGAATCATTCTCTACTTCTTTCTACTTATTATTTTTTTCCTATATGTTACACAATTCCAAATGATCTGAAAATTTTCAAGCATGTAGCCATCTTGCCCTAAAGAATGAATTTAAAGAAGCACAACCATTTAAAATATTTTTTCATAATGATCTGACCTTGTGAAGTGCAACTGCAAATTTTTTTTGCAGGGCCAAAAAAAAGATTTTTGCCCCTTCAAACGCTAATATCTTGCAATCAACACGGCAGAAATTTCTGAAATTTTTTCTACATCTTCTCAAACCAGAATACTACAAGATCCTACAATTACAAGTGTCCAAAAGTGATATTTTTCAAAATTTTGGTACTTGTATTAGAAATGGCAATTTTGGAGCATTTTTGGTGAAAACATAGTCAAGGAACTTTATAATAACAATGCTCAACTTCTTATTTGTACAATTTTTTAACTGCAATTCCCTTGGTTGCTTCTTTAATTCTTTTTAATTTGACTATGATTTTGATAATTCTTGAAATTTTTCATCCATTTTTCATCTTTTAATTCCATAAATCAATTGGTTTCCCCCCCCCCCTTTTTTTTTTCCTTTTTCAATCAACTCTCGAAAGTACACTAGCCATTGGTTAGATCCTCAATTCTTCAAAACTTATTCTTTTTTCTTTAAAATACTGAGAAGCTTGTAAAATGATGAAAATGCACTATTGATATGATAGGCGTTATGTTTGATAAAAAATAATACTTTGATAAACCAAGAATAGAAAATATAATATTTGAAAGGTTGAGGGGTAGTAGCTCAAAATTAGATTTAGTATACATCTGGTCAAGGGTATGAATTCCACTCCGCTTTTGATAAAACAGCTCTACAGATTTTAAAGATCCAACTCTCAAATATCTCATGTAATGAGGGTCCTCGTGAAGATTGGCTGATGGGCACCCTCCAATTCGGTGTGATTGGCCAATGGACTCCGGTAGGAAATGACAAGCACTTAGTACAAACTGATTGACAAGTAGCGCACGCCAAGTGTCGCGAATTCTCTTTGTGACCGTTACAAACGATAATGGCCATGAGGGTGCCAATCCAGCTCAAAGGATCTACTCTTGTCGCTCCGCGACTCGAGCAAGCAATCCTACAGGTTGGATCGGCACCCTCCATGACCATTATCTAGTTCATAATCTAGTCCTGTTAAACTGGCAGTTGAATGTTCTCGGACAATGGTTGGAAATCTCAGGAATGTCATATGATTGAGTAGCCATCGATCCGTTCTCCCTTGAATTCAATCTCCAGCTACTCAATTCTTAGTGGACTTGCTAATCTCAGGAATTAATAACATATCATCCAAGCGAAATCAGCCCTGTGGCAACAAGAGTTGGCATTCCAGAATTGTCAGATCCCATCGTTGTTAGCACTTCGGAAGTCACAATCGATCCAGTAGCTAAGTCTTTGCACTCGACGTACTCCCTGCTTTATGGCTTGCTTGCAAATGCTTGCTGCCAGAGGTGGCTTTGGAGAATTGGAGCCGATTCTTCGCCAGCGACCTGCATTCACTTGAAGTGACAAACTGCATTCACTTGAATAATATGTAAACCACCATGGCACAGGCACATGGTTACTCACTCAGAAAGCGAGAATTGATGATTCGTACGTTGCAGACTGATCGATGGCCATATTTGTCAAAATGTCGTTACTCGAAGCTCGAGACTGTAGATACGAACTTCATGTGCATGCCCAGAGCTTTGACTAGCATCTAGCGAGGATTAGCCCTGGCATAGATTTTATAGCAGAGCCTGCGTCCAACTGACATCCGCCGAGTTTAATTCCTTGGATGAAGTTGTCAACTGCTAACAACAAGACCTGTGTGCTGATTGGGAGCCAATGCGAACTAGCTCAGAGAACTTCAAACCTGAGTGTATATATGGTTGATCGTGAGACAGTACGCATGCACGTCAATCGCTTCTTTTGTGCATAGAGCTACACACTATAATATAGGTTCATGAAATGGGATGGATTGCCCAGTTCTTTGATATTCTGTGCACACTGAACGCAAACCATGCCAACAGTACTCTTGATCTGAAATGATACTCCCAACACTCTTGATCATTCTCCCTACTTCATTGCAACTTAGTATGCGTCAATCTCTTCAGCCATCTAAATGCTACTTTGGTCACCTTCTGGCACACCATCATTGTGAAGGCCTCACTGTGAGTTTGAATTTGCTCTTGTGTGTTTCCAACACGTAGTTTGGGCATGGAAGAACTTATAATAAGCTCGTCAACTTTGTTATTTGGCTTTAGAAACTGTGACATGTGTGTACATCAAGGTTTACAATCTAATTAGGAGAGGTATGGATTTATGTTTTGGAACGAGTGTTGTAAAGTAAGTTTTTAAGTAAAATTTTACTAAAAGGACTATTTTTTTTTTTTTTAAATTTTACTTAAAAACTTACTTAAGGTGCCACAATATTGGTGAAATCGACATTTCTTCCATTTTGTATCTACTTCTACTTGGCAAAAAATTTAAGAATGATTAATAAGTCTTTTGTCAAATTTTCTTCTCTAGACTTTAAACTCAATTTCCCACCCTATATACTTTGTATTGCAAATAGTTTGATTTCTAGGGGACTTAAGGTTTTAAAACCGAGTAAAAATAGGAGCCATTTTTTTGTCTAATTTGAATGAAAAAGATCATACAATCTATGTGGTCAAAGTGTCTAATGTTTTTTTCATACATTCCCGCGTATATGACTACTACAAGATTTTACAATTGGATATGATAAAAAAAGGAGATTTTTTCATTATAGCTCTTTGTGTCTAAAATGGCCTTTTTTAGAATGAATTTAAGGGTATAGTTGGATTCAAGCAAATCAAAGATTTTATCATGGCTGACAATAATTGACTTTGTGCATTATTTATGTCTCCATCTAAGGAGTAGGAAAAATACAAGGGGTTGTGATTCAGCAGTAGTTGCAATAGTCTCAATGGTGTCTGTTACCCACTTTGTTGTCATACTACCCTATCCACTTGTCATTGATTTAGTTATCCAACCAACTTCCAACTTGGCTTTGCAATGATTCTAAAATAACTTTGGAATTTTTTCAAAAGAAAGGTGTTAAAAGTCTTAGAATGATCTTGAAGGCGAATTTCATTAAAATCGCTCATTTCCACAACTTTGGCATGGTATGAAATCCATACTTGTTCTAGATGGTTTAGACTAGGTGGTTTGAAATCTATACTTGCCCTAGATAGTTCAGACCATGCACCCACGCAGTCTGAAAATGGCGTACGGAATATTGCCATTTTAATGAAATTTGCCATTTTTTTTAATTTTAAACCCAACCCATATTTAACTAATTATGGACAATTACGCGAAATATGGACAAATTCATAGTTCAGAATGACCTTAAAAAAGAGAAGAACCTGATTAAAATGATGCAAAAGTGTCGGCTGTCCACCCACACATTGATCAGGTGAAGTGCTTGTGTTTACGACTTGGGTTCATGAAGGACAACTTGCTCCGAAAATGAATTAGAATTAGTAAAACAATTTGTCTGTAGACGTGACATCTTGATTGGAGAAGAGATGCCTATAACCGTGAACCCAAAACCGAGGCGGATCCCTTGAATCGAATCATCTGATATCCAAATCGTGACCAGAAGACAGGCCCCTTAATTTGTATAGGCTGGCAGCCGACAAGGAAGTCCATAGTAACATGTGCAAACATACTAGTGAATTTGAAAGAGAATAGTGAGGATTCCGTAAGCGCAGTAAAGAGAAGCAGATGGAAAATCGTCCCCAGAGGAGCATCATTTAAATAAGAACCAAAGAAGTACAAATCCGATGTACGTCCTAGTGAATGGAAGCAGACAACTGTCGACAACGACTAAAAAACCCGTCTCTAAGACAGCGCTTCTACAAAACGGTAATCGTATCGGTCGGCAGCCGATATATATGGTAAAAAACAACCGCACCCGAGTCCTGTATCCCCGCAGCTGAGTACTTGTGTAAATACTGCAAAACAAAAAGTATTCTATCGGTTGGCAGCCGACACCAGCACCCAAGTCCTATTTTCGATCAAGAAAGCAGTAGTGCAAGACCTCATTAACATAAAGAACTCTATCGGCTGGCAGCCGACACCATCATCTGAGTCCCTTATTCGGATCAGCTGAGCAGTGGTGTAAGACCTCTTAAACATAAAGTACTCTGTCGGCTGGCGGCCGACACAAGCCATAAACTACTCCAGGCATTAATCATCTCCTTCATCGTCTGCATCTCTGTCCATAGCTGCTCTCGCGGCCTCCAGATTCGCAATCGCAGCAGCAACCAAGGCCTCCGGTATCACATGAGACAAAGGAGGTCCTCTCTTTGTATGCGAGGGCATTCTGTGCGAGTACAGGACAATGTTAACATGAACCACCTGCGGAAGACGAGGTTCCTTCTGCCATCTTTAGGTCCAGTACTCTCTCGCGACCAGCGCCTTCCCCTCCTTCTTGGATTTCATCGGAGTCCACCATTCAATTTTGAAATTTCCGTAGGATGGCCCTGGAGTCATGTCCACACACTCCAGGACCCTCCCTAGCCAAACAGGAAGGTAATGGTTGTGACATGGTCGATAAAGAACAAAGTTGCCTAGCAGAACATCCCTGAAGGGATTAAACGTCAATCTCGGCCTGTCCTTGGCAGGTCCACAGTATGGAGAGGGCTCTGCTTCGTCTTCCAGAGTGATGTCCACTGGATTATTTGGGTCCACCCCGTCATCCTGAAATGCACGTCCGTGATCCCTTGTCCAGTCTAAGAGTGGCCATAATCCCTCTCGGAGCAATGTTGGTGATAAAGGGAGCGGCGCATTAATCTCTGAGTGAATTCTTTCCCAGTAAGCTAGAATACCTGCCATTTCCTCTGCGTATCTCTTGTTTCTAGCCATTCCCATTTTCCAGAATTCTATGTACTTTGCTATTCCGTTTTTGATGAAGCTCTGTTTCTCAGAGCATTCGCTAGCCCTGGCCACTTCCTTGTCTGCATTTCTCTTCCTGTGATTAATCTTGACGTTCCCCCAGAGTGCCTTGAATGGAACAGGTAGTGGGTCCCCCTGCGGAATTTTGGGATTCCCATCATCGTCTGCTGTCCACATTTTGACGGGCGGCCCCGGAGGAAGCCACGAAGCATCCGTGGTCCTCTTCTTGTACCTCATGACCGGCCACCCTCGGTCCTCTCCCGCCTCCTCGACGTAGAACTTGAAGAGGTGTTTATCCCCAAGCCCGACGATCTTGTTGACCCCATCATGATGGAAGCCCTTGAAGTAGGATTTGAAGTCTTGAACGAATTCCGGTATGAAGGCGACGGTCTTCTGCGAGTCCATGAACGCCTTCATGAGATCTGCAAGGACGTAAGTGTTCTTCCTCTTGATTAGTTTCGAGAGATAACTGAAGTGCGCGTCAATGTCTTTGTGGATATGACCTACAATAAGGAAACCCATAGTTACTTCTTTGAATATACGCTTGGCCGTGAGTAACGAGCAGAATGCCATAAGGAATCGATTTTTATTGTCCTTTGCTGAGTTGTCGAGTTGCAAGAAGAGTTTTTTAGGAAGTGGAACATGAGGTCGTCCTTTATTTGGAGTGCTTGTGACCTTGTCCGAGGACTACGGAATAGATGCGTTGCATCTGGATTTTCCATGCAGCAGAGCCTCAAAGAAGCTATTATGGGGTGGAGTTGCGAAGAGAAGTTTGGATTACCGAACCGGAGGCAGCTCGAGAGCTCGCAGGACATTGCATAGCGACAATATTATAAAATTTGAATCCCCTGGCCAGAGCGATGTGGAATAATGAGCATAGGCGCCATCGCCATGTCCATGTGTGAGCATGCCAGTACACGAGATTGGTATTTGGCCTAGCCCGGCAGTGGCCTTCGTGATCCACTACATCATGGGAATTGCTGTCTTGGTGGTGTCCATTTTGTCATGAATAATGCAGAGGAACTCCGAGGGATTCTGCACTGACTGCGCGGTCCATCCACTATATACATTTCTACAAGCGCGCTGATAATTGAGATGTCTTCCTCTGTCATCGACCAGGGCCTGCCATTCATCACAACCTCTCGGATACTTTGCAATGAACTCTACAAGGAAGTCACATTCTGTACATTTCGAGAAATTGCTCCCCACCGCCTTGACCTCGACATTTTTGAAATGAGCTTTCCGCAGGCGGCTTATTGTTGACTGCGAGACCGGCTTCATATTGCATATTCCGTTGACCTGTAGGGCATAACTAGACAAATAAGATCCCATGACGTGAGAGCTATCTGTATCGGCCGGCAGCCGACAGAACTGCAATGCACTGGCGAGACAATGAAGATAGAGCTACAACTGAGATGCCAGGCTGAGAGACAGCAAGACTAGATTTGTTCGTATCGGCTGGCAGCCGACAGGAGCATCTACTTCGTCTTGCGGAATAAGAGAGGAAGATATTGGATACTTACATGATTAACCTGTTCGCGCATGTAATCCCAATTCATTGCAGAGGGGACGACCTTGAGATTGTCGACGCGTTTATTTGCAACCAGTCTGAACTCGTTAGGCATCTGGTCCGCATTCTCGTTGATGATGGTCATGAGAGTGGCTTGAGCTTGAATCGTTTGCGGCCGTGGTCGTCGAGCCCCTGCGTTTCCGTGCGACCCGCTAATGGATCCTCCAGCTGCCGCGGCCTTGTAGACATGATAGGCCGACCTGGAGCCCCTGTGAATAATATACCATGCGTTCTCGCATACATCCGCATTTGCAAGAGTGATGTAGCTCTTCCTTGGAATCTTACCTGCATGAAGTTGACTCTGCACCGCATATGCCATCTCCCTCCTCGTCTCGAAAGTGCAAGCATAGAACTTTCGTCGTAGAGTTCTCGTGGCCTCCCAGGGAAAGGTCTAGTAGCATCTGAGCTTGCAGCACTTCTGGGAGCTGACCTTCCGTATGTCCATCTCCAAGGTCTTCATTTGCAGTTTGGACAAGCTTGCACGATCTCTCGGGGGGTGCATTTAGTGTATCTAATCCAAACAACGTGCGAACAAAACTTTGTACCCCCTATATTATATCCTAAAATTTAAGTAAATGAACACAGAAAAAATATGAATATATTCTCCTAATTTGAAAGTTTATGTTTTGAATTATTGATATTTTTATTTGCTAATGATAATTAGTTACAAGTTTTTGAAGTAAATAGATACACTGCAGAACTGAAAAATAACTTTCACACCCCTATATTATATCCTCAAAAATTGTCTAAAAAATGAACAAAAAAATCCTAAAAATAATTCTCTATTGAAAGCTCATTTTGAGTTGAATATTGATGCAATAGTCATCTAAATGTGTTCTCTATAAATATTTGAGTTGAAAAATATGCCATTTTAGGTTCATTTTCAACCTCTTCTAGAAATCATTCCATATTTCATTTGAGTTGGAAATTTTGGCAATAGAAACCTATAGTCATTACCAAACAATGCTCAAAATTTTAGGTTGAAATTATAGTTTATTAGAAACCACTTGTTCGCACGTGGTTTGTAGTAGTAGAACCAAGTGCCCTCCCTGAGCACGATCTCTAGGCACGACTTTCCGCCTGACCGACCAATATGGATTTTTGGGTACCCCCTGCATTCCATCTTCATCCGACTCGATGAGCTCAGCCGCCTCTAAGCAGAGCGTGACAATTTCTGAGAGTAGCCTTCCCCCTTCCAATCTAGCGTGTGTTAGCCTCCAGCGCATGGTTGTCATTTGCAGTTCCTCATGATCCGATACAAACATGACTCCCACATTCAAATCCCCGAGCACGCCGTCGTCGCACGCTTTGTTTGGGAGGCAGACTTGTATCATCGCTCTTCCAAAGAAAGAGAAATCGTCATTGAGAAGTTCGCAATATTGATTCCTTCAGAGTGGTCTATCCGGAAATGGAAGACCCGACTGCAATCCTTCCGCGCTGCAATTGACGTCTCTACTTCCACTAGATCCCATGAAGGCGTCCCCGTCAACGAAGCTGTCAGTCGTGCTGGGCTCGGATCCGCCATTGCCTGAACTACTAAGACCATGAACATTGGGAAGGTTATCATCGGACTCGCGGGTGTCCTCGTTGGACGAGTACAGCCTATCATCTCGGTCGTCTTCGTCTGATGCGGTGGCAGGAATCCCCCGCAGTGGCGGCTCTACAAATTCCTCCAACACATCGGCCGAGCTTCCTCCACTTTCGCAGTTTACATCCAGAAGTGGATGCTGCAGATTGGTCCCCGGTAAGCATGTCGGCTGGCCGCCGACATGCTTGGGCACCGCTGTAGAGGACTGGATAGGTCTGACCTTGTAACCACTCCAGAGAATTCTGTGCCCAACACAGAGTTTGAGTGTCATGAATTCTGGAATTTCGCAGTAGGCATTCAGATCCTTGAAGTCATCGACGACTTGCAGAAGTTTGACCACTAGGAAGAAGTTGTGTGGAACACGAAAGCCATTCCAGAATCCCTAGGGAGAGCATTTGACAATAACGCCCACTCCCGCATAGAGCAGGTCTTTGCCCACAGTGTGCAGAAGAGCAACATCCATGTTGACAGTGAGTGAGAGGAACTGTTGTATGGGTTTTTCATCCGCATTTACTTGTATCGGCTGCCAGCCGACACCGGCGCAAGTTGACCCTTCCGACTCCGTGTAGGGATAAAGATTGTTCGCCTCCCACACGATTGACCTTCTTGAGCATTGGCGGAGGACGACTAAGTCTCCGTCAGGAAATGGAATAGGCATGTCGAGATTATCTGGAACATTGAGGACATGGACGCGCACGAGGTATGGATCGCGACTCACCACCCTCTCTACAATAGCCTGCCCCGCGTAATAGAGTCCTTCCAAGGTAAGAGCGACGACTACACCCTTCCGCAGCATCAGTCTTCCGGAACCTCAATTTTTTGTGAACGCTTCGATAGCCGTGGCATCCAGTCCCAAGTCAGTAGATGAACTCATGATTTTCAATCGGCGGGCAGATCAACGATGATGGACCGTCTGTATCTGAGACCCTGCAAACCGCTTATCGGCTGGCAGTCGATACGACAAAGAACCCTGAGCGAGACGACCTCTTAAACGTGATGGCGCTCCTAGTATTCTCTCACTGACGCCTAATTCAGCTGGTATCGGCTGGCAGCTGACAGTGAGACTTGTACGGACAAACTATGGACCCCAAACCGCGCAGATCACATGGCATAAATCATTCAGGAAGCTAGATTTCAACTGAACTAGTCCGACCTAGGCAGTCGGGATCCTAGAAAAGCAGAAATGACCCTGAGCGATTCCTGATCCGTTAACAGCAGTTCACTGCATTCCAGTCATCTCTGCAGTGCACTGCAGAACCATTAATCTCTTGCAGTGCTGTAAATTCTACTATGCATCAACTTGCATCTCTCTGCATCCCAGAAATCTACTCCATCGCTCTAAATTGCCCCTGCAGCAACCTGCATTCCTCTGCATTGCAAGAATCTATTCCACTGCCCTACAATGCCCTGCCATCCACTTGCAATCTTCTGCATTCCAGTAATCTACTGCTCTGTCTTACAATGCACCTGCATGAACCTGCAATCCTCAGCAGTCCACTCAATCCTGATGCTTCTTGGACGGCGTGACCTTATGCAAGAGGGAAACGAAATTAAAAGAATGAAATTCTCCCAAAACTGAAGCTAAGTGAGAAGGCCAGGGAAGCAATTTGGCGCTTGAAATTTGAATTTGGAAGAGGATGTAGTTGTGGTGATTGCAAAAGAGACAGGTACGTCCGTTTGGGTATCGTGTTGGCAAACGTACGCATCTTTTTGCAATGAGTATTCATCACTTTGATGTCCTTGGTTGTTAGTGGAGTACTTGTTTTGGATGAAGAACTCTACATGGATGAAATGACTGGATGAATGTTCATCTTTTCGCCTGCCGGCTAGCAGCCGTCACATCATTTGGGGGGGGGGGGGGTAATACTCCCCTGGCCACTTTCATTTTCTCTCATTTGCAATCTGCCATTTGCTGGAGCTCTCTCTTCCTCTCTCTCCCTCTCTTTCTCTCTTCCGGCTTGCGATTGACAGTCCGTCGGAAGCTCGAGGAGCAGCCGCCCCGCCGCCGTAGTTTTTAGGGCACCCTGTACAGTTTTAGGCCAGCCGACAGAGTTTCGAGAGCAGCCGATTTAGTTGGGGTCGGCGGCGTGCGAGTTTCCTTAGCAGCCGACAGGAGACACAGCCCAGCCAATACTCAAGCAAAGTCTGCGGCGATGGCATCCTCCGAAGTCGCTCCTCAGAGGTAAATTCCTCATCCCGTATCGGCTGCTAGCAGATACAGTTTCTCCCACTTCGCATTATTAGTCTGTTCGCCTTCAGAATTGTAGTCCAAAATAGTCATTCTATTGGCTGCCAGCCGACAATAATTGCAGCTGTCGATTAGTTTAGGGTACAGGAACTATGTCGGCTGGCAGCCGACATAGAGTTTCACCAGAAATCCATCGATTATTCAGGACGTGTCGGCTGGCAGCCGACATAGTATTTCTTCAGGGATCCATCCATTTTCTAGACGTATCGGCTGCCAGCCAATACATTACTCCCTTCCTAGTATTCATGTGCGGTTCAGTTCTGTCGGCTGCCGGCCGATACCACTAGGTTAAGCACTGAACATCTGGATTCGTTGTGCAAGAAACCGACCCTCCTGGCCAGACTTCTCGGCGAAGAAATTCCGCCCTCCGGGATATTGGGAGACGGGATTCCGCCACGCGCAACCTGGAAAGCAAGCCCAGCAATCCAAAAGTGGGGACTCTGCTGGAGGGAGTCCCGCGACAAAGTAGTGGAGATTGCTTGTTCGTTCAAGTTGAAGGGGAACATGACTCCCGGCAAGGGCAATGTCATGTCAGTGATGGCTGTTGGTGATGACGTTCACGTCATGATCTACCTGCCACTAGTCGGAAACCCAGGCGGCGCTCCGGACTACTTTGCGATTGAGTTGCCCGTCAAGAAATGCACGGAGGAGGTGTGCGGTGAGAAGTCCATGGTGATGGGCATGACATTCGTGGGAAACACGCCATCGGATGCCGATGACCTTGTGCAAGGATGGGAGTGCTTGAACACGGAGAGGGAGGAGCACAATGCGCTGGTCCAGCGAGAAATGCAGAAGGGCAAGAAGAAGGTGCCGGCGGGAAGAAAGAAAGTGCCCAACACACCAATTGAGGAGACTCAAACTGCTGTGGTGGAGACGGGGTCTCCCAGCAAACCCAAGAGGAAGGGGAAGGGAAAAGACGATCCCGATAGGCCACTGAAGCTGACCTTGGACGAGGCACTCCGTCGTGGGAATCACCTAACTACAAAGACGAAGGAGAACAAAGTGAACGCCATTTATCAGGCGTTGGAAACGGGGCTGCTTCATGCCTTTCCTTACAAGAAGTAGAGACTTCCAGGTGTCATACTTTCAGAGAAGCTCCACATTGCACCTGACGAGCTGAAGTACCGGAAGATTGCGAGGGACCGCTTGGGTCAGGTAATTCCACTGAAATCTCTTCTGGTTCCGCTTGTTTCACTCTATCAACTTGTATTCGTTGTGTCGGCTGGCAGCCGACATATTTCTATGTCTCTGAATTCCATTTCCCCTGTCATTGCAGGTAAAGACCATGTACAAGGGATATGGGTCCATCCGAAAGAAGCCCGAAATCCACGGCATTCCACTGAAGAGGAAGCCCCTGGAATCAGACAAGGGGCTGGACACGGTCATGGACGAGTGTCCAGCGGAGAACGCGACTGCGATTATCGATGGTGTACATATGCCGTGGTGGAAGGCGCCTTATGTCCACTGGTACATCATTGGCGGTCAGCATACTGTCATTGCTTGCCGGGAACTTGCCGAACAACACCCCGACGGCTCCGATGCGAAGAAAGAACTATTGGAGTTCGAGGTCATACCCGTCTTCAGTCGGGACCCGGACACACTCGTTCGAGTTTCAAACGCCTTGAATCTCAACATCGCGGAGAAGGTGGCCAAGGAAAACTTTCGTTCCTACGCAGAGATGGGGAGGGCGGCTTGGATGAAGGCCGGATGTCTGGAACCACATCGCGGAGGAGGAAAGCCGTCACCAGAGTTTGAGGTATTTATCCAGCATGTTGCATCAATTTACAGATATTGATTAATATTGTGCTTCTTCTCAGGTCTTGCTATTGTGTCAGCTGTCGGCCGATACAAGTCTTCCTTCTCTCAGTTTGTCTCTGTCGGCTGCCAGCCGATACATATTTCCTAATGTCTAATTGTTGAGGACTTGCACTTGTGCAGCTAGCGAAGTTGAAAGTCATGGCGCACTTCGTCGATGAGAAAGTGTCATCTAAGCTGCCGCTCATCTTCATCAAGGAGGCGACCTGGACACTCTGGACGGAGGTGTTCGATGCGTGGGAGAATGGTGAGCTCATCGGAGATGACGGGACTGTTCCGTCATCAATCGTCAATCGGAAACCTCTGACGCACATCACCAAGACAGATCTCACGCCAACGCTAGGGCTACGCAATTCGGACTTATGCGAACTCGTGGATGATATCGTGAAACTGCGTGTGAGCATCAAGAACACGACCAAGGCCAAGTCCTCAGGGAGGATCACACTCTTTGACTGGTGCAGGGACAAGAAGTTGGACAGGGTCGTCATGAACGAAATTATGTGGACCAAGAAGAAGTACCCCCTTCCCTACAAGGATGCGGCTTGGGTCCCGTACGCAGACGAGGACTGGCAGGAACTCGCGGACAACGAGGGGTATTTTGCTGCAGTGGTCAGGAACATCTGGAAGGACGTGAAGAAATTCACAGAGGGCAGCAATTGGTTGAACGGGCGCGTCAATCCGATGAATCCCACCACGGACAAGTCGGCTGACGGAAAGGCGCCGGGGGTCTTCTTCACCACCTTGAACAGCTACATCACTGCTCCAATCCCTCCCCCGCTAGGGAGTCAGTCCGACCTGAAGTACCAATGTCGACTAGGGCAGAACATCCCGGAAGTGCTAGAGTCTCTTCGGCAAAGCGTTGGGACAGAAGGCCTTGAACCTGGCGACAAGAAATTTGTCGTGATCTTTGGCTACACAGAGAACAACACACCGGTGACTGTCAACAAGAACGAGTTCCTCGATATATCGGGGATGGCTGAAGTGCTCGATGAGGAAGAAGGCTCTGACAATCCAGCCCGGGACTCGTACCTTCCACTTCCCATAATCTTAATTGGAAATTCACGCTTCAAGGATTCCGTCGCGTTGGCCGCGTATTCTTCATCGTCATCGTGGTACTATCACACGATTTACTACAACCCCTCATCTCGGGGAGGCTTTCTCAAGGCAGACATCGAGGGGAGTCCCTTGGTCACACTATCTCTGACCTTTCCGAAGCCGGAGGACCGATCCGAGATTTTCCCAGTCTTCAAGAGGTTCACTGGTATCCACAGGCCGCTCGAGTGGTACCAAAAAGATGTCGAGGGAGAGGTCGATTGGAATGGAGGAATGTGCGGGATTGGACATGGACTACTCGAGCAACTGATGAAGCCGACGCTCAAGTCCAAGGACGCCATCGTCATCAACGTCTGGGGCGATGGAAACGTCACAGAAATCGCTCTGGTAAGCCAATCTGGCCTTCGCTTAGTAGGACAATCCTGTTTAACCTTAATGTCTATCTGTCGGCTGCCAACCGATACATCAACGTACTAACTCTAGTTCCTTGGGTCTGCAGAGGAATGGCCGTCCCGTTCTGGAGTTCGTTCGTGAGGAGGATGGACTAGCGAAAGCCAATGAGCGTGTCAAGGGAATGAACCTCGTCAGCGCAGCGTATCTAGTACCCCCCACGCGTCCGCTCGCATTACCGGAGCCAGAGACCGGTGCCGGTTCGGGTCCCGGGACGACGTCGCCTGAGGCGTCTCCACAGCAGCCTACACCGTCGTCATCACCATTGTCTCCCCAAAATCCGGGAGGCTCTGCAGGTCCATCTCGACCTGAGCTGCTGACCGAGACAATCGATATTCCGAAGCCAACCACGCGACCCATATTCTTGGAGGAGTCGGAAAGTGGTGAGGACGATGTCGAGATGCTCGTTTGAAATCCGCAGGGACGGAGACCTGACTCTCCTCTCCACAATCGGATGCCGTCGCCGAAACCAAGGGAGGACGCGCATCCAACGACTCTGACTCCGATCAACTTGGACGCCATGGTTGTGGATCTGCACGCCGCTCCACAATCCGAGGAGATCCTGCGTGCGGAAAGGGCACCCGTGGACCTCTACGGGGTGGAGACTGTCACAGCCGTAGGTAGGCCAGCGACCTTGGCTGATGTCGCTGTCAGCTGCCAGCCGATACAGGACAAGGCTTCATAGGGTGAGCTGCGACGCAGAAGGAGCAAATCTGCAGCAGATAAATCAAACTCCAGTTCAAAAGACTCACGCCGCTCGGGACGGATCAAGCAGAAGAGGAACCAAGCAACCAAGGACTCAGACGAGGGAACGGCTTCCAGGGACATGCCGGAGCAAGACTTCCCAAATGAGAGAATGTCTCCTGAACCAGCATCTAAGCGGATGCGGATTAGAGGTTTGTAGGCGATAGACATGCTCAGGGATTGGGGGGGAGTATCTACAAGAGCTCGTTCGATGTTAGTGGTGCAGGGCTCAGACTTGTTTGTAGGAACTTGTCTGTGGGAGCCTCTATGTATGCAGTCTAGAGGACGTATGTAGTGTGTCGGCTGCCAGTCGATACATGCGAGTCATGTTGTCCGATTGCTCACTGAATTGCATCTCATACGCTCTGTACCTCATCTTGTATTGCAGATGATGATTCTCGTCCTTCTGATTTTTCTGAGGACAACGTGTCTGGAGGTGGTGACGAGTGTGACTAGCCGGCTCTCGATTCGAGACTAAACCCCTCGATCATTGATCCGCCACAGGTAGCGTCCCCAAAATTGTTTCTCTTCTTAGAGCTCCAAGGAACTTTAATGTACTATGAGCCGCTCATTATCAAAGGGGCGAGTATGCATCAAAGGTCACAAATAAAGGAGAGGCCTGGATTTAGGGAATTCTTGCAATTCTGTCAGAGTCAAGACATCGTAATCATTTTCTGGTCGGATCTACCCCTTCACATTCTGAAGCAGCGTCTACACAATATGAAGTAGAAGGTGCCAGAGATCGATGACGATTGCAATGCCTTTGGACAGGAATGCTATGACGAAAGCGCATATCGAGATCCACAAAGTCCAGACCGTCCGATTTACTTGAAACGTCTTGCTCGAATTATTGCATCCCAACCGCTGCTGTACAACAACGGGGCATCGATCTACAATTCACTGATTGTAGATCACGTACCCTATAGGAACGTCTTGAATCTGCCTTACAACGCAGTTCATCCAGCCGCTTGTACATTGTACTCAGAGAAATCAAAGAAGGGTGGGAAACTCCCGTTCCTCTAGTCCACAATGATACCGTTCATCGAGAAGTTTCTCTCGTTGGGACTCTTGGTCCCGGATTTCTGTGAAAGAAACTCGGCCATCGGGCTTCCGCGCTGCATGCCGAACTCACCCTTGCATAATCTCTATGTCAAAGTTACGCCAGAGTGTCAAAAGGGATTTGAGGTGCCCTATTCGGAGGAGGAAGTACGTGCCATGGGGAGTACTAGCTGAGGACGCCCAGCAACCTTGCGGAGGAGGGCGCTTCGTCTATCGGCTGGCAGCCGACACAGATGCTGTAAATAGTGTATATGCTCTGTAGATATAGAATTTCTCTTCTAGACTTTGTAAATTTTTTGTGAAGACTTTTTTGTAAGGCAAATACCTGTAATAAAGACATTACAGGTCGGGGATCCGGCTAGACAAGGCAGATGTCCCTTTCGCTCTCGAAGCATTCCAATGTTTCCTTCGAGAGTTTGATCGTTCGGCCACGGACACTGGAATCACGTGTCATGGTTGTTTCAGGTGCAGGTGTGAATCTCCACTGCACAGTCTCTGCTATACGTAATGACAGTTCAAAATGATGGGTACACGATTTCAGAAGATATTTACGTGTAGCATAGATTGTGCAGTGGAGGTACACCGCTTGCACCCGGACTTCGGCAATACAGGATTACAGGGTTGCTCTGTGACTTTGAACTCTCGAGGGATACATGGGAATGCTTCCGGAGAGAAAGCGGCTCTGCCATGTATGGCCGGGCATGTCTCCTTCTTTTTCAAATATCGAACTCTCCAATCTCTTGGCTACAGTTGAATGGATCATGGAATGCTTGCTGCTTCACTGTTTGGGGTCAGGACTGCATATCGGCTGGCAGCCAATATCGTATCTGCATGTATTCTCTGCTCTTTATATCGGTCTCTTAATCTTTGGGATTCACATTTCTGTTCTGTTCAGGAGTCTACTAATGGTCAACCACATTCATTCAAGAAATGTGTCGTTCTTTGCATCACGGAACTGCTTTGTTTTCTCAACACGAAGATTGAGGTGGATAAGTGGGACCCGCACAGAAACGTCATCAAAAGACCAAGACTAGTAGCAATGTTCTCAACATTGTTTGAAAAGTTCCACGTTGGGATTTGGTCAAAGATGCCAATGAAACAACTTAGACCATTGCTGGCGCACCTACTTCCAAAACATGTCATAGAAAGGATAGCATTTATATATGGCAGAGAATATTGTGTAGATAGTCAGAAGTTCTCGTGGTCCTACAAAATGCTCAATACGCTTTTTAGAAAGGGACCGTCCAAGGATATCTGTTCAGCCGACCAAGTGCTCATGGTCGACGTTTGCCCAGTTTCGCTCAGGAGGACACCGGATACGGCGTGCTACATTCCACTGCCTTTTATGGGAGATTTGGACTTCCCAAATGACAGTAGAGTTATTCCAAACATTTCAACAGATATTATACCATTCATTTATCCCTTGGACGAGTATGAGTCAGTCTCGGAATACCTCAAAGTCACAAAGAAGCCGGGACAGTTACACTATGAAGTAGCACAGTCCATCAAGTATGGGAAGCCTAGGTGGAAAGGGATTTTCTGGTAGGAAATTCTAGACTCTATTGGCTGGCGGCCAATACACTTCTACAGGCGGGGCTTGATTCTATGACATTTTTCTCTGTCATTTATCAACTGCTGGAGAGACTTCAGCTGCTGGAGGCACTTCATTAGATTTTTTACATGTTCCGGGTTTTTCAGCTTCATCGACTTCCTAATTTTTTCGCCCTATACTCAGGATTGTCTTGGAAGGTCGCTAGGATATTCCCGGACACTTGATACTCATAACATGAACCATCATACCGGATGTAGGTAGTATGTTAGACTGATCTAAAGTGAGTTGCACTTCTTGCTGCAGATGGTTGTCTTAGCTGGTGTAGATAGTTTAGGAATTGTACCTAGTTCAGACAATGAGTTCTGGCTTGCTATGGAGTATCGGATGGCAGCCGACAATTGGCCCAGAATTAGGTCCCGTCTTTTTAGGAGCTTGTATGATAAGGATTTCTATTGGTTACTCAACTATTTATAAACTGGGTACTCTTATTCTTCATTTCTTGTGGTGTTTTATTTCTCTGCATGCTGCTTTTATTTTTGTTCAATGCTTATTACTGCACTCAGAATATTAAATTCTAGTTTATCGGCTGCCTGCCGATTTAATTCTGGACTATGGATTTGTCCATAATTAGTTAAATATCTGTTACCCGGAGTTTATTTCAAGAATGAACCAAGAACAAACAGCGAAAAGCTGAGGGCAGCGCCCTAGAGGAGAACAATAGGAATTAAACCTAATAACAAAGAGAACAAATAAGTTTATACGAAAGAACCACTAGAGGGTTTCTTCAGGTTCCAAGTAATGACTTTGCCATTCATGGAGCCAAAGAATGGAGTATAGAGCCAGGTGTTGTCAAACTTTCTAAGGAACTTGTCTGACTTAGCTGGAAGCCTTTTACATAGCAACATAGTGCGGAACCAAGCTATTCTGCTGTGGTCAAGAATAACCTCCCAAATTAGGCGCTCTATTTTCACTTGGGGCTATGATTCCTGGTTGAAAACCCATGCGTTTCTCTATAGCCAGCATAACCACACAACCGAACCACAAAACATTGACCCAATCGAAATTTGCCATCTTGGCTTTTTAATTTGTTACAAATTTTTTAGAAATTATATTTATAGTAGTATTCTACAATCTAGGTCTGACAACTATAAGTGATGAACAAAAACATGAATTAGAAATCACATTAGACACCAATTGAAAATCATGAATTGGAAATCATATTAGAATATTAGATACCAATATATGAATTAGAAATCACATTAGACACCAAAAGGTGAATATTTTTCTAGTAAACTCTTCTCGCATTCTCCCTGACTACTTCATTGCAACTTATTATGCACGGATCTCTAACCATCAAATTGCTACTTTGGTCACCTTCTTACAACCCCACTTTATAAAGGCTTGTGAGTCTAGATTTGCTCTTGCATGTTTCCAACATGTAGCATGAGTATGGAAGAACTTATAAGCTCATCAGTTTTATTTTGGCATCCAAAATTGTGACATATATGTACACAAACGTCTACAATGTAGGAAGGGTATAGATTTTTATTTCAAAACAAGTGTTCTGAAAGGTGCCACAGTATTGGAATACCTCATTAGAAGAAATATTAGACCTCCGGAGGGGTGCTCTGGAGTGACAAACCAAGCTATTAAAAATTTTGGTCTGTCACTCCAGCTGACTACTGTGGTGAGCAGTCAGAGTGGCTGACTGCTCGTTGGAGCAGTCAAATTCTGCAGATTTTAGTTCTAAATTTTTAAAATTTTATACTTTGATTTTTTTTTAAGATTAAAAATAAATATATTATTATTAATAATTTTTTATTCGCCAATTTTGGTTCCTACGCCATTGTCGCAATAGAAAGTACTACGCAAAAATAGGGGAAAAACGAATTTTTGAGCAAAAAAAAACGTAAATTTCAAGGTACCTCGGAGGGCTGTGGAGCAGCCATCCGAAGGCCTGAAATTTTCTCTAATGTCCAATTTAATGCAATTGACATTACTTTCAATCACCAAAGATTTGATCCTCAAGATTTCTATTCGGTGAGACATTCTTCGATTGCAAATGGATGTGTACGTAGCCTGATTTCTGAAGCTCTTGAATCTTGCAAAGTTGAAGTTTGAAGTTTGAAGTTTATTTGAAGTTTTTTGGCGGAAGAATTTGTGGTTTCTTGAATTTTTTAGCCAAATTATTTTTTTCTGGTGCAATCAGGCACTATAATGCCAAAAAAAAGCCCTAGTCTAAAGATGCAGAATGAGCCATTTGTTGGTGTAATTACAAAACAAATGATAGCAGAATGACTGTTTGTTGGTGAAATTACAAAAAACATGATATAGAGGTATGCCTTCACAAGGTTCACTTCTTCACAAGGTTCACTTCTTCACAAGGATTTGACTGAATACAAGGGGAAAATTGGGGTTTAGATGTGAGTCAATCGTACAATTAACTTCTGAAGATTCAAAGTCCTAGATTTTTTTTTTTTCTATTTTGTATTTGCTTCTACTTAACAAATTTTTTGAGAATGATTAAATAGTTTGTAAGAAAATTTCCTAGATTTTCACACGGTATCCCCTACCATAAATATTTAATCTTCAAACTTTGTAGGGCAAAAGTTCAAGTCAAAGAGGATTCAAAGTTTTAAAACCTAGTCAAAATAGGTAGCAAAGTGATTGTCATTTGGTGAAACTACAATTTAGTTTTAATGAAGAGAATTCTATTATGGCAAGTATTATAATTAGGTTTAGAAGAAAATGAAGAAGTTAGTTGTAATTGATACTAGCAATGATCTTGATTATGTCTACTACTTTGATTATGTCTATTATGCCTCTTATGTCTACTACTTTACATCATAATTTTGATTATCAATGTAGGACAACATAACCCTTACTCTAATGAAGACTCTACTTTACATCATAATTTTGATTATCAATGTAGGACAACATAACCCTTACTCTAATGAAGACTCTACTTTACATCATAATTTTGATTATCAAGATTAGATGATTCTAATGCGTTTGTACTTTGCAAAGTTTATAATGTTCTTGAAACAATATGTTGAAAGACCATCATTTTCAAAGAAGTCATGAGTAGATTTCTAAAAGAGTTTTAGGATGATGGAGAGATGAATGGAGCAAATGTTTTGTGTATCAAATGACCATGAAAAAGTGAAGAATTTATAATACCGATAAGGTAAGTATTCTTACCCCTTAAAAGCCCAAGGCCTTTTTGGATTAAAAAAAAACCATTGCTTTTGAAATGTTATTGGTCTCAATGTCACTAAGGTATGAAAATCTAAACTGTACAATCTTATAGTGTACATACTGCAATTGAATGAATCAAATTTGAAGTCAATTGGCCATATAGATTGCAAGATTATCATGCTTTAGTGTTGAAAAAGGATGCTGAAATTTTCCTATCAACGCATTTGGAGGTAAAATTTGATTTTTGAATATATTCAAATAAAATTTTAAAACTATAAAATACTTCAAAATCAAAATACAAACACATTAATAAGATAAAACATCATTCAAATGATTCATTGTATTTGTAAAATAACTTTGAAATGTTAAAAAATAGATGCCTTAAAATTTGATCATTTTAGAAGAATCATATGACACATCTAATCCCTCAATTAATTTTGTACCTCGTGGATATGATAGTATAGAAAATGAAAAAATAGATCATGTGAATGAAACAAATATAGGATTGAGTAGTAAAAATGATGTTAATATCAAAGTTAATGAAGAAGCAAACAAAACAATAAATTTGCTTCCTAATGACAAAAATGTTGATGGACTTGTTACGCAATTAGACCAAGTCAACCAAATCAAACCTTTAGAGTATTTTGAAGGAGTTAAAAACACAAATCACTATATTGCAATCAGTTCTAAACTCAAATAAACTAATAATGAATTGGAAATGCCAAACAAAATGATGTACATACAAGACAATAGGGTGTTTTAAGTGAGTTTTAAGTATAGTCTTAGACATAAGGTTTTAAATAGTGACCTTTAAGGCAATTTTCAGCAAAATTTGACTAGAAACACATGTATTTCTAGTCAAATTTTGCTGAAAATTGCCTTAAAGGTCATTATCTAAAACCTTGTGTCTAGGACTATACTTAAAAATACACTTAAATCACCCCATTCTCTTGTAGCGTGTACAAGAATATAAATTTGGAACAATTAGAAGGTAGCGTTGAGATTGAAAATATAGCTCAATCTACCAAAAACATTTCCAAAGCTGAGAGCAACATGGAACATTCATTGCACAAAATACCAAATAGTACACTACAAAATGGTGATGAAACAAACAAATAAAAATATAATTTTTTGAATAGTAATAGGATTAATGAGGCAAACAAAATAGACGAACAATCCACAAAAAAACATATAGATATCAAAATGTATGAAAGTGAAAAAAAAAAAAAAATGTGGTTCCAGAAAAGAAGATATTAAAGCAAATGAATTTTAGATTAGTATAAATTAGAACTTAGTGAGTTCATTTCAATATTAAATTACAAATCAATCAGATCAAACTTCTAATATTATAGTAAAACCTCAATTATAAATTTAGTAGTGCAAAAGATTTTCTTATGAGCAAGAAAATTTTTAAGGTTTGTGTTACTACGTGCAACCTTTGATTATTTGACTCAAGAAATGAGAGATATCAAATAGAATTTTTTAAATGTAAACTCTTGCACTAAATTAATGAGTTTATGATTTTTAAAAAGAGTATCAAAGAGTCAAAAAATAAAAATAACAAAGACTGTGTCACTATGTGGTAAATACATGGAACTAGGGAGCAAAGATCTTGGACTTCAATACTTGGAATAGATTATTTGAAGTTCTTCTAATGACCCAAAAGGCGTGCAATTATACTTGCCCATTTTGTAGTTTATGCAACTAGAACCAATCATAAACATTAAATTATTTTTTTTCATTTGGAAACAATTGGAAAGACAAATTGATGGTTGGCAATTGCAAACAAAAATGAGATGTGAATTGAGAAGCCTAATTCTTCATTTTTGCAACAATTTGCAATTATTCATTTAAGATATCAAGATTTTGCCATGAAATAGGTATCGGGTCTATTGCATTCAAAACAAAGGAATTCAGGAATACCTTAAATAAAATATTGTTTACCATTTAATTCCTAAGGGTCAAAATGTCCATAAAGGGGATGATGGACAGAAAAAATGACCTCATCCAATTTGAATTGTTATTTCGTCCATTCAATATTTTAATATATTATAGAATATGCTAATTACCCAATATTTTTCCCATTTAAATTTTAAGAAATCATCTCTTATGTCACATTAACTACTTTTGGACTTTTGTCCAAAAATTAATAATTGTCATTGGGAGGAAAATAATTGTCATTAGGAGTTAATCCAAAACATTAGGAAATCTATACAAAACATCGAGAGATCAATACAAAACATTTGGAAATCTTTACAAACATTGAAAGATCTATAAAAACATTGAGAGATCTCCCAGTGTTATTATCCCAAAATCTCAGGATATTTAGTCTAGAATTCATTGAATAGTCAAAAAGTAGTTAAATTTGGCATTCTTTAAATATTCTATGAATTTTTGAATTGAAGTATTTTATGACTTTCTTTTTTTAAAAGTATTATTAGGAAAAAAATTTACTATACAATTGAAAATTCAATTTGAAAAATTTATCATATTAGATTTTACATTTCAAGTTTGCTGCAAAAAAATCACTAAAATAGATAACTTGGGCATATCTAACCATTTAGATGTAATCTATGGTTATTAATAGACAAAGTTTATTCAAAATTTAGAATAAGATTGATCTATTAAGGACTATTTTATAATGAAATTTTGAAAATCATTAAATCTTGAGAAAAATTACAACCTTTAGGGTTAAAGTTTCCAAAATCCTACATACATATAGAAGCTTATTACATTATTAAATAACATAATCTCTACAGTCCAAGAATATTGTTTCTAGCAAAATTCTTTGCATATATTAGTGTGAGTGTAATATCTCCATCATTGAGATAAAGCATGCATAACCGAATTCTAATTTGTTCGTCGTGAGATTTCCTAAATTTTGGTGTTTCAACATTGTTTAATTGACCTTTCAAGCAAAAGACGAGCTCTTATTGTTTCTACTTCCTAAGTGTCCTAAATATCACTTACAATGGATTAAAACTATAAAAAT
Source organism: Neckera pumila (assembly GCA_963969595.1). Lineage (NCBI taxonomy): Eukaryota > Viridiplantae > Streptophyta > Bryopsida > Hypnales > Neckeraceae > Neckera > Neckera pumila. Next base: position 11,777,464 of record OZ018412.1, read on the forward strand.
TAGATTATTATGATTTTGGCTAACTTTAAAGACAAGTACTCTAGTCCTCAATGTCACCTAGTTCTTATACTGATTTTGACTGTATAGTAACCTATTCCAAAATTGTATTACACTTAGAAATGCAAATTCGTAAGCGGAAGTTAGGATAAACCAATATACTAAAACAAGGGACTGAAGCGAATAACAGATGAATTTGATCTGGTTTAAACTTCATTTATAAAATTATTGGTGGATACAACTTGTTTTTGGATTTCAAAATGCATTTGGAAATTTGTTTTATCTCTTTGTTTGATTCCTAAGTTTATTTAGATTTCTTGTATAAATTTTGGATGGTTCTTCATCCAAAAGTTGGTCAATTTATAGTCTAACATGATCCACACTTATCTCTTCAATTTGTACTTGTTTACGTAAGTCATTATGATTCTGGAGAGATTTAGTGTTCAAGTTCCAAAAAGATTTCATACTTCTTAATTGGACATTTCTATCATGAATTGGAGGAGTTCAAAGTTTTAAGTGATTCTTAATCACCAAAACTTCATCTAAGGTTTTCTTCTACTTTTTTTTTAATTGTTTGGTACTTCTTGGTGGAATTATGTTTCGAATACTTCGTTTTTTTATGAAAGTTGCATCTTTTCCTAGTTTCAATCTTATTTTCATATTTCTTCATTCAAACTTAGCTTAATAAATGCCTAGAGATCATCCTACTAAGAAGATCCAACAAAAAGTTTCACAGTTTAATAATAGAAATCATTATTTGGACAATTGTTGGTGGTATTACCCTTATTACCAACAACTATTTGCACTTATAATAATAATCATTTTTCAAAAAGTCATAATTACATTTGGACCTATAAGCATCATTTAGATATTGATCACAAAAAATGTATACAATCAAAATATGAGAGTCTTTGAAAGCCTTGAGTTGATTTAAATATACTTTAGAGACAATTTACTTGAAAGATTTATAACTTATTCACACAACATTTTGATATGTGACGTAGGCATGTTTGTTTATAATATAATATACAACATCTCTAAGGTGACATTTTTCAATGCACATTAAGAAGAAGAAAATAGTACAATCCTCAGGGGAAACAATTGCAAGAGGACAAAGGGATTGCAAATTCCATTAGCAATTAAACTAAGGTAGAAACACCCATTAGCGTTCCTGCTCCCATTCATATACCTTAGACTATCACTAAATCTGTTCCTAAACTTTTCATTAATGTGTTCTTGAAATGCTTGGCTCTGATTTGCTAATGCCTTTGGAGGACACATACCTAACTCTCATTTGTTAACTACTGATTTTTGTTGATTTTGGTTTAGGGTCCACCTATGTGACAATTTCAGTAGTCTAGGGAGCCGTCTCTTTGAAAAATCATAGAAATTACATACCACATCCAAAAAATCTATTTTTTCTTTTGAATATTCATCATTTTCACTTGTTAATACTACAAAAATATTAATTTTAGGAAAAGTTGCCACCAACTGTGCTTCCACCTTATAGACTTTGATTTGACATTTTGACATCTTGGACATCTTGCAAAAGTAGTGATTCTTTGTAAGTGCAGTATTGATGTTTTACATGTTTTTGAGTGCTTTCAGCTGAAAGGACGACTCTTGCAAAATTGGGACGCATCATGTCATTGCGCCGATAGCTTCAATTCTAAGCTAAGCTAAGCTAAGAGCCTGCACTGCTATCCCTTCTGCATCAAGCTTGGCGGACACAACGTCGCAACACCCAAAGACTACAAATGGGTAGTCTTGCTAAGTTTCAGGTCCTTGATCAACACTCAAACTGAGTATACATTCGGAAGCTGAGCATTTAAAGAATTTCGGATTCTCTTCACATTGGCTTGTGGGCTCAGTTGCTGATACAGGCAACGCTAAGGATTCGCAAGTTCGAATTTAGGTTAGAAGCTCAGGCAAGCAACTGATCATCTTTTGGCAGAAATTCTGACTGCATTTTGTTCCGGCTTAGAGTTCATCGTATATAAGTGACGACGGCTCTTAAGTCCAATGTTGTTTAAATTGATGCTCAGGTTGATAAGTCAATGAATTAACATTAGGATCTTTGAGCTCCAATTTGGGCTCCGTTATGAGCTTCTTATCTTGTTTTTCCACCCTTGAGAAAATTTCGTTTCGATTTCCTTTCGATTTGCGAATTTCTTCGAGTTCTGGTGCAATGAAGAGAAGAGTATTCAATTTTCTGAACATCTTAGTTCCGGAGAGAGTCTGGAAGACAACGCAATCTGTGTTAGGGTTTTAGCTTCTACCGGAATCGGTTTGTGGAATTTTAGCGGGCACAGAGCTTGCATTTGGAATCGATTTTAGCCTTTCTGGCAAGGAATTTTTTTGTGATTAAGGAATTGGATTTCTGTCCTGCATTTTCATGGGATATCAATCACTGTCAAGCTCGGGCCAGTACTTCAATTGAGTGCTGCGACATTACTATAGTTTTGAGAAATTTCGACCTCGCTCGCAGTGTCGTGGACGGGAATTAGCGAAGGATCATTGATTTAGTAGAGAGCTGGTTTCCAGGGAGGTATTTGAGGGTTGATGACGAAGGTTTTCAGCGGCGTTGTTTTTTCTCCTTGAAAGCGGAAAGTCATTGAATGTCCGAAAGCCTGTCTGCGATTATAAATTCTTGCACAGAAGTATCTGAATATGCTCATTGACTTCCACTTATGGAGGTAAACCTACTGTATCATTTGAATAAGACGACTAATATATTTGCCGTCTTGCAGAAGTGATACACGAAGTTTACCTTCATCGCAAGCATCTTCAAATTTTCGAGCCATTATTCAATATTAATTTACTTCTACGTTGCATTGCAAATTCATCACTCAAGTTCCACAGCAAAGGTATGTTTTTGATTGGCTATATGCAATTTCTGCTTTCTTTGCTAGTTTGCAATGTATTAAGTAAACTAGAATCCATGTCCTTTCAATTGATGTTAAGTCAACTAACACTAGGATCTTTTGAGGTTCAGGCATGTCTAGGTTGAAGATCCCAGCCATGGCCTTGGAGCCTGGTCTTTAGGGAACTTTGCCCAAGGAGCTCTTGCACCTTGTGTTTGCTTATCTTCCTGTAGCTGGAATAGGTCATATTCGAGTTCTTTCTAAGAAATGGAAGAGGAACGTGGATTGCAAAGACTCGGACTTCAACCAAGTCTTCGATGCAACAGCTCATCTCAACATGTTTGCTCTCCTCTCTTGTCCATATTATGGTGCAAAGCCAGTACTTGGTAACATCTATGATGTGCAAGCAGATAAATGGCATGGTTATGAAGCTGGCAGGATTCTTAGGTTGGATGGAGTTGATGGGGGATTAGTGTGTTGTGTTTCAAAACGGAGGTGGTTCCTTAATGGCAAGCCTGGGTTAGTCATTATGATAAATCCTTTAACAACACATAAGACGCTACTCCCTCCTTTGTTGGAGTGTATGGAGGCCAAAAAATCCAACATTCCGGCCATGTTTACAATGATATATATGGTGAAGGTCACTGTGGACAAGAAAACCAAGGAGTATAAAGTTTTTGTTGTGAGCGCCATCAGGAGCAATATTGAAAATGGTGTCCGAGGTTTCTTTGCCACAGTCTATGACTCCCACGTCAAAGAGTGGATTGTCGTGGAAGCAACACAGGGTCGCATCATTGCGTGGGATTATTTAAGTTACGACTGTGGCTTTGAGATTCCCAGTGGCCTCTGCGTGTACAATTGTGCAGATGGAACATTGCAGCACTTCGATGGAACCAATATTGCACCAGGACTCCAGGTGGAACGAGGTTGTTGGGTGCTCATTGAAGACCATCTGTTTGTGTTGCACAAAGAGACATCTCCAGGTCCTGCAGATTTATTGGAGGATGGTGCACGTATGCTATAAAAGTATTGCATATCCGAGTTTCATCTCCCAGAGAAGACAACTGCTTGGGTGAAATTCAGAGTGTACAGCTGTGACCCTTGCAAGTGCTTCCGTGACTCACCACAAGATGTTATCAATTCAAAACTTTGGGGTTGCAACGGGTTTTTACTTGTATATGGTGTTGGTTTTGAGCGGGCTTGGCTATTCAATTTGTCAACTTGTGAGTGGCGCGAACTTCCAGCCTTTGGAGAGCCTTTTCATCCCAGTGTGATGTGCGAGATTAGTTGGAGTGCTATTGCTTAGGGCAAAACGAATGAGCAATGTATAGATCTTCATACACTTGGTCCTTAATTTCTTGGTACTTGTGATTTTCTGTAGATGGGTGCAAAGAAATTTGCTGTGAACTTTTGCCCTTATGCACAGAGATCAGTTTGAAATTCTGCCTCGACCGTTTTGGCTTTAAGTAAAGCGAGAGAATTGCAGATTTTTGAAACATTCTTGAAGAACTGTCTCAACTCCCTTAGCAAATAATCTTCTTGAATGTGCAACATCTTGAGCTCATCTCATGTGAGACACAGCGCAGAGAACACCAGTGTTAGTAATGCTGGTGGCATGCAAGCTGGTACCTTGGCTGCAAAGACTGGGTACTTTGCGTCCCCGAACGCAAACATGTTTTAGTTTTTTCTTGATGTCCAATTGCCTCGATTTCCAGTTTTCCAACTCTGGATCGGAGTGACCTAACCGCGCATGCTTATGTCCCTGAATTCCTGTCTGCTATTGATTGAAAGATCCTTGCAGTGCAATATGAGATAACTAAACGATGATCCAGGTCTGACTGCATGATATGACGAGAGCTAGTGAGGATATTACTTACCGGGTGTATCAGCTTGAGCACGTACGCCTTACCAGTGGGAGATCGAGTACGTTGCGAGTAATATATCGACGTGAATGGCATGGAAACAAACGTGAAGCTGCAGCTGGACCGAGCCGTCCAGGGCGAATTGGAATGGAGCTTCCCCGAGTAGCACGCCCACGGCTGCTGGGTAGCCCCCTGGAGGCGAACAGTTCCCTGGAAACCAAATGGCTGCTGGTCGAGCACGTGCTGGGCGTGCGGGACGACCCGAAATGCGAATCCTTTTTGCGCTGCATCCGCGGTTAGCAGCGCACACTGGGAAGTACGCGCCCGCGCCCACGGGCGACATCAGCACCATCGAATGCTACATCGCCTTGAAGGCTTTCCGGGTGAGCGCCCCCGAGTCCAACATGGTCGCCACGAAACACTTGATCCTGTCGCAAGGTGGAATTTCGCACAATTTTCGCATGTTCAGCAAGCTTTGTCTGGCCATGGTGGGCGAGTGGTCCTGGGACGACATACCATGCTTGGCTCCCGAGTTCATGTTCCTGCCGTACTAGGCACCCATCAGCATCTACCATTTCAGCTACTCGGCGCGCTCCATCCTCGTTCCCTCACTTGTGATCTCCTCGCACCGCCTGGTGCATCCTCTCCGCCTAACAGCGCCTGCCGCGAGCTTCATGACGAGTCCACGCGGGATGCAGTTCCTGTGCCTGCTGCAGCGAGCGCCACCATGGCGGACCGATTCTTCTGCCACTTTGATAGAGTATTGCAATGGTATGCGAAGCATAACCCTGTCAAGCCCGGTAGTGAAGCGGCCATCGACAATTGCATGCATGGCGGCTAGGATTCTGAAGCGGCAGGAAGTGGATGCGCTCACACCAGCGTGGTTCTTCTCCCGCGTCGCGTTGGGCGCAAAGAAGTATGACCTCCGGCGCGCATCACGTTCTCCAGAGGGCACTCCTTGCCTTTGACTCCGAAGAGCAAGCCACGAAAACTGACAACGGCATGAGCATCGTTCAACCCGGCACTTCCCCGACGTGGGACACGGTGCTCATGCAGCTGGGATTGCTCGACTGCGGCGTGGAAGTTCGCGACCCGCGGTTCGCGCGGTCAGTCGAGTACCTTCTCTCCAAGGAGGTTCGCACGCGCGGCGAATGGGGCCTGAAGGTGCCTTCCAGTGTCGTCTCCAGTGACTGGCACTTCTACCACGAGAATGAGCTCTATCCGGATGTAGACCATACGGCGGTGGCCTTGATGGTCCTCGCGCGCTCCCTTTCCCGCGGCTACCCGGACCCAAATGGCAAAGTGGCGGCCGCGTTGGATCGCGGCTTGGGCTGGGTAGCGGCCATGGTGTGCCACGACAGCGGCTGGAGCGCGTTCGACAAAGACAACACGTCCACGTTCGTCACCTTCATCCTCTTCAGCGACTTCAGAGAGGCTCTCGACTCGCCGTCCGTGAACGTGACGGGGCACGTCGTGGAGGCACTGTGCTGTCTGCGGCAAACCATGAAGGACCCATTAGTGAAGAAGGCGGTGAGCTACTTACGCGCCTAGCAGGAGGACGACGGCAGTTGGTTCGGCCGCTGGGGCGTGAACCACTCTAAGGCGTGGCGCCGTGTTGCAGGTGCTTCAAGTAGTCGCTGAGTATATGAACGCCGACCATGTGTACAAGACCTGTTGTTGCGTAGAGGCTCATCAGAACGACGACGGCGGCTGGGACGTGCGCGTTGTCCGTACGTGGACATCAAGCTGTGCGGCGTCGGAACCAACACGGCCTCCCAAACCGGGTGAGCGCTCATGGGGCTCCTCGTGGCGGCAAACTCTAGCCATGCAATTCATCAACGTCTCGAAGTATCACAATGTGATTCGTAAGGGCGTGAAGTATATCATGAGCTCGCAAACAGGCCCAGGATCCTGGAGTGACGGCGGGCACTTCACGGGCGTCGGCTTCCCCGGGTACACGCAGGGCCCTTTCATCAATCTGCGCACTACGAGCTCCACGCTGCCGTAAGGGATGGAGCTCAGTCGTGCATTCATGCTGCGATACCACATGTACCAGCACTACTTCCCGCTCATGGCTTTGGGACTTTGATCAGTTGAAGCTCGATTTTGGTGAACCAGTGAAGCCCGTGACCAGTTGAGACACAAAAATCAAAATAGTGCAATCCATTGGTACCTGACGAGAAGTACAAGTCTCTTCGTTCAGGATCCTGTTCAATGTTGTGCGAGTGACACCAATGACAGATTCCATGCCGGCTCCTCTGTACATTACTTGAAATAAGAGCTTCGATTGGCAAAGTTCGGGACTTATTTGTTTGTTAATCAAGCTTGTTTGCATGATGGTGCTTCTAAGTTAGATGCAATTGGAAGCTCATTTCTGGCAGAGAAAGAACACGATTTCTGGAGTGTGGAGACTCGCAGGTTCATATCTTTTCTGTTTTAGGAAACAACGGGGAAGGAAGCCCAATCACCCCAAGGGAAGCATCAGTGCAATTCCATTTCCTTACAACACGGAAACTCAAACCTCCGTCGTCCTAGAGCTTTGGATTGATAAATTTGTCCCTGCTAAATTTGAACCAACTTGTCATTATATGTACTTTAGGTTGCCCAATCAAAAGTGAAATTAATTTTTTGTTGACTTTTTTTCATTTATGAGGTTTTGGCGTCTTCTCTTTCAAACTTCAAAGTGTCTGATTTTCCTCGTGGATCAGGCCCTCAGACCTCGTCAGCTTCTCAGGCATGGTTCCGGTCTTGCGGAGGTTGGCTTTGTTTTTGAAAGATTGTTTTTGCCATAGTGCAATACTCCTCGCATTGGCAGGTTTAGACGACGCCATACCCTCAACAGAACTAGTGTAGCCCTGTGCCGATGCCACAGCCAAAACAAAAGCAGAAGTAATTTTCTAGTTATTAAAGCCATAGTAAAAAATTTGAAATTCAATAACTTTTGCATCGTATGCCCAAACGCCACAAAACAAAGCCCGTGCACCCCTCCCTGCGGAGAGCTTTTCGATGGTACAAAGCACACGGCCGGAATCAAAGTAAAAGTAATTTTCTAATTTTTTGATCCATAAATACTTCAAAATTCAATAACTTTTGCTTGGTAGGTCCGAACGCCACGAAACCAAGCCCGTGGACCCCTCCTTGCCGAGAGCTTTCCAATGTACCAAGCACGTGGCCGGGGATGCACGGTTTGGGAGATCTCAACGTCACAAACAAACAAAACAAAACAAAACAAATAAACATCCAAACTTAAGGTATGGATGTAAAGAGCCTGCAACGTACTTGCGCAGTGTCGTCAGATGAGTGTTCAAAAACATTTAAAACATTGAACTGATATTTCATTAATTTGGTGGTATTCCACAAACTTGGCATTTACACGCTTAGACCGAGGCTTGAAATCTTACCTGTCCTAGAAACGAATGGAAAAATGGCGTATGGAATACTGTCATTTTAACAAAATTTCCCATATTGTAGAAGAATGTAGCTGTCACCTGAAGGAATTGGGTTGTACGAAATATAGATAGAGTATTGTGAGTATATTTGAAATTCTGAACAAATACTTTGTTGTGTGCATGTGCATGAGGAGCACCAAAAAAGCTCTGAGCTCTTTTTCTGATTGAGTTGACTTAGCCATGTATGTAGGAGCCTATTCATGTCGTTCATTATCATGGAACTGGAGCTCTTTCTGTTCTGGACGTTGTCCATATTGTTACATTCTAATCACCCCCCTGAGGCGTGAAAAACAAGCATTAGATGAGATTCGGGGGTCTTGGAGGGCCGTTTCAAGCCCGTTCCCTGACCTGGCCACATTCAATGAACGCCGATACAGGTGTGTCAGAAAAAAAAAATTTCAAAAAAAAAAAAGAAAATTGTTTTTTTACCAAAATATCATTTTAAGCAAAAAAAAAATTCAAAAAAAGAAAAGAAAATTATTTTTTTACCAAAATATCATTTTAAGCAAATTTTTTTTTAATGACATGGCAGTCGCTGTGCCACGTCAACCAACTGCTACAGCTGCGTTCTCGCAGTTTGTGAATGCAACAGAACGCAGGGGAACTCGGGGCCCTCTAAGATCCCCAAATCTCATCTAATGAGAGAAATAGCCTCGCCCAAATTTCATAAGAGTAAGGTAGGAGGTCCATAAACTTGGCTTAGACTCTTAAAGGATCTTCTATTTAATCAATGCAACGGTACATTTTGCTTTCTCATTGCACCAACAATGTACAATTTTAGTGTACATTTTAGGAGGTGGACACTTTCAATGACCATTGCATTTGTACTTCAAAATCTGATAACTAATTCTATGAAGTTTCTAGAAAAAAATGATCTGACTTGGGTTAAATGCCAACTCTATTTGTCTTTCAAGGAAAATTTACTAAAAATTTAACTTCTCCAAAATTAATTTTTAGTTCTTAAATGGACACTTTATGGGCCTCCTACCTTAATTGACAGTGGTTTGAATTTTAATAGCAAGACTATTGGAGTTAATTCTAAAGCAATAATATCTGATTGGGACCCATATCTAAAACCATCAAATGTAGGATATCTATTACAAAATATAAGTACACCAAAAAAAATCTAAATGAACATTTGAACATGAGTCCTACTGCTAAATGCCTAAATTGTCTAGTACATTTTTGCATGACTTTATTGAATAGAAATTCAAAAAGGGGATTCAAAATTCTCTTAGCAAACATTTTTTGGACACCAAATGATGAAATGCCATTTCTGATGCATCTTCTCAAAAGTTGATTTTAAGAACCAAGTTTAATCAAACTTGCAAGAATAAGATTTGAAATTTACAAATAATTGGTACTTACTATTCATTCCCACAACCATAGTTCTATTTATTCAAAACCATTTAATTCATAGATTAGTCCATTTTGGTGAATTTCATATTGTAAGACTTGTAACCTTATACTTACATCTAATTGTCAAATGTTTTTAAACTTAAGTCTTACAAATTCAATTTTGTCTAAATGTTTAGCTTCTATTCATGGGAGCCTAGGATCCATTATGGATTTACCAATTTCAACCCCTTTAAAAGTCTACTTTATTCACATGGTATTCACAAAATGCTAACTAAGAGACTATGGATTTTTCTTTGAGTTTCAATATGGTTTAACAAAAAAACTAAATAGTTCAATGCTAAAAACCATGCTCAAATATGCATTTGGACAATTTTATGTACAATACATTAGGAAGCCACAAGTATTGAACAAAGAACTTCAATTTCATAAAAAATTGGCATATTCCATGACTCTGGCACTTTTTTGGCCATGTGGTCCAAAGTAAATTTTGGCCTAAATTTCTAAAGATGTCCTAGTTTTTAGAATATTGTGTCACAACTTCTGGCTCTAAAATTGGCATTAAATGAATTAAGTTTCAAGTGTGATGATGTTAACGGTTTAAAACCAAATTTTTGTTAAAATGGTAGTATTCCACAAACTTGTCTCTTTTTACGTTTAGACCATGTAGTCTGAAATTTATACTATACCTAGACTTTAGAGCAAAACTTTAAAACTAAAGAAGGAAATGAATGCAAAAACGGCTTATGGACTAATACCGCCATTTTTATAAAATTTTCCATCTAAGTAACAAGCATACTAATGGAGTTGGTGAAGAACCACAATAGCACCTTAGAATACCTTTTGAGCTGGGCCATAGTAGTAAAATTTTGCACTTGGCGGTAAATTAATATATCGCAATATTTATTTTGGTTTTATATTAGAAAAAAACAAGGCCTTTGGAGGGTTGCTCCAAAGCCTTCTAAGAGCCTACAGATTCCCTTTTTTTTTAATTTAAACATTTTTTTCCTTGTACTTACTCACTTTATATCAAGTTGCTAGATGTTTGGCAGTGGCTCAAAAATCAAGTACAAAATGTTAAAAATCAGGGTTAAGATACTCTAATGCACCTTAACCTTGATTTTTTTAACATTTTGTATTCAAATGCACTTTGCACTCAAATAAAATTGAGCAAAAAAAAAGAAATGTCCAAAAATAGTCCAATGACCATCTAGGCATCTACCATCAATTTTTTTTCTTTCATTGCAATATAAATGATATACTTCATTGACATTTAGTGAATATGAAAGGTGAAGAGGTTGCTTTTATAGAGAAATGAATTATCTACCACAAATCTACAAAGGTTATGAGATAATTTGAAGATAGTTCATTCATTGTCAAATAAGTGAAGATACATATCCCACATGATTACATGAGTTGTAAACCCTATCACTATTGTACCGTACTTGCATAAAGAGCTCTTTTTTTCATCTTCTAACTCACAAAATTAAATAAGTGGCTCTTGAAACAAGTTAAGTTCAATTTGGCTTATTTGAAACAATTTATTTGAAGTCAAATTAAATCCAATTAAGTTAAATTAAGTGTCTTAATTAGGTTTAATTTGACTCAATAAAAACCATTGTCAATTAAATATTGGTTGTACCATTAACCCCTAAAGGTTTTTGACTATGTTTTCACCAAAACCGCTCCAAACTGCCATTTCTAATACAAATACCAAATTTTAGAAAAAAAAACATTTTTGAACACATGTAACCGTAGGATCTTGTAGTACATTGGTTCAAAAAGATGTGGAAAAAATTTCAGAATTTTCCACCATATAGATTGCAAGATAACAGCGTTTGAATTGACAAAAATCCTTTTTTAATCACTGCAAAAATTCGAGCAGCTGCCCTTCACAAGGTCACATTTGTATGAAAAAATGTCCAAAATGGTGGTTACTCTTTGGTTTTGTTCTTCAAAGCAAGTTGGCTACATGCTTAAAAATTTTCAGATCATTTGGAATCGTACAACATATAGGAAAATAATAGTAAGCAGAAAGAGATAGAAAATGACTCAAAATACTAAATTGTCAAGAATTTAATTATGGAATTGAAAAAGGCCAATTCCAGCGGTTGTAATGTTGTAATAAACAATATACATCCAATGTTTTTTGTTTTATTCAAAAATATTGAAAATTGAGTTAGAAAAAGGACTTCAGAGTTTATTTTAGAGTAGAGATTCTATAACTACCTTCCAACTAAGAATTCTCATAATTTTTGACTCGTGAATCCAAATGGAATGATTCAAAGCTTTCCAAGTATATATAAATCTACAAAACCAATTTCAAATTATAATTTTTCAAAAAAGTGTTTTTTAAAGAATTTTTTTGAGCTGCCCGGGCTACCCGCCAAACGCGGAAAATTACATATCACGCAATAACTTTTTACCCATAAAGTCAAAAGTTATGAAAATTGTTGGGCCTTGGAGCTACTCCTCGGGTACATCTTGTTTGAAAATTTCAAAGAAAAAAAATTAAAATTTCCATTCGTAGTGAGCTGCCCAAAATTGCTATGTTGCCAAAAAATGGTATTTGGTCCTTTAGGGGTTAAACACTTCAAATACATTTTATAGTCGCAAAAATGATCATGACCTAACTATTTTTGCAAAAGTCAACCAAGTTGACAATTCACTTCAAATCCTTAACCTCCCTACCCACATTTAGATAACCATTAGAGAAAAATTCAGCCCATTACAGGGTTGTCCAAAGTTGACATGCCATGCTATTCTTTGCATGGCCTGTCAACTTTGAAATTGCTCTTGGTGAGCAGTCAGAGTCTCTGACTGCTCGCCGGAGCAATCAAGTCTCGTAGAATTTTATTTTTATTTTTATAATTTTATAATTTTTATAATTTTTTTTTTAATAATTTTTTATTCGGAATTTTTGGTAGCTGCCACTGCTGCTGCAATTTCAGCAGGGCCGAAATAGGGAGAAAACAAATTTCTTAGCAAAATAAAAGCAAATTTCAGGGTACCTCGGAGGGCTGTGGAGCAGCCCTCTGGAGGCCTGAAATTTCCTCCAATGCTTGGTTTGGCACTCTGGAGCAGCCCTCCAAAGGTTTGAAATTTCGTCAAATGAAACGGTCAAAATGTAGATTAAAAATTCTGGAAGGAGCGGAGAAAAGATAGATTTCTTGTTGCTGGTCGATGACAACATACGCTGGTACCTCTCGAAGGATCAGCCCCAAATGAATGGATGAAGTAAGTGTTGAACTAGTAGCCTGTCAGTAAATTTTAAGCAAAATCTAACTGGGCGAAAGCTGGGCGGCCTTCAGTTGTGTCCTCTTATCTGGGATCACATGGATATTATCCTGGTTCCCTTACCGACGGAAATATCGAATGTTTTAGCACGCACTAGGGAAACGGTAATCAGGGAGAATTTGTGCCACTGAATTCCCTTATCATAGTGGAAGCAGACCGAGGACTGAACGCACTCAAACAAGGATTGCAACCGTAAACCTGGCAATCGTAATCCAGGAACCAAAGAAATCCTCTCTCTGAATGACAGACCATCTCAAAAACAGTATTAAAAAATTTAAATCGTAAAATCAAGGCCCTGTCAACAGACACACAATGTGAAATGAATAATAATGGTCCCTTGTGAAGCATGAATTGGACGTCTGAATTCACTGACTCGAACCCATGCCAGGCGCATCAGAGATCGAAACTGTATAATCACATCGAACTTATTACATAGTGTCTGGATTCAAATAGCAATTGATAGAACAATTCAAGTGATGCCGGCACACGCAGAGACAATAAATCTAGTTCTACAATCTCCGTCAAACGTACTCCTGAAGCAGCTGCTCTTTCATCAAGACGACATTCCAATCTCTATTTCAGTTCCAAAAGAATATGATATTGTACACGCACATCTGTCGGGTCATACACAGCTAGACTACGCAAACTTCTGGTCCTATCTCACAACCGAAGTTTACTGATTTCAATTCTAGACAGGTCTATCAAATTCCCAAACTGTCTCGAAGGTCCCGGACTCCTGTTAGTGAGAAACCCATCCACGGACGCCCGACCTCGCAAAACGGGGGAATAATGACGTCCCGAGCTATGCTTCGACGCAGAGCTGTGTCTTCCTTTAGAAACTGCAACCGGCTCCAGAAACATTTCATCACCCGCACGCTCACACGGAGGCTCATGCCAAGCCGACTCCCGAGGGCCATTGAGCTTGGACGACGACGCGGAACTCGACTGTCGTCCCCACCCTGTCGGTGAATCCACAACCTGTCGAGTAGAGGGATGTAGACCATCGCTCAACGTCCTCGCCACATGGGCATCTTCACAGCTCCGAAGCTCAGCAGTATCCTCCGCGTCCATGATGGAAAGAAGCACGTTGGCCATGATCTGCGTGTTGGAGTGCTTGTCGACGAATGAACGGCGACCATGGCCCGGGACAGTCGTCGACACGGATGATGATGAACCTGAGGAGGAGGACTGCGCGGAAGAACTGGGGCTGCGAGAACTGGCGCCCGAGCTGGTGCCCGAGTAGGAGTCCGAGCTAGTGGCTATGGAGGCGGGTGCAGGAGAAGGAGCTGCAATAACGTTACATTTTTTTTCATGGTAAGCGAAGAACCAACACCTCGGCATGCGGTACGCCCAGGGAGTATTACTAAGATTCACGGACACAGTTGCACAGAGCTACGCTCAGTCTGTAAGCGATCCTGGAAAGCGGTCCTGGAAACTGTGAATGCAGAATGGTAGCACAAATGATGCAAGCACGGAAGTAATCAGAAGAGAATGACGGTTTACGTGAAGCTACAAATCGAATGAAGAGAGTCTGCATGGAGGCTGGTATGACCGTATGAGTGTAGTTCCAGGAGACAGAAGTTCAGGGAAGAAGAAGAAGGTCGGCGTAGAGCACCTTACAGCTAGCCACTAGAGAAGTACTCAAATATTTTTTTAAATATCGTGTTCAATTCCGAGCGCCAAACTCGTGCCGTCCAAGTGCTCAAAAAGCTCTGAAAATTAGGCCAGGTGTGGTTGCGACTGCAAGCTGCGCCAATTTCAGTACGTGAAATCCGCCGCCATCTTCCCTCACTTGCGAATATGTGAGGCGAAGAGTGAGGAGTTCCGAACGTAGCTTTATCCTTCTCCGGAGCCCAAATTTAAACTGGTGGCGTTCGGGCGTTTCATTGGCTGCACTGACGAAAAGGAGAAGGCTTTACTCCAGTGTACAAGTCTTTATTTGGTGTATCTATTATCTAGCGCTCGTTCTGTGATTGACATTGATCGACCCTGTTCAGTGTATGTTCTTTCATTAGTACTTGCAGGGGAAGCGTTCGTTTCATTCCCCAAAACATATCTTGTTGGAGTGCCGTCGACCCACTGATCGATATGGAGGTTGCAATGGGATTGGAGTTACATATTGACTTCGGAAAGGCAGATATCGCGGATGTCAGAACGGTACTACTGTAGCTGGTTCGTTTCTGTATTGCCCTAGATTGGCAGTCTGAAACTCATCCAGACGGTGGAGGTAGCAGTGCTGATGGATCCTTTGGGTGATGGCGATATGATATCATCATTTCAAAAAGAGTTAATCGTAAAGTGAACCCCAGTTTGTCGAAGGGATATCAGAGGAAGATTTAACTAGTAAGAGTAGTGCAAAATAAACACACCACCAAACTCCATTAGACCAAGTTTGGGGGCTTCCAGGAGGTTCCTTGTGTATTTTTCTCAAACTTGGGCTCCTTGTCCCTCATTGCACACACTGACTTTATGATTAACATAACATTCATTATGAAAAAAGCTTTCACTAGTTAAAAATAGGAAAAAATTAAATAAACAAACGAGTAAACAAAGTAAAAATTGGTCATTTGTAATAATTCTATGAAGATGGTCATTCACTAAAAGAATTGTCAAAATAATATTTTATGTATCTTGAAATGTAAGAAGAAAGAAGTTCTCTTTGTGGACTTCTATACAATAAAAAAATTTAAATACTTTTAGAATTCCTTCCTTACATAGTTATAAGTCTACTAGAAGACCATCCCCTCCAAATTTCAACTCCAAATTCTTTTTGGGGGGCACTAAATAGTACGAAAATCTTCCAAATTAGCAAATGTGACATGACATTGGGGGTTCTTTTTGGATAGTAAAGCATTTTTGAAAATTGCATAAAAAAAATAGGCAAGGTGTCTAATGGTCATGAGCACTTTTTCTATAAATCTTAAGTCATTGGATCTAGAATGAAGAAGTTATGCCCAAAAAACAAATCAGCATGCAGGATGTGACTTAAAATAGTACAAATTATTACAAGAAATCTGAACCCTACGGAGCGCCGTTTGACTTTTGGCGGATGTGCAGTTACAAGGAAAATATATATATATTTTTTTTTTATGTATTTATTTTTTCCATTTTTTTTTCCATTTTTTTTCCATTTTTTTTTAATCGAAAGTCAAACGGGGCATACACAGTAACTGCTCACCTTATATATTCCATAAATTCAATTTTCATCCACAATCTGGTGATTTCATCCAAGATTTTCTTTTTATTTGAAGTTTTCTGGCAATTTCCCACCTTTTAGTACCATTTTTTTCTATAGACGTGGTGCTAGGCCATAAAACTTGGTGCAATTTTGCACCAAATTGCTAGAAAAAAAAACACTGGTCAAAGTATCTATTTTCTGGCAATTCTACACTTTTCTAGTTGCCCATCTAGTTCTCCTACTTAGAGAATTATTTTGTGCTTTTCCTTCATAGAATACTTCTTTTTACAAGTATATGCAATATACATTGTTCATATTTTTAATATTTAAAAAATTTATTTTTTCTAATTTTACAGTGCTCCCAGAAAAAAGGATGAAAAGTTGAAAACAGCCAAAGTGGAACAAAAACAGACACTCTTTCTTGCAACAATCCTTTTCAAAAAATCAAACATCAAAGTATTGATTTTTGGTATTTTCTATCTCTCTTTTTCTTTGTTTAATTTTTAGAAATAAATTTTTTGTACATATTATTTTGAACGCTTTCTAAATTTTCCATATTTTTTTATTTTTAAAAATTTTGTTCCAAAAGTCATATATATAATTAAGTAAAATAGACTATTTTAGGTGTTTCAAAACAAAAACGGCAAGAATTTCTTGCAACGATCCTTGTAGAAATAGGTATGATACATGTACATTCCAACCTACAATAATTTAATATCTTGTTTAATATATTAGTCTAAATAATGTGACAATGGTAGATAAGTGTCACATTCACAAGCAGTGAAAAGATAAATCAATATAGGTCTATAATCCCTTAGCAAAGTTAGCACCTCAATCTTTTCTTCAATTTTTGAATATTTTGCTTATGTCTTTATAAATATACATTATTTATCTCAATTTTATAAAATTCAATCATATAGAAATTGTGATTTTTAAGAATTCAAGAATTGGTTAATATCTTATTTAGATGAATGAAGACTTCTGTCATTATATGCTTATTGAAAATGCCCTTCAAACCTCTTTGTTTATTGTCAAGGATTGGAATGTTGGAGTGCCAAGAGATTAATCTTGAAGCAATGGGATATATAAAGAGTAGAAACCATCAAAACTATTTGTTGTACATTAAGCAATAGTCAGCTTAACTAGATTTTTTTTCTTCAAAAAATATAATAATTATTATACTATTGTATTTTGTGGTAGCCTAACTGGGAAAAAAAAATTAAATATAGATACCAATTTTTTTATAATTATTATTTAAAAAAATCAAAAGATGGAAAAAAATGAATCTTGTGAATTTAAATAAGAAAAAAGTCAATTACAAATCACAAATTTAATGAATTATTTGGCCAAAATATCGACCTTACTGATTAGGTGTAAATGTGTGATATATTAGAAATATGTAAATGAATTGGAAACTTTGACCATATAATTTGTAATATTATAATATTTAAAGCCAAAAAATATTTTTTTGTACCTTGCCATGATACTATAATAGGCTTAATCCTTAAGAGTTCTTAGTAGGGAAGTAATGGAATTTTGAAGGTTTTGAGACAAAATTTAGATTTTGTTTAGAAATTTTTTTTGGCAACAAATCTTTATTTTTGAAATTTTTTTTTTTTCTTATTCATAAGTGGACTAATTAGAGGAAGTGATTTAGAACCTTGCACACAACTTAAACAAATTGATAATAGTCTCGAAAATCAAGTTGAAAATTTATAGAATAAATCTAGCAATTCTAGCCAAAATAAACTAATTTTTTTTATTGAATATATGGATCTATTTGATTTACACAAAAACTAATTACTTATGGCTTTGATATAGAATTAAATTATCATAATCTCAATGGTGGGATGTTTAAGTAAGCCATATGCACCTTGTGTATCTTTTTTGGTATGAAAATTGTAAGAATTGAATTCAAAATAAACTTAAGATGTATTTTTTTCCTAATGACCTTCAATACAAAATCCTTTATATCTTTTACCTCATTTATAATAATTATAGAATAAATCATAGCTTTATTTTTCTCAACAAATTTGTGTCATACTCTTGGAGCAGGCACTCTTTGAATTTCTTAGTAACCATGTGCGTCCGAGGGATATAAATAACATTCTTGAAATAGAAATAACTAAAAATGTATTTAAGATATTTAAAAAATATTCTTTCATGTGATTTTCACTTCCTTTGATTTACTTATAAAACTTTTAAATTTTTGGTTGCAAAGTATAAGTGGCTTCTTTTGTTTAGACTTATCTAATTTTTGATGACCTAAGTTGTAGATCTTCTTAATTCATCTTCAACAAAAAATATTCATATGGATGAAAAAGAATTAAACAAATGAAAAACTATTCAACTTGATTGTAGTTGAGAGAATACAAAATAAAGCAAAATTAGAGTGTTAAATTTTATATATTCTAAATTATGTAATATAAGTTTATAAGTTTATATTGAAATTAATCTATAAATAGTTATCTACAAAGATACCTTGTTGCCATATCTATGTTTGGTTGCTACATGTATAAAAATGGACTCCATTAACGTTTGAAGTTGTTACTTTGCATTTCTAAACTGCTTTGTGGAATCAAGAAGATTGAAATGAATCTTGTGAAGACCTTTGTGGTTTAATCTTTGCAATTCAATTAGAATTCATTTGAGGTCTTGGAGACCTTTGATTACAATACATTGTGCTCCACAGCCATCCGAGGTACCCTGAAATTTAATTTTTTTTGGCTCAAAAATTCGTTTTTTCCCTATTTCCGCGTAGCACTTTCTGTTGTGACAGTGGCACAAGAACCGAAATTTGCGAATAAAAAATTAATAATAATAATAATAATTTTTTTAATCTTTAAAAAAATTTAAAAGAATAAAAAATAAAAAAATTCTGCGAAATCTGACTACTCTGGCGAGCAGTCAACCACTCTGACTGCTCGCAGGAGCAATCGGCTAGAATGACAGACCAAGCTTTTTAATAACTTGGTTTGTTACTTCGGAGCAGCCCTCCGGAGGGCTGATATTTCTTCTAATGGTCACTTTTTACTAATAAAACCCTTGATTTTAAACTTGTCTATGTATTATAGGTTAGTATACATAGAAGTATTTTATATACAATGTCATTGTAGAAGCTCTTAAATCCTTTTTATTCTTATAGCATCAAAGGTTATATATATATAAAGCATTCATTCTCTTCAAAGTCAATGTTCATTTGCTTAAAAGCATTTAGAAAGGTGGTGATGGACATTCTTGTTACCTATTATAAAATTTTAATGGCTGCTTATAGATGACTACTATATTTTATTAAAAATAAAAAATAACCAAGGATCCAAATGTTTATTTATTTTTGAATTTCTCTATAGAAATTTGAATACTTCACATTATGCCATATAGATACCTTTATGAAAAGCTGTGAAAATCTAAAAAGCTTTTAGAAATTCAAATTTATTGATGCTTTATAAAATCCATGTCTAAAATCTCTTCTTTAATGTAAGCTTCAAAAAGTTTAGGTCATCATATAGTACGACATATCTAGTTCTGCCCTAAACTTGTTAAGCTTTGAAAGAATAGCCTTCAAAGATTTGGGAAGCCTAGTTTTTAAAGCAATACGATATATTTTTGTACATTTGACCTAATTAACATAGGGTTTGAGGTATTTAATAGTCGAAAAAGTTTGTATTCGTACTCATTTGCATCCAATGACATACAACATTTCCATTTTGGATCATTACTGGACTTCCTATGTGTCTTAGATGCTACAAAATCATCACATATTCTATATATATGGTGCAATATGATAGCTGTGTAGATGTTAGTTCTAAAATGTTTGGGATGCTAGAAAATGGTCTTTGGATGACATTTAGTACATCTAAGTTAGGTTAAAAATAATTTTTCATTCCAATTTTTTGAGTACTTAGTTGAACACCTTTTGATTGAAGATGTGTGAGCTTAGCTAATTTTCAAATTTTGGTCAAATTGAAGTTGTAGTGTAAATAGAGACAAGTTGACAGGTTAAGTTCACATTAGAGGAATATTAGAGGCAATTTGATATTGTGAACAGATAGTAAAGGAGGCAAATGGTTGGGATCAGAAAAGAGACAAATTGACTTGGTGCGAATTAAATTTTGATTACTCTTGGAACCCAAAGCCTTATAGTCTCTTAGATTTTCATTTTCTCTCTCTTCTCAGTTTCAGCTTATACCATGTCAAGTTGTCGTGCATACACTACTGGACTATTCTTCTAAGCTTGAATATATATACAAATTGTCTTTTGTAATGCTTGGTTGTTCTGGTGTGTGTTTGTTTGATGTGTTTGTAGTCTAGTGGTTGGATTAACTTTGAATGTGTGTATTCCTACAATCAAGATCCAGTGATTGGATCCTCTAAATTGTATAGAAATTTAACAAATTGTTTAAGAATCTAGTGATTGGATTTATTCTAGCGAATTCCAAAACTGTTGTTGTGAGCTCTAGCAATTGGTCTCACTAACTTGCTGTTTGTGATAAATTGATTGTTTGCGAATTGTCTATGAACATTGTTCTTTTTAATGGAATACTAATGTTGTTCTTAATTTGATTAAGATTTTGTTTTCCACTGACTAATTGTATGTTAATCCAGCGATTGGATTGGCACAAATTGAAGTGCTAAAATTCTGCATGTACCAGAGATTGGTCATACAGAAATCTTGTGAATATCAAATTGTTGTTGTCTATTTGTGTGTGACCAGAGTACAGTCTGGAAGTCAAGTATGGAGTAGAAAGAAAGTGCTAAACAAATTGTTTGACCATGTGTTTGGAGTGAATAGAAAGAATCAGCTAGTTGGCTGATTAACTAAGATTTGGAATTGTTGATTTAAGTCTATTAGTTATTGTGTAATGAAACTATATGCATATTTAGATGTTTGCTCGAGATGAGCTTTGTGAGTCAATTTGTCAATTGAGAAGTGTTTGCAATTACAGAGTGGTTGCTGGATCTTCTCATTGAGTGTAAGCAAAATTCAAATTGTCTGTAAGTGCTTCCCAATCCTGGGACTGCTGAAGATCAAGCGGATGGATGCTCTTGTTGATTGAGCGATTGCTGCAAAGGAAAGCTGGTCAAGCAAATTGACAAAGAATTGTCAAATCTTTAGGCTGGAAATAAGCTACTTGAAGTTGGTGAGAATCTACCTCTTCCATTTGCCAGACAAATTGTGCAATTCAAGATCCAAGCTTTGATCTGGTAAGTAATTTTTGAATATAACAATTGGGCTTGATTGATGTTGTGAGTATAAATTAGATGGTGTAAACTCATATTTAAAAGACAGGCAATTTGTAGAATAATAATTGTAAGCACTTATGATACAAGCAATCACTGTGCTATAGAAGAGACAAATCATCAAAGTACTGTACAGATGATTAGATGGATAAAAGAAGGACCCAAAAATATTGAAATTGTTGGGCAAAGTGATTTAGTGAATTAAGCAACTACGGATTAGTTTTTATTAGTGATAATTGACTCAATCAATTGGGTATGCTAATTATGTATATTGTATAAACTTACTTGTGGTTGGAGAACGAGTTGCAGGTTCAAGGCAAATTATTAATTTGCTGGAAGATTGAGGAGCGTAAATACTTGAGTTACTGTGTATGTATGTATTGAATGTATAAGAATTGTTGTTCTTAGGTTGTTTGGAAACTAGATTACAAAAGTAAATGAGCAACTAGGTTATTTTCAATGGTCAAATTGCTTTGGTAAAATAAAATAATTAGTAATTAAAGAAGTTTTGTATGATTGTTTATATATATGTATGATGTATGTCTAAGAGTATTGCCTTAAGTTCTAGATCATGCATGATAAATTGCTGAATACCTGGATAAGTTGACTATAAATGACCATAGCACACTAGACAGGACTGAAACTGCATTTCACGCATCCATAGCATTATTTAAAGGAGTGAAAACCAAATTATACAAAATGGGTATAAGATTGAATGTATGTTTCCCTGGTGTTTGTGAAATATTATAGTAAATCTCATTCCAATCTTGAATACAAGTGACCATTAGAGTAATTCTCAGTCCTCTGGAGGGCCGCTCCAGAGCAGTTGAAAGCACCCCACAATTACATTTAACTTTGTTTAATGATTTTTTTTTCCCCTATAGTTGATCACCTGAAGTCACAATGTCCGATGACTGTCAATGGTTTGAAATCCAAGTACCAATAGTTAAATAATCAGGGTTCAAGTCTTGTAATGCACCTTAACCTTGATTATTGCATACCTTGTTTTCTAATCAAGTTATGAATAAAATAGCAAATGTCAAAAATAGTCCAAGGACATCTACCATCAAAGGGTTTTTTAGTGGCATCATAATAGACTTAATTCATTGACAATTGGTGAGAAGGAAGGTTGAAGAGGTTACTTTTATAGAGAAATCAATTGTCCATGGTGAATCTTCAAAGGATATGGGTTATTTAGAAGAGAGATCACTCATTGTCAAATGCAGGAATTGTGTTAAAACTAGAAATTTCAGACCTCATTTAGGCATAGTAGAATGAATTTTTTCAAAAAACTTTGAGCTAAATTAAATTGGGAAATCAAGCTAATTTTCATTGTCAAAAATCCGTTTGAGGTTTCAAGCATCCAATAAAAATTTATAAACAAAATTCTAAAAGGGGTTGAAAGGGAGATTTTCTTTGACATTTTAAAATACCTTCTCCTAATTTTATCCAGAACTTTTTATTGGAGGCTCTAAACCTCAAACAGATTTTTGGAAATGAAAACTAGCTTGATAATGCAACTTTCTTGAGTTCAAAGTTTTTTGAAAAAATTCATTCTACTATGCCTAAATGAGGTCTGAAATTCTAGTTTTAACACAATTATTACTTTAAATTTAACTATGAGCGGTTGAGAAACTACAAATTCTAAATTACATATCCCACATGGATTCTTCTACCTCCGACCACTCCATGTGTACATAACAAGCTTCTCTTCTCATCTTCAAACACCTTGAACTAATTGGCTTTAGAAGCTAGTTGGAAATGTAAGAGTTCTCTAATTTTTTAGCAACTAGCTTGAAAATCCACTTTGAACTTCTTAACTTCATTGAATTTGATTAAATTCCCAATTAATCACCATGTATGCTTATGCAGTTGAATATTAAATAGACTTCTACTACACCCTCATTATTGGAGTTCTGACGTCTTTTGCAAAATTCACACTCTATCAATGCATTGCAGCTATATGCCCTCACTAATTCTGAGGTGACTAATAGATTGGTTTGGTCACTGTGGAGCGGCCCTTCGGAGGGTTGCGAATTTTTCTAATGCCTAGTCACAAAACGTTAAACTATTTGACTATTCCCTGGATTTTGAACCCCTATACTAGTTATCTGGGTATTTGCAGAAGTAGCAAAATTTAGATTACAAGATGGTATTGTTGACTTTTCTACATAAGAAGATTCTTGGTCCATAGATCATTGTAGTATGTTTGGCAACTTTAAGCTTATTGCTCTTGATGTGAATGTGAGCCATAGAAATGATCTTTCTTAAAGCTAATGAATTGTAGTTTTTGCTCCAACTTGAAAATTTGAATAAATGGTTACAACATGAGATTATAAAGCGTAAGAATTTTGCAATTGGCATTTATGTGGTCTTCGTCCCATCCTTTCAACGTAAAATTTACATCTAAATGAAAGATGCTAATTGTTGAAATATGAATCCAATGGTATATGTCTTGCCATAGTTTTGTACATAATTTGCACACTTGTAATTCTAAGAGTTAAATTCGATACTAAATTTACAACTACCCCTAGTTGATGTTACATTATTAATCAGACTGCAAATTCCACCTTGTAAAAGACAAAAATCTCCTGGCATGTGGTTATACATTTCTTCAAAACTTCTTGTAACAAAATTTAACCTTGGAACAACACTATGTGATTATACATTTCTTCAAAATTCCTTATATTGAAATTTAACCTTGAAACTACGTTGTAGATGTTTATTGTCCAATGGATGATAGGGAATCCTTTTATGTAAGACATAAGTGCACATGTTCATCCTTGAAATTTTGTGTGGAAAGGGCAAAATCTTACATAGTAGTTTGAGTGCTCTAGGTTTTTTTTGAGCAAATGATCCACACAGTACCAAAAAGGAGAATTTCAGAACAAATTGGTCCATGAAACTAGGTAGATTTGAATATCAGAGCTCCGCAAATTGGAGGGATTTGAAACTGAAATCTGCAAAAACGGCTGAGTTGAAAGTCTGAAATTTACAAATTGCAATTACTTAGAAATTCGAAGTGTACAAAATTAACTGATATCAAAAACGTGAAATCTGCAAATACTTAGTAGGCTGACCTGGTAGACTGAATTCTACAAACTGGTTAAAATCTTTATTATATACAAAAACCTGTAATAATCAAAACATACAAAATCCCAGTGGTCTTACTTCCCTGTGGGATACAACCGTACGAAATCCCCCTTCTTCAAGGAATCGTTGGAAGATGTGGGTTTTATACAGTGGGGATTAGACATAACCTCGTGAACTAGAGAAATACAATCCGAGTTATTTGGCTTATTTCTCAAAAAGAATTACTCCTCTTCAGGAATATTTTCATACTTGTTGAATGTCTTTCGGAAGCAATATTAGTGGAGGTGTGACAACCAATTCGAGTCGAAACATTTATTGAGTTTCACAAGTTCTGGTCCAACCGTTTCTCTGGCCTGCCTTCTCCCAATCTCCGCCTGTGCTAATCTGTGAGAAGTTGACAACCAAATTGCATCAATTTAGCACGAAATTGGGAGGAACATCGACGCTCAGTGCACAGGAATTAGTTCAAATTAAACCTCAAATGTTTAAAAATATGATACGCTAGTTATGAAGCCACAGTAACTAGATCATTCTACTCATGTATATGAATCATTCTACTGATTGATTCACATGTAACTAGATCATTATCTAGTATACAACTGGAATGATGTATCATGTAAATGTTTTCTATAGTTCTGTAGCGGAGGACAGTAGGGGAGAGGAGAGAGAAACTCCTTACCTCAGAAAGAAGCATGTAAGTTGCAAATGAATGCTGGAGCAACAAACTTTGCGGAAAGCAGTCATCCACAACGTCTTCTGATATCACGTCAGCAGGCCATTTTACTAGTCTGGCGTCGGTCAAGTATATATGGAGCTGCACATCTTCGGGATGGTTGTCCACACTCAGGTACCGATACATAAATCTCCTCAACGCTGTCAAGAATGCTGCCACAGGAATTCTCTCCACATTTGCCTCTTCCTTCCATGTAGTCTCTGTCTTCACCGAGTCCAAAATCTCTTTAACTAAAGCGGATGTCAGGGGTGTTCTGCAGACATTCAATGACATTTAAAAAAAAAATTGAAGTACAAAAATCTGAGCCATCTTGCCTGAAGTAAAATCCAGAGCTAGCATTCCTCAAGGAAAGAAGAGAAGCGTAAGTTTCAACTCCATAGTGCCAAATGGCCAAAAGTGGTCGCTTCCATATCCATAGGGGTTCAAATAAATCATTAAAGTAGAATAACAAAAAGAAGACTGATATCATGTCCTATATTAGATAACCTAATAAGATGTTTTGGAATTTACTATAACCAGCTATTACATTCCAACGCTTATTTTCTATTTTAAATTCAGGTTGACGAGGGGCCGAGGGGGTCCTACAATTATATTGGACTGCAAATCAGAATGTAAATTAACCACGAATCTTCCGCAAATAGTATTAGATAACAGCAAGAGGTTGGTAAGAGTAATTACTTGTATTTTTTTCTGACCAGCATTTCGACGCTGCTGCTGGCAGAATCTTCCAGGCCTTCATACAAGCTGACAATGTGCTTGAGACATATTTTGTCAAAAACTGTACTCGTGCTGATCATTTCAGCTGAATCGTTATCCAACCATAGCTTGCAATAAGAGCTCAGGGGTTGTTGTGAAGGACCTCCGGTTCGTCTCAAAAACCCTAGACACAAGTTCAACATTTCAAGGAACTGGCCAGCTCCGACCCCTCTCAGTTCGATCTCCCTATGAACAGTCTGTAATGTCTCCGACCTCAAAACCTCCTGTGGGATTGCAGTTGCCACATCCGCGAGAATGGTGGCATGCCGGTGGAAGGCCTCATGTTTGTAGGGAAATTCCACCCAGTCCTGCATGGCAATGGGACAGTTCATACTAAGTACGCGCATTCACACTTTCCTTAATTAGCTAGAAGAAGTGTTCAGAATCCAGAGGGCAGTGGAATTTCTCATATGGTGAGACAGATGATGCTTACAATTCCTTACGTGCAAGTCATTTGTAAGAACTTACCGCTTCAAGGTGAGCTTTTCCTGTCACTAGAGCTCGAAGGAGATGTTCTTGAATGATAACACTGTCGTAGAGTAATCGTAGGCCACATCCAGAATGAGGATTAGCTATCGCGACCTCCTTCACAACGTTCTCAAGCCACTGCTCGTCAGAATGTACAATGTCTTCAGTCTGCAAAGCACACAAACCTTATTAAATTTCAGTGTTTGTAGCATGTTAAAAATATTAACATCTTGCTTTGGATTTAAGATTACTCGTTAAATGAGGAAAAGTACTTTTATGATAAAAATTCGAGATGATCTGGAGTATGCGTGATGATTGAAATGGTCGATTTAATTCCAATTTCATAAATGGGGTTTTAGCAAGCAAACGAAATTAGTAAAGAATAAAAAAGCATTTGGATCCCAAACCTTGCAGGTTTGAACGCGCACTGTTCGTCGAGAGTGCCCATGTGCACTGGTGCCAACAGCAGGGCTAGTATGCGCATCAAGGAAAGTATTTTGAATATTACGCAGGTACTCAAAGAGAGCCACAATATATAGGCCGAGGTCACGGGGCTCCACCAAGCACATTGCTAGAGGAGCTTCTTTGTCCATGATCGGTATGATAAATGTTCTGCACTCGTATCCCGTCACCTTCTCCCTTGTGGCATTCCATGATTTTTCGAAATTTCCAAACTGACGTCCCAGTGCACTGAGACACGCCACCACCACATAAGGATCGAGATAGATATATAATTCAGGAAATTTAAAAAATAGACAGAAGTATGTTAGGCAGATCAAACTGCGTAGATTAGCTCGCTGTAACGTCATGTCAGGCAGTTTCTGACGCAAACTCTTTCATTTGAAATGCGACTTCCTAGAACACCTCGTGTGTTTTTTCAGGGCTAATACCCGTGTCAAGGAACCCATCGGCAAGAATCATGTGATGGAGCTAACTCAACTTTCAAATGAAAAACGCAAGATCAAAGGATTGGAACCTGCAGAAATTTTAAGTTAAGGAGTTAACCACATAGGCTCTCAAATTGGGAGCTAGAATTGCAGTAGTCACCTGGATTCTTTCAGAGCTTCTCTCATGCTCATTGTTGCGGCTTCAGGTCGCGATATCCTAGAACTGAAAACTTCATGCGAGGTGTTGCAGAACAGAACAAGATTCATTAAATGCCTCAAGTCCTCCAAGTCCTTTTCGTAATTGAAGAACACCTGAATGAGGGGGTTCTCAGCTATCATGCCAGGGTCTTGCTTATACAATGACCTGAAGTTTGCTAGACTGGGGGAAGCGGTGATTCTCAGAATATCCTCCACAGGAGAAGCGAACATTCGATGTCCTCTCTCTCCCACCAATTCTGCATACCTGTTATCCCCTTTCTGCCTCTCTAAATAGTCTGCTGCAGCCGTTTGAGCACCCGAGCCAAAGCTGACATTGTCAAAGATCCTTTGAAACTCAGCTTCCCACTCAACTCGCGCGTCGGCAGAAAGTAAAGCAACATGATTCTGCATCCCGCTTAAGAAAGAAACTACCGAGTGCATGTACTTGACAGTGGTGTCTCGATTGCAGGCGAGGAGGAGGTCAAGTTTGGCAAAATCTTCCTCAATTATATTGTGTAGTTCTTCCTGAGGGTGAAGGGGCCTCTGTGGCGCCAGCCCTAGCAGCCGCCGCAAAATTTGATCCGTTGTAGATGCCCGTTGGAGACCGATGCCCAGACAAAAGTGGAGTATAAGGCGGAGAGCCCGATAGCACTTGTGGTCGAGGTTGCGAACAGAGTAGAACGTATCTGAGCGTGAAACGTTGTCAATAATGTAGCCTACAGAAGGGGCATTCATTAAAGCTCTTGGTCAGTATCGCAGCAATGCATGAATCATACCAGAGTGATGGACTAGCTAGCGCAAGAATCCAGACGTGACTCCGAACAGGGGGCAATTGATGGCCTCTCTAGAAGACCTAGCCACTTTAAACAATTGATGCACATTGTAAAATTGTTTCATGAAAACCTCGCCAATTACAAGGCTGCTAATTTTTCATAAACATCTCTGGAGGGTGGATTCTCTGCTACTTTAGTGTATGATTTGACTACGAACCAGAAAGGCTAGGCAAAAATAGGGGTTGAGCAGAAATGTGAAGCACAAAGTTACCTGTCTGAGTCCGGTCGGATAGGAGATGAACAGTCCCAGCGGCAGGCACATAGTTAGTGCCTCCAATGGGCTTTCTACAGTCGGGGCATGTAGTGGACTCCACAGGCTGCCCGCAATTTCCAATGAAATACTGATATCCACAAGAGCATTTGTAATCTGTAATCCTGTCCCCATTGGCCACAATTGTTCTGAAAGCAGCGAGGGATGTGTTGGGAGCTCCTAAAACGTATGCTCGCTCAAGGTGTTCTTCTTCGAGAGCCATGTACCCCTGGAATCAATCATAACAAGTTCACAAAATTCAACGACCATCGAACTACCTACCTCCAGCATAAATGACCAGCAACTCGACTTCTAAAAAATAATCCTCTATGAGTGTTGGTTTATTCAAATACCAAGAATATCCGAAGTACTAGCAGAGAACACTGTTAGTGTCACCAAGAAAAGTTACTTACCTGCAGTGGTGATGTTCGTGGAAGATCTGTCACAACAAAAAGGATGTGCGCAGCGAGGCTTTTAAACCACAAATCTTGGGTTGACATGTTGGGGCTAAGCCTCATATCGTTCCATATTGCGGTTACTCTATCGCCCTGGGCAAAACACTGTACCACCTCTGTCCATTTTGGGTCCCATTGTTGCAGACAATTCGGCCTACTGAGAATCCACTGAGAAGCAGCCCTCTCGCCAGACGTAAGAGCCCGGGCAGCGGAAGGAAGATACAATCTCGATGCTAGAGCGGCAGTGATTTGCTTCTGGCTAGCATGATCAGTTGCAGCGCTTTCAATGAATGCTCTACCTCTGCTCTCTTGTCCTGATGTCACATAATGGATTGCTTCCCCAGATTTCTCGAAAAGCGTCGAAGAGGACCAGAAGGGATCAAAGCCAAGTGGATTTGCAACTACATCATGCATCGTTTCCCATTCAAGAAGTGTGGTGTATTCCTTCAGGCCCAAGGTCTCTCCACACCTTGTTGCAAGGGAACTGATTTCTACCAAGGAGAGCCCCCTCTGCATGTGGAGTACCTTCAAGAGGTACAGTCGCAATGCTGCAAATCTTGAGGGAAATGAGGATTCCTTGATACTATTGGCGAAAATGGAGACCACAGGAGATGAATGACATTCTGTAGATACCTCAGCTCTTGATATCAGCTCAAGTTCGGATGCTACAGCATCCAGTATGGCACGTAGAAACGCAAACGCGGCAGTCAGTTGAATTGTCAACGGCCCATCAGCATCCATAAGCTCCAGCGCTGTATTGAGGCACTTGAAGAAATCCTCAAAGTTCCACTCTCGTCCGTCATCCTCATCTCCTAGCACTAAGGCTTTAATAGTAGAAGAGTTGATAGACTCGTAGATTACGTCGCAGAGAAGAACAAATGCTACATGAGTACCGTTACTGTCAAATGACTTTTCTTCTAATTGTAAGCCACATTTGCCGAACAAAAACTGCATGTACATCGGACACTGCGCACTCACAAAGGAATCCAGATCAGGAGCATGAGAGAAGTTGGCATCAAGGAGGCAGACCATAAGGCTCTTCATTACGCTGGTGACGTCTCGTAGTTCGAAAACAAAAGCGGCAATATTGTTCACATCAGACATTGTACTCGTCTTTCCATTCAAAACCTTCCTAAAAAAGGAAGCGAAAAATCGTTGCCAGTGCCCTTGGAGAGAAGAATCCGTCAATGTGAGGAGGTCAGGAGCCAGACGGAGGACAGTTTTCACGAGCTGACCAGGGCTGAAGTCGTTGCCATGACTGCCTAACCACTTCACCAGTCCCTGCAAAGTTTCTTTTCCCAATGATAAAGGTGGAAGAACCATGTATGCCAAATCTCTGAGTACTTCCAAGCCAGTGAGGACATTAGTCCAGCGAGGGGAACTTCCAACTCCATATGGCGACGCCAGATTAATCAGCAACTCCAGCTTCTGAACCCATTGACCAATCTCAATACCACTCTGCAGAAAGTCTTCTTTTTGAGGCACAATCGCAATGTAACACTGGGCAACCAAGTATTGGTGAAAATCTGCAGATGAAAGGCATTGACTCTTCAGCTGTGCTAATTTCCATGCCACGTCGCTAGTGTCTGTTAAACATGACGCCACCAGTAATGCTTGCGCTTTGAGCTTCTGGCCATGCTCCCACAGAAGAATGTGTAGACTAGGAGGAGTTGTAGAAACTTCGACGTCAAGGTTAGCTCTCAACACCCACTCAAAAGCTTGCGACTCCACCTCACTCTTACAGTCACTACTATATTGAGCATACAGCTTGGCAAAGTCTCCCACGTAGAGTTCAGGGTGGGTGTCAATGCAAACGGCCAATTCCGGAAATTCATCTCGCATTGTTGCTTCCATAGCGTCCTTAATCAAATCGAAGGGAACTTCCTCATCAGAAGTTGAAGGTAAGCTTTCGTTCCTCGATTTCTTCGATAACTGAGTCAAGTACAACTCTTGAAATCCCTTATCAACTTGCTGTGAATAAACAGCAACGAACGGCAGGGAGAGGTTTAGTGGGCTCTCGACTAGAAAGCCTTCTGGGTGCCTTGGGGCCTGAACGTTTCCAATGTTCACCACCTTGGCATTTAAAGCGACGGCTCGCCAAACTCCCCTTTTCACAGCGTCCATTTTGAAATAACTGCCAAGGTCCGAGTGCATCTCCAGCAAATACACAAGCCTTGCGATTGGCTGCCTGAGTTTCTCTTCAATGTAGAGCAGGAAAGCATCTTGGAGGCTGGAGGACAGGGACAGTAGTCTTCGATCCGAAGCCACTGATGCTTGCCATAATGGATCCGCATTTTCCTTGAGCCACACAAGCACTCGGCTCTTGAAACAGCCCCAGAGTTCTTTGTCTTCACAGATTTTCTGGACCATATCCTGGCAGTGGGTTGCAGAGTTCAGTGACTTTGGATACTTTATACATAAAAAGCTCCATCTAAGCACCTTTACCATGATATCTTTTAGAGGAATAGCCTCTGCGTTCACCAAGTCGGCAACACTGTGCTCCAAGAACACGCTGCACAAAAATGGCCAAATTTTGCTCAAGAGTCTCAGAACTTCAAGATCCAAAGATGAGGAGTGCCACCGATAGGATTATAAACTGGTGCAGATAGCCAGACACAAGGGCTTAACAAACCAGACACAAGTCACAAACAGCATGATGGGTCCAAGAAGAGAAATACTCTAGTACCTGAGGTCGGTTTCTTCTTTCTGAAGCTGATCGAGTGTGATCTGCTGCCATCCACTAAGAAAAGTGAATCCAGTCGGATTTTCCATCTCACGGTGATTATGAATAATCAAGATAATATTCTTCACCCGAGAAGGTTCGGAGGACACCTGAGCATGATAATCTGCAAAATTCTTGTCTACCAGAAACCTTGCATGCTGGATGTGTTCCTTGTCCATAAGAGAGTCAGCTTGTATGATGAGCAAGTTAGAATCCCCAGTTACAAACAGCTCAATCTGCCCTTGAAGTTGCCTCTCTGATGTGAAGTCTCCAAGCTTCTCGATTTGTGCCTGATCAGAACCAATACACCGGAAGTACATTAATCACGCCTGCGGAGGCTTCTGACTGGTCAAGAAAGTTAAGGTGAATTAACTTCTGGTAACAGCTCAATCAGAGAGTAGTTATCACAAGTAGAATACCCACAACCCCCCGCAGATCACACCCCACCTCCTCGTAACTCAATTACTAACAGATTCCTTGCCAAGTTCAATGCGACTAGGTTAGCTAGAATTGAATATCTCTCGGGTTGGGATTTCTTAACAAATTCTTAAGTAATCTGGAGAGTTTAGCACTTCAAACTCGGTCACAAGCGCAAAATGACAAGAACTAGGACATCATAGATGACCCTTGAGATCAATCTTGCAAAGGAATTCTTACATCTATTTCACCCAGGAACTTCCTGATCGGCATATGGATAATGGTACGAGTGCTTATCACCACTCTCTTGCCGACGTGACGGCTTGAAAGTCCCCCCAAGCTATCATCCTGTATCTGCAGTAATATAAAATGATAATCGAGTTGATACTTTGGCTTCGAGTGGTTGCGTGAATTTTCGAAAAACTCACAAGAAATCGTGGATAGTGACAAACATAGTCATTGAATTTGAATCATCAAGTCTACTGGAGCATTTACTTCAAAATGCTGAAAAGCCTTGACTCATGCAAGAAGCATTGTTAAATGAGAGCTCTAACTTACCACTGTTCCAATGAACTCCTTAAGGCCTTGTCGATCTTGCCAATCACCAAAGAAGAGTTTCGTCCATTTTTCCAGGTCGCGAACGTTTTCTTGGCACCGTGCAGACAATGAAGCACGAACCATTGCATCCACGTGTGCCGTTCGCAACAAGTCTTTTTTGCACCTATTGCAAGTAACACACCAATTTCAGAATGGAGAAGAGAATATCTTACTGCTACTTAGCATTTATGACGAGCTAAGACTAAAATGATTTTCCAATAATTAATATTCGAAGTACTGTTCATTAGTATACATCTACCGCAAGCGATTTTCATTTGGAATTATAATATCTGATGTTTGCAACCATCATCGAGAAGAATTGATATGCGAGACTGAGGTTGATTTCAAAAACTTGTGAGTGGACCTCATGGACCATACCGTTCTACGAACGTGTGGAGAAAGTTCTACGTCATATGTACGACAATTTTTTTGAGTAATTTTATTTCAAGCTGGAAGAGAAGATGTATCAACCCACGAAAAGTGAATAATCAAGATGATATACATACACATACCTGTCAAGCATAAGAGAGAATTCAGACGATTCCGTTGATTGGCGACTATCCTCAGATTGAGTAGGCAGATGGTGCAACACAAGCGATGGAATTGTGTCTTCATGGAAACCATCAAACAAATCATATACTTTGAAGGTTTTTTCATCATTGGAATTCTCCGAATTCGATGTAACGCCCGCCAGTTGTTCACACCATGATCTGAGAATCTTTACAGCTGCCTTCTGATTTCCAGAGAGAATGGTTTCGTAAGTGAGCACTTGCTTCTCAAATCGGTTCAGAAACGGCGGGTCCAAGTGGGAGACCTGGTTGCAGTCCACCACTACAATGCAGCGAAAATTGTCGTGGACGAAGCACATGGGATTACTGTAGGCTCCAATGGCGATACGACAATTCCGCCTGTCGGCCACTGTGGTGTAGTGTTGATTGAGCATATCATAGAGCGAAGACCAAAGTCGTTCCAAGCCCCTGAGAAGGATACATCTGCACAGAGACCAATCATAATTAATCATTTAGCAGCATAATTATTCATTACGAATTTTTATTGGCGTACTGTAATAATGCTCAAAGGTTCGAAGATTTGAAATTGGTACAATGGGACAGCATGTTCCAATGAATCGTGACAGAGACTCTCCATCATCGGGACTTCCAATCGTCTGGATCAACTGAAGAAGAAAAAAAAGAGAACTAGAGGTCTACGTACCTGCCAGCTTCCATGTGTAAAATTATAATGCTCAGTAACAAATATGAATAGTCATCACCACAGTCATCTTTGAATTTGCTTCCATGAATGATTATCACATTCTCCTGAAATTTTTCCAAAACAATCCCAATCGCCGAGTCCCCCTGATCCACACACAGCAATAAATTGATTGTATTTTCTGCAATAGAAATGAAGTAACAACAGGCCCAAACTTGGCCTCGTGCAGTTTTGTGTAGGCCACACGGGAACTTTCGATTGTTTAAATTTATCTATCATTTGACTAACAGTCTAACACATGTGATGTTCTCCTCCGACACTGGTGACACCAAATTTTCACGGTTCTGAATTCCATTTTTGTGCAACTTGATCATCATATTGTTCGTTTAAAACTATGAAATCTTGGGCCTCTAGGAGTTAATTGTGAACGACTTACAGTGGTGATAAGCATCAGATGCCTAGCATGCTTGTCTTGTAAATTCTCTCGAACAAGGTCCATGACAGGGGGTGGATGCATCAGAAGCTCCTCATGTCCCAGATTCTCCTTCAAAATTTTCGAGAATGTCTGTACATCCTCAGGTGAGCCTCCAAAATTTCTCCAGACGGCCGTTCCGAGCCCATCCAGTGGGGAGCTCCCCTGGAGCGACTTAATCAGTGCATAGAAGTCACGAAGACCATGGAAATTTGGTTTCGTTTGGTGAAAATGATAAGTATGGTATGCTCTCGCCAGCCCTCTTAACTCTTTCTCGAGTGCCCGATGGAGCCTCTGATGATCCGCTTTTGAGCGTGTAACAGTATCGAAGCTTTCTAGGATAGCAATGCTGGTGTCATATAAATCTTTCTCCAAAGGATCAGGTTGTGAAAGATGAATAGCTCGGTTCATTTTGGCGGCATCCAGCGACCAATTGCTAATACCCACCACCGCTATCTGTTGAGGCTCCTCAGGTTCCAGAAGAGCATGGAGAACCTGCAGAATTTCACAACAAACCGATTTAGTATATTAATAGAAATTTATGATTAAAAACAGAACTAAATTAGTTTCCAGTTTAGTATCAGGTCTCCTACAAGTGTAAAAGTAACTACCCTAGGTAAAGACATTGAAGGTTTTCTTCCTACTCCGGTACCTTCAAAGGATTGTGCCTTGATACTTCAGCGAGTCCGACTTCATCAAGCACGACTACTACCAAAACATCTCGCTCTTCGTTGTCATTTCTACACCGCTGAGCTTTCTCAAACACCTGCGCGCAATTAGCCATTAGTACCAGACTTAACTCCTAAAGCACACAAGAAGCTCGTGTATGTATTAAGCAATTTTGAGTAGGTACAACTGGGGATTTCTTTGATTCAATTATTATTAAATTGATCAATCCATTTGATCATTTCGAACCAAGATGGTTGGTCTATTAGGGGGTTGAACAAGGGAAACACATAATTCAGGAGCTAAATTTATCACACATTTGAATAAGTTTCACTCAGATACACTAAGTCGGGGATTTTGCTGGATTCATGGCACTGACAGTTAAAACAGAAGGCAACAAGTTCAACCACTCGCTAGTATCATCAGAATGCTATACCGATGAAAACGGAAAATGTAGTTACCTTCAGAATACCCTCAGATGTGGAGCTCTCCGAGCCTTGGTATGAGAATTTATACATCTGAGGCAATTTTTGAAAATAGGGATCCCTAGACTCCGATCCTCTCAAATTTCTGCCACATGTCAACAACCTCCAAGGTTTAGCAAAGATAGAGATAAAAGAAGGACCATAAATTGTACAGACTAGAAATCAAAGCTGTTATCACACTATGTCATCTTATCTACAAAATAAAGATATAACCCGAACCTATATATTTCTCCAGGGCATAAATCATTCATATCTGGGACGAAACGTACCCGTAAATCAATTGAAGTGCAAGGGTCTTTCCGGATCCAGGCTTCCCAATTACGAAGACTGGAATGAGGTTAACCATGCAGACAAGTGTTACAAACACATTCTCCAGAAGAGCCTTGTTCTTGGCGATGCCACGGGGTACATCCATGCGGTCGAGAATGTCCAGTTGTTCTGCTCTTAAAAGCTCCGCAAAAGTCTCTCCAGAGAATCCCCTAGTTAATGTCGTCAATTATAAGACCTATTAGCTTGCAAGTATTGCGAAACATTGGAGAATCATCGTAAATTTATGCAGATAATTATTGCTAACCATCGCTCCTCTAGTAATGGTCAGCATTTGCAATATCCCATTGCCTCAGGTCAGCTACTTGTCAACCCTCTTTACTATTGATAATTGCGAAATGTTTGCTGCAGAATGAGTTCACAATGCTTTTCAGAATGAGTTCACAATGCTTTTCAGAATGAGTTCACAATGCTTTTCAGAATGCGGTTTCATTGTACCTGGAGTTCCGGACGTGCGCAAACATGTTTCGATAGTCTTGTCGCTGCTGCTCTGTAGCTAGACGTGAATGATAGCAATGAGCAAACGCCAAGAGCATCGCCCGGTCGTCGTCTTTCCGAAACGGACCCATGTCCTCAGAGGTCTTTTCGGAACATCTTCGAGGAAATACTCATAGAGAGAAATGCAACGGCTAGCGTCCCGTAAGCTGACACTGGCTTCGCCATGACATTCGCGAATAAAATCTTGGGAAACGCCCAAAAGGTCTGCGAAGAGTTGCACTTGAGACGGTTTCACTTTCTCTTGCACCATGGCTCCAATGTAAGCTTGTTCATCAAGCCTTGAAAGTAGGCCAAAGTCCCATACATAATCCAACATTGCCTCCGGCAGAGGATGCACCCGATAGGCGAGATTGTAGCGTTGAACGTCCCCTGGATTCATAATAAGGTCACGAGGAGAAAATCCTGCTTGAGAATTTTCCTTGTCGTGTCTGCGATACGGATTACAAGCAGCCAGCACCACTAGATTCGCGTCCAGAGCTTTCCCGTCCAGTAAATGGTGGCATATGACTCCATTCAGGAAGCCAAGGTGGTCACATGCATTGATCTCGTCCAGAAACGCCCACACCTGATACATTCAAATCCAATGTTTTAACACTGGTTAACCTAAAGAAATTACGTTATGCTAAGACCTGCTTGGATGGTGAGTTCCAGAAATTCAAATGCTGATGCTATTTAATTGCGGCTCCTCTCATTTACGACAAGGGTTTTATGGTTGGAAAATGATCAATTCAATCGATCATATCATGAAAAGAAGAGA
The DNA here is from genome assembly GCA_963969595.1 of Neckera pumila. NCBI lineage: Eukaryota > Viridiplantae > Streptophyta > Bryopsida > Hypnales > Neckeraceae > Neckera > Neckera pumila. Next base: position 11,814,531 of record OZ018412.1, read on the forward strand.
ATTCAGATGGAGCCATGTCTTGTATCAGTAGAAGCAATGTAGAACATTGAATGTGATGGTCGAAAATAAATAAAATTGGATAAAAGAAAGTCTTCAGATGACCTACTAAAAACTGCTAAAGAAAATATGAGGCCCAATTCGGCCCACTAGGCTAGAATGTAAAAGGGACGGACATAATCAAACCCAAGGTTCACAAGATTAGATTACCTTCTTGGAATCTCCTGATTCATTTTCTAGAATCGCTGCTTCATTTGATTCGTTGATGAAGAAGCGAATGTCCTCATCTGTGGTTCCTGCATGAAGCGTCATGCTGGAGAATTCAACACCACAGTACTTGGCCAGAACCCTAAGAAGGCTGGTTTTTCCACAACCAGTTTCGCCCATGATGAGAACGGGAACTTGGGCCGCCACGCGAAGAGATATCAGAGCCATTTTGAGGAAATTGTCAGCTGTGAGGACGTACGTTGGCTGAAACGACGGTTCACTTCTCTGCAAGATTGGCCACAGATTTGACCAGAGCTCACGCGAAGACATAGTTGCATAATCTGGCATCTCTTGTTCCTCGTCACTAAACCTTTGGCTGCGGACAAGCTGCGTTATGGATACTGGCAGGAGGTTCATGTTTCTATAGAGAAATAAGACAGAACCCTCACTTTGGAAAAAAATCATTAAGTGGTTACTGTCCGACCACCGCAGCATCCCCTGAAACCTTGTTTCCATAGTCAAATCCGTAATCTTCTTCCCCCGAGATTGCTGTTGCTCATGAAGCCAAGGCTTCACAGATCGCAGAGAGAGATCCCTGGAAACTTCCACAAGGGAGGTGACAAGACAAGATCGAATGTTGTCCATTGCCATCATGTACTCCAACTGGTTAACCTGGAAGAAGACACTGTCTGTAAGGCTCCGCAGCTGGCAAGCCAAAAACTTCACGAACATTTCCAGGACAGAGAAGGACATGGCATTCTCTTCCTGCAAATGATCAATGAAGTTTCTTTTGAGCAGATCACGGCATTCGATCGAAGGAAGTGCTGTCACGTTACTGGCAGCTCCGCTGAAAATCAAGTCTTCACTATCCAGCTCCTCCGATTCCAGAGCTTGTAAATATGTACACACCACTTGCATGTCGCTACTTGGGTCGTCGCTTACTTGAAGGGAATTCAGATCCCATGTTAGATGCTCTCTTTGGAACCAATCACAAACAGGGAGACTGAGAGCAAGCTCATCGCCGAGCGTGTTTCCAAGTTCGATTTGGATATTAGTCTCAGTGTTCAAGTGGAACACTCCTGCAACATCTGATTTCAAACATCCAAGGACAAGGAGCTCAAAAATCAACACGTTGAAAGTCTCCGGATTCACCACACTTAAGATATCCAGGTGTAAAATGCTCTCTGGCTGGAGATCCAATTCCTTCAGTTGGGAAACCAGTGAGTTCCGGGATGTGTTCCCACTCACACAAATTGTCCGAACGTCGTCCTGCACATCACCAAAAATAAGCTGCTGAATAATCCTTGTTGACGTCATGATATTGTCAGACTTACTGAACATTCCTATTCTGTCCTGTACAACGTATTATCTCTCACAGAAGGACTCAGACTAATTATTTGTCAACCAAACATTCCAAAATTTCTGACACCAAAGAATAATTGCTGCATTATGTTTTCACTAATTAATGATACTCTGTCAAGAAAATGCTTTTAACATAAGCATGCTCTCCCATACTGCAATTTAAAGTTCTCTTACACCAGGAATCGACATTAAATGGATTTTGGACGAAGGCACATACTGGTGTACGAATGCTGTTAACTCTTCTTGTCTTGCCCAGGCCAGGAAGCTCGGAGGTAATGACATGCATGTTGGCGCACTCTGTTGGAAGCTGCCGGCGAACCTCAACTGAGTTTAAGGTTCCCATGTGACAGACCCGTACATTCAAGTGGTGAGAAACTGCAAGCAGGGCCTGGCTCTTGGAACAACACACAACAGCGAGCTGGACTTCACAATCCTCGGAGATTCGACGATGGTGTTCTTCCTCCCATTCATGTACCATTTCTTGGAGCACCTTCAGAAACTGACCCTGACACTCAAAGCTTAACTTTTCGAAGTATGCAATGCAAAAGAGTCCCACGTCTTGCGCGGTCCTTTGAAAGAAACGAAGTAAGAGGAGATGAATTTCCTCCCATGTTGTGAATGAGCTGCACAACAAGACATTCCTGGGGATATCCCTCAAGCTGAGACGCCTTTCGTGGAATAAACTCACAACGGCTTGCTGTTCCATGTGGGACTCTTCTACAAGAGCCAGGAGCAGGGCTTCGTTGTGCCTTTGACCTCCCTCGATGGACTTGGACTTCCTTGATAAGGCTGGCCGTCGGAAGAGTGGCTCCAGGGACTGGGCAATCAACTCCAGATCTTCACTCAAGGGGGTGGGCACATTTCGTTGATCCATTGAATCTCGAGAGTAAATCTTTTGGGCTTCTTCCAGCGCCCCTCGTGGGTCCATCATGCCAGCCCACTGCAGAAGCTCAATACACAAGTCCTCAGCACTGGTCGACGACATCTCACTGTGTCGTGTACCACTATCAGAGAGGACCTCAAGAAGCAGCCGTAATTCCATGGAACGGAAATAGTTCAGACAGGAATGAGTGCTGCGGGCCTGCTTCACAGCTGCATACCACTCTCGAAGCTCCTTCTCCACGAAATGAGCAAGGTTTTGCAACTCTTGCAGCCCGGACAGCTCCGGGTAGTCAAATTGGGCCCAATGAAAATGGCCTGATGCACAAAGCTCTGAGATTGAAGTGACGAGGCGCTCCACGATGTCTACTTGTGCAATGAAGAGTCCCGTATCCTCCTCCGTCTCAGCATCAGAGGAGTCTGCATTTCAAAGTGCCAGTGGCTTAATTTAATAAGAGAACTTAATGCATGCATTGTCTTGAAATAAAATTACCAACAGAATTTATTAGACTTGGTTTTTGACCCGGTAGTTACATAAATAAGGTTAGACTGGGATAGTTGCTAACCACCAATGAATAGCTTACACAGATAGTTAAATTAGAGGATTAGGTCAATTTGCGATAGGCATGATGTTCACTAAATAAGCATCCACCTTACGTTGTTGTTGCAGGAAAGTCTCCCGGAAAACCTAGCCCCTCAAAATTTGTCAATTGAAATGCCAATTCTAAAGTATAAGCTGCCCTTTGCTATGCGGCTAGCTTTTCTAGAGCACCTTCGGGGCGTGGATTCTTATTTGCTAATTTTGACTGACTAAAACTGGCAGTTACAAGCCTACAAGGAAATAACCTTGTAATCAATGCTTATGAATATGCAAGTTCAAGGGGTCATCCACTTCCTGATTTTATGCTAGTATAGGAAGTTAAATAAATGAAAGCGGTTTCGTCGCGAATTTATAAAAGCGGGTTGTCTCATACCTGCTTCATCTGATGTATAACGCTTGGCTTGAGCTTTATGGGTACTCAAAACCAATCGAGCCCGACTTCGCAAATCTTGCAGCTCGGCAAGATTATAGGTACAAGATTCGTCTCTGACACGGACCCCGCTGTCGTAGATTGGAGAGACATACCGAAATCCTGTCTCGGAGTCACAAGTGAGTTTCACATCATACACAGTATCTTTGAGAGTGAAGTGATACTGTCCACCCCTCAAAATTCTCTTCATGTGGTCTTTCATTTTCATGCCTCGGTTGGCCACACTGGAAAGGAACTGAGTGATTTGAGCCACATTCTCATTACACTTGAAAAGCTTGGCAGCCAGTGTGCTCGCAGATGCCAATTCACCTCCAGCGGACGTTTTCAACTCATTGAACATCACGTTCACCAATTGCACAAAAGTAGGAGTACGGCACTTCAAGACGGGGCGAAACATTCCTGAAACGTCATCACCAATCGAGTTTCATGAGTCAGCATCGCCTTTAAAAAACAGGTAATACTATGCACACTTAACTCAAAAGAGATCTGTTCGTTAGCCAGGCGAATTCTTATGCTAGAAGGTTGTGAAACCTAATAATAATGACGCCTTCCAACTCCAAGCTTTCACATGTATTGCAGACAGAACATAAACAGATTGACCCTGATAAATGGCAGTCTTTGCGAGATTACTTACGATGGAGGTCGATCAAATCAGAAAGAATGGACTCCTGAACGAAATCATTGTCCGACCCTCCCTCGACGGCATCGATCAAATTTCTGAAATCCTCATCCACCTTGGCCTTCAGGAAATTGATCAGCGGCTCTGACTTGGCAAGTTGAATGAAAGCAAACTCTTCATTTCGTGAGAGCCTGGCGAGGAGTCTCATTCCTTGCTTTTGATGTAGCTCAGTGAAATCCTTCAAAGTGCAATGCTCGTCACATTGGTTCATAAGACGATTCATCTTCTCGACGTAACCCTCACAGGATTCATCGAACTGAAACAGATTTGCTACTTTACGCAACGCTGCGACCAGTTCTTCCTTCGATTTAATGGCCTTCCATGCTTTAATCGACTCGGTTATGTCTACTGCTCTTTTCCATTTGTTCCCCCAGCCGCCTTTAGGATCTTCCACCTTCAACTCACCTCTTGCGAGCTCAAATTCTCTATCGATCTGAAGCTCATCCACTGTCACCCACACTGAGTACAGTTTTTCCATGTTCGTCTTTTCCAAATTTTTCGTTCCGCAGTAAGGCTCCATCTCTACGCGGTATCTTTGAATAGAGCTCGGTACCAGGGCTCTAGCTACCATTGCAAAGGTCGCGTTAGGGGTGGCATCGGACGCGTCAGGGTTGGCATTGGAGGATGAGCCTTCGTCAATGTCTACGAGTGATGGGAGTTGTTCATCTTTTAGCTGTTCAAACAGCCTCCGGCAAGAATCCAACAAAATGCATCTGAAAATCTCAGATTCGTGTAAGAGAAGCAGAGATTCCAAATTATCACACAGGGAAGGTTGAACCTCCTGAGGCCAGTGCGCAGTTCTTCGCAGGAGTGTAGACATTAATGTCTCTCTCCTGGTCGTTAGGTCTGCGACCCATTCCTGAATTCCCTGAATAGGATAACCCTTTACACTCAAATATCTGCACAAATTGGCGAGTCTGTCGCATGCTTGCAGTCTCTTTTCGTAAAGCTCGAGGTCTTGGAATGCCTCATCTAGTGCAGAAGATACTGATTCATACCCCACTGGAAAAATACTGCGAAAGATTGATTTCCACTTCTGACAAGTGCGTGACACACTCTCAACGGTGCCCATGGTGACTTCCCCCTTCAAGACTGAAGAAGCAAAGGAACTACATGCCTCCCTGACTTTCACATAGATCCAATGCTCTTTGACAGGTGAACTCGGGGCAGCCTGTATTTGGAGTAAGCAACTTGCAAAGTTGGAGATTGATATGGTATGCAAAGCTCTCTCCGTGGAAAGACTTTCCACAAATCCTGTGTGTTCAGCCATCTTGTTCAAGAGCTCTACGCAGAGCCTTTCCTGAGTCCTGTAGCCAAGTGTTGGTACGTGAGAAATTTTTAGGAAACGAACAGTAGCCAATATTAATAATGTACGGACAAAACAGAGTGACTGAAGGCCTGAATCTAAATTAGAGTATGTACTGTCCAGAGGAATCACCCCCTCCATCACTAGTCTAGATAGCGTAAAGCCCCTGTTGAACAAACATTAAGAAAATAGCACTGGGGTGTCATTGCAACCAATTGGGAGTCAGGTTGATTTCACCATCTCACTCTCTGAAGTACCGAGGAGACGGTAAAGGACGTAAGTGAATAGATACCAAGGCACGATAGTAAAATGAAAGGGGCTATCCAGCGAACAAGTGAATCCACAAGGTACGAAAACTTACTTCTCTATAAAACTCAAGACTCCGTGTCCATGTTGAGCGCACAACCCCCTCAGAATTTCCTCACTAATCGTGTCAAGCTCTGCGACGTTGGTGGCGCTGTCGAGTTGCCGGTGCATCATATCGGAAATTGTGTTCAGGTACTGCACTTGAAGTGACTCGCCAAGCTGGCTGACCCCCACTGACCCTACAAGAAATTGCTGAAGGCCTCGGGATTTTTGCAGACTCGAAGCAACTGCTGCTTGAGTCAAGCAACTCCCAAAGACACTGAATGCGTTCACTCCTATATCGAAAACCTCTTGCACACACATGAAATAAGACAACGGAGAAGAGGATTGTCGTCGACTGAAGGACGCCAACAGCCACGGTCGTAAAACACCCTTACTCAGATACTCCATGTCTTCTGGTTTGGGGTCTCCATCTGAGACCCCCATTTTCATAATAATGAGTTTGCTCAGGTAGACATAAGCATCGATATCAGACGACGCGAGTTTGAGGAGCAGTTGGCCCTCAGCAGGCAACAGAGGCAGTGTAAATGTGAAAGGATATTCCAAGACAATGGAATTTGTAGTCTCAACCAGGTCAGCACTCGAATCGGATTCCTTGGACATGGTTTGAAGAAGCATCTCCACAATGTGCATCCGAAAGGAGGAAGCCAGGAAGGGAGGTAGCACGGAGATCTCATACCCTGGTTTCAATTTCACATGTTCAACGATGAGCTCAAGATGCTGCTGCAAATAAGTCGCATTTGGCCGATTATTGTTGCCAGGGTTCATCATCTCAGGCATGACTTTAGCAAACCACTGATGAAGACCATCCTCAAGTTCAGCACGAATCTCTTCTGCTGTATTTTCCGTCTGACCCCAATCTGTTGCGCCTCTCATCCACGCTTGGAGCTCCTCTGCAGCCAGCAGAAACAAAGGAAAAGTCGGGGAAGCAAACAAAGCGATCCGATACGTGCGTCTTCTCAGCGCCTTTTCTTTGCTGAATAAGTCGTTCGTCTTGCGCAAGTTTTTCACAGCGTTCATGTAGGCTAGCTGGGAGTCCCTTAGCAAAGAGACCTCTCTCATGTCAAGCTGGAACTCGCTCACCTTCTCAAGAAAACTCCAACTGCGGTCATACCTGCACACGCAATGTTCTTCTTTGACTCCGGTGATGTAAAATTTGGTCCTAATTGGATCCTATTAGCACATCAATATGATCAATCAAACCTCACTTTAAAATTCATGAATGTTTAAGGGGTCAAGCATTCTCCCGTTGGCAGTAAAGCTATCCTGACCAAATGAATGGGGCCAAATTGGAGTTGCCATTCAAGAATAATCCAACTGGAAGTCATACCTCCCCAGCATTTCGAGTAGAGAAATCCAGTCGTAGGAGAACCGAGAAATGCACATCACCAGCTCCGAAACACCGTCTCGAAAGATGGCTACTGCAAATGGTGGAGGGTCATAACCACACTCTGAGACAGAGAACTTCCACAGACAGGAGAGGACTATTCCATATATCTCATAGAGCTTCATATCTGCCTGAGCACCCTCACGGCGAGCCAACTCCTTCAGAATCTCAAACAGCCCCAGGCAGAGAAGAAACATTTTCATCCCAATTGTCTTGTTGTGGGCTGCAGCATCTGTATTTGAGCCTCCATATTTGTCTGCAACTCTGGCAGCCCAGTTAGCTACAGTTCCCAGGAAGGATTTAAAGTCGTAATATCCACCGTAATTCCCACCGTAATTCCCACCGTAATTCCCACCGTAATTTCTACCGTAATCGTAAATGGAACTGGAACTGGAACCGGCACCGCCTCCGGCCATGGAATATGCACCTCTTGAGTGATTCTGAGTTGCTAGAGAGTCTTCCTGTTTAAGTCCTTGGCGAATCCTGCAGTATTCTCCAACACACTCGGCAATGTTCGAGGGATTGGCCACAAAGACTATTTGGGTCAACACAGCCAGCCATTGCGCTACGCCCAGTGAGTGGTTCTTCAACAACAAACCTCTCTCATCAACCACATCGAACCGCAACAACAAAGAATTTTGAAGTCCCTTGACGGTTTGAATTACTACCCTTTCAGATTCAGGATTAGCCCCACCCCGAGCTAAATTGGCCACGGCTGCAAGGATGGGATGACGAGTAGAAACACGAGTATCGCGGACAGTAAGGTGGTATGCAATTTCAGTACAAATTCGTCCGTCTCTGTTGGGAAGAATGTCAGAAAACCAGAAGTTGAATTTTAAGCCCACGGCTTCCAGAGTCGGTTCCAGATGCAACCCAACTGGTTCCGGGTCAAGCAGCCCATCCATGCCCTGAACCAAAGATCAAGAAAGTTCAGCTAGGCACACGAAGAAAGGTAATTCTGAGAAACACGTGATTATCACAGGTTGAATGCTTCATGTTCACGATAAATTAAGGTTTCTAGCCAAATCCTAATGTATGCGGGCCACTTCAGATTGCGCAGGTCGAAGCTACAAATTTGAGATGATTATTGAGCAAATGCAGCTTAATTTTGAACCAACATCAAAAGCAATATTGATAACTTAAAATTTTCCATTGCAAGTATGGAAAATTGTACCTTTGCATGCTAAAGATAATTCAGGTACAAGGTGTTCAATCCAACCGTTAGATTGAAGCCTTGTTGTCTCAAATATTTTAGCATGCCACGTAGGAGCCATGCAAGCGCCACCTCTTCATGCTCATTCTTGTTACTTGGACTAATGTAAATCCAACATTGAACAAAACTAGGCGATATAACAAAAATATATGTACATTTGCAGGGTAAAGGATTTCTTGTAATCACAAGCTTGTTGCTTCGACCTGTGCAATCAGAAGGACGTATGCTATAACATCGATCTCGATACTGGGAATTCCTGATCTACAACAATGAAAGAGAAATGAAGTCAGAGCGTAATATACCTTATATGCCAGGTGTGCTGAGCAACCTGAGATCGAAGCTGGGGCGGCTAAGCAGAGCTGGAACGTCTTGACATTCCGTAGGCCTTCCGTAGCAACTTCTTTGTTACCCGAAACATGTGGAGAAACAGTGTCTTCTCTAAGATGTTCTTCATCAAAAGTTTGTGGCTGATTTGATCCAGACTTGTTGGTTTCATATGAACTCATAATAATCGGGTTACATGGAAAATCTTGGCTTGTACTTGCTTGATTGTTAGCATCCTCACAGTGAATTTTCTTCAGACTGCAATCGTCTCCAGTGCTAGTACTCAGATTGTTTCCCGCCTCTACTTGACCTTCAACCTCTTCTATAGCTGAAGGATTGTTTGCAGCTCGTTCGCTTGCAAAAATCGGATGAACGTGCTCATATCCCAAGAAGGGGGTTTTGTCCGCCATCTGGACTCTTTTCACATATCTGAACGCATCCAGAAAGTAAATCTCAACATCCCTTAAGGGGGCAAACATAGTCCCAACACTTTCCTCGTTCCCAACCCTAAAATCTTGACAGCAACAACGAATACTGATTTTGAGTACAGTACAGTACACTACCAAAACAAGAAATCTTGCATTTGAAATAGTTATCTACCAATATAATTTAATATATTCATAACTTCTGGATGTAGTATCCAAATTATATTCACATAATGCACTTGGGTGCGTTAGAATCCCCTCATTGTTGAAGAAACTTCCAATGCAAAACGAGATGATTACATCAGGAAGGGGACCTTCTTTAAGCAAAGCAGAGCAAGAAATTGCATCCACGAGCAGAAGCAATGATCATCACTATCAACGAATGGCAATGACTACCACAAATGGTTATTATTTTCGACCAAATTTCCGATTCTTAAAGAGGCGAAAAAGCGTGTCAAAACAACATCCTTTTCAAAATACAAAAACAGGGAAACACCCTAATTTTGGTGTCCCTGTCCACGATAACTCTGAAGCTCTTACCACAGAACCGGTAGAATTGCCTTTATCTATCATCATGAGTCAGATGTCTTAACACTCTAGAGGTGCATCTTGTAAATTAGAAAGAAACATGACTATAAAAGAACTGTTGCATGACTATTAGTAGAACTGTTGTTAAGAAAATTCTAATCAGTCTATAAGTAGGAACTTAAAGCAAAACGTGTCCGTCTCCGACTCTCCTACATTAGAAAGCTGCGTAACTGTAAGCTGATTGCACATTGTAGGTACAATTCTATCATAAAACATCTGAGCAACCTACTCTAACAACGTTGCTAAGATCTCACCGACAAGGAAGCTGATTTCTACCGACAAGGAAGGTGGAAAGAGCAGCCAAAACAGAGTAACAGCAAATGAGCAAACCATCAAATCGCCAATATCAATTCGGTACAAAAGAAACGAGAGTCAACCCAACACCAGAACGTAACTAGTACCGACAATGAAAATCTTTTGGAAATGATCAAGAATCGCAAAGAATACGATTAAGATCGAAATTTCACTCACCTTTTGGGGCAGGGCGCAGAGGAGACCAGGGACCTAATAGCAAGCAAAGTGAAATCTCCCCAAGGGAGCTCCAGCTCCAAGACCGGTCGGTCCCGACTTTCGCTCGCCTTTCAAAGCACTCTCCGAATTCTCGATTCAAGTGTCTTCATCCCACACGCACCCACACAAGACACACACACAAGCACGTCAGTAGTATGATCTCCAAATCAACCAAATGATCGTCAGCACAAACGGAAGACATGAAAGAGTTCCAAACTAAACATGCATACCTGTAACTACTCAACACACACCACAAAATCAGGCTTAGAAATCAAGAATCCAAGCTGCAACATCGCAGTCAAGCTTTCAAACAACGAACGCGCACGTTGAAGCTCCTCTTGAAGCAAACAATTGTCGGCAGGTTCGCTCCATTGATCTAAGCTTTACCATTAGAAATGCAGACAAATGAATGCAGTGTACAGTACCTGCCACCTTTGGGATATTTACAAGAGCCAACTCCACCACAAATTACTCTCCCACGCGCGAAGTTAGCTTGCACCCTCAACAGTGTCGGCGGCAAGGAAGGCCAAACGGAGCTGGGTCCAATTGCACATCAGTCCCAATGCAAAACTCCATGGATTCCTGGATACTGGCAACGCGCATGGAGCCATGGACCAGATATAATTTTTTTTTTTGAGGGAAAGCAGCAGACAATGTACAGTAGAACTGTAGACGGAAGAGCAGATCAAGTGGCGGTGCAATTAAGGAATTGACATGGAAGAACGCAGGACGTTAAATCAACTGGCCATGGAAGTTACCATTGATTAAGCTTAGGTCAGATTTGCTACAGCAAGTTTAATCTGCCAGTAAACTGTAGATTAGGTCTGACATTGTATTGTGTGAAAGTTGCATGTACAAGTGGAAAGCCGGCTGCTATGAACACTTGAACGCCCGACCTGATTTTTTTAACATTTTTTCACATTTTTATTGTTTTTTAAAATGACTGTAAATTTTATCAAATTTTGGTCTCCAAATTCAAGTATTGCTTTTGATGAATGAGAAGGTCTTTGGATGAATTGTTGAAGCACTTGCTCTGTTCATCATTTTGAATATGGATGTCAAAGTACTTAGGGGTTGACAGCTTCTTATAGGTACATTAACGTCCATATTTTGGACAATGAACAGATGCCTTCGAGGCGTTGTTTCACCCAACTAAGTTCTCACATTGTTTCATCCAATGCAAAACTTGAATCTAGAAAAGATAACCTTCCTTAATGCCCAAATTCATGAAATTCCAGTAAATGATGTTGTTGTACAAAGATATAAGCAAAAATGTGCAAAAGTTCAGAAAAGGATTGAGACATTTAGGGGTTAAGCACTTAGGGGGTGGGGGGTGGGGGGTGGGGGGTGGGGGGCTTGAGGAAAATCGACATAATTATGCAACATAATTATCTGATGTGGAGGTCTAGCATGATACCACGCCTTAGCATGATCACGGTGAGATTATCGAGCCCAAGCACAATATCTTGTCAGTCCCCCCCCCCCCCCTCTTCTTAACCCCTAAAGTTCTTAAACTATGTTTTCACCAAAAATGCTCAAAAATTGCCATTTTTAGAACAAGTACCAAATTTTGAAAAAAAAAAAATTGACACATATAATCGTAAAATTTTGTAGTATGCTGATTTGAGAACATGTGGAAAAAATCTCAAAAAATTCTACCGCATAGATTGCAAGATATAAGCATTCAAATGTATATAAATCTTTATTTTGGCCCTACAAAAAAACAGGGCAGTTGCACTTCACAAGCTCACTTTTCTATGAAAACAATTGTCCAAAATGGTGGTGTTCCTTTGGATTCTTTTTCTAGATTAGTTGGCTACGTAATTGAAAATTTTCACATCATTTAGAATTGTACAACATTAGAGGACATTTGAGGCCTCTAGAAGACCGTTTTAGGCCCATTCCCAATGCTGTCCCGATCCTGTGAACAGCCGGCACGGGCTATCAGATTTTTAAAAAAAAAAAAAAAAAAAAAAATTGCCCAAAATATCATTCTAAGCAAAAAAAATTTTTTTTTTTTTTTTTTCCAAAAAATGACGTCGCACGGTGTTGAGCACATCAGCCAGCTGCTTCCCTTGCGTTCCCGCAATCTGGGAACGCAAGGGAACTCGCAGTCTTCTAGAGGCTTCAAATGTCCCCTAATGCATATAGGAAAAAAATAGTAAGTAGACAATAGTAGAGAATGATTCAAAATACTAAATTGTTAAAAATTTAATTATAGAATTGAAAAATGCCAATCCCAATGGTTGCAATGTTGTAATGAACAATCTATATCCTACAATTTCAAGTTTCTCAAAAAAAATTTAAAATTGAATAAGATAAAGGACTTCAAAGTTTATCTTAGAGTAGAGAATCCATAGTTGCCTGCAAACTAAAAATCCTCATAACTTTTGGCTCATTGATCCAAATAGAATGATTCAAGGCTTTCCACGTATATATAACTCTAAAAAACCAGTTTCAAATTTTTGTTTTTGAAAAAAGTGAATTTTTCAGATTTGCTCGGACTGACCAAGTTGAGAAAAAACAACTACATATCATGCAATAACTTGACTTATATTTCCAAATGTCATAAAATTTAGTGCATATGAAAGATACTCCTCGTCCTCACCTTCTACTAAAATTTGGACCAAAAATATAGAAATCTCTAGTCACACATACCTGCTCAAAATTCCTATGTAGTCCAAAACTGCATGTTGGTCCTTTAGGGGTTAATGAAGTAGGAGGGCCCCCTTCCGAAGGCCTCCCAAGATGTGAGAGTCCTGCCACAAAGGTGAGGGTGTAAGCCCAAGTCTGAGGGGCGGGGCCCTCATACCCAGGGAGCCTTCGGAAGGGGGCATCCCACTATACAACATTTTAAAATGCATACAACAGTCATATGCATATAGGGATTTTAAAGTGCAAGAAACTATCATCATTATGAAATGGATGGTAGGTTTTCTAAAAAGTTGACTTTATCCATATTTTAACCCCTAAAGGCCCAAGTGTCCGTTCAACGGACAAGTGGGATTTCGGGCAGGTACCTATGGGCTGAAATTTTGTCCTGATTTTTTGAAACTTTTTAGAAGATAGAAAAATTGATAAGCTTTGTGGGAGTATAATTTTTTTTCAATCGGTGCCTGGGAAAAAAAGTTATGCCCAAATAAGCTCAAAACAGAGGAGAGCGGGCAGCAAAAATTATTTTGCAAAAAATAATTTATTTTTTTTTCGAATTTTTTTTCCCATAGATTATATTTTTGTCTATCTGGAAAGCTTTGATTCATTTCATTTGGATTTGTTATGAGAAAGTTATGGACATTCTTGTTTTTCGGGTAGTTAGAGCATCTTTTTGAAAAAAATAACTTGTAGGACTCATTGTTTAATGAAATTTTTCAAATTTTTTCAAATTTTTTTCTTGGTGTGGTTCGATTTACTTGCTAGAACAATCTCACCATTGGGATTAGTGCATTTTAATTCCATCTAAAATATATGAATATTTTAGATTTTCCTTCTATCTTGTACCTAATTCTACTTAACCATTTATTTGATGATGAAAATTGAGTTTTTTTGAATTTTTTTTTTTTGGTAGATTGTCAACTCAATTCTCCACTATAAAACTCTGTAATGCAAAAATTTTAAGCTAAAAATGTCCAAAGTCAAAAAATCCAATCCCACAATGTGCTGAAAACCTTGTTTTTTTTACTTTAAACGCAGATATCTTGCAATCTATGCGGTCAAAAATTCTGAAATTTTTTCCACACATTCTTATACTAGTTAGGTGTAAGATCCTACGGTTAGATGTGCAAAAAAAATATTTTTAATTTTTTCTTCACTCTTTGCTAAAAAATGGCAGTTTTGGATGTTTTTTGGCAGAAAAAAGGCCTTGGGCCTTTAGGGGTTAAAATAGAAATGGAAAAATATTGGGGATGTATTTTGAAATGGTGCAAGTTGACCTTATGGTTCTTTCCCTCCTTTACAAAAGATTGATGGATAAGTCTCTTATCTAACACTTCAATGACTATTAAGTCAATAATTGTGTCGTTAGTCTTGATATCATTTAATATGTATATTCTATTTTGCCACCAATAATGATTGGAAATTATCACGAGATGAGATTCAGGGTCTTGGAGGGCCCCGAGTTCCCCTACGTTCTATTGCATTCCTAGACTGCAAGAATGCAGCTGCAGCAACTGGTTGCCGTGGCACAACGATTGTCACGTCATTTTTTGAAAAAAAAAAAAAAAATTTGCTTAAAATGATATTTTGATAATTTTTTTTTTTTTTTTGTCTTGAGAAAAAAAAGTTTTGACACGCTCGTACCGGCGTTCCTTGAATCTGGCTAGATCAGGGAACAGACCTGAAACGGCCCTCCAAGACCTCCAAATCTCATCTAATGTTTATTTTACTTTTAGAAATGAAATCATATGTATTGTGTAAGTCATAAACTTTTTAGATTTTCTAAAAAACTTTAAAATTATTGTTAGTTTTCATTGAAGAAAAGTAAAGAAAATCCATGATAAATTTATGATATGCTTCAAAAATCTGAAATTTTCACTACAATTGTATATTATAGCATATTGGTAGTTTATGAAGTTTAAAATAAACTTTCACGTCATTTTATTATACAAAATCAGGATACCATGATTACAGGCCTAAAGTTCAAATTAAAATAATATACTCAACTTTGGAAAGTTTTAAAAACATCAAATTGGAATACCAAATTTTAGAAAGTTTCAAAACACCACATTAGGTCTATTCATGTATGACCCTTGCTTTATAAGTGTAGGATCTTGGATCTCAATTAGGAAGAAGGTAATCCAATGTATTAGATTGCATGCAATGATAATATCATTTCAAAAAATATAAAGATTGAATAAAAATTCAAATGCAATTTAGAATTAGGAATAAACTAGAGACTTTCATCACCTTTAGAATGATCCTAGTATCAATCAACTAGGTTAATTAGAATTATTATTTTTTGCTAATCCTACCTTACTATAGGCAAGAACACCTAAAAGCGTCCAAATAAGCATTTGAATATGCTTCATATTACTATATTATTTGAGTTTTTGATGGGTCTTTTTTTAAGCCTCTATTTATTTGTCACTCTTTGAATATTTTACAAATAAACTATGGATTTTCAAAGTGCTAAAGATAGGTATAACAAAAAACAACCTTGAGAATTCAAATATAGAATCTATACATTCTAGGCAAGAATATGTAGGGATTGATTTCAGAATGGATCACAATTAGTTACAGTAATCTTAGTCCTTGAAGATTTGTTCCAACTCCACATTTAATGCCAAGAAATTATATTATAATGCACTAAATGTCTAATCTACCTATAATTGCCTCTAGACCAAAGAAAAAGAAGTTTTGCATTGACGTTAAGCATTCCTAAGTCCTTTTAAAGAGAACCTTGATTATGCATCATAAGGCCTCGATAATAGTGTCAAGGACTATTATCAAGGCCGAGTGTCGAACTTAACACTATAGGAGGCCTCCATCTTGCACCCTGCATCCTCACCTTCAAGGCTAGGGCCCTCACATTGCAGTAGGCCTTATGAGGTGAGGCCTCCCACTATACAAAAGCAATATGTGAGGAAATTTGTATTAGTTACTATCAAAAAGTGAGCCACTAAAGGAGCTACTTAGTCCATTTAGTGTCAGAGCCTACTTAGTTCTGAGATATTTTGCCAAAAAGATAGTGATGTTTACATTGTTTTCATTTCATATTGGATTTCCCAATTCACTTGTGCAAATTATGATGTGCTTACTCAAGTGGCAAGGATTCAAAATTGCCACCCGGCATTAACCCCTAAAAGCCCATTGTTCCTTCAGGGGACAAATGGGATTTTGGATAGGTATGTACGGGCTGAATTTTTGTTATGATTTTCCAAAACTTTTTTTGAAGATAGAAAAATTACTAAGCTTTGTGGGAATATAATTTTTTTATCAATCGGTGCCTAGGAAAATAAGTTATACCCAAATAAGCTCAAAATAGGGAACGGGGGTAGCAAAAAGAATTTTTATTTTTATTTTTTATTTTTTTATTTTTTTATTTTTTCTTACAGATTATATTTTTGTCTATCTTTGATTCATTTCATTTGGATTTTTTATGAGAAAGTTATGGACAATCTTGTTTTTCAAGCACTTAAGGCATCTTCCTATAAAAAATAACTTGTATGAATGCAATTTTTCACTTCTGAATGCAATTTTTACAACTTTTCAAAAATTGAGTTCCATAAGGTTTAGATTTTTTGCTAGAACAATCTCACCTTTGGGATTAGTGCTTTTTAATTCCATATAAAAAATATTAATATTTTAGATTTTCCTTCTATCTCGCACCTATTTCTACTTAAGAATTTTTTTAGTAATGAAAATTAAGTTTTTTTGGATTTTTTTTTGCCCCTAGATTCTCAACTCAATTTTCTTCTATAAAGATTTAAATCTCAAAACTTTGTAGTGCAAAAAATTTAAGTTAAAAATGTTCAAAGTTGTAAAATCTAGTACCACAATGTATTGAAAAACATGATTTTTTCACTTTAAATGCAGGTATCTTGCAATCTATGCAGTCAAAAATTCAGAAAATTTTCCCACATTCTCACACTAGTTAGGTGTAAGATCCTACGGTTAGATGTGCAAAAAAAAAAAAAAAAACATTTTTCAATTTCTTTTACTCTTTGCTATAAAAATGGCAGATTTGGGTGTTTTTTGGCAGAAAAAAGGCCTTAGGCCTTTAGGGGTTAACAAAACGAAATCACTACTCAAGTTCATGTTCCACAGAAACCTGCTCAGAAAATAGACATGCTTCAACAGCAAGTGAGCGACAGTTCATCTGGAGTCGAATCGAGGAAATAAACATTCCTAGAACACCCATAACATGGATGTCTGGGTGTGTAGGACCAAGGCTTCATAACTAGGAAAGACTCGGAAACACAGATTATGTGCAAGCATGATTCAAAGAAATAAAATCCTGCCATCAATTTAACGTCTCATCTATATTATTCCCAATACAGGAACGCTCGGTCATGAAAAGTTCAAATCAACAAAGTTACCTCAAAAGTGGCAAATGCATTTTAGAGTATCTATAATTTCTGCTCGCAGTCCAAGGCCAAGAATTTCTCAACTCACAGATAAAGATTACAATTTCTAAACCTTCCACTATTCTCATGTACAAGGCAAATCAATACAGCACTCGAAAATGAAGACCCAGGAGATGAAAGTAGAGTGATAAATCAAGAACGAACCTAGGTGAAATCGCCAGGTGGGCGGTATCATTCTCTCAAAGAGGGGTATGTAGTTCGCAATCAGAAACAAAACACACGAATTAACCAGAAGATATTTGATTAAGTCAACATCGAAGCATTCTTCCATTGGAAAATCAGGAGTTTATAAACGAGTATCGGAAGATTCTCATATAATTATGTTTAGCAGGTGTATGCAATAACAAAAATAACCTACAAGTCCTGTGCTAAAAGGAACCAAACATCCTGGCCCCACAAGGTAACAATGACAAAGCTGGAAAACTACCACGACAATGAAACAATCTCATCACCCTGACAACATCGTGATTTCAACTGGTGCACCAATCACACTGTACCTGGGGTGAGCTTCGGATTGTCACGCCTTTCGTCACCACCTATGTTAAAAAATCATACAGAAGAGAAAGATTTTAATCTCCCAAAACCCTGACTGAGTGGTAACAACACATTCCCAAAGTCCTAATGCTGCCGTTGATCTATACTCTTCCTTCATGCCGCCTTCACGCTCTCTACAATCACGAGGCTGGCGAGGTCAAGGCACACTACAGTATTACAGGGAGCACTACATACAGGCCACATATACAAATCAATATCCATATGTGGTATTGTAATGTGACGCGTATGATGGTGCGGGTGGGCCTGTTGCTGGCGTTGCAGAATACATAGAAGCTTGGGTAGGATATGAACTATAATTCGTGTCCACTGTGGTACTGTAGGTGCTGGTATATGGCGGTGGCCCGCTGGACGCCCCTGCCATAAAATTCTGCAATAACAACCCAACCAAACGGGGGAGCATCAAAATCAGAAAAGAAATACAGCATTGTTGTAGTAACGAAGATAAATATATTAGGGAACAAAGAAGGGTAATTAATAATTATCGAATTTAGTTTAAGGTCGCCATTAATATTTGATAATCATTATATACAACACAAAAGAGAATAGTGTAATTAAGTCGTCCTTCATTTATATGTAGAGTTATGGTCCTGAGTTCTCAGTGACCTGATAGTGATCCTCCTGTATAGGCTGGTAAGGGTTACATTGCATCTGCACCAATTCCCACTAAAATGTTCAGACATATGTAATTTCTTGTTGATCTAGGCCCATTCGTGACAGTGAACGTCAGTCTGTCAATTCCCTCTTCATTTTGCTTCATCTTGGTATACAAATTTGGCATTGGTTGCCCTTGAGATTTGCACAAAATATGTCAAATAGAAAGATTCAACATAGACAAAAGCTTACAGCACGAACATAATTTCGGTGAATGTGCAGCACCCACAGGTGGCATACCTATGTTTGTGCATGTCTGCCATCCCCAACCAAAAGACAGCATCATACCTGAATTAATTGCTGTGCGGTTTGCACTTGAGATGCGCTTCCATGAATCTCAACAGTCATCTCGCCAGGTACACTTCGAGTTTCCTGGATTGTGATTGTAGCACCACTAGTGCGGCGCATATAGCTGATGTTGGCGCCTGCACTACCAATGATAGCATCGGCGTATGAAAGAGGAATCTGCATGTGCTGAGTCACCTGCACACACCTCCCACACTTAGTTTCCCAACACATGGAACAGTATTATCATGTTCCATTTCATATCATTCAGTTGAGATTCTAGCTGGACTTGTACATTACAAGAATTTGGTGGCATTATCCAATAAAGCATCTCTGTACAAATTCAGATCAATCCATGTTCATCACGAAAGAACAACCCCCACCCCACCTCGCTCAGATTGCCAAGTTCTTAATGTCAAGTTCATGGCGTAAGATTCATACAATCATCATTAAGTGATAATGATAAGGTAATGTTAAAGTCATACAAATGGTTCTGACTGAGTGTTAGTGTGATGTCAGTGTCACCGGCATTATATTGGCAACTATTAAGTTACCATTAAGTTACCATTATCGTAATATCAATCTAATGTTATATTCGGTTAACATTAGATTAACATTAATATCCTTGTGAATCTAATAGGGGGCTCTTCTGAGGTGTGTTCAAGACATCTAGAAGCCAGTGAGCTACAACCACTGAGCAGCCCTGAATGCAAAAGTTCAACTATTTACATGCAGACAATAATTTATCTACAAAATGATTGGATGCAACAGAGAAAGGAACAGCAGCGGAGGTAATAATAAAAAAAAATACCTGCGTAATGACTGGGGCAGGAGGAGGGGGTGCGATGGCGCCTCCCAGAGTAGGATCCCGGCCATACAAAGAGACACCATGGTGGTGTTGATTGCCCAGGTCATGAGACTGCTGTTGAGGTTGAGAATGATGAGAAAGATCGGCAGTTCCATAGTAGGAAGAATCGTTGTTGCTATAGCTGGGTGGCTGCTGTTGCTGCGTGTTAGTGGGCTGCTGCCATTGAGAGTTTGTACTCTGCTGCTGCTGGTTCTGATTTGACGATCCAAATTTGTACTCTGCCCTCTATATGACCAAATATTATCAAGTCAGTAGGAGGTTCACATGTAGACACCTGCACTAGAACTTACGAAAAGCGCCACAATAGCCTCCACTCACGTCATAGCTATATTATTCACAGAGAGACCCTTGATCCTCCAAAATCATGAAACTCTTAGAACATCTCACATGGCCACTCAATTTTCCATCAATGACAACCAAAAAATTCTTAGTTTTTGAATCTACAAGCAAGATGCATCCCAAGTTGTTATGAAGAGAGAAACAAAGATTTCATGTGGAGATGCTCGTCACTCACAGCGACTCATTGCCTTCAAGATTTTGAAATCATGCAAAACTTTTGATGCTAATCAAATGAAACATATGTAGGGAACTTACGTTCAACTCGAACAAGGGAAGAACGCTTCTATCCACCAAGAACTTGCGAAGGTGCGAGACAACAAGCTCCATTGCACGCTGCACGTTGCGAGGATCGCCCTGGACTTCCACAACGCGGTCATCTGCTAGTGCACACAGTGGAAGCTCCTCTGCTTTTCCATCCCTCACCCCATGTTCACATTTTAACGTCCATACGTAAAAGTATACATTACTGAACGTATAAAATACTGCAATATTAAATTCATTACCCAGACAATCTCCTGCATGTCAAAGTTCCATCAAAATAAGACCCAACCATCAAAAATAGGATCTTCTGCCCGTCTAAAACTGACAATTACAAAGCAACCACGTTCCACAAAAGGATACTTCACACAAGTATCAACACAAAAGAATTAGTGATGTCTAAGGAAACCCACTAACCAGCAGGCAGAACACGCACAGTTGCCCCTGAGGAATCCTGGATGGATTTTATTGTAGCACCCTGGCGACCAATAAGACTACCAGCTTGAGTGGCAGCAACCAGAAGGCGAGACGACACAGGAGTACCCCCGGGTGCAATCTCTGCATCCATTGACTCCGGATCGGCCCCTTCGATCACTCGCCGATGCACGCGAAGCAGCCCCTCCATGGCCGGAGAGATTGCAGATTCAGGGTCCTCCCTTGCTGAAACCATGACCTACACAACCATACCGAAATACACATGAGAATCTTCACCACGAACAAGCGAGTTATAGCAGTAAGAGTTTCAAATACCGGTGGCAGATTTCATCCCACAAAAAAACTCGGCATCACATACTCACTAGCAAATCTGCAGGTACACGTCCTTGCAAGAAACAAAAGTCATTTCAAATTGATGACATCAAAACGCTGAGAAGTTCACACTTCAGGGTCTTCAGTATATCAGCTGGTTGACGGCCACTTTTAGCACGTTCTACCTTACTAACAAGCAAAATCTGCATGTACATGTCCTTGCAGGAAACAAAAGCCAATTCAAATGGGAGACACCAAAACACTCAATAGTTCCACGAAGTAAACTACACTCATGGTACTAAAAAGGACATCTAACGCTCAATTTAATGCTGATGAAGGTAACGAAAGGGATATTTAGATGAGCTGAGCTCATGCCTGAGGTTCACACAAAACCTTACTTACCTTGTATTTAGCAATCCAAAAGCATACCATGGTTCTACGTTTGTGGTTCAAAGAAGAGAAAGCTTACAATTCGTTCGGCAGTGCCCGGCACACCCTCAAGGATCTTGATCCTGGACCTCGTCTCTTCACACATTTTCTTCACAAACTCCCCCTTGCGACCAATGATCCCTCCCACCTTCTGCACGGGCACCACCAAGCGAAACACGTTATCACCAGGCCACCCCGCCCACTTCTTCTCCCCGTCCTTCTCCTCACCCCCTTCGCGGCTTCTCTTGGAGCCTGTCGGAGTTCCGGGACCTTTAGTTGTGGCATCAAACGCTGCAGTGTCCGCCTTGAGGTCCTCTCCTACTAGTGGAGGCTGCGGGGCGGCTTCTACCACTGGCACTGGCGTTTCAGAGGGTTCCGAAGGTGGCACATCTTGAGGTTCCGGTGGAGGCGGAACCTCATATTCAGGCGGTGTGGGCTCCTGATCCTCCACATGGGGGACAATCTCGACTTCGGGAGGAAGCTGCGGCTCCTCTTCCGAAGGAGGAGCCGGACTCTCTACCACTGAGACAAACTCTGTCACTTGCGTCACCTCCGTCACCTCGGTAACCTCTATTGCCGCCATACCTGCAAGGAAAGACCACATAAATTAGGGATACAAGCGCATGAAATTCGTCATGACTACTGCCATTCCCGAGCTCGCCTCTAAACCCTAGAAACACACAAGACTCCACTCTGCACACCAAAACCTACGTTAAAGCACGAGTTCAGGTCTTAGAGAGCCTCGAATACGTGGTTAGCGAAAGAAAGACTCCAATCTGCTGGCTTGCACAAAGAAAAGCGACAGATTTAACCCTAAACCACACTCACAAAACCCTAATTTCGACGGAGTCGTATGAACGGGGATAAGTGCAAAAGCGGGAGAGCTGAAGAGCAAGAAATGCAAGACGCTTACTGGGTCGAAGACGTCAGTTCGTGCGAAACCAAAGAGTCAGCTGAAGGTCCGATGTGAGAGGAAATCACTGCGGCCACTGAGGTTCAGTTGAACGGGGATGCGCACAAACTTTTGAACTGCAGAAGCAAGTTCTTCACGGCCACCGAAACATGCCCTCTCGAACCCCCGTCGTCGTCGTCGTCCTCCTCCAAACGGGACCTCATTTTTTCATCCACGAATCATAGTCTTCATCCGTGTTATTCATCGATAATGGCTGAATAGAATGAACTCAGCTACTGTCGTAGCTTCCTAGCAGAGCTTGGCCAGAAAATAAAATAATTAATTCTTAAAGTTCTAAAGCCATTTTTAATAAAAAAAAACAATCAAAACTGTCAATTCTGTTGTAAAAGAGCAAAAAAGTTTAAAAATTGTTTTTATTCCATATCTAACAGTTGTCATTTCTATTGTAAAGAGCAATAAAGGTTAAAATTTGAGAAAGTTTGACAATAGAGATTGAGAGATATTTGCATTTAAAGTGAAGAAAATAATTTTTTTGGCACCTTCCTTGATTAGATTTTTTGACTTTGAATCTTTTTAACTTAAAACTTTTGCACCATTGATTTTGAATTTCTAATTTTTTATAATGAAGAATTGATTTGAGAATATAGGAACAATAAAATTTCCAAAAAAAACACTTAGTTTTCACTCAAACATTAAAAAATTGTCAAGCAAAAGTAGGTTCAAGATTGAATGATAAACTAAATCACTAATAGCTCTAAGATGGAATTGAAATACAATAATCCCAACAGTGAGATTTTTCTAGCAAGCACACTTCACCTTTTTTAATATTCTTTTTTTGAAAAATTATGAAAATTGCATGCAAAAATGAACTTTATAAAAAAAATTCAAAAAAACGCTTAGATTGCCCAAAAAATTGACATTGGATTTCTTTCTTCTAATTTCCAATTATAATTCTAATTTTTTGTTGAATGTTTTAATTCTAATTTCCACCAACTCTATCATTTTTTCTTTTTTGCCTTCTTCCATTTTGTATTTAGTCTTCTAAACTTATTAAGTTCTAATTTTACCTCTAAAAACTCCCAATTCTTCATGACATAATGGATTCAATGACCTCCATACAATGACTCTAACTTTTTACACTGCTTTCTTGTACCAAATCCACTAATCTAATTTTGTTGTAAAATCATTCTACTAATCTTTGCTAATTACTAAACTACAAAACATTGTACTAACTATTCTAAACTGAATTGTAAGTCAATGTAGTGCTTACATTACAGAAAATTTGGACCCTGCGGAGGGTCGTTTGATTTTCGATGGATGTGCAATTACAAGAGAAAATAAAACAAATATATATATATATATATATATATATATATATATATATATATATATATATATATATATATATATATATATATATATATATATATATATTTTTTTTATTTATTTATTTATTTTTTCAATTTTTTCAATTTTTTATTTAATCAAAAGTCCGACGAGGCATACACACTAATTGCTCACCTTATAGATTCCTAACTGCTTTTGGGGTTGATTTCTTCTCTTAATGCATATTGTCATAAATGCTTGGAGGCCCTCCCATGGGCTGAAATTTTATCTAATGCAATCTTCAAAAAAAGTTTCAAAAAAATCATGACAAAAATTGAGACTATAAGAAATTAATCAAGATCAATTTTGTCCCTCAAGAGAACAATGGGCATCAGGGATTAGAATGAATGTTATATGTACATTCTTCTAATGATCTATTATTACTACCATACCTAGCTATCATGGTCCGCAAAAAATAATTCTAAAAATAAATGACAAAAATTATATGATGAAAACACAAATTTGAGGAAGCATTTCTATTCTTAGCATTTACAACATTTATTTTGCCGACTTCAATTAAATATTCAATATAATGCGTTGACCTTGATAAGTGGATATGATAAAAGAAGTTGTAGGATATTATAGATCAATCATTCATCAAATTTGTAATCTTCATTTATTTTTCTGCAAGGTTATGTTGCAAACGTCTAAAGGCATTTGAATCACCCTCAAAGCCCATACTGAATTGCCTTTCAAATAAGCCATGATCCACATTCCACTTAACTCATGTAATAGTATGGGCTACTACCTCAACATATTCATTTCAAGCTTTGTTTAAGATGTTATGCGTGGATTTTTTTTCTTTGCCAAATATGGTCTACTTGTTGCCATTTAGTTTTTGATAATGCTCCCATGAATTCCTTTCATTGTCATTGTGCTCACTTGCATGGCATGATATAATTCAAGCAGAGATGTCTAAGGTGTGCATTATTGAGGAAAAGTTACAAAATACAAAATTAACAACCCAAAAATAGGGGATGAATTGGTTTTCAATTTTTAATAATGCTCCCATTAATGCCTTTCATTGTGCTCGCTTCCATGGTGTTATACAATTCAAGTGGGGATGTCTACATGCACATTATTGAGTGGAAGTTACAAAATACAAAATTTACAGCTCAAAAATAGGAGATGAGTTTTTTCCAGCTCTCTCCACCAAATTTTTTTTTTTCATTTTTTAAGAAGTGCCATAGTGGCAATATAAAATTTTGCAGTGGTGCTTCAAACTTAAACATTCATCCATATCATATAGAAAATATACATATCACATGTCTATAATTCGGTTTTCATCCACAATCTGGTGATTTCATGCAATTTTTTTTTACTTTGAAATTTTTTTGGCAATTCCATCCAAGTTTATTGTCATTTTTTATCCAGATTATTTTTTTGGTGCAATCTGGCACCCAAAAGCCAAAAAAAAGCCTTGCTCTCCATCCAACAGAGAAAAAATTCTCCCCCACCATGGAATTCTAGATATTTTCTCTTCCTCTTCTTTTACCTTATCATGTGGGTTCTAATCATGAAGGTACTTTTGTGTGTTCCAATTTTCTCTTGATTCTTATTTATAAGTGAATGCCACTTGCTCATGGTTTTTAGGATATATTTTTTCCATAAAAGCTATCCAAGAAAATTTAAGGGAATATTTGGTGATATACTCCTTTTTACTCAATGGATGGAATCATTAAATTGCTAGATTTTTTTGAGATAAGGGAGGAGGTTCTTAAATCGTTCGGGCTCTAAAATCGCCCACCTCCTCAATGTTCACTGCTTGTACATGTTGCTTTTTGCAATGTACAAGCTGTAAACGTTTGAGGAGGTGGGCGATTTTAGAGCCCTCTGAAGCGTCAAAAATTTGAACTTCAAAAATTCATAACTAATTCCACAAAGCTCCAAAAAATATGAAACGACTTGGGTTGGATGCCAATTTCATTTGTCTTTGAAGGAAAGTTTACTAAAAAATATTTCAAGAAGTTTCATCTCCCCAAAATTCAGTTTCAGCTCTTAAGTGAGCGCTTTATGGACCTCCTCCCTTAGTACCACTCTCTTTGGTGAATGTACACACCCATATTTTTCATGTTCCTTGTGTATAGATATAAATAACTTCATCACTCTTAACTGGCAAGTACAAAAAAATCTTGCCACCTACCCACCCCAAGCTTCTCATGCTTGGTCCCAACAACTTCACCTTCTCAGACCTTCACAGCAAGACAAAGTATAGGAGACGTTTCAGGTATGTGAATACGTCATCCATAATTATCATGAGTTTGCCATCATCAACTCTCGGGTCACCGGGAATGGGCAAGAAGGCGTGACATTCATTCATTCTCACGTGATTGCTCGAGATTTCTGATGATACATTGACCGAACATACCATGGGATTGGTACTTGGCATCCACTTTCAAATCATAGGTCCAGAAATTGCCCATTTAAGAGCTGAAAGGGGAGGTGAATCTTCTTGAAATAATTTTCAGTAAATTTTCATTGAAAGACAAGAGGAATTGGCATCTAACCCAAGTCGTTTCATATTTTTTGGAGCTTTTTGGAGTTAGTTATAAAATTTTGAAGTTGAAGTGGCATATATAGGGCTCTAAAATCGCCCACCCCCTAAAAGGTACACTATTTGTACATTGTTGAAGGCTATGAAAAAACAACATGTACAAGTAGTGAACATTTGAGTAGGGTGGGCGATTTTACAGCCTGTGCAATTTTAGAGCCTCTTACCTTAGATCTTGGTACCCTATGTGAAAGTTAGATTCAAAGTCATTTTTGTAATAAAAAAAAGAAAAGAAAATTGCCACATGTCATCTTGTGAATGGTGTAAAGTGACATGCATGGCCCCATGAG
This sequence comes from Neckera pumila, assembly GCA_963969595.1. Taxonomy (NCBI): domain Eukaryota; kingdom Viridiplantae; phylum Streptophyta; class Bryopsida; order Hypnales; family Neckeraceae; genus Neckera; species Neckera pumila. The sequence continues at coordinate 11,841,159 of OZ018412.1, forward strand.
ACTGTGTCGTAGAAATTCAATTTCGGCATCTGAGTGCCAAATTAGACCTTCATGGACAACACATGTCATGGATTCATGGTAAACATGGAAAGTTTGGCACTTTAGTTTCTAAGGTATTGAACCTGGCTATTGGGGTCAGCATTAATTAAATTAAAAAAATAAGAACTGAATTTTTTAGAAATTATTCCCGAAGGGATTGAAAATAAAATTAATGCTACAAATGCCTAAATATCAAAAAATGGGTCCCACTTGGTGAAATTCAAATCACCTAATGACGAAAATTTAATAGTTTAATTTTTATTGAAGTATCACATATACTATCAAATGTCAAGATAATTTTGTTTGGTAATATGAAGAGCTAACTTCATTAAAAGAAATTTGAGGCCTCCAAGAGACCACGAGTTACCTTGCGTTCCCAAAGCGTTTCCAGACTGTAGAACGCAGGAAAGCTGCTGGGCTGATGTAGTCAAGAGAGTGCCACGTCATTTTTGAAAAGAAAAAGAAAAAAGAATATGGCCTGAAATGATATTTGGGAGAGATTTTTTTGTTCTTTTTTTTGAAAAAAAGAAATTCTGATAGCCTGTACCGACTATTTTTAGATCTAGCCAGATTGGGAAACAGGCCTGAAACGGCCCTCCAATGCCCTCCAATCTCTTCTAATGCGTTGATATGTTGTAAGTAGGAGGAATGATGAGGTCCTTGTTATAGTGAAGTTTATTGTTCTTTGTATATCCTCAAAGATTATGGCCCATAACGGGTATTTGAAGCAAGGTGGGAGCTCCAATCCCCCGAGGTAGTAGTGTATTCACACCTCATTTAAGCATTGTAAATCAACATTTTAAAAAATTTGGTCAACCCAAAAACTATGCAAATCAAGTTAAATTTCACCTCAAAAAATCCGTTTGTGATTAGGAGTTTCTTATAGAAAGTTATGGAAGTCTAGAATTCAATTGTGAAAACAATTCTTGCACTATTTTGATTAGACTGTGAGAGGTTATAATAAGTTTTGTTATGTTTTAATTTACATATCCCACATGGATTGTTGTACCTTCTACTTCCTTACTTCTATAAAGCACTTGCCTTTTTTCTACAAATCAAACATTAAATGGCTTTTAAAAAATAAAATAGCACAACCCATTATAGAAAAAAGACCCATTTTGGATACTTAGGAAATCATCTATTACAATTTTTCTTCAATAATTGAGATTCGGACCACAATTAATGTCTTAGGTGATGGTAATAGAGTGATTATTGACTAAAATAGGAACTTTTAGCTTAGTGTGCAAATTCATTGCACAGAGTAACTTTTTGAGGCCTTTATATTATGGCTATGTTAAAAAATATTGTGGCTGCTTTAGATGAGCAAGATGACCATAATGGATTCACTTTTTGTTAGTCTTGAGGTAGTCTAGAGACTCTTTTGGTCCATGATGGGTAGCACACTTCAAATGTTCACAACAAATTCATATTCTTCTCATGGATTCTTACACTTGTCTTTATGAGGAAAAAAATTAAAAATCTAGCAATGATATGAGGGCAAATCCATAATTTTGTCCATGATGGATTATTCTACCTTATGTAGGATATAGATGGATAGAATAGCAACATCCTAGGCGCTGAGATTTTGAATAAAATAAAATAAATTGAAAATATTATATATTTTGAGAGCGCTTGCTTAATCATTTTTTCCAACTTTAATTAATGCCATAAAATGCATAAAATGCTAATCCTGATAGCCGGGTATGGTAATGTTTGGCAAAATAAACCGATGAGTATTATTGCCGAAATTGAACACTTTCGGAACATAAGTGTTTAGGGTTGATTTTGAATAATATTATAAATAATGCTTTGAAAATTCATAGTTTATTCATGTAATGTCTAAAAAAATATACAACATGAATATGAAATCCTTAACCTTTTAATCATTGTCAAGATTCAATAAATACTAAAAATTAAATACAAACAACATTTTGATCTTGAGTTGCTTTTACGCTCCAAATATATTTAAGATTAAGCTAGAAGTCCCTAAAAGTAACACTTCACCACTAAGAAGTCTCAGGTTGAAGAACTGTTCAATTGCATCTACCCGTGTATCTATCGTACTCAAGGCTTGATTCTCCACAGAATTTCTTCAGTTTGTATCACTAGTAGAAAATTCCCCTCAAACACTTGTCTCCTATCTAGAAGCTTTTAGTGATGGCCTTCCTCCCCAAAGCAAAAGTCATTTGCACTACTCATGCATTTAGAATAGTAAATTCATCTTAAAATGTCCTACAAATGTAATTCAAGAAATACATTCTCCCAAGAAAAAGAAGAATTCAAAAATTCTAACAACCATAACTACTAAAAAATGCGCCTAATTATGACATTTTTCTAAAACCACCCTTATTGCTTCTTATCTATTTATATGCAACTCTTTGTTAATGAGAATTGAGGATTGTTTTTTGGGGTATGTGCTTTAGCAACTTTGATAATTCACAATTTATTCGTTTGGCATCCAAGAAATCGCATTCTAAGAGAATCTTAAATCTACTTTTGACTCCCCCCAAACAAAAATTTAGACAATTTATTTACTGAAACAATGCATGGATGATATTTATTTAGGTGAATTCGCCTTGTCGAGGCCTACTAAGGTAGTTTGCTCTAAAAGCAATCGTGTTTTAATTGCAACCCCTATCTACACAAAATAGTGAAATTAGGTTGCCCCACACTAATTTCTCATATCTAACACTTTCAGACATGGTCAACTATAGTATGGGGCAACCTAATTTCACTATTTTGTGTAGGAAGGATTGACATGATGCTTGAAATATCTTCTACTGTCAATGATGAGTTAGGTATGCTTAGATGGTTGCTTTAAGAGCATACTACCTTATTATGAAACGACTTGGCAAATTCTCCTCTGACTAGTAAAAGTGTGAACAGGGACGACCCATTAGCCCACCTTGGAAAGGTGTGAACAGAATACCCACGGTAATAGGCCCCGACCCCCATACCCGATCAACCAATCACTGCATACTCCATAGGCTGCAGTGAGTAATAAGCCAACCCCGTGACTCCATGAGTAGTAACTTACGAATTGGGACGACTAACTTATAGTAACTTACTAGTGAAAACCGCCACTTCATCGTCTCCCTCGCATGCTCGTATACGTCTTGCAAAGAACAGAGCTCGAGCTCGCTCACTCGCTCACTCGAGCTGCACCGAATTTAATTTTGTTTTTTTAAGGGGATTGCTGTTCACGAGACCGTAGTGTCTATTTTGGAGGAATCTTGGTAGCAGTTCATTGAAGTTTCTTGAGATTTTGTGCAAATCTTTGCAATTTTAGTCTAATTTTTGAAAGGGGGATTGCTGTTCACGAGACCGTAGTGTCTATTTTTCGAGGAATCTTGGTAGCAATTTATGGAATTTTCTTGAAATTTCGTGCAATCTTTGCAATCTTTGAGATTTTTCAAAATTTTAGGGGAGTTTTGGGTAATTTTTTTTGTTGTTAGGGAGAGATGGCGACGAAAACGAGCTCTCCGAAGAAGGAGGAGCAGTTGGAGATTGTTACAGGCGATGAGACATTGAGCCGCGCCATCCGTCTGCTCACCGAACACGGCCTCCCCGATGGATTGTTGCCGATGCAGGAGGTCGTGGAGCTCGGGTACAACAAGGAGACGGGGTACATCTGGCTCACACAGAAGAAGCCCATCGTGCACACATTCAAGCAAATCGCCAAGCAGGTGAGCTACAGCGACAAGATCACGGCGTACCTAGAGAAGGGACGCCTGTGCAAGCTCACGGGCGTCAAGGCCAAGGAGCTTCTGTGGGTGTCGATCGTCGACATCGCCGTGGACCAATCCGATCATGGGAAGCTCTTCTTCAAAAGCTTCGCCGGCATTGGGAAGTTCTTTCCGGTTACCGCATTCTCGAGAGAAGGTTGATTCAATTCCTAGTGCTTTCTTCAATTCAATGAACGCGCGAGGATCGCATGCCGGATTCTGCTATTTAGTGTTGTTCTTGGTGTATTGACCGCCATAGCCCGACAGACAACCTTGACAAACATTTATGAAACTCGTAATTCATAAGAAAACAAAATTAATTAGATATCGCCATCGCCATTTGCCACGGCTGGCTTTAGTACTTTCGAGAATTTTGCACTCCCTCTTGCATACAGGAATATGTTGATTGATGCTGTGGGCTTGTTGGTTTCTTAATATTTATTGATTCCTCAATGGAAAGCCATTATTAAATCCTTTGCCTCTGACTGGACTATTTGGTGGCATTCTTATTGTTCTTGAAGTTGGTATTGATTAGCAGACAACCTTGACAATAAGCTATGCTATTGATAATATATACGAATTGAAGATTAATTAGTTCTCCGTTCCTTGGCTGGCCTCGATTACCTTTTTTCAAAGGTTTGTGCATTTTACACTCTCTGTTGCATACAGGTCTGTTTGTCTATGCATGAAGCTTAGTGACATCAATTTCTGATTAGCAAATTCATTGATAGTCGATAGTCAATGGCCGTCTAATCCTCCTCAATTTTTATTTTTTTTGTGATGCTACTATCATAACTTGGACTCTTATTGATGGAATGTTGAGAGTGTTAGGACTGACTTTGCATCTTCTTGCAGAAAAGTCTGCATGAAACTTAGTGTCATTGATTTGATTTCTTACTACCAAGCCATGAACGTTCGACGGCATCCCCTTCTCAATTTACATGTGTTATTTTTTAGACACAAGTATCATGACTGGGACTGTTATTGCCTGAATGTGATAAGAATGGTTTGCATGTGAATGTAGTGATATTTGCATTCACATTAGGGTCTTCATGTGGATACAGTATTTGCAAGTGAATGCTTGCAGTGAGTTGAGCATTCTGAGTCTTAAGTGCTGTGAGTTCCAGGAATGTGGAGGGGCACCATTCGGTGATTTGATTGCTAAAGTGTTAAAGGATAAATGGGGAATCATATTCGTGAGATCAGTCCTGTGTAACGTAACTTTGTTGCCAGTATGCCTGCTTTTTTGCTCGCTTTGGTATTACTAAATTAGGTGCAAATAATCTTTCAGAGAAAAAGTGTTGGCAATATTTGGAAATGGTGCATTTGTCAGTAGGCAACTGTTCACATGCTTCGGCTGCCACTCGGGGTGGGGTGGGGTGGGGTGGGGTGGGGGTGGGGGTGGGGGTCAGAGTGAGGGGTTTCCCTTTGCGACTCTGCTCCGACGGTTTGGTCACAAGGTGCGGGCTGCAACGTGTCTGTACGGGGGGGCTTCGTGATTTGGAACCCCGTGAATAGAAATCACCAAGGGAGGCCCACTGATTTGTGGTGAATTCATCGGTTTCAACGGAGGTTCAGAGTAAAGTGTTCACGTCTTGTCTACTGTTCGTTATTCGAATGAAGTCCCGAAGGGTGGTACATATAATTCGTTAATGTGTGCCTGGATCTATTACACTCTCTCAGTCATTCGATCAATTCGATCAGGTACGTGTTTATGTATCTCGACTGGAACCTTAAAAGTACGTATTACACAGCTAGCTGCAGTAAAACCATCTGAAAGCATTGAATTTGAATTTGAACCTCAATCTTGCGTCATATGTATCTCGGAGATATTTCGTTAAAATGGCGATATTCTTCCGCCATTTTTCCATTTATTTTCTAGGACTGGTATAGATTTCAGATCACATGGTCTAAAGTGTATGACTGGGTTACATTTCAGACCACATGGTCTAAACCTATAACTGCCAAGTTTGTGGAATATTGCCATTCTAACGAAATATCCGTTCTCCGCAGTAAAAAAATTTCATATCACTGGACCCCAAGAAACATTCTATTCGCTGGAATCCTTCCAGCACCCGATTGTCTTCCAGGAATTATGGACATGCAATTTTGGAGTCATAGTCATAGTACATTCCAAATTTGGCGGACATCCTGAAACTTGTCTATACCAGTCCTGGTTTTGAGAGCTTTGAACGTTGAACATTTTCAAATTGAAGGTATTGGCGTGTCCCAGTTGTGGCCTTGTGCAGGAAAATTCTGTTTCTAGTTCCGTTAAACCGAGATATCAACTTGAAGGTAGTCAACTTAGCGTCAACTACTCCTGATCAATTGTGTGGGGAACATCCTATGTGCCTTTGTCGATTCTGCTCTTAACCGTTGGTTCAGATTCAGAATTGTGACGGCAAAACATAAATATGTGTGCAGGCCACGAGAAGCCAATTCATTTCAATTTTCAGTCCATCAGACCTGAGTTCGGCTTTAAACTTCTGGCGTAAGATACTTCTCTTCTCTGTTTGAAGAAGCAACTTCTCTCGTGTTACATCCTGGGAAGGGAATGCCATAATTACGACATAGCTGGTCTCAATACAACCGCCTAAGAACCACTTCGGTCGGTGTAATGAGATGCTACAATATTTGAATTCCAATTCCAAGCACACATGAAGGGACACTCGAAGAACCTCTTGATTGAAAATGTAGGCGTCCATTACTGGATATCCAAAGAATGTTTAAAAATGCTCAAGCACGGCCCAATGTGGAACAAGTGCTCATCAAATGTACACTCAAAGTCACAGCTTGTGACTCGAAAATTGGGTGACTACTCCGAATTGAACAGGAGTGAAAGAATCTCTACATGATAAGACAAAATTGTGCTAACGGAACTGATGAATCTATTGATACACTTTTACAAGGGGAAGGGGCCAGGAGCGCCAGTCCATCCTTGCACGCACCGCAGAAGAGGTTGAATGAGCTTCCCCTCCGACATCGCCTCAAACACTTTCTGGATTTCAGTCCCGGGCGAAACAGTCCTCAATCCAGACAACAATTGGGTGCCCAGCTCCGACCTCACGAATTGGTACAATGGGTACGTCCTGCAGGATTCAATCCTGTTGGGCACCGCAGACAAACCCTTGTTGTCATACGCTTCCCGCACCAAGGGCACCACAACACGCAACCTCTCTTGCACCTGGGCCTCGAACACGGGGATCTGCTCGAACACGGAGCCGGAGGCGTCTTTGAGGGCGTGGCTGACGAGAACTCCTCGCAGCTTCTCCATCAACGGGTACGACTCCGAGGACGCGTCGTCGATGTAGGAGAACACGGGCTGGCGCTCCACCACGAGGAGAAGGTCCTTCTCGCAAAAGCGCGAGGGAAGGAGGGTGCCGTCTGGGCCCATGAAGAGCGTCTTCTTCGCCGCTTGCAACACCACTTGCTTCACGGCGGATTGCATGGTCTCTTCCACATGGCGGAGGTCAATGGCTTGGCACAGTCCCACCAGGAACGTGGAGCTCATGAGCTTCAGAATCTCCACGGCCTCCTCCGTTTTGCGTGCGGACACCAAACCCAGCGAGTTCACGTCCTGGTTGTGCTGCTCCGCGCTTTGGACATGAGTGGTGACGGGATTGGCGAGGTAGTTGAGCTCCGAGAGGTACGAAGCCATGGCGATCTCGGCGCCCTTCATGCCGTAGTCCAGACTGGGGTTCGGTCCCCCGCTCAAGTTGGAGGGCAAGCCGTTGTTGTAGTAGTCGTTCACGAGCTCGGAGAATTGGGCAAACATGAGCTTGCCGATCGCCGCCACAGCCAAACGCATGTTGTCCATGGAGACGCCGATGGGGGTGCCTTGGAAGTTGCCCCCGTGCAGCGCAATCCCTCGCGCGGCGTCGATGATGGGGTTGTCGTTGACGGAGTTGATCTCCCGCTCGATGGCATGCGTGGCAGTGCGGATCACCTCGATTTGGGGACCGAGCCATTGCGGAGAAGTGCGCAGCGCATACCGATCCTGCTTCGGCTTCTTCAACGGGTCGGTTTCGTTCAGCTTCTCCGCGGCTTTCATGAAGTCGCTCCCGGCCAACACCCACTCCATCACGGCCGCCGCCTCCATCTGTCCCGGGTGATGCTTGAGCTTGTGCGTCAAGGGGTCTGCGAATTCCGGCTTCCCTTGCATCACTTCACAAAACAGAGCCGACAACACCTCAGCAAGAAGCGCCAGCACGTTGGTGTCGAAGCACACGGTGGACGCTAGCGCCGACCCCACGGCGGTTCCGTTCACGAGCGCCAAACCTTCCTTGGGCTGCAGCTCGAACGGCTTCTCCACTCCCGCCATCCGCAAGCCTTCCAAAGCGGAAACCTCCCGTCCGTCTTGGGTGACTGCGATGGAATTGGGTCGCCCCGTGAGCATCCCCGCAATGTACGACAAAGGCACCAAGTCCCCGGAAGCCGTCACGGTCCCTCGCAGCGGCAGCTTGGGCGTGATGTTGGCATTCAGCAGCTTCTCCATGGCTTCCAGAATCTCCCATCGGATCCCGGAGTAGCCCTGCATCAACGTGTTGGTGCGCACCAGCATGGCCGCGCGCGTGGTCTCCGCAGGCAAGGAGTGCCCCTTGACCAGCACGCCCGCGTTGAGGAAGCGGATGAGCTCCCGCTGCAGCTCCACGCCTTGCTGCGTGCGCCGGTGCGAGGTGGCGCCGAAGCCCGTGGTCACTCCGTAGATGTCCCCCCCGCTCATGATCTTGTTGAGCACCCAGTTGGAGGACTCGTCCACCCGTGCCTTGGCATTGGCCGCGTCGAGCACCACCGCCACTTCGGGTCTTCGAGCGATGGCCGTCACCTGACCCACGCTCAGATTCACGCCCTCGATGGCCACCTCTGTGGCCTCGAAGTACGTCGCCACCATCTGCTTGATCTCATCCAGATGGTTGCCTTGCATCTTGGCGGCCGTCTTGGCCCAGTTGAGAGGGTCTCGGGAGAGTGCTTCCCCGGAGCCATTTTTGCAGAAGGGTGACGCTGCTTTCTTCACGTTTTCTGATCCCGCGTCATTCATGTAGAGAGACGACGCCATGATGGCCATATTTCGAATCTTCCAACCTCGGATCCTTCGAGTTCTCGATCAGCACTAGATCGATCAGATGCTGTGCTAGCTCCCCCAAAGAAGTCCGCTCTACACAGAATTAATCAAGCTTTGTAGTTACTGCAACTAATAGCTCCTTCCAGACTGCAAGGTCAGCGAGCGTCCTTGGCTGCAATTTCAGCAAACTCAAAACTTCGACTTGACGACTGCTGCAGATGGAATTCTATCGATCAGACAATAGCCGATTGTGGTTGCAGTTGTGGTACGTTGCAGACTCTTAATTTGTTTGATGGAACTGGATGCTGTGCGAAGAAGAGAGTTCGACAAGTCTGAGATGAAGAATTGGGAATGGGGAGATCTGTATTTGTAGCCGGACGAGATTGGAATCCAGTGGGACGTGAGGGGATTGGGTCTCGATCTTGACTGGGAGTTGGGGTACGTCCGCTGTGAGTATGTCTACCAACGCGGGGATGTGGGAGACTGTTGAAAAAGAAAAAGAAAAGGAAGAATTTCAGGTTGACATTTGGTTGAAAGTGGTGGTGGTGGGCACCGTGTGCAGTGCCCGGCATTCCGGCTTCAGGATATGTGCTGCACGAGTTGGGAGCTCGGGTGCTTGACGTAATCCAAGGGATTTACCGTTGATGATCTCGAGAATAGCCCAATTTCTCTCTCCACCCTAAGCGAGGGTCAGATTGGGCATTTATTCAGTATTTTGTTTCAGAATTCAAGTGCCACATGTCATGTTGTAATTGGTCTAGATAGCAAAATCGGAAAATACATAATCATAATGAATTCACAGATTACAATTGTATGAAATCTCGAATTAGACAATTACGGGAATGTGTCAGAATTGTTTTAGATACCTGGATCTTGTAGGTTACAAGATTGTAGTAGTAGAAGTACCAAGACGTAATTGTGCTTGGAGGAACCTTTTCGGATAGGGTCAACAAACTTTGACTCCTCTTGGATTGAAATTTTGTACTGAATGAATATAAAATATATGTATTTTCAAAGAAATTCTAACTATTGTGTATTATATCATGTTGATTGTTACTTACTTGCTAAATTTCAAAATTAACTCCTAAAGTTGTAAGGCCTTCATTCCATCTAAAAACACTCTAAACCACTATTGCCATTGCAAAGAGCAAAAATATCTAAAACTTTCATTTTTGGATATTCAAACATAGCAGTTTGCATTAGACTAGTGGAAGAATGTGTCGAAGACATTTCAAAAACTCTAATTGTATAGATTGCAAGATATTTGCATTAAAAGTGAAAAATAAAGAGTTTTTTGGCACCTTTTTTGACTAGATTTTTTGACTTTGAATCTTTTTAACTTTAAATTTTTGCACTATTCATTATGAATTATTAATTTTGAATGTTGAAGTATTGAATTAGGAGTGTAGAAAAAATATACAAAATTTTCAGTCACAAAAATTCATTAAGTAGAAATGGGTCCAAGATTGAAGAATGAACCAAACCATTAATAACTCTAAGATGGAATAGAAAGAGACTAACCTCAGTGGTGAGATTGTTTCTTAACCTTGTAAATTTCTTTTTGAAAAATTCTAAAAAATGGAGTTTAAAAATGAATCCTACAAGTTATTTTTTTTAGAAGATGCTTTGATTTCTCCAAAACAAGATTGCTTATAACTTTTTATATAACAAAATCCAATGGAATGAATCAAAGCTTCCTATGTTGACAAGAATACAATCTATGAGAATCAAAAATTTAAATTATAGGAAACAAAAGATTTTTTTTGGAGATTTTTTTGCCCAAGAAACTAAAATATGGACTTATTATTCTATAACTTTTGCTCCCCAGCAACGATTGAAATTAAAATTACACTCCCAAAAAGCTAATGGGAAATTTGAATTTCACAAAAATTTGAGAAAATAATTAGACAAATATTGATACAACATAAGCGTGGGTCATTGCAAGAAAGACCGTTCAAAAAGCGTAGCGGTTTGCATTAGATTCATTTTTTCTTTCCGAAGTATTGTAAAATTAGAAAAACGATTTTAAAAAAATGTGAAAAATATATTTAGTGTATAGACCTTTAAAAAAAAGGTACCCTAGGAAAGAAAAATATAAGAAAATTTTCTAAGTAGGAGAACTAGAAAAGTGCAAAATTTGTTGAAAATAGAAACTTGCACTATAATTTCACATTTTAATTTATAAAAAATAAGAAAAGCACTTTAAAAAAAATAAAAATTGGCCATTTGGAAAGAGTTCATAGTGATGAGATTTCACCAAGAGATTGATCTTAGAACCATCTTCATTGTTCAAAAACTGCACACAATGGGAGTGCTGTTTGCACTTATGTGGACGACACAAAATAATATATTTTTAGATTTCATTTGGTAGAATATGCTTTCTTACTATGCAAATAGATCATGAAAATTTCAGCTCTAGATCATTAAAATTGAGTACTCGTAACATAGTAAAAATCCCTAAACCGCACCGTGTGACAAATTAACAAAAATGAATTTTAAATATAAAATGATTTTCTTTTAAATTCTAAAAATAAGGAATCTATTTATCATAAAGTTTGACGTTTCCAATAAAAATTTCATATTCACTGGACTTTTGTTTCAAAAGATATAGTTGATGACAAAAAGGGTACCCTCAATGTGATGGGAAATAGGACCGATCTTTCTTGCAATCATCCGTGTGTCTAAAATCCATTCCAAAACTACTTTGTAGGAACTTCAATGATTGCAAGAAACACTTGTCCTATTTTCCATCATACATTCAACGCAGAGTTGTTTTGTGCCACAAGTATTGCAAAAATAATTGAATGAACATGAAATTCAGAAATAAGTTTCTTATAGCAATAGAAAAATTTATTTGAATTATTTCAAATTTTTCAAAATTAATTCAATAGGTGGGATTGAATTTTGAATACATGTCACATATACGGTTTGGGTGGTTTTTAGTACTATTAAGTACTCTCTGTGTCTGAAATTGAATCCGAGATTTCCAAGAATTGACTAGATTAATGCGTGAGCTGTTCCTATTTTCAAAGAGTTGTAAAGATATTATAGCTTCTACTAAACTCCATTAGTGTGAAAGAACAGAAGTCACAAGTGAAGCGGTGCATGTTGAAAACTTGGAGCAAAAGTGACAAATTTATGCCCTTTTTGGAACTGCTCTAGTGGTATTAATTTTGAGCAATCTTTGAGCAATGTTGGTGCACTAACATTCATTGATGTCCTCTGTATTCAATTCCGACAATGTCTTGGGATTCAACTCTATGAAATTCTCAACAAGAGATTTATTAGTAACAATTTTGTATACTTTTGGGTTGACTTCTTCACCTTTGGTTGGTTAGAGGTATCATTTTGATTCTCTTTGCAAGAATCAAATTGCTATATAGTCTTTGGAGTGTGACATCTACAAATTCTTTGGCTTCAAGGTATTCGAACTAGCTTGAATTGTTGTCCATCAAGTTGTAGAGAGCCAATTTGGAATTTAATTTGAGATAAGTATATTTGGAACCTCTAGACCCAGGGAGATCACTCTTTGTAATTTAAAATATACACCTGAATTAAGAGGTTATTTTATTTATTGCATTTAAAAGGACCATATTTTTACATAAAAAGCTATGAGGGGCATATTTTCAATACCCTATGTTTTTTGTAGTTTCATTCATGTGATTTTTTAAGTGGGGCCATCTTACATATAAAATTAAAGTGTCCAATTTTTTCTGGACTCCACCCCTCTTGACAAATTTTCCTTCCCTCTACTACATATGTATATAGGGTATATACCGGGAAACCAACAACAATCAATTAAATTCAAATACCATTGGCCAAGTGGCAGTTTTAAACCCGTAAAGGCCAAGTGTCTATTGAACAAACAATTAAAAATTTAGGTAAGTTTAAAGAAGTCCATTTTTTATTAGATGTTTAACATTTTTGACACAAGATATGAACTTTTATCCCCGTAGTGGGAGTTTAATTTTTTTCAGCCCTAAAATGTTTGGCAGCCCTTTTAATTTGGACATCTTTAGACATCTTTTGCAAATACTCCTGTCAACTATTGAAATTTGGCATTTATGTAAATAATATAATGGAATATACAACAAAGATTTAAAATCTTTAATTTGTATCAGTCAACCACCCTTTAGTGTAGATTTTCTTGATTATGTCTAATTTATCATCTATATGAAACTATCAATCCCATTATCAATTCACATCTATACTCATCATACTATGAAAAATTTGCATGGCCTCTACCTGTCACGGCTAATTTATTAATAAAAATTCCTACTACATAATATTTTTACATAGCCTAGTTTATAAATAATAGACTATATAACATTTCATAGACCCTATAGTAGTCCTCTATATTATATAATTTTTTTCCCTTTGAATTAAATGGACCCTATCTTTTAACTCACGTAGTTTTCCAAAAATCGATAGTGATCTCTCCGGGACTCTAGATTTATTTTGAGATTGAAGGAGTACCTTTTGAAGAGTTACGGCGTCAAATTTGGTATGCTAGCTCTTCTAATAGAAATACACCTTCTCAGGAGAGGGATTCAAAAAACCTGTTCCAAGTGTGTTTTGCATTGGCCTAAAGTATGTTATATTCAGGTTGAATTTATGTTGAAATAAATATTTTTTTTTAGTTCTTGCTTTAAACTTCCTTTTTGGTCTAAGTTGGCAACAATGGCCAATTTTAAAATAATTTTTTTCAGTGCATTTTCTAATTTTAAAAAATAAAAATGTGGCAGCCTCATTTTCTAATACAAATAGTAGTTTATTGTTCAAAACAGTATTTTAGGATACACAAAAGAACTCAATAATATTAGTGGGGGGTATAGCGCCTCAAATTAGCGAATGTAGACTAACTTTATAGCAAATTATCCTTGCTATCCAATGATGAGCATCACGTGTTGTCAAAATAGTAGATCTGAAATCCAAGATTTTATATTCCATGCCCCTAATAGTACTAAAGGTGATACATAGTACAAAAGTACTAAAAGGTTGAAAATAAAAAACGCAACAAATAATACAAGTGTTTCTTGCAATCACCCACCTACAATTTAATTTTCTATTTCACAAATTTGAGACCAATGATCCATCTAAAGTTAATCCGTAGAAGGGTGCCAAGGACAAAATGAATTTTTGGGAAGGTCAAACCATCATTTTTCATATTCATGAACAAAACATATTCATCTAATTTTTTGTATGCAACTTTATTAGTGCTATATTCACATCATGAGATTACGTTCAAATCATACTATTTATTATTATTATTTAATATTAGATTGTCTATTCAAAACTCTTGTACACCTATACAATAGTGCATTTCAATATTTTGAGCTTTTCCCCTTAAAACTTGATTTGACATTCTACATATTTTTTTAAATATTTTTTTGAAGAATCTAAGATAGAAGAAACTTTTGTAGTATAATTTCTATTTCAATTGGACGTTTTGATTTTTTTAAAGATGAACATTTCATTGAAGTTTTGAAGTGGAGGATCTATAACCACATTTCTAAATAGAGAATATGGAAATTTTGGTTACAATGTACTATTCTAAAATATGATGTACATCTATTATGAAATTTTTTGGATTTTAAAGCGCATTTGCATTTGTTATGAATATTCTTCATCTTTTCTTAAACATTCATTGAAATTTGAAATTTCCACAAAAGAATGTAAATTTTTTTGACATATAGTAGATAGACAATTTTTTCTTGATTCTATGTTTTAAGAAAAAATACTCATTAATAGTGTTCAAATGAAGGATCCAAAGTGTAGGATTTTAAATGTGAACTATACTACTATGGGCTCCGTCCTGGAAAGGTTAAAGAGCAGAAAGTACACAACATTCAATAGCATGCACTATCAGTACTTTGGTTCTACAATAGATGGTATGAAATATTCCACGGCCAACATTATTAAATAAGTAGTTAAGTAGATAGGTGGACGCTCCATGTGCTCAACAAGGTGCATGGAAAACAGGCAATGGGCATGAAGGCTAAGATAGGAGGTTCTTAACTCCTAAATGCTCAAGGCCTGTTTTGAGCTTCTTGGAATTTGCTCTTATTTGAACAAAAAGTTGAATCAATTTTTTTGAAATGTAACTATACAAATTCAAACAAGACATGCTAGAAATCACATAGGAAAAAAAAACCAAACAATTAATATCATTCAGGGATTGAAAGATTATATTGTTTGACCATAAGGGTGTTAAGAACTATGAAAATCTTTCAGTTCTTTTCTTGCATGTCAAATCTAAAAAATTGGTCACCAAAAAAATATGGGGTTGAAGGGCTTAACGTGCTTAACTCCAATCAATTTATGGATTCTCAAAATCTACTCTACAATTTTCATAAATGAGTTTGTAGTGTGATTTTTTCTCAAAGATCTAGCATATTTGAGGCTCATTTCCAAGAGTCCTCAACACTACAAAAAGTCAAGATTGCAATGGCCCCCCTTGCACAAAATCTTGAATAGAAAAATCATAATCAATCATTTTCAAAATCGGATTTTTGATGCTAAAACTAGATTGTAAATATAATTTTCAAAAACATAATCTATTAAAAATATAAACTTAGTTAGGTTTTACTTAACTTCAGAGTTTCTTGACACCAAAATTTGGTGCCTTGGTTATTTAGGGGTTAAAGCATTCAAAGCTCTAAAATTACCCACGTCTTCAAATGTATAGTGTTTTTATGTTGTAGCACAAATAAAGTACATTTTAGGAAGTGGACAACTTTAGAGCCCTTTGTCATTTCAACTTCAAAAATTCATAACTAATTCCACATAGCTCCAAAACATATGAAATGACTTGTGCTAGATGCCAATTCCATTTGTCTTTCAAGGAAACTTTACTTAAAAATATTTCAAGAAGTTTCACCTTCCCAAATTCAGTTTCAGTTCTTAAATGGGGGCTTTACAGACCTCCTACCTTACTGACTGAATGTTGTGTGCCAAGCTGCACAACTGTAGCGGGCTTGGCCGGTGGCCAAAAAAAAGAAAACATTGAAAACAAACAACAACCACATCGTCACATTTTGAAACATTTTGGCTTTCACAGCAGAGAGCAGAGAAATTTCAACCATTTGTCAACAACAGGCAAACAAAGGAAGAAGAAATCGGCGATTGAAGCAGGAGAATGAATCGCTCCAAATCAGCCCCCACCTTCTAAAATACTATTAGTAGAGTCGCTGCCCAACGAGTGAAAGCAAAGCTGCTGACCCCCATCTGGTGGGCCGTTCGCGAACTTTTCCTCAAAACTCGTAACCACGACTTCGCCGCAGTCAACGCTCTTTCTGCACAGAGATGCCGCAGACTCACTCTCTGCCCTGTTCTCCACAGTCACGCGGTTCATAAGCTTCCCTTGTACTCCGTATATAAAGAGCCCGGACTCTACCCAATCCTCACATGTTCAGCAAACGATCTCCTGCATTCCAGACAACTGAATCACACTCGATCGAACGTTAGTGCTCATAATTCTCTTCGTGAACTCTAGTGAGGCCTCGGATCGATCGATCGATTCCAAGGAATCGAACAAAGCTCGATCTCGTTTAATTCGGATTTGCTGAATCACTGACAAGGCGACTGATTTCCACACCCAGGATTTGGGTTCAGTAGTAGTCGCCATGGCTTCCCTGACAGCTGCTGCTGCGAGCCCCGTGAATGCTGCGCTTCCCAGGGGGCAGCCAAGGGCTGACGGGCCTGCATGTGTGTTGGGCATCGGCACGGCCGTGCCGCCCACCGAGTTTCTGCAATCGGAATACCCGGATTTCTTCTTCAACATCACCAACTGCAGCGAAAAGGAGGCGCTCAAAGCCAAGTTCAAGCGCATTTGTAAGTGAACAGACCCTAATTTCGATCACTTCCAGGATTATTCATTCTTGTGCGCTTGCCGATGAAGGTTGAGCCTGATCGATGTGGTGGTGGAGGGATCAATTAATTATAAATCGAGGAAAAGAATGGCATGCATGAATGCCATTGATTCCAGACGGTTAAATAATCAATCCAGTTTGCTTTGACTGGGGTGGATTCGGACAAAGCTATTGCATTTGTGTGGTGACTAGCTTATGTAAACTGTAATTGACGAGGTTTCCAAATCTGGTGTTGCAGGCGACAAGTCGGGGATCCGGAAGCGTCACCTGTTTCTCACGGAGGAGGTGCTGAAGGCCAACCCGGGCATCTGCACGTACATGGAGCCCTCGCTGAACGCGCGCCACGACATCGTGGTGGTGCAGGTGCCCAAGCTCGCGGCTGAGGCCGCAGTGAAGGCCATCAAGGAGTGGGGCGGGCGCAAGTCCGACATCACGCACGTCGTCTTCGCCACCACCAGTGGCGTGAACATGCCCGGCGCAGACCACGCCCTGGCCAAGCTGCTGGGCCTCAAGCCCACCGTCAAGCGCGTCATGATGTACCAAACGGGCTGCTTCGGCGGCGCCTCCGTGCTCCGTGTGGCCAAGGACTTGGCCGAGAACAACAAGAACGCGCGCGTGCTGGCTGTGTGCAGCGAGGTCACGGCTGTGACCTACCGCGCCCCGAGCGAGCACCACTTGGACGGGCTGGTGGGTTCGGCGCTCTTTGGCGACGGCGCTGGTGTGTATGTTGTGGGCTCCGACCCCAAGCCGCAAGTGGAGAAGGCTTTGTTCGAGGTGCACTGGGCCGGGGAGACCATCTTGCCTGAAAGTGATGGCGCCATTGATGGCCATCTCACCGAAGCAGGGCTCATCTTCCACCTCATGAAGGACGTGCCCGGACTGATCTCCAAGAACATCGAGAAGTTTCTGAACGAGGCGCGGCAGTGCGTGGGTTCTCCGCAGTGGAACGAGATGTTCTGGGCCGTGCATCCCGGAGGCCCGGCCATTCTGGACCAGGTGGAGGCCAAGCTGAAGCTCTCCAAGGACAAGATGCAGGGCAGTCGCGACGTGCTGTCTGAGTACGGCAACATGTCGAGCTCCTCGGTGCTGTTCGTGTTGGACCAGATTCGGCAGAGGTCTTTGCGAATGGGCGCGTCCACGCTGGGCGAGGGCAGCGACTTCGGCTTCTTCATCGGTTTCGGACCGGGTCTCACGCTGGAGGTGCTGGTGCTCCGGGCCGCAGCCAACGCCGCCACCGTTTAGACTAATTTTTTGTAGATTATTACATTGGAGCTCATCTCATCAATTAATTGGCCACAGCTGTACAGTATGAAGGAAATTAGATCGGTGCTCTTTATGTCTTGTAGGTAGTTTGATTCATGTGTTGCAGTTTTTGCAACCCTATTCATTTGCAGCTGTGCATTGAGATTTCCAATAGAAATCCGCAGCTGGCAGGAGGAACTTATTGGTGTACAAACAACTCAATCAATCAATTTATTACCGGAACAAATTGCTGAGTAGAATTTTTTTTACTTTGTCAATTGCAAGCATGATTTTTCCGGCTGTTGTTTGCGTCAGAGTGGGTTGCAGCTGGGAGCGAAGCCTTCCATTTAATTCAGGAAAGTTTTGCTTGTCTCTGTATACTGAGCAGATCGAAGTTTAATTTCAAATAGCCAATTTCACCCGAGGCAGAATTGAGAATCGACGAGTGTCCAGACATGAGCACAGAACTAGCTTTCAACGGAGTGAATCCTACCTTACATATATATTCATTCATGGTGCGATGTAACCCCAGTAAGCTTGATGTACTCAGGCATGGCACATCATTCTGGATTTCTTAGACCAAGGATCCGTCCAGCTCCTGTAACTGGCGTGGGATCAAATGCAAGCTAGGGTATAAATCGTAAGTTGGATGACCATCACATGTTAGAACTATTGAGCTTCTGGACTGGAGATTCCGGTTCAAACAAGTTGTTTGGCATAATCATTGTTGTTTCCATAGGGACTGGTGTTTCCTCAAGATTACTGACTGGCCTGGGCTGGGCTATTAAATATCATTATTTGGCCGTACGCAATCTAGCAATCTAGCTAGTATATACGGAGTATCATTTTATGGCTATGGATGGCACACTTCGGGATGTTATGGCACACTTCGGGATCTTAACAGTGACAAGTTTGCTCTTGCAAAAAATCGTTCAGACTTTGAGATGTAGCAGCATTCAAGTCGCTTGTAGTGTCGACTGAGCTGAGTTTGGCTCTCTGTGTGCATTAGATCCGTTTTAGTAATTGAGAATGACCCTCTCGTCGTTTTTTGGGCGCCGGAACAACTTCTGGGACGCCCCAGACCCGTTTGATGTGGTGGTGTCCGTGTTCGACGTCACGCCGGCTGGCTCGTTTGCTCGTTGCTCGCACGCGGTGGCGAGCATGAATTATTGTGGACTGGAAGGAGACGCTCGAAACGTCACAGAGCACGTGTTCAAGGCCGACCTGCCCGGATTAAAGAAGGAGGAAGTGCATAATGAAATCGGGATTTGACATTCCAATAGCCTTATTAGGGTTGTCAAGAACGTGACAAGCTAAATGGAGAGTCCGCCAGCAATTGGGGAAAAAGACTCCTGCTTTGGACTTGGTTCAAAATTCAAAGGTATATGCACCCAAAATCCCCACTTAAAATGAATGTTTTTTGTACATGCTAGTGGCGGTACTAATATTACTACCGTACCCGTTTACAGGGTCAACAAAAATATAATTCTAAAAGCAGATGCCAAAAAGTTAGGGATATTATGTTTTCAAAAGAAAAAAAATTGTGTTGGGAAAACACGAAATTTGAGGAAATATTCGTAATTTTAGCATATGCTGGATTTTATATTCCGACTTTAATTAAACATTTGGCATGAAGTGCCGATCTTGATAAAGTCTGGGTACGATAATACAGGTTGTAGGATATTTTAGCTCAATCATTCATCGAATTTGCAACCTTGGTTTACTATTCTGCAAGCTCATGACACAAAGGTCTCTAGAGGGTTTTGGTGCCAAACTAAAGGCATTTGAATCGCCCTCAAAGTCTGCCCTAAAGTCCCCGCAAGCTTGACATATCGAGGAATGGAACATCTGAAGATCTCATGGGCAATTGCACGAAATTAGAGAAGCTGTTTATTATTCTGACACCCAAAAGACGCTCATATACAAGCAGAATCGACAGGCTACTCCTCGATTACAACTCGCTACGCGTTGTTGCTACATCCGATGCTACATAGTGATGACTTCCACCGGTTAAGATTAGGGATTAACTGAAATAATAAGAGAAACTGCAATCTACGTCAAGAGTGCCCGCGGAGCCAGAAGTTTGAGATTAAAATTTCAATTGCAAGCATAGAAAGCCTGCAAATCCAGACAACAGGTCTCCGTAACGCATTACTTCACCAATCAATCGGCAGATCCCTGCGAGGGTTTGTTCTCAATATGCCCCTGCTGGCCATACAATCCTTGCAAGTGTAGATTACAGGAAGTATTGCAAGCGTTCTGTCGTTGACAGCCCAACACACTACCTGGAAAAACGACAGATTCTCTGATCCACCATTTGATTGCGAGGTAAAAGAAAAAAAATGAAATCAAGACATTTCTACGCATTTCTATGAACTTCCAAAGGTGAAATCATAGGGAACTTAATGTTGACACTAATAGGCAAAATCACTAATAGGTATGTGGTACCCATGAAATATTTGCCTGACACTAGGAACTAAATAAAGGAAAGAAGAATTGTTTTGTGCCGACTCTGATAACAAATTTACAAATCACTAAAGAAGAATTGCAAGATCTGACGCCCCTACTAAGAGCATAACTTTGCCCTTCACTCCTGGTCATGAAAGACCATTATTACAGCTTCCCACCTCGGTTCCCGACTCCCTAACTTGCATTTGGTCCCACGCCAGTTACAGGAGCTGGACGGATCCTTGGTCTAAGAAATCCAGAATGATGTGCCATGCCTGAGTAGGTCAAGCTTACTGGGTTACATCACACCATGAATGAATATATATGTAAGGTAGGATTCACTCCGTTGAAAGCTAATTCTGTGCTCAAGTCTGGACACTCGTCGATTCTCAATTCTGCCTCGGGTGAAATTGGCTATTTGAAATTAAACTTCGATCTGCTCAGTATACAGAGACAAGCAAAACTTTCCTGAATTAAATGGAAGGCTTCGCTCCCAGCTGCAACCCACTCTGACGCAAACAACAGCCGGAAAAATCATGCTTGCAGTTGACAAAGTAAAAAAAATTCTACTCAGCAATTTGTTCCGGTAATACATTGATTGATTGAGTTGTTTGTACACCAGTAAGTTCTCCTGCCAGCTGCGGATTTCTATTGGAAATCTCAATGCACAGCTGCAAATGAATAGGGTTGCAAAAACTGCAACACATGAATCAAACTACCTACAAGACATAAAGAGCACCGATCTAATTTCCTTCATACTGTACAGCTGTGGCCAATTAATTGATGAGATGAGCTCCAATGTAATAATCTACAAAAAATTAGTCTAAACGGTGGCGGCGTTGGCTGCGGCCCGGAGCACCAGCACCTCCAGCGTGAGACCCGGTCCGAAACCGATGAAGAAGCCGAAGTCGCTGCCCTCGCCCAGCGTGGACGCGCCCATTCGCAAAGACCTCTGCCGAATCTGGTCCAACACGAACAGCACCGAGGAGCTCGACATGTTGCCGTACTCAGACAGCACGTCGCGACTGCCCTGCATCTTGTCCTTGGAGAGCTTCAGCTTGGCCTCCACCTGGTCCAGAATGGCCGGGCCTCCGGGATGCACGGCCCAGAACATCTCGTTCCACTGCGGAGAACCCACGCACTGCCGCGCCTCGTTCAGAAACTTCTCGATGTTCTTGGAGATCAGTCCGGGCACGTCCTTCATGAGGTGGAAGATGAGCCCTGCTTCGGTGAGATGGCCATCAATGGCGCCATCACTTTCAGGCAAGATGGTCTCCCCGGCCCAGTGCACCTCGAACAAAGCCTTCTCCACTTGCGGCTTGGGGTCGGAGCCCACAACATACACACCAGCGCCGTCGCCAAAGAGCGCCGAACCCACCAGCCCGTCCAAGTGGTGCTCGCTCGGGGCGCGGTAGGTCACAGCCGTGACCTCGCTGCACACAGCCAGCACGCGCGCGTTCTTGTTGTTCTCGGCCAAGTCCTTGGCCACACGGAGCACGGAGGCGCCGCCGAAGCAGCCCGTTTGGTACATCATGACGCGCTTGACGGTGGGCTTGAGGCCCAGCAGCTTGGCCAGGGCGTGGTCTGCGCCGGGCATGTTCACGCCACTGGTGGTGGCGAAGACGACGTGCGTGATGTCGGACTTGCGCCCGCCCCACTCCTTGATGGCCTTCACTGCGGCCTCAGCCGCGAGCTTGGGCACCTGCACCACCACGATGTCGTGGCGCGCGTTCAGCGAGGGCTCCATGTACGTGCAGATGCCCGGGTTGGCCTTCAGCACCTCCTCCGTGAGAAACAGGTGACGCTTCCGGATCCCCGACTTGTCGCCTGCAACACCAGATTTGGAAACCTCGTCAATTACAGTTTACATAAGCTAGTCACCACACAAATGCAATAGCTTTGTCCGAATCCATCCCAGTCAAAGCAAATTGGGTTGATTATTTCACGTCCGGATCAATGGCATTCATGCATGCCATTCTTTTCCTCGAATTGATCCCTCCAACACGTCAGGCTCAACCTTCATCGGCAAGCGCACAAGAACGAATTATCCTGGAAGTGATCCAACGTAGGGTCTGTTCACTTACAAATGCGCTTGAACTTGGCCTTGAGCGCCTCCTTTTCGCTGCAGTTGGTGATGTTGAAGAAGAAATCCGGGTACTCCGATTGCAGAAACTCGGTGGGCGGCACGGCCGTGCCGATGCCCAACACACATGCAGGCCCGTCAGCCCTGGGCTGCCCCCTGGGAATCGCAGCATTCACGGGGACCACAGCAGCAGCTGTCTGGGAAGCCATAGCGACTACTACTGAATCCAAATCCTTCGTGTGGAAATCAATCGCCTTGTCAACGATTCAACAAGTCCGAATTGATCGAGATCGAGCTTTGTTCCGTGGAATCGATCGATCCGAGGCCTCACTAGAGTTCACGAAGGGAATTATGTTATCGTTCGATCGAGTGTGATTCAGTTGTCTGGAATGCAGGAGATCGTTTGCTGAACATGTGAGGATTGGGTAGAGTCCGGGCTCTTTATATACGGAGTACAAGGGAAGCTTATGAACCGCGTGACTGTGGAGAACAGGGCGGAGAAGTGCGTCTGCGGCATCTCTGTGCAGAAAGAGCGTTGACTGCTGTGAAGTCGTGTTTACGAGTTTTGAGGAAAAGTCCCGAATGGCCCACCAGAAGGTTTTGCGATTTCTTTCACTCGTTGGGCAACGACTCTATTATAAGTATTTTAGGAGGTGGGGGCTGATTTTTTGTCAACTCCTGCTTCAATCGCCTGTTTCTTCTTGGCCCCTTGTTGTTGACAAATGGTTGAAATTTCTCTGCTCTCTGCTGTTCTCTTCAAAATGTTTCAAAATGTTTCAAAATGTGACGATGTGATTGTTGTTTGTTTTCAATGTGTTTTTTTTTTATGGCCATCCGCCAAGCCCGCTGCAGTTGTGCAGCTTGGCACACAACATTCAGTCAGTAAAGTAGGAGGTCTATAAAGCGCCCATTTAAGAACTGAAACTGATTTGGGGAAGGTGAAACTTCTTGAAATATTTTTAAGTAAATTTTCCATGAAAGACAAATGGAATTGGCATTAACACAAATAGGTTCATGTGTTTTGGACCTTTGTGGAATTAGTTATGAATTTTTGAAGTTGAAATGACAAAGGGCTCTAAAATTTTCCACTTCCTCAAATGTACTCTATTTACAATGTGTGAGGAAGTGGACAATTTTAGAGCCCTTTGTCATTTCAAATTGTCTGTACACTGTTGGTACAACCAAAAAGCAACATGTACAAACATTGTATATTTGAAGAGGTTGGCAATTTTAGAGCTTTGAATGCTTATACCCCTAAATGTCCGAGGCATCAAATTTTGGTGTCGACAAAACTTTGAAGTTTGTTAAGACCTAGCTAAGTTTATATTTTTGACAAACTCTTTTTGAAGTCTAGTTTTAGCTTGAAAAATCCAATTTTGAAAATGATAAATTATGATTTTCCTATTCAAGATTTTGTGCAAGGGTGTCCATTGCAATCTTGACTTTCCGTGGTGTTGAGGGCTCTTGGAAATGAGCCTCACATACACAAAATCTTGAAGAAAAAATCACACTAGAAACTCATTTTAAAAACCTGTAAAGTAGATTTTGGGAAGCCATAAATTGACTGGGGTTATGCATATTAAGCCCTTCAACCTTATATTTTTTAGTGAAGTTTTATAGATTTGACATGCAAAAAGAGAGCTAAAAAGTTTTCATAGTTCTAACGCCCTTATGATCAAACAATATAATCTTTCAATCTTTAACTGATATTGCTGTATATTCTTTTTCCAATATGATCTTTAGCATGTATAGTTTGAATTTGTATGGTTACAATTCAAAAAAAATTGATTCAGCTTATCAAAATGTTGGTTTTTTGTTCAATTTAGAGCAAATTTCAAGAAGCTCAAAACAGGCCTTGGGCATTTAGGAGTTAAGAATCTCTTATCTTAGCCTTCATGCCTAAATGTTGCCTTTTTCCCATGCACCTTGCTAATCACATGGAGCCCCCACTTGTCTACTTAGCTACTTATGTAAAATTTTGGGCGTGGAATATTTCACACCATCTATTGAAGAATCTAGGTAGTGACACTGCATGCTATTGAATGTTGTGCACTTTCTGCTCCCTAACCCTTCCAAGACGGAGCCCGTAGTTGCATAGTTCAGTTTTAAAATCCTCCGCTTTGGATCCTTCATTTGAACACTATTAATGAGTAATTATTTTTTAAAGTTAGACTCAAGAAAAAAATCATCTATGTAATATATGTCATAAAAATTTACATTCTTTTGTGGAAATTTCAAATTTCAATGAATGTTTGAAAAGATGAAGAATATTCATATCAAATACAAATGCGCTTCAAAATCCAAAAATTTGTAATGGAAATACATTGTAATTTAGAATAGTACATTGTAACAAAAAATTCCATATTCTTTATTTAGAAATGGGGTTATAGATCCTCCACTTCAAACTTCAATAAAATGTTCATCTTCAAAAATTTAAAATGTTCAATCAGAGTAGAAACTATACTACAAAAGTTTGTTTTTTCTTAGATTCTTCGAATGTAGAATGTCAAATCAAGTTTTAAAGGAAAAGCTCAAAATATTGAAATGCACTATTGTATAGGTACAAAATAATTGTACAAGTTTCTTTGGATAGGCTGTCTTATATTAAATAATAATAATAATAACTAATATCTTAACTGTAATCCCCATGATGTGAATATAGCATTAATAAAGTTGCATACAAAAAATTAGATGCATATTTTTTGTTCATGAATATGAAAAATGATAATTTGACATTCCCAAGGATTCTTTTTGTCCTTGGCACCCTTCTATTGATTAACCTTAGATGGACCATTGGTCTTGAATTTGTGAAATAGAAAATGAAATTGTAGGTGGATGATTGCATGAATCACTTGTATTATTTGTTGCATTTTTTATTTTTAGCCTTTTACTCTTTTAGTACTTTTGTACTATGAGTCACCTTTAGTATTATTGGGGGCATGGAATATAAAATCAATTGGATTTCAGATCTACTATTTTGACAACACGTGCTCATAATTGAATAGCAAGGATAAATGGCAATATATAATTTGCCATAAAGATAGTCTACATTCGGTTATTCAAGGCGCTATAATCCTCTACTAGTATTATTGAGTCTTTTTGTGTACTCTGAAATCCTATTTTGATCTATAGACTACAATTTATACTAGAAAATGAGGCTGCCACATTTTTATTTTTAAAACTTAGAAAATTCAATTGAAAAGATTATTTTGAAATTGGCCATAATTGCCAACTTAGACTCAAAAAAGAAGTTCAAAGCTAGAACTAAAAAATTATTTTTAAATCAACATAAATTTAACCTAAATATAGTACACTTTAGGCCAATGCAAAATACACTTGGAATATGTTTTTTGAAATTCCTCTCTTGAAAAGGTGTATTTCTATTAGAAGAGCTAGCTTACAAAATTTAATGCCGTAACTCTTCAAAAAGGTACTCCCTCAGTCTCAAAATAAATCTAGAGCTTCCAAATATACTTGTCTCAAACTAAATTCGAAATTGGCTCTTCAAAACTTGATGGACAACAATTGAAGCTAGTTCAAATACCCTGAATAAAAAGAATCTGCAGATTTCACACTCCAAAGACTATATAGCAATTCAGTCCTTGCAAAAGGAATAAAAATGCAACCTCTAACCAACCAAAGCCAAAGAAATCAATCCAAAACTATACAGAAATTGCTACTAATATATCTCTTGTTGAGAATTTATTAGAGTTGAATCACAAGACATTGTCAATTTGAATACAAAGGACATCAATGAACGTCACTGCACCAACATTGCTCAAAGATTGATTAAAATTAATACCATTGGAGGAGTTCCAAAAAGCGCAAAAATTTGTCACTTTTGCCCCTTGTTTTCAACATGCGCCACTCCACTTTTAATTTCTATTCTTTCACACCTAGTGGAGTATAATAGAAGCTATACTATCTTTGCAATTCCTAAAAAATAGGAACAGCTCACACATTAATGTAGCCATTTCTAGGAAACCCCGGATTCAATTCGAGACAGAGGGAGTACTTGATAGTACTAAAAAACACCAAAAACATATGTGTGACATATATTCAAAATTCAATCTCACCTATTGAATAAAATTTTGAAAAAATTGAAATAATTCAAGTACGTTTTCTATTGCTATAGGAAGCTTACTTCTAAATTTCATGGTAATTCAATCATATTTGCAATACTTGTGACACAAAACAACTTTTGTATTGAATGTATAATAAAAAATAGGATAGGTGTTTCTTGGAATCACCAAGGTTCCTACAAAGTAGTTTTGGAATGGATATTTTGAAATTTTGATGCATCCTTGGACCTCGGATGCATCCCAATTAGGGACTTATATTTTTTTCATTAAAATAATAATATTGTTTTGTTAGGGACATATGCTAGCCTACTATATTAACCCTTAAAGTCCCATTGTCTCCTTGGGGACAAAATGAATTTTGGACATGCTTATGTGGTATCACTATTTGACTAATCATTTTTTCAAACTTTTGTGAAGTTAGAAAAATCCATTAGCTTTTTGGAAGTATAATTTTAATTTCAACCGCGCAAAAGTTATGGCATATAAGTCCATATTCAGTTTGGTGGGCAAAAAAATCCCCACAAAAATCTTAAAATTTCTCGTAATTTAAGTTTTCTTTCTCATATATTGTAATGTGGTCTACACGGGAAGCTTTGATTCATTCCATTTGGATTTGATATGTGAAAGTTATGAACAATCTTGTTTTGGGGCAATCAAAGCATTTTCCTAAGAAAATAACTTGTAGGATTCATTTTTAAACTCATTTCTTAGAATTTTTCCAAAAATTATTTACAAGGTTAAGAAACAATCTCACCGTTGTAGTTAGTGTGTTTCTATTTCATCTTAGAGCCATTATTGATTTAGTTTATTCTTCATTCTTGGACCTATTTCTACTTCACGAATTTTTAGTGAATGAAAATTAAGTATATTTTTAAATTTTTTTATCTAAACTCCCAGTTCACTACTTCAACATTCAAAATTAATAATTCATAAGAATAGTGCTGAACATTTAAGTTAAAAAGATTCAAAGTCAAAAAATCTAGTCATATAAGGTGCCAAAAAGCTCTTTATTTTTCACTTTTAATGCAAATATCTTGCAATCTATACAATTAGAGTTTTTGAAATTTATTCCACACATTCTTCCACTAGTCTAATGCAAGGTCCTATGGTTAGATATGCAAAAATCAAAGTTTTAGATATTATTGCTCTTTGCAACGGAAATAGTAGTTTTGAATGTTTTTAGATGGAATGAAGGCCTTACAACTTTAGGAGTTAATTTTGAAATTTAGCAAGTAAGTAACAATCAACATGATATAATACACAATAGTTAGAATTTCTTTGAAAATACATATATTTTATATTCATTCAGTACAAAATTTCAATCCAAGAGGAGTCAAAGTTTGTTGACCCTATCCGAAAAGGTTCCTCCAAGCACAATTACGTCTTGGTACTTCTACTACTACAATCTTGTAACCTACAAGATCCAGGTATCTAAAACAATTCTGACACATTCCCGTAATTGTCTAATTCGAGATTTCATACAATTGTAATCTGTGAATTCATTATGATTATGTATTTTCCGATTTTGCTATCTAGACCAATTACAACATGACATGTGGCACTTGAATTCTGAAACAAAATACTGAATAAATGCCCAATCTGACCCTCGCTTAGGGTGGAGAGAGAAATTGGGCTATTCTCGAGATCATCAACGGTAAATCCCTTGGATTACGTCAAGCACCCGAGCTCCCAACTCGTGCAGCACATATCCTGAAGCCGGAATGCCGGGCACTGCACACGGTGCCCACCACCACCACTTTCAACCAAATGTCAACCTGAAATTCTTCCTTTTCTTTTTCTTTTTCAACAGTCTCCCACATCCCCGCGTTGGTAGACATACTCACAGCGGACGTACCCCAACTCCCAGTCAAGATCGAGACCCAATCCCCTCACGTCCCACTGGATTCCAATCTCGTCCGGCTACAAATACAGATCTCCCCATTCCCAATTCTTCATCTCAGACTTGTCGAACTCTCTTCTTCGCACAGCATCCAGTTCCATCAAACAAATTAAGAGTCT
Source organism: Neckera pumila (assembly GCA_963969595.1). Taxonomy (NCBI): domain Eukaryota; kingdom Viridiplantae; phylum Streptophyta; class Bryopsida; order Hypnales; family Neckeraceae; genus Neckera; species Neckera pumila. Next base: position 11,869,730 of record OZ018412.1, read on the forward strand.
GCAACGTACCACAACTGCAACCACAATCGGCTATTGTCTGATCGATAGAATTCCATCTGCAGCAGTCGTCAAGTCGAAGTTTTGAGTTTGCTGAAATTGCAGCCAAGGACGCTCGCTGACCTTGCAGTCTGGAAGGAGCTATTAGTTGCAGTAACTACAAAGCTTGATTAATTCTGTGTAGAGCGGACTTCTTTGGGGGAGCTAGCACAGCATCTGATCGATCTAGTGCTGATCGAGAACTCGAAGGATCCGAGGTTGGAAGATTCGAAATATGGCCATCATGGCGTCGTCTCTCTACATGAATGACGCGGGATCAGAAAACGTGAAGAAAGCAGCGTCACCCTTCTGCAAAAATGGCTCCGGGGAAGCACTCTCCCGAGACCCTCTCAACTGGGCCAAGACGGCCGCCAAGATGCAAGGCAACCATCTGGATGAGATCAAGCAGATGGTGGCGACGTACTTCGAGGCCACAGAGGTGGCCATCGAGGGCGTGAATCTGAGCGTGGGTCAGGTGACGGCCATCGCTCGAAGACCCGAAGTGGCGGTGGTGCTCGACGCGGCCAATGCAAAAGCGCGGGTGGACGAGTCCTCCAACTGGGTGCTCAACAAGATCATGAGCGGGGGGGACATCTACGGAGTGACCACGGGCTTCGGCGCCACCTCGCACCGGCGCACGCAGCAAGGCGTGGAGCTGCAGCGGGAGCTCATCCGCTTCCTCAACGCGGGCGTGCTGGTCAAGGGGCACTCCTTGCCTGCGGAGACCACGCGCGCGGCCATGCTGGTGCGCACCAACACGTTGATGCAGGGCTACTCCGGGATCCGATGGGAGATTCTGGAAGCCATGGAGAAGCTGCTGAATGCCAACATCACGCCCAAGCTGCCGCTGCGAGGGACCGTGACGGCTTCCGGGGACTTGGTGCCTTTGTCGTACATTGCGGGGATGCTCACGGGGCGACCCAATTCCATCGCAGTCACCCAAGACGGACGGGAGGTTTCCGCTTTGGAAGGCTTGCGGATGGCGGGAGTGGAGAAGCCGTTCGAGCTGCAGCCCAAGGAAGGTTTGGCGCTCGTGAACGGAACCGCCGTGGGGTCGGCGCTAGCGTCCACCGTGTGCTTCGACACCAACGTGCTGGCGCTTCTTGCTGAGGTGTTGTCGGCTCTGTTTTGTGAAGTGATGCAAGGGAAGCCGGAATTCGCAGACCCCTTGACGCACAAGCTCAAGCATCACCCGGGACAGATGGAGGCGGCGGCCGTGATGGAGTGGGTGTTGGCCGGGAGCGACTTCATGAAAGCCGCGGAGAAGCTGAACGAAACCGACCCGTTGAAGAAGCCGAAGCAGGATCGGTATGCGCTGCGCACTTCTCCGCAATGGCTCGGTCCCCAAATCGAGGTGATCCGCACTGCCACGCATGCCATCGAGCGGGAGATCAACTCCGTCAACGACAACCCCATCATCGACGCCGCGCGAGGGATTGCGCTGCACGGGGGCAACTTCCAAGGCACCCCCATCGGCGTCTCCATGGACAACATGCGTTTGGCTGTGGCGGCGATCGGCAAGCTCATGTTTGCCCAATTCTCCGAGCTCGTGAACGACTACTACAACAACGGCTTGCCCTCCAACTTGAGCGGGGGACCGAACCCCAGTCTGGACTACGGCATGAAGGGCGCCGAGATCGCCATGGCTTCGTACCTCTCGGAGCTCAACTACCTCGCCAATCCCGTCACCACTCATGTCCAAAGCGCGGAGCAGCACAACCAGGACGTGAACTCGCTGGGTTTGGTGTCCGCACGCAAAACGGAGGAGGCCGTGGAGATTCTGAAGCTCATGAGCTCCACGTTCCTGGTGGGACTGTGCCAAGCCATTGACCTCCGCCATGTGGAAGAGACCATGCAATCCGCCGTGAAGCAAGTGGTGTTGCAAGCGGCGAAGAAGACGCTCTTCATGGGCCCAGACGGCACCCTCCTTCCCTCGCGCTTTTGCGAGAAGGACCTTCTCCTCGTGGTGGAGCGCCAGCCCGTGTTCTCCTACATCGACGACGCGTCCTCGGAGTCGTACCCGTTGATGGAGAAGCTGCGAGGAGTTCTCGTCAGCCACGCCCTCAAAGACGCCTCCGGCTCCGTGTTCGAGCAGATCCCCGTGTTCGAGGCCCAGGTGCAAGAGAGGTTGCGTGTTGTGGTGCCCTTGGTGCGGGAAGCGTATGACAACAAGGGTTTGTCTGCGGTGCCCAACAGGATTGAATCCTGCAGGACGTACCCATTGTACCAATTCGTGAGGTCGGAGCTGGGCACCCAATTGTTGTCTGGATTGAGGACTGTTTCGCCCGGGACTGAAATCCAGAAAGTGTTTGAGGCGATGTCGGAGGGGAAGCTCATTCAACCTCTTCTGCGGTGCGTGCAAGGATGGACTGGCGCTCCTGGCCCCTTCCCCTTGTAAAAGTGTATCAATAGATTCATCAGTTCCGTTAGCACAATTTTGTCTTATCATGTAGAGATTCTTTCACTCCTGTTCAATTCGGAGTAGTCACCCAATTTTCGAGTCACAAGCTGTGACTTTGAGTGTACATTTGATGAGCACTTGTTCCACATTGGGCCGTGCTCGAGCATTTTTAAACATATTTTGGTCATCCAATGGACGTCTTTATTTTTAAATCAAGAGGTTCTTCGAGTGTCCCTTCATGTGTGCTTGGAATTGGATTTCAAATATTGTAGCATCGTGACCCGAGTAGTTCTTAGGAGGTCTCAGTATTGTGACCAGCGCTGTCGTAATGGCATTCCCTTCCCAGGATGAAACACGAGAGAAGTTGCTTCTTCAAATAGACTGACAGAAAAGAGAAGTATCTTACGCCAGAAGTTTAAAGCCGAACTCAGGTCTGATGGACTCAAAATTGAAAGGAGTTGGCATGTCGTTTCCTGCACACATATTTTAGTTTCGCTGTCACACTTCTGATCTTCAAGCAACGTTTAAGAGGAGAATCGACATAGAATTTCCCCTATAAAATCGATCAGGAGTAGTTGACGCTAACTGAAGTTAACAACCTTCGAGTTCATATCGAGCTTCAGTTCAACCGAACTAGAAACAGAATTATCCTGCACCACACCACAATTGGGACAGCCAATACCTTCAGTTTGAAAATGTTCAACGTACAAAGCTCTCAAAACCAGGACTGGTATTGACACACGTTTCAGGACGTCCGCCAAAGTTGGAATTTACTATGACTATGACTCCAAAATAGCATGTTGATCATTTCTGGAAGGCAATTGGGTGTAGGACGGATTCCAGCGAATAGAATGTTTCTTGGGGTCCAGTGTGAATCATTTTTATTGCCGAGATTTCATGCGCATGTGCATATGCATGTCAATGGGTGTAGGGTTGTGTACTGCCTCAGATTTTTGCTGAATTTGGAGTCCGGCGTTTGCCCTTTAGCCGTGGCCTAGTTCTAAAATGACGAAACATCCGTTCCAACGTGGATTATACTAAATAACGACAAGAAATGAACACTTCCCTCGGTTTTTTAAATCGGGTATATTATACGTTGTTCTACTTTCTTTGAACCTTTGCCATGTTGTTAATGGTGTGATTGCAAATCGACATACAAACTTCAGCTAAACAGATTAATATTTGGTTTCTGGGATTGCCGCAGTGGATATGTAAAGAATGTGGTGACAGTTCTTGGTACATCCTTAGTATTTTTGAAGGACCATCTGAAGCGTAATTCCAGACATTTAAATCACCTAATTCTTTAACAAGTGCTTGTGGAACAGTATGCGGCCTTCATCACACCGTTGGTCCATCGAGCTCAATTGATTTGTCTTAACCACGATCCAGTGGTACTGCCGTTGCTTAACGGATTCTCTGACTAGCTTGTATTTTAAAAATCTGGTTTTGAGTTGTACAGAATGTAGGTCTTCTGTTTGCAAATTCTAGCTGAATCTTTACCATTCACATGGCTTGTAGCTACTAATAATTTGAGTGGTTTCCATTAGTTGAAAAGGATTTCATTTTGCTCCATTTTTGCTATGAATTGTCAGCAGTTCAAGTAGTAGGGATTCTATGATTGTGATAAAACTTGGAAGTTGATCTCGTCCTTCACAACTTATGTGTTTGAAAAGTCGCAAAGGAGATGTTTCTCAACTCATCGGAAATGAACCCCATAAAGTTGAGAAATGTATAGCAAGGGTACAACTTGTGAACTATGTCTATTGATTTTCTGTTAGAACTACTCCCAGCATGCTCTTATTCACGATGATCTTAGGGGCAATGCCGTTTCCTCTTCTGTCGTGTGGATTAGTTTGTTGTTTGAACATGGATCTTCAAATTATCGACGGCTGTGCAAAATCCAGTGACTATGTTTCGGATCCGAACATACACAACAGAGGTCATTGTAACGCCTCACGAAGAACATTATCTCATAAGGGTCCAAAAGGTTTCCCACGCTGCTGATGCTATTTGATGTTCTCATGCTGACTACTGTAGGGTTGTCACAGTTGGCCAGTGACTCATAAGAAGGAGATTTCAAATTTGCAATCCAAAACTCTGCAAGATGGTTACTACACTGAGTAAAGAAGAATTGTATCGTGCTGGCTTTGGTAACAAATTTACAAATCACTGAAGAAGAATTGCAAGATCTGACACCCCTACTAAGAGGATAACTTTGTCCTTCACTCCTGGCCATGTTAGAACATTATTACAGCTTCCCACCTCGCGTTAATGAACTCATGGACTGGAAACGCAATTCGATCGGTAATGTACATATTACCTTAAAAAAGTATTGATTCTGTATGCAGATCTTTAGATTATCTAGAGTCATTCTTCTTCTGCTGGTGTGTACATCAGAATGTTACATAATTCTTTTGTGCGCAATTTACTGATAAACGCTGGAGCCTGCTGAAAACTTGCAGTGCTGACTGAGGACGTTATGCTTTAGAATCATCAAAATCCTGTAACTTGTGTTTGAACACAATTGTTTTGTCAAATTATAATGTGTTGGATGGAATTCTTCTGATTTATCTTTGGCTCTCTAAATCAGGATTTGACATTCAAATAGCCTAATTAGGGTTGTCAAGAACGTGACAAGCTAAATGGAGAGTCCACCAGCCATCGGGGTAAGCTTTGGACTAGGTGGAAAGGTATATGCAACCAGAATCCCCACTTAAAATAATATTACTACCGTACCCGGCTACCAGGGTCAGCCAAAAATAATTCTAGAAGCAGTAGCAGGAATGTTAGGGATGTTATGTTTTCAAAAGAAAAAAAAACTGTATGGAGAAAACACGAAATTTGAGGAAATATTCCTAATTAAGCACCTGCTGGATTTGTCAACTTTAATTCAACATGAAGTGCCAATCTCGATAGTTAGCACTTGTATAATACTTTAGCTCTATCCTACAAACTGTATTCTCGAATGCCTTGTCGGATATTTTAGCTCAATCCTTCATCACATTTGCAACCCTCGTTAAGTTTTCTGCAGGGATTTGTCACAAAAGACTCTAGAGGGTTTTGGTGCCAAACTCAAGGTATTTGAATTGCCCTCAAAGTCCGCAATAAAGTCCCCGCAAGCTTGACTTACAGAGATATGGTACATCTAGAATTCATGGGCAATTGCACGAAATTAGAGAAGCTGCTGTTTATTATTCTGACACGCAAGAAACGCTCATGTACAAGCAGAATCAACAGGCTCCTCGATTACAACTCGCTACGCGCTTTTGCTACATCCGATGCTACATAGTAATGACTTCCGGCTGTTAAGAGTAGGGGTTAACTGAAACAATAAGAGAAACTGCTACGTCAAGAGTGCCCGCGGAACCAGAAATTCGAGATTAGATTTTCAATGGCAAGCTTAGAAAGCCCGCAAATCCAGACAACAGCTCTCCGTAACGCATTACTTCACCTATCAATCGGCAGCTCCCTGCGAGGGTTTGTTCTCGATGTGCCCCTGCTGGCCATCATGGCCACCGATCTCAATGCTCGCGCCCTGCTGGCCTTCTTCTCCTCTTTGGGCACCAACACCGTGAGCACTTCGTCCTTCACCTTCGCTGTGATGTGATCCAGATTCGCATTCTCCGGGAGCCTGAACTTGCGCATGAATTGGCCGCTGCTCCGTTCCACGCGAGGCCATGTATCCGTCTTCTGCACCTCCTCCTTTTTGCGCTGCCCGCTGATGCTCAGCGTCCTTCCGTCTTCCAGCTGGACTTGCGCTTCCTCCTTCTTTAACCCGGGCAGGTTGGCCTTGAACACGTGCTCTGCGGGCGTCTCCTTCCAGTCCACAGTCGTACTCACCACCGCGTGCGAGTCGCAAGCAAACGAGCCAGCCGGCGTGTTGTCGAACACGGACACCACCACATCGATCGATCAGAGGGGTCAGGGGTGTTCCAGAAGTTGTTCTGGCGTCCGAAAAACGACGAGGGGGTAATTCTCAATTACTAACGGATCGAATGCACACGGAGAGCCAAATTAAGCTCAGTACGTCGACACTACAAGCGACTTGAATGCTGCTACTTGTCAAAGACTGAACGATTTTTTGCAAGAGGAAACTTGTCACTGTTAAGATCACGAAGTGAGCTTGCAAGTAATGAGAACTCTGCGACTGTATTGCGATAGAATTGGAGCCCATGTCGTTCTTTATATCGGATGGACACCATGCAGCCGATTGCTGGAAGCGTCGAGATTGAGGAACCTCCGGCAACTATTGGTCTGAGTGTTCTCCGACCTTCTGGACAACGAGACCCAGGCTCTACAACCTTCACCGACCATTGGTCAGTGCGTTCGACCTTCTGTAGAATGCCTCCTGTCCGGCGGTCAGGACGGAAGCAGAAGCTTGGAGAAGGGCCTGGAAGTCTGAAAATGAGAAGTAAACAGTGCAAGTCCAAGATCCACTGCATGATCAGTGATGGGACTCTTGTTGAGAGGCATTGGGGTTGTGCCAAGTATGGAATCTCGTCACGGCTTCCAATTTCTAGATTGAGCGCGGCAATATAATGATATGTCATACCCAACCCGGTCTAGTCAGTAAGAACAAACCCCAGTTCCTGTTGAAGCAACACTGATTATGACAAACAACTCGTCTGTATCGGAATCTCCAGTCCAAGAAGGTCAATAATTCTGACTTGTGATGGTTACGGATTATACCGTAACTTGCATTTGGTCCCACGCCAGCTACAGGCGCTGGACGGATTCTTCTCCTAAGAAATCCAGAATGATGTGCCATGCCTGAGTATGTCAAGCTTACTAGGGTTACTCGCATCCACATCGCATCATGAATGAGTCTGTAAGGTAGGATTCACTCCGTTGAAAGCTAATTCTGTGCTCAAGTCTGGCCGCTCGCCGATTCTCAATTCTGCCTCGGGTGAAATTGACAATTTGAATTTAAACTTTGATCTCCTGAATATACAGAGACATGCAATACTTTCCTGAATTAAAGCTTCACTCCCCGCTGCAACCCACTCTGACGCAAACAACAGCCTGAAAAATCATGCAATTGATGTGCTGGCCGGGAGCAAATTCGAAGTAAAAAAAATTCTACTCAGCAAATTGTTCCGGTAATAAATTGATTGATTGAGTTGTTTGTACACCAATAAGTTCCTCCTGCCAGCTGCGGATTTCTATTGGAAATCTCAATGCACAGCTGCAAATGAATAGGGTTGCAAAAACTGCAACACATGAATCAAACTACCTACAAGACATAAAGAGCACCGATCTAATTTCCTTCATACTGTACAGCTGTGGCCAATTAATTGATGAGATGAGCTCCAATGTAATAATCTACAAAAAATTAGTCTAAACGGTGGCGGCGTTGGCTGCGGCCCGGAGCACCAGCACCTCCAGCGTGAGACCCGGTCCGAAACCGATGAAGAAGCCGAAGTCGCTGCCCTCGCCCAGCGTGGACGCGCCCATTCGCAAAGACCTCTGCCGAATCTGGTCCAACACGAACAGCACCGAGGAGCTCGACATGTTGCCGTACTCAGACAGCACGTCGCGACTGCCCTGCATCTTGTCCTTGGAGAGCTTCAGCTTGGCCTCCACCTGGTCCAGAATGGCCGGGCCTCCGGGATGCACGGCCCAGAACATCTCGTTCCACTGCGGAGAACCCACGCACTGCCGCGCCTCGTTCAGAAACTTCTCGATGTTCTTGGAGATCAGTCCGGGCACGTCCTTCATGAGGTGGAAGATGAGCCCTGCTTCGGTGAGATGGCCATCAATGGCGCCATCACTTTCAGGCAAGATGGTCTCCCCGGCCCAGTGCACCTCGAACAAAGCCTTCTCCACTTGCGGCTTGGGGTCGGAGCCCACAACATACACACCAGCGCCGTCGCCAAAGAGCGCCGAACCCACCAGCCCGTCCAAGTGGTGCTCGCTCGGGGCGCGGTAGGTCACAGCCGTGACCTCGCTGCACACAGCCAGCACGCGCGCGTTCTTGTTGTTCTCGGCCAAGTCCTTGGCCACACGGAGCACGGAGGCGCCGCCGAAGCAGCCCGTTTGGTACATCATGACGCGCTTGACGGTGGGCTTGAGGCCCAGCAGCTTGGCCAGGGCGTGGTCTGCGCCGGGCATGTTCACGCCACTGGTGGTGGCGAAGACGACGTGCGTGATGTCGGACTTGCGCCCGCCCCACTCCTTGATGGCCTTCACTGCGGCCTCAGCCGCGAGCTTGGGCACCTGCACCACCACGATGTCGTGGCGCGCGTTCAGCGAGGGCTCCATGTACGTGCAGATGCCCGGGTTGGCCTTCAGCACCTCCTCCGTGAGAAACAGGTGACGCTTCCGGATCCCCGACTTGTCGCCTGCAACACCAGATTTGGAAACCTCGTCAATTACAGTTTACATAAGCTAGTCACCACACAAATGCAATAGCTTTGTCCGAATCCACCCCAGTCAAAGCAAACTGGATTGATTATTTAACCGTCTGGAATCAATGGCATTCATGCATGCCATTCTTTTCCTCGATTTATAATTAATTGATCCCTCCACCACCACATCGATCAGGCTCAACCTTCATCGGCAAGCGCACAAGAATGAATAATCCTGGAAGTGATCGAAATTAGGGTCTGTTCACTTACAAATGCGCTTGAACTTGGCTTTGAGCGCCTCCTTTTCGCTGCAGTTGGTGATGTTGAAGAAGAAATCCGGGTATTCCGATTGCAGAAACTCGGTGGGCGGCACGGCCGTGCCGATGCCCAACACACATGCAGGCCCGTCAGCCCTTGGCTGCCCCCTGGGAAGCGCAGCATTCACGGGGCTCGCAGCAGCAGCTGTCAGGGAAGCCATGGCGACTACTACTGAACCCAAATCCTGGGTGTGGAAATCAGTCGCCTTGTCAGTGATTCAGCAAATCCGAATTAAACGAGATCGAGCTTTGTTCGATTCCTTGGAATCGATCGATCGATCCGAGGCCTCACTAGAGTTCACGAAGAGAATTATGAGCACTAACGTTCGATCGAGTGTGATTCAGTTGTCTGGAATGCAGGAGATCGTTTGCTGAACATGTGAGGATTGGGTAGAGTCCGGGCTCTTTATATACGGAGTACAAGGGAAGCTTATGAACCGCGTGACTGTGGAGAACAGGGCGGAGAGTGAGTCTGCGGCATCTCTGTGCAGAAAGAGCGTTGACTGCGGCGAAGTCGTGGTTACGAGTTTTGAGGAAAAGTTCGCGAACGGCCCACCAGATGGGGGTCAGCAGCTTTGCTTTCACTCGTTGGGCAGCGACTCTACTAATAGTATTTTAGAAGGTGGGGGCTGATTTGGAGCGATTCATTCTCCTGCTTCAATCGCCGATTTCTTCTTCCTTTGTTTGCCTGTTGTTGACAAATGGTTGAAATTTCTCTGCTCTCTGCTGTGAAAGCCAAAAAGGCTGGACGGGGGCTCAAGGCCCCCTCAATCAAAAACAAACAGGAATTACAACAATTGTGGGGGCAATCTGAAATGCCAGATGCCCCCTGGTGAGCCACAAAATAGTGGACACCACTCAGCTTCGAATGCTTGCTGAACTAAGTTGAGTTTCTCTCTATTTCTAACCTGAGTTTTAATTATCATCCACACCGACATCCCTACGTGAATAGTGGAATGGCACGTGGCATTAATCACTTTCTAATATCAAAATCAACCTGGTTATACTTGGTACTACACCTATCAACCCAAATCTGCCTAACAAGAAAGGAACGCATCAGGTCCCATGGCTGATGTCTGTATACGTATTTATTCTGAGTCTGAGGTGAACTGCTAACATTTGAACCTAGAATCGCTTGATTGATGTTCGTGATGATTTGGGCGTGGTTGGCTGCTGCGAAAGTGTTGAACTTAACCCACAACTCCCGGGTACACTTACAGTCCCAGAAGAGGTGGGCTGTGGTTTCCACGAGTGTCTCCGCCGAGGCATTGGTGTACAGGGCCATTACACCCTTAATGAATCCGGGGTGAAAACCTCTTTTTTCCAGCACATTCGCATGAAATCCCATGAAATTCGGTCGTAGGCTTTTTCAAAATCCAAGAGCATTAAAACCAACCTCTGCTGAGATTCCCTGGAATAATTTAATGCTTCTTGGGCTAGAAAAATATTATCCATTATGCTCCGACCCCGTACAAATCCTGTTTGGTTCAGTCTAATGATATCCGATAAGATTTTTTGTAACCGGTTTGTCAGTACCTTCGCTACCAGTTTGTAAAATGAAGAGAGTAGAGAAATTGGTCTATAATTCCTAATCTGTGTAAGGTCCCCACTCTTCGGTAGTAGTACTATTAAGCTCTGATTGTGCTCTTCTGATATCTCTCCCGAGCTCAGTACTTGTTTAACCGCTTCCAGTAAATCGGTCTCCACTATCTCCAAGCAAGCCTGGTAGAAATCAGTAGGAATGCCGTCCAGCCTTGGTGTATTGCCGGAGGATAGATCTTTAATGGTGTCCCTGATTTCTTGAAGAGAGACTTCGGTCTAGAAGCACCTGTTATGACTGTCGGTGACATCTCTCGGCACGCTGGACAATAACTTTCGCCTGGCCTTGATTGTGCGTTCGGTAACTTGTGGCTCCTGATACAGGTTTCTGAAATAATCTGTGACTGCTCGGGATTTGGACTGCTGGTCTGTTATTATCTTCCCTTCCACCTCCAGCTGTGCTATAACTGTCTTCCTCTGCGTATCCTTGAAGACTTGGAAGAATTCCTCCGTGCATCTGTCTCCGTTTTTGAACCACTTGGCCGATACCGCGTGGTATTGGGCCTCTAACTCCTCTACTGTAATCTCATGCAGGTGAGACTTCTCTTGTTCCAGGCGCTCCCATGCTCCCAGGTCCCACGGATTACGCGCTAAGTCTGTTTCTGCCTTCTTAATCGCCTGTATACTTCGGTTTTCCTTTCTGTACCTCAATATTTTCTCTTCTTTCTGTATTTGGCATGCGGCCACTTTTGCTCTTTGCTGCGCCGAGGTGACCCATTGTTGCCAGGTGTCGCCATCCTTCGGTCTGGCTTCGTCCGCCCAGGCTTTCTGTAGCCTATCTCTATCTTTAGTCTTTCGTAATGTGGAGATTAAGAAGGGGAGGGACCTTGGTGGGGGTTTCACAGTGGGGAATATCTGAACTTGGGTCGGGGCGTGATCCGAGAGCTTCGTATGTGGGTGAATTGTAAGAGTGCCCCCTTGTGCACATGTATGACTGGATATGTATATGCGGTCAATTCTCGCGGCTCTATGTGCTTCCCCAGATCGATTATTGTCCCAAGTAAATCGCTTGTCTAAGGTGTGTCGTATATTATCCAAGAACCAAGCATCTTCTAGACCGAGATGGTTCAGAAGTCTAGTCCAGGTCGCCTTCTCCCTTCTATTGGGGCACGTACTCTTTGTGGAGCTTCGGAGTTTGTCCTCTTCGCTTTCTGTCATATTGAAGTCTCCACCGAGAACAAAGATATCTCCTGGTATATTGGCATCTGTTAGTTGTTGCCACAACTGGGTTCTTTCACCCGACGACGTTGGAGCATAGATGTTGATTAGTGTGATGATCGACGTTGAATCGGTTCTGAATGATACGAATTGAGCCCTGCCTTGCTCTATGACGCCCGCATCCTGAATCCTGGGTGCTAAATTTTTGCAGATCAGGATGCCAGTGCCTGCTGTCCACTTTCCTCCTGTACCTTGTAGCGCTGGGTTCCAAAATCTCCTTCCATTTGGGAAGGGAAAACTTCTGCTTCTCTTCTAGCAGCGTTTGTCATTCATCCAGTGTTCTTGGAAAAAGATAATCCCGGGTGCGTTCGGAAACCTGTCCATCATTCTCCTGATATGAACTTGTTTCTGAGCGCCTCTCCTTTCCGCTCCTGCTCCCCTGATATTCAGGGATACTATTGATAGGGTCAGATCCATTATTGGAGATCATCTGGGTGTCCTTCACCCATAGTTTTGTCTTGATCCATCTGTTCGGCCGCCGCCTGGTTCTCATCTTCGTATTCTTCTATGAGATCCTCTTGTTCCGGTGTTTCTTCTAACACCATGTCTTCATCCTCCAGTGATGTCTCTGGCTGCTCCGTGTATTTTTGCTTCTTGTGTTGGGGTCTAGGGGAGGCCTGCAATCCGGGGATCCACTGCTCCTGGTACTCTTGGAACGACTGAAAGCCACCCTAGACGTAAAACAGGGAGTTGACTTTAGAGCGGCCCTTATATGCTGCTAGTTCACCTAATCCGTGCATCGGGACCCACTCCAGGTTCACCCTTTTGAGGCAGGCTGCTTTTCTCGTCAATTTAATAGCAGCCATAACCGTGAGCTCCTGATCCACCCCATCTTTGTCCCAGCGCGATGACCACTTGATGTTCTCCCATTTGTTCACTTGGGGTGGCTTTTTAATGTGTTCGGACAAGTAATCTCTGATTGCTTGCATAATTTTATCCTTAATTATGGCTGGCTTGCACTCGTCCTTCACGAATGTAATCCGAAGTGGGTGAGGTATGTACGGGTGTCCCTCTCCGTCTTCATTGTTGACCAATACCACCTTGTCGTCCTGATGCATTTTGTATAAAAGCGGCCAAATTGAAATATAGTTGTTGGCGATCTTGTATGGAAGGGTGGGCGAGGTTGTGAATGTCTGGTGTAGCTCCCTTCTGCCCATGATGCCCACCACTCCGCTAGGGGGGGGGTGTAGATGCACGGTCCTTCTTCTGTGACCAAAATCTGCCCTCAAACGAGTTTTCAGTCAAGAATCCCCCGGTTTGCTCTTGTTGTTGGACGTTCTTTTTCTTGTTTTTCTTCACTGAGGTGGATTGAATTGCCCCGAAGATCAGGTTCTCTGGATGTGGCTGGTTTTCTTGAATTCCAACCTGACTGCAGGGTTGATTAGTCTCTAGATCTTCCTCAGCTGGGGTATTCAGGACCGAGATCTGGGGGGTGTTGGGGATCTGTGCTTCCGAGGGTGTTGATTCATCAACCACTGCCTCTCCTCCTTTGCTTCCAGGCTCTTCTGTCGGTATCAGTGCCGTCGTGAGTTGATATATGCCTGTGTTCCGTGTCTTGGCTAGCTGGTCCTGTCATTTCTGTGTCGAAATGATTGCAGTAGTGACCACCACCCGGTCTGATCGCCCTTGTCCTCCCCCAATTTCTGTTCTGTTCCCTATTCCTGTCGTCTTTTCAATCGTCCTTGGAACTTCTGGCGGAGATTTACTGGAGACTTCGTCTTCCGAATGCTTAGTTCGGATGGGAGGTGGCCGTTGGTGCAGTTCGGGATCAAGTTCTGCAACTTTTTGTACCTGATCTTGAGCCTGCCGATCACTTGTGCTGCCTCCTTTCTTCTCCTGTTTACTTCTCTGAATCTCCATCTTTCGACTTCGTTCTTGCTCCTGTACTTTTTCTTTCCCTTTCTTCGTAGCTGTCTGGACTCCCACCTGTATTTCCTGCACCGAGTTTGACTGCGGGGGGCATGCATTGGCCACAGGTGTGATCTTTGTCTCCTTCAAGGGTTCCTTTTCCAAGCTTGTGTCGTTAGCTGTGCTTCCCCCCTGCAACTATGTTGTTTTCGAGCTGTCTGCCCCCTGTTTTTCCTTCAGCAGTGTTTTGGTGCCTTCGTCCTTGTTCTGCTCGCCTTTTCCGTCCTTGGGGCCGCTGCCTGTGAGCTTCTCCTTCCAGGTGACCTTCAGGGTGTTGTTTGCTTTGGTTTTCTTCCTGTTCTTCTTTGATACCACTGTTTGGAAGCCCTCAGCATCAGTTGTGGGATTTCCTGTTGCTTGCTTTCCTGCCTCGACCTTCGAGTTTGTCCCCATCGGTTGAGTGTCTTCCCCTTTTCCTTTGCCCAGAGGGCATTGGAATGCATTGTGGCCGAATTTCCGACATCTGTTGCATTGATTCGGAAGACCAGAATAATCTACCACCTGTTCAACCATCGTAATGTCTTCTCCCTCCCCAGCTAATTGTGGAATCCTGATCACTCCTGGAAGTTTTGTGATGTCCTGGACCTTTAGAGAGATGAATGGCCCTCCTGGTCTTTTCCGGGCTGCTTCGAAATCCTCCACCGTGAGCACCTCTCCAATGAGTGTAGCTAGTGCTTTCAGCCAGGCTTCAGACTACAATTCAATGTCCAAATTCGGGAATTGCAGTCGTATGATATGACCAGCGTCTACGCTCAACTGCTCCGGAGTGTAATCCCGTTTCCACGGAAAGAACCGGATCGTTTTGCCTCCCGCCTTCAACGAGGCCAGCTCCAAACACTCATTGGCCGTCTCTATAGATATGAAATGCATCCTGCAGTAACCTCTTGCAAGGTTTTGAACCGCTGACAATTTGTTTTTGAATTTCTCCGAGAGTATTTGCTGGATTATGGTGAATCCCGGTGAGATACCTAGGACTTTCGCCAAAACTGTCCTTTTGTGCAACTCCTCTCTGACATGTTTTAGGGTTTTCAATTGATTTGTTGATAACTGGAAGTCCAGTTTCCACTCTCTATCAATCTGTGGATCTGTAGGCGCCGGTGGAAGGGCCTTGTCCTCTCTTTGTGTTCTCGGTATAGTAAGAATTGGTCCCTCCTCCGTGTCTTTTACTTCGTGCATAACCGTATCCAAGGCTGCTGGGCCATCTGTTGCAGCCCATCCTTTGCCCAATTGCTTTGGTAACCTAATCTCGCTCTCATTCCCCATAACTACCCTTTAACCCCTCCTCAAGCTATATTTTCTTTCGCGGTGAACGTCGGCTCCGTCCTCAATGAGAGATGAACTTGGTGTTTTAGCAACAATGCAAATTGCTACTGTAGCGGCCGAAATTTAAGCTATCGGAAATCTTGTGCTGGTCAAGGTCCTGTTATCCCGACCTAACACACTCTCTGTGCTATGCTTTCACTCACAGACTGGATTTATTTCGAACCTCCGTCAATGCTGTCCGCTTCTGTTAAACCCTAATTTCTCTCCGAAACCCTCGAAACCCTATCTGGCAAATTACCTTGTAAAATCTAATCGCCTTTGCCTCCCTGAGTACTAAGTACTTCAATCAAATCGCAATGTTCTATAATGCTAGACCCCTCTGCCAGAAATACAGTCGAACTCTGTTTCGATCCGATCAAACTCTAAAACCCTATGAACCTAGGACAAAACCCTAAGTTCTAGTCTGGCAGACTAGTATTCCGATCAATCTGACACAGCTCATACTGAATAATCCTGTACTAATGGCCTAACACCTAAAACTGTACTAGAAACTAGGACTTGTGTACCCTGGAGGAAACCCGAAACAATTTGGCCGAATTCTGGCCCACCACCGAAAGTGGCGGCTGAAACCCTAGCCTAATTTGCGACCCTCTGTACTCTAAACAGTCCTAATTTTGACATGCGACCTCTCAATCTGACTGCAGCGACCTTGCAATCAAGAATCCTAAGCGAAAATGGGGTGAATCGGAGAAAAAACCGGAGAAAAAACGAAATGGAAGCTCTCTCTAGAGGTGCGGCCTAAACCCTAATTTTGGTGGATGAAAGTTGGAATGATAGATGGTAATGGTTCCCTGCTCTCTGTTGTTCTCTTCAAAATGTTTCAAAATGTGACGATGTGGTTGTTGTTTGTTTTCTTTTTTTTGGCCACCGGTCAAGCCTGCTACAATTGTGCAGCTTGGCACACAACATTCAGTCAGTAAGGTAGGAGGTCTGTAAAGCCCCCATTTAAGAACTGAAACTGAATTTGGAAAGGTGAAACTTCTTGAAATATTTTTAAGTAAAGTTTCCTTGAAAGACAAATGGAATTGGCATCTAGCACAAGTCATTTCATATGTTTTGGAGCAGTGTGGAATTAGTTATGAATTTTTGAAGTTGAAATGACAAAGGACTCTAAAGTTGTCCACTTCCTCAAATGTACTTTATTTGTGCTACAACATAAAAACACTATACATTTGAAGACGTGGGTAATTTTAGAGCTTTGAATGCTTTAACCCCTAAATAACCAAGGCACCAAATTTTGGTGTCAAGAAACTCTGAAGTTAAGTAAAACCTAACTAAGTTTATATTTTTTTATAGATTATGTTTTTGAAAATTATATTTACAATCTAGTTTTAGCATCAAAAATCCGATTTTGAAAATGATTGATTATGATTTTTCTATTCAAGATTTTGTGCAAGGGGGGCCATTGCAATCTTGACCTTTTGTAGTGTTGAGGACTCTTGGAAATGAGCCTCAAATATGCTAGATCTTTGAGAAAAAATCACACTACAAACTCATTTATGAAAATTGTAGAGTAGATTTTGAGAATCCATAAATTGATTGGAGTTAAGCACGTTAAGCCCTTCAACCCCATATTTTTTTGGTGACCAATTTTTTAGATTTGACATGCAAGAAAAGAACTGAAAGATTTTCATAGTTCTTAACACCCTTATGGTCAAACAATATAATCTTTCAATCCCTGAATGATATTAATTGTTTGGTTTTTTTTTCCTATGTGATTTCTAGCATGTCTTGTTTGAATTTGTATAGTTACATTTCAAAAAAATTGATTCAACTTTTTGTTCAAATAAGAGCAAATTCCAAGAAGCTCAAAACAGGCCTTGAGCATTTAGGAGTTAAGAACCTCCTATCTTAGCCTTCATGCCCATTGCCTGTTTTCCATGCACCTTGTTGAGCACATGGAGCGTCCACCTATCTACTTAACTACTTATTTAATAATGTTGGCCGTGGAATATTTCATACCATCTATTGTAGAACCAAAGTACTGATAGTGCATGCTATTGAATGTTGTGTACTTTCTGCTCTTTAACCTTTCCAGGACGGAGCCCATAGTAGTATAGTTCACATTTAAAATCCTACACTTTGGATCCTTCATTTGAACACTATTAATGAGTATTTTTTCTTAAAACATAGAATCAAGAAAAAATTGTCTATCTACTATATGTCAAAAAAATTTACATTCTTTTGTGGAAATTTCAAATTTCAATGAATGTTTAAGAAAAGATGAAGAATATTCATAACAAATGCAAATGCGCTTTAAAATCCAAAAAATTTCATAATAGATGTACATCATATTTTAGAATAGTACATTGTAACCAAAATTTCCATATTCTCTATTTAGAAATGTGGTTATAGATCCTCCACTTCAAAACTTCAATGAAATGTTCATCTTTAAAAAAATCAAAACGTCCAATTGAAATAGAAATTATACTACAAAAGTTTCTTCTATCTTAGATTCTTCAAAAAAATATTTAAAAAAATATGTAGAATGTCAAATCAAGTTTTAAGGGGAAAAGCTCAAAATATTGAAATGCACTATTGTATAGGTGTACAAGAGTTTTGAATAGACAATCTAATATTAAATAATAATAATAAATAGTATGATTTGAACGTAATCTCATGATGTGAATATAGCACTAATAAAGTTGCATACAAAAAATTAGATGAATATGTTTTGTTCATGAATATGAAAAATGATGGTTTGACCTTCCCAAAAATTCATTTTGTCCTTGGCACCCTTCTACGGATTAACTTTAGATGGATCATTGGTCTCAAATTTGTGAAATAGAAAATTAAATTGTAGGTGGGTGATTGCAAGAAACACTTGTATTATTTGTTGCGTTTTTTATTTTCAACCTTTTAGTACTTTTGTACTATGTATCACCTTTAGTACTATTAGGGGCATGGAATATAAAATCTTGGATTTCAGATCTACTATTTTGACAACACGTGATGCTCATCATTGGATAGCAAGGATAATTTGCTATAAAGTTAGTCTACATTCGCTAATTTGAGGCGCTATACCCCCCACTAATATTATTGAGTTCTTTTGTGTATCCTAAAATACTGTTTTGAACAATAAACTACTATTTGTATTAGAAAATGAGGCTGCCACATTTTTATTTTTTAAAATTAGAAAATGCACTGAAAAAAATTATTTTAAAATTGGCCATTGTTGCCAACTTAGACCAAAAAGGAAGTTTAAAGCAAGAACTAAAAAAAAATATTTATTTCAACATAAATTCAACCTGAATATAACATACTTTAGGCCAATGCAAAACACACTTGGAACAGGTTTTTTGAATCCCTCTCCTGAGAAGGTGTATTTCTATTAGAAGAGCTAGCATACCAAATTTGACGCCGTAACTCTTCAAAAGGTACTCCTTCAATCTCAAAATAAATCTAGAGTCCCGGAGAGATCACTATCGATTTTTGGAAAACTACGTGAGTTAAAAGATAGGGTCCATTTAATTCAAAGGGAAAAAAATTATATAATATAGAGGACTACTATAGGGTCTATGAAATGTTATATAGTCTATTATTTATAAACTAGGCTATGTAAAAATATTATGTAGTAGGAATTTTTATTAATAAATTAGCCGTGACAGGTAGAGGCCATGCAAATTTTTCATAGTATGATGAGTATAGATGTGAATTGATAATGGGATTGATAGTTTCATATAGATGATAAATTAGACATAATCAAGAAAATCTACACTAAAGGGTGGTTGACTGATACAAATTAAAGATTTTAAATCTTTGTTGTATATTCCATTATATTATTTACATAAATGCCAAATTTCAATAGTTGACAGGAGTATTTGCAAAAGATGTCTAAAGATGTCCAAATTAAAAGGGCTGCCAAACATTTTAGGGCTGAAAAAAATTAAACTCCCACTACGGGGATAAAAGTTCATATCTTGTGTCAAAAATGTTAAACATCTAATAAAAAATGGACTTCTTTAAACTTACCTAAATTTTTAATTGTTTGTTCAATAGACACTTGGCCTTTACGGGTTTAAAACTGCCACTTGGCCAATGGTATTTGAATTTAATTGATTGTTGTTGGTTTCCCAGTATATACCCTATATACATATGTAGTAGAGGGAAGGAAAATTTGTCAAGAGGGGTGGAGTCCAGAAAAAATTGGACACTTTAATTTTTTATGTAAGATGGCCCCACTTAAAAAATCACATGAATGAAACTACAAAAAACATAGGGTATTGAAAATATGCCCTTGTAGCTTTTTATGTAAAAATATGGTCCTTTTAAATGCAATAATTTAAATAACCTCTTAATTCAGGTGTATATTTTAAATTACAAAGAGTGATCTCCCCGGGTCTAGGTTCCAAATATACTTATCTCAAATTAAATTCCAAATTGGCTCTCCACAACTTGATGGACAACAATTCAAGCTAGTTCAAATACCTTGAAGCCAAAGAATTTGTAGATGTCACACTCCAAAGACTATATAGCAATTTGATTCTTGCAAAGAGAATCAAAATGATACCTCTAACCAACCAAAGGTGAAGAAGTCAACCCAAAAGTATACAAAATTGTTACTAATAAATCTCTTGTTGAGAATTTCATAGAGTTGAATCCCAAGAGATTGTCGGAATTGAATACAGAGGACATCAATGATCGTTAGTGCACCAACATTGCTCAAAGATTGCTCAAAATTAATACTACTAGAGCAGTTCCAAAAAGGGCAAAATATGTCACTTTTGCTCCAAGTTTTCAACATGCACCGCTTCACTTGTGACTTCTATTCTTTCACACCTAATGGAGTTTAGTAGAAGCTATAATATCTTCACAACTCTTTGAAAATAGGAATAGCTCACGCATTAATCTAGTCAATTCTTGGAAATCTCGGATTCAATTTGAGACACAGAGAGTACTTAATAGTACTAAAAACCACCCAAACCGTATGTGTGACATATATTCAAAATTCAATCTCACCTATTGAATTAATTTTGAAAAATTTGAAACAATTCAAATAAATTTTCTATTGCTATAAGAAGCTTATTTCTGAATTTCATGTTCATTCAATCATTTTTGCAATAATTGTGGCACAAAACAACTCTGCGTTGAATGTATGATGGAAAATAGGACAGGTGTTTCTTGCAATCATTGAAGTTCCTACAAAGTAGTTTTGGAATGGATATTTTGAAATTTTGATGCATCCCAATTAGGGACTTATATTTGCTTCATAAAAATATTAATATTTTTTTGATTAGGGTCATATGCTAGCCTACTATATTAACCCTAAAGTCCCATTGTCTCTTTGGGGGACAAAATGAATTTTAGACACACGGGTGATTGCAAGAAAGATCGGTCCTATTTCCCGTCACATTGACGATACCCTTTTTGTCATCAACTATAACTTTTGAAGCAAAAGTCCAGTGAATATGAAATTTTTATTGGAAATGTCAAACTTTATGGTAAATAGATTCCTTATTTTTAGAATTAAAGAAAAAACCATTTTATATTTAAAATTTCTTTTTGTTAATTTGTCACACGGTGTTGTTTAGGGATTTTTACTACATTAGGAGTACTCAAATTTAATGATCTCAAGCTGAAATTTTCATGATATATTTGCATAGTAAGAAAGCATATTCTAGCAAATCAAATCTAAAAATATATTATTTTGTGTTGTCCACATAAGTGCAAACAGCACTCCCACTGCATGCAGTTTTAAACAATGAAGATGGTTCTAAGATCAATCTCTTGGTGAAATCTCATCACTATGAAGTCTTCCCAAATGGCCAATTTTTTTACTATTTTTAAAGTGCTTTTCTTAATTTTTATAAATTAAAATGTAAAATTATAGTGCAAGTATCTATTTTTGACAAATTTTGCACTTTTCTAGTTCTCCTACTTAGAGAATTTTCTTGTATTTTTCTTTCCTAGAGTGCCTTCTTCTCACAGGTCTATACACTAAATATATTTTTCACATTTTTTTTAAATCGTTTTTCTAATTTTAAAATACTTCGGAAAAAAAAAATGAGTCCAATGCAAAACGCTATGCTTTTTGAACGGTCTTTCCTGCAATGACCCATGCTTATGTTGTATCAATATTTGTCTAATTATTTTCTCAAATTTTTTGTGAAATTAGAATTTTCCATTAGCTTTTTGGGAGTATAGTTTTAATTTCAATCGTTGCTGGGGAGCAAAAGTTATAGCATAATAAATCCATATTTTAGTTTCTTGGGCAAAAAATCTCCAAAAAAATCTTTTGTTTCCCGTAATTTAAAATTTTGTTTCTCATAGATTGTATTCTTGTCAATATAGGAAGCTTTGATTCATTCCATTGGATTTTGTTATAAGAAAGTTATGAGCAATCTTGTTTCGGGGAAATCAAAGCATCTTCTAAAAAAAAAAAATTGTAGGATTAATTTTTAAACTCAATTCTTTAGAATTTTTCAAAAAGAAATTTACAAGGTTAAGAAACAATCTCACCATTGAGGTTAGTCTCTTTCTATTCCATCTTAGAGTTATTAACAGTTTTGTTCATTCTTCAATCTTGGACCCATTTCTACTAAATGAATATTAGTGACTAAAAACTATGTGTATTTTTTCTACACTCCTAATTCAATACTTCAACATTCAAACTTAATAATTGAAAATGAATAGTGCAAAAATTTAAAGTTAAAAAGATTCAAAGTCAAAAAATATAGTCAAGTAAGGTGCCAAAAAACTCTTTAGTTTTCACTTTTAATGCAAATATCTTGCAATCTATGCAGTTAGAGTTTTTGAAATTTCTTCCACACATTCTTCCACTAGTCTAATGCAAAGTGCTATGTTTGAATATCCAAAAATGAAAGTTTTAGGTGTTTTTGCTCTTTGCAACGGCAATAGTGGTTTTGAATGTTTTTAGTTGGAAAGAAGGCCTTACAACTTTAGGAGTTAATTTTGAAATTTAGCAAGTAAGTAACAATCAACATGATATAATACACAATAGTTAGAATTTCTTTGAAAATACATATATTTTATATTCATTCAGTACAAAATTTCAATCCAAGAGGAGTCAAAGTTTGTTGACCCTATCCGAAAAGGTTCCTCCAAGCACAATTACGTCTTGGTACTTCTACTACTACAATCTTGTAACCTACAAGATCCAGGTATCTAAAACAATTCTGACACATTCCCGTAATTGTCTAATTCGAGATTTCATACAATTGTAATCTGTGAATTCATTATGATTATGTATTTTCCGATTTTGCTATCTAGACCAATTACAACATGACATGTGGCACTTGAATTCTGAAACAAAATACTGAATAAATGCCCAATCTGACCCTCGCTTAGGGTGGAGAGAGAAATTGGGCTATTCTCGAGATCATCAACGGTAAATCCCTTGGATTACGTCAAGCACCCGAGCTCCCAACTCGTGCAGCACATATCCTGAAGCCGGAATGCCGGGCACTGCACACGGTGCCCACCACCACCACTTTCAACCAAATGTCAACCTGAAATTCTTCCTTTTCTTTTTCTTTTTCAACAGTCTCCCACATCCCCGCGTTGGTAGACATACTCACAGCGGACGTACCCCAACTCCCAGTCAAGATCGAGACCCAATCCCCTCACGTCCCACTGGATTCCAATCTCGTCCGGCTACAAATACAGATCTCCCCATTCCCAATTCTTCATCTCAGACTTGTCGAACTCTCTTCTTCGCACAGCATCCAGTTCCATCAAACAAATTAAGAGTCTGCAACGTACCACAACTGCAACCACAATCGGCTATTGTCTGATCGATAGAATTCCATCTGCAGCAGTCGTCAAGTCGAAGTTTTGAGTTTGCTGAAATTGCAGCCAAGGACGCTCGCTGACCTTGCAGTCTGGAAGGAGCTATTAGTTGCAGTAACTACAAAGCTTGATTAATTCTGTGTAGAGCGGACTTCTTTGGGGGAGCTAGCACAGCATCTGATCGATCTAGTGCTGATCGAGAACTCGAAGGATCCGAGGTTGGAAGATTCGAAATATGGCCATCATGGCGTCGTCTCTCTACATGAATGACGCGGGATCAGAAAACGTGAAGAAAGCAGCGTCACCCTTCTGCAAAAATGGCTCCGGGGAAGCACTCTCCCGAGACCCTCTCAACTGGGCCAAGACGGCCGCCAAGATGCAAGGCAACCATCTGGATGAGATCAAGCAGATGGTGGCGACGTACTTCGAGGCCACAGAGGTGGCCATCGAGGGCGTGAATCTGAGCGTGGGTCAGGTGACGGCCATCGCTCGAAGACCCGAAGTGGCGGTGGTGCTCGACGCGGCCAATGCAAAAGCGCGGGTGGACGAGTCCTCCAACTGGGTGCTCAACAAGATCATGAGCGGGGGGGACATCTACGGAGTGACCACGGGCTTCGGCGCCACCTCGCACCGGCGCACGCAGCAAGGCGTGGAGCTGCAGCGGGAGCTCATCCGCTTCCTCAACGCGGGCGTGCTGGTCAAGGGGCACTCCTTGCCTGCGGAGACCACGCGCGCGGCCATGCTGGTGCGCACCAACACGTTGATGCAGGGCTACTCCGGGATCCGATGGGAGATTCTGGAAGCCATGGAGAAGCTGCTGAATGCCAACATCACGCCCAAGCTGCCGCTGCGAGGGACCGTGACGGCTTCCGGGGACTTGGTGCCTCTGTCGTACATTGCGGGGATGCTCACGGGGCGATCCAATTCCATCGCAGTCACCCAAGACGGACGGGAGGTTTCCGCTTTGGAAGGCTTGCGGATGGCGGGAGTGGAGAAGCCGTTCGAGCTGCAGCCCAAGGAAGGTTTGGCGCTCGTGAACGGGACGGCCGTGGGGTCGGCGCTAGCGTCCACCGTGTGCTTCGACACCAACGTGCTGGCGCTTCTGGCTGAGGTGTTGTCGGCTCTGTTTTGTGAAGTGATGCAAGGGAAGCCGGAATTCGCAGACCCCTTGACGCACAAGCTCAAGCATCACCCGGGACAGATGGAGGCGGCGGCCGTGATGGAGTGGGTGTTGGCCGGGAGCGACTTCATGAAAGCCGCGGAGAAGCTGAACGAAACCGACCCGTTGAAGAAGCCGAAGCAGGATCGGTATGCGCTGCGCACTTCTCCGCAATGGCTCGGTCCCCAAATCGAGGTGATCCGCACCGCCACGCATGCCATCGAGCGCGAGATCAACTCCGTCAACGACAACCCCATCATCGACGCCGCGCGAGGGATTGCGCTGCACGGGGGCAACTTCCAAGGCACCCCCATCGGCGTCTCCATGGACAACATGCGTTTGGCTGTGGCGGCGATCGGCAAGCTCATGTTTGCCCAATTCTCCGAGCTCGTGAACGACTACTACAACAACGGCTTGCCCTCCAACTTGAGCGGGGGACCGAACCCCAGTCTGGACTACGGCATGAAGGGTGCCGAGATCGCCATGGCTTCGTACCTCTCGGAGCTCAACTACCTCGCCAATCCCGTCACCACTCATGTCCAAAGCGCGGAGCAGCACAACCAGGACGTGAACTCGCTGGGCTTGGTGTCCGCACGCAAAACGGAGGAGGCCGTGGAGATTCTGAAGCTCATGAGCTCCACGTTCCTGGTGGGACTGTGCCAAGCCATTGACCTCCGCCATGTGGAAGAGACCATGCAATCCGCCGTGAAGCAAGTGGTGTTGCAAGCGGCGAAGAAGACGCTCTTCATGGGCCCAGACGGCACCCTCCTTCCCTCGCGCTTCTGCGAGAAGGACCTTCTCCTCGTGGTGGAGCGCCAGCCCGTGTTCTCCTACATCGACGACGCGTCCTCGGAGTCGTACCCGTTGATGGAGAAGCTGCGAGGAGTTCTCGTCAGCCACGCCCTCAAAGACGCCTCCGGCTCCGTGTTCGAGCAGATCCCCGTGTTCGAGGCCCAGGTGCAAGAGAGGTTGCGTGTTGTGGTGCCCTTGGTGCGGGAAGCGTATGACAACAAGGGTTTGTCTGCGGTGCCGAACAGGATTGAATCCTGCAGGACGTACCCGTTGTACCAATTCGTGAGGTCGGAGCTGGGCACCCAATTGTTGTCTGGATTGAGGACTGTTTCGCCCGGGACTGAAATCCAGAAAGTGTTTGAGGCGGTATCGGAGGGGAAGCTCATTCAACCTCTTCTGCGGTGCGTGCAAGGATGGACTGGCGCTCCTGGCCCCTTCCCGTTGTAAATGTGTAGCAATAGTTTCGTCAGTTCCGTTTGCACAATTTTGTCTTATCATGTAGAGATTCTTTCACTCCTGTTCAATTCGGAGTAGTCACCCAATTTTCGAGTCACAAGCTGTGACTTTGAGTGTACATTTGATGAGCACTTGTTCCACATTGGGCCGTGCTCGAGCATTATTTAACATTCTTTGGACATCCAGTAATGGACGTCTACATTTTCAATCAAGAGGTTCTTCGAGTGTTCCTTCATGTGGGCTTGGAATTCAATTTCAAATTGTTGTAGCATCTCATTACCCCGACCCGAGGAGTTCTTATGAGGTCTCTGTATTAAGACCAGCTCTGTCGTAATGGCGTTCTCTTCCCAGGATGAAACACGAGAGAAGTTGCTTGTTCAAAGAGAGCGACAGAAACGAGAAGTATGCCAGAAGATAAAAGCCGAACTCAGGTCTGATGGATTGAAAATTGAAATGAATTGGCATCTCGTTTCGTGCACACATATTTGAGTTTTCCTGTCACAATTCTGAATTTCAACCAACGTTGAAGAGCAGAATCGACGTAGGATTTTCCCTATACAATTGATCAGGAGTAGTGGAAGCTAAGTTGACTACCTTCAAGTTCATATCGAGCTTCAATTCAACCGAACTAGAAACAGCATTATCCTGCACAACGCCACAATTGGGACACGTCTATACCTTCAATTTGAAAATTTTCAATGTACAAAGCTCTCAAAATCAGGACTGGTATAGACACGTTTCAGGAATTTTCTATGCCTAAGACTCCAAAATAGCCTGTCGATCATTCCTGGAAGGCAATCGGGTGCAGGAAGGACTCCAGCGAATAGAATGTTTCTTGGGGTCGCATGCGCATATACTGGCATGTCCATGCTGTAAGGTTGTGTACTGCATCAGATTTTTGCTGCATTCTGGAAGTTTCATTGTTGTGTCTAATCATGTCCTCGACCATGTTGCAAATTGCAGATGCACATGACGCAAGGTTGAGGATCAAATTCAAATCCAATGTGTTCAGATGGTTTCAATGCAGCTAGCTGTGTAATATGTACTTTTACGGTTCCAGTCAAGATACATAAACACGCACCTGATCGAATTGATCGAATGACTGAGAGCGTGTAATACATCCAGGCACACATTTACCGAATTATAGGTACCACCCTACAGGACTTCAAAGAGAACGTCAACTGCCTGCACTGCAAGTTTTCAGCAGGCTCCAGCGTTTATCAAAAAATTGCGCATAAAGAATTATGTAACATTCTGATGTACACACCAGCAGAAGAATAATGACTCTAATCTAAAGATCAGCTTGAATGAACAGTTTCTGGAGTAGTTCTACTAACTATGCCATTTGGAAACAAATTGAAGCCTACTTTTTTAAGGTAGTATGTACATTACCGATCAAATTGCGTTTACAGTCCATGAGTTCATTAACGGCGAGGTGGCAAGCTGTAATAATGTTCTGTCATGACCAGGAGTGAAGGACAAAGTTATGCTCTTAGTAGGGGTGTCAGGTCTTGTAATTCTTCTTCAGTGATTTGTAAATTTGTTACCAAAGTCAGCACAATACAATTCTTCTTTCCTCAATGTAGTAACCATCTTGCATAGTTTTGGATTGCAACTTTGAAATCTCCTTCTTATGTCACTGGCCAACTGGGGCAACCCCACAGTAGTTAGCATGAGAGCATCAAATAGCATCAGCAGCGTGGGAAACCTTTTGGACCGCTATGAGATAATGTTCTTCGTCAGGCGTTACAATGACCTCTGTTGTGTTTGTTCGGATCCGAAACATTGTCATTGGATTCTGCAGAGCCGTCGATAATTTGAAGATCCATGAAACAACAACTAATCCAGACGACAGAAGAAGAGGAAACATTTCCCCTCATGAATGGGACCCCTACTACTTCAACTGCTGATAACTCATAACAAAACTGGAGCAAAGACACCGACACCCAAAACGAAATCCTTTTCAACTAATGGAAGCCTCTCAAAATATTAGCAGCTACATAGTACAAGCCAAACGAACTGTAAACTAGAATTTGCAAACACAAGACCTACTTTCTGTACAATCGAAACCAGATTTTTGAAATAGTATGCCAGTCAAAGAATTTGTTAAGCAAGGGCAGTACATTTAAATCGTGGTTAAGACAAATCATTTGAGCTCGATGCACCAACGGTGTCATGAAGGCCGCATACTGTTCCACAAGCACTTGTTAAAGAATTAGGTGATTTACATGTCTGGAATTACAATCACAGTGCATACACTTCAGATGGTCCTTTATTATAAATACTAAGGATGTATCAAGAACTGTCACAACATTCTTTACATGTCTACTGCGGCAATCTCAGAATCAAAATCAAAATCTGTTTAGCTAAAGTTTGTATGTCGGTTTGCAATCTTACCATTATCCATGGAAGCGTTTAATATACTCGAGTTCAGAAAGCCAGGCAATGTTGGACAAGGCATGTCAGAATGTGAGTTCGATTCCAATTCTCAAAGTAAAGGGATCAGGCTTACAAGGGCTAAAGAATTTTTATGGTTGATCAGTTGCGATGCCAATACAATCCCTTACCTGTTGCGTACTGGCTTTGTCCATAGAGCTTCTTAGAGGAACACAATGCTTGTCAACGATCACCGTCCCAACGATTCCTGGAAGCCCCACAAGCGCATCGTGTTCATTCTAATCCTATAATTTCTCCATACAATTGCAAATTGGCTTCGGCATGTGTCAGTAGAATAGGGTTTGTACCTCGATGCGATGCTATCCGTTTAATGGCATCCTCGACCTCGCCCTGCCATTGCACACAAACTTCCATGAACTTCTACAGCCAAGAATCACAATACATACCAATAAAGAAAAAGCTGAGATCAACATGCATACAGCGACAACAGAACTGAGTCACTGACAAAATCATTTTCGTTGAGAGAGACATACCAAATACGGAAACAAAAGTATTAACTCACTGCATAGTTTGGAAGAAAAAAATCAGCACAAAAAGCCCTGTTGTTTATGAATGAATGTTTTTCAAAATTGACCATCCATTGACTCAGTTTTGGAAGCCTCTATAAAAATGATCAATACTTGATTCTTTAAGCTACCGCCACTACAACATCTCTTGATATGTTCATATGCACCAGTTGTGAACAAAACAGAAAATGTACTCCATGAATGAAAAAAAAATAAACACCAATACTTTCATGGAAATAATGAAGAAAGAATTCTTATGAGAGGCAGATACACGGGAGAAATTCCTTTGTTTATCTCGTGCGATGACCGAATCACTCCGTTTCACCAGCGGAGGAGGCAACTGCTTCTCCTCCTCCTGTTTATTAGGGTCCCCGCCCTCCGCCATTTGATTGTTTTCCCTTTCCTGGCTCAACAGGCTACCGATATTCTACGGGACTCTCATCTCTTCATGCATAACTGTGATCAACATGGAGCAGCAGCACTCTAAAATTTGATGCTAATTACACATTAGACGCTAACTTACTGTGAGTGTTCATGCAACCATCTCACGCAGCAGACGTTTCTATTGTGTGCGTAGTGACACCACAGAGAGGATGGTGATTCAACTTGACCTCGTGAAGGAAAACCTTCTCCTGCCTACGACAACGGAACTGCAAAAAATTAGATCAAAGCATACACATTTCTATTAGTGTTAACATTAAGTTCCCTATGATTTCACCTTTGGCCGCAAGTTCATAGAAATGCGGTGAAATGTAAGGTACACAAAATAGTGCAATTAGGTTGCCTTGTCAATTAGGTTGCCTTACCTCAGATAAATTATCTCATAGATCAATGCTTGTCCACGTGGAGGTGCATGCAACTCTTTGAACCAGGCCTTAACCATTATACTAATTGATACCATACACATGGCTCTGGATTGAATGCATCATTACACAATAGTAGTGAATATATATATATATATAAGTGGTGTGGATTGTCGAGAAATTAGTGTGGGGCAACCTAATTTCACTATTTTGTGTAGAGCCACCCGTAACCGACCAAATAAAGAATTCCAACATGATCTGGAGTGCTGAAGACAAAACAAATATTTTTTAGAAGTACATTGAGAGAAATGACAAGGATTGCAAAAAACTTGATAATTTTATTGCTTGAAATGAAACTACTATGAATTTTGGGAGGCAAAAAGTGCTCCAGACCCATGGCCAATGTCTAAACTCTTCAAATCCAATCATTCAATAACTTTTTTCCTAATCATTATTTCTTACATTCTTTCTCACAACTTGGAACATGTGTCATGTATTTATTAGTTCCAACCTTGAAAAGGAAAATAAAATAAAATATATATATATATATATATATATATATATATATATATATATTCTAAGCTTGGTCAAAAATACTTGCACGTATAGGTCGGAAATTGGTCACTGGTCCGGAATGGGTGGCTCTACCTTATTTATTTCATTTTTTTTTCCTTTTACCTCTCAATCAAATGGTGGATCAGAGAATCTGTCATTTTCCAAGATAGTGTGTTGGGTTGTCGACGACAGAACGCCTACGATACTTCCTGTAATCTACACTGTCCTGAAGTCAGAATGTACTGTTCTTCAGACAGGGAACAGTTGACGAGTGAGTACGAACGATGCATCCAAACGAGAGGTTTAAACTAAATGGAAACAAAGGCGCTGCTGCAAGGAATAGCCATACAAAAAACGTCCAAGTTCTGTTAATTCCAGCGATTTGAATGACCAAGGAACTAATAGACACAACAGAAAGTAATTCTGTCTACCTGATTCTGAATCACAGTTGACGGATACGCAATTGCTGGACAGGCAAGTGTTGAAAAGAGCTTCTTTACAAAAATTCAATCAGGAAAAAGCATCTCCCAGTTCAGCCGACATCACCTTTTGATCGCTCAAAAGCTAAATTGTACAGAAGACATCGGCTCACAAATTCAATGTTTTCTAAACTCACTGGCTCCTGTGTAACTTATCGTTGATAATGCTTGTATTGAGATAAGGCAGCAGGCTTGAGCCAAGAGACAGATATGATACAACAAAACCGACCACGAGCTCTCTCTCTCACTTATCCTCTTGCACCCAAATTCTGACGGTTTTATCGAGAGAGCCAGACGCAATCTTGTTCTCGGTAGGATGACAGGATACCGAAAGTACTGCGTCTATGTGGCCTTCAAGCTTCTGAAAAATGTTCCGGTCTTGCAGATTCCAGAGGTAGACGCAATTATCCTCGGAGCCACTCACGATGTACTTCCCGTTTGTGACTGAGAACGTTGCGAATATGCAGAACTTGTTGTTTATATGCCCCGTGTAGTGTTTCAAAATCTTGCCGGTGGTGTAGTTCCATAGTCTCTGCACATCCAAGGACTAGCATTCAGAAACAACAATTACAAAAGACAATGCGTGAAGGAAGAGCTATTTATCAAAGCATAGTACATGTACCAACTGCAGACTTCTTGACCGATCACTTCCATAGGAGCGCATCCGCTCACTCAAAAATGATAATCGGCCACACACATGAATATTATGAAGCACTCAGTGCACTACTTGCGGCATACGATACTAAAAACGCTAGAAATCTGATTCACTCTCCTTTTGACCGACCCTAGTTACCAACCGCAACTCATATATTCATGCACTTGGTTGGCCTTCACTTGGAAGTTCGGTGTGAGTATGACTCGGCTAAATGTCTAAGCCATTGATTTTTTAAGTGTGACTGGGGTTGTCTTCTATCCCTTTAAATGGTGTCCAAACTCCCACTTCGACTGATAGCACAAGAAATGCAAATCTCGTAAGAAAGATTTGATCTCAACAGAGTTTAGCTCCTGTACCCAGAGTGATCATTCTACAGCTCTTCACTGATCTCCTAAATATCGCACTCCTACATACTGGTTAAAATCTTTTAAGTAGCGCAAGTGGTATCCATCTGACTAGGAAACACTGTGTACGAATACCCAGAGACGAACGACGAAATTCAACAGCCAGTTCTAATATACAAGAAGTGGACAGAACAAATGACCTCGATTTCAACAGGATTTATAGACCTTGCTACACGAATCCTAACAAGAAGAATGAGAACGAAACAATAAAAATTGTCACTCAATGATTGACAAATCGCAAAATGTTCAAAAAGATTTACAAGAAGTACAAGAAGCGAATCCAAAAGACAGGACGAGAACGAAGAATACCAGATTATGGTCCAGCGTGCCAGCCAGAATGAACTTCCCATTGGGAGAAAATTTCACAAACGAGACGGGCGGATTTTCATCGTCAATGAGCGTCTTCAAGCAATGCCCGGTGGCATTGTCCCAAATTCTGCACAAGCCATCGTAGCTGCTCGACACAATCAAAGAGCCATCCCTATTAAAATGAACAGCCGTGACGGGATCCGAATGCGCGGGCAACGTCTTGAGGCACTTCCCCGTTTTCACGTCCCACAGACGGACCGTCTCATCAAAAGAACCCGAAACGATGACGTTGCTCTGCGGATTGAAGTTCACGCAGAAAACGTAGTTCGTGTGGCCCTTGAGCGTTTTCACACAGTCGCCCGTCTGCACGTCCCAGATTTTTAGGGTTTTGTCGTCGGAGGCTGTGCAGATATAGCGCGAATCCGAGCTCCAAGCGAAATCGGAAATGCCCTCGCTGTGGCCTTCCAGAGTGCGCTCGCACTTCCCGTCCGAAGAGCTCCAGATACGAGCCGTCTTGTCCGCCGAGGAACTCCCCACCCATTTCCCGTCGGGCGAAAACTTCACGCTAGAGATGGCTTTCCTGTGTCCGGACAGCGTCAATTTGTGCTTGTAAGGTATATGCGTCGTGGCGTCGCCCATGGTTGAGGCAGGACCCTCCGGCGTCATCTACTCGCACAAGCCTCCCCCAAACCTAAAATCCACATACAAGGCGAAACCCTAAAACCCTAAAAAACTCGGAACCCACCTAAAAACACCAAAGAAAACAAAAACTCAAAAATGCGAAACAATGATCGCCAAACAGACCACAAAATCACACTATCCCCGACGCTCGAAGCTCCATGTTCGATGCCCCCCAAAAGAGAAAAATACCCACACAGCACGAAAAAACACCAAAATTTCTACAAAAAACTGCTGGAGCGATGAACTGTGTGCAGATTTGACGTAGCTTTGATACTGCGGGGTAAAAAAATTCAGAAAAACATCAATCGACAGAATAGACAGAGGACAGAGTCCGATGATGAGTCGTGAAAATATCCAAATCCCTACAGTAAGGGAGTATAGGAGATGTGACGACCTACCCGAGACAACTTCACAAGCAATTACAGCGCGAAAGCATGACAGTGGCCCAGACACAGACACAATCGAGGTGGACTTGGAAATGAGCGGGAACGCCGCGGATCGAAGAGGGGTTGGAATTTTTTGGCGCGCATGGAATGGGAAGTATGATACATCACACTTGGAATTGATGTTCCGAGGATGGAGAATCTTGTTCAAATTGTATCTTGGGGTTAGGGAATGTGTGACATGATAGCCTTTTTTGGACTTATCACCAATTAATAATTGACTACTAACTTTATCACTTACCATCAAGGTAACATCACGTATAACTTAATTAAAATTGTACGAAAAAAGGTTTGACTATAGGTCTTATAATTGAATTTCAAAAGATTTATTTTAGGACTTGTTGATAAGGTAAAACCACCCATTCTTGAGCGGGATCCCATAGGTAATCTGTAGGTACTAGGAAATTCAACAGCTCTGACTATGACTGATTTTGAACCATGAGTTTTTGGTTTCAGCCCATCTTCTGATCATTAGTGTCATGACACATTCTTTTGGTTTTGAGACTCAAAATACTCTTTGAATGAATAGTTGTAGAAGATATTATACATTGGATATAAGTCCAGATCAACTTTGGATGGATTGAAGAAGGGTTGGAATTTTTGGTGCTAACAGAATGGGAAGTACATCACACTGGGAATTGACCATCACATCTAACCATAAGTTTTTGGTTTCAGACCATCTTCTAACCATCAATGTCATGACACATGTCCTTGGTTTTGAGAGCCAAAGTAATCTTTGAATGAGTAGTTATATACATTGGATATAGGTCTAACTATATAGACCAACTTTTGGCTTCCAAAATTCATTGTAATTACAATTAAAGGCATAAAATTACCAAAAAATTGGCAATTCCTATTATTTGTTTCTACATGGTAGAAAATTTACATTGCCTTATAATGCTCTAAAATATATATAGAAATGCTTAAGTGGTTGACTATGGGTAGTTGTACCCTAGTCAAAAAGAGATTCTAGATTTTTTTTAAATGCATTTTTCATAGATCATACGAATAAACTAGGAATTTTAAAAGTGTTGAAACTTTTGAATGTAGTATACCCAAATTGCCCCTAGGCTCTCATGATTTGAAAATTGAAAATTCAATGTTTGATTCTTTGAAACCTACAAATTTAGAAATTACTCCACATAGATTTTGCAACCTTCAATATTATAAGTTGATGAAACCTTTATGTTGTATGTACCATATGTGACAATTTGTGTCTTTTATTAGTTGTGCTTTGTCATGTGCCATCAAAATTACATGGATAATGTTGTGTGTATGTGAGTTATGACACTTTTGTCATCTCACATCAAAATTTCATGGCTTTACACTGTGTGGCTTCAAAATTAGACCTTATATTCATCAATATAAAAATAGGATCCTAAAGATTGCTACTTTAAATATGAGCTACATCAATTCCTACTTACCCCTAAAGTTCTATTGTCCCTATAAGATTTTAGGTAAACTCCAACAATCTCAATATTTGTCTTGTTTTTTTGGAATTTTTCCTTAAAATAGAAAATACATTAAATTTTTTGGGAATATAATTCTTATTTCAAGTAGTGCCCATGAACAAAAGACATACCATCCAAAACACAAAATACAGCTTGCCTGATAGCAAAAAAATCTACAAAAATTTGAAATAAAATTCTAATTTTTTTTCTTATAGATTCGATTTTTATCTACTTAGAAAACTTTTATTCATTCCATTTGGATTAGTGATGTGAAGGTTATGGAGCTTCTTGTTTTGTAGACGGTTATAGCGTCTTCTCGTGAAAATAATGAAATGGATTCATTATTCAACTCCATTCTCAAAATTTTCAAGAAAGCAAAGTTCCAAAAAGTTTAGTGTACTTGCTAGAACAATCTCATCGTTGGAATTAGTATATTTCAATTCCATCTTAGAGTTATTAACCAAGTGATTTGGGTTTTCCTTCAATCACTTACCTACTTCTACTTAACAACTTTTCAAAGAATGAAAATCAAATGTATGTCGTTTGAATTTTTTCTACTAGACTTTCAACTCAATTCTTCAACAATTTAAAAAAAAAATTCAATATTGGTGGTGCAAAAATTTTAAACTTAGAAGATTCAAAGTTTTATAAGCTAGTCATGCAAGGTGCTAAAAGAACTTTATTTTCTTCACTTTAAATGTAAAAATCTTTCAATTACGTAGTCAATGTTTCTAAAAAAAATTCTATCCATTCTTATACTAAGGTAGAGGTCCATAAACCTTCTTAACTAATCAATGACAATAATAGAAATTTCAAAGAACATATCACTCGTTCCTAGAAAGAGGACACATTTAGAACCTAGTCAATTTATGGACCTTCTACCTTAGTCTAGTGCAAGTCCTATAGTTAGATATGCTGGGAAAAAATAGTTCTAAAGTTTTTTGCTCTTTGCAATATAAATAGCAATTATGAATGCTTTTTGATGAAAAATGGCCTTGTAACTTTGGGATTTAAAGTTGATCATTGGAATTTGCATGCTTCATGTGCAATTACAAATGTATTTAGCTTCATCACTCTTATGATGATTGTTTTTTGCACTACACAAAACAAATAAAATAAAAGACATCCTTATTGCTTCTGCTAGAAAAATGCATTGAAAAATGGTATAAATTCAGCAAGTAATGTGTGCGGCAAGAGTTAAGTGTTTATTTTTTTTTGTTTACTTGAAATGGCTTTTTGTAAAACTTGACTGCAATTAAAATATTCTCTTCAATTTGCATTTAAAAAAATAAAGTGCTAAATATTACTATAATTATTATGAATCTAGTTTTTGCTAATTTCATGCATTCGAAATAAGGGTGTACCATCCAAAAAAGTTCACTAATATAAAGAATTTAGTGTAAATTTGTAGTTTCATAAGCTAAAGGATTCATAATGTTCCTCCCTAAAGGACCATGTTCATTGTTATATGGTCAAAAGTTATTCCGAGCCTTTAAATTACCTTATATAGTGGTCAACATCAATAAAAAATAATTATAAAAATGGATGCTAAAAATTATGGAAATTTATTTTGGAAAATTTAACGTATTTTTTTGTATAAATAAGGAAGGAATATTGAAGAGTATTGACAAAATATTCATAGTTCTTTGTAGAGAATTTTGAACTTGTCTTTTGGGAACGGTACTTGAGTTCATAAAACTATGCGTTGTATATCAATTGTATGAAGTATATCTTTCTGTTTTTGAAAAATTATAAATGTTACTCGTTCCATCCCAAAATGATCTTCTTATTGGTCTTATATTTTGTTCCAAAATGATCTTTTTGTTTGTACTTTGTGACGTTGCGAGTTGGTTAGATTTGCATTTTGATTGCTATTTGGGACCAACAAAACAACTCCAAGTAGTAGTTCCCCCTCCATCCATGCAATCACCAATCAAAAGACAAATTAAATGACTAAAGGGGTCAATCAACATTGTTCATTTTTATTTTTTGCATCTCTTTGATTATTGCCCAATTGAAGGAGATGAAGCTTTGGGAGGTGGAACAAAGGGCCACACACGTTCATGGGCATATACTAAATGCCTACAAACTATGACGACCTCACACTCAACAATTAATTGATCAGTGGTGCTCCTTGAAAATGCTGAAAAAAATCTGCTTTTCAATACTTTCAAACCACACTTTGAAAAGGGCTCTATAATCAAGTTTTATAAATGCTAGGAATTTAAACCACGGTTAAAATGAAGAATAATATTAAAAATTATTCTACTAATAGAAAATTTAAACGAAAAATACACAAGATTGTGTAATTTAGATTATAATAGAATAGTCCAATATATTTGTCAACAATGTACATAATATATGGCATTCACCAATTTAATCATACATGCAAATGTACATATTACCTACAATTTGAATCATGCATGTGAATGTATAACAAATGACAAATGATGAAGAATTGCATTGATGCATGAGGTAATATAATTTTATTTTATAATGCTTAATAAGTAGTGAAGAATTGCATTGATACAATCTGTAGATACGATTTGTTAATATTTTGTCTACCCTCTAATGCTTGAATTCCTTTAGGGATTTATGCACATATTTGTTTATATCTTTGCATAAATGTGTTGATTTTGTGAAGTTTATCAAATTAGTCATAACGAAGAGTCATCTCTGAAGATTCAAGAATTGCACTGGATGAATGAGAAAGTATTTAGACAAACTAAAACACTAACATGTTCATCCAAAATACAAATGTTAGAGTGTTTGTTACAAATCACTAACAAATCATTAACATTGCACCATTGTTGCAAACACTAAATGTCCAGTGGATGATAGAGAATCCTTCTATGTAAGACGGAAGTGTGACTATTCACCCTTGAAATTTTATGTGAAAATGGGAGGTCTTGAGGCACAATAGTTTGACCTCCAATGACCGCTCTTGCATTTTTTAAGCAAATGATTCACACATACCAAAAAATATGATTTCTATGGTAACCTGCCAAGCATTCTATGGTAAGTGTCTTTTTTCTAAAATTAAAACTTTCATACTTCAAAACTAGTCCTTTGTAATCATACAAATGAAATAAGTACAACACCATTCAATGAACATACTTGAAGGATTCTAGCATCCCAATTCTAATGTACATGTTCCAAATTGTTGAAGACCTCAAACACTTCAATTCAAAACATCCAAGTTTGCTTGAAGTAGATTTACAAAAAACAGCACGCTAATGTTGAACGGTCAAATGCAGGGTGAATACAATACCGACATTCTGAATATCAAAAGTACAAAGTATACAAGTTCCTAAACCCTAAACCCCTTAAACCCTTTCAGCCGAGAGTGGAACTCCAACTTACCCTGCATTCTTAAGTCTAAAGAAGAAGACGCCTTCTTTCTATTTAATTTATTTTTTAATTATTTTTAAATTTATTTTTATTATTTATTTTTATTAATTTTTAAGAAGTTTCAAGAGAATTTTCTCAATTGTAACAGAACTCACCAATGCTACTTACAATACCACGATACAAAACTCACAATGCTACTTACAAACTCTGAAGGTCCAATTTCACCGTCATGTCACTACTGTAAAGCAACTTAAAAAGCTTACATAAATTATAGAGTGCCCTGCAAATTTCAAACTCTAGTACGGAGTATAAGTTACTGGAAGCTGTTAAGCTGACAACCTCAAAGCACTGTAACTGACTGTTCGGAAGAACTGATGCGCTTCCTGGATCTGATCCGTATCAGCAAATGAGCTGGTGCACTTACAGCCACTCCGAAGAGCGAAATGTTGTTCTGCGGAAGACAATCAATCAGTTGCACATCAATTGGAAGATTTTCTATTTCGCACAAATTTGCAGAAGGAGAGGAACGAATTCTTAACCTTAATGCAGTCCATTTTATGTAGCTTGGTTCAATTTGGGTAATAGTAAAGAGTCAAGAGGCTCAAGAGCATTCAAAATCAAGTCATTTCTTTTTGAATATAACAGTTCAAACGTGTTGATCAAAGGGCTTACATTGAGGAGAAGAATTATGAGTTAGACCTCAAATTCATGAAAATGACCAAATTTCAAGAGATTGGCAACTTGCAAGCACCTGCCTGAAACCCCCAGATCTACACATGTCCTAATTTCTAGAGTCCAGAAACTCACAATATGAAAATAACATCCTCATCACTCCCTGGACTCGGCAGACTACTTCTACTCTGACGTTACGTAGTCCATCTCAGATCAAACAGGAAAAGAATTAGGTTTTCTACCTGTCAAGAGAGACGCCTTGATTTGCTTGAGCTTCAAACAGATCGCCTTGAAGCTCGGTCGCCGATCAGGGTTGCGGTCCCAGCATCGCTCAATGAGCGCCACCAATTGCGCAGGCACTCCATGAGGCAACAAGGGTCGTCGCCCTTCCAGAATCTTTTCCCGAAGCAGCATGCGCGGAAGCACTGCATGTCAAACTTCATTAGAACTGTTGAAATGTAAGCATTCAGCAGAAATTCTTATCAAGTGATTTTGCAAAAAACCGATCATCAACGTTATTGGGAATAATGGCGGTACACAGTTGTTTACAGAAACAAAATGGTTGTAAGGTAAGTGCACCCATAATTGAGACTAACAGCAACTGAGACTACTTACTAATGTGACACATAAATTATTCTTATTGGATCTTATTGGCAAGTGAAAGAGGATTCCTGTGCAATTTAGCATACATTCTTTAAACAGTCTATGAATAAGTCAAGAAAGTTCAAAATAGGTTGTTTGTAGGTGAACCCAAAACCAACACTAGGCTCTCTTAGGCTCTCATGTTCTGCTTGTTGCATCTTGTGTCATCAATACTTAGGGTTAGTGTTGCTCTTTGATCCAAATTCAAGTCTTTAGGAGTCGCATTTCGACACACCGTATACGCAAAATGGGATCATAGAATGGAAACGGTGCACACAGATTGTGCAGTTTTAAAGAATTTTGAGTACCTGTGGGTGTATTCTCCAGCTCCGTATAAGGAGTTTTGCACGTCAGAATCTCCGAGCAGGTGATGCCGAAGCTGTAAATATCCGCCTGCTTGGGGAAGAAGCTGGAGTCAGTGCTCAACCGATCTTCGCAGATCCACTCCAGAAGCTCCGGCGCTCTCCACTTGAGCGTCCCGACCTAAGAAAATTTCCATTGAATTCGCAAGTTTAGTTCGAGTTGCAAACATCTGTACGGTTGTAACAAACTTAGATGTAGCAACCTGTTGATATTGTTAAAGGAACACTGCTTGTGCAGTTCAGTATTCGCGATGGGTTTCGGGATTAGGGGAACTTGCAAAGTGCACTCAAATTGACTTACCTTGTAACTCCACAGGGTTTCCACGAACTTGCAGACTTTGTATGATTGAAATAAGCATTTTAGATATATCAACCTGTCGTTGTTACTAGAGAAACACTGCTTGTGCATCTCAGCTTCGGCGACGGTCTAGGATTTAGGTTTAAAGAAACTTACGAAGTGCACTGAAATTGCCTTACCTTGTAACTCCACTGGGTTTCCACGAACTTGACTTTCGTTCTCGCGAGTCCGAAATCCGTCAACTTCACCAAATAGCTTCCTCCCGCGCACTCCTTGATCAAGATGTTCGCCGCTTTCAGATCCCTGTGCACGATGTCCGCTTCGTGCAAGTACCGCATCCCCTCCGCCGCTTGCAACATGATGTCCACCGACACAATCAAATCCAACACTAATTTTCCCCGAAAAAGATAGGTCAAATCGAAATCCATGAGCTCCATCACCAGTGCGCTTTCCTCCAACATCCCATAAAATTGCACGATATTCGGATGATGCAAACTCGCCAACACATTCGCTTCGTTCATATTCGTCGCATCGTTAAACTCTTTCACCGCGCACCTCCATTCCCCAAGCCAAATCGCCTCATAAACCCTCCCGAACGCCCCTTGTCCAATCTGCCTCCTATAATCCACTTCAATATCCGCACTCTCAATTCTCACGACACCACCTTCCCTCAGCTCCGCTGCATGCGCTTTGTAATCCTCCCTTGCGGCTTCTCGCAACTCCAGGTGCCAAATGTCAGGCAATGTCTGACTAAGAATACCCAGAAAATCCCGTCGGAGAAGAAACGCAGTCACATACCACGTGAGCTTTGACAGAATGACTGCGAAAGCCTCTTGGCTTTGGGAAAGCAGGATGAGTTTGTAGGGTTGTTGTTGCAAGTGGTGTTGGGATTCGCAGAGGTCGATTAGGGAAGCAGCGATGGCGTGAAGCTCATGGAAGAGACGCTCGTGGTCGCAGATGTCGGTGCGCTTCACCAAGTTGAGAGTGCAAACGAGCTTCGAGGCTAAGAGGTGGCACTGGTGGGGGTTCACGTGGAGAGGGGTCACGTCTGGGGATTGTGAGTCCGACTCCAGGAGCTTGCTTACCGTTGTAAGTAAGAGATGGAGGGTGTTGTGGTCGTAACAGCGGTCGGAATGGTGTTGCTGGCCTGACGCCGAGAGGAGGTATCTTGAGACTATGTCTCTTGAGAGCTTCATTGGAGAATGACTGGAGAATTTACTGTGTGATTGGGGTGTGATTTGTAGGTGCGTGCTTGGTCGTGGATGCTGCAATCGTCGATCATACTGCAACCTGCGTCCCTGGTAGGGGGGCGACAGATGATTTGTTAGCATAACCTCAATGGAGTCCATTTCTGTAGTGGTGGCAATTAAGCATGATTGTCGACAGTTACGTCTCACTTATCTTGCTTTTCTTTAGTGTTAGCGTGACCTTCTTTTGAGTCTGTGATTGAACAAGATTGAATCATTAAAATGGGTGTCTAGGAACATGAAAGTACAAACTTGTCATGGAAATAACATTCTCCTCACAGATACTTCTCATTACAGGGATCGACTTTCACGTTACGAGTGCCCCTATTTCGAGTTTCTGTTTTAAAGTTTCTCAGAATTATCTGTTTTTCAATCACTAGTGAACCACCCAGAATTGAAGTGTCCTGTTTGAGATCGGATACTCAATAGAGAGCCCAGTTGTGGGAAAAGTGGCACCCTACGTCACTTGCGTGGATAAGCATGTACCATGCATCCACAACCAGGTTAGATTTGAGTCACCTAGTACAAAATCCCAGGTACGTTTGACCTCGGTACCAAATCAAATTAGACATGGCGAATGTACTGTAGCTCTTCCAGGCACTACAATGAAGAGTTCTACAGTCTCCTGACTTTTTCATGCGACATCTAGTACCACTAATAGAGTAAGCGCCATACTTGCGCAGTCCTCCTCGTTAAAAAATGCTCTCATCTGAAATGCGGTCAGCTTGGCTATAGACAAGATCAAACACCAGATTCCAAGTAGAGAATACGGCAAACTTACACGGCGGGGCACAGATCTTGGACCAGCAATCCCCTCGCAGTCTCGCAGTCGTCATGCCCACCAGCCAAATCTCCGTCGGTTCGTACCAAGCTTCGTTCCACCGTCGTCGTCGTTGTCAACGACTCACATCAATGCTACCATTGACCACCACAAACCCCACTAACAGATCCAGTACAGAACCACCGCCACCTAAGTCCCATTGAACCCAAAATTCAAATCCTAATTCAAAACCGTGCTTGCAACAAAGTCAGCTCCCTGGTAACCACTCCCAAGATCGACCCCCTCCAATGGAAAGTTCTTCGAGTACTTCAGACCCAGCCGTGCAAGCTTCTGAGCATGAGAGAAGTGGGAGCAGAGAAGGAGCGCAGTACTTATCATAATCATACGATGCTAGCTTGTCTGTGAAACTATTGCAAAAAATCTGGTTCTTCGCCAGCATGGGCACCAAGTGGCACGGATTTGTACTTCGGATTTGGAGGAGAATAATATGCGTGTGAATATTATCTTACGGGAGGAAGTGATGGGGAATTGGTGGTAGTCGGGGAGTGGGATTGCCTTGGAGCCCACGACTGGGAGGAGGTGGAATTGGTATTAAAAGGCATTTGCAAACGCGTGCAGCACAGACAGACAGAAGAAGTCATTCACAGACCACTGTAGATGGAGTCCTGGGCAACCACCGAGGAAGCAGCAGCTGAGTGCCGAAAGTCACAGGAGCTTGTTGTTCGGAGTAAGTGCGCTTCCTGCTGCTACGAACGTCGCGTGGGAAAGGGTGCGCCTGGAGCGCCCCGGTTGGACATCTACACCGACTGTAATTTTTATTTTATTTTTTAATTAATAGTGTACCCACATGGAGAGATATATAGCAAAGTCAATTTGCTATATTTCTCCATGTGGCACGCACTATGGTTCAAAAGTTCAAAAGTTATGTAGTAAGCAAATGAAAGCAAAACATGTGTTAAAAAGCAACAGTAGTCTCTTGGGCCCTATCATCATAAGAATTCCTTTTACATTATGTAAATGTAGAATTGTAACATGTAAATATTTAGGAATAGTTGCATTCTACGATTGTCAAATGTGGATTTTTGTACATAATAAACGAATGGAAGATTGTACTAAAGATCTTATGGAAAGAGATTTTCAAAAGTAACACATATTTATTTGAATGGAGTTATGGAGATGCTTGCGATTTGTGGCTTGTTGTGTATTTTTTTGGCAAGTATTGAACTTTATTGATGGCTATGCATTGACGGAAGTTACTATGAGGAAGTTTGACTAGTAAAGGTGGAGGGTGTAAAGCCTGCCTAGTTCTTGTAACGGATGCTTCATATGAAAGATATTCCTTGTCTCCACCTTCTATAAAAATTTCAGCCCAAAATATGCAAATCTCCAATCACACGTACCTGCCCAAAATTTTTATGTTGCCAAAAAACACATGTTGGTCCTTTAGAGGTTAAAGAACACAATTTTGAAATGTTGTTGTGTGGAGCTTAAGAATAGTCAACTTGAAACGGAATGGAAAGTGTAATTAATCCAATATACAGATAATTTTGAAATAATACAAAAAGTAATCCACCTCTACTTTTTTACCACTTCTTTGTTTTTGAAGTACTTGGGCTTGTGTGACTTGGCCTTTAACCACCATTTTCTTACAACTAATATTGACAAATTTTGGCAAATTTTTAGATGTAATCTACAAGACAAAATCAATCTATGGAAAATCAAAGGTAGGAAATGCAATTCATTAGTCAATTGTAGAGAAATTTTGTTGAAATGATCTTAAACGTCACTAGAAATTCTATTCATTTGTAGATACCAAAGAATATTTTGCAAAATTTGTTAGAATTGGGAGCCTCATGATCAACTACAATCTTTAAGCCATAAAATTAACGAAAAAAATGTATATTAAATAATGGTTGATTTTCAAGGTTTTTAACTTCACTAATTTTAGGTAGTACAAAAGTTGATATTCAACAATTATGAGCTAGAGCTAAGACACTTGTTGTTTGCTACTATGGTTTCTACTTGCTTAAAAGCAAGAGTTTTATGACTACAAATACTCTACCTACCATATACTTTGAGGGGATTGCCTTCACTTGTTTAGTAATTTTATCAAAAGGGGGTGATGTCACTAACACACACTTTAACCTCTAAAGGACCAAATAGCGTTTTTTGGCAACATAGCGATTTTGGGTAGCTGACTACGAACGGAGTTTTTATTTATTTTTCTTTGAAAATTTCACAAAACATGTGCTTGAGGAGTAGCTTTAAGGTCCAACAATTTTCATAATTTTTGACTACACCGTTAAAAAGTTGTTGCATGATATGTGGTTTTTGTTACTCGGCGGGCAGCCCGGGCAGCTCAAAAAAGTGATTTTTGAAGGAGTTTTTTGAGCTGACCGGGCTGGCCGTCAAGTAATGAAAACCACATATTACACAATAACTTTTTAACCGTGTAGTCAAAAGTTATGAAAATTGTTGGACCTTAAAGCTACTCCTTGGGCACATATATTGTGAAATTTTCAAAGAAAAAAAAGAAAAAACTCCGTTTGTAGTGAGCTGCCCAAAATTGCTATGTTGCCAAAAAATGGTATTTGGTCGTTTAGGGGTTAAGTCATTATTGAAGGAGTCTTCAAATCTCTACTATAAATTATACATTCTACTTCATTTTACAAGAAATTGCAACATTTTCTATTCAAGTTTAGGTAACTATAAATGGTTTAACCTTCAAAGGACATTTCATGTCTGTACTTGGTTAACCTTCATTAGTTTTTAAAATTAAAATACGTATTTCAAAAAAATAAAAATTCTTATGCGGAACTTTGTATTTGAAATCATTACAAGGAATTATATATGATTTTTTTCAATATATTTTATTATAAATATCATAATAATTACCAAAATATTTGAAATAGTATTAAATTTTGAATTAAAAATATTTGTGATATAATTGATGTATTCCTTGAGTCTATATTAAGAATAATTTGATAGAAAAATCCATAAGTGGTATATTTTTTAAGCTTTCACGATGCTACCTTCAAAGCATCACAAATTATTATTTTAATCATTTAAAAAAAAAAATGGAATGAAAAGTAGATTATTGGAGCTACATTTCCTCATTTAAGCTTTAAAACATCTAAATTCACAAACTATGTGTTAAACTATGTGAAAATTGAGGTTTGACTTTCAAAATGCCCCTTAAGCCTTTAAAGGTCAAAGTGAAGGACCAACTAAGATAAGGTCACTAGGTACAATTTAACCTCTAGAAGACCGATTGGTGACCGTGGAAATCATCCATAAGATACCATAGAATTATTGTCTTAAAAAAGATGCAAAAGCATTCATTGAAAAATATATTATAGAAAACCTCCCCTGTTCACAACAAAATTCCAAGGATGAATAGTTGCATTTCTATCCTATACAAAAGGATTCTGTATATATCATTCATTGTACACAAAACATCCGCCATGTTGTTTATGGGTTAAATTAAAGGACCAACCTATACCAAGTAAGCTTGGGCCACTGCGTATGGTATCAGGAGTTGAGACTATCTCATATTA
This sequence comes from Neckera pumila, assembly GCA_963969595.1. NCBI lineage: Eukaryota > Viridiplantae > Streptophyta > Bryopsida > Hypnales > Neckeraceae > Neckera > Neckera pumila. The sequence continues at coordinate 11,914,688 of OZ018412.1, forward strand.
TACGAATTTGGATGATTAGCATATAATGTTAGGAGCTAGATCAACCCATTCCATTCAAGCTAGTTGCAGTTCTTCTGTATAGCATACAATTTCGATAAATTATGTGACTGTTTGAAATATACAAGTGGCTCACTTTGTATACATGGATGCTAGTAATCCTTTGATTGTCTTAGTACTTCATGGAACTTGAAAGTTTTCTGTAAGTGATCTTCAAAGACATACTATTAGTATATATTGAAGCCAAAAATACAACCATTTCAATATAAGTATTAAAACCCTAAATGCCATAGTTTTTTTTAAGCTTCTTGGAATTTGTTCTAAACTGAATAAAAACACAATATTTTGATAAGTTTTATCAAATTTTTATTATTTATAAGCATACAAATTCAAACTAGACATGATAGAGGTTGCATGGAAAAAAACAAAAAACAATGTCAATTATGGATTGAAGATTATAATGTTTGATTATGAGGGTGTTAACCTCTAAAAGATCGGCATGCGTATTTTGGTTGTATAGAAATTTTGAGCAGGGTAGATTTGAAGAGCAAGACACTATAAGAAATCCGTATATTCTGTGATGGTCGATTTTTGACACGCTGACGTCTAGTATGGTTTTTTTGGGTGTCCGAGGAGATGTCATTTTTTTTGCGTCAAAGTTGACACGCAAAAAACATCAAAAATTTCAGATAACATGGCCTAATGTCTTCATGTTTTTAAGTGGACATCAAAGAAGACATGGGTCAACGAGCCTTTAAAATTCTGCCATTTGGCTGCCACGTGAGCGCCATGTCAGCAATGGAGGTCATGTGTGCATTTTTTCATCCAGCCCATTGGTGACATGGCAAATGATGTGGCAGATGATGTGTCCGCGGGAAAAGTGACATGGCATCCACCAAGGATGATGTGGCAGGCCTAGTCAGCATAGTTTTATGCCATCCAGATGCTTTTTGAGACATTTTTGAATGTCAAATTAGACGTCCAAATGTTTTTCGAGACGTCAACTTAGACATCCAGACGTTTTTTGTGATGTCAACTTAAATGTCAAAATGGTTTGTAATGTCATCTTAGACGTCTGCATTTCAAACATGAACACCTCTTGAAATGTCCAGTGTGATTTAAATGAACAAAATCATGTCACCTTTGATATTCATATGATTAAATGCATTGTTTAATATGATGTTAATATAGATAGTGATACATGTCGTACACAACACACATTTGCATTTTATAATATCCAATATAGCATATTATATACAACATCCCATACATAATACATCATACACTACACACCATACACTATATATAATATGCTATATATAATATACCATATTTGGCAAATACATCACATGGCTTTAAAAACCATTTATAGAGTGGGGTGCCAAGAGGTCGACAAACCATATGGGATATATGAAATGCATAAGTTGTATTACAAATAGAAGTCGCATGAAAATGTCATGGAGGACATGTAAGATGTCCCAACAATTTTTGTAGATGCCGAAAAACATATCACATGCCCAATTTGGACAATTTTTCCAAAAGTTATTGGCCTCCAAAGTTTGCAGCTAGTCAACGCAGATTCGTCCATGAACAGTAAAATTCTGTCCGATATGACAACCATGAAGTAATGTCTGCAAAAGCATCTGTACGTCCTAGATGATGTCTACAAGAACATCCATGAATGTGATGCAAGCGGACCCCCTATGTTGACGTGTCATGCCACATCAACTTTTTGGTGTCTACGTCACTGAATTTCCACGTCACCTGACACGTCAGGTGCCACATCAGCTTTTTTGGTGTCCATATTACTGAAGTTCCACATCACTTGAAAATGTCAAGTGCCATGTCAACTTCTTTTTTCTACCCGCCTGCCCTTCCTCTTTTTTTTAACCTAGGGCAATTATTTTAACCCAAATCCCAATAACTTCCACTGACTTACCCATAGTTAAAATGGACCAGGGATGCTGACTTGGGCATGACTGTTTTTTGGACGATTTTTAAAATATAAATATGTTTGCAGTAATGTCTTCAAAAACATGGTTGTTCTTGGTAGCATCTAACTGTTTTGACGATAATTTTCTTCTATTTTCACAACATCCACGGAAATTTACAATTTTGCAGCTTTTGTCCATTAGACATCTCAATGTTTTTTTATACGCATCATGCCAGCTTGGACATGCTACATTTTTGGTCGGACATTAGAAAAAACATGGGTTTTTTATAGTGAGATCAACTAAGCAAGCAAGAAGATAAGATACTCAAAAGACATAATGGATCGACCACTTTTTGGTTGTTTCATTGTTATAAGCATTAAAGAACCTATTCCTTTACAAGCTCAAAGGCTCCATCTATATGAAAATGACATAACATTCAATAGTATACATTGTCACAGCTTTGGCTCTGTAGTAGATGGAGTAAAATATTATGTCAGGTGATGTGACATGGAAGACTATGCTACATCGGATGTAGTTTCATCCTCTGCAAATGGTGTGATTTCTAGTTGGTTTCAAAGTATTTGGAGCTATTGGCACTTGCTTAAATTGGCACTTCATTTTGAGGCAATTAGGTCTTGGTTGATAGTGGAAACACTCACCTGGCTTGGCATTCTTTGCCAAGTCAAGTCTTGTGAGTGTTTTGAAAGAGAGCCATTTGTATTGTATCATGGCTTTTATTTATAAATTCTTTTTTTTTACTTTACTTGCACTCTAACTTGGATTCTCTCATGCGTGGAATGAGAGATTCATGAAGTGTTTTAAGATTCTAAATCTAACCACTTGACAAAGTGAATGCCAAGCCAATTGAAAATATGCTTGTGAAGCATTTTAGATTGAATTTTTCTTTTTATATTTATTGTTGATGTTGGCTACTTGATGTGTTGTGTATGGCAATCTATACTTAAGGTGGGTACACCTAAAGCACCAAAAATTAGGTTGTGGATAATCAAAGGGCTTACTGAGAAATAATGAATACAAGAGAGCAAAGAAACATGCTAAAAAGGAAGAAATGCACAATTAATTTTCAAATTCTAGCAAGTATAAGACCATAGTAGGCATTGAAAGTTTTGACAGTAGAGTGGTTAAAACAGCTCATAGGCTGCCTTGAAAACGATGGAGAACATGTAGAAGCTCCTCCCTTAAGGTGTCAAAAATCAAAGAGATACAACAACAATAAAGTTATTAAAAATGAATAAAATATGGAAGATATTGAAAAAAATGTTAATGGAAGGGCTTGTCAGAAATCTAAATAACCGTGTGATGTGAACATCAAAGGCCTGCCAAACGTGCCAAAACCATCACCCCTCATTTCAAGAAGTACTGGATAGTTGTTAGTATGTTCAGTTCAAAAGCCAAAGAACCATTAAGAGCTTGTCAGTTCAAGCAAGCGTAGGAATCCTATGAGATTTTGCGCCCGTTGGAGTGCTAGGGAGAGGCATTTAATCCCTAGCTGGTGATGCAGAATTCACTTCTTGAGCGCCACTTTGTGTCGTTCATAGCTTGGCGTTGAGGCAAAGGTGGCCACTTCCAAGCGCTATCACTTGGTAAGGATTTCTGTATGTTGTGCGGCTTATTGTATCTCTGTCCATCTATTTCAAATTCTCTGAGTTGCAGTGAACGGTCGAAAGCTAGCTAGTTGGTCTCATCTGATCGTCTTTTGAGGTTGTTGGAGTTTTTGTGGAGATGGAGAGTAGGAGGATGTCCACCCGGAGCAGCCGCCACGCTTCGACTCTGTCTGTGTTGCCCACTTTTGAATTCTTCTTAGCTCCCTAGGGTTTACAGCTCATTGTTTGTGTTGTAGGGTTAATTTGTCCTATATTTACGTTCATAGCGGAGCTGTAAACCCTAGGGAGCGGCAAGGGTACAAGCAGGGCTTGCAAGTTTGATCTGCTTGTTACACTTACAAAGTACTGGATCAGGGTCACGTTTTTTACTTTCCAGTTTGTCGATGCTTCCTTGGGCGCAATGACTTCTTCATATTTGGGTATTCAGTTATGTGACTAATATTGACGTATTTCTAGCCCCAGTTGTTTGCAATTTGCTCAAGCTATAGACAGGTTCATGCAGTCACCGTTGTAAGTCTGCTCCGTTGTAAGACTATCCAGTTATGATCCTCCGTCGTAAGTCTGCTCTCCGTAATTGGGTATCCAGTTATGGGATTGATTTCCGATCCTCCCTTGTAAGTGTGCTCTCCGTTCAATTTGTTGTGCTTAGTGGGTGTTTTTCACCCGGGCGGTTCTAAATTATTTGTGCATTTTGCAAGCACCAAGGAGTGAAAGGGTGTACGTAGCGGAAGATGCTAACTAAAATTACGACGAGCTGAACATTGATATGGCAGAACCTTCACTCTATGAGCTTTGGCACATTGACAATTGATTTTTTGGAAGGAAGGGACGGAGTTCTGCAAGCAGTGTTGATGGCAGTTCTCAATAGTTCTCAGCACAAGTAAGAGTAGTGCTTGAAGATCTCTACTCCGGATTGTTCTTTCATGAAGGTGTTTGCCGTTTAACTTAAGGAGTATGTGAATCACAGTAGTCATCTCCAAATTCGGAGTCAAGGGGGCTGGACTCCATGTCCAGTGAGTATTGAGGTCTACAGATCAAGTCGTTCAGATGAGCGATGAGGTTTACAGATGAGGTTGTTGAGTTTAACCCTAATTAACTTAACCCCTAAAGGACCAACATGCGTGTTTTGGCCATATAGAAATTTTGGGCAGGTACGTGTAACTAGAGATATCCATATTTGAGGCTGAAATTTTAATAGAAGGTGGGGGTGAGGAATATCTTCATGTGTACCAAGTTTCATGACATTTCAAAATACGAGTAAAAAGTTGTGACCTAATATGTTACTTTTTTTTGTAACTGGGCAGTTTAGGCAGATCAGAAAAAATAATTTTTTCCAGAACTTCTTTTTTGAAATTGGTTCTTTAAATTTATATGTACTGAAAAAGCTTTGAGTCATTCCATTTCAATCAATGAGTCAAAAGTTATGAGGGTTTTTGAATTGTGGGCAGTTATGGATTCTCTACTCTAAAAAAAACTTTAAAGTTGTTTATTTAACTCAATTTTCAATATTTTTGGAAAAAATAAAATCCTAGGATGTAGATTGCTTATTATAACATTACAACCGTTGGGATTGGCATTTTTAAGTTCCATAATTAAATTTTTTGACAATTTAGTATTTTGAATCATTTTCTACTTCTTTCTACTTACTACTTTTTTCCTGTATGTTGTACAATTCCAATGATGTGAAAATTTTCTAGCATATAGAAAACTTGTTTAGGAAACTAAATTCAAAGAAGCACCACCTTTATTGGCAACTTTTCATTGAAAAGTGAGCTTGCAAAGTGCAGCTGCCTGGTTTTTCGTAGGATTGAAAAAATGGTTTTCAAGACTTTGAATGCTTATATCTTATGATCCACATAGTAGAATTTTCTGAAATTTTTACCACATGTTTTCAAAATATCATACTACAAGATCCTAAGGTTATATGTGTCAAAAATTGTTTTTTTCCAAAAATTTGGTAGTTGTATCAGAAATGGCAGTTTTGGAGCGTTTTTGGTGTTTACATAGTCATGAAACTTTAGAGGTTAACTGAGTTTGTTTTTTGTTTGCTTTGATTATTCAAGTGAATGCTTCTGCTCAATGTCTCAAATCGGTCCTCATATCTCTCTTGCTTCATCTCAACAAGTTGCATTTGTGCAGGTTCCACTGGTTAGTTTTTGTGTACTCAACCCTACTTGCCTGACTCAACAGAATTTGTCCATAATGTTTACAGATCCAATTCCGGTGTTGGTCTCCATCCATTAAAGTAGTGGGCCAGACATGTTTTGACCCCAAAGACATAGAAGCTGTGCCCCCAGAGACGAAACCAAGTACACCTTGCATGACAAAGTGTGTTTGTTTGCAGAAGATTGTACTTTGCCTTTTTTCTTTGTCGTTGTTAGCTCTTCTAGTTTGGTTCCTCCTTCACTTTCTTCATCGTCAATGTTGTGGTTTTCTGGTCTACTTTCATTAGATCTCCTTGTTCACCTTTGTTTTATGTTGTACAGGTGTATTTTGGATGGTGCCTGGACAGCCAATGTAGTGACAGTGGGAGTTTATATTACTGCCTAATAGTCAAATTGCCAACAGGGAGATATTGAGCAGAAACAAGGCCTGGAGGGACTTGCATCTGTATCTCCTTTCAATACTCTTTATAAAGCTCTTTATTTCTTGTATACTATTTTACATAACTCCGATTTCTATAACAAACCAAGCATATGTGTAGGTAGAAGTTGTATATCTTTGTACATCAGTCCTTCAGCCTTGCTAAAACATCTAAATAGAGTACATCTATATTTAACAAAATTTGCTTGTATCAACGCTTCTATAGAATCATAGACAACTAGAGATTCGGCGTTGCAAACTTACAGTTCAGTGTTGGAGTAGTGGGACTATGAGCAGAATCAAGCAACATGAGTATCTTCAGTGATAATCTTCTGTTCCAAGTACAACAGTTGTAGCAATTCCAAATGCTTTCCTCTATTGAACAAGTGGGTAGCTTGAGTAAATCCGTCTTGCCCAAGGAATAACGCTTGATGGAATTACTGATCTGGGGTCTTTATCCTCTCTTTTGAATTTCAATCTCAGAGCAGCCCCTCTTTGATTCCAAATACATGGAGCAGGGACCTTACCACAATAGGGAACATGGTATAGGGAGGTTGGCAGAGTTCTTCCACTTTTTAGCAGTTTCTGGAGTTCATCACATTCATTCTTCTTCTGTTCTTCATAGTATGCTCTCAGCCGTTTCTCATTGACCCTCTCTTTGTTTCTGTCCTTCTGCTCAGCTACCTTCTTTACCTTCAATGTTTCCCTCTCCTTCTTTCTTGCTTCAGTTTGAATTCTTTTCTCTTGCACTTCTCTTGTTACCTCTTGTCTTTTCTCTTACAAGTCTTTTAGGATTTGGATATGGTTGTTCTCAGTCAAGAGAAATGAGTTTGAGTAATCTATGTAGGGTTGTATCCTCTGTCTCTTTGATGACTAAGTTCTTTGGCTTGGCTGTAATGGTTTCTCCATGTCATTGAGGTTTTGGTTTTGGCTTGACATTTCGTTGCCTTGGCTTGCTTTGATGTCCTTATTAGGAGTGGATTCTTCATGGTCATAGTCTACACTCTCAGGTTCTTCCATGGTGAGGTTAGGTTCTTGGAGAACTTTTTGCTTCAGTTCCTCATAAGCTTCTCCATTTGCATCACTGTCTTCCTCTACATCTACAAGCAGCTTAGATGGTCCATACTTTCCGTCCATTGCATGAGGGTTTAGGGGGAATATCCCTATAGTTCAAAATCCACTCTTTATGTTGTTGGGGGTTAGGGCTTTCATGAGATAATTGCACACCTATTCTCCTAAGATTGCTTTAGTGACTTTGGCTCCCCTATTGTGCATTGTCCAGATGTCTCTGTAGATGCGAAATGCTAGTTTAAAACTGCTGAAACAACTAACATCTAAGGGCTGTAGTGCATGTGAAGTATGAGAGGGTAGAGTCAATAAATCTATACCTAGAGTTCTGCATTTCTCTATCACTTGAAGAGTCACATGAGAATTGTGTCCATCAACTATGAGTAGATGACGGTTGGTAAGTGAGACACCTCCTCTCTTCTGTAGATTGTCTACAAAGTGATCTATCCACTTATCAAATAAGTACCCTATCATCCATGCATTCTCTTACATCCCCATTCTTGCTCTCTCTTCACATTTAGCAATGTGGGCATTTTGATACTGCTTCCCCTTTAAAATATAATAGTTAGGTATACAATCACCTGCTGCATTGATGCATGACAATGCTGTCATGTGTTGACAGTCGTTGGGGATAATGATATAGACGTTTCTTACACCAGTTTGAGCTAGAATTCTTGCTCCTCCACTCCTTCCTGCTTGTGCTCCACTTTTGTCAGAGTTCCATATGTGGCTGTCTTCGTACTTGTATTTTTTGTATAACATCTGCAAGATCTTGTACAAAGTGGCCACATGATTTGGGCATAGGGCTTTTGCCCTGGCCACCTCCAGTTCTTGTGCTTTCTACAGTGAGATATTGGGATGGCGTTGCTTGAACCATCTGACCCATCCATTACCAAGGATTCCTTCTTTGAAAGGGGTTGGGCGATGTTGTGTCATGATGGCTACCCTTATTCTCAGTGTCAACCAAGTCAGAGGGAAGCCTCTGTCAGCCATGTCTAGTAAATACTTCACAAGTTCTTGTTCCTCATCTAATGTGAGTACAGTATTTCGTCCTCTTTTTCTAGATAAGGTTCTACCATGTACATGATCTTTTAGGCTCATCCTAGGAATTCCATAGTAATCAGTTGTTGAGCACACCCTAGCTCCTCTGTCTACTGCTCTCATAGCTGCCTTAAATTGGGAATTATTCCAGTTTCCATTATTTTTGAGTTTTTTTTCTGTCTACTTTGGAAGTTGTAGCCATACCTTTAGATTTAGACAGTGGTGGACACTCTTCATTTGGTTGCATATTCCTTGCCTCCTTCAAAAGTTCTCTTTTGTCTCCTGATGGGTTGTCCATGGTTTGGCTGTCCTTTAACTGCCACAGCTTCAACGCTCCCTTCTTCTTCTTCTCATGTGGTCGGAGTTGCATTTGTCTGCTTGAAGCCTCCCCCATGTGTAAGTCAGTATGGTCACTCTACACCTGCATGTCTTCCATACTGTTGTTAGGTTGTAGTCTTGTGTAGCTTGTTTTTTTAGGCTGCTCAGATTTGCAAGGTAGAACTAAACTACCTTCTCCTCCACTAAATGCACAAAATGATTGCATCTGCCCTCTCTCCTCTTTAGCTGATTTTGAGTATAATATCCTCATATCATGGAGTTGGTCCACTGCATCCCTTGCCCTTATGGCTGCTACCAAATCAATTCCTCCCTTTGCTGCTTTTGTACGTGAAACCTTGCCTTTCTTCAAGAACGAAATGTCATCATCCTCAACTCTCTGGCCCTCATGGCCCTCCATCTTAGTTCTCTTCATCTAAAGTTGCTTGATTTGAAGAAGCTCTCTACTTTCTAAAATTGAACAATGATGTTTTCTTCAACTAAAACACTCTCTCTGTCTCTCTCCAAGTTCTTCCTACGTTCTCTGGATGTTTCGCATGTAACAATGTGGTTGTGCTAAAGCTTTTGTTGACCATTTCTAAATCACCTTCTTGGGATTGCATCTTCAGCTCAATAAAGTAAAATTGCCGCCCAAGCATTTCAAAATTGTTTTATTGTGTTTATTAGAGAGCGCCATTTGTGCTTCTAACTAATTTCAATAATCACTCTAAAATGCCTGTACCACTCTTTTAAATCATCATGAACAAGTTTAAAAGTGCTAGCACTTATGCTTGTAATAATCTTCTTCACACTTTTTAATCATTCAACCGTCACCTAATTACTCTTGTAAACACACCTTATAATGATGAGCACTAAGCAGTAATGACACTGACACAACTAAAAGCCGCCATTTTGCAAACAATGACGATTTTCCTTATGACTAAAGTCTATTTTGGGGCTAATTTTAGAGTGCGCTTCAAGGCACGGCACGATTTTAGGGGTACCCACCTTACATGACAATTCCACACCCAACAAAGCTTCATCAGTAACTTAGTGGACAGGAGGAGGCTCAATGTGATGAGCAGGGTGCATGAAGGAAAAGCAGTGGGCATGAAGGCTATGGAAGAGAGAGATAACTCCAACCATGTAAATGTGAACAATAATAGTCGAAGAAGTTTGCCTTGAAATGCACGGGACTTTGCTGAAATTACAGTCGTCACCTACAAGTGACGGTGTCTTCACAGACACTTGGAAAGTATCAGAAAGTATTAGAAAGTATTAGAAAATATAGGGAAGTGTAGACCTAGTCTTTTTATTTGAATCAGTCGGAGTGTGATACATGCACAACATATGCAAATCTGTGCATTTTGTTTGTTGGTGGTGAATGGTTTGAGCTCTCTAAACAGTAGACAGTGGATGGCAGGTTGGATAATACTCTTTGCGCTCCTCAATCTGAGGATATGTCTTTGTATAGTAACATTCTATAGCAGTTGGCAAGGTGAACTGCACTGCAGAGAACTCTGGAACTTCTCCATTGCAGAGAACTCTGAAATCAAATTTTTAAAATCACACTATAGACTTGGAATATATTGTAGAACTATCTAAAACCGTTGATTCTGCAAGATAGAATAAAATTAGAGTTACCAGTTATTGTTTACATGTAGACAAATTGAAATCATCAATTTTCAATTTTCAATTTTTACAATTACAATTTTTGGAGTTGCTTTTTGTAAACTTTCAAAATGAGAACTTGAAGAAACCTTATAGTTTGAATTACCTTTCAAAAGAATTAAAATCATTCACTCCAAACTCTATTATTTAATCTTGCCATGTTGTTTCACATATAAAGTTGAAGACAATACTAAAATGACCATTTGGGGTGATATTGGTAACTCTTCAATAGAATCATGCATGACAAACTCAGGAAGAGTAAGCTATTTTAAATACTTCCACCCTAGAGACTGAGCACAGGGAGCTCCAAAACTTTCTAAAACAATTGTGAATGTGTCTTTGCAATGTCAATCATGAGCTTTGGATTAAGCATCCAAGCGTGTTTTTAATGGACAGTTTAGGCAAGGGCGTTGAGGGAGTTGCTCAAGAATGTTACGTTTTCATAATTGTGCAATGAAACTAATTCTTTAGTTCAGTCAAAAGTATTGCCCAAACTTTCAATACGCTGAGTAGTTTTCATGCATGGAGTTGCAGTACACTAAAAATGATATTTAGTGTTGGCAACACTAATTACGAACCTTGACACTAAATATCATAAGTAAGTAACACTAAATTTAATTTCTAACACTAAATATGCTCTACGGTAAATCTGAAATCTAAAAAGGTTTACATTTAGTGTTAGAACACGTTAAAAAAATGAACTTGCAAAGGAAAAGATTGAAGACAAGTAAAATGATGGAAGGAGTAGAGAATGTGGAAAACATTTGTAATGAAGGAAGTCTTTGAACATCAAATAAGGAAAAACAACTTAATATTTAGATGTAATAAGAAAATACAGATTTTATACTTAGACTGGAATTTGTTGGCCTTGGAAGTATGGTTGATGCTTGGCTATAATTTCTTGCAAATGTGGAAAGAGTTCATTGACACTCCAAGTGCCATCAACACCCAAAGCCATACCTAATCTAATCATAGCTTTCCTAGCATATGACATATTATGACAATTTACCTCTCTATTCACATCCTCAACGCTATCCGAAGCCAGTTGTAGGAAAAATCTTTTTCCCGGATTTGTGAGTTTTCCTGACCATTGCCCATCAGCTCGAGCAGTGTTTTGCCAAGCATTGGTTGCAATGAGCTCAACCTTCTTCGCTTCCCATCGCTTGGTCCAAGCGTCCTTGACTTTGGAGATGATGAATGTGTCTGTTGGTTGGCATAAGTGTGTAAATACCTAAGACTGGCCTATTTTGTTTCCAAAACAGCCGTTAACACGGTGGTAAATACCTAAGACTGGCCTGTTTTGTTTCCAAAACAGCCATTAATGTTGGGTTGATGTTATGGCCGGTACAATTGTCAACCCAAATGACTTTTGTCCGGCTATGAACATCGGGTTGGAAGGCTCGGAGTTCACCAAAGTATTCTGCAAAAAGGGCTTGATCCATCTAGCCCTTAGGCCTGGTCCTGTAGCATACCCCTGGAATATTGTCTTCCAAGCCTCAAATAGGATAATTGCTGCTAGAATTGGTAAAAATGAACATGGGGGCTTCAATCATTGATCGACGATCCCTGGAGATTCTAATGACCATGGTCATAGAGTCTCCACCGGAAACTACTTCGACGTATTTAACACTCGTATCCCCTCTAAATCCCAACGTTCGACCATTGTCCAAATTCACAACAAAATGTGTTTCGTCAACATTCTCCATTGGATTTTCATCTAAAATACCTGTTTCAAATCCCCTATGCAGCACACCGAGATGGTAAGCTGTGGCCATTTCAATTTGTAGTTCCTTATCGAGACTACAAGTCAAACGTCCTCGTTGTGACAACAACACAATGTTGTGCACATGCATAAATTGTTGAACCCAACTTGAAGTCAACTTTGATGTGAGTAGGACATTGTCCTTGGGATCACAAGACTGGGCTAGATATGGAGAGGTAGGATCTAGCAAGATAGTCAAGGCTAACTCAATGAGCAATTTGGATGAGAATTTCACTCCGGCTTTTCTAAATCGGTCAAAAGCATTAAGGAGTTTAGGGTAGATCCAAAGTACCCATTCAGATCGTTTGGCACCACGACCTGGAGCTGCCTTTGTGTGGAGTTGTTTCAGCCCTCCCATCCGGCTCCTACTGCATGAAATTGGTGGAGATGGGATGTCAACCTCTCCTTCATTGCAAAATTGTTGACGTTGAGCCCACCAACGAGAAGCTCGGACGAGGTTGGCACTCTTCTGCGCTCGAAAATGCTCCGGAAAGGTGTTGATTGTGCGAACGAAAAGCCCTTGGAGACCATGGGCGACTTCGTCCTAAACCATCCAAGTGATGACACGCTTGCGGACAACAATTGTGGAAACTTGCTGCAAGCGACGAGGTGTAGAAGTTGTTGGCAGATTTAGGGCAGCCATGACAAATTCCTGAACATGGCAAAGGTAAAATCCTCAATTCTCAATTTGCAAATCGAAGTGTCGGATTACCAAAGGGGTGGGAGTAAAAAAAAAAAAAAAAAAAGGTCAACAGACGTGAGTGGAGGCCGAATGACTTAGTAAGGTCAGTCGCAATTGGTGGAGAATTTGAGCTGAGCTGACCTGAGTTGGTGGGGAAAGTGACGTGAGCAGGTGGAGCTAAGTCGGGATCCAAAAAATGTCGTGAGGAGGTGGCCTTCAGTCAAGTCAAAAGCTGGTCAGAAGCTTTCAGTTCAGTCAAAAGTTCCAATCAAGCGTCGGTGAGAAGCTCCAGTCCAGGTCAGGCAGGCGTAGGCGGGCTACAGCGTTGGACTCAATCGGGCGTGGAAGCGGGAGATTTGAAACTCAGAGTTCCCGCCTTGCGACGGAATATACCCCACACACACACACAAAAAAAAATCACGCCATTCGCAGATCATGGAGCAAAGACGCGGAGCGGAGAGGGCTCTCGAAAATCGGGGAAGAGAGGCGCGGAGCAGAGAATGAATCCAGGGGTGGCCAGGGAAGGAGTCTTGGAACGCAAGGAAAGGTAACAATCCAGGGAAGGCCAGGGAAGGAGACGACAGGAGCGGAGGCGGCGCATTGAAGTCCAACACAACACTAAATCCGCTACAATTCAGATTTAGTGTTGTGGCTAGTAGGGGGGTAAAACACTAAATGTCATACTACACTAAATATCATTTTTAGTGTAGTGGCTTGGGCAGATCCAGAGTTACATTGATGGACCATGGACCAAAAAAGAGAAGGAGGCTTTGAATTGACAAAAATTGCATTTATAGTGAACGTTGTTGTAATCATACAATCAAATTCTCAAGACGCGACTTTGTGGGTCGAATGTGAATCCTTTTGTGTTAATACCTAAATGCCCAAGGCCTGTTCTGAGCCTTTAGGATTTGTTCTAATTTGAACAAAAAGTCAACATTTTAATAAGTTGTGCCAATTTCTTTTGAAATGTAACCGTACAAATTCAAACTAGACATGTTAGAGATCACATAAGAAAAGAACACACAACAATATTATTTATGAATCAAAAGATTATAATGTTTGACCATGAGGGTGTTAAATCTATGAAAACCTTTCAGTTATCTTTTTGCGTATCACATCTAAAAAATTAGTAACCAAAAAAATATGAGGTTAAAGGGCCTAACATGCATAACCCCAATCAATTTATGACTTCTCAAAATCTACTCTACAATTTTTTTAAATCAATTTCTAATGTGATTTTTCCTCCAAGATCTAGTGTATTTGAGGCTCATTTTCAAGAGCATGTAACACTACGGAAAGTCAAGATTGCAATGGGTACCCTTGCACAAAATCTTGAATAAAAAAATCAAAATCAATCCTTTTTAAAATTGGATTTTTGATAGACTTTGAAAACAATTTTACAAAAATATGAACTACTAAAAAGAGCAATTTGGTTAGGTTTTATTTTAACTTCAAAGTATTGTCAACACCAAAATTTGGTACCTCGGACATTTAGGGGTTAACAGGAGGTAACTTCACAATCACTGAAAGATTCAAGGCAACTTCAGTAACACTGAACCACTCACCATCCGAAATTGTGTGGTATCACAAGGGAAGTTTCTCGCCTGGCATTCACGTAAGGTTGGCATTGGGCATTCCCATTGTGGACCCAAATTCCCAATTGTGTCCATCCTTTTGGATTGTCCAACATTTCAGGACTCCAATTGGAAAGTGGGTCTACAGCAAAATCGTTTTTTTTTTTTTTTTAACAAATGGGAAAACCCACTGCATTAAAAAAACAAAAACCCAGAACAAAACAACCAAGCCTCACAGTTGGACAATGAAGAGAAAAGAGCACTGAAACGAAAGCGCCCTCACAAACGAAAAGGCACACTACCCTACACAAATAAACACTAAGGAGGGCCCTCTCTGGTCCACTTATAGGCCTCCTCGTCTTTGGTGGCAAGGACCGAGGATCGGAGCCAAATCCTATCAAAATCCGCCCAGATTGTCCCGGCGTATTGTGGGTGTCGACGAGAGGCATTAATGGCCTTGATATGGGCTGCACGTCCCGAGTCAAGTAATGCCGTCCACATGGCTTTGTGAATACGCTCACGAGGCCATTCATTCTGAGTGAACACCTTACTATTCCTAGAAATCCATATAATCCATAGAGATGATCCTCTAACTAATGACCAAATTTTTTTTAATAACCAGAATCTCCTAGGAAGTTTGTGTCTGAAAATATAGTGCTTGTAACTAAGCCTCGTGTGTAGGACAAAATTAAACTGATCTCCACAAAGATGAATGAGGATAGACCGGGCATATTCCCATATCTCCTGGGCACATGGGCAGTAGTAAAATTTGTGTATGGGCATCTCGGAGATGTCCGTCGTGCAACAGATGCATTTGTTGCTGATTCCTTGATTGATACGCGCTCTCCATGAATTCACGGCTACCGTGTTATGCCACACAGACCACATGAAGGCCACTTCCTTCTGCGATTGAGTCTTGAGCCAAAGGTCTCTCCAGTCCGGCACGAAGTTAGCCAGTAGGTGGTCAGTCCATTTAGAGGCGATGGATCGTTTGAGGTGAGTTTGTTTTGTGAGTAACGCTCTACCTGTAGATGTACAGTATGCCATCAGGGGGGCGCCATTACCCCATTGCCATCTGCCTGGGTCAAATGTCAGTGTTCGTAAACATCCAGCAAAGAGGCAAGTAGACATCCCATTTGTACTCTTCCTACCTTCCAGTACCCGAACCCTTCGAACAAAGCCTTCATGTCTTGAATCTTCACCTTCTTGCTGGAAAATTGAAAGCTGTCTGGACAGCAAAATTGGGTTTGGGTTCCACAGATGCTCTATCTATGTTGTTTGGGGCATTCAAATGAGTATTTGATGAAATTCTCATTATAGTTCCGTTCACCACTTGTGAAGCACGTTCCGAGATTATTTCCACAGTAGTCAGCTCTCGAAAGCTTTGGTCTCAGGAAAGCTTGAAACCCTCCTAATGTTGAAGGCAATCTTGAAAGGCTGTGTATCGAACAATGATATGCTCATCACTCAAGCATCCCAGCAGTCTCACAAAACATTTGCAGAGAGCTGTTACAGCTCTTCTAATCACAAAGTGATTGCACGGAGCACTTCAAATGTTCAAACATTGAAAAAGAACAGTCACACTTCCGAGTTCTGACGCATGCTGAATTTTGCTATAAATGTGTGTTTTTAATGGACAGTTCAGGCAAGGGCGTTGCGGGAGTTGCTCAAGAATGTTACGTTTTCACGATTGCAATGAAAATAATTCTTCAGATCAGTCAAAAGTATTGCCCAAATTTCAATACGCTGAGTGGTTTTCATGCATGGAGTTGCAGTAGTGACTTGGGCGGATCCAGAGTTACATTGATGGACCATGGACCAAAGAAGAAGAGAAGGAGGCTTTGCATTGACAAAAGCTGCATTCATAGTGAATATGAGAAAGCTTGAGTAGGACCTTAATCGAAAGCAAGCGAGTGCTACGGGACAAAGTCTCTCGTTGCCTAGCTGCTTGCTTGTTTCAGTCGAATATTGAGCTCATTATGGTCAACCAGCCCTAAACCCTATTAAAACCCTATCTTCTAAAAAAGATAGGGTTTCCAATTTTTTCTCGTCTGTACTGAGAAAGATGAAGTCACTAGATCAGTTCGCCAATCTTCCTTTCCCTATGAGTTGTCAGAGTGAATTTCTATCAACAGCACCGCATTTTTCGAGGAATACATCAGAAACATGTATCTCAGTGTACTTGTCCCGTGAAAATTTCCAGACGCAAATCTTCCTGAAATTGGGTCGAGCTGTCAATTTGTATCCCAAGAGTTTCATTTCATCCATCAAATGTGAAACTTTCAATATCCACTAATGATCATTTCTTATTCTTAGCAAGAATTTCATTTGGTTGAGTGCTATCTTCACCACACTCAAAACATCCTCTAATTCCAATTAGACTGTTCAGTGCGCTCAGCATGTCTCTTTCCCCCAATTCAGCTACAAATCTTTAGACTCGCATGAAGTAAACATTCATGGCTATGCTCACCTGTTTCTTATTTGAATTTCTACAACAGAAGAACTAGCACATGCAAACACTTCAAAGAGGAAATTGAAAGATGCAAACCAGATATCAAATTGACCAACATCATGATGCACCATCACACATTATTGTTTGGTTATTTGAAATCAGACAACTGACCTTGAAAATTTATATTATTATATTCATTAGGGCGGTTGCTAAATTTCCAAATTCCGCATCGCAATCTCGTTGTTTGCTTCCAAATCTAGCTTCTCAAGACTCTGAGCCCCAGAAACTCATCTCAAAGTACTTGCCCCTTGTAGAGAATTCAAATCCATTGCAGCCTGACTCCACCATTATGGTAAAACGAAGTCTTCAACTCTGACACCCGAGTAACATGAAATCTTGGATATAAATTTAAAAAATTGCTAATTTGTTTAAACAAACAAACTTTGGTGAATTTGACAAAACAATGCATTTTTCTTTCAAACTTCCGGGGATCGATATGATTGTGAGAAGAGGATATTGAAGGGCATTGTAACAGGATCAGAATTGATCCAATTTTTTAGGGTGTGTTTCAGTTAAGCTGTGCACTCAACTGTCTCTACTAGCACAGCTTCAGGAAAATAATGGACTTCTAATTAGTGAACGTCAATCAGATGTCTACACAATGTGATAGACCAAAGGATATGCAACGAAAGCTCAGTTCCAGAGTGTGCCATTTGAGAGTGTTGAACGCAGAAAGTCTGAACTTATTTATTCCACATAAAAAGACTGCCTTACTTGAGTTCCCTCTGAAAAATGAAAAGCACTACACTAAGTTATACGGAGTAACTTACAACTAAACACACGACTAAACGATGATAATTGCACAGCAATGGAGTGAAATAAAAAAAATCTTCAAGAGTGGGAGACACAAGTCAGTTTGCACGCACTTGTTCAAGATTGGGTAGAACTGTGCTGTATGTTATCTTTCTGTTTTTTCCACAGTTACTAGGCAGAGCATATAGCGATATTAAGCTTTGATGAGCTTCACTCGTGCATTAGGGAGTTTTAGAGGATGCAAGATTTTAACTGTTTTTTAACACTTTAACAATGAGTGGGAATGTACAGATGACACTCCTGGTAGATGAATTCTTCAGCACAAATTGTACTACCCATCTCACCAAAGTAGGTAATGACATTGCATCGTTTTGAATGGCACTCTTTTCATGGCTTCTTCTATCGACAACCTTTGTTCATCAATCATTGCTTAAAATAAGCTCTGAGATTGTCAAAAAATGAATTTGGGATAGATTGCTTGGTTAACGTTGCTCTTTATGACAATGTTTCAAAAAAACATGCGGCTAAGAGTCTGGCATGTAGATTTCGTATGAGTCTAAATTGTAGAGCACGCATTTTGTCCATATTGTCGGAGCGAGAAGCTTGGTAAACACATTGGAGGAGAAATTTTATGTTATGTATGGTAATTTATTTACATTTTAATTAAATCTTTCACATAGGAAAGTCTTTGTAAATAAAAAAAAGCTAGCTAGTACTATATTTCACAACGTTAGTTAAACTTAAAAAAGGAGATACTGATACTTTCAAAGAGAAAACCTAGAAGGAAACTCTGGCGCCCCAGTTGTTGCCACCATCAAACAAGGAAGCCCGAAGGAAGGAGAGACCACCAACAAGCTAGAGTTTCTCAAAATCTGAAAAATGCTAATTCATCCCAAATACCCTTGAAATCGTTATTATTTTCGGTGGATGAAATGTTGTGTTTTCACGCGCAAGAGTTTCCGGAGTCCTGGCCCCGATTATCCTCGAATGATACCTTCCACCCTTTCAATTAGCGCTCCCGAGGATCAGATTTCAGAAAAGGAGAATGCTTTCATCCTCAATCTCCACGATTGTCGAGAGAAAGAACAAGGGAATCATCTGCTAGAATGGACAAAGAACATGAAACCCTAATTTTTTGTCAACCTCGTAAAAGTAGAGCTTCTCTTAAGTACGTTGACGTCGCATGAGGCACGCAGTTCCCACAACTGACCACAAGCTTGCGATGCATTCAGACCCACCAAGTACATGCTCTCTCTTTTTTTACCTCCCTAATTGCACTGCCTTGGGGAGACCATTGCAGGCGACCTTCGTCTGGATACCCAACACCGACCCTCATCTCTCACACTCATATTTATTTCATGCACATTTTTAGTCAGACTCTAGGTCGGTCGGTTTTAGTAACAGTGGCGCATGTAGTTGCAGCAATGAGTACGTGCGGTACCTTCCTACCTCCAGTCTTCTGAAAAATCTCCCCACAATTTGCTAACAAAAAGACTAACCCTAAAATAAAAAAATTCATGACCAGTAAGGATCCGTTCCTGGTCTCAGATCCGGCCTTGCAATTGGGTGTCTTGGGTGCTTTTTCTCCGGGGAAGTGTGTGCCAATAATAAGTTATTTTAGTGCAAAACTGCAAATGGAGCGGAGCGGAGCATTCACGTGCAAAAAAGAGCGGGCCAGGGGTCAAAGATGCCACCCATTTCCATAAAAGGGCAGACCAGGAATGAATGCAGAAATCATTGAGAACCACCACTCACAACTGACAAGGCTTCCAGTCGTTCTTCAAGCTTCGACACTCGTCACGCACCGTTCCTTTTTGTATGAAAAATCACCTGAGTTGAGTTCAAATCCGACGGAGGAAGCGGGCATCCAAAAGCCTGGGCTCACTTTTCAAAGGAAGGTCCTACCACTCCAACTTTCGCTGAACAGTGTACCTAATTTTGCTCCCTATCTTATTGCAGGATAGAATCCAAATGTACAATTATCATTCTTCTCTTATTCAGGTTGTACAAATCTAGTAAGACAAGAATGAATATCTGAGATTTAGGTTTTAAAATGAAGGAGGAGTTTGTGGAAACAATGACGCAATTACAGTAGGTGGGGGTGCAATTGGCGGTGTACTTCACCTCACATGTAAAAGCTTTTGACACCATGCAAAGCCTCCTTGCCTGCAGTTCAAACTCCAAAGTAAGTCAATAAACTCGGTATGAATGAATTATCAAAGTGGCGATTGCAACTAGCTACCCAAAACTCAATCACAGGCTCTTATGTTGTGAACTTGTTCATCGTGGGCAAGAATCTCTGGGAATCGAGTTTGCCACAACTAATTGCAGTTGGGTTTACGGTAATTCCATGCGCTCAATGTAAACCCCAAACCCTAAAAAAAAACAGCATCAAAAGAAGCGAGTTTGGTTTCAATTGGGTGTGTCTTTCAATGTAGATTTTTTGTGGATATTCCGCAGTTGTGATAATAATGGCAAAGAATATCCTTCAGTGTGGCGATTGCAAGTATGCCCCAAACTCAATCCCAGGCTCTTCTGTTCTGAACATGTTCATCTTGGGCAAGAATCTCTGGGAACCGAGTTTGCAACAACCTGATTGCAGTTGGGTGTAATTCCATGCGCTCAATGTAAACCCTAAAACCCTACACCCTAAAAAAGCAACATCATCAAAAGAGGCGAGTTTGGTTTCAATTGGGCGATTTTCAATGTAGATCTTTTGCGAATATTCCGCCCTTGTGATAATAAAAGCAAAGAATATCCTTCAGTTTGGCGATTGCAAGTATAAGTTAAGTACCCAAAATTCAATCACAGGCTCTCCTGTTCTGAACATGTTCATCTTGGGCAAGAATCTCTGGAAATCCACTTTGCCAACAACTGACTGCAGTTGGGTGTAAATTAATTCCATGCGCTCAATCGGTAAACCCCAACTTAAACCCTAAAAAAACCAGCATCAAAAAGAGGCGAGTTTGTTTTCAATTGAGTGGGCGTCTTTCAATGTCGATCTTTTGCGAATATTCCGCACTTGTGATAATAAAAGCCAAGAATATCCTTCGGTGTGCTCTCACGGAGAGAGTGAGGGCCATTGATCCTTAAACCCTCGTGGTCCTCAAACACTGCAACTTGCCGCAAGTCGCCTTCAGGGAATCTGATAAACCCTGGGATCAGGGCATGAGGCAACAAATCTCCGCCCACTTGCCCGGCCTGCCTACCCCCTTTCAACCCCACTTTAATTTGTAGATGCTGCACTTTGAGAATCTACGAATCTCTGGATTCTCGATATTCTCTACATACACCGTCAACTTTCCTTTTTACCCATTTGTTCCCTTCCTTTTTGCACACACTCAGGGCACACTTACTCACTAGCTGCACTCCATCCGCACATTTTTATGGCACATAAATAAATGCTATCATTACAAAAGTTTTCAAGCCTCAATAAGGCCGTTAGTTCTGTACCCTTCTTCGCAATTTCGGTGCAATTAAAGAATTTTTTTTATATTAAAAAATTGATCTGATGTGGCACTACTTGCGCCACGTCAGCACATCTAAATATTTTAATATTTTCTTTAATTTTTAATATTTTTTTTTGAAAAAGAAATAATTTTTTATTTTTCTGTACTTGCACTGCTAGGGTGCCGAAAATCAGAAACTGACAGCCTTTTGCAAGCCTCAGAATTTTCCTAATGTGGGGGTCTGGCAACAATGGGACATTTGAAAGGGTTGCATAAAATAGGGAGAGAGAAAGAACTTCAACCTTTAACCCCTAAAGTTTCATGACTATGTAATCACCAAAAACGCTCCAAAACTGCCATTTCTAATACAACTACCAAATTTTTGCAAAAAAACAATTTTTGACACATGTAACCGTAGGATCTTGTAGTATGGTATTTTGAAAACATGTGGTAAAATTTTCAGAAAATTCCACCGTGTGGATCATAAGATATAAGCATTCAAAGTCTTGAAAACCATTTTTTCAATCCTGCGAAAAACCGGGCAGCTGCACTTTGCAAGCTCACTTTTCAATGAAAAAATGCCGATAAAGGTGGTGCTTCTTTGAATTCAGTTTCCTAAACAAGTTGTCTATATGCATGAAAAATTTCACATCATTTGGAATTGTACAACATACAGGAAAAAAATAGTAAGTAGAAAGAAGTAGAAAATGACTCAAAAATACTAAATTGTTAAAAATTTAATCATGGAATTTAAAAATGCCAATCCCAACGGTTGTAATGTTGTAATAATCAATCTACATCCTAGGATTTTATTTTTTTCCAAAAATATTGAAAATTGAGTTAAATAAACGACTTTAAAGTTTTTTTTAGAGTAGAGAATCCATAACTGCCCGCAAACCAAAAACCCTCATAACTTTTGACTCATTGATTGAAATGGAGTGACTCAAAGCTTTTTAAGTATATATAAATGTAGAGAACCAATTTCAAAAAAGAAATTCCGGAATAAATGATTTTTTCTGATCTGCCCAAACTGCCCAGTTACGAAAAAAAGTAACATATCAGGTCACAACTTTTGACTCGTATTTCGAAATGTCATGAAACTTGATATACATAAAGATATTCCTCGCCCCCACCTTCTATTAAAATTTCAGCCTCAAATATGGATATTTCTAGTCACACGTACCTGCCGAAAATTTCTATACGGCCAAAAAACGCATGTTGGTCCTTTAGGGGTTAACATAGGTAGGTCGGTGTACAGTTTGATAAACTCCTAAAGTCCCAAAGTCCTATTTTTATAAAAAAACAAACTCCAAAGAGCCATTTCTATTGCAAAGAGCAAACAACTACACAAATTGTTTTTGTTTTTCTTTCAGATCTAATCGTAAGATCTTGTACTAGATTAGTACAAGAATGTAGAGAAGAACTTTCATTTTGCAGATTGCAAGATGTTTGCATTTAAAGTGAAGAAAGTATTTTTTGAGTCCTACACTAGATTATTTGACTTTGTGTCTTCTCAACTTTAAATTTTTGCACAAAAAAAAATTGGATTTAAAGAAAAAAAATTATGTTAAATATTTGAGTTGAAAATCTGAGAAAAAAAATTCAGAATAAAATTTGTGATTTTCATTCTTTCAAAAATTGTTAAGTAGAAGTTGGTCCAAAATTGAAGGGAAAACTAAATTGTTAATCGCTCTAAGATGAAATTGAAACACACTAATTCCCAATAGTGAGATTGTTCTAAGCAAGCATACTTAACCGTGCAAAACTTTTTTTTGAAAATTGTAAAAATTGAGTTCAAAAACAAATTCAACATGTTCATTTTTTAAGAATTTTTTATCATTGTCAACAAACCAAAAAGCTCTATAACTTTCACATCACTAATACCAATGAAATGAATCAAAGCTTTCCACATAAACAAATATATAATCTATGAAATTTTTTGAAAAATTAATTTCAAGTTCTTGTGGATTTTTTGGCTACTCAGTTTCCTCCAATTTGAGCTTATTGTGACATAACTTTTGTTCATGGGCACTAATTGAAATAAAATTTATATTCACATAATTAAATTTAATGTGATTTCATATCTTAAGAAATAGTTTCAAAAAATCTGGTCAAAAAATGGGGTTAAATGAGCCTACCCTAAATCTATTTCATTCCTTATAGGGACAATGGGAATTTAGGAGTTAATCCCTAAAGTCTCATTGACCCCTCGGGGGACAAATGAAACTTGGGCACATTTCTATGATCCCAATTTTAGGGACATTTTTTTGGAATAGAAAACTTATTTATGGGAATATGGTTTTTATTTTATTCATTTCCAAAGAGTAAAAGTTACTCCATCCTAAGCACAAATATCATCTCATTGGATAGGAAAAGAAATCCATTTAAAAATTGTTTCTCATAGACTATATTTTAGTGTGCATAGTAAACTCTAATTTATTGATAAGTGAAGAGAAATAGAGCATTTTGTTTTGTAGGCAATCAAAGCATCTTCTTGGAAAAATAGCATATTGAATTTGATTCTTAGCTCAATTTTCACATTTAAAAAAGAAGGAAAGAGTTCAACATGATAAACTTTGACACTTAGAACAATTGCAACATTGGAATCAGCAAGTTACAATTCCATCTTAGAACTATTAACAAACTACTTTTTCCCTCTATCTTGTATCTATTTCTACTTAACAATTGTTTAAAGAATGAAAATCAAAAGAGGAGAGGTGGGGTCTAAGCTAAATTTTTCATGATAAAAAAAAATTTATTCAAAATTTTCATTTGAAGTAATTAAAAAAAAACATTAGATGACATTTGAGGGCATTAAAAGACCATTTCAGACTCATTCCCAAATTTGGCCCAATTCTGTGAACAGCCAGTATGGGTTGTCAAGATTTTTTTTTCCAAATTTTATTTTTTATTTTTTATTTTTTTCCAAATATCATTTAAGCAAAAAATAAAAATTGACTATGACGTGGTACGATCGCGGCCACATTAGCCAGCAATTATCCTGCGTTCCCGCAGTCTGGGAACGCATGATAACTCCCAATCTTCCAAAGGCCTCAAATCTAACCTAATGTTTGATCTTTACATTAGAAATAGTAGTTTCAAGGAGATTTTGACCAAAAAAAAGGCCTTGGAATTGTAGGGGTTAATGGTGATGAATATATAGATTCCTATAAGTTGTAAATTTTTATATTTTTGGAAAATTGAATTACCTCAATCAAGACTCTAGTTTGATATGGGTGGATGGCTTAATCTTCAAGTAAATATACTACACACCCACAATGCACCAACACTAGTAGCAAAAAATGATTGAATCAACAACAAATATTGTTCAAATCGATGCATTTGAATTGACATTCTTTTCATTTGATTTGGACACTATAGTCAATTTGGACACTGTAGTCATTTTGGACTCTACAATCAATTTGGACATGTTGATTTGGATTTTTTCTATTACTATGTATTGTTGTACAACATCGGATTTCTTTGAATGTAGGACCCTCATACATAATGTTTCTCTTTCTTAAGTTTCAAGGACTATTCCATTAGCTAAAGTAAGCCTGCCTATCTCCGACATCTTCTTATCTCTGCTATCCCACTTTTGGCCGCATCTCCACCATAGAAGTCACCATCCAAGTCCATTTACTTTTCTAACCAAATTAGAGCCTTAATGCCAACAAGGATAATGTGTCGGTCTTTGATTGGTGGATATTTATGTGCTAATAGAGACATGGAATGGCAGTTATAGGTTGTTTGTAGGACGTTTATGACTCAATTATGAACAATTTTGTAATTTAACAACAAACCACTTCAGAAATTCATAGAAATTACAATTTTAATCGAAAAACTATAGTTCCACTTGGATTTGATTCGTGAAACAAGCACACACCTCTAAAAAACATGTGTCCATCTTACTTTTGGCCCCAAGATATTCAAATTGCAAATCAAGATGGTAATAGGCTTGAACCTACCTTAGGTGTTAGGAGTGGAAAGGCATTATCGTCATCTTATTAGTGAACAGACCAGGCATTGTGTTCAGAGGCTTTTGGTGCAACTTCAAATGAGTACACCCAAAACCACCACAAATTGGTACTGTGCCTAGTTCCTATTATTAGACTGGTCAGATTTTCATATTGTCTTGTTGGCAAGTGAAAAGAGGTTCCAACGCACCAGAGAACGTAGCATTTGGATCAATGGTGTTAGTATGTGAGCCCAAGAATGCGAGCTTGTGAGCATTGAGCTTACAATATAGGTACCTATAATATAGATACCACGCACTATAGAAGGTGTATGTATTATAAACACCTATAATATGGGTATTTGTAACATATATACCTTATAATTATAGACGATTTCTATAATATATACACCTATAATATAGGTGTATAGTATTCTAGGCTCATGGGCTCACACTCCTATGCTCACATAATAGCAACCCTCGCATTTGGATATTGTTTGCAAAAGTTATTAAGGAACAAAGTTTGGTTCTAAAATCGATTCTTCCACATAGGTACAAAACTGATTTTGGAGACGTAGAAAGTGTATAGATAGTGGTTTGAGGTCAGTGGCACATTTAGGTATACCTACCTTATTTTTGGGACCCATTGTACTTGTGAGGCCAAGGAGTAACCACCCATTCAAGAGCTAGGTAGGCATTAGTGTTACGAAGTACAGTGGACATGCTAAATGGTCGGTTGTTCGACTTGTGGCATCTATCTGATCTTCCAGAATCCCTATAACTTAACTTCAAGTTTAAGCTTCGTCACATGCTCCGCTTCGCACAATACCACGAATGGTTAGAAGTTGCAGCCGCATTTTCAGTATAGGGCAGAGGAGGGCATTGCCCAACGTAAAGCACAAGCAAAATTCAATGATAACCCGGATGATAAATTGGAGCCGGATGAAAAATCCGTAATCCCCGATTACGCGGATTTGCCCGCGTAATCAATCATTACGGCACAGAAACTTCCGCGCAGAATGAACGGAAGAAGTCCCACGAGTGGTTTACGATGTGTACACGTTGTTGTCAGATGATTCTAGAGCTGATGTTTGTACATTCAGCATAGATTTTAGACAGGAAGCTTGTCCAATGCAAGCACTCATGCTCTGACCTGAGAATTCAGCAGAATGTTTGGCCTGTAGAAACAAGGCGGGATCTTTTTCATGAAATGTTTGGGCACTTGTGCAAGAGCATGCCAAATTGGTTGTCTTTGAGTTGTTTTATGTTCCCCATGTTGTGGTCACCAAGTGATTCATGCCATTGTTGTTTCAAACCCTGGAACGCCCGGCCATGGTCACCGTAGAAATCATCTTTTGGGGTCCCGTGTGAATCATTTGCTTGAAAAAAATCACAAGCATTCATTATTGGAGGTCAAACTAATATGTAAGACCTCCCCTTTTCAAACAAAATTTTGGGGATGAACAGTAGTACTTTTGTCTTACATAAAAGGATTTTTTGTCATTCATTGAACACTTAATGTTTATGAAGTTCTTCTACAAAAAATAATGAAATTAGGTTGCCTTGTCAATTAGGTTGTTTCACCTAAGATAAATTACCTTATGGATCAATGCTTGTTCCACATGGGGGTGCATGCCACTCTCTGAAGCAAGCCTTGAATTGGTACACAAGTCTGTATCATACACATAACTCTGAATTGAATGCACCATTATACAAAAACAGTGGATATTCTTATAGTGTGGATTGTCGAGAAATTAGTGTGGGACAATCTAATTTCACTATTTTGTGTAGGATTAATCTTAAAACATTGGGTCATGATCAATGTAGAAATCATCTTTTGGGGTATTGTACGAATCATTTGATTAAAAACAATAACCCAAGAGCACTCATTGGAGGTCAAACCATTGTACAAGACCTCCTCGCCTTTTTGCACAAAATTCCCAAGATGAACGTTGACACTTCTATCTTACATAGAAAGATGCTTTGTCATCCATTGGACACTTAGTTTGCACAAGGACATTGCAAGGTTAACCTTGTAATTCAAGGAAAGGCTCAAAATTTGTAATTGAGTGGCTTTCAAATTTATTGGAGAAATGTGGAACGCATATATTCATTTCGTGAGAGGATTAATTTTTTACTAACTGTGGTGTCAAGAAGTCCGTTGTTTCAAAGTTAAAATATTGGTTTGGAATGATTCAATTCTAAAGGGAAAAAATCCTTCCAATTTTCTCTAAGAATCTGCAAAAAATCAAAGCCGCTTTGATTCTACATATATTCACAAAATACTATTTGTGATGACTTAGAGGCCACTACCCTTGCTCACTAAACGTGACTCTGAAGTTCTTAGGGCATGATTGAGGTTAGCATTTTTTCTCCGTGGGATATCTATGCTTTCCTCTTGTGCAACTTTAGGGCTTGTCATTTGTGAGCTCCATGAGAACAATTTAATACAAAAATGTATTGCCACTTTAAAAAACCCGAATTTTCTTGTGTTTAAGTTGACAAATTATTTAAGACATCCAATATAACAACCCGTGTTTTTAATGTCAATGGTAACATTCAATGTAGCATCTTGATTTTACACGAGGCTACAAATCATGTAAATTAAGGAGATAGATGGATGGGTGCAATGCAAAAGGTGCCCTCTATTTGGAAGCATTAGGTGAGATTTGGGGGTCTTGGAGGGCCATTTTAGGCCTGTTCCCCGATCTGGCCAGATTCAAGGAACGCCGGTATGGGGGTGCCAGAATTTTTTTTTTCCAACAATTTTTTTTTTTATACCAAAATATCATTTTAAGCAAAAAAAAAATTCAAAAATTGACGTGGCAATTGCTGTGCCACGTCAACCAACTGCTGTAGCTGCGTTCCTGCAGTCTGGAAAAGCAGCAAAACGTAGGCAAACTCGGGGCCCTCCAAGACCCCCAAATCTCATCTAATGGTTGTGTAGTCCTTGAAAATTCCATGGCTAATCACACTCAGGTGCACCAACACAATGTACACCCGTAGAAGATTGCCATATATTTGCCCACACCCTAAGTCCACTTTGTTGATAGCAAATTTAAAGAGACCACTACGGCACCCAAACACAAATTTTAATAATGTTAATTTAAAGTTTTTTTTATAAAAAAATACGTCTTTTGTATAAGAAATCTCCTTATATTATTTATTTTATTAATCAAATTCAAACTATGATTTTACAAGTACATAACCATTAAAGTCCCAAGACCTTTTTTTCCATCAAAAGTCACTTAAAATTGCCATTTCTATTACAAAGAGTAAAAAACTTTAATTTTTTAATTTTTTGCATATCTAACCATCTTTGTACTAGACTAGTGTATAGAATGTGCAAAAGAAATTTCATAAACTATAACACATAGATTGCAAGATATTTAAATTCAAAGTGAAAAGAATATTTAAATTCAAAGTTTTGCATCTTACTTGATAAGAGTTTGTTGACTTTGAATCTTCTTAATTTAAAGTTTTTACTTCAATGATTTCTAATTTCTAATATTTTACATTGAATAATTGAGTTGTAAGTCTAGGATAAAAAATTCAAAAAGTTCAAAAGACTTAATTTTCACTCATATAAAAATTGTTAAGTAGAAGCTGGTTCAAGATTGAAGGGAAAATGAAACCAGTAATAGCTCTAAGATGGAATTGAAGTACATTAACCCTAAAATACCAAGGCCCTTTTTCTGCCAAAAAACACTCAAAACTGCCATTTCTATAGCAAAAAGTAAAAAAAATTGAAAAAGTTTTTTTTTCCACATATAACCGTAGGATCTTACACCTAACTAGTTTGAGAGTGTTTGGAAAAAATTTCAGAATTTTTGACTGCACAGATTGCAAGATATTTGCGTTTAAAGTGAAAAAAACAAGTTTTTCAGCACATTGCGGGACTAGATTTTTTGACTTTGAATTAGATTATTCTTTGCTAGCAAAACCGCGTCAAAAACAAGTAAAGTGTTTGAGCACAAAGCAGAAACACTTGCAAGACACAACAAATGACCCAATTTTTTATAAATATGAAAAGACCGAAAAAGAAAAAAAGAAAAAAAGAAAAATTGGAGCTTTATTCCTATGGTCTTTACGACGCAAAGGACACATTTTTAACTTAAAATTTTTGCACTATAGAATTTTGAGCTTTAAATTGTTGCAGTGTAAAATTGAGTTGAGAGTCTAGGAAAAAAAATAAAAATAGAAAAAACTTAATTGTCATTCTTTAAAAAATTGTTAAATAGAAGTAGTTACAAGATAGAAGGAAAATCTAAAATATTCATATATTTTAGATGGAATTAAAATCCACTAATTTCAATTATGAGATTGTTCTATCAAGTAATATAAACCATGAAAAAATAAAAACTGAAAAATTTGAAAAATTGCATTCAGAAATGCATCCTAGAAGTTATTTTTTTCAAAAAGATGCTCTAACTGCCCAAAAAACAAGAATGTCCATAACTTTCTCATAACAAATCCAAATGAAATAAATAAAATCTTTCCAAATAGACAAAAATATAGTCCATGAGAAAAAAAAATTTAAAAAAAAATTCAAATTTTTGTCCTTTTTTTTTGCTGCCCGTTGTCCCCTGTTTTGAGCTTATTTGGTCATAACTTTTTTTCCCAGGCACCATTTGTGAAAAAAATTATATTCCCACAAAGCTTATCACTTTTTTTATCTTCAAAAAAAGTTTCAAAAAATCAGGACAAAATTTTAGCCCATAGGTACCTGCCTGAAATCCCAAATGTCCGCCAAACCGGCAATGGTCCTTTAGGGGTTAATCTCAATGATGAGATTGTTCTTGCAAGAGATCTTAACCTTGTGAGTTTGTTTTTTTAATTGTGAAAATTGAGTTCAAAAATGAATCCTACAAGTTTGTTTTTTTAAAAGATGCTTTCATTGCCCAAAAAACAAGATTTTATATAACTTTCACATAACAATCCTATTGGAATGAATCAAAGCGTCTTATATAGATGAAAATACAATATATGAGAAATAAATTTAAAAAAAAAATTATTTCAAATTTTTGTGGTTCTTTTTTTGTTTGCCAAACAAAAATTTGGGTTTATTCTACTAGAAATTTTGCTCCCAATCATTGATTGAAATAAAAAAATTATACTCTTGGAAAGCTAATGTGTTTTTCTATCTTACAAAAAACTTAAAAAAATCTTG
This sequence comes from Neckera pumila, assembly GCA_963969595.1. Classification (NCBI taxonomy): domain Eukaryota; kingdom Viridiplantae; phylum Streptophyta; class Bryopsida; order Hypnales; family Neckeraceae; genus Neckera; species Neckera pumila. The sequence goes on from OZ018412.1 coordinate 11,944,782, forward strand.
ACAAAATCTTAAGACCATAAGAGCTTCTTCAAATCCATTTTGTCCTTAAGGGGCCAAGGGACAATGAGATTTTAGGGGTTAAGAGCATGTACATTGAGATGTGTCAAGAATGACACATTAGAGTGCTTGTTATAGGCTCTTGAACTACAAATGGAGTTGACCCCCCCCCACTGGACGCATTGTAGCTCCACGCGAGCGCAATTTCAGGAGATTCAAGAGCCACGTGGTGGTTTCTTTTTCACCGTTGAATTGTTACATACTGCTAGCATTATAGAAAATATACGCTTTGTAGAGGGCTGTTTGACTTTCAAAAGATGTGCAAATATAATGAAATAAAATATACATATAATAAAGTTTTAATAAAAACATTGACAGGGCATTCAAGTTGACTTTCACAAGCAAGATTCTCTGACGGTCAATTTGGATTGATATTTTCTGCAATAGCACATTTTCATGCAAGAAAATAGCCCTCCCATGGCCTGAAATTTTCTCTCATGAGGGGTTTATTTTGGCATGTTCAAACAAAGATTCTCCTCATTCCACAATTGTGTGTCACCAAAGATGCCCTCAACTGTTGAATGGCCAATGCTCTATTTTAAAGTGGCCGCTCTATTGGAAGAGTGATGAGTGGGATATGATTTCTGTTGAGGGCCCGCTAGGAAGCGTTGCGGCCGCGCCCAGTGCGTCTTGTGCCCATGCTCTTTTCATGTTCTCGTGATTTTCATGTTCTCATAAGTTCCCACACAACACCGGCAAAGCTATTGGACCAACAACAAGTTCATCATTTGTGTGGAAGAGCCCAAATGAGCAGGTGGATCCCACCATCTTGAGTTCCTTCAAGTTGCCATAAAGGCTGCATCAGAACCAGGGTCTGGGCTCGTCAACTTGGGCTTTTCAGGGGCATATTGGCATGGAACTGTCCTGTCCTGTACTGGACATAAGTTATTGCAGGAGTATTTTTCACTCATAAGCTTAATACTTCAAAGAGTCCGTCGTCGTTGTAGGCAATAAAAACCTAACTTAATTCATTGTATGATTCAAATAAAGCTATGGGTGGTGCCCCCAAGGTTGAATGCAATTTGCAAATTCAAGGCTGTACTGGAATTCAGGAGACAGGAATTCAAATTTCAAATGATTTTCACAACTCACATGCATTCACTGCCGATGCCCTCACCAATGAATTTGGCAAGCTTGTTGAGAGTATGTATAAACAATTTCAGCCCAATTGGATTTATCTATCATGGATATCTGAGACTGCTCATATATGAAAACAACTGTTCTTTTGAAGTATAACTTTCTAAGCGTGACTTGGATTGGTCTGAAATTTTCTAGACATCAAGCTAGTAGTGTAATACACCTGTTATAAAAATTTCATAAGAATCCAACAAATATTGCACTAGGAAGGGCGTGCCTAAAAGTAGAAAATATCTTGAAATCATGTTCTAGGGCTACAAGGGTTAAATTGTCTTTGTTTATATTGAACATTATTGACAATTTTCAAGAAAGTTCTGGCTTCTTTTAGCATGCATTATTCAAATACTATAATAACCTCTAAAGGTCCAAGGCCATTTTTTTGGGCAAAAAACATTCAAAACTGCCATTTTTACAGCAAAGAGTAAAAGAAATTAAAAAATGTTTTTTTTTGTACATCTAACCGTAGGATCTTACATCCAATTAGTATGAAAATGTGTGGAAAAAATTCCAGAATTCTTGATTGCACAGAGTGCAAGATACTTGTGTTTAAAGTGAAAAAATCAAATTGTTCGACACATTGCAGGGCTAGATTTTTTGACTTTGAACATTCCTAACTTAAATAATTTGCACTACAGAGTTTTGAGCTTTAAAAGTTTAGTGTGGAGAATTGAGTTGAGAGTCTAGGGAATTTTTTTTTTAGAAACTTAATTTTCAGTATTAAAAAAATTGTTAAGCAGAAGTAGATTTGAAACAGTAGGAAAATCTATTAAATATTAATATCTTTTATATGGAATTAAAAAGTACTAATTCCACTAGTGAGATTGTTCTAGCAAAAAAACTAAACCTTGTGGAACTTTTTTTCTGAAAAATTGTAAAAATTGCATTCATAAATGAATCCTACAAGTTATTTTTCCCAAGAAGATGCTCTAAGTGCCCGAAAACCAAGATTGTCCATAACTTTCTCATAACAAATCCAAATGAATAGAATCAAAGCTTTCCAAATAGACAAAAATATAATCTAATTAAAAAATTTTAAAAAAAAATTGCACTTTTTTTTTGACATGCCCCTCTAATGCTGTTTTGGGCTTATTTGGGCCTAATTTTTTTCTAGGGCATCGATTGAAAAAAAAATTATATTTTCACAAAACTTAGTAGTTTTCCTATCTTCACAAATTTTTTTGGAAAATCACGACAAAAATTCAGCCGATAGGTACCTACCTGAAATTCCATTTGTCCCCCGAAGGAACAATGGGCTTTAGGGGTTAATAGACTTTAAATTTTCAAAATTTGATCATAGATGTACCTAAAATGAATCCTACAAACAATATTCAAAAGTTGTACATTTTAGTCCAAATTTTGTAGGGGTCAATTCTGCAACAAGGCGGGTTCTATTGTATCAGTTTACCTTACATCTAAGGTGGGCACTTCTCAAAATGCCACTTTTTGCTACTCTGCCTAGTTACTATCGTTAGACAATCCACATTTTTATATTTTCTTGTTTGGCAAATGAAAAGAGGTTCTACCGCACCAAAAAGCATGACATTTGGATATGTATGCAAAAAGTTACTGAAAGAGTCAAATTTTATTTTGGTAGAGGTTCTAAAATCATTTCTTCCACATAGGTACATATTGATTTTGGAGATGTACACAAAGTGATGATGGTGGTTTTGATAGTTTAGGGTCAGTGGTGCATTTTTGGGGGGCCCACCTTGGTCCAAATATCCAATGCATCCTTTTCAGTTGACAATGCTTTGCTTTTCTAAAACTTATTTCCAGCAAAAAGTCCAGGAGTGTATGCAGTAATGCCATTGTGTACCATGTGCATGATGATGAGGCCATTCCTTCCCAGTTCCCTGCAACTTCACATACAGTAACTATCTTCATACAAGAATTTGAAACAACGGAAAAGTGAAATATCATTCACTGTATCTATTCCACATATTGTGGAAGCACATTGACCCTGATTTTATCGTGATTGTTTTTCCAGCGACGACGTTTTGAAACAGAATATTCAACCCCAAAAATCCTTTGCAACTGCTGATAGAACTGCCAAAAAACAACAACACTCAAATTATGAATGAATGTACATAAACAAAATGATGTTTTCACACACATTTAGAAAACCATGGCCGGCTATAAGGTAAACCTTCCCATTGTGGTCAAAATTTGAGTAGGCCCCATTGTGGTCAAAATTTTAATAGTGGTGTACATTTGAGAACTCAAATGTACACCACTATTAAAATTTTGACCACAATGGGGCCTACTCAAATTCTGACCACAATGGGACCTCCTACCTTAACCCCTGAACGTCTCAATCCTTTTCTGAAGTTTTGCACATTTTTGCTTATATCTTTGTACAGAAATATCATTTACCAGAATTTCATGAATTTGGTCAGCAAGGGAGGTTACCTTTCCTGAATTCAAGTATTAAGGTAAATGACCCCATTGCAGTCAAATGACCCATGATGGACAACTAATGACCCCATTGTGGTTTTTTAGACCACAATCAATGTCTTACATGATAGTTATGGAGTAATTAGTGACCTCAATAGGTACTTCCAACTTTTCAGTGTAAAATTCTTTGTAAAAACTGACTTTTTAGGTCTTCCATGCTTAAAAATGTTGTGACTACATTGGTAGGAAGATGACCATATTGGATTCAGATTTTGTTGGTCATGAAGTAGCCTACAGACTCCTATGGGCTGATCACTTCAAAAATTCAGAACTAATTCATACTTAGTTCAAAAAATATAATTTCAAATGCCCTCACTGTCTCTCACACTTATCTTTGTGTGGGAAAAAATTTGAAAAATTTCAGCAATGACATGTAGGCACACTCCTAATTCTGACCGCAATGGGGTCTTTTACCTTACATTGAATGAAAGAGAAGTTAGTTGCACAGAACAGTGCCTTGAAGCCCTCTGTTCATCGTCCAAAATATGGACGTCGATGCGCTTCAGGGATAAAATAGCTTTGTGAGTTCCAACATAATAAGATTGATTGCAAGTTGTGCTGCCATTGCACAGTTGAAAATTGAAAAGAAAGCAATCACTAAGTTATGCATTGTTTGAGGACATGATAACTTATATCATAAATGAATGATGGTGTCACTTGCCGAAATCATGCCGATTTCCGTTATTAAATATCGTAGCACATGAATTATGAAACTGAACCTGTCAAGAAAAAAAAACCCATTGTACTCTAAAGCCTAACACCTACTTAAAACCTAAAACTGCTGTTGTGCGATTGCAGTAATCTTACCAACAAGCAAGCGTCCAAACAAGTACCCAAAATCTTCAAAAGCATTGTAGCAACCCACAAAACGGCCACTTGGGTCCCTTCAAAAGTACATCACGTTTTGCTTCAAAATTTAAAAATAAAATAAAAATAGAAAGTATGTCGCATTGTTTTCAGACAACACTTTGGGTAGTTTGGTTCCTGTTCTCATGTCCTGCTCATTGACCCAAAGGCTGTCTGTTTGGTTGGAGAATGATCAATGTCCTGTACTTGCACTCACTCACCCTCTGATTGGTTAATTAGTAAAGTTTTTTTTTTCCCCCTCTTAGGCCTTGACTGAAATGTCATGCTCGCCAAGGATTGGCAGCTGATGTTTGTAAGGAAGAAGCACCAGTTGTTGACCACGCCTAGTACCCAACTTGTAGGGTGCGCTATTTCCAACCTTAGGTTGGAAATTAGGCTTGAGTGTTGTTTTTCTGTCCTTTTCAAGGTTGGGACTAATATAGTTATGACACATGGCCCGAAGTAGTGAGCATCCTTCACGGTTGGAATTGGAAGACTCTAGACTTTGTCTTCTAGTGAAATGCACTTTTTTGGTTCCCAAAACTCACTGTAATTTCAATTTTGGGAATTAAATTCTGAAAATTTTGCAATTTCCATATTTCCTATCTTCCTACATGGGAAAAATTTCCACCACCTCATCCTGCGCACAATCTGCTCCAAAACTCCTTAAATGATCGACTACTGGTGCTTCTACCTTAATGGTTGCTAGTCCCACATGGTACCCGTTTCGATATAAGCAACTCCGCACTAATTAACTATGTTAACCCCTAAAGGCCCAAGGCCATTTTTCTGCCAAAAAACACCCAAAACTGACATTTTTTTTAGCAAAGAGTGAAAAAAAATTAAGAATATTTTTTTTGCACATCTAACCATAGGATCTTACACCTAACTAGTATGAGAAGGTGTGGAAAAAATTTCAGAATTTTTGACCACACAAATTGCAAGATATCTACGTTTAAAGGAAAAAAAACAAATTTTTCAGCACATTATGGGACTGTTTTTTTTGACTTTGAACATTTTTAACTTAAAATTTGTACACTACAGAGTTTTGAGCTTTAAATGTTTACATTGGAGAATTGAGCTGAAAATCTACCCAAAAAAGAAAAACTCAAAAAAATTTAATTTTCATTATTAAAAAAATTGTTAAGTAGAAGTAGGTACAAGATAAAAGGAAAATCTAAAATATTCATATATTTTAGATGGAATTAAAATGCACTAATCCCAATGGTCAGATTGTTCTAGCAAGTAAACTTAACCATGCCAAAAAAAAAAAATTGAAAAATTTGAAAAATTGCATTCAGAAATGAATCCTACAAGTTATTTTTTCAAAAAGATGCTCTAACTGCCTGAAAAACAAGAATTTCCATAACTTTCTCATAACAAATCCAAATGAAATGAATCAAGCTTTATAGATAGACAAAAATATAATACTAAAAAAAAAAAAAAAAAGTGCAAATTTTTTTTGTTGCCCGCCATCCCCTGTTTTGAGCTTATTTGGTCATAACTTTTGTTCCCGGGCATCGATTGTGAAAAAAGTTATATTCCCATGAAGCTGATCAGTTGTTCTACCTCCCAAAAAAGTTTCAAAAAATTAGAAGAAAATTTCAGCCCATAGGTACCTGCCCGAAAACACATTTGTCCCCCGAAGGGATAACGGACTTTTAGAGGTTAATACTCAGGGTCTTCCAGGTTGGAGTGGACAACTACATTGACAATAGAAGAGATGAGTGAAACTGCTGTGCACATGATGCTTTGTGTGCGAAGATATTTGGTGAGAATGTTGTGTGTGTTCAGTTTTGCGGCTTTTGCCATTTGAAATTGTTACACTTCATAATGAGATATTTTGTGATAAAAGAGACGCATGTGGTTTGAAGTCTAACTTAGTCGGTGAGTGACAATGTTTCAAGCACATTCAATTTTCATCTGCTTTGAAAAGAATTCTGTACTTCTAATCATGGGACACATGCCATCTTCATAAAAATTGCCACGACAGTTTTTCTTTTTTTTTTTTTTTTTAAAACACATGGACAATTCCCATTGACAGGACAGTGGTTTCATTTACTTTGGGCAGTGCAGAGAAATTGAACTTCAGTCACTGCAGTGACAAAGCTGTTTATGCTCATGGACATAAATTAGATGAAATTTTGCCAAAATATGGATGAAAATAATAATGTTTCTGAAGGGGTCACATTCATCCAAACATAGTGATTCTACAGATTTTGGAATTGCTTACGAAAGGAATATATTTATGTAGAATATTTATATATTACCACTACATACCGCTTTTCAACAGACTTTCACTGGATTGAAAGAAAACCAGAACCTAAGAGGTGGAGTATTACATTATCAAAATTTAGCATTCTTAATACATGCATCAATTGAAATAAGAGCACAACCATTGGTGTAAACCACAATGTTGGTGGAAAATAATTCTAAAAACAAGATATCCAAAAATATTTTTTTAGTGGAATTCTTTTTTTTTTAAGCAACTATTGAACTTCATATTTCCTTATAGCTTGTGATTGTTGAGCATGGATGTGAGGATTCTATGCTATTTTGACTGGGAGTCATGAAGCCATGACTTGGAATTATGGAGGCTACCAAAGCTGCTGGGCCCCCATAAAGTCCCTCTGATTTTTGAAACAGAAGTACAGAAATGGTACGCAGACACAATTATGCAAAGGTGGAAAAAAAAAGACCTGAATACATCATGCAAAAGATTGCAAGTGGGCGACTATGCTTAACTTAAATCAAGCGTCACTAATCAAATCAAATCCTAATGTAACTCCTAGTAGTAATTACCAACCCCTGTTCCTCATTATTACAACAAGGGACAGCATCTAACACATAGCTACATGATGGAAAATCAGATTTCAAAATTTACAACCTGAGTACACAAATAAAAAAACAAACAAAAACCTTAAGAACATCTTAAACATCATTTTTGACTGATTACATAAATTAGTGTGAAATGTTTATAAAAAAAAATGGTTTGAGGGCATGTCGGACGAAGCACCGACGAAGGAGCTCACAATGTAAGACTACAGGGCTTACCTAGTCAGTTACGCGTAACTTACCAGTAGAGCGTGTCTCCCTGCGCCTTGACTTCTCGTCTCCCCCGTCTGCTTTCATCTTCAGTTCGTCGTCGTCCTCCGCGCTTGGGTTGCTTGCCGGGACGCGGCTTTTGTGAATCGCCTAATAATACCTTTCCCCTGCAACCGCGGCAGGCAAGCTCCGCGGCCTTGACTGCGAGCTTTATTACTCCCTCTCTCGCACTTAACTCTCCCACTCAGCCGGGCTCATCTCTTACACAAGAGCTTGTCGAATTCCATCTTCTTGCTTGCAATCTTATCACTTGCGATCACAATCAGATCGCAAACACACCCCTTTACTTTGCGATCCATTCATCGGGAAGTTGGCGCCATAGCCACGCAATTTGGGATTTAATCTCAGAATACACACATCCCAGTTCGCCAATTTCGTCACATCACGGTCAAATTTGGAGTTGGGTTCCTGATTTCGGAACAGGTTGAGACCGATTGGATTCCATTGGGGACGATTTCGGGTGCCCATTCTGGTTTGGGTGTGGGTCAATTGAGAGAGCGCGTACGTTGTTGGGGAGATTTCAGGTGCGCGTGAAGATTTCAGGGGCTTGCATTGGTTGCGCATCGTGCATATTTGCATGAAGTGGTAGACGGAGATTTGAAACGGCAAAATCCATTTTGCTGCAGTGGGTGCGAAGGTTGAAGGTCGTCAGCATGGCGGTCCTTGTAGCGTCCATGGAGTCGCTCTTCACGCCGCTTCTCGGCAGCAGCGCCGGAGAGCACTTCCGGTACCCGTACAACAATGTCGCGGCACATGCGCACCATCACGTCGTCACGGTACCTACCGTCACTTACTGCTCTTCTCCGCGTAGAACCTTGTGGTTCCATCACCGATTTTCGCTTTGCAATTCCCGAAGACGTACTTCTTCGCAGAATTCAGAGACTGGAATGGCGTTGAAAATGTGTCCCACGAGGGCTTGCGATCTGTGCTTGGGTTGCCTTTCGTGGCTTGCGTCGTCGCCCCTGTCTGTGCAAATGCGGACTCAATTCGGGGTGTAAACTTCTGGTTGTTCCGTTTCGAGAGCTTCCCTGTGCGGATCGCGGCCGAGACTTCGTTGTTTTCTTTGCTTGTTGTAATCTGTGAAGTGGTCTCGGTTACTGCAATGCAGCCCAACCATGTCGTCACAGTACCGCCACTTGCTTCTTCTCCGCGTGAAATTGGCTCTAGAATAGCCTATATGCGCTTTGTCAATTGTAATCTCCGCGTACAATTTGCTCTTGCGTCGTCGAGTTGCGCTTTGTCAATTGCCATTCCCGAATGTCCACTTCTTTATGGATTCGGGGTTTGGAATGGTGTTGGAAATGTGTGCTTGCGATCTGTGCTTGGGTTACCTTTCGTTGCTTGAGTCGTCGTCGCGAGCACCGGCGCCCCTGTCTGTGCAAATGCGGCCTCAATTCGGGGTGTAAACTTCGAGTAGTTGTGTTGTTGCGAGAGCTTCCCTATGCGGATCGCGGCCGAGACTATTTCTTTTTCTGTTGCAGTTTGAAACTGTGGTCTCGGTTACTGCAATGCGGTGGGCTTGCTCTTTTGTGTGTGTGTGTGTGTGTTTGTTTGTGGCGAATTGCTTGTGGAATGCATGTGTGAAATGAGGAGCACCTGGTGCGAGTTTCGTGCACGGAAGATGCTTGGAACATCTTTGGTTTAGTAACGGTTTGTGTTGATTGCGTGTTGCAGGGACATACCAGCTGCTTGGACTCCGACTTTGAGGACGATGACGATGATCTCACGGCAGACTTGGTGCAGAATTGGAAGTTATCGATTGGAGCGAAACGCCATGGGTAAGAATATTACGTTTTTTAAAATTTCTGATTGTTCTTGTTTCTGAATATGCTTGTGATGACCTCTTAATTGCTTTGGAGCTTCCCTCTGAATTCTTTTCTCCTTGCATTTGCAGATGTGTGCATTACAGAAGGCGATGCAAGATCCGTGCTCCGTGCTGCAACGAGGTCTTCGACTGCCGACATTGCCACAATGACGCCAAGGTGATTGTTTTTTCTCTCTGAAGTGTTTTATGTTTGTGTAGCGATTTTGGTGGCGTTATACCGACTGGTGTTGTACTCTTAGAAGACGAAGGCTTCACGGGTTTATGAGGACCGTTTTGAGTTATCATGCTGCGGAAAGTGTAGCACCAGGCTTAGTCGACAACATTCGGTGTATTTGTCCAAAAAAATACATTTTAGGATTGATGAAAATCTCCGTTTATACCACTCAAAAACTGCTAGAAAAACAGGCGACTGAAAATGGTTTTTGGTCCTTATCCTGTTATTCCTTTTGGTCTTGCAGAACATAAATGAGAAGGACGATAAAAAATGTCACGAGATTGACCGTCACAGTGTGGAAAAGGTGAGAGTTCACATTCATCTTGCATTAGTTGGGAATACTTCTACCCCTTGAAATGTTCATTGCCGGTACATTCTCTCATTCGAATACACACCAGTTTGGTGTTTTCTAAGCAGCAGTCCTCCCCAGATTGCAGGTCGTTGCCTTATGATAAGCGTACTAGTCTTTTCATTAGAAAGCTCTGTTGGCATTGTGACTGTCAACGCGTTCTGACGCTTGAGGCTTGTGTGAATATTATGATTTTCCAGGTCATCTGTTCCTTGTGCGACCATGAGCAAAATGTGCAACGAGTCTGTGAGAATTGCGGTGTCTGCATGGGCGAGTTCTTCTGTTCCAAGTGCAAATTTTTCGACGATGATGTAAGTTTTCGGCCTCCTTTAAACCCTGAAGGTCAAAGACGCCTAATGTTTTTTTTAGCATTTTTGCATGGGTCACATGCTTGTCCAAATTTATAACTTTTTTCACCAATGCATGAACTGTTCTTCGCTGATTCAATTTATATAAAATTTGATCCTATCTGAATTCTAGTTTCCACAATATCCTGTCCCTTCAAAATGGTCATTTTGAGAATTCGGTTCTGTTGGGGTTAACATCTCACTTTCCTGTGCAGACCTCTAAGCAGCAATATCACTGTGACAAATGCGGGATCTGCAGAACTGGAGGCCGTGACAACTTTTTCCATTGTGATCGTTGTGGCTGCTGCTACTCTGTTCAATTACGGAAGGGTCACACCTGCGTTGAAAAATCTATGCACCAAGACTGCCCAGTTTGCATGGAGGTAGGCTACACTACACTGATTTCTCCTGGTACCAAACAATTCGTGTCACCTGCAAGATTAGTGTTCCAGGTTGAAATATTACTGCATTGCAGTAATTTCCAATGATTTTCCTGACTTCAGTAGTGTAATAAATCAGTGTAGCTTCGTTCGGTTGTTGTTTCTCTTCATAGCTTTCGTGGCCTTCAGAAGCTGCTTGGCTTGTATGACGTCTGACTGTAATCACCTTCTACTGTGCAGTACTTGTTCGACTCCTTGAAGGACATCACCGTCCTACCATGTGGCCATACTTTGCACCTGGAATGCCTTCAAGATATGCACAAGCATTTCCAGTAAGTGGATGAACTATTTTCCCTCAAAAGAGTTCACATAAAAAAGTGTGCGTTTCTTGTATTTTTTTTTCAATTTTGTTCTAAGCAAAAAATGACCATCAACGTTTGGAAAGGGTGCTTGTTAGCCATGTTAGAAGCAGTCAGATTAATCTTGAAGGTCTGCCTTATTATCCCATTCCACCAATCGATGCACAATAAAGAATTTACTTGACTTTGTGGACTTGTATCGAGTTTGGTGTTGTTAGCTTTCACTTTCTTTTTGGCCATGCTTCCTGAACCTTGCCATTTTTGTTCTTGCAGATACAACTGCCCACTTTGCAGCAAGTCTGCTTGCGATATGTCTGAAGTGTGGACCGAGATTGACCGAGAGGTCGCCGCAACTCAGATGCCTCCAGACCAGAATAGAATGGTGAGTCCTTTCAAGTGTGTTCATCCTGCAATGTTCAACTTCAAATACAAAGCCCACTTTGAAAGCTAATAGTCAATTATCAATAACTTTGATATCCTAGTTTTACAATTCCTTGTAGGCTTTGGTTTCTTCTTTCTGATTAGTTTGATATGGAAGTGGCAATTATTGATCATTGGGTACTTCCAGGTTGAAGTGAGCATTTGGTCAATATAAACTAAAAATCATCATACTGTTTTGGGCTAGCAAATTCGGTCGTTTTCTGAGATGTTAACCCCTTCACTGGGTGGATAAAGAATGATTTGAAAAGTACACATACTCCAATGAATATTCAATTGATATTCATTGAGGAAGCCTCAAGAGAAACCGTGTAATATATTAATGGACAGAAGAAAGACTGCTCTACAAGAATTAATGGTACTCACATTTTGGAGTCGTCAAAGTCATAATTTTCAAACAGTTTTTCTCTTTCAAGCACGTAGAGATTAATTCCATTGATTCTCTGTACAGGTCTGGATCTTTTGTAACGATTGCTCCGCAACAAGTGAAGTCCAATACCATATTGTAGGACAGAAGTGCGGCAGCTGCCCATCATACAACACACGTCTTACCGAAACTCCGGCAACACTTTCTTAGACTATTAAGAACTGGATTCAGCTCCCATGTTCTCTACGAGGATTCAATTTTGAAGCCTTCGTAGTGCACCATGGCCAGCCTGCAACCCTTCTCCTGGCCCCTCATGCAAACCAAATTGGAGAAGTGGTGAGACACATACAATTTTGTTGCTTGACAATCAAGCAACCCTGATTTCAGCGCATTCCCACGACTAGGGGTATTGGAATTGGATTAGATGATATTTGAAAGAGGGAGTGTTTTGAAGTGAGTTTTTTTTTTGGTTCGAGGCCTTTCCATTAGTTTGGGAATTTAATTTTAGACTACACGATTCAATGGGTAGAGAGATTTGTTTGGGGTCAAGTAGTTCTTGACTACTTCCTGTGTTAAAGGGAAAGTGGGAATTTTATAGCACAATTCAGCATGCGTCAGAACTCGGAAGTGTGACTGTTCTTCTTCAATGTTTGAACATTTGAAGTGCTCCGTGCAATCACTTTGTGATTAGAAGAGCTGCAACAGCTCTCTGCAAATGTTTTGTGAGACTGCTGGGATGCTTGAGTGATGAGCATATCATTGTTCGATACACAGCCTTTCAAGATTGCCTTCAACATTAGGAGGGTTTCAAGCTTTCCTGAGACCAAAGCTTTCGAGAGCTGACTACTGTGGAAATAATCTCGGAACGTGCTTCACAAGTGGTGAACGGAACAATAATGAGAATTTCATCAAATACTCATTTGAATGCCCCAAACAACATAGATAGAGCATCTGTGGAACCCAAACCCAATTTTGCTGTCCAGACAGCTTTCAATTTTCCAGCAAGAAGGTGAAGATTCAAGGCATGAAGGCTTTGTTCGAAGGGTTCGGGTACTGGAAGGTAGGAAGAGTACAAATGGGATGTCTACTTGCCTCTTTGCTGGATGTTTACGAACACTGACATTTGACCCAGGCAGATGGCAATGGGGTAATGGCGCCCCCCTGATGACATACTGTACATCTACAGGTAGAACGTTACTCACAAAACAAACTCACCTCAAACGATCCATCGCCTCTAAATGGACTGACCACCTACTGGCTAACTTTGTGTCGGACTGGAGAGACCTTTGGCTCAAGACTCGATCGCAGAAGGAAGTGGCCTTCATGTGGTCTGTGTGGCATAACACGGTAGCCGTGAATTCATGGAGAGCGCGTATCAATCAAGGAATCAGCAACAAATGCATCTGTTGCACGACGGACATCTCCGAGACGCCCATACACAAATTTTACTACTGCCCATGTGCCCAGGAGATATGGGAATATGCCCGGTCTATCCTCATTCATCATTGTAGAGATCAGTTTAATTTTGTCCTACACACGAGGCTTAGTTACAAGCACTATATTTTCAAACACAAACTTCGTAGGAGATTCTGGTTATTTAAAAAAATTTGGTCATTAGTTAGAGGATCATCTCTATGGATTATATGGATTTCTAGGAATAGTAAGGTGTTCACTCAGAATGAATGGCCTCGTGAGCGTATTCACAAAGCCATGTGGACGGCATTACTTGAATTGAGACGTGCAGTCCATATCAAGGCCATTAATGCCTCCCGTCGACGCCCACAATACGCCGGGACGATCTGGGCGGATTTTGATAGGATTTGGCTCCGATCCTCGGTCCTTGCCACCAAGGACGAGGAGGCCTATAAGTGGACCAGAGAGGGGCCCCCTTAGTGTTTATTTGTGTAGGGTAGTGTGCCCTTTCGTTTGTGTGGGCGCTTTCGTTTCAATGCTCTTTTCCCTTCATTGTCCAACTGTGAGGCTTGGTTGTTTTGTTCCGGGTTTGTGTTTTTTTAATGCAGTGGGTTTTCCCATTTGTTAAAAAAAAAAAAAAAACCAATTTTGCTGTAGACCCACTTCCCAATTGGAGTCCTGAAATGTTGGACAATCCAAAAGGATGGACGCAATTGGGAATTTGGGTCCACAATGGGAATGCCCAGTGCCAACCTTACGTGAATGCCAGGCGAGAAACTTCCCTTGTGATACCACACAATTTCGGATGGTGAGTGGTTCAGTGTTACTGAAGTTGCCTTGAATCTTTCAGTGATTGTGAAGTTATCTCCTGTTTACCCCTAAATGTCCGAGGTACCAAATTTTGGTGTTGACAATACTTTGAAGTTAAAATAAAACCTAACCAAATTGCTCTTTTTAGTAGTTCATATTTTTGTAAAATTGTTTTCAAAGTCTATCAAAAATCCAATTTTAAAAAGGATTGATTTTGATTTTTTTATTCAAGATTTTGTGCAAGGGTACCCATTGCAATCTTGACTTTCCATAGTGTTACATGCTCTTGAAAATGAGCCTCAAATACACTAGATCTTGGAGGAAAAATCACATTAGAAATTGATTTAAAAAAATTGTAGAGTAGATTTTGAGAAGTCGTAAATCGATTGGGGTTATGCATGTTAGGCCCTTTAACCTCATATTTTTTTGGTTACTAATTTTTTAGATGTGATATGCAAAAAGATAACTGAAAGATTTTCATAGATTTAACACCCTCATGGTCAAACATTATAATCTTTTGATTCATAAATAATATTGTTATGTGTTCTTTTCTTATGTGATCTCTAACATGTCTAGTTTGAATTTGTACGGTTACATTTCAAAAGAAATTGGCACAACTTATTAAAATGTTGACTTTTTGTTCAAATTAGAACAAATTCCTAAAGGCTCAAAACAGACCTTGGGCATTTAGGTATTAACACAAAAGGATTCACGTTCGACCCACAAAGTCGCGTCTTGAGAATTTGATTGTATGATTACAACAGCGTTCACTATAAATGCAACTTTTGTCAATTCAAAGCCTCCTTCTCTTCTTTGGTCCATGGTCCATCAATGTAACTCTGGATCCGCCCAAGTCACTACTGCAACTCCATGTATGAAAACTACTCAGCATATTGAAATTTTGAGCAATACTTTTGACTGAACTAAAGAATTAGTTTCATTGCACAATCGTGAAAACGTAACATTCTTGAGCAACTCCCTCAACGCCCTTGCCTGAATTGTTCATTAAAAACACGCTTGGATGCTTAATCCAAAGCTCGTGATTGACATTGCAAAGACACATTCACAATTGTTTTAGAAAGTTTTGGAGCTCCCTGTGCTCAGTCTCTAGGGGTGGAAGTATTTAAAATAGCTTACTCTTCCTGAGTTTGTCATGGATGATTCTATTGAAGAGTTACCAATATCACCTCAAATGGTCATTTTAATATTGTCTTCAACTTTATATGTGAAACAACATGGCTAGATAAAGTAATAGAGTTCGGAGTGAACGATTTTAATTCTTTTGAAAGATAATTCAAACTATAAGGTTTCTTCAAGTTCTCACTTTGAAAGTTTACAAAAAGCAACTCCAAAAATTGTAACTGTAAAAATTGAAAATTGAAAATTGAAAATTGATGATTTCAATTTGTCTACATGTAAACGATAACTGGTAACTCTAATTTTATTCTATCCTGTACATCAGCATGAATCAACGGTTTTAGATAGTTCTACGGTATATTCCAAGTCTATAGTGTGATTTTTAAAATTTGATTTCAGAGTTCTCTGCAGTGTAGTGCACATTCCCATTGCTATAGAATGTTACTGAACGAAGACATATCCTCAGACTGAGGAGCGCAAAGAGTATTATCCAACCTGCCATCCACTACCTGTTCTGTACATAGAGCTCAAACCATTCACCACCAACAAACAAAATGCACAGATTTTTGCATATGTTGTGCATGTGTCACACTTTGACTGATTCAAATATAAGACTAGGTCTACACTTCCTTAATATTTTCTCATACTTTTTGATACTTTCCAAGTGTCTATGAAGACTCCGTCACTTGTAGGTGACAACTGTAACTTTAGCAAAGTCCCGTGCGTTTCAAGGCAAACTTCGCCGACTATTACTGTTCACATTTACATGGTTGGAGTTATCTCTCTCTTCCATAGCCTTCATGCCCATTGCTTTTCCTTCATGCACCCTGCTCATCACATTGAGCCTCCACCTGTCCACTAAGTTACTGATGAAGCTTTGTTGGGTGTGGAATTGTCATGTAAGTATAGATTGTCATACACAACACATCGAGTAGCGAACATCAACAATAAATGTAAAAAGAAAAATTTAATCTAAAATGCTTCACAAGCACATTTTCAATTGGCTTGGCATTCTTTGTCAAGTGATTAGATTTAGAATCTTAAAACACTTCATGAATCTCTCATTCCACACATGAAAGAACCCAAGTTAGAGTGCAAGTAAAGTAAAGAAAGAGAATTTATAAATAAAAGCCATGATACAATACAAATGACTCTCTTTCAAAACACTCACAAGACTTGACTTGGCAAAGAATGCCAAGCCAGGTGAGTGTCTCCACTATCAACCAAACCCTAATTGCCTCAAAATGAAGTGCCAATTTAAGTTAGGTGCCAATAGCTCCAAATACTCTCAAACCAGCTAGAACTCACATCACTCACATTCTCACATCATCTGACATAATATTTCACTCCATCTACTAGAGAGCCAAGGCAATGACAGTGTATACTGTTGAATGCTATGTCATTTTCATACAGATGGAGCCTTTGAGCTTGTAAAGGAATAGGTCCTTTAATGCTTATATCGATGAAACAACCAAAATGTGGTCATTCCATTATGTTTTTTGAGTATCTTATCTTCTTGCTTGCTTGGTTGATCTTGCTCTTTAAATCTACCTTGCTCAAAATTTTTATATAGCCAAAAAACGCATGCTGGTCCTTTAGGGGTTAACACCCTCATGATCAAATATTATAATCTTCAATCCATCACTGACATTTTTTTTCCCCATGTAACCTCTATCATGTCTAGTTTGAATTTGTATGCTTATAATAAAAAAAAACTGATAAAACTTATTAGAATGTTGTGTTTTTGTTCAGTTTAGAGCAAATTCTAAGAAGCTTTTAAAAAAAATTGGCCATTTAGGGTTTTAACCCCTAAAGTCCCAAGGCCATTTTTCTGTGAAAACCCACTCAAAACTGCCATTTTGGCTACGTTCACCCAAGAACACAACAAAAAACATTTTTTTAGAATTTAACCATAGGATCTTGTACTTCACTTGGCAAAGATCATGTGGTAAGAATTTCATGAAGTTTGACTGTATAGATTGGAAGATATTAGCATTCAAAGTTGAAAAAGAAAGTTTTTTGAACACTGACCTGCAATTTCAAATGACTTTGACCGCCATTTGTGGAAATTTTTTGCACTATAGACTTTGAATTTAAAATTTTTTATGTTGAAGATGTAAGTTGAAAGTCTACAGAAAAAATTTCAAAAAACACACACTTGATTTTTATTCTTTAAAAAATTATTAAGTAGAAATAGGTCCAAGATTGAAAAAAAAACTAAATCATTAATAGCTCTTAGATGGGATTGAAATACAATAATCCCAAAGGTGAGATTGTTTTAGCAAGCAAATACAACATTCTCATAAAAAAATGTAAAAAATTGTGAAAATTGCATTCAGAAATGAATCCTACAAGTTATTTTTCAGAAAGATGCTTAGATTGCCCAAAAAACAAGATTGTCCATAACTTGCTCATTATTAGTCCAAAAAAATGAATCAAAGCTTCACAAGTAGACAAAATATAAAGTTTCAAAGAAAAAAAAATTAAAATTTATTTCGACTTTTTGCAAAAAAATTTGTGCTGCCCGCCGAGTTCAATTTGAGGCTTTTTGTGGTATAACTTTTGCTCCCGGGCACCAATTGAAATAAAAATTATATTCCCACAAAGCTAATCAGTTTTTCTATCCTCAATGAAAAGTTTCAAAAATTTTCACTAAAAATTGAGCCCGTAGGTACCTGCCCAAAATTTGATTTGTCCCTTGAGGGGACAATGGGACTTTAGGGGTTAATACTTATATTGACATGGTTGTATTTTTTCTCATTTTGGCTTCAATATATACTATTAGTATGTCTTTGAAGATCACTTACAAAAAACTTTCAAGTTCCATGAAGCACTAAGACAATCAAAGAATTACTAGCATCCATATATACAAAGTGAGCCACTTGTATATTTCAAATAGTCACATAATTTATTGAAATTGTGTGCTATACAGAAGAACTTCAACTGAATGGGTTGACCTAGCTCTTAACACTATACGCTAATCATCCAAATTTGTATAATATGAGATACTCAACTCCTGATACCATAAGCAGTGGCCCAAGCTTACTTGGTATAGGTTGGTCCTTTAATTTAACCCATAAACAACGCAGCGGATGTTTTGTGTACAATCAGGTACAATATTCTTACAACCGGCTGATTTGAAGCATTCAAAGATTTTTGCATAGCATAGAAAAAGATTTAGAATTTTCATCTTGCATAATTACTACACAATCCTCACGCAATTCCAATCAAGCATACAAAATTTTGGTTTCAAAAATGAAAAATTCCATTTTTGGTGAATTTCTAAAGTTAATTTTCATGATTTTACACAATATTTTATTGTAAACTATTGATGATGAATTTTTATAATCCGATTGCATAGATATGTAGGGAACATCCATATATACATCTGTCATATTAAAAAACACCCCATTAAGTCACAAGAATATGAGCTAGGAAGGGTTAAATGTGAAGTGTCATATGACCAAATTTGTGAAATAGATATCTTTATATTTTAACAAGATTTTGGCAAAGTGATTGTAACATCATGCTAAAATGTACAAAAGTAGTTATAGTGTGAGGATCAAATAGCAAAATCTTGTTAAAATATAAGGATATCTATTTCACAAATTTTGGTCTTATGAAGCTTCATATTTAACTCTTCCTAGCTCATATTTTTGTTACTTAATGGGGTGTTTTTTAATATGACAGATGTGATATGGATGTTCCCTACATATCTATGCAATCAGATTATAAAAATTCATCATCAATTGTTCTCAATAAAATATTTTGTAAAACCATGAAAATTAACTTTAGAAATTCACCAAAAATGGAATTTTTTCTTTTTTGAAACCAAAATTTTGTATGCTTGATTGGAATTGCGTGAGGATTGCGTGATATTATGCTCACCAAAATATACCAATTATATTGCACACTGTACAAAAATTTGCACATGGGTCAAATTGGCTGGTTGTAAGATTATAGTACTCGACTGTACAATGAATGATAGATACAGAATCCTTTTGTATAGGATAGAAATGCAACTATTCATCCTCGGAATTTTGTTGTGAACAAGGGAGGTTTTCTATAATAGTTTTTTCAATTAGTGCTTTTGCATCTTTTTAAGACAATAATTCTATGGTATCCAGAAGGATGATTTCCACGGTCACCAATCCGTCTTGTAGAGGTTAAATTGTACATAGTGACCTTATCTTAGTTGGTCCTTTACTTTGACCTTTAAAGGCTTAAGGGGCATTTTGAAAGTCAAACCTCTGTCTTCATTCGACACACCTAAATTAAAAAAAAAATTTAAAATTTAAAATTTAAAATTTCTAAAATTTAGGTTTGCACTGTGCAGGCCTTCAGCGGTAGCAAAAGCTCAATTTCCACATACTTACACATAGTTTGTGATTTTAGATGTTTTAAAGCTTAAATGAGGAAATGTAGCCCCAATAATCTACTTTTCATTCCATTTTTTTTTTAAATGATCAAAATTATATTTTTTTGACGATTTGAAGGTAGCATTGTGAAAGCTTAAGAGTATACCACTTTTGAATTTTTCTATGAAACTATTCTTAATATGGACTCAAAAAATACATCAATTATATCACACAAAATATTTGTCACTAAGTTTTTTGTTTTGATTCAAAATTTCACACTATTTCAAGTATTTTTGTAATTATTATGCTATTTTTAATAAAATACATTATAAAAAACATATATTATTCCTTGTAATGATTTCAAATATTAAGTACCACATAAGAATTCTTTTTTTTTTGAAATAATCATAATCATACTACTAAAATCATAACTCCCTCCGTAATATCACAAATGCTACCATTAATAATAGGGGCTCATGCTTGCTATGCTACGCATTCATTGTATCACATGTTAGTAAAATTTTGATATATTTGAATAGAATGCATGGTAATGATTTCAATAAGTCTTTGAAATAATTAATTTTAATATTTGTAAAAGAAATTTCAATCATGCATACATAAAAATAATATTTTCACACAATGTTATATTATAGAAATAGAGTAGTAGTTTGCAATCACCTCTGTGATATCACTTTTACAGCTTTTATGATTTCAAAATTCTATTGCTACTACCAAATGATTTGAGAAATTTATTCAATTGAAGCAATTTTGGATTTCACAACAAATGTTGTTCATGAAGTTTTTGAAATTTACAAGTTTTTCTTTTCAATTCACCAAGTTTTTGGGTTGCCATTGTTCGTAACAATTGAGTCAACTTTTGAATGCATTACAATAAATGTGTATCTTTTACAGTATTCACCATTGCATATATTTCATTCATCATTCAATAAATTTGTATTGTACATTTCAATATATGCTTACTTATAAACAAAATTATACAAAGATTTTAGAAATTTTTATTTGAAGATTTATTGAAGTTTTTGTTTTGCATTTTATCTAATACATAAAAATTCTAATGATGAATGCGTAGCATAGCAAGCACAAACCGCTAGTTTAATTTAAAAAGTTAATGAAGGTTAACCAAGTGCAGACATGAAATGTCCTTTGAAGGTTAAACCATTCATAGTTACCTAAACTTGAATAGAAAATGTTCCAATTCCTTGTAAATTGAAGTAGAGTGTATAATTTATAGTAGAGATTTGAAGACTCACTCAATAATGACTTAAAGTGTGTGTTAGTGACATTACCCCCTTTTGATAAAATTACTAAACAAGTGAAGGCAATGCCCTCAAAGTATGTGGTAGATAGAATATTAGTAGTTATAAAATTCTTGCTTTTAAGCAAGTAGAAACCATAGTAGCAAACAACAAGTGTCTTAGCTCTAGCTCATAATTGTTGAATACCAACTTTTGTACTATCTAAAATTAGTGAAAATTAGAAACCTTGAAAATCAACTATTATTTATTATACATTTTCTTCTTTAATTTTATGGCTTAAAGATTGTAGTTGATCATGAGGCTCCCAATTGTAACAAATTTTGCAAACTATTTTTGGTAATTACAAACAAATAGAATTTCTAGTGACGTTTAAGATCATTTCAATAAAATTTCTTCACAATTGACTAATGAATTGCATTTTCTACCTAAAAATTTACAATCTACATCTAAAAATTTGTCAAAATTTGGCAATACTAGTTGTAAAAAAATGGTGGTTAACCCCTCATTGCCTAAGGCCCATTTGAGTTCCAAAACATCATTGCCTTTGAAGCCTTATAGATTTAAATGTCACTAAGTTATAGAGATCTTGACCGTACAATCTTGTAGTGTATGTGTTGTAGATGGCGTGTATCAAATTTGGAGTCATTTGACCGCATAGATTGCAAGATTATAATGTTTCAGTGTTGAAAAAGGATGCTGAAATTTTCCTAAAAATAAATTTGGAGGTGAAATTCGATTTCTAAACCTACTCAAATGAAAAAACTTGAAACTATAAAGTGATTCAAAACTAGCATACAAACACATTGGTGAAAGAAACTATCGTTAAATTGACTCATTGTATATGCAAGATGGCTTGCAAATGTCAAAAAAATAGCAAGAAAAGTTGCAAAAAACCCATCTAAGCCTGAACCTCCTTCTACTAAAATGCTTCTCAGTCACTCATTACTTCTTGGATTGATATGAAATTTTAACCACAAGAACTAGACTAGTATGCAAAACTTTTAAATATTTTTATTGGAAATGGACATTGTATGAAGAAGATTCAAGCCGCCAAAGTTCACTGTAATCCAAAAATTTCGGGATTTTGAACTTCAAACTGCTCCCATTTATTCAAAACAACTTGGATTGACATGAAAATTTTACCACAATAAGAAGACCTTCAAGGGGAGTATAACCCGACAAATTTTATTAAAAACAAACATTGGATGAAGGAGATACAAGTCCCCAAAGTTTCAGCCTTCAAATGCAATTTGCTGAACTCAAATTGAACCCGTGAACTTCGATTGAATTTCAAGAAATCAATACATATTGGATTGATCTGAAAATTCTATCACATAAACTAGATGAAAGAGCGCAACTTTTCCAACAAATTTTATTGAATTTGGACATTGAATGCAAAAGTTGCAGCACTTTGAATTGGACTTGAAATTGTGTGAGGACACTTTTTGTCCCCTTAGGCGATGAGGGGTTAAAGGCCAAGTCACACAAGCCCAAATACTTCAAAAACAAAGAAGTGGTAAAAAAATAGAGGTGGATTACTTTTGTATTATCTCAGAATTATATGTATGTTAGATTAATTACACTTTCCATTCCGTTTCAAGTTGACTATTTTTAAGCTCCACACAACAACATTTAAAAATTGTGATTTTTTTAACCCTAAAGGCCCAAAGTCCCCTTGAGGGAGACTTGGGATTTTGGACAAGCTTGTGTGACCAGAAATTTTGGCTTGATTTTTTGAAACTTTTTAAGAAGATAAGAAATCACACTAGCTTTTAAAAAATATAATTTTTTTTTTAATTGGTGCTTGGTAGCAAAAGTTATGCCACACAGTTATGTCAAAAGAGCAACTCGTTGGGCAAAAAAAAAACTGTAAAAAATTGTATTTGGACTCAGAATGAGAAAGTTATAGAGAATCTTGTTTTGTGGGCAATGTAACATCTTCTTCAAAAAACAACTTATAAAATTCATTTTTGAATGCAATTTTCAAATTTTTTCAATTTTTTTTTTAAAAGGTTAAGTTTGTTTGCAAGAACAATCCCACTATTGGAATTATAGTGTTTTAATTCCAAATAAGAGCTATTAACGATTTAGTGTATTATTCAGTTTTGGACCTACTTCTACTTAACAATTTTTTTATGTGTGAAAATCTAGTTTTGACATTATGAAAATTTTCACTCCGACTTTCAACTCAAATGTCCAACATAAATTTTTTTAATCCAATGGTGTGTAATGCAAAAACAATCCACAAATGGCCGTCAAAGTCATTTGAAATTGCAAGCCATAGTTCAAAAAAACTTCTTTTTCCAACTTCAAATGCTAATATCTTCCAATCCATATGCTCAAGCTTCATAAAATTTTTATCACATAATTTAAGATAAGTGAAGTACAAGATCCCATAATTAGATTTTTTTTTAAATTTTTTTTTGGTTTCTTGAGTGATTGTAGCAGAAATGGCAATTTTCAGTGGTTTTGGACCCAGAAATTACCTTAGGCCCTTAGAGGTTAAATGGTAGAAAGATTAAAAATTGAAAAGAAAAGAATTAAAATGGAATCTATAAACATGTTTGTGAGAAGTAAAGAATCTATTTTTGTGAATTTCATGTTTTTAGCCCTCTAATACTGCAAGTTTGCAACAGTGGAAAGTTTGAATTGCAACTTGAAATATGAAAAAGAAATTATGTTTGTCACAAATCCTCTTTTCAAGACTCCCTATTGAATAGTAGTCACTTTCTGCAAATTTTCCATTTTGGACCTTTAAAATTTATTTATGCTAGAAAATTCAATTTTTTTTTTCTTTCTTGAAATTGATTATTTTATATTCTATCATAGTTTTGCATCAACAAAGCACAAAGTCTCTTGATTTGGAGCCAATGGAAAATCCTTGTGCTAAATGTGCCTTTTCCACTTGATTGCAGTCAATATCATATTTGAAGATTTTATTATCATAAAAGCCCTACCTGGCCTTATTACTACACATTTCATTACTTTTGCACTTTGGCCATATAAAATTGCACTTATTAATCGTGCGAGCAAATTTGTCTTATCATCAACAAAGGTAGGTATTTGGCATAATCTGCCCAGCGGCAAACACCACCCACCATTTTTTATTGGTTCACTATTGGTACTCCGTAGAGCTCCACGAGGGAGATTGTGGGAGAAAGGAAGGAAGCAAAGAAATGGAAAATTAGGGTTTTCAAGGAGAATGAAATTAGAAAATGAAACCCTAATGTAGTCGTTGTTACCCCTTTTAAAATTCTAATCCTTCTTCCCAAGGTTTGCCCTCCTATGGGCATGTGATAGATTTTTTTTTCATGCTATCTTATGGAGCTCCTTAGGAACTTTCTATATGTTTTAGCTATAATTGTTTATATGAAAGGTGCACTTGGCCAAGTGCAAAAATAGCTAATAGAAAATGACAAAGTATGGCGAATGACACATGTATAGAAATATGAGTTTTTTTGGCAATGTTTGACAATTCCATTCAAACAAGGGTCAAAGATTTGTCACTAATTCTATATTACTGTAATAAATTATATAATCAAAAATGGATAACCAAAGTTTAAAATAACATAAACAGATGTCCTCACCTATTGATGACTTCCACAAGAATAATTTGGTTGGCCTCCAAAAAATTACGTGCACCCAATTGCCCGATCATCTTTAACCCCTATATACCTAAAAAACCATTTTATGGTTGTTGCCCAATTTCAGAGGATGCATAGCTTTCAAAAAAATACTTTTTTGAAATTTGTATTTTTTACATGTAGTTAGTCAAGTTGACTTTTTATAACTGAAAGAAAGCTTTGACTTGGACTAAAGTTTAATTTGGATGATTTTTCAAAGTCAAATACTTTAAAAAATGTTCACTACTAGTTGTCTTGGGAAGAAAACCTAGCCAATCAAAGGCTACCCTAAAAAAGAATTCTAAGAGTTTTGTAAGCCTCCAATTTTTCACTTGGGACTTAGAGTTCTTTTTAATTTTACATCTTATTGTCAATTATTATAGGTCAAAATCCTAAAAAGAGTATTAAACCACAACATATGAAGTACAGACCAAGGTAGTATTTTGTTCATAAAAGCCTACTAAAGTATCTAAAATACTCCAAATTCTTGTTATTGATAAGTCAAATAATTTAAGTTAGTAAAAATTGAAATTGATACATTCCATTGTAGATACCTTTCCAATTTACAACCAGCATCCAAACCTACAGGTGTATGTGACAGTTTTTGGCTAAAATAGGAGTAAGTTTCTTTTAGTCTTAGGTATACTTGTAAGGAATACAAACCCTAGTATTAGTCATTTTGGAACCGAGATAAATGTGGAATTGTTTGTTCTATAGATGAAAAATCCAATCACCACAAAGAGAAGAACCTTTGAAGACTATAGGAGGTGTTCTGAGAATACAAATACACTAAGAACTTGATGGTGTAGTTTGTTTGCCAAGATTCCATTCCAGTCGAAACAATCTTGACCTACCTAACTTTGAAAAACTTTGAAAAATTTCATTCAGAAATGCATCCTAGAAGTTATTTTTTTCCAAAAGATGCTCTAACTGCCCAAAAAACAAAAATGTCCATAACTTTCTCATAACAAATCCAAATGAAATGAATAAAAGCCTTACAAATAGACAAAAATATAATCTATAAGAAAAATATCAAAAAAAAAATTAAAATTTTTGTCCGTTTTTTTGCTACTAGGGGCCCTAGGTTGCCCACCGTCCCTATTTTGAGCTTATTTGGTCATAACTTTTTTACCCGGGCACCGATTGTGAAAAAAATTATATTCCCACAAAGCTTATTAGTTTTTCTATCTTCAAAATAGTAATAGAAATGTAAATTAATGTTCAAAAAAAGAGACCAAAATTTTCTCTCTTTTTTATGATGTATTTAGTCCCTTCCATACTCCATTACCACAAGGAAATTCATTACCAAATTCCCATGTAGTAATTGATTACCATGAGATAATGGTCAAATTTTTACCTTCACAGATTATGCTAATATTCAGGTAAAGTTTAGGTAAACGCTTCATTGATTCCCATGAGGGATTGGACTCTACCTTCCCTGTGAATCCCTCCCACTAAAAAATGTAAAATTGAAGGCATTGTCCGTAGATTAATAGTTGATATCATCTTATCACATCATACGTTGATTGTTGACTTGTTGACTTCAAGCATTGCCGCTGCCTCCTCAACACGGATGCTCTGGAAACTAAATCTTATCAACGTCAATTTCGTTAGATTGGCAATATTTCATTAGTTTGGTACGGTTCAGGATGCGTAGCCTGAACCCAAGGTGTATTAATGTCCTAGTTTGTGGCTTGAAATTAGACCTTTGTGCAAACATCGCCAATTTAACGAAATCGCCAATTTAAAGAAATTGACGTTTATCTTAATTTGTAAAGCTTTGTGCAGTTCCGGGTCACAACTTTGACGCTTTTTCTGAAGTGCGTCTAGAGATATCTGTTAAGTAGCACAAACAGAGTATGAGAAGAATTATATGAGATTCAAAACTTTGCATGGAGCCTGCATATGGTGGAATCTCCGCACGAATGTCAGTGAGTACTTGGCAGACATCTCTCACGTTCCACGTACATGAACGATTCATTTGGGTGCTCAAACCAATCATCCAATGCAAGCTTTTTATTGCTTGATTACTTGAGAAACTCGGTGACAGCAACCACGTCCACTTTGCAGATGACCTTGACTTCTCTAAACCCTGCAGCGAAGCCCAGCTTGCGGTAGTCGCTTTCGGTGCGTTCTCCGGCCCCGGATTCGTTGAAGGCCATCATGTGGATGTCATTCTGCAGGGTCATGTGATCTGCTCCCTCAAAGTTGATGATTTCGGGCAACATGTCGTCCAGCGCTATCACTTTGCCGTCGGGGGGCAACGCCTCGTAACACTTCGTCAAGAGCTTCACACAATGCTCGTCATCCCAGTCGTGCAAAATGTACTGCAGAGAGGAGATCGACATCACATCAAACGAGAGTCATTTCTTTTGAATTGGCGATACTCCACACACCATTGTCACATTTACATTAGCTGGTTGCGCTTATTGTGCTTTATTTATATATATATATATATATATATATATATATATATATATATATATATATGTCCCCTCCTAGCTTTGTAAATCATTAATTTCCTTCCTTTCTCAAAGGTACACTGCACATGCCAATCTAATGAAACTGACGGTACGTTCCACTTGAGGAATATTGAGCAAAGTTCAATACAACTGAACGTCAATTTTATATATATTTTGCAGTATTCAATGCTACAGATCTCTTCAAAAAGGTCTAATTTCAGGCCACAAACTAGGACAGGTCGATGGATTTTGGGTTTGGACCACACGTACTGAACCACACCAAAGTAATGGAAATTTGCAAATTTAACGAAATTGACACTAGTGGGAAGTTCCCAATTACCCAAAATGAGATGCACAAGCAGTCTTTCCTTGTACACGACTACAGCAGGTCTAGATTTATAAGTTGCACAATTTGTGCACAATAGTCTGCAATTTTAGCTGAACTTTGCCAGCATAATGGAAACTCCCTTTTCACGCTCACGAAGTCAGCCACCCAGCTGAACGAATCAACACCTGGAACTACGTACGTACAAGCAAATATAGTTGCTTCTAGAATCTGTTTGCTCTAACAAAAATGAAGTGTTACAGAGACTATCAACGACAGTCAATTGAGTTTTGAATGGACGGAAATGGAAGGGAGCAACGCCTGAATCGTAAATTTACAGCAGTCCTAATATTGAGATCTTTGTGCAGACGAATGTTCCATTTCTGGTCCCTAGAATTTCACCAATTTACCGAGACTGACGATAGTTGTGTACAACTTCACGATGTCAATCAGTCATATCAAACTTATTATTATTGTTCATATCCCATCTCTTTCAGTCAAAAAGTCAAATTTCTCGTTCAAGTTATTTGCATTGACTTGAGTTTTCTGACAATGAATAAATTCGGTGTCTAGTCTACACACATGATTCAAACTATCTTCTACTTCCTCCTGATTCAAGAATAGGGGAGGTGAGTGTGAATTCAGACAGACCTTCATGAAGATGGCGTCACCGTTCTTGGGAACGGACTCGAACATATTCCCAGCCACATGCTCCACTCCTGCCAGGGCTCAATCAATCCACTTCAATTCCCTTGAATCTTGATCATGCATACAAATCTAGCTTTCACCAGCAATGTACAATACAAAGCAAACAGAAGTTCCACAACTTGCAGAATTAAGGCAGTTTTAACTTTTAAGAGTTTAGCATGAAGGAAATGCATGAAAACAGACTTTACCATGTCAGTTTGAGTTTATCATTTTCACCTCCAAGCTAAGTGATATAATATTATAACCCGTTTCATGAGAATGATGGGATACTCTTAAAACTCGCTTGTGTTGAGACAGTGCATGCACACCAAAATCAAAGACTGGTGTACACTGCAAAACTTCAGTGAAGATTTCAAAGAGCTCTACCTCGTAATTGCTGACGTAATTCCACAACTTGCAGTTGGGAGTTTTAAGACTTTACCATGAAGGAAATGAAAACGGACTCGACCTTCTCAGTTGAATCATTAGTTTCCACTTCTTACTTACTTAAGAGATATATTGTATCCCGTTTCGTTATCATGATGGTAAACTCTTAAACCTTCCTAGCCTTGAGATCGACAGTGCACACAAAAATCAAAGATTGGTGTGCAGCACTCCAAAACTTCAATCAAAATTAAGAATTCCAAAAGCTCTGACGACATCAATGCCGATGGAGCTCAAATCCATCCATCCATGCATCCCAGAGTTTCGGATCCCTACTTGGAATTGGCTTGCACGCGCTGATCACATGCGGCTGATCGAAGTTGACTGCTCGTATATGCGCGTATCTCTCCGTGACCAGCTTCATCACCGTCCCCAGCCCCCCTCCCACATCCACCAGCACCTTCACCCCTTCCAACCCTTTGTACTCATCCAGCACCGCCTTCAAATAGATTTTCGAGTTTGCAGCCATGGCCTTATTAAAGGACTCACCCAACTCCGCATTCTGCTTCAGAAACTCCCACAAACTCAGCCCTCCATGTGCCCTCGCGAACGCAGTCTCCTCCTCGTCCACCACCGCCTCATGCAAGTGCCGCCAAGTGTTGCCGAATTGGACTTGCTGTTGCATGAACAGCATGGGCACCAAGGAGCCGTGCTCCGGGTCGTCGACGAAGAATCGAGCGACGGGTTCCATGGCGTAGCGACGCTCGGTGACGACGCAGGCGGACGCGGGGGGGCGCGGGCCATCTGAAGAGTTCGTGGTGGTGACGGTTTCGCGAAGGATGCGCTTGCCGCTCACCATGCGGAGGAGACGGGAGAGGCGGGAGATGTTGATGGGTTTTCCTGGGAGTGAGAGAGCCGCGATCTCGGCTGCGGTGAGCGAAGCGTTGGGGCCGGCGCGTGAGAGAGCTTCGAAGACTTGGAGGCGGATGAGGGCGGCGACGACGTCGGGGACGCAAGCGCTGGTGACGAGTTGGTATGCTGCGAGGCGGACGCTGTCGAGACTGGTGGGAGGGACCGAGGACGCGACGTCCATACTACTGGCCTTGTTGTCCATGGTGTCCGTGGGGTTCTCCCAAATTTCGGCAAGCGAAGCCACTGCAAAAGACTCACAGCTCGATTCACAGCCCGTATAATATATTCACAGAGATCAAGTGCAACTGAATCGTATCAATCAGCTACGGTAAGTATAAGTATATACTGAGAGAGAGAGAGATTTAATTAACTTCTATTATCCGAGACATTGCAACAGATTCACAGCCCGGTTCGATTCACAGCCCGATTCACAGAGATCAAGTGCAACTGAATCGTATCGATCAGCTACCACGTACTGACCAGCTCAATGGAGGTGCACGTGATCCTCGGTTTCAACAGGATTTTGCCTCTCAAGGCGACAAGCTCAACAACCGAACACCTAAGGTAGGAGGCTCAGAAATGGAGACGGATAGCTCATTTTTCAGACAAAGAGAAACTGATGAGGAATCTAACCCAAGTGGTTTTGTATTTTTCCGAGCATTTTTGAATTACTGAATTTTCAAACGAGTTGGGTCATAGGTCTCTCTTTGTGAGCCTAGATCTTTCATAAACAGTTCACTTGCAATTCTAAATAAAAATGGGGAAAGCAAAGAGAATGATTGGCTCTTGCAATTAATAATGCATTTTTCCTTGATTCATTCAATGACTATACCGATCCATTTCACAGCCATTTATAGGGTCCATTCTTATTGCCCGCTTTGTTTTACAACCTCCTACTTTATGTAGTAATGTATGTTGCAAACTACCTCATTGAGGTATGATATATATTGACCTTTCAACACAAGAAGATGCAACAAAAATGGATCATAAAATATGATATTGTAGATGGTATTTTGGGAAGTTGTTGTTCTTTGGTCTAAATCTAAAATTTATCTATAAATGCAATATTTTTTTAGTTTGAGCCCTACTAATGAAATGAAGGTGGACTACTTTAGTGACTACTCTATTTTGAATTTTGAAAAAAATTCTTGAAACTAAATATTTTAATGCAATTGAATGTTGGGTGTATTTGGGTCGTTGTATAAATGACCTTCCATTTTTGTTCCACTTTGGCCATTTTCAGCCATTTTTTCGGGAGTACTATAAAAATAGAAAAACATTTTAAGAAAAAGATGAAAAAATTAAGAAATGTATACACCTACAAGAAGAAGTTACCCTATGAAGGAAAAGCAAAAAAAAATTCTCTAAACAGGAAAACTAGAAAAGTGCAGAATTGCAAGAAAATACGTACTTTAACATTTTAATTTGTTAAAAATAGAAAAAGTAATTTAAAAAAACACTGAAAAATGCCATTTGAGGAGACTTCATGGTAAAGAGATTTCACCAAAAAAGTGATCCTAAAACCATCTTCAATGTTTAGAATTGCATGCACAAGGGAGCCTTCTTTGCATGGACGTAGAAGATATAATAGAAAACATTTTTTAAAGTCCCTTGGTTGAAACATGAGTTCCTACTATGGCAATAGACCATAGGAATTTCAACTCCAAATCATTAAATTTGGGGACTCCTTACGTAGTAAAAATCCTAAAACTCAAAACGTGACAAATTAGTTTAAATGATTTTTAAATATAAAATAATTTTTGAAAATTTCTGAAAAATATGAGATATGATTAAACTCATAAAGAGAATCTCCACTAAGAATTTCCAGTTCATACGAGTCATGCTTCAAAAGTTATTGCAAAATGAAGCTTTGGTACTGCATTTGTGACAATGTTCCAGTACAGGTCTTTCATGCAATCACCCATTTCCAATGTTTAATCAATTATATTCACAGAATGACACGGAAATTTTGTTTGCACACCTGTTTGTACTATATTATTCTTCACTATAATTTACACGAATTGTGAAATTTTTTTATTTTTTGAGGTAATTCTTTATTTGATATGATTTTTCTTCACTTTTTCTTCAAAGAAATTTTAAAATTTTATTTTTCACAAAAACATCTTAAAAAATTGTGACTTAAAAAAGACTTGGTGATTTCATCTCTGGAAGATAAAACTAAACAAATTCATTCAATTGTTAAATGGAAGCATACAAGGTAAAGGAATTTAGCTTACAACTCCATGCATTAGAGGAAAAACGGTGTTCCTTTAGAAGAAAAATGGGGCCTCTAGAAGGCTATTCTATAGCCCTTTGAGGACCCCGTGGATTGGATTTTTTGGGGCTTTATAATTGTTTTTTCCCTATATCCGCCCATTTGCAGTTTCATTGTCAGATGCTCGGCAATAGTATAAAATCCGAAAACAAAGGACAAAAAAATTAGGGTTAAAGTACTCTAATGCACCTTAACCTTGATTTTTTAACACATTTTAACAATTTGGATTTAACACCAAATTGTTCCAAAATAAAAAAATGTACCTAAATTATCCAGTGACCATCATTAACCAATTTCTTTTATCCACCAATATGTGAAGGACTAACTTCATTGACATTTAGTGAATTACAAGATGAAAAGAAGAGGTCTTTCAGGAATTGAAGTTGTGGTAGGGTTTACAACCCATGTAGATATGTATCTTCAAATGAGTGAAGATACATATTCCATATGGGTTGTGAACCCCACCACAACCTCGATTCCACGAAGAACTCCTCTTTTCATCTTGTTACTCACAAGTTAAGTTCATTTTGGTTTCAAATAATCCAGATTAAGTGGCTATTGAAGTTAGTTGCTTTTGGCAATTAGCTTTAATAGCCACTTAATTTGGATTATTTGAAACTTAATTTTTTTCAATGAAGTCAAATTAAATCCAATTAAGCCAAATTTTGTGGCTTAATTGAATTCAATTTGACTTCACTGAAAAAAATAAGTTTAAATAATGTTTGTAATTTTAAAAATGTGGATACAATAGTTCATGTGTTTAAAAAAAAAAAAAAAAAACACTATGGATGCATTTCTTATTCGCAAAAATAATCATGGCTTGACTATTTTTGCAAAAGTCAGACCAACGGACTACTCACTGTGGCCAATTTTGCAAATGTCATACCAACCTTTTAATAGCCTAGTTTGGTCACTTTGAAGTAGCCCTCTAGAGGCTCAAATTTTTTTTTTAATAGAAATGTCTTGCATTTTAGGATTAAAGACATTTGATGCATAATTCTCAGATCTTGAGACTAATATATACATCATGGTGAAAGAAAGCAAGTAAATTGAAACTATTATAAGGTGGGCACCTTGTAAAATGTTATTTTTTGTTATTATGCAGAGTTACTATTATTAGACTACTCAAATTTTTCATACTTAATTTCTTGTTGGCAAGTGACAAGAGGTTCTAATGCACCAAAGAACGGGGCATTTGGATACCGTATACAAAAGTTATGAAGGGCCGAGGTTTTTAGGTACAAGTCCTAAAATTGTTTCTTCCACATATGTACAATGGAGTACCAATCAAAACGGCATTTTTGAATTTGTAGTGAAAGAAATTTCAGTGCTATCAACTTTGATAGCCTCCCAAGAGCTGAAAATTTGGTATATTACCATGAATTTTTGTCACAACATCATCTTTATATTCATAACACATGTACCAAATTTCAAGGCCAAAAGATTCATCCAAAAAAAGATATTCCAAAATCTACCAATATGCTTACTGTGGAAAAAAATTCAGTGCTGCCAACTTTGACAGCCTCTCAAGGATTAAATTTTTTTTTTGGCCATGAGTTTTTTCAAAGAGATCATCCTATGTTGATAACATGTGTTTCAAATATTAAAGTCTAAAAGATTTATACAAAAAAATATATTCAAAATTTACCAACATATGTAGTTGTGAAAAACAATTTCACTACTACCAACTTTGACACCCTCCTAAGGGCTGAAAATTGCTTATTTATCATGAATTTTTTTGGCAAGGTCATCTCTATATTGATAACATGTGTGTCAAATTTCAAGTTCAAAAGGTTCACACAAAAAAAAGATATATGAAATCTACCAAACTGTATAGTTGTGAGAATGATTTTTTCAGCCCTTGAGATAGTGTCATTTTATGGGTAAATTTTCACATGGATGTAAAAAATCATTCTCACAATTGCACGTGTTGGTAGGATTAGAATATCTTGTTTTGTGTAAATTTTTTGAATTTGAAATTTGATACACATGTTATCAATATAGAGATGACCTCACAAAAAAAATTTATGATAAATTTTTTTTTCTCAACCCTTGGGATGGTGTTAAAGTTAGTAGTAGTGAAATTTTTCTCACAACTACACATGTTGGTAGATTTCCCATATCGTTTTGTGTGTGAATCTTTTGACCTTGAAATTTGGCACACATATTATCAAAATAGAGATGATCTTGCCAAAAAATTCATGATAAATAAGCAATTTTTCAGCCGTGGGGAGGATGTCAAAGTTGACAATAGTAAAATTATTTCTCACAACTACACATGTTGGTAAATTTTGTATATATTTTTGTGTTTAAACCTTTTGAACTTGAAATTTGAAACACATGTTATCAGTATAGAGATGACTTCTTTAAAAAAATTCATGGCAAAAAAAAAAAATCAATCCTCAAGAGGTTGTCAAAGTTGGCAGCAGTGAAAAGAATTTCACAACTACACATGTTGGTAGATTTTGAATATCTTTTTTTGAATAATTTTTTGGCCTTAAAATTTGGTACACGTGTTATGAACATAAAGATGATATTGTGACAAAAATTTCATAGTAAAATACCAATTTTTCAACTCTCGGGAGGCTGTCAAAGTTGGCAGCATTGAAGTTTTTTCACTGAGAATTTGAAAACGCCATTTTGATTGGTACTCCACTATACATATTGATTTTAGAGATTATGTACCCGTAGTAATGATGGCAATATTGAAGTCCATGGTGCATTTTGGTCAATGCCCATATTAATGATTCATTACAAGAAATCTTGGCCTTATGGATGGCCATTTCAAGTTTTGGTGGATGTATAAATATAGTGAAATATATATGTATATATATAAACAAAAATAAATAAAAAATTTAATCAAAATTCTGACAGGGCACATCAGTTGACTATTCACTTTATAGATTCTTTGACAGCCAGTTTGGGCTAAAATATCTTATAAATGCAAATTTTCATGCAAAAAGGTAGCCCTCCTATAGCTTGAAATTTTCTCATGTAAAGTCAAAATGAAGTAAAATCAATCAATTTTTGTGAATTTGACTTTATCTATTTACAGGACTAATTTTGGTTGCAATCTGGGAAAGGTATAATTATTCCAGTGAAAAATATCTAATTTTTGAAATGTATATTTTAATGTAGAAATCTATTGATGTTTATCAAGCTCAAACATGTCCTATAAGGGCTAAAATAAAAAGAAAAGTGAGATTCACAAAACAAAGTTTAAAAAAATATCATGAGCCAAAGTCAGACATGAAGTTGGAATGCACTCCGTAGTAGGTGACTTCAAACCTAGCTTTGAATCCGCCAGTGGTGGAAGGGATGCGGGTAGAAACTAATGTTCGTTTTGAACTCAAGTTAGCCTCTTAAATCATATTTGGGTCCAATGTGATATCTATGCATTATGAGCTAATGTGGTATCAATCAATGTGGAAAATCTCTATTAGTTTCACAATACAAATATTTTGTTATAATTTTAAAATAAACAAGTGAATACATATTGATAAATATAATATAAAAAAATCAACTAATTTGAAATTTTTCCAAGAAACAAAAGTGGCTACAAAATATTATGATCGGCAGTGTTACAAAATTTAAAATACTTGTTTTTTTCTTACATCCAAAAATCCCTTGGTAATGACTTGCATTCAAATCATGACAATCATACTACCTTTAGCCCTTACAAAGTTGATTGATAATCTTTTTGTTTTATAATTTTCATATTTGAGCAAACAATTTTTTTATAAATGTTAGTAGAAAAATCAAATTATTGTGATCTTTAAAAGTATAAAATGTACTTTTGTATATATATAATTTGAGATTTTCATTGAAAATGAGGTTAGAATGGGAAACAATACTAACATTTTTGTGTTATTTGAATTTTAGCATATGGAAATGGTTTCGTATAATACCAACAGATTTCCAATTGGAAGAAATCATTGAATTTTTGAATCTTTTCAAAGTTTTTGAAATTTAATAGAAATACAACTTACTAGAATTCATTTTTAAATTTCAAATCAATATAAAAAATGGATACTTTTAAAAAATTACAGTCAAGTTCGAACAAGGCACGTCAATTATTGGAAAAAAGGACCTCCAAAAATTAGGGATTCAAAAGCATCCACACTGTGATACGGAACAATTGGCCACAGTCGGGATGTTATTTTCACTACACCGTGAGCTCGCCAATGGAACAAGGGAGCCTGGCCTCGCCAAATTTTTAACTTCGCACAAAAACCTTCCGTGGCCGCTCAAAGGTTTATCCCGACTTTCTTCCGAAGAGATTGTGGTTGGAAGGAGCATTTATTGACAAGAGAACAAAGCAAACGTAGAACCAAGGAGCGAGGAAGGATCCGAGAAGGAATGTCCTTCAAAAGCTGCGACTTATGAAGGATTCTTTTTGACATTCCAAGTCACGGTGGGGGCGGATTTACTTTGTATGGCAAATGGTCAAGTCCCTAGCCTGCCAAGTCTATTCCGTCCTCTTCATTAAATTTTTTTTTTTAACCGTAAATAATGAGGAGGACATTCTATGACCGATGAATGACATAGCATCAAACTGTACATGATAGAAATGTAATCATTCATCCTCGGAATTTGTTGTGAAAAGGGGAGATCTTCTACAGTAGCTTGACTTCCACTAAATACTTTTGAATTTTTTAATGTAGATGATGTCATACGGTAATGAAAAAGGATGATTTCCAAGGTCACCCCTCCGTCCTTTAAGGGTTCAACAAAACGGCCGTCCTATTCATTTTCAGTAACACGGGTGTAGATGCTGTAGGCCTAATTGAAGACACACTACTGCTGAACCCGGGTAACCTTTTTAAGTACAGGACGATAGGAGGTGACGGCAGGAGTGACGTGGTGATGACGAGAGTCGTGATCGTCCGTGCGTCATGGAGTGGCAGTCTCTCACTAGTGTGCCTTGTGCCCGTGCCGCAGTTTATATAATTAAATAAAAGTAAAAACCATTTTTCTAATTTTTCAATCTATGAAAACTTCAAAGCTTGTGCATCCCTCCTCGCAAAGGGCTTTCCGATAGTACCAAGAACATGACCAGGGGACGGCCTAATACCTAAAGGATCAAGGCCATTTTTCTGCCAAAAAACACTCAAAATTGTCATTTTTATAGCAAAGAGTAAAAAAATTTGAAATTCTTTTTTTTTCACATGTAACCGTAGGATCTTACACCTTACAAGTATGAAGATGTGTGGAAAAAATTTCAAAACTTTTGACCGAGATATGTGTGTTTAAAATGAAATAAACAAGTTCTTCAGCACATTGCGGGACTAGATTATTTGACAATGAACCTTCTTAAATTTAATTTTTTGCACTACAGCATTTTGAGCTTTAAATCTCTTTGGTAGACAATTGAGTTGAGATTCTAGAAAAAAAAAATTCAAAAAAATTTAATTTTTATTCTTTAAAAAATTGTTAAATAGAAGTAAGTACGAGATAGAAGAAAAACCTAAATTATTAATATCTCTAAGATGGAATTAAAATGCACAAATTCCAATGGTTAGATTGTTTTAGCAAAAAAACTGAACCATGTCAAACTTCTTTTGTTGAAAAATTGTATAAACTGCATTCAGAAATGAATCCTACAAGTTATTTTTTTAAGAAGATGCTCTAATTGCTCGAAAAACAAGATTGTCCATTAGATGAGATTTGGGGGTCTTAGAGGGCTCTGAGTTCCCCTGCTGTCTGCTACGTTCCTAGACTGCGGGAACGCAGCAGCAGCAGCTGGCTGACGTGGTCGAGTGACTACCACGTAATTTCTTGCAAAAAAAAAAAAAAAAAAAAAAATGATATTTTGGTAAGAATTTTTTTTTTTTTTTTTTTTTTGAAAAAAAAATTTCTGACACACCGTACCGGCGTTCACTGAATCTGGACAAATCAGGAAACAAGCCTGAAACGGCCCTTCAAGACCCCCAAATATCATCTAATGCCATAACTTTCTTAAGAAAATCTTGATTTTTTGAAACTTTTTTTGGGAGGTAGAAAAGCTGATTAGCTTTGCGGGAATATAATTTTTTTCATAATTGGTGCCCGGGAACAAATAAGCTCAAAACAGGGACGGAGGACAATGCGGACAGCAAAAATAATTTGCAAATTTTTTTTATTTTTCATTTTTCTAATAGATTATATTTTAGTCTATTTTAGAAATCTTTGATTCATTTCATTTGGATTTCTATGAAAAAGTTATGGACATTCTTGTTTTTTGGGCAATTAGAGCATCTTTTTGAAATAATAACTTATAGGATTCATTTTTTAATGCAATTTTTCAAATTTTTCAATTTTTTTAGCATGGTTTAGTTTACTTGCTAGATCAATCTCACCATTGGGATTAGTACATTTTAATTCCATCTAAAATATATGAATATTTCATATTTTCCTTCTATCTTGTACCTACTTTTATTTATTAATTTTTTTAAGAATAATAATTAAGTTTTTTTGGATCCCCCTCCCCCCCTCCCCTAGACTCTCAATTCAATTCTCCACTACAAAGGTTTAAAGCTCAAAACTTTGTAGGGCTAAAATTTTGAAATTAAAAATGTTCAAAGTCAAAAAATCTAGTTCCACAATGTGTTGAAAAACTTGTTTTTTCCACTTTAAATGCAAATATCTTGCAATTTGTGTGGTTAAGAATTTTGAAATTTTTTCTACACCTTTTCATACTGGTTAGGTGTAAGATCCTACAATTAGATGTGAAAAAAAAAACAATTTAACTCTTTGCTATACAAATGGCAGTTTTTTGTGTTTTTTGACAAAAAAAAGGCCTTGGTCCTTTAGGGGTTAAAGTATAGAGGTATAGATATGAACACATGTGATGTTCTCCCTTCAATTTATTGAAGAATCTTTGAAGGTGAAGCAAAAGAGTTGGCAAATTTTTCGTCAACAAAGAAACAAGACATCCGGTATGATACCGTACAATGTACTTGCCCAAGAATTTTTCATTTGAAATGCTTTATTATTTAATAAATTTTTAATGAATATTTTTTTAATTTAAAATTTACATATTGTTACATAAAAACAAAAGTGCTCTATATTGTAGACAAAAAGAAAAGGTTTTTTTTTTTCAATCTCCTTGAACCCCAAATCATTACCCTCTAAACATTAATGGCATAACCACCAAACAAATATTGTTTATAAAACATTGTTAGAAAAGTTGGAACAAAATTAAAACAAAAAGATCCAAATATTTTTAGAAAGTTCAGTTCTTATGTATTCAATCTACACAACCATATACCACTATGGGAGAAGATTGCAAATGGCACAAAAGAAAAAACAAATCTTGAACATTAAAATAATCAACACAATACTTTAAAAACAATGTGATGAATGCTTACGATAGTATGTGCTTGAAGTTTGGTGCTTGAAGTTGTGTAAGGAAGGCATCCCTTGGATATGCAAGCAACAGAATTGGAGGATGTTACATTAGGGGTAGTCACGGCTCCTTCATCCCAATCCATGAAGGTCAAGAAGAGGAGCGTGGCGCTTAATAGTTGGCTTGCCGCGACTTGCGCTGGCCCCTTTCCGTGAAGGTCAAAAAGAGGGATGTGGCTTACCGCGGCTTGTGCCGGCTCCTTTCCGTGAAGGTTGAGAAGGGTCGTTCTCTTCCTCTGGAGGATAAGAACGGATGTGAAGAAGTTTACGCAATGGTTTTTTCACCCTCGCTTTTAGGATTTCTCTTCCGCAGGTGAAGAAAGGAGCTGCATATGGCATTTTCTCCGAGAAAAATTTCACCTCTTGCTTTGTGATTGGTTTGCTGTGGTTGCCGTGGTGCTGTGCAAGTGAATCTTCTTGGAGATTTCATTTTCGCTGCAAAAGGGGTGTCACAACTCCTCTACAAAATAGGTCTCTCCATTGGCTCTCCATTGGCTCCCCATTTCATGTGCTTGAAGAAATTTCTCAAAAAAATCTCAACCTCAAAGGGGTTGTGACTACCCCTATTGTTGCAAACTATTTGGCGAGCTCATGAAAGTGGGTCTCTTCTCAATGTGGTAGATTCAAGATTGCTTCAAATTCTTCAATCTTTAAGGTTCACACCTCATCAAAAAGATGAGATCACAGATGCAAGAGGACCTCCTCCCTTACCTTTAAAGTCTAACATAGGTAGTGACAACAATGTGTTAGACAGCTCAATGGTTGTAGATGTAGATGTTTAAGTCCATACAACTATGGTTGTAGATTTCCTTCGCTTGGGCCTCTCATGTTGCCTTCCCAATCCAAAAGTCCAGCCATCCATAGGACAAGTGAATGGAATATTGCAATAAATAAGGGATATGGAGAATGCATCTATCATCACTAATATTTCAATCCCTTTTCTACCAGCCACCAAGCCTTGGAGACTCCACCATTCATTGGAACTCTCTCAAATTTCTCTTAGTTTGAGCTCTAGTGATCTCCCATCTCAATAGTTCATACTAAGTTGATTATAGATATTCTTTATTAAAACAAGCCACTGGCAATTTTCATAAAGTTGATGAAGAGTTTTAAAGTTTTTTGAGCATTGGCACTATTTGAGATTGTTTGTTCATTAGGACTTAGGTTACCATCTGTGTGATTTGAGACAGAAAATTGTAAATTCATCAAGTGTACGTATTTACAGGATATAATCTTGATAGTATTGTGGAAGAAGATTCTAATTACAATTGTCATATTCATTGTTGTAGGCCTAAAACTTAAAGTGCCAGTATAAAATATAGTTTGATTTCTAGAACTTGTAGGCTTGGACATCATTAGCAATTATGTGAAACCTCTTAATTTTTACTATTGAAACTGAGTTGAGGAGTACAAATTTTCTTGTGTAAAGATCTTCCAATATTTGATAACATTTTAAATTTGATTGGAAATATAAATAAAGGTGGTAAATAAATCTAGAGAGAGACTCTCAACTCATGACCTACTCAAAACTTTGATGCCATGAATTTGGCATGTTGATTTGTATTTGGGATTCAGAGTCAATCAACATTTTCTACCAATTAATTCATTAAAGTTAGCAAATGCAATTCAAAGGCAAAATTATGCTTGAAACTAGCAAGATTATTTTTTCCCCTTTCAATGAAGATATCAATAAATTATCCTACAAATTTGGGCATATATTTTTTTAAATATTTTTTGTTGACTTTAACTACCGAATATGCTAATAGAACATACAAATTATTATTACAGTGATAATAGTACGTACAACTATTGATTAGAAATTTCTATGATTGCTTTTATAGCGGTGACATAAAACCATTGTTTATAAAGGTGAACCATTTGAAAATCAATCCTACTAGGGTGAAGCATTTGAGACTCAAGAAACAACAAGATTAGAGAGGTTTTTGCAAAAAGAAAGATTAACAAACTCTTCTCCAACATAAATTCATAAACTATTTTTTGTCAATCCAAATGAAACTATAGACTTTTAATTGTTTGAAGTAGGTGAGACTTTGAAATCAACTAATCAAGTAGAATTTTGAAATTATGGTTAATTGTCGCTTATGTTGTAAAAGCAGATTAGTTGTCAATCCATTTCCATTTGGCGGTGATAGTTGAGTCAAATTGTCTTTGCAAAAGGATTTAGATGTAAAACACCATGAGTAGATTGGATTTGGAGAGTGACAATTTGTCTTATCCAAGTCTTTTGAAAACAAATAGTTGTCTTTTGGTTTGAGATATAGGCCCGACAATTGTTTACAAGAATATAGGGGATAAATGTCAAGCAATTGTATTTGGAAATTTTAGTCATTGCAATGCAAGTGGAGCTTCTATCTCTTCAACAAATTACCAATCGGAATGTGCAAAGTAGTGAGCAAAAAAGCAATTCTTGATGGATTGGAATTGGAAGAGTCTAGAGATTGACAATTGATCCTAAGTACTTTTTGGCTCCCAAAATTCAGTAGTTTTCTTCATCATAAATTGTTTATGATTTGTTGGAAAATCCCTTAAAAGATCGACAATGGGTGCCTCTACCTTAGAAGGTATGGGGACGTAGTTGTGGCTAAATCTTGGAATTGATGGCGTAGAGGCATGTGTGGATGTCAATCTGTCGAGTATGAAGCATAGTTAAGCTTTTGGCAGGTGTATATAAGGTAGACCTGCCTATGACAGGCAAACCTTCCATGACATGCTCCTAGGAAACCACCCATTAGAGTCTTATATCTTCCCATAACAGGCTTTTTTCTAATAAATGGGACTAGGACTACATTAGGTTGATTTATAGCCATAATCAATGCCTTGGGATATGGTCATGGAATTATTAGTAACTGTCATAAGACACTTACACCTTTCTAATGTAAACTTGTCATACAAAGTTATTTTTTTATTCCTTCATGTCATGGCCATGTTAGGAAATCTTGTAGCCATGGTAGAAAATGTGGTGACTACATTAGGTGGTAAGATGACCATCATGAAAACACTTTTTGCTGGTTGTGAGGTAGTCTACAGACTCTTTTAGGCTAATCTGGTAGCACACTTCAAAAATTCATAACAAATTCATACTTTATCAAAAAAATAAAATTTCAATTGCTCTCTTCATTTCTCACATTTGTCTTTGTATGGAAAAAAATCTGAATACTTTGGCAAATCGCAACAGATCAAATCACTCATTCTGCCTGTCATAGGCAGGTTTACCTTAAGTTCGTGATGACAATATTATGTACTCATTGCAGTGGTTTCCTTGTACGTAGTGTTCTTCCTGAAAAGCACAATGCATATAGTACATTGCATATATAATAGGGGTCATGAAGACAATGTTCATGTGCATTATGACTTTTTGAAAAGGACAAACCTTCTTTGTGTTTAACGGATTTGAAAGGGTTGCATGTAGGAAGACGATGTCCATGGTCAGTTGAAATCTGAAGTGGACACTGCGGAAGGTCACAACAAGGATGTCAAATATTTGTGCGTCGTGGACAGCATGCACTCAAGTCGTGGTTGCTTGATGACAATTTACTGTAAGAGCACGCTCTTGTTTGAAATTAGGAGCTGAAAGAGAGGGGTTGAAAGTGAGTATACAGTAATTGGCCTTCTCACAGTCTGGGATGTTAAGCTTCTTAATTTTGAGAAGGAGGCAAATGTGGAGTTGCTGAAAGGATTGCCATGTAGAGCTCGTAGAATCTTATTTGTAAGCTGGGAGGAGGATTTAGACCTCCGTAGCCAGCCCTTCTTGTCATAGATATTGTTGATGTAGTAGCATAATTTTTTTTTGGTAAACGCCTACTAATAGCCGTGAAGTTCTGATAATCTTGTGCAGGATTTGTGAATGATGGGAACAGTTTTAGTAGTAGTGAAAGTCTGCTAGAAGTTTTAGGAAGTCGCTGTGCCAGTCTCTGAGATTTATGGCATGCAGGCACTCCAAAATAATCAGCGTATGTCAGTGCCGGAAAGTGATGAAGTTGATGTTGGGATTTGTGAATGCGGAGGATCTGCAGCTCCACGGAAGCCATTGCTTGGGGTCAGTGAGAACAAAGAGCATGTAGAAGGATTGAAATCTATTATTTGAGTTTCCTTTATACCTTTGTACTTATTGTCATGCCCTGGTGAAGTGATTTTGGCTAAGTGATTGTTGTGAATTGCACTAGTACTATTGCAGGTTGTTGGAAGACACAGGTTATGTGATAGAGTTACAAGTTGATGTGGTCTCAGAGCTGAACCCCAGTGTTGAAGTAACAGCTGCCTATCCGAGGATGCATCAGAGTTTCATATTTCTTTGTGTCTTCAATCAGTTCAATGTGCAAGGCCTTAGAGGACAGCATGATGACGTGCTCACATCATGAGCCCGGCCATAATGTGGATGCCCGTATTTCCAAGAGGAGCGCAAAATCGTGGAATTGGGGCTTCATGTGAAGGAAACAAAATCAAATATTACCTGCTCTTTAAGAGATTGAAACATACTTCTGTGCTCGAGATTCTGGTTCATGAATTAGGAGTTACTCATGTCTGCTTCTAGAGATAA
Organism: Neckera pumila; assembly: GCA_963969595.1. Classification (NCBI taxonomy): domain Eukaryota; kingdom Viridiplantae; phylum Streptophyta; class Bryopsida; order Hypnales; family Neckeraceae; genus Neckera; species Neckera pumila. The sequence goes on from OZ018412.1 coordinate 11,988,267, forward strand.
TTGCTTTGACTTATGGTAGACAGGTGCAAGTGCGTTGTACTTTTCCTTTGCACTAAATAAGCGTGGAATTTTTCTGGATTTGCATTCGTTATTGTTCCTTGTCATCTCTTACTCTGTCTTCTCTGTGGCAGGTGGAAGTCCAAAGATGGCAGAAGGCATATCAGTCATGAATTTCACCTGCACCCTTAGCCACAAAGCCGCCTACAAGGAATGCACGCAGACATGACCATCAACCACGGAACCTGCGCCTACAGGAGTGAACATTGTCTGTAGGTATTCCAACACAGGGTGTCATTGTTTACAGCATCGATGAGTACGTGGTTGCATAGCTATTGAGATGAAGGGAGAATTAGTTCATAAAGAAATGATTGTCTTTCTTCTGTGCAGACGAAGCACATGACTAGAAACGCTTCAATTTTTTTGTCGTAAGTCACAAGGGAGGCGTTTTGCTGTACAGGACATTCTTTCCTATGTAAACAATATCTTCACGTATCTCAGCTTGCGTCCTCAGGTTTATTCAAAGTTGTTTCTGCATTTGCTGTGTGCAGGTGTAGGAGCAATTGCAAGAGCTGAATCTGATCAGATGTTGCGGTCTGCGCAGCGTTGGTAGAAGTAACCAATTTTACCCAGAAATACGGAAAATCTAGAAAGTCAAATATAGGAGTTGGTAATAGATGGTTCATTGAAGATGCCACAATCTTGTACGTAATCCCCAACGAGCAAGTATATAGACCAGTAAGGAAGCCAAAAGGTAGAGGTCACTATAGGGGAGGCAACCCCTTTCCGATCAACATCCATTTCCGATCACTTAAGGAATTACAAGCATGTAAGAGGACAGTTTCTTTGATGGAAAATTTTCTTGTATGTACCAATAGGGTTTGGACCCTTCCTAGAGTTTTCAGATATTTTGGTATCAAACAAAGTTGCTATGAATTAATGAGTTCCAGATTTTGTAATTCCTGAAGTGATCGGAAATGGGTTTCCTCCCCTAAGGTCTGCTACTATTGCTTTCTACATATACGACACACTACATGTCATCTTTCCGTCGCTGAGTTGACATGCTTCGTCAGCTTCCAATGTGTTGCGGGGGGTCGAATCAACAGAAATGTACAACAAAGTTTAGTGGAATTGTGACCGAGACAACGCGACCATATCAATAGGCGTGGACAATTGTTTCCAGTTGCAGATCTGTTGTTTTGGACACTAATTTCTTGAGTAGTGGATGTGGATGAAAGTTCGTAGATGAGGACTCCGGAGAGTAAAAGGCAGTCTCATTGAATGCTACTGAATGTTATGATGGTGGTAATTGAGTTTGAATAAATAACAGTGATTTTGAATTGGATTTAAACACTTTGGAATAGCTATGGCATTAGACTATTTGACTTGACCAAGGCCACATCTATTGGTTGCTTAGGCATTTAGAATATTTTGTCATGTCAAATGACATCATAATATCATGCCATATTAATTGGTGGGTGATTGCAAGTAACACTTGTCCTATTTTTTGTCCCCTTGCCCTTGGATGGGTGGTTTCTTGCTCATAACTTTTGCATTGTTTGGCCATTTGGCGTGAAGTTTAAAAGGGAGGTACATATGGTAGTTTCAGACATTCCATAATTTTTTATAATTTTTCAAATTTTATTATTATTTTTAAATTGCCTCCAATTGTGTGTCTACTTTAGCCATTTTGAAGGGGGTGGGGTGGGGGGTAGTCCTATTTTTGACCCAAAAATGCGAATTTGAAGTCACAAATTGAACATATTGGAGGTCTGCTAACATTACAAGGATTGACGATGAATTTTTATGAAAGTAGCAACATGTCAGTTGTTCAAATGGGGCCAAAAAGACCTTCCTTTGCGCAAAGGTTACAAAGAGGGAAAAAATTTCCTACATCAATTTTTTGGTGCAATTTGAGCGCAATCTTCTTTAGCAAAATGGACTTTTTTGTTTTTGTTTTTTGAATTATTAAAAATAAAAAGGTGCACATATCTCTTTTTTACTACTTTTTGCTCCCAATGGGTTCTGTAGTACTTCGCAGAAGTCTGTAGTATTGCATAGTACTGAATTGACGGTTGAGATTTGCAGACGCCTTGAATCAATGGTTGAAATCTGCAGGGGCGTTGCGGAAACATAGTACTACATAGTACTGCCAGTCCTATGGCCAAAAACTGCATTTTGAGCCAAAAACGGAAAGTGTTTCTTGCAATCACCTTGGTTGGTGGCTCATAGTGTAATAGGTGTGGAAATAATTTAAGTAGTTAGTAATGTTAGGCTCAACCACTTCAACTATTTTTGGCACAAGGTACTTGACTTGAATTGACTAGTTATATTGGGTGTCAATGCATAATCTAACCATCACATAGATGAACCATGCCATGGCTATAGATGGACGTCTATAAAATATGAATTTAATTGTCACCACTCCTAAACATGGGCAAGTGGTTTTGCTTGCAACCAAAATCATAGGAAGTGATTTTGGATGTTTGGAGTGTGGAGATTAGAGATGACTTTTTTACATGTCTCCTATGATTTGCAAGTTTTTGAACTATTATTTATTGTTCATTTTCTTGTATGTTGTTTCAAGCTCTCCTAATTCTTTTTTCTATTATGATTGCAATGACACACTGTTATAAGTTGAAGACAATTTGTCTACGATTAGCTTACCAATTTTTATGTTTTATTTGTCATGGGGACAAGTGAGGCTCACAACCTCTTTGGATTTATTCAACACTGCAACTCATTCTAAGACTATGACAACTTACCTTTTCTTGGGATTCTAAATCATATTGTTGGCAAGATTTAGTTTTGGGTAGGATCTTATGTTTAATCCTTAGCTTAGTGACATTTTAATCTTTTGGAACTTTACCATGTATTGATCTTGATTTGATCTATATTCTATAGTGGATTTTTGGAAATATTTCTTTGCAAAATTAACTAAATTTTTTTGGTGATTTGATGGTTCAACTTGATGGTTTTGTTGGCATGATGTGTAAAGAGCTTCTATATTGTCCAATATAATTTGTGATTTGGCAATCCTATAAAGTTTATAATTTTTGTTAATTAGAAGGAAAGGTTTTATACAAGGATGTCCTTCCCACCCACCCAAGTTTCCTAAAAATTGACATGTGATTTTGGCATCTTTGATGTAGCATTTTTTGGAATTTTTGATTAGTCACAAATAAAAAGAATACTAATTTTTTCTTATTGATATAAGAATTAGAAGACAAGAATCCCAAGAACAATGAATAAGTCAAACTTTAAAGGTATCAACTTATGAATTCATCCCAAAATGGAACTAAAGTATAGGCTTTCAACTAGAATTTTGAATTGAGCTTAGGAAGGAAATGAAGCTAGTGATACATTCCATATAATTGATTGAATAATGAAAACAAATTACTTTGAACTTTGTTTTGCACATGGTCATGAGTTCAAATCATTAGAGAAAATCTAGGAAGGTTATTTGACTTTTGATAGATGTGCAAATATAGTGAAATAAAAAAATAGTTTTTTAATCAAAAACCTAAAAGAGTAAAGGGGCACACAAGTTGACTTCACTATCTAATTTGGGTTAGTATTTTTTACAATTGCATATTTTCATGTACAACAATGGCCCTCCCAAGGCCTCAAATTTGCCAAATGTTGATAAGATACTTACCACCATAGTCCACCCAACAATGATAGGATCAAACTACCTTGTCCGTTTTGTAGGGACCTGAGAATTTTTTGAAGGAAAGATTATTTATAGGATCTATTTCCTAATGCTGTAGGCATTAAAAGTGTTAGGCATCAAATTTCAGACTAGAAAGACCATTCTTAGTTTGTACTAATTAACTTTTACAAATATGAAAATTGTTAGAATTTTAGATTGTTACTAGCAATTGGCACTAGCTTTGCTATGCATTAAATATATTACTTTCATCAATTTTTCATGTGATAGAATGTAAAGAAACAAAGTATGTATAATTTTTAAATGAAAATATTTACATCCTCATACAATATTCTTTAAAAAAATTTATATAGTGCAATATAAAGTAATTAAAGAAAATCTTTATATCATAATTTTTACAAACTAACCTTTGCAAAAATGAAAACATTGCAATAAGAAGAAATGAATCAAGTGAACAATGTAAGTAGAATATTCACATTTAAATATGTAGAGCAACGCTAGTGGTTGGTGCTTCCTTATTCTTTAATATCAAATTTTAAATTGGCATGGAATTTATCTATAATTTTTTTGTCTGAAACGTTTCTTTGAAGTTTTTTTGAAATAGCCATTTGATTTTCAAATATTTTACAAAAAGGCTACATAATATATAGTAGAAAGTATCCTATGACTATTACAAAAGCAATTGAATTTTTATAATATTATTCAAAATTGAATTGTGATATTATAGAGGTCATTGTGATTTTAGTAGTATAATGTCAACATTATAGCTAAAAATGAAGGTGCGGAATTGATTTTACAAAATTGAAGACTCATACTTAGGAGTGTTAATTAAGTTAGGGCTTGTCAAATAATGCAGTTTGTGCTCTACAAATTGCACGTTTGTTAGTAAATTGGACATAATATGATTCTTCAGTTGTTAAAGAAAGTTAGAAGGTCTATAAAGTGACCTGGCTCTTAAATTGTCAATTCTAAAATACATAAATACATAATACTCTTTGTGATTGTGAAAATTACAATTATCAATTCATGAACCAACAATAAAATGTTGAAGGATAAGCGCTTTAAATACTCTTTGTGATTTCACCATCAAAATTCATAACTAATTTTAAGAAGGTCTAAAAAGTATGAACCCATTGGGGTTCACTAGAAGAAAATGAAGGATTTTGCAACTACAAAGAATATTTGATTTTTTAGTTGCATGGTACATTTGCGACTGGTGAGAATGTATAGACCTGCAATTGCAGTGGACAAGTCACATGTGTAATTGTAGTCACAAAAGACGAAGAGGTTGTTTCTCATCCGACAGCCTACTTGGAACTTTGTCAATAAATTCTTTTGACATGCACTATAATAAGAAACCAGTGTTTTAGGTGACGAGCCTTGATTTTTCTTGATGGATTTTAATGGACATCCAATGCAACAAACCCATGTTTTTGGTCAACAGAAATGTCCAACATAACATCAATGTTGACATAAAAATATAAGTTTGTTGCATTGGACGTCCACTAAAATCCATTAAGAATCAAGGCTCGTCATCTAAAACGCGGGTTCCTCATAGTAGTACTTGCTTATGTGCTATTTGCTTAAGCGATTTGTTAGCGACTTGTTTGCAACTAGTCTGAGTTGCAAACAAATGTATAAATTGTTTGCAACTCATTTGTGACTTCATTGCGACTAGTCTGTGACTTATTTGCGACTTGTTTGTGACTTTTTTGCAACTAGTTTGTGATTTATGTGTAACTTATCTGTGACTTATTTGTGACTAGTTTGTGATTTATGTGCCACTTATATGTGACTTGTAGAATTTGTAGATTTTAAAATCTACAAATTGTAGAAATTTTAGAATTCTATTGACAAAATTCATCATATAAGAGTATAACTTACAAGTCTTATATGCCCAACCTAATGGTACTCTTGATGATTGGTATAAGACAATTGGAAAATGACTTTAGAAACAACTAGAAAATGACTATAGAACAACAAAGAAATGACTAAAAAACAACTAGAAAATGACTCGTTTGCAACTTCTATCATTTTACAATTGCAGTCATTTTTTAGTTGTTTCCTAGTTGTTTTTGTAGCTGCAAAGTGATACAATGGATTCTATACATTATAAGATAGTATGGTGTTTTAAGTGAGTTTTTAAGTAAAGTCCTAGACATAAGATTATAAGTAATGATCTTTTAGAAGATTTTCAGTAAAATTTTACTAGAAATACATGTAGTTTTAGTAAATTTTTATTGAAAATCTCCTGAAGGTAATTGATTATAATCTTATATCTAAGACTATACTTAAAAACTTACTTAAAATACCCCTTTCTCTTGTAGTGACAGAGAATAGACTTGTCCAAATTGACATCTATAATGAATATTGGATGGAGAACAAATCACATTCATTCTAAATTCAAATTTTGTTACAACTCTTGTAATCCTACATTTCATTCTATAATTGCTTTGCAACTACAACAATGTTTAATACTTCATTCTACGACTATTTTGCCACTACAATAATATACTCCCTTTGTTTCTCTAAAAGACCCATGTTTGAGAATTTGTGAGAGATTAAGGAATATTAACAAAAAATTGTAATTGGAAGCTATTGGATTTATGCTTAAACAATTTTAGTTTTTTCTAGAATTAAAGTTTTTTAAAAGGGAGAAGAAATTTGTACCAAAGTTTTGAAATTTAAGTGTTTTGTTATTGTCACAAATGGATAGAAAATGATTGATATGAATTGTGTCAATGCAATTGTAAGTAAACAACACGTTAGTCTACTTGCCCAAGTTGTCCTATCTATCAAAAAAACAAATCTTAATGTTGATACTATTGATGATTCTAGCTTAATGATAGGGACAATTTGCAAACAAAAGTAACTAAATCAAGTTTGCATTGCTAACATTAGCAATTGATGAGCACAAAATGCTCAAAAAATATCATCAAATATGCCAAGCAATTCACTTTATTTTAGAGATAAGCATAGTTTTTTCTTTACAAACATCAAGTCAATGGGTAAACATGGGATGTTTTTTTAAACAAAAAATAAGTCAAAACACGGGTTTTTTAGAGAAACAGAGGGAGTACTAATGATGTAAAATAATGGTGCAAAATAGTGAAGCAAGATTGGGTGCAAATAGAGAGCTAGGGCTACAATTGCAGGATAGTTGTATAGGACATTGAGTGGCATTTTAGTTAATTGTGGCAGACACAATTTTCTACTAGTGGTTAGATGCTGATTCTATTTATCTTCCAAAAATAATTATTGAAAAACATATAAAGTAGTCAAATTCTCCAAATTGTGAATCAACTCGTAAATAGTCACTTTATGGGTTGCCTATCTCCATCATATAAGACTACTGTAAACAATGTCCGTTTAGATGACTTCACCTAAGATTGTAGGATAGATCAAAAAAATATATTTTCATTTGATTTTTTTGAAGCTGCTTGAGCACATTTTTAGTAAATAGTTATTGTAAATTCCCTCATTATACTAGTCTTGACTTTTCTAAAGAAAAAGGTGCACAATCCACCAATCACCCTATAGTGTATCTTTGCCAAATCTTGTTATTTATTCTTCATCTGAATTTTAGCAGTAAAAATGATATTTTTTAAATTTGGAATGGTTCCAAGAAAAATCAGTTTTATTTCCCGTCACATGGAGGGTATCTTCTCTTGTTGTCTACTATAACTTTTGAAGCACAAGTCTAATGAACATGAAATCACTAGAAAAAAACTGTATTGTACTTGTCAAAAACTGTGTTGTACTCAACAAAAAGTATGGGGTGGATTTTGTTGAATTCTCCCTTTATAATGCTACATATGTGCATTCTAACACAAAATTCTGCTTTTTATTTGTCAAATTCTATGTTGAAACGGTGAAACCCAGAATTTTGCGTTATGAAGGGAGAATTCAATAGAATCCACCTTATACTTTTTGTTGAGTACAACGCAGTTTTTGTTCAACACAACACAGATTTGACAAGTAAAACGCAATTTTTAAAAAGTTAATTTCTTCTAGTGAATTTCTATCAAACGTGTCTAACTTGATGGTAATCAGATCCCTATATTTTTTAGAAATTAATAAAAATAATTGTATATTTAAAAATAATTGTTTATTAATTTGTTGCATGGTACAATTTAGGGTTTTTAACTACGTTAGGAGTCCCCAAATTTAATGATCTCAAGCTGAAGTTTTCATAGTCTATTTGCATAGTAGGAAAGAATATATCTATTGAAGAAAATCAAAAAATATATTATTTTAGATCCTCCTTACGAGTGCAAATAGTACTCCTATTGCGCACAATTTTTAGATGGTTTTGAGATCTTTCATTCTTTTGGTGAAATCTCATCACCATGAACTATTTCCAAATGGGCAATTTTTTGTTTGTTTTTTAAAATTGCTTTTCCTATTTTTTTTACAAATTAAAATGTGAAACTACAATGCAAGTATTAACTTTCATGAGATTTTGCACTTTTCTAGTTCTCCTACTTAGAGAAGTTCTCTATGCTTTTCCTTCCCAGGGTACCTTCTTCTTAAAGTGTATACATTAACATATTTTTCACATTTTTTAAAAATGATTTTTCTAATTATGAAGTACTCCCAAAAAAAAATGAGTACTATGCAAAACGCTATTAAAAACACATAGTCTTTCATGCAGTGACGCTGTGAGTCCAACTAATAAAATGAAGCAAGTATAGCAATTTTCCAATTGAAAATTTTGTAAATTTTATAAATTTCAATATTTTATAGCAATATAAACTATAAGCCCGTAACCATGGTTTGTTGATTTTCTAATTTTAAAGTGATATGATAGCTTTGATTTACATTATGACACTATACATCATAATATGAATCTATGGTAAAAGTTTCAAATTTTTTGAATGTGTTTTGTATTTGATATGAATTCTCTTCATTTAAAAAATATTTCAAATTTTCTCCAAAAAGTTGAAAAAATTAGGTCTAGTACTATACATCTGACTTCACCTTTGCAAAATTAAATATACTTCATTCAAATCTAGTTGTAAAATGGTAGAAAATTGAATGATGGATAGTGAAGCTAGAAATCAATGGTCACTCGCCCATCCTTCAAGCGTTAATTGCCCTTTGAAATTCCTACTGCAATTTATAGTTAATTCTTTGAAAACCAAGGGTTCATGGTTTTAAAATAACCATTAAGGTAGCCAATCCATTTGTGATGAACCCCAATTTCCAGTCTATAGATTGTTGTCTTTTTGTGAATTTGTGGCTCAGTTCTTGGAGCAGCTGAAGCGTACTATGATTGGCTACAAGGCAATCAATATTGCAACCAACCCTTGGTTGATTTTGCAATCATCCTATGGTCAGAAATAGAAAGGTCTATATCACTATTATAGGTCGAATAGAATCTTCTTCTAAGAAATTCATAGTAATTACATTTTGTATAATGAAATTCTGGGAAAATAGGCAATCCTTCCAAACTCTATTTTTGTACAAAAAAAATTTGCACTCACAAAGCTTACGCTCCAAATATGCGTAATTGCTTAAGTGGTTGGAAATGGGTCGGCTACATTATGATTGATCACATTGTAAACAATAAGATTTGAAAGCAAATACATTCTATCTCATTAAATTAGATGAAGAATATTGCTAAGTATGTGTTAATTATCATAATCAAGTTCTAAAACAAATCAGGCCAGCACCTCCAAATGCTCCATTGCCCCAAAATTGCCATCATGACTCTAGGTCCATCTCCAAAATCAATTTGTTCTAGTATGGAAGAAAAGATTTAAAACCTCTACCAAAAATATACTTTATCCTTTTCCTAACTATTGCATACGGTATTCAAATGCTGCATTGTTTGGTGCGTTGAACCTCCTTCCACTTGCAAACAAGAAAAGCTTGATTTCTCAACACTCCCAAGTCCTACACAAAATAGTGCAATTAGGTTGCCTTGTCAATTAGATTGCCTATCCTCAGATAAATTACCTCATAGATCAATGCTTGTCCACATGGAGGCGCATGCAACTCTCTGAACCAGGCCTTGAACTGTTATACTAATCTATGGCATACACATGGCTCTAAATTGAATAAATCAATGCATGGTGTGGACTGTCAAGAAATTAGTGTGGGGCAACCTAATTTCATTATTTTGTGTAGAAGCTATCTCGCTCGTAGAGTTTTGGAATGCGATTCCAAGCTTGCCGTCTCTACTCGCCCTTCGTAGAGGCCAAGAGTCTGCGCACATCACTGAAAAACGTTTCCAAATTGGTCCGTGACGAGCCTCCCGGCCTGAGCGCCTTCTCAATCACGCCCCTCACCTTGGCTACTTTGCTTTGCATGGTCTCCCCCGCCGGTTCCACCATCAAGGTCCGAATGGCTCGCTCAAACGTGTCACTGGAGACCATATCCCGCTCCCCACTCCCCCCTGTGTTGATTCGAATGGCAACTCCCAAAACTTGGTCCAACAGAGTCGCGTTCATCATCTGCTCCGCTTGGTAAGGCCACGCAATCATCGGAACCCCAAGTGAAAGGCTTTCCAAGGCGGAGTTCCATCCGCAATGGCTCACAAAGCCCCGGATGGCTTTGTGCGCCAGGATTTGCAGCTGGGGCGCCCAGCCGAAGTAAACCAAGCCCTTGCTCTTCGTCCGCTCCTGGAAGCCTTCGGGAAACAAATCGGAGACTGGGGCGTCTTGGCGGATCCGAAGGACCCAGAAGAAACGCTGCTGGCTGTTCTCCAGAGCGATGGCCATCTCACGGATTTGGGAGGTGGAAACCTTGGCCACTGATCCGAAGCAGATGTATAAGACGGACGAGTCGGGTTGCTGGTTTAACCAGTCGAAGCATTCTGCTTCGAATGGCTTTTCTCGCAGCTTCTGGAGGGGAGAGGTCTTTCCGTCCCCTAATCCTTCCAGTAATGGACCCACTGTCAAGATCTTTGGCAGCTGCACACAACACATAATAGATAATTATCTTGATCAGGACCATGTCTTAGACATGACACAGATGATCTCTGTACAAAGTACCGCCTGCCTGACCAAAAATCTTTCATCAATGTTGTCAAAGGTGGCCCCCTTTTCTCAAAAATTGTGCGATTTCGTTGATCTTTCCTTTCATCAAAAAGCTAAGTAAGTCTTCTTTCATTTCAATGGTGGTGACCATCAAAATCATTCCACACAAATGAGAAATTTATGCTTGTTACAAGAGCTAGTCAAGAAAACAAGAGCTATGCTCAAACACCCTTGTTCCTTTACAGGTTAAAATACTTTGCAATAACCCCAGAAAGTGTTGCACAAGGTCTGAGGAAGGAAATGTGGAAGCCTGTGGATATTACAACGTTCTGTTATGAGCACACCAAATACTCGATCAAAGAATGTACCTTGTGACCCAGCGGTAAAATCTCATTGCCGCAGTGTTGGAGACCACTGATGGCTGCCTGCTCCAATTCACCCACGTTGTTGACGAGCACACCAGCTGCTTTGAAGAGTTGATGTGCTTCGTTCTGGAGGAAGAGGTACGAATTCGGGTCGCCGATGTCCGCTTGCTGCGAAGGCGGCAAGTCGCGAGGAGGAAGCGGGGGAAAGTTGGGGAGTTTCACAGGGTTGGAGTCTCTGGTGACGGGGATTGAACCCTCGGCAGCGAACTTCGGAAGGTGCAAAAGGAGCGACAGAAAGTGAACCGGGGAAGGAAACAAACAATACCTCTGGATGTTGAACTTCTCCGCAGTGTCCTGATTGCATAAAGTGTCCAAAATTGCCCACAATCAACAGCACTTCTCCCATTTGATAATTCAACTAAGTAAACACCAAATCTTGAAACCTAATATCAATGATTTTCAACCACTGGTTAGCAAGCTATCTATGTACAGTGGATTATATCTGGGGTCTCCTTGATGCTGCCTTCTCAGGGAGCTGGAGCTGGTGAACCATTTTTTCTCTTCAACTGTTTATCAAAAAGCTGACGTGCTAAGCCAAATGGGTTTCTTGCATCAGCAGTTAAACATTGTTAATTAGAGAACCCTGCTCGGCCAACTGATTTTTATGTAAAATATGACCTTCCTGTCACTCGAACAGCTAAATCAAGACTCCTTTCGTGAGCTCTTCCTACATTTTACGCTTTGGCGCTTCACGAACCACAACTCATTATTCTTTCGTAGTGTTTCTTCAGCCCCCATCAGTCTTATAGGTCATCGAAATTAGGTTAGACGTTGAAAACCGATTCTCTGAGTAATTTTCTGCAGTAGACGCTGAATCTTTAGTTGAACTCCTAAACGATCAAGGATTCATAGTTTTCAAATAACCAAGTTAGCTGAGCATAAGGTAGAAGCACCAGTTGTCAACCCCGCCCAGTACCCAACCTGTAGGGTGTGCTATTTGCAACCTTAGATTGGAAATCAGGTTTGGAGTGTTGTTTATTGGTCCTTTTCAAGATTGGGACTAATATAGTTATGACACATGTCCCAAAGTAGTGAGCATTCTTGAACAATCGGAATTGGAAGACTCTAAACACTGGCTACTAGTGAAGTGCACTTTTTAGCTCCCAAAATTCACAATAATTTCGATTTTGGGAATAAAATTCTGAAAACTTTGCAAGATCCCTATATTTCCTATCTTCCTCCATGGGAAAATTCCACCACCTCATACTGCACACAATCTGGTCCAAAATTGGTTAAATGATCGACTACTGGTGCTTCTACCTTATTGTGGAAAATATTTTCAGATGAAGCTAAATTGCATACCACCAGAATCAGAGAGGTCAGAGATAAAGTGCGTCTTGAAGTTGGTTATAAAAAAGGACTAAAGAAAGTCCCTAGAAAGTCAAAAGTCAATCCCAGAAATGATGACAAATCCAGAAACAGCTTGTTTGTGCCATTTTAATGTAATAAAATGTTCGTTTGTGTTTCGGGAAAAAAAAAAAAGACAGAAAGGAAAGCTACAGCATCGATTTCTGACCTGCGTGAATCCTAAGAACATGTCGGAGACGATGCAGGTCGGAGGACCACTCTCACAATGCATCGGATACCTAATCGTCCGCGACTCGCCCATGAATCGACCCACAATCCTGTCGAATTTCTCCACATTCGCGTACATGAAATCTTTCAGATCATCAAATACGGCAGAACTGACGCTGGCTTCACGCGGCACATCGAACGATACGAGCTTGACATTCTCCCGGGCGTCGAAGCTCTCATCTTCAACAAGTGGCTTCACTTTGGAGAATTCGCGGGTCGGATACATAAAGGTGATGGCCACACCATTGCTAGCTAAGCTCTTTGCGAACGGAATGAAAGGGGCAATATGCCCGGATGCAGGAAAAGGAAACAGCACCACATGTCCACCTTGCATCCTCGCGCCTTCGTTCTCTACTCTTGACATGGCGTACGCTCAATCGATCCCCACTTTGTCACTAAAAAGCTTCTCCATTCTGTGCTAAGTTATGGAAAGGAGCAGCTCTCACAGAGATAACCATTTTTGTGTACAAATCGAACTGAGGGCAGGTGTTCACTGCAACACCTGGAGAATGATGCACACACCCACCGCAACTGGAAAAACGAAACTCAACATCGGAACGGAGCTCCATGTGAGACCTTTCTATGTACAGTAGAGTACAAGAAACTCAAACCACAAGTTCAGAAATAGCAACTTCTGTAGCAGTGAGGATCTCGTGTCACCGCCGACTGGAGACTTCGGAAAACTTAGAAACCTGTCTGGAAGCTGCGGACTTACCTGAACGGAAAGAAATCGAAGGATGACTTCACTGTTAACTTCACAGTAGGAACACCGAATGCATTTACCGTACGTGTAGGTCAGTTTCGTAAATAACTCGGGAAAATTTGGAAGATGTCGAAATTTAAAAAATTATTTATAGTTATTTCTAAAAGTCTGAAATAGTTGTTGTTGAGAAAAAGCAGAAAGAGCAGCACATTTACACATGAATAGAAAGAATCAGTCCAAAATCAGGATCGTCCTCATAATGTGCTGGAAACGAAAAAAATTCTATCAACTTGTCAAATTCCAAAACTAAACTATTTTGGCACTTTCCTACCAAAACTGCCCTGCACGTACGGTATTAGTCCAACTAGTGTGCCCTGTGCCTTTGCCAGTAAAATAGTGTGCCCCGTGCTGTTGCCGTTGCTAGCTAGTAAAAATAATTTTCTAATTCATAGTAAAAAATTTGAAATTCAATATCCTTCATACCATCATTCTAAACACCATGAAACCAAGCCTGTCCACCCCTCCTCGCCAAGAGCTTTCCAACAATATCAAGAACGCAACCAAAATTAAAGTAAAAGTAATTTCTAATTTTTTGATCCATAAATACTTTGAAATTCAATAACTTCCGCACTGTAGCTCCAAACGCCAAGAAACCAAGCCCGTGAACTCCTCCTCACCAAGAGCTTTCCAACGGTACATAGCATGCAACCAGGGGACGCACGGTCCAAGAGATCTCAACGTAACAAACAAAACAAAACAAATAGTTAAACAAACAGCCAAACAAATAGCCAAACTCAAGATATGGATGGATAATTAGAGTATTTTGTTGACTACCTTCATCATGGGGGTCCTCGACCTTCCAAGATTAATACAAATTTTTTTTGTTTTGTGTGAAACTTTGCTCAACCCGCCATGTTCTGACCTTTCTATTGTTGGCCCTCTAAAACTTGGACTATGGAATTTGTCCATGTGTTTAAAAAAAAACCAAAAAAAAACTTGGACTACGCAATGAAGCCAAGAAGCTAACATATAGTTAAAAAAAAAATCCACTGAAAACCGGGTTAACAATAAATGTCTTCCCCAAACAAAAAAATTCTGGAACATCTCTACATCTAGGGCAATGATTTGATTAAGTCTATGCTTTTTGAAAGTCACTTCTAGGTCTTAAAAAGCTCTAGGATACATATTTATCCTATAGTTCTTTACGAGCTTTAAGGTTGAGATATAGTCTCAATACATGCTAAGCATTTTTACTTCCTAAACCCAAACTTTGCCAAGTATATGAAGGAAATGTGACTGTTATATAAGTCCATAATCCATTCAATAGTATCACCAATGTGTGTCCAATAATAGAGTAAAGAATTCCAAAGTTTGCACAAGAGTGTCTCATCTATATTTCTCCAAGTGTGAGACATAAAACTTTTGCAAATTACAATCAAATAAAATAGAAATGCATCATGAGAGTTTGGTGTAGAAGTATTTTTGCAGTTTGCCAAAAATCATCCAAGAGGTTGTGGACCTCACCTGTGCCCATCCCACAACAAGAACAACAAATTGGAGTGTTAGTGAAGAAACAACAGGTGTCTATAGTCCACAATGCATATTATAGGTGTCACAAGGAGTTAAGAAAACAAATCGTAACAGGACGTGAAGAAGAAGAAGCCCTTTTTATGATCCCTGTAACTCCCCAAATGCTCGTAACAAATGAACTGTGAACTTCAAACAGTGCCGAAGTAGCACTGTAGCCTTGCAGAGGAGTCCGACAGCCTAACAAAATAAGCTTGCGGGCACTTTCTCCTTGAAACCAGTCACTCAATTAGTCAATCAAGTATTTTATCTATGCTCCAATGATGCGACAACCAAGCTTGCGGCACTTTCTCCTTGAAACCAGGCAATCAACTATTTTAACTATGCTCCAATGATACAACACTACATCAGCAGTTCAATACGAGCGCAACCTCAGCCATCGAGCACTGGTCACTCTCAGACATTCCAAGTTCTAACTTTAGATATATAACAGATGTTAACTTTGGAACCTAAAAATGACGTGTGAAATCAGCAATGACGCTAAGCTTGATTTCCCATCAAGTCATTGGTTTGTATTCCAACCTGTGCCGTCTAGTAGTTACACATCCATGAGTCCGTTTACAGACTTGAAGTAATATCCTGGTTGAACTGTCACTGAGCAAAATTAGTTGGCATTGAAGCTCATTAGGGGATTGAATTACAATAAGTATTTGGTGGCTATTTTATGCATTAAAGCATGACATGCCATCAAATCCAAAAGATATTGCAAAGATCTATCTATCTCCACATGCCATCAAATCCAAAAGATTTTGCAAAGATCCATCTATTTCCACAATGGGAGGGAGGGAGGGATTCTTTTACATTCATCTCTACTTCCTATTATTTTCTTCTTCTTTTTTACAATGGTCCTTCTTTTTCTTGAAAAATGTCCATGATTCATTTACTCATAGCATACTTCTATTCATAATAGGGTAGAAGCTAGAGTAGACATCAAAAATTATTTACAGTCATAAACTTGATGCCGAAGTTTAGGAAAACAAAACAAAACAAAATCAAAAACAAAAAATTTGGTAGGAACAAGTCTCATGTGCGGAGGAAAACTCCTTGTTAACCCCTAAAGGTCGCAGACTATATTTTCACCAAAAACGCTCTAAAACTGCCATTTCTAATACAAGTACCAAATTTTAGGAAAAAAAACATTTTTGGACACATGTAACCATTGGATCTTGTAGTAAGCTTGTTTGAGAATATGTAGAGAAAAATTCTAAATTTTCCACCTTGTAGATTGCAAGATATTAGCATTTGAATTGACAAAAACCCTTTTTTGGGCCCTATGAAAAACCGGGCAGTTGCTCTTCACAAGGTCACATTTAAATGAAAACATGTCCAAAATGGTGGTCACTCCTTGGATTCATTCTTCAAAGCAAGTTGGCTACATGCTTGAAAAATTTCAGATCATTTGGAATTGTACAACATATAGGAAGAAAATAGGTTGTAGAAAGTAGTAAAAAATGATTCAAAACACTAAATTATTAAGAATTTAATTTTGGAATTGAAAAATGTAAATCTGAATAGTTGTAATGTTGTAATAAACAATATACGTCCTATGCTTTTATTTTTTTCAAAAAATATTAAAAATTGAGTTAAATAAAGGACTTCAAAGTTTATTTTAGAATATGGAATCCATAACTGCTTGCCAACTAGAATACCTCATAATTTTCATCTCATAAATCAAAATGGAATAATCCAAAGCTTTACACGTATACATAAATCTAAAAAACCAATTTCAAATTTTTATTTTTTTTAAAATGATTTTTCAGAAATTTTTGAACTGCCTGCAGACAGTTGAAAAGGACATATCATCCAATAAACATTTAACCAAGTAGTCAAAAATTTTGAAAATTGTTGGGCCTTAAAGCTACTCCTTGCACATATTGTGTGAAATTTTCAAAGAAAAAATAAAATCTTTGTTTGTAGTGAGTTGCCCAAAATCGCGATGTTGCCAAAAAATGTCGTTTGGTCCTTTAGGGGTTAAGCTCAAAAATGATGTACAGTTTAGTCAGTTTGTTACTTAGTTGAACTACCCTATATGAAGATACAATTTTGCACAATTTAACTTAATTCAATGTGCTTGATCATCATCTTGTGAACAACCTTTTTTTTCTGGCACCATGGGCCAATTGCACCATTTCAAAATAAATGTCTACTTTTTTCCAGATAAAAGTAATTTTTTTTACCAGAAATTACCATTTAAAAAAAATGTGGATGAAGTCGCCAAATTTGGATGAAAAAATGCATGAATACGATTGAAAAGTATTTTTTTGTCCCACTGAAAAGATGATGACTGTGGAAATCCAATGCTTCACCAAATTTTAAGTGATCGCCATCTTGGCACTTTCTCAAAAAGTAAAAAAAAAGGAATGGAGTTGTGAGGTGACCATTGCGATCCGTGTGCCTGATTGACTAACTACTGTTTTTATGTCAGTAACTTAAGTGAGCTTTTGGGCTATTGCCAGTGTTGACATTGTCAGATTGATGCTAAATACATCAATGTGGCGTAAGAGCATCACCACCATGGGGCGGCCAAATCCTCACGGCAAAAAGGGTTTGGCGTGCTCAATCGGCCAACCGGGCATAGTGACTTTCAAAGCCCCCACTGTGACACAGCCATGCGGACCAGTCTTTCCATTGTTCAAAGACCTTTAATGTAAAAGTTGGAAAAGTTGGCTACGATCATTAATGTAAAAGCTAATTCTAAATTTGAATTAGAGATCTACAGTGACTATACTCCACTGCTCCACTACACCACTGCTTCTACATGTTTGGGTGTGACTTGTTTGGTCTATTTATTTATTTATTTTAGATAGATGGAAAGAACCATTGCAGTTTGGTCTATTTTCAAGCAAGCTTTTCTATTGCATTTGTTTAGAGCTCTTATGAATGTTTTTGAATTAATTTTAGGCCCCACATCTATAAATAACTGAAGGATTAAAAATAAAAGTCTTACCTTTTACATTGAGCATTATATATATGTATATGTATATATATGTATATGTATATTTTTATATATTTTCATATAGAATTTCATTTTATATTTATATGTATTCTTATATCAATATATTTGTTTATACTAAACCTATATCTAAATATTCTCTTACACTTTACAAATATCAATTCAATTTTTGTTTTAGTTTGTTTTTAGATTTTTTACCTCCTTCCAAAATATGAGGTGTGTCCATTGTATGAAGGATGACTTCCAAAGCGTCTCCACATACTTGGAGGGTAAAAATTAGAATAAGCATAATGACTTCATATTTTATTTTCAAATTCATCCTTATTTATTTTAGGATTTTTCACACTCTTTCCAAGTATGAGGTGTGTACATTGTGTGAAGGATGACTTCCAGAGCGTCCCCACATACTTGGAGGGTAAAAAGTGGAACAAGCATCATGACTTCTTTTTTGTAATTTTCAAATTCATCCTTGTTTGTTTAGGATTTTTGCACTCTTTTAAGTATGAGCTGTGTGCATTGTATGAAGAATGACTTCCAAAGCGTTCCCACATAAGGGAGCCAACCCATTGTCGACCATTTAAGCAATTCCACATATTTGCAGGGCGGGGTTCTTCAAGGGAGGAATTTTCCTATGTGAAGAAATTGAGTTAAGAAGGTTTTTATGATATTCTAGATTTTTATTTCTTAAAATATAATTACTACAAATTCTTTTGCTGAAGATTCTATATGACCTATACTCATTATATAGATCTCCCTATATCCAGCCAAGGGCTGGTTGCTAATTCATCCAAGGGTTGGTTGCAATATTGATCATCTTGTAGCCAATCATAATGTGCCACAACTGCATTGGAAACCATGCCGTAATAAATGACCATTTTTCTCCTGCGGAGCGGAAAGAAAATAGTCTACAGAGAAGGAATGGGTAGTGGTTGGGAATGGTCAAATCCCTTACTTGGAGGGTAAAAAGTGGAACAAGCATCATGACTTCTTTTTTGTATTTTACGAACTCATCCTTGTTTGTTTAGGATTTTTGCACTCTTTCCAAGTATGAGGTGTGTGCATTGTGTGAAGGATGACTTCCAAAGCGTCCCCACATACTTGGAGGGTACAAATTAAAACAAGGATCATGACCTAATTTTTAATTTTTATATTTTTGTTTAGGATTTTTTCCACCCTTCCAAGGTTATACACTAGAGCATGGCTTATAACTCATTTTTTCCTTAGGAGTTAACTATAAGCCCATGTATTTTTTTAATAATAAAACCACATTTAGAAAAAATTTAGCACTTTGGGGTAAGCATAGAAGAATTTTTTTGCTTAATGGAGAAGCATAGTATAGACCATTTAAATCACCAATGTTGTACATGTTAATTTTGAGGAGTGAGGCCGCTTAAAAAAAAATAGAAACATAAAAATACATAGACTTCCTCTTCCATAAAAAACAACAACAACATGAAAACCTTCTATTTTGTGATTGCCCTACACTTTCTCACCTCTATACATGGCTACTTGACCCACCCTTGTGCCCTCTCACTGCTATAGGCCCACCTTTTGCATTGAATTCATGATCCCACTCATTAAGAAAGCGCTAAAAATAATGTAAAAGTAGTCAACCCCAGGTTCACTGCAAATTCCACTGTGCACCGGATGTTAAGGGAAAAAGAGCCAAATATCCCGCACCCGATGGTTGAAATTTTGTTGGAGGTGCCACAGTGGGGGGAGATTGGGCTTCCAGGCTCGGCCTATGGAGTCCAAGCCATGTTTCTTGAGTCACGGTGGTAATGCTCTAACTCTGGTAAGCTTACTAAGCACTGAGCACACGTGTTTTCTACAATTTCTATGGTGGTGGGCAATGGGCAGAATTCAGTGCTTCAGTGCTGTTAAGTTAGGTAGGACGTTAAATTTTATTGGCCGTGCCACGGTGGGGGGAGATTGCAATTTCATTCATCAATAAAGCAATTTTTCATTCTTACTTCATTTTACTAGTACAACAAAGTTTCCCTATAAGATTTTGGATTAGAAAAAAAAGCAGCCTGCCGGAGAGCTGCTTCAGATTGACATGGCCAAGCTATTTCAAGCTTGGCCTGCAATCTTGAAATGGCTGCAGGTGAGCAGTCAGCTTTCATTTTTCATTTTTTTTTTTTTTTAATATATATATTTTTTTGAAATATTTTTTTAAGATTAAAAACAAATATAATTTTTAATTTTTATTTGCAAAATTGACTTCTTGCGCTACTATCACAACAGGAAGTGCTGCACAAAAATAGGGGAAATAAGCATTTTTTTGCCCCATAAAACTAAATTTCAGGGTCCTCCAGAGGATTGTGGAGCAGCCCTTTGGACGACTCATTTTTTCTCTAATGGGTGATTCTTTCCTTGTGAAGTAGATTTCTGATGAGTCTGAAGTTTCTTGGTATAAGAAAAAAGTCCGAATGTTCCATTTGGAACAAATAAAATTAATGGGAATTCTTCTCTTTTTTCCATTGGGAATCCTTAGATTGTGGCCTAAAATTAGACCTTGTGAAGATACATGTTGCAATTTGTTGCAAATATTGCCAACTTCACCAAATTGACATTTATCCTAGTTAATTTGTAGAGCTTTGTGCAATTGCGGGTCACAATTTTGGCACTCTAATGTACATCTAGACATTAGGGAAAAAACGGGGCCTCTATAAGGTTGCTAGAGCGAGACCAATAGTCCAAATAAAAAATAAATGTTTTCTTTTTTGAAAAAGAAAATATTAATTTTAACTTGGACTATTTATAACTTGAGGTCCCAAATTTTTTGTAATGAGAAATCTGTTCACGGTGCATCATTTGCGTGCTCAAACCAATCATCCAATGCAAGCTTTTATTGATTGATTACTTGTGAAACTCGGTGACAGCAAGCATGTCCACTTTGCAGACAACCTCAACTTCTCTAAACCCTGCAGCCAAGCCCAGCTTGCGGTAGTTGCCTTCGGTGCGTTCTCGGGCCCCGGAGCCGTTGAAGGCCATCATGAGGATGTCACTTTGGAGAGCCATGTGATCCGCTCCTTCAAAGTTGATGATTTCGGGCAACATGTTGTCCAGCGCTATCACTTTGCCGTCAAGGGGCAACGCCTCGTAACACTTCGTCAAGATCTTCAAACAGTGCTCGTCATCCCAGTCGTGCAAAATGTACTGCAGAGAGGCGATCGACACCACATCAAACGAGAGTCAATTCTTTTGAACTGGCGATATTCCACGCACCATTTTCACATTTACATATATCCTGGTTGTGCTTACTATGCTTCTATATACATTGCAACATATATAAATCTTTGCAATATATATATAAATCTTCATAAAGGTCAAATTACAGGCCACAAACTAGGACCGAGGTCCACAGATTTTGGGTTTGGGCTGCAGGTTTTAACTCCTAAACCACACCAAAATAATGCCAATGTAACGAAATTGACGCTATTGGGAAGTTCCCAATTGCCCAAAATCAAATGCACAAGCAGTCTTTCCTAATACGACTACAGCAGCCTGTCCAGATTTAAATTTTCCGCAATTGCTCGTACAGAACTCTGCAGTTTTAGCTGAACTATGCCAGCATAATAGAAACTCCCTCTTCAAGCTCACGAACCCAGTCACCCAGCTGAACGAATCAACGCCTGAACCTACAAGCAATTATAGTTGCTTCTAGAATCTGTTTGCTGTAACAGAAATTATGAACCAAGTGTACAAGTGTTACAGTGAATATCAACGTCAGTCAATTGAGTTATAATCGACAAAATTCCATGACTTTGGCACCGGGTATCGCACTTTTCAGGGAACCAGTTCCCCTCAATCGCATATCTACAGCGGCCCTAATTTTGAGAGCTTTGTGCAAAGGAATGTGGCCCATCTGTGGTGCCCAGAATTGCACCAATTTACCTAGATTGACGATAGTCATGTGCACTTTCATGAAGTCAACCAGTCATATCAAAACTATTATTAAATTGTTCATATACCATCTCTTTCAGTCGAAAAGCCACATTTCAAGTCCAAATTCTCTGCCCTGCGTCTGTGACAATAAATTCGGTGTCTAATCTACACACGTGATTCAAGCTGTATTCTACTTCCTCCTCATTCAAGAATAGGGGAGGTGAGTGTGAATTCAGACAGACCTTCATGAAGATGGCGTCACCGTCATTGGGAACGGACTCAAACATATTCCCAGCCACATGCTCCACTCCTGCCAGGGCTCAATCAATTCTTGACCACTTCAATTCCCTTTCTCGATCATGCATACAAATCTAGCTTTCACCAGCAATCAACAATACAACACAAACAGAAGTTCCACAACTTGCAGAATCAAGGGAGTTTTAAGAGTCTAGCATGAAGGCAATGAAAACGGACTCTACCATCTCAGTCAAATCATTAATTGCTACCTCCTACTTACTTAAGTGATAGTAGTTAAGTGATATAATGCACTCTGTATTTTCATTAGCACGAAGGTAAACTCTTCAAACTTCCTTGTGTTGAGATAGACAGTGCACACAAAAATCGAACATTGATGTGCAGCACTCCAAAACTTCAAAAAGGATATTTCGTTAAAATGGCGGTATTCTTTTGCCATTTTCCATCTCTTTTCTAGGACTGGTATAGATTTCAGACCACATTGTCTAAAAATGTTGGACAGGTTTACATTTCAGACCACATGGTCTAAACCTACAACTGCCAAGTTTGTGAAATATTGCCATTCTAACGAAATATCCGTTTCAATCAAAGCAAGTATTCCAAGAACTCTGACGAAATCAATGCCGATTCAGATCCAAATTCACCCATCCATTCTTGCATCCCCGAGTTTAGAATCCCTACTTGGAATTG
This sequence comes from Neckera pumila, assembly GCA_963969595.1. Lineage (NCBI taxonomy): Eukaryota > Viridiplantae > Streptophyta > Bryopsida > Hypnales > Neckeraceae > Neckera > Neckera pumila. The sequence continues at coordinate 12,010,996 of OZ018412.1, forward strand.
GCTTGCAGGCGCTGATCACATGCGGCTGATCGAAGTTGACTGCTCGTATGTGCGCATACCTCTCCGTGACCAGTTTCATCACCGACCCCACACCCCCTCCCACATCCACCAGCACCTTCACCTCTTCCAACCCTTTGTACTCATCCAGAACCGCCTTCAAATAGATTTTCGAGTTTTCAGCCATGGCCTTATTAAAAACCTCATCAAACTCCGCATTCTGCTTCCCATACTCCCACGCACTCAACCCTCCATGAGCCCTCGCAAACGGAGTCACCTCCTCGTCCACCACCGCCTCATGCAAGTGCTGCCAAGTGCTGCCGAAGTGGGGTGGCTGGTGCATGTATAATAGGTGCACGAAGGAGCCGTGCTCCGGGTCGTCGACTAAGAAGCGAGCGATGGGTTCCAAGGCGTAGCGACGCTCGGTGATGACGTGGGGTGACGCAGGGTGACGCTGGTCGGGTAAGGAGTTCGTGGTGGTGACGTCTTCACGAAGGATGCGCTTGCCGCTCACCATGCGGAGGAGACGCGAGAGGTAGGAGATGTTGATGGGTTTTCCTGGAAGTGCGAGAGCCGCGATCTCGGCGGCGGTGAGCGAAGCGTTGGGGCCGGCGCGTGAGAGAGCTTCGAAGACGTGGAGGCGGGCGAGGGCGGCGACGATTCCAGGGACGCAAGCGCTGGTGACGAGTTGGTATGCTGCGAGGCGGACGCTGTCGTCCCTGGTGGGAGGGGCCGAGGGCGCGACGTCCATACTACTGGTCAAGTTATTGTCCATTGTGTCCGTGGGGTTCAAGCTCGCAAGTTCGGCAAGCAAAGTCACTACAAGAGAGTCGCAGCACGGGTCACAGCCGGATGAAATCACAGCCCGACGACGAATTTACAGCCCCTCTCACAGCTCGATTCACATCCCGAACATTTACAGAGATCAAGTGCAACAAATTCGTATGCATCAACTACCACTAGTTTCGACGATCAGAGGCACTGCAACAGATCCACAGCCCCACTCACAGCTCGATAATTCACAGAGATGAAGTGCAACAAATTCGTATGCATCACCTACCACGTACTTAATTACTTGAAATCAGCTAGAGCTTCGGACTACTGAAGCAGGTAGTTCGGCACTTCAAGTGAATCGAGAACGGAATGGAAATGAGTCTGTTTCAATGCACGTAAGGTTTCGAAACAAGATTCGGGCTAGCAGTCACTTTGCAGAGTGAATTTGAAAGGACTAGAAGGATTAGAAGGACTAGCAGCGACGACCTTGGCGGTGGAGCCACCTGAATTGCCGGGACCCCTGGCGGGCGCGGCGTGTACTTCATCGGGGGGGGCGGCGGCGCGGTTGCCTCCTGCATCGCGCTATACATCCTTCTTAAAAGCAACTGGTTCAAGCGTTTTTGACTCATTATTTGACTTCCCATTATTTGATTTCGTTTCTTTTGGCATTCTTCCTTTTCATTATTTGTGACTTTTGACAGTCTTCCTTCTTGTATTCTTCCTTCCCATTATTTGATTCCTTCATTTTAGCATTCCTTCCTTTACACCATTTCTATTTGAGAAAGAAAAGAATGTATAACGGCTAGGTTTATTTATTTATTTTTTAAATTCTAGAATAGAAGGTACAATCAAAGACACCCCTTATCCTAGAAAAAAAAATCTTAAAATCTTAAATGTAGCTTAAATGATACCCCCAAAAATGAAAAAATAAACAAATAAAATGTAACTTGTTATAAAAATATGAAAGAAATCCATATCACTATCGTACATTTTGCATTTTACATGTGGTGTGGTAAAAAAATGAAACAATTTTTTAATTTTATACGTACTTCCAAATTCTCTATAGTATGATATAATAAAGACTAATGTGGCCCTGTGCCGTTGGCCCAGTTTTCATCTACTCCTGGTTCTACTCCTGGTTCCACTCCTGGTTCTACTTCCGATTCTACTCCCAGTTCTACACCCAGTTCCACTCCCAGTACCAAGAATGCCACCAAAATCAAAGTAAAAGTAATTTTCTAATTTTTTAATCAATAAATACTTTGAAATTCAATAACTTTTGCACCAGAGGTTCAAACGCCACAAAACCAAGCCCGTGCACCCCTCCTCGGCGAGAGCTTTCCGACGGTACCAAGCACGCGGCCGTGGGAATCTTTAATTTTTTTATTTAAATAGTCAGTAGAAATTATTAAAGAGATACTAAATGCTTAAGAATTTTGTAATGAAATTGAAAAATCCTAATTGCAATCTAATGATTCATTCCAATGGTTGTAATGTTCTAATAAGAAATTTTCATCCTATGATTTATTTATTTCTTCATAAATATTGAGAATTAAGTTCAATGAAGGACTATTCAAATATGATTATGTTTTTTTTTCCCTTCTAAGGTTTCCATTGCTCTTCAAAATTATAAATTTTATGATGAGTGGGACATATTTGTGTATTTGAAGGCATTTTATCTATTATATAAAATGCAGGTATAAAAATTTCTAAGATTCAAGAGAAGTTGATCAATAAATATATGTCTATATTCCTTGAGTCGTAAATGAATAGAAAGTATATGGCGATATATCAAATTTATATGAATTTCATTAATATAATTCAAAATAAAAGAATTTAGGTAAAAATAGTTTGCTTCACTGAACATTATATCTCTACTTCCCGTTCCATTCCAGATCACCATCTCACAGTTCGACCAACCCTAAGCTTCAGATCGCCACTTTGCATCACCATCTCCAGATCACATTTTTTAGTATTCTTCTTTGATTTGTTTGCATACTATCAATCCATAAATATTAGAAGAATTTTGGGGCCTGTCGAGGCTGCTCCAGATTGACCATCCAGTCTATTAACCCCTGAAGTCCCAAGGCCCTTTCTGTCAAAAACGACTCAAAATTGTCAGTTCTGCTGTATTTGTCTAAGAAAAGAGAAAAGAAATAATTTTTTAAGATTCTAACCATAGGATCTTGTACTTAACTTCTCTAAGATCATATGGTACAAATTTCACAAGGTTTGACCATACAGATCAGAATATATTAACATTCAAAGTTGGAAAATTTTGATTTTTTGAACACTGACTTGCAATTTCAGATGACTTTGACCGCCATTTGTAAAAAAAATTGCACTACAAAATTTGAATTTAATTTTTTTTATGCTGAATAATTGTGTTTAGAATCTAAGAAAAAAATTCCAAAAAAATACACTTGATTTTCATTCATTAAAAAATTATTAAGTAGAAGTAGGTCCAAGATTGAACAAAAAAATAAATCGTCAATAGCTCTAAGATGGGATTAAAACACTATAATTCTAGTGGTGAGATTGTTTTAGCAAGCAAACTTAACCTTGTCAAATAGTTTTTTTTGAAAAATTGTGAAAATTGCATTCAGAAATGAGTCCTACAAGTTGTTTTTCCAAGAAGATGCTCTAAGTGCCCAAAAAATAAGATTGTCCATAACTTTCACATAGCAAATCCAAATGGCATGAATCAAAGCTTCCCATGTAGATAAAAATACAATCTATGAGAAAATAATCTTAAAATTTTTTAAACAAAATTTTGTGTGAGAAGGTTTCTGCCCGCCGCATCGAGAAAAAGGACCTTTTGTGCCATAACTTTTGCTCCCGGGCAGCGATTGAAATAAAAATTATATTCCCATAAAGCTAACGTGTTTTTCTATCTTCACAAAAAGTTTCAAAAAATAATGATGAACATTGAAGCCGCAATAGCATGCCTAAAATCCATTTTGTCCCCTGAGGGGACAATGGGACTTTAGGGGTTAAAAAGTAGGTAGGTCTCTTGCAAAAAATGTCAGAAGTGCCTAGTTAGATGAGGTGAATTTCACAAAACTAGTCAAGAAGAGCAGGCCTATTGCCTAACTTCCACAACAGAAAAAGGCCAATACAGGCTTTCTATTGTTTGTTCTTGGTTCACTATTAGAAAAAACTTTGGGTTCCCCAAAAGAAGGCCTATATTAAACAAGGCTTTTAATTTAAAATTTAAAATCAAATTATCCAATGAAGTCTAATTAGATCAATATAAGTGGCTTTTGAAGGTAGTTGCTTTAGAAGTGGGGTATAGCCACTTACCAAATTTTGTGAATTCATAGGTGAGAGGAGAAGCTCATTATAAAAATGGGGTAGGAGTAGATAGAACAATACATGTGGGATATGTAATTTGAATTGAATAGGAGCTCTACCACTCAAAATTAAGTGAAAAAAGAAATTTTATTAAAAGCAGAATTTTGGGCCCTAATTAGGTATAGTACGATATTTTTTTGAAAAAACCTTGGACTAAACAAAGTTGGAGAATCAAGATAAGTTTCATATCCAAAAATCTGTTTGAGCAAGTTTCCAATAAAAATTAATGGACAAAATTCAGACCTGATGTTTGAAGGAACATTTTCTTTGACATTTTCATACATCCAGTCTGAATTTTGTCTATAACTTTTGATTGAAAATTTAAAATCTCAAAAGAATTTTTGGGTGTGAAACTTATCTTGATTCCTCAACTTTTTTTTGTCTAAAGTTTCTTCAAAAAGTTTATTGTACTATAACTAAATGAGGCCCAAAATTATGCTTTTAATACAAATTTTTTTCACTTAACTTTGAGCGGTAGAGCTCCTACTCAATCCAATTTATTCATCCCACATGCATCGTTCTACCTACTACTATCCCACTTTTGTAAAGAGCTTCTTGTCTCATCTTCACACTTCAAATGTCCACAAAGTACATCTTACAAATTGGCATAAAACAAATTAATGATGGTAAGCCATTGGACTATTTTTGGGCATTTGTATTTTTTCCACAATTTGGATTGAGAGGGATGTGCATTTGAGTAGAAAGTGTTTAATAATCAGTGTTATGGTACTTTTATACATCTAAAAATGATTAATAAATACTTTCTACTTGGATTTTCAGCCACTGATAAGCATCCGACATCGCGATTGAAGGTCAACGAGAATAGGGGAAAAACAATTCCTTAAGCAAAACACACACTATTTGCATGGTCCTCACAGGATTGTAGAGCGGCCCTCCAAAGGTCCAGATTTCTTCTAATGACTTTCATCCCTTCCAAAATGGTAAGGTCAAGATAGTCACTTCTATTGGAAAACCCCTTTTACAACTCTCACAGGCAAATCGTGACTTTCTAATTGCAGCTTTGCACACATCCAAACCAAGTCAACATGAAAAAATTTTCGACAACATTTATTTTCTTTCAAAGTAATTCAAATTCCAAATATTGTGAATATAAAAGATTTACTAAGCCAAGCATGGAAGACATGTTCTACTAAGAAATTTGGAGCAAATTGGACATCACAAAAGGTCACTTCCTAAAGTGTTTTGTTTGGTATTTTTATGGTCGCTCATGAAAAATGTATCAGCCTCCGTTGTAAGTGCTTCAATACCCACCGTTGATATTAATTAAACAAGCACAAATAAGTTCTTTATTTTATTATAAGTTGCAAATATCCTATATAGATATTTAGGCGTGGTCCATTGTGCCTTTCAAGCAATGGATCTTTCTATTTGCCTAATTGACGTGAATTGCAAAAAAAACAGTTAATAACTCAAAACAAAATCAATTATGGCCAAATGGCCAAACTAACTAAAGAACAATGGTCAAGGAAAATCGGCAGCTAGTTCAAAGTTAGCTAGTGAAATTGTGAAAAATTGATTGCATTTTGAAAAGGAAGGATGCAAAATTGGAAAGACAATTGTAGGACTAGAAACCAACTAGTGTCCCCTAAAAATTGGAAGATATTTTACTGCCTCCATCTAGTACTTTGCGGTCTCCAATTGCCATGGAAATTTTTTCAGTAGTTAATATCTAGCTAGGTGAAGGTCAATTTTCCTAGGTGTCAACCTCCTACAAAGTAGCTTGTAAACAAGAATTTTTTGCTTTCAAGCTACAAGGAATTATGGAGTGGATGGACATCATTTTTTGGGGATATACGGGCTTCAATTAGGTGGAGCCAACTTTGAAGTTAAAGTATCCTAATCTGCTAACCCTTGCTAAAATTGCTAAAAGTCAATGTGTGAGCATTGTAACTTGTGAAATGGTTTTTTTTGTGCAAAATAACATCAAGGAAAAGCTTTGAATTTGCATGACAACTTCAAATTTTGGATAGGATCATACAATTGGCTTTGGAAGGACCAGACTTTGACTTTGACATTCTAGAGGATGCAATTGTCTTGTGGAAGAATTCTTCTAAGTTTTGCCATGCATATACAAATCTTGAGTGATACCTTACATAGAAAATAGAAGAACCAATTGAAGAAGGTAACGTAAATTCTTTTGATTTCAAGCAAACGTTTCATAATCATTCTCAACTCCATATTGCATGGATTGAGACGGGATCCTCGGCCTTCAAATAGTCAAGTGCTTTGCCAAATTCAATCCTAATAAGGATGCAATATTAATTAGTGCTTTCATTTTGGATTTTTTTGTACAGGAATTATGCAATTTAGCTGGTGCAAATTTCAATTTGGAGGACATTGGCTAGTGAGAAATTGGTATTAAAGGAAAAAAATTTTGTGATTAAGAGGATGAAACCGGTGACTACTGAAAAAAACTTGGTTTGTTTTTGTGGAAGGAAGAAATGAGCTAGAGACCTTCACAAATTTCCATAACACTGCTAAGTCTGTAATATGTCTGAAGTGAGGATGGGCATAACATTTAGTAGCCTTCAGAGAGTCTGCCTTTGCCTCTTTGAAGTCCTCATCCACGAAAGGCATCCAGTATTGCAAGGTCAGTCATTAAACAATTAATAAAAATGACTTTATTAATTCAGCCAATTCTAGCACTGTAGAACCTAATTTGAGTCTTGCCCTTGGAATCAATGTTTGACTACTAAGTATTAGATTTTTTGTTAGAGGCTAATTGAATTCCACATTTTGCATTTACAGACTCCCATAATGGGAAGATTGATCCACCTTATTTTGTAATTGCTTTGTCATATCCTATCAGTCAAATCCAAACTGAATTTATTAATTCCATTGTAAATTTCCAATTACTTCCTAAAATCTGACAAAAAACAACACCTATAATTTAGCTACTGATGGTGTGGAATATATCACACCATTTCAATACTTTGACGTTTTAATTTGTAGAAAATAGGAAAAATTATTTTCAAAGAAACTTAAAAGCTGTACATTTGGAAGGAATTTTTGGTGATGAGATTTGAACAAAAAGTTAGGTCAAAACCATCTTTAATGTTTAGAAGTATGTACGCAGGGGAGGCTTGTTTGCACAAATGTGGAGGATATAAAATAATATATTTTTAGATACCCTTGGGTAGAAACATGTTTGACTACTATAGAAATATACCACAAAAATTTCAGCTGAAAATAAAAAATTTATGCTCAATAGTTTAAAAAACCACTAAATGTCAAAGTGTGATAAAGTAACAAAATTGACTTTTAAATATAATTTTTTTTTAAATGCTATAGAAAAAGGATACAAATTTCACCAAATATTTAAAAATAATTTTTTTTGGAATTGAATTCATAATTCAAAAGTTATAGCATTCCAAAATCAAAATGCAGCAAAACAGGCAAGTGCTTTTGCAATCACCTTTCCTTACTGATTCGCTCAATATGGCAGTGGCAATTATTGATCATTGGGTACTTCCGGATTGAAGTGAGCATTTGGTTAATATAAATTGAAAATCATCATACTGTTTTGGGCTAGCAATTTTGGTAGTTTCTGAGATGTGAACCTCCAGTTGTTCATCCTTCCATAGATGGATAATGAATGATTCAAATAATGAATGATTTGAAAAGTGCATGTCCTCCAATGAATATTCAATTAATATTCATTGAGGAAGCTTAAAATTAAACCTTGTACATAATTCATATCAACAGAAAGAAGTGAAACTGCTCTACAAGAAACAATAATATTCACATTTTGGAAGAGTCAAATCAATGGTCAAAATTAGAATTTTAGAAAATAGTTCTACTTCAAGCACGGAGAGGTCTATCGCGGGTACACAACTTACTCATGTATTATACGCAGGGGTCATTGGCATTAAAATGGCTTGGCAGACGGATTTTGTAAAAATTATATTAAATTAAAAAGACCAACTTAAAAAAATTAAATATAGAACATGTTGGGTTGCATACATATTAAAAAAAAAACTCATAATATATGAAGAATTGAAACACCTATGCATAGTTTATAAAATTCTATATAAGAAGTTCCTTCCAATCAAAATTAATTTTTTATTAAAAAGCCCCCAAAAGTTGGGTAACTTGTCCCATGATACATATGTTAAAAAAAGTCATATAATTAGGGTTTTAATGCTATTTTTGTCCTCAAAGAATATACATTTCATATATACAATTACATTTTTGGATTCCTTATTAAAAAAGGCTTACAAGAATTTTTTACATTAAAACAAATGGAATCCCTTGAAGTTGGACTAGAATGCATTATAAGTGATTATAATCAAAACCATATAATATAGGAGTTACATACCCAAGAGGTTAATTCCTTTGATTATCTGTACAGATATGGATCTTATGTAAGAGAGTCGATCCATTTCTGACCCTCCCCTCCCCCTCCCATTTCCAATGTATAGGTAGCTCTCTTTCTATAGAGTTGTGGCTCAATCCTAGAGCAATTGATGCGTATTATGATTGGCTAAAAGGCTTTCAATATTGCAACCAACCTTTGGTCAATTTTGCAATTAGCCTATGATCAGAAATATAAAGGTCTATCTCACCATTATAAGTTGAAGAGACTCTTCCGCTAAAAAATTCATAGTAATTATTTTTTGTGTAATAAAATTCTAGATAAATAAACAATCCTTCTAATCTCTATTTCTATATAAAGAAAAATTCTGCACTAAAAAAACCTACGGTTCAAATATGCGTAATTGCTTAAGTTGTTGGAAATGGGTCGGCTCCCTTAATCCTTGAGCGCCCCAACAACACGACCTTGTCTCTCGAAATTTAAAGATTTCCTTGTTTGAATATTATAATCTTTTCAACAAAATGATTAAAGGACGTGCCCCTTTCCCATGAGTTTCAAGCCTATCTTTACTACCAATTGGTATGGTCAATTTATGTAAATCTCTTGTTAGGTGATCTTTTGATTGATATGGTTCACAAGGGTCTGGATTTTAGTAAACACACTAAGGGCTCAGAGGTTAACAATTGCTCCGCATCAAATGAAGTCCAATACCATTTTATAGGACACAAGTGCGCAGCTGGCTATCATACAACACACGTCTTACCAAAACTCCGGCAACACTTTCTAAAACCATTAAGAACTAGATCCACCTCCCATGCTCTCTATGAGGATATATATTAGATAACCGATTGTACATTTTTCAATCACAACTTCATGATCCAAGGGTTTAGGAAGCAAGTTGAAAAGAAAGAAGATTACATGTTGGAACTTGTAATGGCAATGATGACGGGTTGCCAATGGGATAGTGCCACATTTGCGTTGAAAAATCAACAACCAGTTATGATTTTGAAACCTTTGTAGGGCACCATGGCCAGTCTGCAATCCTTCCCCTAATCCCTCTTGCAAGCCGAATCGGAGAAGTGCTAGGACACATACAATTTTGTTGTTTGACAATCAGGCAACCCTGATTTCAGTGCATTCCCTCGACTAGAAGTAAGGTAACTACACCTTAAATTGCACAGTTAAGCAATTTAGCGTGATTCAGCATGGTTTTTTCTATTATTTTGAAAAAAAATTTGATAGTAAAAAGGGGACTCTAAAATTCTTTGAATGCATTTTTTGGACACTGTGTGAATGAACTACAAATTTCCAAAGTATTGAGAATAGGTGTATCTAAAAGCGATAATAGAGTCATATGAATAGTGGGAGTACATTTTAGGCAAGAATATCTGCTTGACTATTTTAGGAACCGTGCAATTTTAGATGTGGTTACTTTATTGGAATTGGAGTAGATGGTAATCAAAGAAGGGGTTTTTTTGAAGTTTTTTTTTTTTTCGGGTTTGAGGCCTTTCCATTAGTTTGGGAATTTATTTTAGACTCCACGATTCAATGGGTAGAGATTTTGTCCGGGTCAAGTACTTCTTGACTAGTTCCTGTGGGTAAAAGGAAAGTGAGCATTTCAGTATAGCATGCATCAAACTCGGAAGTTTGACAGTTCTTTTTCAATTTTTGAACATTTGAAAGTGCTCCATGCAATCACTTTGTATAGGGCAATGCCCGACGAGGAGGGCCTTTATTTCCCGAAATACCCGACAACAAGAAGCCATTGTCCGACGTAAACCACGAGCATCACGAGCAGAATAGGATGAAAATCGGGATGAGAAATCGAAATCAGATGAGGAATCCGTAATGCTCAATTATGCAGGAAATCCCGCGCAATCGAGCATTACGCTGCAGAAGCCTCCTAGGAAATGAACGGTGCATTTCCTAGGAGTGGTTTACGTGATTAGAAGAGCTGCAACAGCTCTCTGCAAATGTTTTGTGAGACTGCAGGGATGCTTGAGTGATGAGCATATCATAGTTCGATACACAGCCTTTCAAGATTGCCTTCAAGATCAGAGGGTTTCAAGCTTTCCAGATCAAAGCTTTCGAGATCTTAAGTTATTACTGTGGAAATAATCTTGGAATGTGCTTCACATGTGGTGAACGGAACAGTAATGAGAATTTCATCAACTACTCATTTGAATGTGCAAAACAATATAGATAGAGCATACATCTGTGGGAACCAAAACCCTGGACTGTTGGAAAACCAAAATGTAGTGATGCCATTGGGAATTGGTTCAACAATGGGAATGCCCAATGCTTACTTTATGTGCATTGCAGGTGAGATAATTCCCCTGCAATACCACACAATTTGGGCAAGATGACAATGGTTCAGTGTTAGTGAAGTTGCCTTGAATCTCTCAGTGATAGTGAAGTCATCTGGTGTCAACACAAAAAGATCCCATGCATGTCTACTTATTGCTTTCAATTTAGAGGTACTTTAACCTTGGAAGGATGCAACTCCCACAATTAATCCCTAAAAGCCCAAGTGTCCCCTCGGGGGACACTTGGGACTTCGGGCAAGCTTGTTCAAACTTCATATTCAATATGATTTTTTTCAAACTTTTTTTGAGCGTGTAGTTTCTCATATTTCTTGAGAAAAATGAAGTTTCTTAAAAAACTTTCAACTTTCTTAAAAAGAATTTCAACTTTCTTAAAAAATCATATTGAATATGTATTCACGCAATTTTTTCCAAATTTCATCAAAATCCAACTTTTTCTCAAGAAGTTATGGGCATTTGAATAAAAAATTTAGTTCACTCTATTGTTGCCCCTGCCTTTGATTCCCAAGGGGCAGCAGAGGTGGCAAGAGGTGGCAAGAGAGGCTATTGTTGTGCCTATTGGGAGGTCACATTAGGCTTTAGGAGCTTCTAAAAGTTAGAGATTTTGACATTTTTCCAATTTTTTTTTTCCTACTTCTAAAGTATAAGTGCATCTTTCAATCCACTGTTCAGATTTCCTAGATCAAAAAATGTGTGATGGGATTTTGTTTTTGAAAATAGCCTATTGTATTGTCATTTCTTGGGACATAGTGGCAAACTTTAATTTTTTTGAATATCGGAATTGTCTTGGATTGCCTTGAAAATTGGATTGCACATGCCTAACATGTTTCCCCATACAATTTTTTTAAAAATTGGAGGTCTATAGTGGAAAAAAATTCAGCAAATGGCGGTCAAAGGCATCTGAAATTTTTGGGCACAGTGAAAAAAAAAGAAAAGCAGACTTTGAATGCAAATATCTTGCAATCAGTATGGTCAAACCTCACGAATTTTTTACCACATATTCTTACACAAGTTAACTACAAGATCCTATGGTTACATTCCCAAAAAATCAATTTTTCAAACTTTTTTGATGAATCCTTTAGAAATGGCAGTTTTGGGTGTTTTTTGAGTTAGAAAAGGCTTTGGGCTCTTACGGGTTAAGGTAGTCACCAAAATGCTGTGATTTTTGGATCAATAGGTGCATTCTTTGTTTCTATAGTGAACAATGAAGTCATCCATTTGACACTTTTGGCTCTCAACGCCATTCCAAGGTTAAATTGAAATTAAACTCCTTTTAATTCCAGGGCTTAGTAAGCTAAGGTGTGTGCACCCATAATCATGAGTGCCAACAAGCAATACTAAAACTTAGATATTGATGGCACAAAGTGTACACAATTAGAACATGAGAGCCTAAAAAAGCCTTGTGTTATTTTTTGGTACACTTACAAACAATATTTAAAAATTTTATAACTCCTTCATATGGTGCCCAAATAATGCATGCTTAAGTGTGTTGGAATCCTCTTTCACTTGCCAATGAGATCTTATAAAAATAAGTCATGTTCAATAATTGTAACTAAGGTAGAAGCACCAGTAGTCGATCATTTAAGGAATTTTGGAGCAGATTGTGCGCAGAATGAGGTGGTGGAAATTTTTCCCATGTAGGAAGATAGGAAATATGGAGATTCCAAAATTTTCAGAATTTAATTCTCAAAATTGAAATTACAGTGAATTTTGGAAGCCAAAAAGTGCATTTCACTAGTAGACAATGTCTAGAGTCTTCCAATTCCGATCGTCAAGGATGCTCACTACTTTGAGACATGTATTATAACCATATTAGTCCCAACCTTGAAAAGGACAGAAAAACAATATTCAAATCTAATTTCCAACCTAAGGTTGGAAATAGCGCACCCTGCAGGTTGGGTACTGGGCGTGGTCGACAGCTGGTGCTTCTACCTTATACTCAATTCTTATTAGTTCTTATTAGTTCAATTACGAGTGACCTTACTTTACTAAATCACGATCAATTGACTAAAGGCCGGTGCACACCTGACATTAGAGAGGAGCGGAAATACAAAGATAAAATTCTATGACAGCGATGAAGTGCACGGCATTCGTCGTCCTTGTTTGGAGGACCCAGCTTCGTGGAAAAATATATGACTTCAAGGGCACAATATGGCATAGGTGTTCAGACCACGCGAGCAAAGTAATCAGAGATGGAGATAGCGCAGGCTACTGTGAATTTTTGTGTTACACCTGCGGGGAGATGGTACAGCCTCAGGCAGCCATGGCGGCAGTAGTGACGTTGGCAACCAAAGGAGTTGGCGTCTCTCTTGTCCAAGTTGCCAGACTTGTTCATTGTTGTTTTGTCTCTTTGAAATCTGTAGTTTGTAGAGATCACTTCTGCGTTTGTCTTGTGTTTGTTGCTTCCGTGTGTCTGTTGAGATCGGTTTGCGTTGGTTCTTTTTGGCGTTCGGGGGTGCATACAACTCGGTAGAGGAGCGCCTGAGTGTGGAGGGGGATCGAGCGCTTCATTCGTGAAGGATCCATCCAGTCGTGCAAATCAGCTACTGCGGTGTCTTTGAAGGACCACTTCGGAGTTGATCAGGCATGTACGTATCAATCTCCTCGTTAGGTTTTGTAAAACATTTGGCTTACTTCCCAACTCTGGTCTTCATCCACCGTTGCATCGGCTCCTCCTTGCACTGATTTGGATTTCTCGAGCGCTTCATTTTAAATTGTTGGAGGAAATGGGCACTGATCTCTTGCCGTATCTTCCAAGTAGTGATTGCAAGGGAGACGGCTTTGTGGGTGCTTATATACCCACCCTTGGTAAATAATCTTACACAACCAAGTTCTAATTTTGTTCACGAAATCCTATCCTAAGTGGGTATCTAAGCGTCGATCCATTATGCCTTCCAAGTAATGGAACTTTTCTAACCACTAAACATCTAATCCCCTTGCAAAGAAGAGGCCTCAAACATTCCAGCCTATGACTGCCTATAACTGAGGTGTTCTAACTTGTTTGAGCCGCAAGGGTCTTGGGTTTTCCTAATCTATTGTCTGATTTTAGTATTTTTAGGGGATAGAAGATCTCACTCCATTTCCAGGAACCTAAGGTTCACTGGAATCGGATGTTTCTAACAAAAGTTATGAGCGGATGAAGTTTGACCGCTACTCGATTCATCAAACTTCATCCATGGTTTTCTATGTGTTGCTACTTTTAATTTCACTTGATATTTTGCTCAAGGTCTGATTTGAGTTACTCTAGCTAATTATGACTCTAAGTTTTGACCGAAAAAAGTTAACCTAATTTACCCGGTTAAATCTAATTTACCCCATCAATAACTGTTCGTTGGATTTTTATTGGATTTCCCTTGTTTTTTACTCTTTTGCTTTTGCAAGTTACTTTTATCCTTCCTAATTTATTAATTTACTTTGGAATTGACTTTTACTAACCTAATTTATCGATGGATGAAAGTTAGTTGATAACTTGGATTTGAAACTTCATCCACTATTTACCGCTATCTAAAGTAATTTTTACTTTTACTTTTTTCCTTCTAAGCTGAATTCCACTCTTGGATGTGGCTTCAATTTCTTGGATGAATTTTTGGGTGGATTTTAGCCGGTTCGTGGACAAAACTTCATCCCCATGTAACTTTCTCGTTTTAATTTGAAATTGGGCGTACTTTATCTTTTTAGAAACCCCTAGACCTCTAGTTTCTACTTCCTAACCTAAATCCGACCTGACCTATGGTCTATGCTTCTCTAACTCTCGGCCCCTTTCTAATTATACTAATTAAAATGAGGTTTAATAAGGAAGAGTGGGGTTTTTAGTGGCCCACCTTGTATTAGAGATCCTGGATCAGATGGTCAAGATTTCCTCCTTTGGCCCTGTCCCCTCCTCTTGGATACTCGGTCCCTTGAGTGATTCTTGGATTGGGGAGGATTTTAGAACAAAATGGTAGATGTGGCGGGATTTCTTTCTTCTTTCCCTTCCTCCTTCTCCTTCTTTCCACCCCCTTCTTACATTGAAAGACTTTGCCTTCCAAAGTTCTTATGTGTTGACTTCGTTCTTACACCTCTTACACCATGGCCTTTTAAAGTTCTTATGCATTGACTTTGTTCTTACCCCATGGCCTTCCAAAGGTCTTACACCTTGACTTTTCTCTGACAATCAAGGGCACATTCTTTTTTACACTTACACCTAATTATTCAGTGGTCCAAATTTGTTGGTTGGGATTTCTCCTAATCTATCCACTGGTATCTTCTCTCCTATTTCATCTCCCTCCTCATTTGCAATGCTCAAGTTTTTAGTTTATGGTGTGTGGAGAGCTTGGATGAATTGTGCGTGGAGTGATTGTGTGAGTTTGCAGGTTACTTGGTGCTCAAATTCCTCCCCCAACTTTACAATGTCTACCTCTAATTCTACTTTTCTACTTTTCCTCCTTCTACTTTGAGAACGTGCCTACTTCTACTTTTGAATTTCCTACTTCTACTATCCCAATTTCCTACTTTTTCCTTGTTAACTTCTAACTTAGTCTTCCCCTTCTTTTCCTCCTACTTTCTTCCTAAAAGGAGAACTAAAAAAAACCAAAAAAAACAACAAGTTTGGCCTGAGGCGCGGCCTGGACAAGATGAAGGTTGGGGAATCGGGCTGTCCGGGGCCACCGGGGGAGTCGGATCTCACTGGGTTGGGGTGTCTAGGGCTGCCGGGGGAGTCAGGCTGTCTAGGGTTGTGGGCGCTTGCTGTTGCTTTGGGTTGGCTAGCTCGAGCTGTTGACTAGCTCGGAGACCAGAATCCCGATTTTTTCTCTTAATGTTTTCTGCAACTTTTGATGAGTGCCAAAAATGGCCAAAGGCCACTTTAACCAAGGGGGAGCCACTATCCAACTAATTCTAGTTCTATACAAATTTTTGTCTACCACGTTCCCTAAGTTCTTGGATGCTAAACTTTGAAGGTTTCCAAGAATATCGTGGAAACTAAACTTTGAACAGAGTTAACCGTGGGGATCAAGGCTTTGCCGTCAAGTTGAATTTAATACCAACTCTAGGATTTTCCCTTATCCGTAGGTCCAAAGCTTTGCCGTATGGTGGGGTTTTAACACACACTTTAGGACTAAAAGAGAACCTAAGGTCGAAGCTCCGCCTTCTAAGCGGGAGGGGCACATGTTTACAAGCATTTTCAAAGAGGGATTCAAACCATTAGGACATAACAAGCCTTGGAGGATCCAAAGCTCCGTCGTGCGGGGGGAGGGCCACACACCAAGGAGTAACTTCAAAGGGGGAGTTTTAAAATGTTAGACATAACAAGCCCTGAGGGATCCAAAGCTTCACTGTATTGGGGAGAGGACTACACGCCGAGGAGCAAGTTACATGAGGGAAGTTAGAACTTTTAAGAAATAATCACCCAGGGGGGTCAAAGCTCCGCCGTCCCGGGGGAGAAGATACACACAAAGGACTGTCAAAGAAAGCTTAAAAAAGGTCCTCGACTCAGGGAGAAAGACTCAAAGGTTAGTATGGACAAGTGGGTTAGTAAACAACAACCTTAAACATTAAAGACCCTCTGTGGGCGGCAGAGCCAAGGCATGGAGGGGGTAGCTTTAGGATTAGTACAAAAACTCAAAGAACTCTCAGACAAAGTTAGTACTTCAAGCAAAGAACTCCCAATAACAAGTTAGTGACCAAAGTGACTCAAAATAAAGCCAAATAACATCCAAGACTACTCAAAAGCTTATAAACACAAAGAAAGAAGGACCCCCAAGACCTTCAAAAGCTGAAACTAGAGCAACAACGGAGCACAAAGTGCTCAAAAAACACTGTAGAAGTGCCCTTGGCTAAAATGCCAAAAAATCCAACATAAGTTGGACCTATGGACCCAAAACAAGATTGAGGGTGGTTTGAGAGGGAAATGGGCCCCCTTTTATAAGTTTTCCATGGGCTCCCCTCCCTCAAGTTACCTTGGTAACCTTATCAACTTAGATTTTTGCAGTACTTGGGTTTACGCTGGTCCAACATTGTATCTTTTGGAATTTGCCTTGGAACTTCAAACAAATTGCGTCAATGGCTTCAGAAAGCCATTTTTAGTCCAAAAGTCCCCCCACTCCCTATTCCGACATCTAAAACCTCTCCTAGATTAGCTCTAACTGAAGCCAGTCAAAGGGTAAAAATCTAGAATTTGGAGTTGACCTTTTCTGACCAAAGTAACTAGCTAGGGTTGTCGAGAATGTCTGAGGGAGCAAGAAAAGACCCCTTGTTGACTTGATTTCGACTTCGTACGCTGTCGTAGCACAGAAAGCACAATTCCTTCTTTAAGGTCAAAATTGATCCTAAAGTGACTCGTGTATCGTTCCACAGAGATTTGGGTTGTAGTTCTCCTAATTAAACGGAATGTTACTAATTGGTATACAAAACAAAATCCCAAGTACTAGTCTAGACCGGATCCAATTCCAATAATCCGGAACCGGAAAACGCTTTCCTGATTATACTGCCGATCTAGGATAATTACTATATGTATTTAAACTCGAGTTTAACCTCTGGACCAAGAGGGATCCGCAACTTTGGGATTAAGGAAGGAAGCTTAACTCCTACCCTCCAAGTTTAATGTGTCAGGAGTTTCCACAGAATAAACTTGGAAAAGAAAACTTTAAAAAGAACATTGAGAACAAGACCTTCCTCACAACTAGACCGGAAGGGCTACGCAGGCTAGCAGGTCACGTCAGACGGTCTAAATTCTCCTACCAAAGGCTACAATGACGAACTACCAGACAATCCACGATCTAGGTAGAAAAAGAGAGTCAGGAAAAATGGGAGAGCAGTGGGTGCTTCTTGACAAAAGCCAGCTAAAATCCTCAAAGGAAATCCTACTGTATCCTGTCTACTATTCAATCTCTCCAGGGACCGGATACTTCCTACATCCGGGCTCACTCCTTCCTTACCCAGGTCTGCAATCACACTGCTCAAACAAAAACACGGACAAGTGCAAAAACGTGCAGCACACAATTGTGAATTGGAAAATGCCAATGGATTTTGCATATATTCTATTGGGAAAACAAAGTATGGAAATGAACCCGGATCACATCAATAATCCGAGCTTAAATACAAAACTACCACTCTAACTCAAAAAGTGTCTATGTCTAATTTTAGCCAAGAGAATGACACGTTTCATTCCTTCTCGGACTGCTAGAATAGTTGACTTAACTACAGTCCAAAAAGGTGTCCACCAAAAGTGGATCTTAGATCCTATAATTCCGGAATTAACCCGAGTCCTAACTCCTACTTGCTTAAAACTTTCCTACTACCAAAATTAGGCCTGCAGCTCTACCATCTATGCTACAGTCCTCTACCTACTTTCTATTCTTCTTTGCCGGCGAATTGCCCGCCCTGGCTGGTCCCTTCCGAGCCAGCGGCTTCTTTCCGGTCTGAAGCTTGGCAGCTCGTTTGGCCCGGAGTTTGGTCTTTTCTCTGGTCGCCTTGGCCTTCATCGCTCGAGTGTCTGCCAATGCCTGGTCTAAATCAGAGTAAGGCTCCAATTCTTGCTCCGACCCGGACTCTTCTTCCTCCTCATCCGATTCGTCATCTTCTTCTTCCTCCTCCGGAATCCCGGCTGCTTTCTTCTTGGCCGACGGGGGTTCCAAAGCCTTCTTCTTGTGCACCATCGGAAGAGGTTTTAGCGCCTTGCTTTGAGGTGTTGCTTCACCTCCAATTACCTTCCGGATTACTCCCTTCCCGTGCAATCCTGATGACTGCTCGCGACCGGCTCCCAATTCGGTCTTGACAATGGACTGGATCAGGCTAGTCCTCCCTCCTTCTTCTCCAAACTGCACCTTCTTTCCAGGAGTCTTCAGAGAAGACTTAGAAGGTGAGAGGGTACTGAGTTGCTTGGTCTTGGCGCTCTCCCCTGGGACTAACCCGCCTGGACCGGTTGCTGGTTCTGGTCCCTGCACCTTCGCTAGATCCGGCGCAGTCACTCCCGTTATCTCCACTGTATCGGGTTCCGGTTTGGTAACCTTGGTGATCTCTACCTTGGGCTCCTCCGGCTGGTTGGTCTTGGCCTCCTGGTACTCCTCCGAAATAGATGGGTTAGGTTATATCTGAGGAGTCTTCTCCTCGATCTTGTCTTCCTTGGCTGGCTGCGAGGCTGGCTCGGTTTCCGGTTCCGGTCTCGGTACAGGATCACCTTGCGGTCTGATTTCGCTCATTACTTCTCACAGCTGCGCCAGCGTAGACTCCATCTTCTTGTGGTAAGTCACCATCGCCAAAACCAACTTCGGGGCTAACTGCTTACTCTCTTCCATCACTTGTTTGTCGAAGAGGTTGGCCTTGTTCACCACTTCTCCCGGATGTTTGATGAAGTCCCGGATTCGAGATAGGATATCCCGGGTCTCGGTGGAGAATTTCTTCTCCCTCTCCACTTCTTCATCCTTCTTCCACAGCTCCTGCCTCAGGGCTGCCAGTTGGCTGGCCTGCTTGGCCAGCTCCGCCTTTCCTTCTTGATTCTCCTTTTCCCGAATAAGCCAGCTTACTCGAGTTAAGGCTTGGCTCGGGTGAGTGACCCCTACAGTGGTGCAGATGGTCTGCATCACTCTCCTTTCCTTCATATACTGGTCCTTGAAGTCACTCAGCTCTCGTGAAATCCTCTCGAGTGGCTCATCTCTGCAGAACGGATCACTTTCCTTGGTCTGTTCCTCTTCCACTCGATCTTTTCTTCTCGTATCCTTTCCCTCATCGTCGCCTTCCCTTTCTGACTCACTCAGATCATCCTTACCCTCTTCATCTTCCTCATCTGAGGACTCGTCCTCCATTCCGGTCTCAGGTTCTAAGTCCGGAAGTTCAAATTGTACGAGGGCGAATGCGGCTTCATACTGTACCTCCTCATCCTTCGTCAATACTCCTTCAAACTGATAAAGATGATAGAGAAAAGGGCAGATAGGGGACGGCTTAGCCCTCTTTGCTCTTGCCATCTTATCTACCTGATCCTGAATGATCATTCCCCAATCTACTTTCCGGTCCCCTGCTAAAGCACCAAAGATGGTGTTGGCTAGGGTCGGGGAAACTCGACTCGGCCTCTCTGGACTAAGGATTGTAAGGATATACTGCAACAATCTCTTCTCTCTTGGGTCTATGCAGTCATTGACCCGGAACCCATCCTTGCGGCTGAGAGGGTTCCAAAACTTACCTAATGCTGATTGGTCTTTCCGGGATGCGAGTCCCTCACCTTCTTCACTGAAAAGGTAGACCTGCCTCCACATCGCCACCATCCACTTCGCCGGTTGAGCTCGGATGGTCGTCTTGTGTCGGCTCGCCAACTTGCCCGACAGTTCCCTTACCATCTCCTCGTTCTTGAAGCTCCATGGTTGGGTCTAGAATCCAGCGCACCCCATCTGCTCCAGGTCTGCCCGCAACTCCTCTTTCTCCCGCTCATTCCTTGGCAATGGTGGCGTTACAAATCGTAACGCAACCGTGGATCCTTCTCCTTGGGTCGAGGCCATCTCTACCCGCGTCTGAATGCTGCCGGTCTACAATTGACAACCCGGAATAGGAGTATGCCTCTTTCTCTCTCTGAGCTGCGCAGACTTTACCACAAAACCTCTCTGCTTGTAGATCCTCCCTTCGCACTAAAGCTCTCCACAAATCTCTCTCTATATATACTTGCACTCTCATGTGTCGATACTAGTTGGAGACCGGAAACAGGAAGCGTATACTCTCTCCAAGTTTTCAATATGGGCAGGGAAATTTGGATGGCCAATATCTGAACAGCTGATCCATTAAGAGGGCCAACCACATTCCTTCCTAATGATTCCCTTAATTCAGAGTTTGCCCGTTAACCCAGCCCGTTAATTATTACTGTTCGTCCATGATTAGAATGTCCCCCTAAAGTTAGGTAGGTCAACGTTGGGGTTCCAATTCCCGATTCCGGTTTCCTGATCCTATATAAGCTAATCCAGGTTTTGGTTCTGATTTTCCGATATCGATGATTAACTGTTATAGCTATTCCTGATCAGCCAACTTCCGGTTTCCGGTCCTAATCACTATATGGTCTATAATTACTGTACAAAACAAAAAAAATTACTGCAAAGAGGAATATTATCCTTCTATCTATAATTATATTTACTAAGATAGGAATTCCAGGTTCCCACATACGCTCCTAGGTCGTCGGTCAACTTCACGCAAATCTTGCCACATGATTAATTTGGAGGAATGTCACTGATTGGGCCACCTCCCGCTATTGGAACGCCATGAAATTTGTCGGAGCGCATTATTAACATAAAGAGACTATCCTTATTTTTGTGAGATTTTATTGCAACTAGGGAAATTTACATGAATTTTCCGTTGTCAGTTTAAGCGGTTGACCGTTCGATGGGATATTTCCCTAAGTCGGAAAATTCCGAAATTTCTTGGGGAACCTGGCATGGAGTTTTCCAAGAGATGTGCAAGTTTATAATTCTTCACCTCGCATACACTAGTCTGGATGGAATTCCATCTTGTTTAAAATAACTGACAGTCAAGGAATCTTTCACATGCAAGGGAATCTTGGCAGGTGGATTCTGCTTTTGACCTCGTGACATGCTTCCAAACCAAGAGCACAATCCGGCAGCCGCAGATTCCTCTGCAGGCCCATCTTGAGAAAGTAACTCCTGCAAGCTAACATTTGAGCTTTCTACTATTTCAATGGTGGAATGGGGAAATTGAAACCTTTCCAGGGAAATCTATCCTAAGACTCATCTAGACCTCCCTCGAACCACTTTTAGCCAGGTAGAATCACGTGCACACATTTTAGGCTATTTCGGGTAAGAACCTTCAAACCTTTGAAGTCCCGTTACTTCCTGGTTTTTAACCTATTTACAAGCGAGAGTTAGGGATCTATTAAGGGAAAAATCCTATTATTGACCAAATGCTATATGGGTATGTAACAACTCTAGTTTGGTCTTTCACTCTTTTTTGGTCTTTTTGTATCTTTTTATGACTTAAATTACACAATAACAGAAAAAAGAAAACTATGAGTCCTAAGTGACAAATTGGGAGCTCACAGGCTCAGACTTCTTGCAATGGATTTTCTTAACAATCCCGCAGAGATCATGGCTTTAGGGTCAATTTTGCTTCTGTTGCTGTTAAGTGCGCATCGAAGTCTCCTTGTCAGCCCACCTAATGAGATTGAAGAGGAAATGCTCGTTCAATTTATGAGTGTAGAGGACCTCGTATTGCCAGCGGCCTTGGATCTCAACAGAGTCGCTGTCCCTGCACTCCACAGCTTTCGTGTCTGGAATACGTTTTTGCTTCTCAAAGAAGATTTAGGGCTTTGGGTGAAGCCAAGAAGCACAACTTGATTTTCGTGTTTTCTCTTGAATCAGTATGACGACGAATGTTGGCTGAAAATGTTTTGTTTCACGCAGCCAACAATGATGTCCTTAGCTGAACTGCAGAAATCTACTTTGCAGAAGAAGAACACGAAGTACAGGTTGGCAATACCGGTACTTGACTACTTGTTTGTGTTTGCTGCGCTATTTTCAAACTAACAAGTGGCAGTAGTATGCTGATTTGCATTGAGTTCTTCGTGGTGGGGCAAAGCGTAGTGTCCATGATTGTCAGGGAGGTTGTTCACACCATTAATATTGTCCTGAGGTCTAAGATTTCTTGGCCTATTGGTGACCACCTACTTGAAATAGAAGCTGCCTTCAAACAGCTCACTGGACTTCCTGGTGCTGTAGGCGCCATCAATGGAACTCATATAGGTATATCAAAACCCAAGTATGGTGCCACTGATTACTTCTATTTCAAGGCTAGTGGTTTTATCATGAATTGTCAGGCAGTCATGGACAACAGGAAACGTTTCCTCGATTTGTTTGTTGGTATGCTCGGCTCCTTGAACAACTCTCAAATGCTTCAACGGTCAATTTTGTACCACAAAGCCCAATAGAACTCTCTCTGGAATCCAAGAGTTTCTTTTTCTGGTTTTTTCCTGTATTTGTTGGGTGATGGGGGCTACCCTGTAATGCTATGGCTTATGGTC
This sequence comes from Neckera pumila, assembly GCA_963969595.1. NCBI lineage: Eukaryota > Viridiplantae > Streptophyta > Bryopsida > Hypnales > Neckeraceae > Neckera > Neckera pumila. The sequence continues at coordinate 12,033,767 of OZ018412.1, forward strand.
CCTCACTGGCAGCAGAGAAATCTCTCCATTGCTGACCGTCTCTTCAATAGGCGTTTGAGTCGAGGAATAAGTGTCGTTGAGAATGCATTTGCACTGTTGAAGCAAAGCTTTTGTAAACTCCACGGCAAAACTGATTTGGATGTATGCTTCTTGCTAGATGTTGTCATTTGTTGTGCAATTTTGCATAACGTCTTGTTACGCCAATCTCATGGCGATATAGAATGGCTTCTTAACATTCTTCGCACTGAGGGATTCGATTAAGAAAACAATGTCCAGGACATATCGGGAGTGGATCGCCATGACGTTGGTGGTAAGCCACAAGAAGTGGAGCTTGGGAAGGTGAAACGTAGCAAGCTTGGTGTATTTCTGGCACTTCAACAAATCGCTCCAGTTTGAAGATAGAAGGTACGTAAACATTGCAAAGTCAATGTTACAAAAACAAAGCACATCTTTATTTATTTTGTTTTTTTGGCTGTACACATGTGGACTACTTCTATGATTACTGTACAATACTATCCATCTACTCACGCATTGCAAACTGAACTAAAGGCCGGTAATTGTGCACGCAGATGTTAACAGCTAGCTACCACTGCAAAGGAAATTCACATCAGTGGAGCAGGCGAGTCTATGTCGCCATTGTTGCGGGCAATAGAATCCGGTATATAGTACCTAGGTATAGGATGGCCATCAGATGCATGATCCTGACGTGGGTCACCTTGGTTTGCAGTTGATGCTTGTAATGCCATGAAGTTAGTCAGGCCCTGTCGTCGGTCCAATCCGGCACTGAGGACGCTCGATAGGGCTGCAAGCATGGTTGTCATATCAGACGGAATATCACTGTTCATGGACAGAATCGGACCGATTAGGGTTGACCGGCTACGAACTTCAGAGCCTTGTAACTTTTGCAAAAATTCTTCAAATTGGGCAAATGAGATGTTCTTTGGCATCTAAAGTTTTTTTAGATGCCGAAGAACATCTCATTTGCCCAATTTGAAGAATTTTTGCAAAAGTTACAAGGCTCTGAAGTTCGTAGCCAATCAGCCCTAATTGGTCCAATTCTGTCCGTGAACAGTGATATTCCGTCTAATATGACAACCATGGCTGCAAGGCATTGTACAAGTTCACCTTGTTTTTGTATTGAAAGTATTGCATTTTCATTTGCCATACGTGAAAAGTCTTGGAGGCAGTGGTCACGATTCCGCTGGTACTCCATCTGCTCAGCAAAAAGACGCACTTGTACATCCATTTTTGTGTTCTCTATGTGTCTGCTTGCTTCTACCATCTCCTTCATCTGGCCAGCCATTACATCACCTGTCGCTTTAGTTGCCTCCGCAATCACAGAGTGCCTATTGACACTCCTTTTACGAACGCCTGTACTAGGAAGTTGACGCCCACCACTTCCCTCTGCTGTGTCACTGTTGTTGAGAACAAATAGGGTCACTCCAGGTGGAAGAGTGCTCTTCGGACGAATAGGTGGCGTGCCGCTGGGAGTCAAAATCTATGGAGTTGGCAGTCTCCATCCTTGATCAGGTTCACCTGGATGATAAGGGGAAAAGTCGGCACTGGTGTGTTCTTTGCTCCAGTCCATTGCATCAGCAGTCGTCAGTGGGTCGGCTGTGTCGTCTTTACTGGTACTGTTCTCTTCTACTTCGGGAGTGTTGCTTGAAGGAACGTAGTAGTTTCTATCACCAACTGCCAGGAGGTTTCGATTGTGAGGCGGCAGTATGCTGGAATGGCCTCCATACCAGTTGTTGATGCTATTGAAGAGGTCTTGCAAGAAAGTTTGTAGCAAACCTTCAGTCTTCCTTGCTGCGGGCGTCAAACTCCAATAGTCTTGTGCATTTGTCCCAGTCCGTGTAAAGTAATCAGAGATGCGCTTGAAATCAAGAATGAGCTGATTCTACTTGCTTTTACAGGCAGGTCCATCTTGTGGACAAGGAGAGCAATGGGCTTTCATAACTTCAAAATTGATGCATTGCCACTTTCCTACATCAAGAATCATCAACTCTCTTCCATCGACAGTATCAAGTTCCTCAAGGAACATGTCTCGCTTTGCCTTGACAAGTGCATCAATTTCTTGACTCTGCCAATTTGGTCCACGCTCCTTCTATTGCCGCTTGGACGGGCTGCTAGTATCGATGGTGAGGGGAGGCGCTTGACATCGATGAGGTCTAGGCAATGCGCGTGGCCATCCTTGTGCGTTGTTACTCCTAGTGACACGGCTGCTTGCAAAAAAGCACCACTGGATAAAGTCATGAATCGAAGGGAAAATGACATTCAATTGGAAGTTAGAAAGTACTGATTGCAGACTGCATGGCACAAGGGAATGACAACAAAGACATGAACAAGAAGGCGCATGAAAATTTACCGTCACTATGAAGCAAAGCTGCCGATACTAGTGCATCCATGGTGGCACCTGAGTTCGCTTATCCTGCACAGACACATGGAAGTATGTCAAAATTCATAGAAGCAAAGACGTAGGCAATTCACGTTGTTCCACTTGGGTAGCTTCTCGAAATGCAGGATCAGCGCGGCCTGAAACTCATAAAATTGCAGGACGTGAAATTGCAGCACGTGAACTCACCTTCAGAAATGGAAGGAGCGGGTTGATGAGGACCACCATGAAGTCGACTTGGCAATCAACCGTCCATGCTTGGCTTCATACTTTTATGGAAGAGCACGGTTGGTGAAGTCACGTAGTTGTAATGAAGGATGTGGACGGAGTCACTGTTTCTTCATGCAACGCATGTAGGAAAACGGAGACGTACTCTACAAGCTCAAACTACCTCTCTATAGTCTGATCTGACGAGAATTGAACATGTGCAGCCAAAGATTTGTGCAAACTGCTTCAATGATGATCCAACGTCTAATTTAAGCTTGAGCTTGCTTGTGTGATTGGTGTTTGCCTTAACTGTGTGGCTAATCTACTGCAACCGTAGTGTTGCCAAAGTGGACGCAGGCTAGTACAATTTTAGTGAACTTTATTAAACCGGCCGTAATCTGCCCGCATAAAGTTAATGGGCATACTACGGACCCATTAAGTATGAGCGATGCTACTAGCCGCAAATCTATGTTCTAGCCTGTTCTGGGTATTATTTTATGTCCAATTTGTAGCGTGCACTGAGAAATTAATGTCATCCACCGCTCTTCTTAATGCCGCTCTTTCCATCGGACATGTCGGAGTCCAAGTAGGCTCGGTGTTTCCAAACCACAGCTGGTCTGCATGGCCCCAACTTTATGTTCACTAAGCACACCTGTAACGCCAAGTGTGGACGGGCCCTACATGAAGGAGTTTCTATGACCCGTAGATGTTTCCATGAATCATTGGCCTATGTCAAGTGCTGACAAGTGTCTTCTCTAAGACTATGCCTTTTCTCAGAATTTTGATCTGTCATTCTAGTGGTGTGAACTATTACAAAATTCAGTAGCATTTAGTTAAACAACCTTTTACTCTCCAAAGTCCTCATCTACAAACTTCATCCACATCCATACCTTAAGTTTGTTTGTTTGTTTTGTTTTGTTTGTTTTGTTACGTTGAGATCTCCCGTGCCGTGTGTCCCTCAGCCGCATGCTTGATACCATCGAAAAGCTCTTGGCGAGGAGGGGTGCACGGGCTTGGTTTTGTGGTGTTTGCACCCACGGTGAGCAAGTTATTGAATTTCGAAGTACTTATGGATCAAAAAAATTAGAATATTATTTTTATTTGGATTTTGGTTGCGTTCTAGATACGGTTGGAAAGCTCTCAACCAGGAAGGGTGGCCAGGCTTTGTTTTGTGGCGTTTGGAGCGACGGTGTAAAAGATATTGAATTTCAAAGTTTTTATTATAAATTAGAAAATTAGAAAATTATTTTTAATATGATTTTGGCTATGGCAACGGCACAAGGCTACACTAGTATTATTAATGTAAGCTTCAAGAACAAGACAATGGCAAAACATTTATGGTGCGCTCCATTTGTTTGGCTAATTTTAGGACAAAACATACAAACAACAAATATTTATAAAGATAGATGGTTTGCCAAAACCCAAAGAATCCATTAAGTATTATACCAATGTAATCTAACTATTTGTCATCAGTAATTTATTTTGAGTTTACTGTAGAGAAGAGAAGCTCTTTATGTACACATGGTGTGGTAGGAGGTAGAATAACCCAGGCCATGTGCATATGTAATTTAGAATTTGTAGTTTCTCAACTGCTCATAGTTATCTAAAGTAGAAATTGTATTAAAATTAAATTTCAGACCTCATTTAGGCATAGTAGAATGATATTTTGCATAAAAATTTGAACTAGAAAAGTTGGGAAATCAAGTTAAGTTTCATCTCCAAAATTTTTGTTTGAGACTGAAATCTTCCACTCAAAAATTATGGACAAATTTCAAAGAGGATGTTTGAAAATGTAAAAGAAAATCCTTTCCAACCCCTCTCTAAAATTTGTCCATAACTTTTGAGTGAAAGATTGCAATCTCAAACGGATTTTTGGAGATGAAACGTAACCTGATTTTACAACTTTTTTTAGTTCAAAATTTCTTGCAAAATGTCATTCTACTATGCCTAAATGAGGTCTAAAATTCTAGTTTTAACACAATTTCTACTTTAGACTTAACTATGAGCAATTGAGAAACTACAAATTCTAAATGACATAAACAAAGGGGTGTTCCATCTCCTACCACCCCATGTGTATATAAAGATTTGTATTCTAATATCAAATCACAAAACTTAAATGGCTCACAAATCAAAGTAAGGAATTCAAACATCAAAATTATTAACCTCAATGAATTAATTGTCATTTTGTTGAAAGCTGTCATTTTGTGTATTGTTTTAATTGAAAATGTTTAATTTCCCAATAACCTGACTATGCAAAAGTCGGACATCTTTGACGCGTCGTCATTTAGCTAATTTGGATGTAGATTATTCCACACCGTTTCATCTGTAGGATGAAATGATGTGGAATATTCCACATCATTCCGTCCGTAGGAAGGCAGTCTCTTTGACTGCTATTGAATGTCATGTATTAGCTTTCATAATAGCTTTGAAAAAGAAAAAGAAAACATTTGTCAAGTACTTTGAATCTTCAAGAGAGTTTCAAAGTGCTGAACAATTTCTTTTTGTTGGTTTAGGGAGAGAGCTTCTAAAATCATCCAAGACCAAAATCAGAAGGGAAGATGAAAAATACTTCTTCCATCAAGATTTAAGTGTTTGTAGTGAAACCTTTTAAATGAATGACATTGATCACACCGTAAAAAATATAATTAAAAAGATTCCAAATTCTATACTATTAGAATCAATGAAAAGCATTGCATGTGTTCATTGCAACCTAAACAAAATTGCATTTAGTCAAAACAACCATACAAACACATGAGGTCCAAAGTAGAGACTTATTTGGGGATGGAGGGAGTACAATAGAAATCAATTAGGGAGTTGCATGTATTCTTCAAATACTCCTTGTTCCACCGTAATGGATATCCCTATCCTCTAATTCAATAGTAACTTAATATCATCACCACAAACTATTTTAAAGTTGAAGTCACTTTTATGTGTAGTAAATGTTTTTATGTTTGTCAAATCCATAAGCTTTAAAGGTTTATTGACTATGTCGGAAGGTATGAATATTTTTGTTGAAATTCTAGACAATCAGTGATGTCTCTTGAAGGTTTGAGTACAATTACTTTGTACAATTTTGCTGGATCAAGGAAAGTGTTCAAACTTATTTTACAAGGTTTTGAGTAATTGATGATGGCATAGATGAGTAAAAAGTTGATTTGTCATGGCTTCTCATTACAAAAAATTTCAACCCTTTGGAGGGCTGCTTTAGATTGACAAACCAAGCTATTTTCAAACTTGGTCTGTCAATTTGAAAAAGTCCTCCGATGAGTAGTCAAATAAGCTAATTGCTTGCCAAAACAGTCAAATTTTGCATTTTTTTCTTAGTTTTTTAGTTTTTTAGTTTTTAATTTGTAAAACTTGTTGTTGCACCATTGTCACTGCAATTTCACCTACACAAAAATAGGGAAAAAAGGAAATTTTTAGCCCTTTAAAAATCAAATTTCAAGGTACTTCGGAAGGTTGTAGAACAGCCCTCCGGAGGCTTGAAATTTTCTCTAATGTTGTGAAGATTGGTATCATTATAGAAAATTTCAGCCCTCCGGAGGGCTGCTCTAGAGTAGCAAAATTGACTATGATTATAAAGATATTTGTTTAGTCATGAAGTTAAAATACTTATGATACAAGTGGTGTAGGAATTGATCTTTCTAATAGAAAAGTAGCATCTTACTAGTGGGAATTTGTAGGTATAAGAGATTGTGAACAAATCAAGACACAGTGCATGAGCCTCAATCAATTAATAGTTGATCAAGCATAAATTGATATACAATAAAAGTAGACTAAATGAAACCATTTTCATGAAACTTTATATCATCTAATAAAAAAGAGTCTATCTAATGACTAAATTATGCGAAGGACTATCATATTTAATAGTTTACAAAGCGATCGAACCCTGTAGTGTTGTTGATGCCAAAAGTGGCATATGAATTACTAATGACTAATTATGAAGTTTGCAATCAAACTTTCCAATCCATTCCAAATTGATAGTTCATAGTCTTCACACAATGGCGCCTCTAATTAACAATCATTGGTGACCGAATTGGAGAAATTATGTTTAGTTGAACACCTTATGTAACCTTGAGCAATATTTCCCTTTAACATCTTCATCCTCTATAAAGGAATTGCAATAAATTTTTGGAACTCTATAAAGGGATTTTTGCAATCAACAAAAGGACCAATTAACTTCAATTTTGTTAAATTGAAGGAATTCTAATATTTATTGGTACCTTTCATAACACCTATTGTGAAACATAAATCCATACTTATCTTAGATTTAGACCTTCTTGTATATATATTTCACAATCTTTGACTCCAGAATCAGGCCCCTTTAACCCCCTTTAACAAAATTGATGTTACTCGTACTCTATCATATTGGAGGGAATGCCACAAAACGTTCCACATATGCATACACTCAATAACCCCGCAGCCCTAAATCCATCTGAGCATATTGAAAGTCAAATACAAGCCTCCTTAAATCCTTTTCTCAATCTACCCGCAATGGAATCAACTCAAGGCCTCAGGCAATATGTACACAGCCACCTCAAATAAACCCCTCCAAAAAAAATGTGCAAATTGAACACATTGTCTGACGATTACCTTAATAGCAAATACTATCAAATGAAACCTCGCATCATATCATTGGTTGATTGGTGACTAGTTGACTTCAAGCATTGGCGCTTCTCAACACGGATGCTCTGGAATCTAAATCTTAGCAACGTCGATTTCGTTAAGTCGCCAATAAATTATTAGTTTGGAAGCGTGACTTGAAGCCAAGATCAATTCCTGTCAGTTTGTGGCCTGAAATTATACCTACGTGAAAGTACACTGTGATCACAATTTTTGGCTGTGTGAATACTGCTAATTTCTTAACAAAATTGTCGTTAGTTTTTAAGCTTTGTGCAGTTGCGGGTGGCACAATTTTGGCGCTCTGAAGTGCAAACAGAGATATCTTTTAAGTACACTAAAAATGATATTTAGTGTTGGCAACACTAATTACGAACCTTGACACTAAATATCATAAGTAAGTAACACTAAATCTAATTTCTAACACTAAATATGCTCTATGGTAAATCTGAAATTTGAAAAGGGTTACATTTAGTGTTAGAACATGTTAAAAAAATGCACACGTTAAAAAAATGAACTAAATCCGCTACAATTCAGATTTAGTGTTGTGGCTGGTAGGGGGGTAAAACACTAAATGTCATACTACACTAAATATCATTTTTAGTGTAGTGCAAACAGAGCGTGAGAAGAGTATGAGATTCAAAACTTTGCACGGAGCCTGCAGATGGTGGAATATTCCGCAAGGTGTCAGTGAGTACTTGGCAGGGATCTCTCACGATCCACATGAACGATTCATCCAAGTGCTCAAACCAATCATCCAATGCAAGCTTTTATTGATTGATTACTTCTGAAACTCGGTGACTGCAACCATGTCCACTTTGCAGACAACCTCGACTTCTCTAAACCCTGCAGCCAAGCCCAGCTTGCGGTAGTCGCTTTCAGTGCGTTCGCGGGCCCCGGACTCGATGAAGGCCATCATGCGGATGTCACCTTGCAGGGCCAAGTGATCCGCTCCTTCAAAGTTGATAATTTCGGGTACCACGTTGTCCAGCGCCATCACTTTGCCGTCGGGGGGCAACGCCTCGTAACACTTCTTTAAAATCTTCACACAACTCTCGTCATCCCAGTTGTGCAAGGTGTTCTGCAGAGAGGAGGTCGACACCACATACAACGTCAGTCAAGTCTTTTGAACTGGCGATACTCCTTGCACCATTTTCACATTTACATCAGCTGGTTGCGCTTATTGTGCTTAAATAGACATATTCAAACTATTATGCAGATTGCATTTCATCCACAAGCCATTGCTAAGTCAGGATTTTTCACCGCAAGCCCCCTCCCGGATTCCAAGATCATTCATTTCCTTCCTCTCTCGAAGGTGCACTGCGACAGTCTACTGAAACTGACGGTCTGTTCCACTTTAGGAATATTGAGCAAGTTCAATTAAATTGAACGTCAATTTCGAAAGTTACATTGGCGGTATTCATTGCCACATACAGCTTCACAAAGGTCTAGTTTCAGGCCACAAACTACTGAAACTAGGACAGGTCGATAGATTTTGGGTGTAGGCCACGCGTCCTGAACCACACCAAAGTAATGGAATTTCGACAAATTTACGAAATTGACGCTATTGGGATTTGGGAAGTTCCCAATTGCCCAAAATGAGATTCCCGAGCAGTCTTTCCTTATACGACTACAATAGGTCTAGAGTTAAGTTTTGCACAATTGCAAAAACCTATAGCGCGCAGTCCTTATTTTGAGGGCTTTGTGCAGATGAATGTCCCATTTGTGGTGCCTGGAATCGCACCAATTTACCTGGATTGACGATAGTCGTGTACACTTCACGATGTCAATCAGTCGTATCAAACTTATTATTATTGTTCATATCCCATCTCTATCAGTCAAAAAGTAATACTTCTCGTTCAAGTATTCGGTGTCTAGTCTACACACATGATTCAAACTATCTTTTATTTCCTCCTAATTCAAGAAAGTGAGAGGTGTGTGTGAATTCAGACAGACCTTCATGAAGATGGCGTCACCGTCATTGGGAACGGACTCAAACATATTCCCAGCCACATGCTCCACTCCTGCCAGGGCTCAATCAATCGACTTCAATTCCCTTTCTCGATCATGCGTACAAATTATCTAGCTTTCACCAGCAATCGGCAGTAGAACGCAAACTGAAGTTCCAAAACTTGTAGAATCAAGGGAGTTTTAAGAGTTTAGCATGAAGGATATGAAAACGGACTTTACAATCTCAGTTTGAATTAATCATTTCCGCCTCCAAGCTAAGTGATATACCGTACCTTCGTTCATGAGCATGATGGCAAACTCTTAACATTACCTTCCCTTGTGTTGAACAGTGCATGCACACAGAAATCAAAGATTGATGTGCTCCAAAACTTCAATCAAAATCAAGAATTCCAAGAACTCTGACGAAATCAATGCCGATCCAGATCCAAATCCATCCATCCATGCATCCCCGAGATTAGGATACCTACTTGGAATTGGCTTGCACGCGCCGATCACATGCGGCTGATCGAAGTTGACTGCTCGTATATGCGCATATCTCTCCGTGACCAGCTTCATCGCCGTCCCCTCACCCCCTCCCACATCCACCAGCACCTTCACCCCTTCCAACCCTTTGTACTCATCCAGCACCGCCTTCAAATAAATTTTTGAGTATGCAGCCATCGCCTTATTAAAGGACTCATGAAACTCCGGATTCTGCTTCCCATACGCCCACACACTCAGCCCTCCATGCGCATTCGCGAACGCAGTCACCTCCTCGTCCTCCACCGCCTCATGCAAGTGCTGCCAAGTGCAACTGTATTGCTGGTGCAATAGCAAGCTGTGCACGAAGGAGCCGTGCTCCTGGTCGTCGACGAAGAAGCGAGCGATGGGTTCCAAGGCGTAGCGACGCTCGGTGACGACGTTGGGGGACGCGGGGGGACGCTGGCCGTCTGAGGAGTTCGTGGTGGTGACGGTTTCGCGAAGGATGCGGTTGCCGCTCACCATGCGGAGGAGACGGGAGAGGTAGGAAATGTTGATGGGTTTTCCTGGGAGTGCGAGAGCCGCGATCTCGGCGGCGGTGAGCGAAGCGTTTGGGCCGGCGTGAGAGAGAGCTTCGAAGACTTGGAGGCGGGCGAGGGCGGCGACGACGCCGGGGACGCAATCGTAGTTGGCGAGTTGGACAGCTGCGAGGCGGACGCTGTCGAGGCTGGTGGGAGGGGCCGAGGGCGCGACGTCCATACTACTGGCCTTGTTTCCGTTGTCCATGGTGACCGTGGGGTTCAAGCTCCAAACGTTCGGCAAGCAAAGCCACTGCAAACGCCGGTGACTCACAGCCCGGGTCACAACGCGCACGCTGTACTTCAAGACGTGATTTTCAGTCACAGTTCGGGGAATGCACGAGCTAATATATCGACAAGGAATACTCCAATACACGCTCATATATTGGTGACTGAATAATGAGAAAACTTGTATTAAGAGAGAGGCAAGTGCAGGTATATATACTAGAGGATTCAGTCTAATGGGATGAATAGGGCGAGATGGATGCACAAGAGACTTTTTTGCGTTTCCCTCTCTCACTTTCCCCTGTGTAATCGGTAATTCATATGACTTTTGGATTGTGACACAGGGAAAAGCTAAGTCACAGGAATTACCGATTACACAAGGGGAAAAGTGAGAGAGGGAAACGCAAAAAAGTCTCTTGTGATGAACAGATAAGTTCGTCAACAACAATGCATGCAGTTCGTGCTCTCGGTTTCGATTGCTGGATTGGAATTAAGTGGGACTATTGAAATCAGCTAGAGCTTCGGACTACTGAAGCAGGGAGTTCGGCACTTCAAATGAATCGAGAACGGAATTTAAATGAGTATTCGGGCTGGCAGTCACTTTGCAGAGTGAATTTGAAGGACTTAGGTAGAGGCACTGATACCCGATCATTTGAGCGGTTTATCAGCAGATCGTGAGCAGCACTATGAGGTGGTGGAAATTTTTCCCATGTAAGAAGATAGGAATATGGGGATCGCAATTTTTCATAATTTTTTTCCCAAAATTGAAATTACTATTGAGTTTTGGGAGCCATAAAGTACTCAGAACCCATGGTCATTGTCTAGACTCTTCCAATTCTAGTACTACTTTTCCGCTCAATGCTTCTTATTTTCTAGCTCAGTACAGCAAGATATGTGTCGTAACCTTATTAGTCCCAACCTTGAACAAGAAAAAAAAAAAACATGTGTCAACTACCACTAGTTTCTGCGATAGAGGCACTGCAACAGAACCGTGTCAAGCAGCTACCACGTACTTACTTGCAATCAGCTAGAGCTTCGGACTACTGAAGCAGGGAGTTCGGCACTTCAAATGAATCGAGAACGGAATGGAAATGAGTCTGTTTCAATGCATGCGAGGTGTCGAGACAAGATTCGGGCTACCAGTCACTTTGCACAGTGAATTTGCAAAGTGAATTTGAAGAGTAAATTTGCAGACTGAGTGAATTTACAGAGTGAATTTGAAAGGATTGACTTAACCTTATTAGTCTCAACTTTGAAAAGGACAGGAAATGAATATATTCTAGACTTCCGTTGAAAATCTTGCTCCAGCCTTGGTTGAAAATACTGCACCCTACATGGTTGATATGCGTCCTGGTTGACGGACACTTATGGCTGGTGGGCTTGTATTTTGACCTTTGCAACAAAACCCTGTTTCAGAAAATAAGTGATAACTTATTCTGCCCGGCTCTTCTCTCAGGAATTCTGGATGCCTGTTCTGAAGTAGAACACCGAATGTGGAATAATCCCATAGGATTTCATTCCAGAATCATCCCATAGGATATTGTGGAATAATATCGCTGACTTGTGTGTGCTCTTGACATTGATCGCTGACTTATGTGGTGCTGTTGACATTGGTGGCTGATTAGTTGACATTAAATAACTGACCCTTGGTCCACCGCTGGTCCTTGTTCTGGTCCTGGTCTGACCAAGGGTGACGAGGGCTGACCAGCGCTTTTTTTCTTTTCCCATTTTTTGAGAAGTGCCATAGTGGCAATATAAAATTTTGTAGTGCTGCTTCAAATTGCAACATTCATCCATATCGGATAGAAAATATCAAAATAGCACTTATCACATGTCTATAATTTGGTTTCATCTACAATCTGGCAATTTCATCCATTTCTTTTTAATTTGAATTTTTTTAGGCAATTTCATCCAAGATTTTTGTCATTTTTTTACCATTTTTTAGCTAGATTACTTTTTCTGGTGCAATTTGGCACCAGAAAGCCAAAAAAAAAGCCCTAGGGCTAATCATAAGGTAATCTGCTCTTACACCGACCATTTATAGTTTGTCTAGTTGCACTTGAGTCTCTATATGTCGTCACTTAAGACTTATTTGTGTTCTATAGTCCATCTGTGGCTAGGTTGTTGTTTCTTTTTTCTTTTGCAATGAAGTGACAAAATTATTTACATCCATAAAAATGAATGAAGCTCATAATGTATGGATGAAAATCCCTTTATTCATCCAAAAGAGTGTACATTCTTCCAAAATAGAGCAATCTTATTCCAAGATTTAGTAGAGTGATTGTAAAAAACACTTCACGTTTTTGGCTCAAAAATGCAGTTTTTGGCCATTGGGTTTGGCGGTACAATGCTGTACTATCAGTACTATGTTTCCGCAATGCCCCTGCAAATCCCAACTGTCGATTCAAGGCGTTTGTAGATCTCAATCGTCGATTCAATATTATGAAATATTATAGATTGCTGCAAAGTATTACTGAAGCCACTGGAAGCAAAAAATAGCAGAAAAAAGGTATGTGCACCTTTTTATTTTTAATAATTCAAAAAAAATAAAAAAATAAAAACAAAAAAAAGTCTTTTGCTAGAAAAGATTGCGCTTACATTGCACCAAAAAATTGATGTAAGAAAATTTTTCCCTCTTCGTAACCTTTGCGCAAAGGAAGTTCACTTTGATCCCATGTGGGCAACTGACATGTTGCTATTTTCATAATAATGCATTGTCATTCCTTATATTGTTAGTAGACTTCTAACATGTTGAATTTGTGGCTTCAAGTTTGCTTTTTTGAACAAAAAATAGGACTAAAACCCCCCAAAATGGCCAAAGTAGACACCCCATTAGAGGAAATTTCAGGCCTTCGGAGGGCTACTCCACAGCCCTCCAAAGTCCTTTGAAATTTGCTTTTTTTTTGCTCAAAAAATCGTTTTTTTTCCTATTTCCGCATAGGAATGGCATAGGAATCCAAAATTCTAAATAAAGATTTATAAAAAGAAAAAAAAAATATTAATAATAATCTTAAAAAAGTATTTAAAAATAAATAAATAAATAAAAAATCTGCAAAATTTGACTGCTCCGGCGAGCAGTCAGAGACTATGCTCACCAAGAGCAATTTTGAATTTGACAGGCCATGCAAAGAATAGCATGGCATGTCAACTTCGAACGGCCCTCCAAGAGGCTAAATTTATTTCTAATGAATCAAGGGCAGTTTTAAAATAGTAAACTAACTTTAAAAATTTGAAAAAATTACTCCATGTCTGCAACTACCATATGTACCTTTCTTCCAAATTTCACACCAAATGGACAAAAGATGCAAAAGTTATGAGCAAAAAATCACATGTCCAAGGACAAGGGGACAAAAATAGGACAAGTGTTTCTTGTAATCACCCAGTAGCAAATTTAACAAATATTTGTTCAGAAAAAAAATTGTAGTGTTTTAGCTAAAATTTGCTCAAAAAACACACATGGGTAAAGCTTCATAGATAACATCCATTTCGTTAAAATAGTGGTGTTCCAATAGTTTGGCACATTTAAACCGTGTAAGGATTGACCCTTGCCTTTTGAGTTGTAGCTTCATTGTCTACTATCTATTTGGTGTCATTTTCTAATTAGATATGAATGAAAAATTTTATATTATTAATGAAATCACATGTCTACAAAAAGTTGAATATTTTTCAACCTTTTTTAGAAAATTTGAAATTATTGTGAATGGTTTAAGAAAAAAAATGAAGAATATTCATATCAAATACAAAATAGACCCAAAAAGTCTGAAATTTTATTATAGATGTTAGTATAATAATAAGGTTAGAATCCATGATTTACTATACTCACTTTGTAGTAGTAGAGTATAGTTGAAAGTTTGATATATTTCATTCAATTCAAGAAGTTACTAAGACATGCATACGAGTATTATACTCATTACCGTGCATATTCTGTAGGTTTAAAGTTCATATTGCTATAAAATATTGAAATTTAAGATTAGAAATTTCTTATTGGAGTAGAAAGTTGCCTTGGATAAGCTTCATTTCATTAGTAGCTCATATTTGCTTGTTCATTTAGATAATTATAGGGGGTTTTAAGCTATGCATTATAAGCTTTGGACTCAAATTCCCAAAATGCCACTTTTATGGCTAAAATTCACATCAAGAAAAATAGCAAGAAATGGCCCAAATACACTACAAGGGAGATCCATCAATTAAACATCTTCTTTTTTAGAAAAGTCCATCAAATCATAATGGCAAACTTTGCAATACTATTCACTGAAAGTGTACTCAGATACCCTCCAAATAAATAAACTGAATGAAAAAACATTGCTCTCCATTCTCTAGTTTCAACTAAAGTCATCCATCGGACACTTAAGGTATATCCACACTTGGAATTTAGTAAGTTTGTGATTAAAAGATAATACCTTTGAACAAAGACAGGAAGACCTGCTTTTATGGAAGCACTTAAAGTAGTATGCTCTTAAAGCGACCATTTAAGCCTACCTAACTCATCATTGATAGTAGAACATACATCAAGCAACATGTCAGTCCTTCTTAGATAGGGGTCACAATTAGAACACGGTTGGTTTTAGGTGTAGTTACCTAATATTGAGTTGGTTTGGGAAAAATTGAGGCATCACAAGTCATCCAGCATTCAGATGTGCAAAACAACTCCTTGTGCAAATTGAAAAGATTTGGAAGCAGTGTGCGTTGAGTATTACCCAAAAATCAAGAAATTAATGCCAGCAATTCCTTGCCCATGTACATTGTGAGAATAAATGCAAGCTAATGACTATTGTAGGTTCTCAAACAATAATAGAGCTACTTCTCAACAAAGACTGTTACACGCTCTTACTTAACCCTTAAAGGACCGTTGTCCCTTCGGGGACAAATGCAATTTCGGGCAGGTACCTTTGGGTTAAATTTTTGCCTTGATTTTTTGAAACTTTTCTTGAAGATAGAAAAACTAAAAAGCTTTGTAGGAATATTATTATTTTTTCAATTGGTGTCTGGAAACAAAAGTTATGGCCAAATAAGCTCAAAACAGGGAGAGGGGGCAACAATTTTTTTTTGCAAAATTTGCAAATTTTTTTATTGAATTTTTTTTCTCTTAAATTATATTTTTGTCTATCTGGAAAGCTTTGATTCATTCTACTTGGATTTATTATGAGATCAATAACAAATCATTTTTTTAATATTAAAAACAATAAAAAAAAACATTTTTCAATCAAAAATCTGACGGGGCGCACCAACTGACTGCTCCATTACATTCAGTAGCCTTCAAAGAGGTTGCTTTTCCCTCCCTAGAGTCCTCATCCACAAAATTCATCCTCAAAAAATTAATGTAAGCTTAGGCACCAAGATAGTGGTAGTACACTATGTTTTGTTTCATTTTCTTTGTTAATTTTAGGACCACATACAAATCATTAAATATTTGTAGAAAAAGATGTTGGCAAAGAATCCAATGAATAATGCATTACAACCATTTGTCATCAATAACATATTTTGGGTTTTCAAATGAAAAGACAACTCTACATATACACATGGGGTGGTAGGAGGTAGAACAACCCATGTGGGATAAATAAATTTGAATTTGTAGTTTCTCAAGCACTCATAGTTAAGTCAAAAACAAAGTATTGTGTTAAAAATAGAATTTTAGACCTCATTTAGGCATAGTGAAATAACTTTTCTCAAAACACTTTGAACTAAAAAAAGTTTTTAAATGAACATAAGATTCACCTCCAAAAATCCGTTTGGCATTTTGAATCTCCAATCAAAAGTTATAGACAAATTTGAGAGAGGGGTGGGAATGAATATTTTCTTTAACATTTTTAAAAATCCTCTCTCTAGATTTGTCTATAACTTTTGATTGGAGATTCAAAATGCCAAACGGATTTGTGGAGATGAATCTTATGTTCATTTAAAAACTTTTTTTAGTTCAAAGTGTTTTGAGAAAAGTTATTTTACTATGCCTAAATGAGGTCTAAAATTCTACTTTTAATACAATTCTTTGTTTTTGACTTAACTATGAGTGCTTGAGAAACTACAAATTCAAATTTATTTATCCCACATGGATTGTTCTACCTTCTACCACCCCATGTGTACATATAGAATTGTCTTTTCAATTGAAAACACAAAACATGAATGACAAACATATCAAAGTGATGTAAGGTAAATGACCCCATTGCGGTCAAATGACCCATGATGGACACCTAATGACTCCATTGTGGTTTTTTAGACCACAATCAATGCCTTACATGGTAGTTATGGAGTAATTAGTGACCTCAATAGGTACTTCCAACTTTTCAGTATAGAATTCTTTGTAAAAGTTGACTTCTTAGGTCTTCCATTTTTGAAAATGTTGTGACTACATTGGGTAGGAAGATGACCATATTGGATTCAGATTTTGTTGGTCATGAAGTAGCCTACAGACTCCTATGGGCTGATCACTTCAAAAATTCAGAACTAATTCATACTTAGTCCAAAAAATATAATTTCAAATGCTCTCACCGTCTCTCACACTTATCTTTGTGTGGGAAAAAATTTGAAAAATTTCAGCAATGGCATGTAGGCACACTCCTAATTCTGACCGCAATGGGGTCTTTTACCTTAACTCAAGAATTGAGATAATTGATTTGTATAAATCGATTGCCATTTTGAATAAGTTTGCTATTTTATTTATAGATTTAATTCAAAGTCCTTAATTTGTTGTTAATACCAATGTGCATCTACGACCTTGTAATTGACTCAGGCCCCTTCCTGGATTCTGACAAGTTTTGCCAAGTGTCTTTGCAGTTATTTATTTGGTGTGGAATATATCACACCATTTCATCTCTTGGATGAAATGATGTGGTATATTCCACATCATTCTGTCTAGGGAAGGTAGTCGCAGTGACTGCTACTAAATGTTATGTCACCATACAAATTTTCCGACTACTAAATAATTTTGATTGATATTTCCTGTCAATGCATATTTTCATGCAAGAAAGTGTCCCTCTCATGATCTAAACTTTTCTCTAATGTTTTACTTTTAGATACTCTTGCCAGATCTCTTAGAAAAGACGCATTCTTATCTCTGTACCATCGCTCTTATGAGCCTGCCATGGCAGATGCGTACTAGGCTTGATAGTTACAAAAGAACAGAAGTGTGAATAGTTGAATTCTTATGTAGTTATAAATAATTCAAAGACCGGAAGATAAAGACAAGTGTAGTAGACATACCTTAAGTGTTTGCAGCAGCAATACAGACAAGTGGGGTTAAGAATAGGCCAGTGTTTTAAACATGAATCTACAGGATTCAAGCAAATAAGTGTCTCTTCCTTGTCATACTCGGCCATGAGAATCAACACCCCGGTAGCACATTGATTACACCAATTTGTTTTGAATAAACGACCTAACATTTGTACCAAGCACACAATGGCTTCTATTGTGTCGCAATCACGACTCCAAAGTTCATTAACCCCTAAAGTCCCAAGGCCATTTTTCAGTCAAAAATCACTCAAAACTGCTACTTTTGTTGCGTTCATCTAAAAGATGAGAAAAAATATTTTTTTTAGAAAATAACCGTAGGATCTTATACTACACTTTTTACAGATCATGTAGTAAAAATTTTGTGATGTTTGACCGTACGGATTGAAAGATATCAGCATTCAAAGTGAAAGAAAAAGTTTTTTTCAAGAAGATGCTCTCATTGCCCGAAAAACAAGATTGTCCATAACTTTCTCATAAAAAGTCCAAATGAAATGAATCAAAGCTTCCCAAATAGGCAAAAATATAATCTATAAGGAAATAAAATAAAATAGATAAAATAAAATTTTTTGCAAAATTTTTTTGCTGCCCCTTCTCCCCTGTTTTGAGCTTATTTGGGCATAACTTTTGCTCCCGGGCACCGATTGAAATAAAAATTACATTCCCAAAAGCTACTAAGTTTTTCTATCTTATGGGAAAGTTTCAGAAGTTTCATTAAAAATTGAGCTCATAGGAACCTGCCCAAAATCCATTTTGTCCCCCGTAGGGACAATGGGACTTTAGGGGTTAACTCCTAAACTTCTTTGACTATGTTTCACCCAAAAACACTCAAAATGGACCCTTTTGATAGCAAAGGCCCCCTCAAAATTGAAAATTGAAATCTTGTTGCATCCAAGTGTAAGATCTAGTATTAGACTACTTTATTATATTGTAGTGAGGAAATGAGACGTTTTGACCTCACAGATTGCAAGATTGTAGCATTTGAAGTTGAAAAAATTTCTTGCAGGGGCATCCAAATTCTGGGAAGCTTTGGTAGGGGGAGGCTTTTGCACAAATTCATTCACTTTTTTGCTTGAACTTTTTTGGCTCTCTTTTTATGACAAATTTTTCCACATGTTCAAAAAAATTCATAACAATTCAAATTGGGGAACATGTACCAAAAAATTCTAGTAGAGAACTAGCTTCAAGAAAAATCTCGTATAAAGCTTTTTTTCAACAATTTATGGCTTGCACATACATTACCTTCTTCAAACTATAAACGGTGAAGTTCTAGATTTCATCTAGTCTTTATAAAAACCAAAAAAAAAAAAAAAGGAAATTGGCCAAACATGTGGTTTTGGCAAGCTTGATGAATCCATTTTGTTAACCTCCAAAGTCCCAAGGCATTTCCATTAGAGAACTTCTCAGCCCTCTGGAGGGCCGCTCCAGAGCAGCTAAAAGCACCCCACGATTACGTTTAACTTTGCTTAATGATTTGTTTTTCCCCTATAGTCGATCATCTGAAGTCACAATGTCCGATGACTGTCAGTGGTTTGAAATCCAAGTACCAGTAGTTAAATAATTAGGGTTCAAGGCTTGTAATACAACTTAACCCTAATAATTGCATACCTTGTTCTAATCAAGTTATGAATAAAAAGCAAATGTCAAAAATAGTCCAAGGACATCTACCATCAAGGGTTTTTTAGTGGCATCATAATAGACTTAATTCATTGACAATTGGTGAGAAAGAAGGGTGAAGAGGTTATTTTTATAGGGTTACCAATTGTCCATGGTGAATCTTCAAAGGGTATGGGTTATTTAGAAGAGAGACCACTCATTGTCAAATGCAGGAATTGTGTTAAAACTAGAATTTTAGACCTCATTTAGGCATAGTAGAATGAATTTTTTCAAAAGATTTGAACTAAATAAAGTTGTAAATTCAAGCTAATGTTCATCTCCAAAAATCCGTTTGAGGTTTTAAGTATCCAGTAAAAAGTTATAAACAAATTTCTAAAAAGGGTTGAAAGGGAGATTTTCTTTGACATTTTAAAATACCTTCTCCTAATTTTAACTAGAACTTTTTATTGAAGGTTCTAAACCTCAAACAGATTTTTGGAGATGAAAACTAGCTTGATAATCCAACTTTCTTTGGTTCAAAGTTTTTCAAAAAAATTCATTCTACTATGCCTAAATGAGGTCTAAAATTCTAGTTTTAACACAATTATTACTTTAAATTGAACTATGAGCGGTTGAGAAACTACAATTCTAAATTATATATCCCACATGGATTGTTCTACCTCCTACCACCCCATGTATACATAGGGATCTTCTCTTCTCATCTTCAAACACCTTAAACTTAGTGGCTTTAGATTGAAGCTAGTTGGAAATGTAAGTTCTCAAATTTTTTAGCAACTAGCTTGAAAACCCTCTTCATATTTCTTAATTTCATTGAATTTGATTAAATTCCCAATTAATAACACTGTATGCTCACGCAGTTGAACAATAAACAGACTTCTACTACACCTCATTATTAGAGTCCTAATCTCGGTCCTAATGTCTTTTGCAAAATTCACACACTCTGACAATGCCCTGTGGCTATATGCTCCTACTAAATCTCATGCAATTAATAGACTGGTTTAGTCACTGTGGAGTGGCCCTCTGGAAGGCTGAGAATTTTTCTAATGCCTAAGATTTTCTACCTCAAAAAACATTGAAAACTGCCATTTCTAATGCATTGATTGAAAATCCGTACAAAATTAATTTTTTCAAAATCTAACTGTAGGATCTTGAATTGAAATTATATGAGAAGATGTGGTAAAAATCTTATGCAACTTGACCGTATGGATTGAAAGATAATAGCACTCAAAGTGACATGTTTTATTTTTTAGGGCCTTATCCAAAAATTTTAGATGGCTTTGACTGCCTCTTGTGGAAATTTTCTACACTATGGACATTAAGTTTAATTTTTTTCATAATCAATATCATGTTAGGCATATGTTCACCAATTTTCAAGTCAATCCTAGACATGGAGCACATCCAATCAAATCTTGCAATGCAACAATGTCCCAAAATTTGACAATACATCACCCAATCTTTGCACACATTTTCCCACCGCATATTTCAAAAACTCAGTAATCCAAACCGTGGATTGAAATAGATAATCATAATTGACAAGCCCAAAAGAAAACTCAAATATTCAAAAACATGTAGTTTTAATGTCAATTTGTAGCAAAAGGCAAGCTCTAAGACATGGGGCAGCTCTTGAATCATGGACTCTCTACTGCTCCTATGATGTTCCCCAGATGTTTCCAAGTTCCCCATCAGTTCCTCAAATTTTTGTTTGTGTTCCCGAAGCTAATTTTGCAAGGATAGCAACTTCAGAATCCCAAGCCTCTGTTGACATGTCTAGGGAGTGTGACTAAGCTCCCCGATGCTCCCCTTCCAATGTGCTCCCCGTCCTCCTTCCTCTGTCTCATCCAGTACAAACCTGTTGCTCTTGCCTTCTCAAGCACTGCAGCCCAGAACTTCAATTTTTGAAAGTCAATGCCATAAGCCTTGCTCCTACTGCCCCCTCTCCCCCATTTTCACAAAAAAACCTCATAACTTTTGAACCAAAGGTCTGTTTTACATAAATATTGCATGTGCATGAAGCTCTTAAAAAACTACACGTGTGATAAAAGTTTCAAAAATATGTGAAATAAATTGAGGTTAAACAAGCCTACCCGAAATCAATTGTCCCCCATAGGGACAATGGGACTTTAGGGGTTAAACAAAGGTGTTGAACCACAAAACAAATGGAGATATTGGATTCAAGACATAGAAAGAAGCTAGCTTAGGAATTCTTTGATTTATTGATGGAGTCCTCTGATTTGACACATGGATGATGTTGAATATGACCTCTTGCTCCATTAGAAGACAAATTATTTCATCACAAGACATACTAATTAGTCCAGAGACATATATGAAGAGGGCTAAACCAGTACTAAAAGAATTATTGAATTATTGAAGAGAGAGAGAGAGAGTGAAGACATGACACCCCATTACGGGCAGTTTCCTGCAGTTCTAGGATTCGTGACAGGCAGAGCACACAGATAAGTACGTGAACTTTCATGAAAGTACTGTTGCGATCAAAACTTGGGGGATTTTCATAGTATACAGCCGGGAGGAGGGTGGGTACAGTATAGATCATAGCTATATGAAGCTACTCAATTGAGTACCTTAAAATTTTTTCCAAAGCTAAAACTGGAAATCTCACGAGATCCTATGCACAACAGAGTTAGAAGGCAGTAGGTGTGAACTTCACAGCATACTCATGTAACCAAGTAACCGTAATGTAACGTAAGAATATGAGGAGTTTTTTGAAGAATAAAAACCCCAGCACTTGTGACCAGCGAAACAATGCGATGCGACTGCCCTTAACTCTCTACAAGTGTGAGTATGAGTGAACAAGTGTAGAAGTAGTAAAAAAGTTAGTGATTCCGCCATTCGATTGTGCCGAAATATGGAGGGAATGTTCCTCACCTGCACCCATGCCACAATTCGAACAAAGTGTTAGAACCGTGACGTATGCAAGGTGTCTGCAAAACATTCCCATTGTTATCCGTGTCACCAAGTTGCAGCATAAACGAATAGCAAAAAACTCAAGAAACTCGGAGTCCTGTACAAGTGTTCAGTATAAGCAAAAACAACTCTGTTTCCAAGAACCTGTTTTCCATCGTTCTCTATGGTACCACACAGTATTGAGAATGAGTTTGAGAGGGTCCACTTGCACTTCTCGGCGGATCAGCCACACTCCCTCCATGCAGGTGCAACAAAATGAAATCGCAGCTCTAGGAACAACGAATCAGTCACGTTGTGAGCTCAAATACAGCAAAGTTTGCTTTTGGTGGAGCCGCCCCTGCTTTGGTGCCATTAGATCAGTGCTTTCCAAGCATGGAGCCGTCATTCTTGTAGGCCGGACCACTTTTCAATTGTTGCATGTTAACTCTTGCCGTAATGCAGGTAGGTGACTGTGCAAATTTTGGCAGTTGTGGAGTTAATGTGGAGAGCCACAGCATAAAATGGAGGCTTCTGTAAAAGAGCCGATCATTATGCGAGCTGGGAGGAATACTTTCTCATGAATACACATGATTCAAATCCATTGGTAGATCCCATGATTATTGAGTTCTAATGTATAATTAGAATACAAACAATACAAGCACCGAGATAATTTCTAAGTATGGATTGACAAGAACGATGTAAAATGAAAATCATAACCTCGATGAAAAATCATAATATCGATGAAAAACGTTCACTTTGTTCCAAAATGGAACGGAACCCGAGAGAGAGAGGGAGAGAGAGAGAGATTGGTTTTTAAAAACACAATTCAACCTGAACAACTGGTGTCCAAGATGGACTGCAATTTTCTTAATTCAAAAAATATATATTTATAATTTTGTAGTATGCTGTATATTGCTCTACAATTTTTGAAACAAAAAGGGCTTTTTCTAGTCCCCATTCTCTTACTATTGTCTAGGATTGTAGGATGCTAAAAATACTAGTTTATTTTATGAACAATAAATACTAGTTTTAAAAAAAAACATTGGAAAATCAATTATATTATAAATAAAATAGTTCCACCAATGATTCAAAATGTCAACTCCCTACCAGAGGTATCAATTCAATTAGAATAATAGAAGATACACATGACAAGATCTAAGTTGCCCAACTACACATGTAAAAGTGTTTATTGTGATTCTCAAATTTCAACAATGATAAATAATTCCGTTCTCAATGACAAACAATTCTCTACTCAAGGACCAATATTTACAATTATTTATATAGCCATTTGGGTAAATAAAAGACAACCTCTATTTAGCTTATACTTGTACAATAGTATGCAAATATGAAAAAAACAATCAAATAAGGAGGATACCATAGCATTGTAGAGAATGCATGCCCGACAAGGTTGTCTACGATTCACGTGATTTGAGGCTTGTAGTGATATTCTTCAAAACACCCTTGGTTTACGCAAAGATACATTTTATTGTGTGCTTGACAATAGAATGCACAATGTTGGTCACCACAAACAAAACAAGGGCGCCATATACGTGACTAAATTGGCAAGTGCCGCCTTTCTTTATGAACTCCCTCATCCACATCCATCCCCCTTTTATGCTAATTTTGGATGAGCACATCACAAAAATTCACCTTGAACCGCAATTGAATCATTGGCACTTTTCCTTGAGGATGGGCTCAAATAATACCAAGGTGTATGGTATACATATTCACCACCAACGTATCCAAGAGAAAGTAGAAGATCTATGCCACCACTTGTGCAATCATATTTGACTTGAATATGATGCCTACAATTGGTTGCCTACATCTACGCCCCTCATGTGCATGGTGTACTCCAAATGCATCGGCGAAGTCGGAATTGCATCTTGGACCGCTCCATTTCTAGAGACATCGTGGGAATGGGGACATATGAGAATGGAATAGGCAATGCATGGGAGGAAATTAGAAATACGGGATGTTTGTCCTTTTAAAGGACACAACAAGTTTCCCTACTATCACGCATGGCCCATTCCAAAGTCTCTTGCAAGGAATTGTTCCAATTTTGTAATGTTTCAGTGCACAAGGAATTCCTACATGGTTTGATTTCATAGTGCCCAAGGCATAGATGTGCATTACCACTAAATCACAAAAAGTCCAATACCAAAGAAGTAGTTGTCCATCACTATTAGTCTATTATGTGTCATCATCCCTCTAAACTTGCTAGCTTTTTTATGACTACGTTGTGCACATTAAGAAAAATTTCAGCCTTCTAGAAGGCTGGTAAGGAATTGATTTACGGGGCCTCCTTTGGTGCAATTTCAGAATGAATAAAAAAAAAAAAAATTGAAAAAAAAATATTGAAAAAATAAAAATCTGATTTGCACTACTAGTGCCACATAAGCTCCCAATTTTTAATATTTTAAAAAAATGATAAAAAAATAATAAAAAGACTTTACATTTTGATGTTTTTTTCATAATTGCATAGAGCAGGTGCAGCACTCGCGGCCTTCTAAAGGGCTGAAATTTTTCCTAATGCTAATCTTGGTTTCCCCTTGTGGGCGTTTATTTATCTACCCTTAGTAAATAGACATACACAACCAGGTTCTAGTTTCCTATGCAAAATTCTATCCTAAGTGGGTGCCTAAGCATAGTTCCAATGTGCCTTCCAAGCAATGGATCTTTTCTAATCGCTAAACATCCAAACCACTTGCAAAAAGGACCCCGAACATCCTAATCTACGGATGACAATAACTGAGGTGCCCTAACTATTTAAGCTGCAAGGATCTTGGAGTATGCAAGGCTACAGTCTAATTTTAAACCCTAAAACACCAAGGCTTATTCTGCCCAAAAACTCTCAAAATTGCTATTTCTAGAGCAAAGACTAATAAAAAATGAAAATTGCTTTTTTTCCACATCTAATTGTAGGATCTTATACTCAACTGATATAGAAATGTGTGGAAAAAATTTCAGAATTTTTGACCACACAAATTGCAAGATATCTGTGTTTAAAGTGAAAAAAACAAGTTTTTTAGCACATTGTGGGACTAGATTTTTTGACTTTGAACATTTTTAACTTAAATTATTTGTACTACAAAGTTTTGAGCTTTACATCTTTATAGTGGAGAATTGAACTGAGAATCTAGGAAAAAATAATTAAAAAATAATAGTTTTCATTCTTAAAAAAATTGTTAAGTAAAAGTAGAAACAAGATAGAAGGAAAATCTAAAATATTAATATCTTTTAGATGGAATTAAAAAGCACTAATTCCAATGGTGAGATTGTTCAAGCAAGCAAACTAAACCATGCGGAACTTTTCTTTTGGAAAAATTATAAAAATTGCATTCCAAAATGAATCCTACAAGTTATTTTTTTAAGAAGATGCTCTAATTGTCCAAAAAACAAGATTGTCCATAACTTTCTCATAAAAAGTCCAAATGAAATGAGTCAAAGCAGATAGACAAAAATGTATTCTGTGGGGCAAAAAAAATTTTTTAAATTTGTGCAAACTTTTTTTGGTGCCCACTTTCCCATGTTTTGAGCTTATTTGGGCATAACTTTTGTTCTCGAGCACCAATTGAAAAGAAAAATTATATTCCCAAGAAATTTATCATTTTTTCTGTCTTCAAAAAAAATTCAGAAAATCAGGACAAAAAATCAGCCCATAGGTATCTGCTTGAAATCCCATTTGTCCCTTGAAGGAACAATGATCCTTTAGGGGTTAATAACCTTAGGTTGTATAGGGCTTCACACCATTTCCAAAAAATCAAAATTCACTGAAATTGGACACTCTTAGCAAAAGTTGTGTACGGATGAAGTTTGATCGCTATTTGGTACCTCAAACTTCATCCATGCTTTTCTATTGGTCTCCACTTTCAAATGAATTCAAGATTTTCATGGAAGGTCTGATTTGGGGTCTTCTAGTCAAATATACAATATGGACTTGGATGGTTAAATTGTCCTTATCTTCATTCAATCTCTATTCCAAACTTCATCTTTCTGTTTGATTTAGGTGAATTTGGTATTTTCCAAAGTTAAATTGGTTCAAAGACAACCTAAATTACCTCTATCCACTTTCTCCTCTCATTTTTGACGTTATGAACTTTTACCCTAATTTACTCAGTTAATCATAATTTATCCTAACAATAAAAGTTTATTGGATTTTTACTAATCTTGGCTAGTTTTATCCTTATACTCTGACAAAGTTATTTTGACCTTTGCTAAATTATTATACTACTTTGAAATTGACTTTTACTACCCTAAGCTACTGATGGATGAAATTTGGTCAATAATCGACGCTTGAATTTCATCCGCAAATTACTGCTGACTTAATTTCTCAAGTTCACTTTTACTTTCAGTTTTCTCTTCTAGATTTCTTTTACTCTTTAGGGTTTTGATTTTTATCTACTTGGATGCTTTTTGGTGTGGTTCATCCAACTCTTACGTAGAACTTCATCATCTTGTAATTTCTTCTTTTTAACTCCAATTTTTACATACTTTATATTTTTGGAAACCTCTAGACTTCTACTTTTGACTTCTATGCTCAAAATTGACCTGACTTGGTGCCTAATCTACTCTAGTTTTTGGCCCTATTTTAATCGTGTTAATTAAGATGAATTAATCTAGGAAAGAGGGGGTTTTAGCGGCTTACCTTGAATTGTAGGTCATGGATGAGGTTGTCAAGGTTCCCCCTTCACTATTGATCTTCTCCCCACTACTTTATCCTCCTCTTTGCTCACTTCTCACAAGTTCTTGTTCTATATTTAGAGAGCTTGGTGAGTGGTGAATGGAGTGCTTGGATGAGCTTTGCAGATTATTTCTACTTTCCTAAGTTAGTCCATTTCTTCTCCTTAATTTGCTCAACTCCCAATCCTACCCTTCCTACCCTTTTTCTAATCCTATTATTTTTTGTTTTCTAGCCTTCTTCTAACCTATCTACTTTTATTTTCTAGCCTTCTTCTAATCCTATCTATTTTTGCTTTCTAACTTCCCTCTAATCCTATCTATTTTTTTTTCTTTTAGTTTTTTTTAACAACAAAAAAAAGATTTTTTCTAAGAAAAATGGTATGTGGCCTAATCTTGCGGGCTTGGCTTGCAAGCTGGGCCTTGCAGATGGCCTACCGGGCTTGGCCTACGGACTCGGCCTTACAGACTGGCTTGTCAAGCTAGGCCTACTGGGCTTGGCCTTGCGGGTTCAGGCCTGCAAGCTGAGTCGGTGGGCTTGGTCTTGTGGGCTGGCCTTCTTTAGCGAGGCCCTGGTAGTGTGGGCCAAGGCTCCCTTCAAAAAAAAACCCTGAAATTGGACTTGGGGGTGGCTCAATCTAGACACTCAAGTGACACTTTTGGAAGCTAAATCTTTACTTGTTTCTAGGATGTTTTGGAATCTAAACCTTGCACACAACTTCCAAGGGGATTCAAAGCTCAATCATTAAATTGGTTTTAATACCAACTTAGGACTCTTGGGTATGCAGAGATCTAGAGCTCTGCCGTCTAGGTTTTTTTTAATCTACGGTTTAGAATTAGGCTAACTGGGAGGTTCAAAGCTCCGTCGTCTCAAAGGGGGGTCCACACAAGGGGAGAGACTTTCAAAAAGGACAAACTATACCGTTTAGGAAGTAACCGACTAGAGGGGTTCAAAGCTCCACCGTCCCGGAGAGGGATTCACACAACAAAGGAACTTTTACAAGCGGGGAAAAAACACAAAACTTAAGGATAACACACACATTTTAGTTAATACACAACACGTATTAATATAAGACATACTTAGACACTAAAGGCCCCTCAAAGCGGCATCACCAAGATATAGTGGGGGGGTGTCTTTAGGGTTAGTACAAGACACAAGATAGACTCTCAAAGTACAAGTTAGTAACAAAAACACAAAGCCCCCTAATTCTCAAGTTAGTGACTCAAAAGATTAAAAAAAAAGACAAATGACTCACAAAAAACACATACAATAAGATGGAAGGACCCCCAAGACCTTCAAAAACTCGAAATTTAAAACAATAATAAAACCAAAAGTACTCTAAAACATCACAAAAGTTTCTTCGGCAAAAACGCCTAAAATTCCAATATAAGTTGGACCCACAGACCCAAAACAAGAACGGGGGTGGTGTGAGAGGAAAATGGTGCCCTTTTATAGGTTTCCAAGGCACCCACCTCCCTCAAGTAACCTCCATAATCTTATCAACTTGGATTCTCATCCTTATCTTCTAAGATTTTCACGGCAATTGGATTTTATGCTGGTTCAACATTGTAACTTTTGGGATTCGCCTTGAAACTTCAAACGGATTGCGCCATTGGCTTCAAATGGACATTTTTAGTCCAAAGGTCCTTCTACCTTCTATTCTGACATCAAAAACCCATCCTAGGTTAGTGTTAACTAGAGTCAGTAAAAGGATAAAAATCTACTTCATGGAGTTGGCCATTTTTGACTAAAGTGACTAACTAGGGTTCTCAAGAATGTCCTAGGAAGTAAGAAAAGACTCTTTATTGACTTGATTCCAACTTTGTGCGCTCTCGGAATGTTGGTCAACTTCACGCAAATCCCATGCCACTACGTGGTTAATTTGGAGGAATGTCACTGATTGGGCCACTTCCTGCTATTGAAACACCATGAAACTTATTGGAGCGTATTAATAATATAAAAGAAGCTAACCTATTTTTTAGTGAGATTTTACCGCAACCTCAGGAATTTTCATCAATTTCCCATTGTCGGTTCAGGCGGTCGACTGTCTGGAAAGGGTATTTTCCTAAGTTGAAAATTTTGAAACTTCTCGAGGAATCTTTCATGGAGTTTCCCGAGAGATGTGCAAGTTTATATTTTTTACTTTGCACACTCTGGATGGGAGGGAAAAATCCACCTCCTCGAAGTAACCGACAGTCAAGGAATCTTCTATATACGAGGGAATCTTGGCAAATAGATTCTCTTTTGACTTCCTGGCATATTTCCAAATCAAGATCACAATTCGACGACCGCAGATTCCTCCGGTGACTCATCTTCAGAAAGTAACTCTTGCATGCTAACATTTGGGTTTCTACTATTTTGTCAATGGAATGGAAAAATTGAAACTTCTCTAAGAGAATCTTTCTAAAGACCTATTTAGACTTCCCTTGGACCAATTTAGCCAAGTAGATTTACATACACAGTATTTTAGGCCATTTGAGTAAGAACCCTCACAGTTTTGAACTCCCACTATTTTTTGAGTTCTAACCTATTTACAAGCGGGATTTAGGGATCTTCTAGGGATAAAATCCTATTATTGACCAAATGCTACATTGGTATGTAACAATTCTAATTTAGTCTTACACTCTTTTTTGGGCTTTTTGCATCTTTTTATAACTTAAACTGCGAAGTTTAAAAAGAAACAAAAAACTAAGAGTCCCAAGTGACAAATTGGTAGCTCACAGACAAGCAGACGGATTTTTAGGAATCGTAAAATGAAAACTACCTATAATGCAAGGCCTGAAGATGACATGAAGGCTTTGCACGTCTGTCATCGCATTATGAAATCATTCCACTCATTGTAACAGGGGAGCACAACTCTATTAGCTTCTAAAAAAAATTTGTCACTAAATCTTATAAACGTGTCATGTTCTTTCATAGTATCTGCAAATGACTCAGACACAATAAAATTCTTGACCATATCAAAGGTAAAAAACAGTCAAAAAAATACAGGACTTGGAAGGCATGATAAAAAAGCAAACTGAATATCATTTTTCCAGCGCTTAGTAAAATCCATGTTCTTGGATGTACTGGCATCTGAAATCTACTTAGTTTGACTGGACGGACAAGTTCAATTACTGGTAATTCTAGCATTAAAAATAGCAATTCATCAATACGTGCCAGTGATTCACCGAATTTGCAAGAATAAAATACATAAAAACTAAAAGGGTTAATTTGAAATTTTGAACAGATTCCATACCTTGATGTCAAAGTTGTATTCGTTGAGAATGATAGTGTCCCACATCCGCTGACTCAAGTGAAGGATCTCCTTCAATGTAATAATCTCTGCATCATAGAGAATATTCTTTTAGAAATGCTGAACTAAGACATA
Source organism: Neckera pumila (assembly GCA_963969595.1). Taxonomy (NCBI): domain Eukaryota; kingdom Viridiplantae; phylum Streptophyta; class Bryopsida; order Hypnales; family Neckeraceae; genus Neckera; species Neckera pumila. The sequence goes on from OZ018412.1 coordinate 12,064,012, forward strand.
GTCATGCAAGTGTGCTTGATACCTAGCACTTGTGATAAAGGGACTCATTCAAGTGGAGACTACTGACTTTGAAGTTTTTAGGCTTTAACCCCTACAGTTTCATGACTATGTAATCACCAAAAACGCTCCAAAACTGCCATTTCTAATACAACTACCACATTTTTGGAAAAAAACAATTTTTGACACATGTAACCGTAGGATCTTGTAGTATGATATTTTGAAAATATGTGATAAAAATTTCAGAAAATTCCACCGTGTGGATCATAAGATATAAGCATTCAAAGTCTTAAAATCCATTTTTTCAATCCTATGAAAAATTGGGCCGTTGCACTTTGCAAGCTCACTTTTCAGTGAAAACATGCAACAAAGGTGGTGCTTCTTTGAATTCAGTTTCTAAACAAGTTGTCTATATGCTTGAAAAATTTCACATCATTTGGAATTGTACAACATATAGGAAAAAATAGTAAGTAGAAAGAAGTAGAAAATGATTCAAAAGACTAAATTGTTAAAAGTTTAATCATGGAATTTAAAAATGCCAATCCCAACAGTTGTAATGTTGTAATTATCAATGTACATCCTAGAACTTTTTTTTTCCAAAAATATTGAAAATTGAGTTAAATAAACGACTTTCAAGTTTTTTTTTAGAGTAGACAATCCATAACTGCCCGCAAACCAAAACCCTCATAACTTTTTACTCATTGATTGAAATGGAATGACTCAAAGCTTTTTAAGTATATATAAATGTAGAGAACCAATTTAAAAAAAAACTCCAAAAAAAATGATTTTTTTTTATCTGCCCAAATTGCCCAGTTACGAAAAAAAGTAACATATTAGGTCACAACTTTTGACTTGTATTTTGAAATGTCATGGAACTGCGTACACATGAAGATATTCCTCGTCCCCACCTTCTATTAAAATTTCAGCCTCAAGTATGGATATCTCTAGTCACACGTACCTGCCCAAAATTTCTATACGGCCAAAAAACGCATGTTGGTCCTTTAGGGGTTAAACAAAACATACACTGTATTTGCAATGTCACTTTGGTAAAAATACGTCATGTTGGCAATTGATATCTTTAGATACAGTTATTTCCAAGTTCACAAACTGACTGTCAATGACTGAACTTTGAAGCAAACATTAAATACAAAGTTCACGTACAAAATACAGAAGCACTGATGCAACCTTAATATAGCAGTAAGCAAGCACAAATGCAATCAGTTGCCTAATGTGTCAAATCCAGGGTACTTGAATTATAAAAAGCTGGATGGTAATCAGGATTTTCCAGATTTCATACTTGGAACACAAGATAATCCGGCGGAGGTGGAGGAGAGGAAGCGAGCAGCAGGGGCAAAAAACAACTTGGTCTCACCTGAAAGTTGATGGGAAAAGGCAGCCATGTCTAGTGATTCAGATGCAAAATGGAACCGCTTGATGTGTTGCATGGATAAACTGCTTCACAAGTTCAGACCAGGTCCCCAATGGCGTAAGTGTCGTGTCACTAGCTCCACGCACATGGCTGGTGGTGAGGGCTGTGTTCGCAGCCTCACCAGTTGAGGCGGGCCCCCACCTACCACCAGCTCGACCCCGGCAGGTGGCCGTGGCCTTCCCCGGAGTGAAACCACCTTGCCGCAGGGTGGTCTAGTAAACTTAAAAGAAGGCCCTTGGTCAGCGGATTTTTAGGCGCAATAGAGAGAGAATTCTTTTCTCTCTCAACTGAGCAGATTGAGAAAACTGTGAGGTTTTTTGGTGTCGGAGCTTGGAAGAGTTTGGGAGGGCTTGGGAGAGCTTCAACTTCATGTTCAATTATCTTGGTATGTGTATTTGCTTTTTTCAACTTTTTTTTTGGCAAATGGTAGTACATGTTCTTGGGAATGTTTCTTTGTTGTTTTTGAATTACATTTTGTGTTGAGTGCAAGTTTTGGAAGGTCCTCTCCATTTTAGGGTTTTAGGACCAAATTTTTGTTTGGAAACAATTTGAGAGAGTTTTTCAAGTGGATATGGAGCCTACATTTTGTGCTCAAGTGGTGCTCATGTGGCTCATGCTCTCTATGACAATGAACAATTGCTTGAGTTACAAAAGCCGGGCTTGGGAGGTCTTGAATTCCGGTGGAGGGACTTCTATGGGATTTCATTTTCTTTGGTTGTTGTTCTTGCTTTGTAAGAGGAAGAAACCAAATGCTCCCCATCTCTTTTGGGTAGAGCTTTGGCAAGCGACACATTGGAATTATGTAGAGAGGGTAGTGTGGAGAGCAAGTAATGAAATGCACCACAACAAATTCAAAAAGTTTTATAGAATGAATTTTGGTGCATTTGAAAACTTGGTGAACATGTTGACACTATTCTTGAGAAGTAGGTGTGTGAATCAAGTGAGGCCACAAATGGAAATCAAAAAAATTGTGGCATGTGTGCTTTATAGTCCGGAGCACATGGCCATAGTCCGGAGCACATGGCGGATCGTTTTAAAATTGGTGCTTCAACCATTAGGAAGTATGTTGACATTATTTGTGACATACTTACAAAGAAAGACAAATTGTTTAGTCATTACATTTGTATTCCTAGTGGAGACCGCCTTCAAAGCATCATTTCCGACTTTGAAGAAATAACGGGATTGCCAAACATTTGTGGAGCTATTGATGGGACTCATATACCATTAGCAGAGAACCCTAGTAGAAGAGTGACATTAGCTGCTAGTGACTTTTTCAATAGGAAAAAACTTCATTCTATTGTTCTACAAGCGGTATGTGATTCACAGAAGATTTTTTGGAATGTTTGTGCCGGCCAACCTGGAGGAGTGCATGATGGTGGTCAATTCAAAGTCTCAAGTTTGTACAAGAGTTTGAAGAACCAGGACATTCTTCAACAACCGGTAGTTTGGGTGGAAGATGTCCGTTGCACTCCTTATTTGATTGGAGATGCTGCATATTCCATCCGAAGCTACTTGATGAAGAATTGAAAGGCACCAAACGATTTGGGAAAAAAGCGATTTGATAATTCAATGAACTCTAGAAGAGTGGTAATTGAACAAGCGTTTGGGAGCTTGAAGAATAGATGGAGGATCTTGAGGCATTTCAATTCAAGAGTGGATAGGGCTGCAAGGATCACTGTGGCATGTTGTTGGCTTCACAACTATTGTGAGTTGTTGAATGAAGCAGAGCCTCATGTGGCTAATGCCTATTTGAGAGGAGATCCACTAGTTGGATTTGGGAATGTAAAGTTACCCGTGCCTAGGGATGGAGAAGCATCAAAACATGAGCAAGAAAGATTGAGGGAAAAATTGTATGCACAATGGGTTTTGGAAAACCCTAATGATGAATGAAAGCTACCATATTGCACATGCAATTTCTCAAATCTTTGAATGCAATGCTTGTATATAAGTACAATGAATCATGTTGGAAGTAAGTCTTTTATTGAACGTAGTGGAATTTGTAACAAATCCAAACAAATCCAATTAAATTCCACACAGCATTGGTAAAACATTCCAATGCTCTAAAGCCTTGCAAGAACATAACACATAGAAAGTACTTCTACTTAGAAGTACTAGAGGAGTCCTTGCCCTTGAGCACTTCAACAAACAAAGCGCCCATTTGCAATTGGCCCTTCATTGCCAAGTCCTTGCTCTCTTTGTCACTCTCTATCATCTTCTCAGCAATGGACATCTTCATCTTCTCCACCCCTAGAATTCCCTTAGAGAAATTGGTAATGGCGGAAGCAATGGACTCATCTATAGTAGCTAGCTCTCTCTCTCTCTTTCCAGCACTCCTATTAACTTGTCCCTCACATCCCGGTTGGTTAACCGCTTGTGAACGTGGGGACAGTGCAAAAGTAGCACTTGTAGAGGGGGGAATACAAGGAGTGATATGCAAAGTGTTCTCCTCATCATCACTCACAACATGAACCTCTGAATGCTGCATACGGACACCCTGATCAACACCGTGAGGGACCCCATTGATTTTAGCCGTATCACCAAAGATATTGTCAAAGATTTTGTACCATGGAGTCCAAGAAGAAGGTGCAACTCCCGTTTCTTCTTGCTTGGCCTTTTCCATAACTTTTGAGTGGAAGATAAAAAACTCAAACAGATTTTTTAAGATGAAATTTAACTTTATTTAAAAACTTGCCTTAGTTCAAAAAAATTTGAAAAAAATTATCTTACTAATTATGCTTAAATGAGGTATGAAATTTTACTCCACATTAGAGGGAATTTGAGGCCTTCAGATGGCCATTTCAAGCCTGTTCTCCAATTTGACTCAATTTTGTGAACAACAGTACGGGCTGTCAGAATATATTTAATTAACCCCTAAAGGACCAAGGCCATTTTCTGCCAAAAAACACTTAGAACTGCCATTTCTATAGCAAAGAGAAAAAAAAATTGAAAATTGTTTTTCTTTTCACATCGAACCATAGAATCTCATACCCAATTAGTATGACAACGTGTGGAAAAAATTTCAGAATTTTTGACTGCACAGATTGCAAGATATCTGCGTTTAAAGTGAAAAAACAAGTTTTTCAGCACATTGCGGGACTAGATTTTATGACTTTGAACATTTTTTGCTTTAATTTTTTGCTCTACAGAGTTTTGAGCTTTCAATCTTTATAGTGGAGAATTGAGTTGACAATCTAGGAAAAAAAATGAATCCAAAAAAACTTAATTTTCATTATTAAAAAAATTGTTAAGTAGAAGTAGGTACAAGATAGAAGGAAAATCTAAAGCATTAATATCTTTTGTATGGAATTAAAAAGCACTAAATCCAATGGTGAGATTGTTCTAGCAAAAAAACTAGACCTTGTGGAAATTTTTTTTTTTTTAAATTGTAAAAATTGCATTCAGAAATGAATCCTACAAGTTATTTTTTTCAGGAAGATGCTCTAAGTGCCCAAAAAAAAGATTGTCCATAACTTTCTCATAACAAATCCAAATGAAATGAATCAAAGCTTCCCAGATAGACAAAAATATAATCTATTAGAAAAAACATTTAAAATTTTTAAAAATAAATTGCAAAATTTTTTTGGCTGCTCGACATCCCCTGTTTTGAGTTTATTTGGGCATAACTTTTTTTCTCGGGCACCAATTGAAAAAAAATTATATTCCTATAAAGCTTAGCAGTTGTCCTATCTTCAAAAGAAGTTTCAAAAAATCACGACAAAAATTCAGCCCGTAGGTACCTGCCCAAATTCCCATTTGTCCCCCGAAGGGACAATGGTCCTTTAGGGGTTAAAAAAATCAAATATCATTTTATGCAAAATACATATATATACATTTAATTTTAATTTTAATTTTTTCCAAAAATGATGTGGCACGGTCTTAGCCACATCAGTCAGCTGCTACGGTTGAATTCTTGTAGCCTGGGAATGCAGGAGAACCTAGAGTCTTCTAAAGGCCCCAAATTCCTAACTTTTAATGAATACAATTCTTGCTTTAATTTGATAAACTATGAATGGTTGATTTTATACTAATTATAATTTAGATATCCTACAATCTCCTACCACCTCATAAGTATATAAAAGTGATTGTAAGAAAGACCTGCCGTTTTTTGTCACATTTTGTCACAACAAAGTTGTCTTCTACTATAACATTAGAGTTATGAATCTAATGCCAAAAACAAAAAACTTGTTTCCAGATATCTTGATTTTAATGGTATATCTTATTTTTCAAAAAATTTAGAAAATTATTTAATATTTAAAAGTCAATTTCTCTAGTTTGTCACACTTTCAAGTTTAAGGGTCTTTGAATACTATTGAGTGGTTTCATTTAATGATTTTCAGTTGAAATTTCTATGGTATATTTTTATAATAGGCAGACATGTTCAGGACTACGAAAGGACATTTAAACATTGTTTTATATCCTCCACGTCTATGCAAATAGGCCTCCCTTGCACATGCACTTGCAAACAATAGAAATGGTTTTGACCTCATTTTTTTGGTTGAAATTCATCACTAGGAAGTCTTCCCAAATGTCCAATTTTAGTTTTTTACTATAATTAATTTATCTATTTTTTACAGATTAAAACATCAAAGTATGTGTTTTCTAGCCACAATTTTCTGTCCAAGAATATGTCCCAAAATATACATACTTCAATGTTTTAATTTGTAATAAATAGGAATGACAATTATACAAGAATTGAAAAATGCCATATGGAATGACTTTCTAGTCATGAGTTTCAACCAAGAAAATGAGGTTAAAACCATTTCTATTGTTTACAAGTGCTCATAAGGGAGGCCTATTTGTATAGACGTAGAAGACATAAAATAATGTATTTTTAGATGCCCTTTGGTAGGAACTTGTCTACCTACTATTGGAATATACCATAGAAATTTCAACTGAAAATCACTAATTGAAACCACTCAATAGTGTTCAAAACACCTAAATTTGAAAGTGTGACAAATAAGAGAAATTTACTTTTGGGCAATTGCAAGAAAGATCGGTACTGAAACATTGTTTCAAATGCAATGCCGAAGCTTCTTTTTGCAGTATGTTTTGAATCTTGACTTGCATGAACTTGAAATTTTTATTGGAGATTCTTCTTATGGATTTAATCACATCTGATATTTTTCAGAAATTTCCAAAAATCGCTTTATATTTAAAAATCATTTAAACTAATTTGTCACATTTTGAATTTTAGGGGGTTTTACTACCGAAGGAGTCCCCAAATTTAATGATTTTGAGCTGAAATTTCTATGGTCTATCCCCATAGTAGGAAGTCATGTTTCTACCAAGGGCATTAAAAAATATTTTATTTTATATCCTCTATGTCCATGCAAAGAGGGCTCTTTTGCGCATGCAATTCTGAACATTGAAGATGGTTTTAGGATCATTTTTTGGTAAAATCTTTTTACCATGAATTCTTCTCAAATGGCATTTATCAAATTTTTTTAAAATCACTTTTCCTATTTTTTTACTAATTAAAATGTCAAAGTATGTATTTTCTTGCAATTCTGCACTTTTCTAGTTCCCCTACTTAAAGAATTTTTTTTTGCTTTTCCTTCATAGGGTACCTTCTTCTTATAGGTATATACATTTTTCATATTTTTCAAATTGTTTCAAATTTTCTTTTCTATTTTTATAGTACTTACAAAAAAATGGCTGAAAACGGCTATAGAGGAACAAAAACGGAAAGTCATTCTTGCAACAACCCTTTTAAACATTAAATTATTTTTTGAATTTTTTGAAAAATAAGGGGCACAACAATAATCAAGACATCTAGAAGAATGTTTTCTCATTTTTGGCATTGGGTTCATAATTCAAAAGTTATTGCAAAGGACAATCCTAGTTTTTTCTAAGTGTGACAAAATTGGCAAGTCTTTCTTTCAATCCCCCATAAAGAATTGTATTCTAATTCCAAATCACAAAGCATAAATGATTTACAAAGTGAAGGGAGGGAAATGAAACATTAAACTTATCGATCTCAGAGAATTGATTGTCATTTTGTTTAATGCTTCTAATTTGCATACTGTTTAAATTGGAAGTGTTTAATTTCTTAGTAACCCAACTAAGGCGACTTGTGACATTTTTGATGCATGGTCATTTAGCTAATTTGGGTGTGGAATATTCCACATCATTTTGTCTACGGGAAGGCAGTCTCTCTGACTGCTACCATATGTGATGCCTATACCCCTTGTGGCTTCCTAAAACATTCATTTCGTTCTCTTCTCAAAAGGTGCACTGTGCCATTCTAATGCAACTAAGGGTACTGTCCTCTTGAGGAATATTGAGCAAGCTCAATTAATTTAAACATCAACTGCTTTAAATTGGCGGTATTCCATGTTCCAGAAATTGCAACATATATAAATCTTCACAAAGGTCTAATTTCAGGCCACAAACTAGGACAGGTCCAGATTTGGGGTGTAGCCTGCGGGTCCTGAACCACACCAAAGTAATTTTGCCAATTTAATGAAATTGATGCCAAGTATTGGGAAGTTCCCAATTGCCCAAAATGAGATACATGAACAGTCTTTCCATATTCGACTACAATATATAGGTCTAGATTTAAATTTTGTGCAATAGCACGTACAGAACTTTGCACTTTTAGGTGAACTTTGCCAGCAAAATGGAAAAGTCTCCCTTTTCATGCTCACGAAGTCGGTCAACCAGCTGAACAAATCAGCACCACGGAGCTACAAGCAATTATAGTAGCTTCTAGAATCTGTTTGTTGGAACAAAATGAACGAAGTGTTTCAGAGACTATCAACGTCAATCAGTCGAGTTAGAATGTACGAAATTCCACGACTTTTGGCACTTAATGGGAAATTTAGTTAAAATGGCGGTATTCCATAGACATTCATTTCTAGGAGAAGTGTGATTTGAGATCGCACAGTCTGAATGTGAAAGTGCCAAGTTTGTGGAATACCGCCATTTTTACGAAATATCGATTCTTTTCAGGGAGCGAGTCCTGAATCGCAAATCTACAGCGTGCGGTTCTGATTTTGAGAGCTTTCGTGCAGATGAGTTGTCCCATTTGTGGTGCCTAGAATCGCGCCAAATGATCGAGATTGACAATAGTCGTGTACACTTTCACGAAGTCAATCAGTTATATCAAACTTTTATTATTGTTCATATCCCATCTCTTTCGATCAAGAAGTCACATTTCACGTCCAAGTTCTCTGCACTTACTTGAATTTCTAACAATATTTTCGGTGTCTAGTCTACAAACATCATTCAAACTGAATTCTACTTCCTCCTAATTCAAGTCAGGTGAGGTCCAGGTGCAAAATATTAATTTAATATTTGGATTCTAGGGGAACTGGTCCACTTGAAGGTCCCAAATTCTCTTTACTGGGAAATCTGTTCAGGGTGCATCATCTGGGTGCTCAAACCAATGGCATTCAATGCAAGCTTTTATTGCTTGATTACTTGAGAAACTCGGTGACAGTAAGCATGTCCACTTTGCAGACGACCTTGACTTCCCTAAACCCTGCAGCCAAGCCCAGCTTGCAGGAGTCGCTTAAGGTGCGTTCTCGGGCCCCGGAGTCGTTGAAGGCCATCATGTGGATGTCACTTTGCAGAGCGAAGTGATCCGCTCCTTCAAAGTTGATGATGTCGGGCAACATGTTGTCCAGCGCTATCACTTTGCCGTGGGGAGGCAACGCCTCGTAACAATTCGTCAAAATCTTCACACACAGCTCGTCACTCCAGTCGTGCAAGATGTGCTGCAGAGAGGAGATCGGGACCACATACAAACTCAGTCTTTTGAATTCGCCATATTCCATGCACCATTTTCACATTTACATTTCCTGGTTGTGCTTATTGTGCTCTTATTTATATATATGCAAACTAACATGCAAATTGCATTTCAGCCAGAAGTTGTTGCTAATTCAGGCTTTCCCACCCCAAGCCCCCTCCCGCCTTCCTAAATCATTCATTTCCTTTCCGTTCAAGTAAATTGAACGCCAATTTCGCTCGACTGGCGGTACTCAACTGCCACATATATCTTTACGAAGGTCTGATTTCAGGCCACAAATAAGGACAGGTGTAGATTTGAGGTGTAGGTCGCACGTCCTGAACCATACCAAAGTAACAGAATTTTGCCAATTCAACGAAATTGACGCTATTGGGAAATTCCCAATTCCCCCAAATGAGATGCACTAGCAGTCTTTCCTTACACACTGCAAGAAGTCTAGAGATAAAGTTTGCACAAATTGCACAAAGCTCTGCAATTTTAGCTACCGAAGCTTTGCCAGCATAATGGAAATTCCCTTTTTCACGCTCACGAAGTCAGTCAATCAGCTGAACAAATCAACACCTGGAGCTACAAGCAATTATAGTGCCTTCTAGAATCTGTTTGCTGTAACAAAAATGAACCAAGTGTTACAGAGACTATCAGCGTCAATCAACTGAGTTACAATTGACGAAATTCCATGCCTCTGTGACACTTTCAGGGAGCGAGGCCTGAATCGCAAATCTACAGCGGTCTTAATTTCGAGAGCTTTGTGCAGATGAATGTCACATTTCTGAAGCCTAGAATTGCACCAAATTATCGACATTGACAGTAGCCGTGTACGCTTTTGAACACGATGTCACTAAGTCATGTCAAACTTAAGTATTAATTCTAATGTTCAAACCCAATCTCTTTCAGTCAAAAACTCACATCTCACGTCCAAGTTCTCTGCACTGACTTCAGTTTCTGACAATAAATTCGGTGTCTAGTCTACACACATGATTCAACTATCTTCTACTTCCTCCTAATTCAAGAATGGGGGAGGTGAGTGTGAATTCAGACAGACCTTCATGAAAATGGCGTCACCGTTATTGGGAACGGACTCAAACATATTCCCAGCCACATGCTCCACTCCTGCCAGGGCGCAATCAATCCACTTCAATTCCCTTTCTCATCATGTATACAAATCTAACTATCACCAGCAATGTACAATACAACGCAAACAGAAGTTCCACAACTTGCAGAATCAAGGGAGTTTTTGAGAGTTTAGCATGAAGGATATGAAAACGGACTCTACCATCTCAGTTGAATCATAATTATTTCCACCTACAACTTACTTAAGTGATATACTACACTCTGTTTCATTAGCATGATGGTAAACACTTCAAACTCCATTGTAAAAACTGTGCAGCTAGTGCAGCTAGCACTCCAAAACTTCAATCAAAGCAAGTATTCCAAGAGCTCTGACGAAATCAATGCCGATTCAGATCCAAATTCACCCATCCATTCTTGCATCCCCGAGTTTAGAATCCCTACTTGGAATTGGCTTGCATACGCTGATCACATGCGGCTGATCGAAGTTGACTGCTCGTATATGCGCATATCTCTCCGTGACCAGCTTCATCGCCGACCCTAGCCCACCTCCCACATCCACCAGCACCTTCACCCCTTCCAACCCTTTGTACTCATCCAGCACCGCCTTCATAAAGATTTTCGAGCTTGATGACATCGCCTTATTAAACAGCTCGTCAAACTCCGCATTCTGCTTCCCATACTCCCACGCACTCAGCCCTCCGTGCGCCTTCGAAAACGCAGTCACCTCCTCGTCCACAACCGCCTCATGCAAGTGCTGCCAAGTGCTGCCGAAGTGGGGTACCTGGTGTATGAGCAGCATGTGCACCATGGAGTCGTGCTCCGGGTCGTCGACGAAGAATCGAGCGACGGGTTCCATGGCGTAGCGACGCTCGGTGATGACGCTGGGGGGCACGACGGGACGCTGGCCGTCTGAGGAGTTCGTGGTGGTGACGGTTTCGCGAAGGATGCGCTTGCCGCTCACCATGCGGAGGAGACGGGAGAGGTAGGAGATGTTGATGGGTTTTTCTGGGAGTGCGAGAGCCGCGATCTCGGCGGCGGTTAGCGAAGCGTTGGGGCCGGCGCGTGAGAGAGCTTCGAAGACTTGGAGGCGGACGAGGGCGGCGACCACGCCGGGGAGGCATCCGGCTGATACGATTTGGACAGCTGCGAGGCGGACGCTGTTGAGGCTGGTGGGAGGGGCCGAGAGCGCGACGTCCATACTACTGGCCTTGTTTCCGTTATCCATGGTGTCCGTGGGATTCGAGCTCCAAAAGTTCGGCAAGCAAAGCCACTGCAAGAGAGTCACAGCACGGGTCACAGCCCGAATAGTCACAGAGATCAAGTGCAACAGAATTGTATCAATGAGCTACCGCTAACTTCGACAATCAGGGGCACTGCAATAGATTCATAGCTCCACTCACAGCCCGAATATTTAAAATCTCATGCAACAGCATCGTGTCAAGCAGCTACCACGTACTTACCAGTTCAATGGAGGTACAATTGATCCTCGCTTTCAACAGGATTTGCCTCTCACTGCGACAAGCTGAACAAACCGAACACCTGCCGCAGTGAGCTGTCTGACTCTATCTGAAACTAGTATCGCAATATCGGTAATCGAACAGGTTAACCAATGAGTATATCATAATACGTATCTACGAAAATGAATTTGACAATAATTACAGAAATCCCAAGGTCTATGAATCGATCACAGCCCTACGCCACGTTACTTCTAACTATTCAGCAGCTTCTTGGCCTGCCTTCTCACACTTACCGACTCAGAATACAGTCAAAAGAAAGGTGACATTCACAGAACTGAATTCAAAGAAATTTCATGAGAAGTTATCGAAATATGCAAAGAACGATCAACAGGGCAACGAACCTGGAATGCACTCCGCGGCAGAGTGAGGCTCCGATAAACTTGGCAAAAACCGGGCTCTGAATCCGCCAGCCGCGACAGGCAGGGATGGGCAGAAACTGATGTTCGAATTTCAATTTCGGATACACAAATATGAAGTAGAAGGAATCGGGATACGGAGGATTGCAGGGATCAGGATTGAGCTTGTTGATGAAAGCATGGCCAAAGGATTGAAATCTCTCCAGGGACGACAGGGACAGGGATTCGTCCTTGGAATCCTTCTTCACGTGACGCTTGGTGAAGAAAGTTTACACCAGAGTGTTTGCGATGTGGGGTGATACGAATGAACAGCATATATCATCAGCTGGGCCGATGTCGCTAGTGATGGCCTCAGCAGTCAACTTGGTACTGGTAGTTGACTGGTGAAGGGGTGGCAGGAAATGGATAAAGAGTAAGAAATCACAGAAGGTATATGTCTCTCCCCCAAAAGGTAAGGTACAGTACATCAGAAAAAGTGTACACTGAATTGTGCAATTAGGTTGCCCCAGACTATAGTTGACCTTGTCTGAAAGTGTTAGATATGAGAAATTAGTGTAGTGCAACCTAATTGCACAATTTAGTGTAGACCATTTGGTCCTAAGTCTAAGCTGCACCTAAGGTAACTACACCTAAAATCGCACACTAGATATTCCTACCTAAAAGCGTACTCCCGCTATTCATATGACTCTATGATTATTTTTAGGTACACCTATTTTCAGCACTTTGAAAAGCTGTAGTTTATTTGCATGGTGTCCAAAAAATGCATTCTAAGAGAATCTAGAATCCCGTTTTGACTACCAATGGGACCCCACAACTTTTTTTCAATATAATAGTGAAAACCATGCTGAATTGCTTAACTGTGCGATTTAAGGTGCAGTTCCCTTACTCCGGCTTCCACAACTCAACTCTGTATCCGTGTGTTGTCAGTCTGTGGTCCTTTGTTTTCCACGGGCCACATGTGTCTGGCGGTCCTGTATTTCGTCCCTGCAATGAAATTTCGTTTCATTTGTTTAAAAAAAAACTAAGAAAAACGCTATTTATCTGACAGAATGTTCCCTCAGTCCGGTCAGTGATTTAGATGGATGGTGGATGACGGTACCCACCTTCAGTTGTCAGTGATCCTGAAGAGTGATTTGAACCCATGCTCAGACTGCAGAGGCGTGGAATCCGTGGATGCGTTTACTTCTGTGCACAAAATAGTGAGATTAAGGTAGAGCCACCCATAACCTACCAAATAAGAAATTTCAACATGATCTGGAGTAACTTAGTGAAGGCAAAGCAAATATTTTTCAGAGGTGTTTTTCAGAAATGACAAGGATTGTAAAAATTTTGTAGTTTTATCGCTTGGTGAGCAGTCACCTTGACTCGCCGAAATAGTCAGCTTTTGTCCTTTTTTTTTTTCTTTTTTTTTTTCTTTTTTTTAAAAATATTTTCTTAAGATTAAAAACATAATTATTATTATTACTAATTTTTTACTCGCAAATTTGGGTTCCTGCGCCACTATCACAGTAGAAACTGTTGCGCAGAAATAGGGAAAATAAGCATTTTTTTGCCCCGTTAAACTACATTTCAGGGTCCGTAGCCCTCCAGAGGGCTCATTTTTTCTCGAATGTTAGGTTGCCCCACATTAGTTTTTTTGACAGTTCACTCTATATAAGTACTCACAGCTATTGTACAATGATGCATTCAATCCAAAGCCATGTGTATGGCATAAATTAGTGCACCAATTCAGGGCCAGGTTCAAAGAATTCCTTGTGCCTCCATGTGGACAAACATTGATCCATGAGATAATTTATCTGAGAGATAAGGCAACCTAGACTAATTTCACTATTTTGTGTAGAATATCAAGATGATCGCCCATTTTTGACCACTTAAGCAATGTAGCCTTTGTGGCATAAGGAAGGCTAATGGAAAAAATTTCCCATGTAGAGAAATAGATATTAGGAAGATTTCATCATTTTTTGCATTTTTTTCCTCAAAAATAAAAATTAGCACTATGAATTTTTTTTAGAAAGATTTTCTGGTCCCATTCTCAATATGTAGGCAAACCTATTTCCAACTATGGGCTAGTTACAAAATTGATGTAAGTGATCATTGTGGCTTCTAATGTACATATTGTGATCATTGTGGCTTCTAATGTACATATTGTGATCATTGTATGCTTTCAATGTATATCTCTTGGACATTTTTGTTGCTCTTATGGCTCCTGCTCTATATGAACTGTCACTCTACCCCCCCCTAATCGGAAATTAAGGAACCTAAGCTGTAAGAATGGGATGCTAATCGGAAATGGATTATCTCCTTTAGTTCGTAAATTCACCTCAAGGCTCACAACGACCTCCTATAAACCTAAATATAATCCCATTTAATAGTCCCGCACAAAAGGATGACAGCTCAAATCTAAGAGAAACCAATGTGATACAAGAGAGAAGCATATCTGACAACTTCCATGAGGCTCAAGTCGACACCATCTACAATATCAATGCAAGACATCATTGAAGAAATCTAAGCCACCTAGTTACAAATTTGGGCACCTTTGCCATACTTAGCCTACACAATTATCAAATTACAAAAAGAACCCTTAGCCTTGTGGATGAGACCAATACTATTTCGCGTCATATTTAGAGAGATGACATTTTTTTCTGCTAGAACTTTTGAAGATAAAATCCAATGAACTTGAAAATTTTCTTAGAGATGGCAAACTTGATTGTAATCATATACCTTTTTTTTTAAATTTAAAAAAAATCACTTTATATTTAAAAGTCAATTTTTCTAATTTGTCACACTTTGAGATTTAAGTTTTTTTTGTACTGGGGAGTACTCAAAATGAATGATTTAAAGTTGAATTTTTTGCGATCTATTTCCATAGTAGGAACATATGCCTACTAAGGGAATCTAAAAATACAATACTTTATGGCCTCTATATTTGTGCAAATTTGGCTCCTTTGTACGTGCACTTTTGAACATTAGAGATGGTTTTGACTTCATTTTTTTAATAAAATCTCATCGCCATCAAGTCCTCACAAATTGGCCAATTTTTTTTTTGGGTTCATGATTTTCTATTTATTGTTAATTTATACTTCTTTGTATCTATTTTTTGTAATAAACTATTTTTCTTTTCAAATAATAATGTTTCAATACTTGCAGTAAAAATAGATACAAAGGAGCCAAATTATTGTAAAGTATAATGTTTCAATACTTGCAGTATAAATATTATAATTATACTTTACAATAATTTGGAATTTTTACCATAAATGAAGGTTAAAATGAGAAACTTAATTATGTAGTTTAAATTGAAAATCCATTTTAAACGGAGAACATATGAACAAAAGACACAGCATATTGTGTGATTTGAATTCTAACACATCATGGAGCTTGCAATTGCAATAATCCTTTCAATTTTTTGACTTTTTCACAATTTCAAGTACCAAAAATGGTTATATTGAAAGTTACAATCAAGGTAGTCTTTCTTTAGTTTCTGTTTGGTTTCTTTCTCTTTTCATGCTCATTATCTCTTCATTGTCCAGCCTTTTGGCTTGGCTTTCATGTACCAACCTGTATGTGAGTGTTTTTTCTAATGTAGTGGGTTTCCCATTTGTTAAAGGAAAAAAAAAAAAAAGTGTTACAATCAAGGTTGACAAAAGCGCATCCATTTTTTTGGATGCGTGGACCTTCTTGAATGCATGGAGCTTCTTGGAAGCGTGGACCTCGTAGTAAGTTAGTTGAACGGAAAGTGGGCATTTTTGAGCCTTGCGTCAAATCTCGAAAGTGTGACAGTGATCTTTGTCAATGATTTTTTTGCTTTTTTTTTTGGCACAAATGAAACGGAATCTTTGTCAATGTTTGTACATTTGAAAGTGCTCACGGCGGTGCAATCACTTTGTGGTTAGAAAACGGCTGCAACAGCTCTGTCTGTCTGTCTGTCTGTCTGTCTTGTCTTTCTTTTTTCTTTTTCTTTTTTGAAATAAGTGAAACGGAATTTTCATTGCAGCTCAGTCTGTCTACGAATCAGTTCTGAGAGACTGCGGCGGAGGATGCTTAAGTGATCAGCTTACCATTGTCTGATCACACAGCCTTTCGAGATTGCCTTCCAGATTAGATCAGAGAAGGGTTTCAGGCTTTTCCAGATCAAAGCTTTCAAGAGCTGACTACAGACTGTGGAACTAATCTCCGAACGTGCTTTACATGGGGCCCGCCTGTGAACGGCGCAATAATGAGAATGCTGGCGAAAAATCGTGCACGAAAAAACATGGATTTCCATCAAATACTCATTTGAAATGTGCAAAACAATGTAGATAAGGTAGAGCATCTGTGGGAACCAAAACCCAATTTTTGTTGTAGACCGGGCCACTTCCCAATTCAAGATGTGAAATCAGTTGGACAATCCAAAATGTTGGGCAGATGTAGATACGGAATACAGTTGGGAATGTCCAAAGTCTACCTTCCATGACATTGAGTAGCCTTCTTCCGAACGGAATGATGTGGAATATATCACATCATTTTATCTGAGGGATGAACTGATGTGGTATATTCTCCATCTTTCAAACTACAACGACAAGTGGCGTTCCATATGAGACTTGTCTATACTATGCACAAAGAGCAATGTTAAACTTAGGCGAGCTTAACATTTAATCAAAGTATAAAAATAAGCATTGGAGCTTTAAACTTTAACCTTGAAGTACATATTGAGTAAAAAATTCACGGAGAACATGGAGTTCAACTACTACTTTGCTTTCTTTTATAGCCATTTATTTCTTGTGATTTGAAAGGAGAAGAGGAGCTCTTTATGTACAAATGGGATGGTAGGTGGTCAAACAATCCATGTGGGATATGTAAGTATGAATTTGTAGTTTCTTATCGCTCATAGTTAAGTCTAAAGTAGGAATTGTGCAAAATTTGGAATTTAAGACCTCATTTAGGTATAATAAAATGAAATTTGCAAAAAACTTTGAACTAAAAAAACTGGGAAATCAAGTTACGTTTCATCTCCAAAGAGCCGTTTGAGGTGTCAAGCCTCCAATAAAAAGTTATAGACAAATTTCATAAAGGAGTTGGAAGGGAATTTTTTTGACATTTTCAAACATCTTCTTTTGAAATTTGTCTATAACTCTTGAGTGGAAGATCTAAATCTCAAATGGAATTTTGGAGATGAAACTTAATTTAATTTGGACTAAATTCAATAGTATCTAGCTCCGCTAATCACCCATTTTAGCTAGCAAGTGTCGTACTACTGCTATTTGGAGCACAAAAGGCCCTCCCTTGTGTTCTTTTGTTTAGTTTTGGAGCATACCATAAATATACTACCACTATCCTGGTACTGAAGCCTACATTAATAAAATGTAGATGAAATTTGTGGATGAGGACTCCGGAGAATAAAAGACAATTTCTATGAATGCTACTGAATGTTATGTAGATGAGATAATTCCTTTTGTAATATTGCACAATTTGGGCAAGTTTTGAGAAGACAATAATGAGTGGTTCACTGTTACTGAAGTTGCCTTAAATCTTTCCGTGATAGTGAAGTCATCTGGTGTTAGGGGTTTCAATCACTTAAAATATTATACAATTTCTTCAGTGGGAAAATTTTCCTGTGTACAAAAATAGACCCATTTTCGACCCATTTTGGTCATATAGACTTTCCTATTTTCAACCAAGGGTTGGTTCAGAATCCACCAAGGATTGGTTGCAATATTGAAAATCCTGGAGGCAAGTCTAATGTGCCAAAACTGCCTTATGAATCATACTATAATTAATCACTATTCAGCTCCTCCTTCACGCAAAGTGAACAACGTATATAGCCACAATGGGGCGGTGATCAAGAATAGGTTGCTTCCACTAACAAAAAAAGATTCATTATTAGCCCACACAGTCTCAGTGTAGTTGTCTTTGGAGTTTGATGATTACAACATTGGTCAATCTTTTGGGTTGCAAAACATATTTGTCCCTTAACTAATGCCCACTAATCGATGACTTGTAAAATTGACTATTGTGCCCAATTCTGACACAACTTATATTTGCTTTCAATTTAGAGCTACTTCAAGCTGAAATTGAACCTCATTTAATTCCCGGTCTTGAAAGCTAAGGTATGTGCACCCATAATCATCAGCGTTCAATAAGCAATAAGAGAATTTAGATAATATGGTACAAGGTGTACATAATTAAAATATGAGAGCCTAGGATGGAAGCGCTATTTTGTGAGCCTTGGGAAACATGAGCGGCTAGGAGCTTAAGAACATGTGAGCTTTAAATTAATTTTTTTATTTGTTGGGTTGATTGGATGTAAGACCTATGACCATGGTTTAGAGATTAAGGTCATTACATTTTAATAACTTTGAAGAATACATCATTTGCATCTTTGTGATTACAAAATTAGAAAAATTATATCATATATGATAAAGAAATAAAAACAAAGTATGCACTCAATATACATCAGTGCCCTACAAAAATTATTCAGCTAGATAATGTTAAATTTGAGCGGTCTTTGACTCTTTGTTGTCTATGTCTCATCATCAAACTCCTTTGTAGAGTCATCTATAAACTTCAAAATACAAAGATCTATAGAATAGGCCCATAAAGTCAATTTAGTGTTGCAAACCACAAAATCTTTGGAAATGGTCTTTGCATAGATAGGGAGTTGAAAAGATTTAAGTGGCTTGAGAAGAATCCAAGATTTGCAAAGAACAAAGCCAAGTATAATAACCAAGTATAGTATGATAAACCTGAGAATTGTAGTTCAGAAGATTAAAGAAAATTTTATTTACTAAATGCTAGATTTCTACATCCTCATCATCCAAACTCTAGACCAAGAGAAACAATTCTAGAGCATTGTGGTTGCGTCTTAACAACTATAAGTGTGCGGTTGATGGAATCCAACAGAGCATCACATATTGACTTATCCACTTTCAAAGCTAGAATGCAATGATGTGTAGTCCGACAAACATGGATGCTGGAGCTAGCAGAGATATATAAATAAAAAAAATAACAATTAAGAAGGTTGTGTCTAAATTGAAATCATTGGTAGAAGTCTTTAGAGGAGAAAAGTGCAAAATCAAGACTAACTTGTAGCTGCTATATAGTCAATAATTAATTGCCTCAATGAGCATTTGCATAAAGAGGCGAGCCTTTTTATAAGGACCTTGCCAAAGTTTCTCACAATTTATTGCAACATCATCTTTGCTACAAAAATTTTGAAGGATGTTGTTGTGGCCAACATTATCAGCAACAACATTATAAGCAAGAACTAGCTGGAATGAAAATTTTGACACCAAGCAGCTTATTAGAACTTTGACATAAAGAAATATGGCAAAGCGCATGGTCTATAGAACTATTCATGAGGGCAACGTCAATTGTAGCTTGTTCATGGCCCACCAATCTTTTCTTTGACCAAAATCCAAATGTTTTGCAAAATCTTAAAAGATAGAAATTAATCTCACGACTATAAGGGTATATGCAAAGTAGACCTCCACCATTGTATAGGTAGTTGTCAACAAAGTCAAAGATTGGTTGTAGCCCTTCAAGTGAGAACAAGCTCCAACGAGGAATGGACGCAGGTGGACTAGATATGGTAGGAACATGCAAACCTTTGGAGACATCAATAAGTATCAAGTCTCCTGCAGCCTATATACTCAATACAGTATTGGAAGCTAAACTTATTAGAGGATTGTTGCATATATACATTCATTTTAGTAAAAAAATTAAGCAAATGCAATGTAACTTATGAATTTAGCAAAAGGGTAGTAAGTACCATGTCCATGCTAGAAAGTTGATCACATCATGGTACGTTTTGGGAAGAGGACCTTTCTTAGAACTAAATGGACTAGAAACCAACATATTCAAGATGCATTCATCTATGTCATGCATAGATTCAAAGTCGTGAACTTGAGGTGTTAGGTCCTATAACAAGTACTTTTGAGTATGAGAGAAATTAGAGAAGTCTCTTTTATGCCATTCTTGCTAGTTATTTGTTCAGACATTGGTGTCTAACTTTGTCTTCTTCTTCTTACCCTTGTGCTCGCCGTTAGCCTTCTTTGCAAAATCTTTTTGTTTTTTTTGTTTTTTTACCTTAGCCTTTCTCTTTCATTCTTCCCATTTCTCCATATTCTTTTTAAAGGACTAAAAAAGAGCATTTCTTAAGATTGTATAGATCCTTCATTGCACTTGAGGTATGAATGCCCGGCTTGAAGGTGTGAATTGGTCTAATTCTTAAATTTTCAATGGTGAGAATATGCAATCTAGTGATCACTTATCCAAACAAAGATTGAAGGGGTAGAAACAACCTTTGCAATAGTTTTCTTTGCATACAATTTGAATTTGAAATATCTACAAACGGAAAAGCAATAGTCAATAATGTTAGTTACCAAAAAAGCAAAAAATCATATTTAATTTGAAGTGAAGTAATCAAATTATCCAATTTATATATCCATAAATGAGACTCCTAATTACAAGATTAGAGCCCCTAGAGGGATCATGGGAGGTGCTTCCAAATTGCATCTTGGAGCCAAGAGGTCATGGAGCCAAGGAGTCATGGAGGATACTCAATTGAGAAATCTTTTAATAAACTTTGTACACATCTTCAAACTTTGGGACATTAGTCTCCTCCTACTTGGCGCAATGTTTTTTTGAGGGCTACACTCTGCTAATTTGCTTGCAAGAGCCCTCATGACATAGGCTTCATGAAATATGCGATCTCCTTCTTTTACAAAAATTTTATGCGTTTTTGTTTTCCGCGTAGTTCTGTATACCTCAAAGGTTGAACTGGTAGAGTGTCTTTTCTTTCTTGCTCAAATTGTTTTATCCCTTACAACATAGCTGCCTAGTAGAAAAGGAGGATAGGTGGGGCTTGCTCCTAGCTGTTTGATGTTGCACACGGCATGTGCAACACGGGAGCCCATGTGCACAACTCTATTGCTGCAAGACTAGGACCTCCTAAATGATCCACTATTAGAAACAAAGTTAACTAGTGTTTTTTGTCAACAAAAACATTCAATGTAACTTCAAGGTTGACATAAAAACATGGATTTGTTGCATTGAATGTCCACTAAAATCTGTCAAGAAAAATTTGGGCTTGTCACCTAAACCACAGGTTTTTTATAGGTACCTCTCGGTGCCGAGAGGAATCACGAGAGGTACCTAGTTTAGAAACATTATTACAAGACTTGTGCACATCCTACAACTCTAGATGCACTAGTCTCTTCCTACTTGGCTCTAAACTTCATTTCTTATTGTGGTCTAGTTTCACTGTTGCAAGACTAAGACCCCTCAAATTGTATCTCAATGTCGATAGGGGTCGTGAGGGTATTTGGTTTGAAAATTTTTAATGAAATTTGCGCACATCCTCTACCTCTTCCCAATTGGTGCCGGATTTTTTTTCATGTTGGGGTTTAAAGTAGTACTCTAAAAGCAACTGCCATTCTTCAAATTGACCTCTAACTAGTTCTGGAATGGATATGAGTTGGTCCTTCAATTGACCTCTTTAGCCATTGAGTGGATCGAGGAAAAAATGTTATTTATTGAAAGAGCCAATCATTCTCCTTGAATTCCTCACAATTCTTTATAAGATTCAAAAATTTTGGATTTGGAGAGACTTGTGGTCACAAATAGGTACCAATGACAAAAATTATAAGTAATTCAATAATGCTTCAAAAATATGAAACCAATGCTATTCTTCCTTGAAAAATGAGATAATTTTTTTTTGTTTATAAAACCTATAAAAAAAAGTATACCATCCCTTAAATCCTAAAGTCCCATTGTCCCCTTTGGGGACAAAATGGATTTTGGCCAAGCTCCTACAATATAATTTTTATTTCAATCGGTGTTTGGGAGCAAAAGTTACGGCACAAAAGGTCCCTTTTCAGTGCGGCGGGATAGGATTCGTTTCTGAATGCAATTTTCACAATTTTTCACAAAACATTTTTTGATAAGGTTAAGTCTGCTTTCTAAAACAATCTCACCATTGGAATTATAGTGTTTCAATCCCATCTTAGAGCAATTAATGATTTAGTTTATTTTCAATCTTGGACCTACTTCTACTTAACAGTTTTTAAAGAGTGGAAATTTAGTGTATTTTTTTGGAAAAAATTTCCTAGACTTTCAATACAATTCTTCCATACAAAGAAATTTAAATTTAAAATCTATAATGCAAAAATATTCCACAAATAGTGGTCAAAGTCATTTGAAATTGCACGCTAGTGTTCAAGAACACTATTTTATCCAAAGCAGACTACTTTAGTCTCACCGTTGCAAGACTGAAAACTCCCAAACGGACTCTCAGTGTGGAGAGGGGTCACGGGAGGTGCTCGGTTTGGAAACATTATTACATTATTTAGTTGTACACATCATGCAACTCTAGATGTGCTAGTTTCTTCCTACTTGACCCTAAACTTCATTTTTTGTCATGGTTTAGTCTCAGAGCTGCAAGATTAACCATGTAACGCTGCCATGGACACTAAGTGTCCAATGAATGACAAAGAATCTTTGCATGTAGGACCAAAGTGTGATTGTTCATCCTCAAAATTTCATACAAAAAGGAGAGGCCTTGCACAATAGTTTGACCTTGAATGAATACTTTTTGGTTTTCTTAAAGCAAGTGATGCACACTATGTCAAAGAGGATGATTTTTGCAGAGACTAGCCCATCCTTAGGGCATCCTTAGTCCTAAACGGTATATTCGTTCACACAATATATTTTTAACTTTTGAATGGTAAGGAGTATATAATTAGAACTTGAAATTTGTATCATTGGAAGCACATCCAAAAGCACTTTGAGTAGGTGCAAGAAATTTCAAATTTGAACATTAGAGAACCACTTTGAAAGCAAGGTAAAAGTCACAAATTGTAGAGTACCTCAATAAATCATTGTTACCAAAGCATGATTTGACCATAGACACTCTAAAAGGAAGGAGCCCCTTTTAGACTTGTGTCTCCAAAATTGTGTCTTGGCCGTGGGGTGTGTTCGGTTTGGAAATGTTTTAACAAGATTTGTGCACATCCTCTACTTTTATTACACATTAGTCTCCTCCCACTCGCTGCTAAAATTTGTTTCATGTTGAAGTTTAGCCCCTAAATGCCCAAGGTCTGTTTTAGGCTTCCTGGAATTTGCTTTAAATTGAACAAAATGCCAACATTTTGGTAAGTTGTATCAATTTTTTTGAATTGTAACCGTACAAATTCAAACTAGACATGTTAGAGATCTTATAGGAAAAGAAAACACAACAATATCATTTATGGAGTAAAAGATTATAATGTTTGACCATGAGGGTGCTAAAATTGCAAAAATCTTTCACTCTTCTTTACACAAGCCAAATCTAAAAAGTTGTTGACCAAAGACATATGAGGTTAAAGGGCCTAACTTGTACAACCCCGATCAATTTATGGCTTCTTAAAATCTACTCTACAATTTTTTTAAATGAACTTTGAATGTGATTTTTTCTCTAAGATCTAGTGTATTTGAGGCTCATTTCCAAGAGCTCTCAACACTATGAGAAGTCAAGATTGCAATGGGTACCCTTGTACAAAAACTTGAATAGAAAAATCACTATCATTTATTTTCAAGATCAGATTTTTAGTGCTAAAATTACACTTCAGAAAGAACTTTCTAAATATTTAAACTACTAAAAATAGCAACTTGGTTAGGTTTTATTTAACTTCAAAGTTTTGAAAACACTAGATTTGGGTGCCTTGGGCATTTAGGTGTTAGTCTCACTGCTGCAAGACTGAGACCTCCCAAACGGCTTCTCGGTTTGGAAATGTTTTTTTTAAAACTTGGCCACATCTTCAAGCTCTAGACGCGCTAGTCTCCTCCCACTTAGCTCTGAACTTCATTTCTTGTCGTGGGAGATGTTCGCATCGGAAATCTTTGAAGATAATGTGTCCAGCTTCCATCAATAAGCTCGGAAATTGCTTTCCCGCTCTGTTGAACATGATATTTTTCCTCGTGTCTAAGCATTGTGGTGCAAAACCGAGACCCCCCACATGGCCTCTCGGTGCCGAGAGGGGTCATGGGGGGCGCCGGGTTCGGAATGGTTTCAGTAATACTTTGTGGACAACTTTCGTCGCTGGACTCGCTAGTCGCCACACCCGCAAAAATGAACTCGACTTCGTGGTTGTCACCGGAAAAACATCTTTAGCTGGGGCTTTAGGTTTAGGACAATCTCTGGAGTTCTGTTCTCAATTTTCTCCGAACTGGAGTTAGGCAATGCACGTCCAACAAAGGTGGACGCGCATGGACAGTGCAGCTTGATCGGTCTCGTTTGTGACCATGAGGAGCACATCTGATCGAGAAACCAGGGAAGGAACCAATTGGTGTACCTCTACGGCGCATATCCTGACGGTAAGCTATGGCCCTGCTTGTGAATATTAAGTACTAGGAGCTTATGTTTGCGACAATCATGACACGCATGTGCTGGTTGCGTTGAAATGAAATCCTATAAGATGAATCTTGACATGTGAACACCAATTGATTATCACGGGAATATTTTCTGTAGCACACTGCGTCTGCGTTCAGCGTCTACGTCTCGTTAATTTTTTTGTGCACCCCATCTCTTACGAGCTCCCATGCTCGACTTCTATTCTGGTTTTGCAATGATAAAATTTCGAGAATGTACAAGTGATTGCAAGATGTGTTTTTCGTTTTGTCTATACAGAAACCTAATTGAAGACAGTGTCTACCTTCAGTAATTTGCTATTGTTCAGTTGCAATCCTTGTATCTGTGTTGCCTTAAGTGTCTTAACCTCTAAAGTCCCATTGTCCCCTTAGGAGACAAAATGGGATTTGGACAGGCTCCTACGCTCTCAATATTTGTCGTAATTTTTTTAATTTTTTTGTAAAGATAGAAAATCACATTAGCTTTCCAAAAATGTAATTTTTATTTCAATTGGTGCCCAGTAGCAAAATTTATGGCAGAAAAACTCCAAATTTTAGTTTGGCAGGCAGAAAAAAATCTTTACAAAAACTTTAAATTAAAAATTTTAAAAATTTGTTTCATATAGATTTTATTTTCATCTACATGGGAAGCTTTTATTCATTCCATTTGGATTTGATATGCAAAAGTTATTGACGATCTTATTTTTTGGGCAATTAGAGCATCTTCTTAAAAGAATAACCTGTGGGATTCATTTCTGAACTCAATTTTGGCAATTAAAAAAAAAATAGTTTTGCAAGGTTAATCCCTAAAGTTTCATGACTATGTAATCACCATAAACGCTCCAAAACTGCCATTTCTAATACAACTACCAAATTTTTCGAAAAAAACAATCTTTGATACATGTAACCGTAGGATCTTGTAGTATGATATTTTGGAAATATGTGGTAAAAATTTCAAAAAATTTCACCGTGTGGATCATAAGATATAAGCATTCAAAGTCTTGAAAACCATTTTTTCAATCGTGCAAAAAAATGGGCAGCTGCACTTTGCAAGCTCACTTTTCAGTGAAAAAATGCCGATAAAGGTGGTGCTTCTTTGAATTCAGTTTCCTAAACAAGTTGTCTATAGGCTTGAAAAATTTCACATCAGTTGGAATTGTACAACATATACGAAAAAAATCGTAAGTAGAAAGAAGTAGAAAATGATTCAAAATACTAAATTATTAAAAATTTAATCATGGAATTTAAAAATGCCAATCCCAACGGTTGTAATGTTGTAATAATCAATCTACATGCTAGGATTTTATTTTTTTCCAAAAATATTGAAAATTGACTTAAATAAATGACTTTAAAGTTTTTTTTAGGGTAGAAAATCTATAACTGCCCACAATTCAAAAACCCTCATATCTTTTGATTCATTGATTGAAATGGAATGACTCAAAGCTTTTTAAGTATATATAAATGTAGAGAACCAATTTCAAAAAAAAAAAATTCCGGAAAAAATGATTTTTTCTGATTTGCCCAAATTGCCTAGTTACGAAAAAAAGTAACATATTAGGTTACAACTTTTGACTCGTATGTTGAAATGTCATGAAACTTGGTACACATGAAGATATTCCTTGCCCCCACCTTCTATTAAAATTTCAGCCTCAAATATGGATATCTTTAGTCACACATACCTGCCCAAAATTTCTATACGGACAAAAAACGCATGTTGGTCCTTTAGGGGTTAAGATTTCTAGCTAGAACAATCTCACCATTGGGATTAGTATATTTCAACCCTATCTTAGAGCTATTAATGATTTCATTTTTCCTTCAATCTTGAACCTACTTCTACTTAACAAATTTTTAATGAATGAAACTAAGTGTTGTTTTTTTGAATTTTTTTTCTAGATTCTCAACTCAATTCTTCATCATATAAAATTAGAAATTCAAAATCATTAGAGCAAAAACTTTAAGTTAAGAAGGTTCAAAGCCAAGGAATGTAGTTGAACAAGGTGCATAAAAACTAGATTCCTTCACTTTAAATGCAAATATCTTGCAATCTACACGGTCAAAGTTTCTAAAATTTCTTCCACACATTCTTACACTAGTGTAGTACAAGATCCTATGATTAAATATGCAAAAAACACATTAACCCCTAAAGGACCAAGCGGCGTTTTTTGGCAACATAGTGATTTTGGGCAGCTCATTGCGGATGGAAATTTTATTTTTTTTCTTTGAAAATTTCACACAATGTGTGCCCAAGGAGTAGCTTTAAGGCCCAACAATTTTCAAGGCTTTTGACTAAATGGTTAAAAAGTTATTGGATGATATGTCATTTTCAATGGTCGGCGGGCAACTCAAAAAAATTCTGAAAAATCGCTTTTAAGAAAAATAAAAATTTGAAATTGGTTCTTTAGGTTTATATAAACGTATAAAGCTTTGAATTATTCCATTTTGATTTATGAGATGAAAATTATGAGGTGTTCTAATTTGCGGGCAGTTATGGATTCCCTACTAAAAAATAAACTTTGAAGTCCTTTATTTAATTCAATTTTTAATGTTTTTTGAAAAAAAAAAGAAGCATAGGATGCATATTGTTTATTGCAACATTACAACCGTTGGGATTGACATTTTTCAATTCCATAATTAAATTCTTAACAATTTCGTGTTTTGAATGATTCTCTACTTCTTTCTACTTAATATTTTTTTCCTATATGTTGTATAATTCCAAACGATCTGAAATTTTTTAAGCATGTATCCAACTTGCTTTGAAGAATGAATCCAAGGAGTCACCACCATTTTGGAAATTTTTCCATTTAAATGTGACCTTGTGAAGTGCAGCTGCCCGATTTTTCGCAGGGTCCAAAAAACGTTTTTTGTCAATTCAAATGTTAATATCTTGCAATCTACAAGGTGGAAAATTCTAAAAAATTTTCTACATATTCTCAAACAAGTTTACTACAAGTTTACTACGGTTACATGTGTCAAAAAATGTTTTTTTTCTAAAATTTGGTACTTGTAATAGAAATGGCAGTTTTAGAGTGTTTTTGGTGAAAACATAATCTCTGACCTTTAGGGGTTAAAATTGTTTTTTTGCTCTTTACTATAAAAATGGCAGTTTTGAGTGGTTTTTGATGGAAAAAGAGCCTTGGGACTTTCGGGGTTAAGAACCTGCTGTCATTGATTTTAGATGTGAAAAGCCGCTTTGCTTTGAATGATGATCACGGTTCGCAACTGAATTAAGAAAATTTGCTTGGATTTGTGTTGCCCCCCTAAGTCGTCACAGTCGAATTTATGACGGCTTGAGCAGCGCTGAGTGACGAAATCTGTTGTTCTCTGTCCCGACGCGAAGACCTCTCGAAAGGCCTCTCGGTGCCGAGCAGTGATACCAGAACTTATTTATGGAATTTAATGCAATATGCTACGGAGTACTAGTTTAGGCAATTTAGTGCAATATGCTAGCTTCAAGACAAACAAGCATCAACTTTGGCTACCTTGAGAGTGAGTGGCAATAAAAAAAATAGACAAAAGGTATTTTGCAAGTTGTAAAGGATAATTGGGAGAACTACAACCCAAAACTGATTAACCACTAAAGGACCAACATGTAGTTTTTGGCTACATAGAAATTTTGGACAAGTACGTGTGACTAGAGATTTCTACATTTTTGGCCCAAATTTTGATGGAAGGTGGGGACAAGGAATATCTTTCATATGCACAAAGTTTCATGACATTTGGAAATATGAGTCAAAAGTTATTGCATGATATGTAGTTTGTTTCTCAACTCGTGCAGTCTGGGCAAATCAGAAAAAATCACTTTTTTTGGAAACAAAAATTTGAAATTGGTTTTCTAGAGTTGTATATACGTAGAAAGCTTTGACTCATTCCATTTTGATCAATGAGTCAAAAGTTATGAGGATTTTTTGTTTACGGGGCAGTTATGGATTCTCTAACCTAAAATAAACTTTGAAATTCTTTATCTTACTCAATTTTCAATAGTTTTTGAAAAAAATAAAATCATAGGATGTATAATGTTTATTACAACATTTCTCCCATTGTGATTGGCATTTTTCAATTCCGTAATTAAATTTTGAACAATTTAGTATTTTGATTCATTCTCTATTAGGTCTACTTACTATTTTTTCCTACATGTTGTGCATTCCCCAATGATGTGAAATTTTTCAAGCATGTGGCCAACTTGTGTACAAAAAAGAATCCAAAGAAGCACCACCATTTTGGACATTTCTTCATAGAATAGTAAGCTTGTAAAGTGCAGCTACCCTGATTTTTGCAGGATCAAAAAAATGATTTCAATGAATTTGAATGCTTGTCTTGCAATCCATGCAATGGAAATTTCTGAAACTTTTTCCACATATTCTCAAGTCTGCATACGACAAGATCCTACATGAGAATTTTCTTCAATGCTTGAAAATTTTATGTAGCAATGGAGCGAATTTTAGCCAATTCTGTGAATGCTGGTGCCGAGAGTCCTTCTGGAAGGGTCCCAATTTGCAACTGAATTTAACAAAATTGTTTGCTTGGCTTTGCAAAATGTGTGTTGCAAACTTGAATGATGTTTGACACCATGCAATTTATGAACTTAAGCTTACCATCTGCAATTTCTTTATCTGGGGGTGAGAGAACTTACTTGCAGCTTTGGAAATTCAGTGACTCGGAAGAGAAAATTATGTAGTTAGATAACTGATGAGCTGTGCTAGCGGCGTATAAGTTATCGTACATAACCGATTGTACATTTTTCAATCACAACCTTTGATCTACATGATCTAAGGGCATAGGAAGCAAGTTATGAGTTGCAATAAGTAATGGCAATGGTGATGGGTTGCCAATGCGATGGTGCCACATTAGCGTTGAAAAGTCAACAACTGGTTATGTTGATTAGTCAATCAAGGGTTCAGAAATGGTGACATTGGTTGGAAGTCCCGTAGATGAAAACGTGTATTGTCCATGCAATCTAGAATTTGAGATTCTCTCAGTTTCTATTTTATGTGCATGTTGATTTTTAATACCTCAAATTGAGGTGTTTGTTTTGTTTTATTTTGTTTTGTTTTGTTTGTCTTGTTTGTCTTGTTTGTTTATTTAATAGGTTGAGATTTAAGAAATGATGAGCTCCTAGCCACGCCATTGGAAAGCTCTTTGCAAGGAGGGGTGCATGGACTTTGTTTCATGGTGTTTGGACCTATGGTGTGAAAGTTATTGAATTTCAAAGTTTTTATAAATAAAAAAATGGAATTGAATTATCTTTTAATTTGGAAAAATGTAACTTTCACATCACATGTCCAAATGCCACAAACCAAAGCCCTTGCACTCCGTCATTCATAAGACTTTTAATTTGTATGAAGAACGCAAACTCTCACACCGCAACAAAGATCTTGCACTCCTCTTTTGTTTTGTGGAGTCTGACTCATTGTAGAAAATATATTGAATTTTGTAGTTTAAAAAAAATCATACTACTAAAATCATAGCTCCCTCTATAATGTCACAAATGCTACCATTAATAATAGGGGCTCATGCTTGCTATGCTACGCATTTATTGTACCATATATTAGTAAAATTTTGATATATTTGAAAAGAATGCATGATAATGATTTCAATAAGTCTTTGAAATAATTAATTTTAATACTTTGTAAAAATATTTTCAATCATGCATATATAAAAATAATATTTTCACACAATATTATATTATAGAAATAGAGTAGTAGTTTGCAATCACCTCTGTAATATCACTTTTACAACTTTTATGATTTCAAAATTTTATTGCTACTACAATACTACCAAATGATTTGAAAAATCTATTCAATTGAAGCAATTTTGGATTTCACAACAACTAACCCCTAAAGGACCAAGGCCTTTTTTCTGCCAAAAAACTCTCAAAACTGCCATTTCTAGAGCAAAGAGTAAAAAAGTTCAAAAATTGCGTTTTTTGTACATCTAATTGTAGGATCTTATACCTAACTAGTATGAGAATATGTGAAAAAATTACAGAACTTTTGACCACATAGATTGCTAGATATCTGCGTTTAAAGTGAAAAAAACAAATTTTTCAGCACATTGTGGGATTAGACTTTTTTATTTTGAACATTTTTAACTTAAATTTTTTGTACTACAGAGTTTTGAGCTTTAAATCTTTCTAGTGGAGAATTGAGTTGAGAGTCTAGGTCAAAAAAAAGAAATTAAAAAAAACTTAATTTTCATTCTTAAAAAAATTGTTAAGTACAAGTAGGTACAAGATAGAAGGAAAATCTAAAATATTAATATCTTTTAGATGGAATTAAAATGCACTAATCCCAATGGTGGGATTGTTCTAGTACAGAAACCAAACCATGTGGAACTTTTTTTTTTGAAAAATTGCAAAAATTGCAATCCAAAATGAATCCTACAAGTAATTTTTTTCAAGAAGATGCTCTAATTGCCCAAAAAACAAGATTGTCTATAATTTTCTCATAAAATATCCAAATGAAATTAATCAAAACTTTCCAAATAAAAAAATATATAATTTATAAGGGAAACAAACCAAAAAAAAAAATTAAATTTTTTGCAAAAATTTTTTGTTGCCCCTTCTTCCCTATTTTGAGCTTATTTGGGCATAACTTTTGTTCCTGGGCATCTATTGAAAAAAATTACACTCCCACAAAGCTTTTCAATTTTTCTATCTCTAAAAAAAGTTTAAAAAAACTAAAACAAAAATTCAGCCCGTAGGTACCTGCCCAAAATCCCATTTGTCCCCCAAAGGAACAATGGTCCTTTAAGGGTAAAATTGTTCATGAAGTTTATGAAATTTACAAGTTTTTCTTTTCAATTCACCAAGTTTTGGGGGTGCCATTGTTCGTAACATTTGAGTCAACTTTTGAATGCATTACAATAAATGTGTATCTTTTACAATATTCACCATTGCATACATTTCATTCATCATTCAACTAATTTCTATTGTACATTTCAATACATGCTTACTTATAAACAAAATTATACAAAGATTTTAGTAATTTTATTTGAAGATTTATTGAAATTTTTGTTCTGCATTTTATCTAATACATAAAAATTCTAATAAAATTCTAATGATGAATGCATAGCATAGCAAGCGCCAACCGCTAGTACAAACTAAAAATCTATAAATTACTTTTTCTTTTCTTTTGAGTGTATTAACAATACGGCACACTTGTTTATATATTAAATACTTCAAATTAGGTTGGTTGTTTTGTTTGTTTGATATGTTGAGATCTAAAAAGCCAGAGGCATTTGGTAACATTCTTAGTACCACTGGAAAGCTCTTCACAAGGAGGGTGCACATACTTTGTTTTCTGGCATTTGGACCTATGGTGTGAAAGTTATTGAATCTCAAAGTGAAAGTTATGGTTTTTCCAAAACAAAAGATAATGTAAATCAATTTTTAATTTAAAAATAGTTCAAAAATCCAAAACTTTCATATGATAGATCCAAACATCACAAAACAAAGTTTGTGCTCCCCTCCTCGTGGAGATGGCTTTTCAACAATACCAAAAACACAGTCAAGGACTCATGGTTTCTTAGATCTCATTGTAACAAATTTAACAAACAAAACAAAACAAAACAAAACAAAACAAAATAAAACAAAAAAAGTAAACCCTAACCCTGATTTAAGGTACAGATATTGAATTTCAAAGTTTTAAAAATTCAAAATTTCAAATTTGCATTTAATTTTATTTTGGTTGTGGCAATGGTAAAGGTTCACAAATATCCTTGAAATTAGAAGGATCTGAACAAGAACAATGCATGTGACCATGATCGAGGCTCTATCCACTTCAACCATATCCTAACCACAGAACAAAATATGAATGTAGTTGTAGATAGGATCTGAAAACTCTAATTTGAAAACTTCAAAGTTTATGCCATAGTCTTAAGTCAAGGGATGAATTTGATGGTCTTAGTCTTGACTCCAAAAAACTCTAAAGGCCATTAGAAGAAATTTCAGGCCTCCAGAGGGCTGCTCCACAGCCCTCTAAGGTACCCCTGAAATTTTCTTTTTTTTGCTCAAAAACTCGTTTTTCTCCTATTTTTGCCCTGCTGAAACTGCAATAGCAGTGGCACAGGAACCAAAATTTACGAGTAAAATTTTAAAAAAAAAAAAAAAAAAAAAAAATATATATATATATATATATATATATATATATATATATATATATATATTGTTAATTTTAAAAAAACTATTAAAAATTTAAAAATTTAAAAAATAAAAATCGCGAAAGCTGATTGCTGCGGGGAGCAGCCTGCTCACCGCAGTAGTCAGTTGGAGTGACAAATCAAGCTTTTAATAGCTTGGTTTGTCAATCCAGAGCAGCCCTCCGGAGGGCTCACATTTTTTCCAATGCTTTTGGATGACAATAGGAGTTTTGGGAGGGTCAGGGTTTGCAAGTAAACAAAAAAAGGGGGGCTCAAAATTTTTTTCTTAACATGAAGCAATGGTAATGCTATCATGCTCATGGTTTTTTTGATATGGGAAAATGGGTCTTCTACGGTCATAGGTCAATGGTCAGAGGTCATAAATTTTACTATTAATAGTAAAAAATTTGATGTATCTCCACTTTTCTTTCTACATATCTCAAAAAAATGCAACTTCTTTTATAGTCGATGCTCACAGCTTGCAAAGGCTAGAATCACTGCTCCTAAACTTGCATTTTTAGGCTCACAAACTAGCGTTGTTGAGCTTAAGAAAGCCTTATGTTGATTTTTGGTACACCTACAATCAATACTTTGAAATCAAATAATTTTATAACTTTTTCATATGGTGTGCAAATAATGCATGCTTAAGTGCGTGGAAATCCTCTTTCACTTGCCAATAAGATCCTGTAAAATTAAACAATGTTCAATAATAGTAAATATACTTAATTGCTATTAGTATCAATTATAGATGCCTTTACAAAATAGATGCCTTATTAAATCATAATCAATTGACTAAGTGAAAGAATTTCTATAGAGCCATAGATGTTTTCATGAATAGTTGACTCATGTCAAGTATTATCTTCTCTAAGACTATGCACTACAAAAAAATGAGTATTTTATGATTGCAAAAAACATGACTGGAGAAGACTGGCAACTACTCGCAGTCATATTCTTAGAGGCCAATACCTTGGTGAAAAACATGATTGCAAAATATGACTGCCAGTCATTTTTTGGCCCTATATTATAGGTGTATACTATACTCCTGTTGAGAACACCAAAGTACTTTGTAGGGAACGGCACAGAATATGTTTAGGGAACATTGAGTCATATTGCAAGTCATATTCTTGCTAGAGTTGTATTTTGCAGTCATATCTCCATGGTAGTGATATTTTTTTTCTTTTGAGACAGCCAAGGGAAATTTGGGCAGGCAATCATATTTTTGCCTTAGTAATAATTTGCAGTCCTATTTTTTTGTCAGTCATATTTTGTAGTTACATTTTTTTGTTTGTAAGTTCTTTTTGGAGGGGTAGCCCAAAGAAAAGGTGGGCAATCTAAGATGGCCCTCTTGTGTTTTTTGGATATAAGTGTGAATTTATTTTGTGGATTGCCTATTAAAAAATAAATAAATAAATTTGTATGCTGTGTCCATTATAGAAGTGGCATGTAATAGTTTGGGATGGCACATATTTTTATTTATTTTAATTAACTTAAAATTTTCAAACAACTCATGGAAAATTTGAGCGGGGAATATGTTTGAAGAGTGTCAATCATATTTTTGCCTCAGTCATATTTTGCAATCATAATTTATTGTTAGTCATATTTTATAATCACATTTTTTGGTAGCATTATTTTTTTTTTTGAGGCAGCCCAAGGAAAAGGTGAGCAATCTAAGATCTCTTTCTTCTAATTTGGTCAAAGGAGTCATTCTTTTGAATGTAAGTGTGACTTTATTTCATGTCTATTAAAACACATTATTTTTTGTGTGTGCTATGCCAGCTATAGAACTAGCATCAAATAATTTGTAAAGGCGCATCTTCATATTTTAATTAGTCTATTTAAAACTTCATAGGACTTATAAGGAAAGTAGAGAGGAATAAAGCAGTTAACAACAAGAATAATCACATTCTTTTTTAGGATTTAGGGGTAAATTAGAGAAAAATTAAAGCTTATGAACAAACTACAATACCAAGGTAGGACCAAGTCTAAGAACCCAGGTTAAAAACAAGGCTTGCCTTAATCCATTATTGGAACTTGTTGTAGGGTTGATTGACTGTGATGGATGATACAAATTGAAAATAAATTAGATTGATTGATAATTTGATACAAAATGAAATCTAATGCATTTAAACTAGTGATGTAGATTGAAGGTTGTGGAGTTAGAAAAAACATTTGAAGCTTAGGAAAACTCTAATCTAAAGAAGAAAAAAGGAATCTGAGAAAATCCATACCCTAGTGGCCATGGAGCAAGAGTAAGTGAGGGGTGCAATTTGTATAGAGAGTCTAAGAGTTTGAAGTAGTATTGCAGGTTCCAAGTTGCCACTTGAAGCTTTGGGCATAGTTAAAACACTAATTTGACCTCCTTATAGAAGTTTGACTATATAGTAATCAAAAGAATTTGTTGATTATAACATGTATAGTTGACCAAATGTAAAATAATTAGAAATTAATTAGTAGTAATAGAATTAATTAGTAGTAATAAAATAAAAGATTGCAATTCTAAAATACTCCCAAAAATAGAGGAAAAAAAGAAAACTTAGAAAATAATTTAGAGAAAGTCAAGGGGGAGAAGTAGAAGAAATAGATTGAAAAAAAATAATAAGAATATAAGACCATAGATAGAATTTATACAACTTGTTATAAAAGTTGTCATTTAAGTTGTATATACAAAGACACAAAAAATGCAACAAAAATGGATCAATGCAAGCCTCTTGATACAATTACAACTACAATACAAATGTTAGAGAATGGGAATGTGGTGGAAACGGATTTCAAGGCATGTCCTTAAATTTAGCACTTTGCTATTTTTTTGTCATAGAAACCATAGATACATTAGAAATTAAGAGGTTTTAAGTCACACTTCTAAAACTTTACTAAAATCCAATTTTGAATTCAAGATCACTTAGGTAATTTCTAGAGGTTTCCAATAACATATCACAGTTTTAAAAATAGATTAAAAAATTAAGGAAGACAAAATAAGATGAAACTGGATAGTCAAAAGTGTTAGTTTTAGATTAAAAAGTGTAAAAAATTCATCCAATTCAAATTAGAAAGTAATCTTAAAATTTAGGTGGTATTTAGAATCCAATCTTGAAAATAAAAACAAATTTAGACTTTTAGACTAGATGAAAATGTGGATGAAGTTTGAAGGATGAATTAGAGACAAAATTTCATCCATCCATAATTTTTGCTAAAAAAGCCCATTAGAAAGATTTTCAACTTGGATTTGGAAGTCTGAATTGGCTGAAATCATCTAAAACTACCTCAAACCTCAAATTTTTACAGTTTGTATTAGTTTTAGTTAAGATGTGATCCATTTACATTTTATCATTAGGAAATACTTGTTCATTGCTTAGAATGCCAATTGAACAACACTTAAATATCCAACTTAGAATTCAAAGATCAACAACAAAGAACATGGTTGTGCATGCTTTATCTCAAAGATATTAATAAAATACTTACATTTGTTATGTATTGAAGTTTGTTTCTTTCTTAAAAGTGTTCTTAGCAATGTCATACAAACCACATTTTTAGAGCCTCTGCAGGCCCTACAAAAGTCACAAAATTATTCATATGAAGATTGAGGCTTACCGCGCGCTTTTATTTTAATTAAAATATGGTTGTTTGGATGTTTTAACAAGGATATAGACTATAAAAGTTTAATCCCTTTTTTGCTTCAAAGATGCTTTTAAGTAGTGCCTCTATCAAATACTTTCGCTCTTGCACACTTTGTGCACGGACATAGATACTTTGACAAATGCATGGCATCTATTTAGATTTTTTTTTGCCATAATTGTAGGTGCTTAAGGCCTTGCAACTTTCCTTCATGCATTTTGTCGAGTTTTAGTCCCGGGTACGCAATTCCCATAGTCCCAAACTATATGACCTTGATTACAATCAATATAATGAATTTAGTCCAATTTCAAGGAATATAATTTGTTTTAATGTAGAAAATTCTTGTATCATTTTCAAAAAGGAATCCAAAAATGTAATTATATACATGAAATGAATATTTTTTGAAGACAATAACAACATTATAAACCAAATTATATGAGTTATTTCAATACATGTATCATGGAATAAGGTATCTAATTTTTTAGGCTGTTTAATAAAAAATTAATTTTAAATAGTGGGAACTTCTTGTATGGAATTTTAGAAACTATGCATAGGTGTTCCAACTTTTTTCATATACATTGTGAATTTTTCTAATATGTATGCAACCCAACATTTTCTATATTTTCTATTTTTTTAATTTGATCTTCATCAAAGTTTTTGGTCTTTTTAATTTGATATAATTTACTAAAGTTGTCTTCTAAGCCATTTTAATGCTGATGATCTACGTGAATAATACATGAAGTGCATACTCGAGATTTTGTGTCAATATATGTATTCACTTTGAATCAAATTTGATTGTTAAAAAAGTTTAGTTGCTTAGTATAGTCATATTTGGTTAGTCTCAAGACATGAGCAAACCATATACAAGACTAGGACAAGTTACATGACTGGAGCAAGTCAGGTGCATGACTAGGACAAGTCATGTATGTATGACTAGCCCCTAATGATGGACCCATGACCATTGATTTCAAACTTTAGTGTCCATCACTCAATTTGCTACCATTTGCAACTAGATATGTATGAAAAATTTTATTTTTATTTTTCAAAGATGAAAGTACATGTCTTCTTCACTTCAGAAAAAAACTTAGATATTTTTGAGAAAATTTAATTTTTAAAAGAATTCTTGAAGAAAAAGTGAAGAAAAATCATATTAAATAGAAAAATATTTCAAAAAATCTGAAAATTTCACCATAAGCGTATATCACAATGACAAACATCAAGGTGTAAACTCAATTTCCATGTCATTCTATAATTAGAACATAATAGACATTGAAAGTACACCCAATGTTCAAATTGCAATAAAATATGCAATATTAGGAGTTTTGCAAAATTCAAATTGGAGTAGAAACTAGAATAGATGACTTTCATTTTGTTAGTTTGACTCAAACTTAAAAAATATCATTTTTGTGGAGAAATTTCAGATTTAAAGCAAATAACAACAACTTTCCAAAATACTCTAAAATAGCAAATTTTGTGATCCTTTTTTTTTAATAGCTTCTCATTTCCATGAAGACAAAAATTGGAAAGAGTACAAACTCAATTGGATACTCTTCATAACCCAATGTGAAAGGTCAACAAAGAGAAGGAGGATGAAAAAATCCTTTTGAACTCTCTTGGCTCAACAATATTGTCATCAGAACGCCACGGAATGGCGTCCGCGGCGTTCTA
The DNA here is from genome assembly GCA_963969595.1 of Neckera pumila. NCBI lineage: Eukaryota > Viridiplantae > Streptophyta > Bryopsida > Hypnales > Neckeraceae > Neckera > Neckera pumila. Next base: position 12,101,908 of record OZ018412.1, read on the forward strand.
GGGCTAGGGCAAGTCACATAATTAGGGTTTTAAAACCCTAGCTGCCACTTCTATGTAGCCACCACTAATTTAGGGTTTAAAAATCCTAGCCGCCATTTTTTTGGAGCCGCCCCTTTAAAATATAACATTTGGCTATTTTAAAAAAAAAAATTATTTCTTGTTGCCTCTTAGGTTTTGTTTCTTGTTTCTTTTTAGCTCTTGTTATTTGTAGCCTTTTAGTTCTTGTTTCTTGTTAATACCTTTCAGGTCGTGTTTCATTTTGCTTCTAAATTCTTGCTTCTTGTTGCTTATTAGTTCTTGCCTCTTGTTGCTTCTTAATTCTTGCTTTTTGCTTTTAATTTTCTCTTGTTGCCTCTTAGTTCTTGCTCTTTGCTCTTAGTTTCTTCATATTGTCTTTTAGTTCTTGTTCTTTGCTCTTAGTTACCTCTTGTTCCCTCTTTAGTTCTTACATTTTTCTTCTTGTTTCTTCTTGTTTCTTTTTTAGTTCTTACTTTTAATTTCTTATTGTTGTATTTTAATTCATGCTTCTTGTTACTGCTAATTGCATCTTAGTTCTTGCTTTTCCTTCTTATTTGTTGCATTCTCTTGCATCTTAACTTGTGTTTCATGTTGATTCTTGTTGCATCTTAGTTCTTGCTTTTTTTTTTTTTTTTTTTTTGTACCTTGTTGCATCTTATCTCTTGCTTGTTGTTACCTCTAAGTATTTGCCGCCTTTTGCTTCTTATTCCTTCTATTATCATTGTTATTCTTTTTTCTTATTTATTTGTGCTTCTCTAAAGATATAGTAGTTATGTCTTTTTCTTATCTTAAACTTGTGCAACATATATGTGTTGCTTTAAATCTTTGAAGGTTGAGCTATATTGTTCATTTCACTCAAAAATGACTCTATTTGTTTATGTAGGCACCACGCTAGAATGAAATTATTAGAGGCTACTTGCAATATCAAAGAGGCATCCATTGTTGACCTGGATCCATTTATAATCTATAGGGATATTATTTCCATTCTTAGCTGTCTAGAACAAACCTAAACAAGTCCAACCTAAACTTGGACTGTATTTTTCAAGGTTGTAACTAATAAGGTTATGACACACATCCCAAAGTAGTGAGCAAAAAAACAGTTCTTGATGGATTGGAATTGGAAGAGTCTAGAGATGGGCAATGGGTCCTGAGTACTTTTTGTCTCCCAAAATTCACAATAATTTCAACTTTGGGAATAAAATTATGAAACCCAATCCCCATATTTCCTATCTTTCTACATGCAAAAAAATTGCTTCGTCATAAACTGTTCATGATCTGCTGGAAAATTCTTTAAAAGATAGACAATGGGTGCTTCTACCTTAGTTAACTTCAAGCATTGGCTCTTCCAAAAGGGACGCTCTGGAAACTAAATCATACCGTCAATTTCGTTAAGCTTGCGATCACAATTTCGCTCTGTAAGTCCATCCAGAGATATCTGTTCATGGTGCATCATCCAATACAAGCTTTTATTGCTTGATTACTTGTGAAACTCGGTGACAGCAATCATGTCCACTTTGCAGACGACCTCGACTTCTCTAAACCCTGCAGCCAAGCCCAGCTTGCGGTAGTCGCTCACGGTGCGCTCTCTGGCCCCGGATTCGTTGAAGGCCATCATGAGGATGTCACTTTGCAGAGCCATGTGATCCGCTCCTTCAGAGTTGATGATTTCGGGCAACATGTTGTCCAGCGCTATCACTTTGCCGTCGGGGGGCAACGCCTCGTAACAGTTTGTCAAGATCTTCACACAATGCTCGTCATCCCAGTCATGCAAAATGTACTGCAAAGAGGAGATCGACCCAACATCAAACGTCAGTCAGACTTTTGAATTGGCGATATTCATTGCGCCATTTCATCCACAAGCCATTGCTAAGTCAGGAATTCCACCGCAAGCCCCCTCCCGCCTTCATTTCCTTCTTCTCAAAGGTACACTACACCAGTCTAATGAAACGGACGGTACGTTCCACTTGAGGAATATATATTGAGCAAGTTCAATTAAATTGAACGTCAATTTCGTGAAATCGGCGGGACTCTTTAACCACATATATATCTTCAGAAAGGTCTAATTTCAGGCCACAAACTAGGACAGGTCGATAGATCTTGGGTTTGGGCCGCGCTTCCGGAATCACACCAAATTACAGGAATTTCGCCAATTCAACGGAATTGACGCTGTTGGGAAATTCCCAATTCCCCCAAATGAGATGCACTAGCAGTCTTTCCTTACACCACTACAACAGGTCTGGAGATAAAGTTTGCACAATTGCACAAAGCTCTGCAATTTTAGCTACCCTAAACTTTGCCAGCATAATGGAAATTCCCTTTTCACGCTCACGAAGTCAGTCAACCAGCTGAACAAATCAACACCTGGAGCTACAAGCAATTATAGTGCCTTCTAGAATCTGTTTGCTGTAACAAAAATGAACCAAGTGTTACAGAGACTATCAACGTCAATCAACTGAGTTACAATTGACGAAATTCCATGCCTCTGTGACACTTTCAGGGAGCGAGGCCTGAATCGCAAATTTACAGCGGTCCTAATTTCGAGAGCTTTTTGCAGATGAATTTCACATTTCTGAAGCCTAGAATTGCACCAAGTTATCGACATTGACGATAGCCTTGTACGATTTCACAATGTCAAAAAGTATCATCAAACTTAAGTACTAATATTATTGTTCACATCCAATCTCTTTCAGTCAAAAAGTCGCATTTTAAGTCCAAGTTAGCTGCACTGACTTCAGTTTCTGACAATAAATTCGGTGTCTAGTCTACACGCATGATTCAACTATCTTCTACTTCCTCCTAATTCAAGAATGGGGGAGGTGAGTGTGAATTCAGACAGACCTTCATGAAAATGGCGTCACCGTTATTGGGAACGGACTCAAACATATTCCCAGCCACATGCTCCACTCCTGCCAGGGCGCAATCAATCCACTTCAATTCTCTTGAATCTCGATCATGCGTACAAATCTAGCTTTCGCCAGCAATGTACAATACAACGCAAACAGAAGTTCCACAACTTGCGGAATCAAGGGAGTTTTGAGAGTCTAGCATGCATAAAGGAAATGAAAAGGAAATGAAAATGGACTCTATCATCTCAGTCGAATCATTAATTGCCACCTCCTACTTACTTAAGTGATATACTACACTCTGTAACTTCATTAGCATGATGGTAAACTCTTCAAACTCCCTTGTGTTGAGATAGACAGTGCACACAAAAATCGAGCAATGGTGTGCAGCACTCCAAAACTTCAATCAGAAGCAAGAATTACAAGAGCTCTGACAAACCAATGACGATGGAGCTCCAAACCCATCCATCCATTCATGTATCCAAGAGTTTCGGATCCCTACTCGGAATTGGCTTGCACGCGCTGATCACATGCGGCTGATCGAAGTTGACTGCTCGTATATGCGCATTCCTCTCCGTGACCAGCTTCATCGCCGACCCTACACCCCCTCCCACATCCACCAGCACCTTCACCCTTTCCAACCCTTTGTACTCATCCAGCACCGCCTTCAAATAGATTTTCGAGTATGCAGCCATCGCCTTATTAAACAACTCGTCAAACTCCGCATTCTGCTTCCCATACTCCCACATACTCAGCCCTCCATGAGCCCTTGCGAACGGAGTCACCTCCTCGTCCACCACCGCCTCATGCAAGTGCTGCCAAGTGTTGCCGAATTGGACTTGCTGGTGTATGAGCAGGGAGGGCACGAAGGAGCCGTGCTCCGGGTCGTCGACTAAGAAGCGAGCGATAGGTTCCAAGGCGTAGCGACGCTCCGTGACGACGCAGGCGGACGCGGGGGGACGCTGGCCGTCTGAAGAGTTCGTGGTGGTGACGGTTTCGCGAAGGATGCGCTTGCCGCTCACCATGCGGAGGAGACGGGAGAGGTAGGAGATGTTGATGGGTTTTCCTGGGAGTGCGAGAGCCGCGATCTCGGCGGCGGTGAGCGAAGCGTTGGGGCCGGCGCGTGAGAGAGCTTCGAAGACGTGGAGTCGGGCGAGGGCGGCGACGACGCCGGGGACGCAAGTGCTGGTGACGAGTTGGTATGCTGCGAGGCGGACGCTGTCGAGACTGGTGGAAGGGGCCGAGGGCGCGACGTCCATACTACTGGCCTTGTTGTCCAAGGTGTCCATGGGGTTCAAGCTCCAAACTTTTGGCAACCAAACCACTGCAAGACAGTCACAGCACGGATGACAGCACGAGTCACAGCCCGAATATTCACAGAGATCAAGTGCAACTGAATCGTATCAATCAGCTACCACGTACAAGTGACCCTCGCTCTCAACAGGATTTGCCTCCTTCTGCGACAAGCTTAACATCCGAACACCTGCCGCAGTGAGCTAGCTGAATCTATCTGAAACTAATATTGCAACACAGGTGATGGTACACTCAGGGGGCGCGGCTAATCAATGAATATATTACAGATCGTTCCTACGAAATTGATTTGACAATCAATACAGAAATCCTCAGGCGGGACACGAAAGTTGAAGTCGAATCGATGCTGCAGACGCAAAAAAAAACAATTTTACAAGAAACTGTACTCCAAGTAATCAATGAGAACTCGGGGAATGCATGCTGTCCGTGCTCTCGGTTCTGATTGCTCAACTGGATTTCAGTGGAACTATCGAAATCAGTTAGAGCTTCGTAGTACTGAAGCTGGGTTTTCGGCACTTCGAATGAATCGAGAGCGGAATGGAAATGAGTCTGTTTCAATAATGCATGCGAGATTTCGAAACAAGAGTCGGGCTCGCAGTCGCCTTGTGCAGAGTGATTTGAAAGGTTATGATCGACTGAGGAGTTCAAAATAGTCTTGTCCGGCTCTCCTGTCCGGCTGTTCTGCAGTACTGTAGTACACTGAACGTGGAATAATCCGAGAGAATTGTGTGGAATAATATCTCTGACTCGTGTAACTTAGTGCGCCCCGTTGCACTTGTCAGTGTACAGAGTCAACATTGATGACTGAATAGTTACAATCAATAAAAAAGTACCAAGAACAAGGACCAGGTGAAACTTCTGTAGTAACGTCCATTTCGTTAAAAAAATGGCGGTATTCCAATTCTTTGGCACGTTTTGGAACAGGTGTTTTGAAATCTATCTGAAATCCACACAAATCGAGCAAATAAGTGTCTCTTCCTTGTCATACTCGATCACGAGAATTGTGTCCCCAACACCCTGGTTTCACGTTGATCACAGGGTAACAAGTGTCAGTTCGTTCCAAATGAAAGAACTGACACTTGTAACTTACCAAGCACCGAAAGGCTTCTGCTGTATCGCAATCACGACCACAGAACACGCTCAGTCGATTGGCAGGAATACCGGATTCTGGATTTCTGGGTTTGAGGTTTCTGGATCCCAGCCCTGAGCCACATGACTTGTACCTAATCAGCTGCTTCTTGGCCTGCCTTCACGCGCCTGCCGGCTCCTAACAAAGTCAAAAGAAACTGGTGAGATGCATAGAACTGATTTCAAAAGCCGAATCATGTGCCGAAGCAGGGCACAAAGCTGGAATGCACTCCGTGGCAGAATGAGGCTCCGAACACCCGGCTCTGAATCCGCCAGCCGCGACAGGCAGGGATGGGCAGAAACTGATGTTCAAATTTCCATTTTCATCCTGATCCCTGGAATCCTGCACATCCCGATTCCTTCTTCGTCTTCATATCTGTGTACCCAAATCTCTCCAGGGTCAGGAAACCCGTCCTTGGAATCCTTGCCGTGACGCTTGGTGGAGAATGTTAACCACTGAGCGATCAAGAAATTTAAAGATTTTCTTGTTTGAGTATTAATCTTTTCAATGATACTAGCGGTTGGCGCTTGCTATGCTACGCATTCATCATTAGAATTTTATTAGAATTTTTATGTATTAGATAAAATGCATAACAAAAATTTCAATAAATCTTCAAATAAAAATTACTGAAATCTTTTGTATAATTTTGTTTATAAGTAAGAAATGTACAATAGAAATTTATTGCAGGATGAATGAAATATATGCAATGGTGAATACTGTAAAAGATGCACATTTATTGTAATGCATTCAAAAGTTGACTCAATTGTTATGAACAATGGCAACCCCAAAACTTGGTGAATTGAAAAGAAAAACTTGTAAATTTCAAAAATTCATGAACAACTTAATTGTTGTGAAATCCAAAATTGCTTCAATTGAATAAATTTCTCAAATCATTTGGTAGTAGCAATAGAATTTTGAAATAATAAAAGCTGTAAAAGTGATATTATAGAGGTAATTGCAAACTACTACTCTATTTCTATAATATAACATTGTGTGAAAACACCATTTTTATGTATGCATGATTGAAAATATTTTTACAAAATATTAAGATTAATTATTTCAAAGACTTATTGAAATCATTATCATGCATTCTATTCAAATATATCAAAATTTTACTAATATATGATACAATGAATGTGTAGCATAGCAAGCATGAGTCTTTATTATTAATGGTAGCATTTGTGATATTACAAAGGGAGTTATGATTTTAGTAGTATGATGGTCAAAGGATGTGTCCCTTTTCCTTGAGTTCTTGGCTTGTCTCCACTACCAATCGGTACAATTAGTTTATGTGGAATCTCTTGTTAGATGATAGTTTGATTGGAATGAGTTCACAAGGGTCTGGATTTTAGTAAATACGCATTGGGCAATCGGGGGTTAAAGTATCAGATAGTGTTTGGAATCCAATTAGGGAGCCGACCTATTTCTGACCAGGCACCCATCTTCATTAATTAGGTTGCTTTGTTTCCAATCAACTATGGTTTAGGTGACAGCTCACACAGAGCACCACAAATATGGGGGAGGTGTATAGTAGGGTCCAAGTCAAAATGGTGTTTTTGCATTTACAGAGAAGGAAATTTTAGGAAACTGATGTTCAAATTCCCATTTTGGATACACCAAAATACAGTATGAAGAAGAAGGAATCAAGATGTGCAGGATTCCAAGGATCAGGATTGAACGTGTTGTTGAAAGCATGGCCAAAGAATTGAAATCTCTCTTGAACCCATCTTTGCATGACGCTTGGTGAAGAACGTTAAGGAATCAATGAGACATTAGAAGAATTATGGGGCCTTTGGAGGACTGCTCCAGAGTGACCATCCAATCTGTTAAAACGCAGGTAGGTCTCCTATGAAAATTGTCAGAGGTACATAGTTAGATAATGTGAATTTTGCAAAACTAGTCAGTAAAAGCAAGTCTGTCACCAATTTCCACAATAAAAAAACCAATATAGGTTGACCGTCATTTGTTCTTGTTTCACTATTGGAATGAACTTCAGATTTCAAAAAAGAAAAAGGCCAATATTAAACAAGTTTTTTTATTGAAAATTAAAAATGAAATTGATCCAATCAAGCCAATTATCCAATCCAATCTACTTAAATCAATTTAAGTGGCTTTTGAATTTGTGTACTTAGAGATGAAAATAGGAACCTCTTTATACAAGTGAGGTTGTAGTAAGGCAAGCAATGCATGTGGGATATGTAAATTAGGATGAATAGGAGCTCCACCGCTCATAGTTATGTGAGACTTTTTTTTATTAGAAGCAAATTTTAGGCCTCATTTAGGCATAGTAAAACAAAAATTTTGAAAAAACCTTGGACTAATAAAAGCTGGATAAACAAGCTAATTTTCATAACCAAAAATCCTTTTGTGAATTCAATTCTCCAATCAAAAGTTATGGACAAATTTAGACCGGATGTTTGAAAACTTCAAAGTAAATGTCCAAAATATGTTCCTTCAAATATCCAGTCTGAATTTTGTCCATAACTTTTGATTGGAGACTTGAAATCACAAAAGGATTTTTGGTTATGAAAATTAGCTTGTTTATCCAGCTTTAATTAGTCCAAAGTTTTTTCAAAAAAAATATTTTACTATGCTTAGATGAGGCCCAAAATTCTGCTTTTAATATAATTTCTTTTTTTCACTTAACTTTGAGAGGTGGAGCTGCTACTCAATCCAATTTACATATCCCCTATGCATTGTTCTATCTATCACTACCCCACTTCTATAAAGATCTTTTCCTCTCATCTTCAAACACTTCAATTGTCCACAAAATAAGTCTTTCACATTGGTATAAAAAAAATTCTTGATGGTAAGCCACTCCACTATTTCGGGACGTTTGCATTTTATTCTACAATTTGGATTGAGAGAAAGATGCATTTAAGTAGAAAGTGTTTAATAGTCAAGGTTTTGGTGTTGTGATACATCTTAACCCTGATTATTTAACATTTTTGACTTGGATTTTCAACCACTAACAAGCATCCGACACTGGGATTGAAGGTGAACGGGAATAGCGGAAAAAAAATTAGTTAAACAAAAAAAACATTGTTTACTGGGTCCTCGGAGGGTTGTAGAGCAGCCCTCTAGAGGCCCCAAATTTTCTCTAATGAGTGTCTAGGATCCAATAATATGCGGTGAGGTGGAAAAGGGAGCCAGAAAAAAAAATCAGGATCCCCTCAAAACCCAAGTGTATTGTTTTCTACACTAAAGTGCAAAAAGAACATTGTCCAAATTGTCAATCTGGACATTTTTGTTTTTCATCAAGTGTCAAAAAAAAAATATCAAACCTAGTATGGTGGAAAGAGTGTGAAAAAATATGGAAAAAAAATTGGAAAAAAAATTGGATTGTCCATCTATGCTCACAATTCTGGGTTATTTGAGTTGCTTGACTCGCTATGTGATCTATCCTCAGATTGTCCAAGGCAACTGATACACAAGTCATGGGATTTAGTCCTTTACCAATAAACCCAATCCAAAAGGCTAGGTTTTGAGAGAATCTTCAAGAGAACTCACCCCTCCAAGACTCAACTACATGTGAACTTCTTTGATAACATTCTCTTTGTCTTCACAAGATGCATTTATCAATTTAAGCCTTAGATTTTGAATCACAATTTGAATTTGCAATTTTTGCATTGGAAAGTTTAATAAAATTTTTGAATAGTAACTTTGAGGTTGCCCATATCCTTTGAGGATAGCAAAAGCTCATCATTGATTGGTCACTTGAGCAAGCTACATGACGTCCATTTAAAAAAGATTCTAAGATCCAAGTTGGGCAACCCTCCTAAAACCTCTATTGTCCTTTGAGAGTTAAACCCCTCACCTTGTCACCTCACCTATAGTCACCTCATTGTTGGTGGTGGACTTGTGGAAATTTTTAGGGTCTTGCAATATATGTGAAATTAGACATTTTTTTTGTAACTTACTTATATGAGATGATGTGTATACATCATCTTTGATTTACTTCTTTCAAGGTACACAACCCTTTCTAATACTTTTTAATTAAATTTCTTTAAAAAGCACAAGGAAGCAAAACCAAATCTAAATTGTTATCTTATTGTTGAACCTTAGTGGAATTAGATATGAACCTTTTCAACACTCTTTTTGATGCTAGAAAATTTTAACATAATTTTAGATATTAAAATGTCACAGAAAAAATTCAACATCAATTTTGACACTTTAGTGTCAAAAATTCAAAATACTCTAAATTTCATGACATATCACATTTTGACACTTTTGTATCAAAAAGGTGTCCAAAAGAGTGTTGAAAACAACACCCTCTTATTGGTAGTGTAGATAGATGCCATACAAATACATATGGATACATATGTATTATTTTAAATGCAAACCATGAGACAATTTCATCCATCACATTCTCATCCATCACATTCATGAAATGTCTACACAATTATTCATCAATATAATATTTTGAAACCCTAATACTAGTGGAAAACATCCACACATCTAAATGAAACTTTGCAACCTACTCAAATCTTTTTTGGTGTTGTTACATTTAATTAGACTCCATTCTAGAATGCGTGTTGGTGTACATAGGTATATACAAAGGCAAATATGGATCTAGATACAATATCCCATGTCTTTTGAACATTTCAATTGAACATCTAGTAAATCACCCTTGAATTGATTTCACTTGTAAAGGTCTCAATCTTCAAAAATAATAAATTGGAGAATGATTTTTCAAAATGGGTGCAAGTGCAAATCTTTCACTATTCATTCAAATATGGTTTCTTCTTGTTTGAACTATTTGTAGCCCATACAAGAAATTTTGAAGCAAAAATTTGGTCTATAGTCATCTACTAGGATTGCACAAATTGATAAAGAAATTGGTCTTAAAATAGAAAAATTGTCATCTTGCACTAGTGTTTTAGATGCATTTTCACTATATTTTCACTTGAGTTTGTTTTTCTTTGAATGGAACCTAATTTATCCTAAGTTTTGCACACATCATTTTCACCTTTCAAATATTATATACCTTTATTAATAATTCTAGTGCTTTATTTGATTGAAGATTTGAGTACTCAAGGGTAAAATGGGCCTTGTTTGGTAAGCTTTATTCAATATGAATTATCAATGGTATTCAATTCTTAGAGGTTAATAAAATAAAACAACATATAACAAAACATCAATTGATTTTTTGTCTTTTAACCTCAATACTTCTTTGTTTAACTCCAATGATTGATTTGAATCACTTGATTGAAGATTTGAGTTTATAAACGTGAAATTTGATGAAATCTTTTCACTCCTATAGTTAGACCAATGCGGATAGAAAATATTATAAAATTTGCAAAAGACATATTTTTAGAATGTAGAAATGAAAAGACAAGGTAAAAACACAAAGAATGACTTCAAATTGGTAAATTTTGTTAAGTAGATTTTCTTCACACAATCAATGTGATTAATAGATTTCTATAGTTCAAATCTATTTGTCCCATTCAATCCTAGAAGTGGGCTAGATGCAAATTTTGGGACATCCAAAATTTGTGCACTTTTATTGCCAAGCAGAATTGAAGTGTTGTGGAAATTTTGGGTATAAAGTTACATTTCTTGGGCTACTCCAATTTTGAAGCTCTTTGCAGCCTTTCTCCTATTGTAGAACAAGCCTTCAATAAAGAACTTCCTTATAATTCAAATTCACGAGGACTCATCAATGAACTCATTAATGAAAATGAAAAAATCGTTAGAGCAGCATGTTGTAGAACTTCGTAAACTTGATAGCAATTCAAAGCAAAGTCATCGCTTCTCACCAACAATAAGTTTGGGAACTTTGGATAAATGATGTGACAAATCTCATTGCTTTTAATTGCTACCCCACTGGTTTTGATATTTTGTCACAAATTAAAGGAAAAAGCACTGCCAATTCTTCTATTGATTTTGCAGAGGACCTTTGAGTAGTTCAAATTGTGCATCTACTCATAAGAATTCACTTGCAATAGTCACCTTTTAATTTGACTAAGTAATGAACACCCATAGAGCTCAATTACATTCCCGGCATTTCTTATTTACTTCAGCACTTTGAACAAAGACATTGACCGAACTAATCAATCTTCTTTGTCATTCGTATCTATTGTTTTCACCAATGCCAAAGTTGTGAACCAAATTGTACACAAAAAAGATTCATTTGGATTTCTATCACAATTTTGTTGAGTTGTAAACTTCACTTGTCAAGATTGTTGGAGGCCGTTGGTTATGGTTGCTCTATTGTCAAAATGATTCTCATATAAATTTAGGCAGCCTAAGCAGATTAAAAAAATCACTTTTTTCAAAAACAAAAATTTGAAATTTGTATCCTAGATTTATACATGAGTGGAAAGCTTTGAATCCTTCCATTTTGATTAATGAGATGAAATTTATGACTAGTTTTAGTTTGGAGCAGTTATGGATCCTCTACTCTAACCCATTACAAAAAATTTCAGCCCATTTCACGGCCGTTGGAAGTTGACATGCCATGCTAATGTTTGCATGGCTTGTCAACTTCCAAACTGCTCTTGGTGAGCAGTCAGAGTCTCTGACTGCTCGCTGGAGCAATCAATTTCGGCAGAATTTTTTTTTAAACTTTTTTTTTAATATATATATTTTTTTATTTTTTCATTTTTTTATTTTTTATTTGGAATTTTCGGTTCCTGCACCATTGCTGCTGCAGTTTCAGCAGGGCAGAAATAGGGGAAAAACAAGTTTTTTTGCAAAATAAAAGCAAATTTCAGGATACCTTGGAGGGCTGCCTTCTAAAGGCCTGAAATTTCCTCTAATGCCCTAAAGGACCAAATCCTTTTTTTCAGCCAAAAAATACTCAAAACTACCATTGCTATAGCAAAAAGTAAAAAAAATTGAAAAAATTATTTTTTTTGCACATCCAATTGTAAGATCTTACACCTAACTAGTATGGGGATGTGTGGAAAAATTTCTGAATTTTTGACTGCATAGATTGCAAGGTATCTACATTTAAAGTGAAAAAAACGAGTTTTTTAGCAAATTTTAGGACTAGATTATTTGACTTTGAACCTTCTCAATTTTAACTTTTGCACTACAAAGTTTTGAACTCTAATTATTTGTGGTGGAGAATTGAGTTGAGGATCTAGGAAAAAAATACAATTCAAAAAAATTTAATTTTTACTCTTTAAAATTTTGTTAAGTTTAAGTAGGCACAAGATTGAAGGAAAATCTAAATTATTAATATTAAGATGGAATTAAAATGCACTACCTCAGATGGTGATATTGTTCTAGCAAACATAGTAAACTATGAGGAGCTATTTTTCTTGAAAAATTGTAAAAATTGCATTCAAAAATGAATCTTACAAGTTATTTTTTCATGAAGATGCTCTAATTGCCCCCAAAAACAAGATTGTCCACAACTTTCTCATAAAAAATCCAAATGGGATGAATCAAAGCTTTCCATATAGACAAAAATGTAGTCTATGAGAAGAAAAAATTTAATTGAAAATTTTGAATTTTTTTTGTTGTCCCTTCTCCCTTGTTTTGAACTTATTTGGGCATAACTAATGTTTTCAGGTACCAATTGAAATATATATATATATATATTTCAATTGGTACCTGAAAACATTAGTTATGCCCAAATAAGTTCAAAACAAGGGAGAAGGGACAACAAAAAAATTCAACTCGTAGGTCTGCTTGAATCCCAATTGTCCCCCAAGGGACAATGGTCCGTTAGGGGCTAAAATAAATTTTGAAGTTGTTTATTGAACTCAAATTTTAATATTTTTTGAAAAAAAATAAAATCATTGGATGTAGATTGTTTACTACAACATTCCCATAGTTGGAATTGATATTTTTCAATTCTTTAGCTAAATTCTTGACAGTTTAGTATTTGAAAACATTATCTACTTCTTTCTATTTATTATTTTTTCCATGTATGTTGTACAATTCCAAATGGTATGAAGATTTTCAATCATGTAGCCAACTGCCTTGAAAAATGAAACCAAAGAAGCGCTACCATTTTGGACATTTTTTCATACAAATGTGACCTTGTGAAGTGCAACTGCCCGATTTTTCTTTGGGTCCAAAAAAAGATTTTTGCCCAAATTCAAATGCTAATATCTTGCAATCTATATGGTGGAAATTTTTGAAATTTTTCCACATCTTCTCAAATCAGCATTAGATGTTTTTCAACTCCTTTGAAGGGCTGTGAGTTCCCTGGGCTGCCAGGATTGGGGGAACAGCCTTGCAAAGTCCGCAGCTACTGCGTGACGTGGCAGAATGACTACCACGTTATCAGAAAAATAAAAATGAAAAATTGCATTTTTTTTCATTTTAGATTTTTCAAAAAAAAAATTCAAAAAAAATCTGATAGTGGACGTTTCCGATCTGCCAGGGGAACAATGTTGGGGGAGCAGGCCTGAAATGGCCCTTTAGTCCCCTCGAATCTCTTCTAATGCAAGCTACAAGATCCAATGGTTACAAGTATTCAAAAATGTTTTTTTAATTTAAAATTTGGTACTTATACTAGAAATGGTAGTTTTGGAGCGTTTTTGGTGAAAACCTAGTTAAGGAACTTCAGAGATTAATATAATTAATAGAGAAAAAATTAGGCTTTTGGAAGGCCGCTTCAAAGTAACATCTTTAAGGATTTCCACGGCACCTTTGGCCCTATAGAATTAATTGGAAGTTCACCTTGTCTAACTTTCACAAAGGATGTTAGGACATAATAATCATGGTGCATTAGAGGTAGGATCAATAATTAGTTGCATTAGAGTATAGAGTGTTTCATTGGCATATTAAACAAATTAAGTCAAAATTGAGCAACTTTTGAAGCAATCAATAGTTGCCAAAAACATTAGAGTTCTCTATTGTTTTTGGCTAGTAGCTTCAAAAGCCACTTAATTTGGTGTGTTTGAAGGTAAGAAGAGAAGCTCTTTATCCATGTGGGATATATAAACTAGGATTAAGAAGAGCTCAATTGCTTATAGTTAAGATAAAATATAGGATTTGTGTTCAAAGTAGAAGTTTAGCCCCCATGTAGGCATAGTAGAATAACTTTTTTCAAAAAACTTTGAACTACATTAATGTGTCAAATCAATGTAAATTTTATCCCCAAAAATCTATTTGAGATTTTGAGACTCCAACTAAAACTTAAGGACAAATTTCAGAGAAGGATTGGAAGGGACATTCTCTTTCACATTTTCAAACACCCTCTTCGAATTTTGTCTATAGGTTTTTATTGGAGGCTCTAAACCTCAAATGAATTTTTGGAGATAAAATTTAGCTTGATTATCTAACTTTTTTAGTTCAAAGTTTTTGAAAAAGTTATTCTACTATGCTAAAATGTGGTCTAAAATTCTACTTTAAGTACAATTCCTATGTTTTGACAATGAGCGGTCAAACTCTCATCTTGAAATTATCCCATACCCTTTGAAGATTTGTGATGGACAATTGATTTCATTATAAAATCAACCTTTTCATCCTTCATTCTCACCAAATGTCAATGAAGTAAATCTTTTATATTGCTATCCAAAAAAATTCTTGATGGTAGATGGTAATAGGACTATTTTGAACATTTTTTTTTTTTTTCAACAATTTGGTTAGAGTACAAGGTGATTCAAAAGTATAAGGTATTTAAAAATCCTATATGAGAATTTTCTCATATAGGACAATAAAAAATATTGGGATTGCTAATTTTCATCATTTTATTCTCAAATTTGAATTTACTATAAATTGTGGGAGTCAAAAAGAGTTTCAAATCTATAGCCAATGTCTGGAGTCTTTTTATTCCGATCATAGAAGAACTACTTTGCTACTTAGTACTTCCTACTTCTTTTTCACTACTTCCTATACACTTCAGGACATATGTCATGATTTCATTAGTCCCAACCTTGAAAAGGAGAAAAAAATGCATTCCAAGGCATTCCTAGCTTTGATTGAAATTTATTTCCAGCCTTAATTGGAAATAGTGGTACCTTACATGTTGGTCCATGGTTCCCTGATTGGGAATGGGTGGTTCTACCTTAACAATAGGAGAAAAATGAATATTTGGGCAAAATAAAATGTAATCTTCAGGGTCTTTTGAGGGCTTTGGAATGACCCTACAAAGGCTTGATTATTTCTCTAATAAAAATTTATGTTGGAATTCTAAGACTAGAATTTGGATTGAAAAACAAAAGTATCGATTATCTCAGGTTTGTGCTTCTCAATGGAGAAGCCATGAACAACATCTTGAAGTCTTTGTTGCAAGAAGGAGGTTAAAGTCTCTGATACTTCCAAACTAAAACAGCTTTGGTAACTTTGATGAAGACACAAAAAAAAGACTATGAAAATCAAGACTAAGATCCCTCAAATCTAATCCATCTTCAAAGAATTTGACAAAACCAAGGTTTTTATGTCCATTGGCACGACACTTATTTCTCATGAAATATGTCTTTTTTGAAAACTTGGTTTTCATTCTTTTATTCAAAATTCTAGTCTTGATGCTCACTACTGTGATCTATTCTAAAACAATTTGTTTAGAAAATTCTATTACCATTGGCTATACTATATTTGCCATGCATTCAAACTATAATCAAGTATCATACTTATCACATTGTTGAATGTCTTTTGGAAATATGCCATTCATAAAGTACACATAACTAAAAAGAACTTCAATGAAATAATAAATCATGAAAGTTCTTTGGCATCATAGGTATGTAATAGAAAATGACAAAGAATTTAACCCCTAAATGCTTGAGCAACCATATTTGGTCACTTTGAAACTTCAAGCTTGTTTTGGTGGGGGCAATTAAATTCCTTTGACCATTTTAAAATTTTTTACGGGCAATTTTGAAGGTTAACTATTGAAAACTTTTATTTTTCATTGAAAGAGGTAAATACTTGATTTTTGAGAGGTCCTCAAAGGCATGTATGTCTCATTGTAGAAGAGTAAAGCTTACTAATTTTACTGAATATCTCGGCTTTAAGCAAAGCTTCTCGATTTCACTTGATTTAAGATCTAAAAAATTGTACTTATTTGTTTGCTTTGAAAATGGTCCCAATGGAAAGAGTAAGAAGTTTTCATAATTTTCACCATTGAAAATTTAGACATGCAAGTATTAATTTGGAGTTATTTGCAATTTCTACTTATAAAAAAATTGCATTTCAACAATTGCAAGGTGAATTGTGTAATGAGTTCGATAGCTTTTCATGTGAAATTAAGTTTTTTGAAAGTGTATTTTAGTATGCTAACATGATTTGTCGTTGTTCATGACACCTTTAATCCCAAAAAACTTTTGTATGCAAATTTCTTAAAAATTGTAGGGAGGGACATCATAATAAAAATAGAAAATATACATTTCTCTTGTTATAGTTTCACAACTCCTATGCAATTTCACACTCAAAATTGGTGTGCATACTAATAAGCAAGCTCTTTAAACAACTATATGGTTAGATTTTGAAAAAAAAACAATTTGTTTCATTGGAGATAACTATAAGTTCATGCTCTTTTTTCATAGGAAAAACACACTTGGAAAGGCTTAGGCATATATTTAGGGGTTAAAAGGATTAGACAAATTTTCGTGAAGAGGAATGCAAATGGTTGTTATATTTTGGAGGTGCATAAATTAGTTCAAAGTTTTTAAAGTTCATTGTAGGAGCCAATAAATGTAATCTAAGTGATTTCAAAAATCAGAAATGTACACTTAAACATATATTTCTAAAAGTAGACATTAAAAACTTTGCCTAAATGAGAGCTTAAATTGAACAATACTTTAAATACCAAGCAATAGATAAATTCTTTAAGTCCAAAGTTCTCAAAAATTCACCCCCTGTGTTTTTCTTTGACCTCTAATAAATAAGTCTAATCAATAATCAATGAGGTACACCCTACCATTTTAGACTAATTGTTCCCCTTTGAACTTCATTTCTTAATAAAACCAAATATTAGAAGTATAGAATAAGTGATATAGGGATTGAAATTGATTATGAATACATCCAAATTTGAGAGTTGTATGAGAATCAATATTGGAATACCCTTTGATAGGCAATTCAAGACTCAATGGCAATGTTGCTCATATGTACTGTACAACGTTCAACACTTTCCACTAGTTAAAATAGAATGATATAGGATCTATAACCTCCTAGAAGATACTCATCTGTGCCTTATTCTTTAAGGAGTGAGTATTTTATTCCATGTCACCTTTTAAGGCTACAACACCATCATAATTTAACCCCTACAGTCCCATTGTCCCCTTGGGGGACAAAATGGATTTCGGGCAAGCTACTACGACCTCAATATTCATCATAATTTTTTGAACTTTTTTATGTAGATAGAAAAACACATTAGCTTTATGAGAATATAATTTTTATTTCAATCGGTGCCCGGTAGCAAAAGATGGCACAAAAGGTCTTTTTCTTTGGTGCGGCAGGCAGAAACCTTCTTACACAAAAAATTTAAATTTATTTTTTTAATTTTTTTCTTATAGATTGTAATTTTATATTTATGGGAAGTTTTGATTCATTCCATTTGGATTTTTTATATGAAAGTTATGGACAATCTTAGTTTTTGGGCAACTAAAGCATCTTCTAGAAAAAATAACTTGTAGGATTCATTTCTGAATTCAATTTTTCACAATTTTTCAAAAAAAAATGTTTGACACAGCTAAGTTTGCTTTCTAAAACAATCTCACCATTGGGATTGTAGTGTTTTAATTCCATCTTGGAGCTATTAATGATTTAGTTCTTTTGTCAATCTTGGACCTACTTGTACTTAACAATTTTTTACAGAATAAAAATTAAGTGTGTGTTTTTTGGATTTTTTTCTTTAAATTTTCAATTCAACTATTCACCATAAAAAAAATTAAATTCAAAGTTTGTAGTGCAAGAAGGTGAACTCCTGCTTGTAATTTTGAGTAACTGGATAGTCGCAGTATCATTTCACTGGTTTGCAAATCCAGAATACTCAATTATCATTCAAGTACTCAAGTCTACATGTTGTGAAATGTTTTCTAAACCAAAATCTAGACAACCCTGGAATTAAGGTAAGAAGATGAACGGTTTGTTGCAATCTATTTTAGATTGTAATCAAAACGTAGTCATTTGTTTCCCAATTACTAGCCCCGTATGTGTTCAAATGATGTTCAAATGGAATTTTGGGTTCTTTGTTTAATTGAGACTTGTAATTAAAAACCAAGCCAATTGCAAAAAATATGAAATTGATGTACATAATAATAAAATTAGCATCAATTTTGTATTTTGCATCAATTTTGTATTTTGCATCAATTTCATCTTGAATTTGCCATAATTTTCAATATGAAACTAAATCTGCATCAAACTCATCAATTTTTGATTCAAATTTGCATCAATTGCAATATTAAAAATTGCAATCGCATCAATTTGCATCAATTTGCACCAATATGCACCAATTTTATATTCAAATTAACATTCAAATTTTTATCAATTTCATATTCAAATTAACATTCAATTTTGTTTCTTTTTTCCTATTCAAATTGAAATATAATATTCACGAATTTCAAAAATATTAAAAATGCTGTAAAGTTGTTAAGGTTGATAATTTTGAGTAAATACCAAAAATTATGGAAATTGCTGAAATTGTCAATGGAAAAATGCTGAAAATGCTGAGTATGACAAAAAAATGCTGAAAGTGACGGAAACTTATTAAAAAGCTTACATTATTCATATAGTATAATGTACAACATGAAAGAAAAATTAATATTTCAACGACGTCAAGAAACCAATTTTATCCATAAATAAAACTTTCATAAATTAATAAGCATGCTTATTATTATTTACAAATACCAAATAAAACAAATTGTTTTAATGTTTGGTTCTTCTAGTTTTTTTGTGAGCTTTCAAATGACAGATCATGCCAGGGTTACATTGAAAGTGATTTCTGTGTAATTCAATCTTAACTTCGCTTCAAGCTAGGTTAAAATTATGAACTTGGAGATTCATTGTGCCTCTGCAGAGGATCACCGCAGGAGGTAAATTAACACAAATCGCATGAGGCTATTTGAGATAAAAAAAAAAAAGATTTGGCTTGTAGCGACCCCGCAACTCGGAAGGACTGTCGCATTATGTTTTGGAGGCCAAAGAGCCAGCCTGCAAACGGACCCCATTTTGCAAGTCGACCACCGTTTGGAGGCCATCCAGACAAGGAGGTCATCCATTTTACAAGCCCGGTGGGGCAATTTTGAGGGTCAGTATGAACAAGTCATCCATTTGGTGGTCGGTTTGATGGTCGGGTGGTGATGCTCTAATATCTTCTAATTTGTACGGTCAAACTTTATAGAAATCTTACCACATTATCTGAGATTAGTTAAGTATAAGAACCTACAATTGGATTCTAAAAAATATATTTTTTCACTTTTCTTAGGTGAATGCAGCAGAACCAACAGTATTGAGTATTTTTTGATAGAAAAATGGCCTTGGGAGTTCAGGGGTTAAGAAGATGCTTGTGCTTTTACAATGCATGAACAATCTAGTATGCTCAAATTGACATTAATCCAGAAAACAAACCGCCACCATCCATCAGTTTGTTCTTAGTCCTTTTTTGGAATAAACTCTGGATTTAAAAAAAATGTACTATATGTTTAAATTCTTGCAATCTCCTCAATTGTGTTAGGAGGCTTTGGATAAATTTAATTCTCAATGGGGCATCTACCATAGAATCTGCCTCCAAGATAAGCACTTGGTGAGAATGTGATAATTCTAGTGATAATTACTAGAAATCAATTGGAAATGCAATTAGTGCATCTTTTGAGTACATTGGTACATTGTGAAGAAATGTCAATTTCCAACAAAAATGCTATAGATTTTCAAAAGGGGTCCACGTAGCGACATCCCATTCATTGTTAAATTTTCCAAAAAGGGTACAAACCGTCCCCCAATGACCCACCCATCCGGTCACCTAGACACCCACTCAATTAGCCCCCCCCCCCCCCCCCCCCCCCCCCCTTTTGTATTTCTAGTAGGCAAAATACCACCATTCTATATGGGTTATTTCATTTGTACATCTCCGTATCCATATCTATAGCATGTATTCTATATCCATATCTAAAGTCTGTACATGTATCATATATTTTGTATTCATATCCGTAGTCCATATACGTATATATATACCTGACGGCCAATTTTGTTTCCGATCAATAGTGGATGTTTTTTGAAGATCAACGGCATCAAAGAAGAGGGAAAATATATTTTTTTTGAGAGATCAACGACTCTCGATTTTTCCAGAGAAGGGAAGGGAGGAGAAAACAAGACTTTGCATCTTTTTGGTACATTGTCACTCGGTGAGGTGGTTAAGGGAACAATCTCGTCACGTGGTTAGCCTTGAGAGGTTGGGATGAAATGAACCTCTCCACTCATTCTTTTAAAGTCATTCAGTTAGGGAGGCATGTAAAAAAAGGTCCCCATATTTTGTACTTGATTAATTTATCTTTTGCACCTTCTATAGCTAATTTCTTTGGCCTTTGATTGAAAATATGAATTCAAAATTTGCAAATTTTATCATGCGTGGCAAATCAAAAGTTCCTGTGTTTTTTCCAAAGGTAAAGTCGGGGACCGGTTCATCCTTGCCGCCTTGACATTGGTCCCCATGTTTCAGTTGGGGTTTTCTTTGGCTTCGCCCTAAGGTAGAACTACTTGTTTCCAACAGCCTCCAATGATGATTTTATAGGGTGACCTATTGTCAATAATACTGAGTTGGATGCACAGTTCATTATAAAAGATTCTTTGTTTGTACCTTCTCATCCATTCATCTCTCTTGCCTCTCTGTTTAGAATAAATGCCAAAACTAATCATAATAGATGAATCTATGAAACCAAAATGGATCCAAATGAAAAATCCACATTTGTATTGAATAAAACATTCATTCTTGGGATTTTTTTTTTTTTTTCATTCTTCCTCATCCTTATGTTTGCACACATCGAGTTCAATTTCTCAACAAACTTCCCCCATATCCTACAAGCTGAAATGCTTAAGTTGTCAGAAATAGGATGGGTGTATTTTTGTTTCTCGTTTAATACGGAGGGGTCCCTTTTGTGCCAAATTAGTATTAAAAAAATGACCTGTGACACATTTTTGACAAATAATTACCCCTTAATTCATGCCAAAACTTTCCTACCGACCTCATCGAACGGCGTCGAAGGAACCCAGATCGGACGGACGGGCGGCTTCCTTGAACCTCCGACATCGTAGGGTGGGGAGTGCCCCATTCTCTCCTCTGACATTCTTCTGCCCCATTTTGCTGCACTTGTTTGGTTTTGCCCCACAGGTCCCTCGAAGCTTTGAATCTATCGCATGTCGCCAACCTCCGTCTTCAGTTTAGTCAAGGATTACGCTACAGTGGACTGCGTCTGCGGCGTCAGATCTGCCGGAACCGATCGAGCCCAGCCTCGCCTCCTGCCATGGCGTGGTTCGCGAGAAACCTCAGTTGCTGTTGAGGCGTACCTGTTCGGGATTCCCGCCTGCCGATTCGTGTGAAGCTCCAGAGTGTGGCAGACAGACGGACGGGCGGACGGAGACCTGGCCTCAAGTTAACGCATTCTTGTGGATGTGTAGCTTAACTCCGTATTGTGTGGACTGCCTGCATTGTGCCGCGAACCTGTGCATCTTTTGATTTGGGAGAGCGATTGCCGACGCTTGCTTGGGGAATGAAGTTTTAGGTTTTGAACAATCGTGAGTGTTAGGGTAGTGGATTTTTTTTTATTTTTTTTATTTTTTATTTCTTTGTGCTCCAAGTCGGGGGAGCAATGGCTTTAGTAGCAATGTATCGAACCGTGTGGACGGTAGATGGAAGGGCGTTTCGTTGAAGGGAGCTCTGCGTGAGGTTAATAGGCAGGTTTGGTTTTTAAGTTTTAGACGGATCGTTGCATTGCTTTACGTGGTTGAGTGCACCCTGTCTTGTGATCGCCGCCCGGTTTTCTTCGTTCTTTAAGGCTCCGAGAAACGACCAGTGGTAATCCTCAGTGTGAGAGGTGGATTGGTACTTAAGAGGCCGCCTTGACCTGTGTCTTATTATCAATACGTGAGGCCTGTGAGAAGGCTTGTTTATGCGCGAGGAGCAGCTATGGATGACTACATGCGGGAGATGGTGGATCTTAAAACACTTGTTACGAAAACTTTGGAGAAGAAGGGGGTGCTGGCCAGAATTCGAGTACGTATTCTCCTCTAATCCAGTTCTCCAGAAGCATCATGTGTGCTGCTTGCATTTAACCTATCCTATTTGTTCTTAGTCTTAATAGTTGTGAGATCATGCACACACGCGTGAGCTGGTTTCCGGTGAGAAGCACTTTAATGGCATAAACTTAACGGATTTTCTGGTATTTTGGATCATGGATCGGAAATTTCTATAATCTGTGATGTGTCTTCCACATTTATGTAAGTCACATCCCATTGGAATGTATGCTTTTTCTCTGCCGTGCACACTCTTTGTGAAGTCCACAGAGTGAGCTCTGTTCCTCCACTGGAATATCTCTGGCAGACTTTTACCGCACTTTCGTCAGGATTACGCACAGCCTTTACTCTCAACTACTGCTGTTCAGGATGGCGTATTCTATTGGCTTGGTTAAGAATACCGCTATTTATACGCACCAGGAAATTTATTTTTTGCAATAGTTTCTTATAGAGCTCTTTCCAATCTGCAGCATTGAGGGGTTAGCCTTGCGAATCGGGGCCTTCTAGGGTCTCTGTTCTACAATGGAATTTGACTTACATGTCCTCATTGAGTATTACTGTGTGCAACAATCAGCGCCGATTCTGTATATTTCGAGCTCAACATATTGGACGGTGCACAACCTAAGATCAACCAAGAGAAAGAACCATCAGAAATATTTACACTTGCATATATTGCTTTGCAAAATCGAAGCTTTTCACTATTCAGTTACACTTGTGTACGATGTACTGAGATGTGTACCAATGGTTCCAGGCTGAGCTAAGAGCAAATGTCTTTCAAGCCATGGAAGAGCAAGACCATGAAGCAGAAAGTAATGGCTCCACAGCCTTTTCCTTGCTTGGAACATGCAATGAGCGGGCAAAGAAATTGCACACTTCTTCTTCAGGCATGTTACTGTCTTCGTTTCGAGGGTCATAATTTTAGTATTTTTTCAGGACTCGCTACTTCATGACACTTTCTCCTTTCCTCTCTTTTGGCCCTGCCATTGTGGGCGGTTTTTACAACCTTACTGACTGGAGTTGTACATGGTGGTATATGTTGTTATATTTGATATTTACAAACTAATCTTGAGGGTTGCATGAGGCTCATCGTGCCCTAGTCATTTCTGGTTCACACTTTCTACAGTTGCTCCTTCTTATTCATCTGCTTATGATGAGCAGGGAAATTGTTGATGGCATTGGTGTGCGAGTATATGGAATGGTGTGAGTTGGAGCACACGATGAAGGTTTATATGCCAGAGCTCAACCAGGTACTGCTGTCAAACAGCCTAAGCGCTTGCGTCAGATACCTGTGCACCTTGATGCGATGTCCTGTATGGAAACTTCACATTTTCTTATATAAAACTCTTTTGGTGTACAGCCGAGGGCCTACAACCGAACTGAATTGGAGGGCATTCTGGGACTCACCGGTGAACCCAAGTCTGACAGTCATGATTCTCGACCTCTGCTGCTGGCCATCGTGGAGTCTTTTGCAGACGAGGTAGGTGGACAAGTTCGCACTAGCGACTGTCTGCACAACCTTGAGTATTCAAATGTTCATTTGTCACGGGCATGGATTGGAGCGGCGTATGAGCATTTGTTATTTTCTTCAAGTCCAATGCATCAGCCAAGACCGAGGCTGCGCTTGATTATTAACTGACTTCCTACCAAAATATAAGCTCTTCTGTATTTAATTCTACTATGGCTTTTTTCACTAGCATTTTGTGACGACGATTCAAGTCAATGCCACGCATCAGTTGGTTGAGAATGGCTTTCTCTGACGTGGGAGTTCTATTCATTGATTGTGGAAGTTATGTCAGAATTATATATAACGACTTCGGTTTAATCTTTTCGCAAGATTTCATTACCGCTCGATGTACGTTGAGAATAATCGTGACACAATTAAATCGTTTGTTGTGTGTGCAGCAAAAGGACACCTCAGTTACTGGACCTGTTGCGCAAGCGAAACATTCAAGACATGGGGCAGCAGGAGGTCCCAGGCAGATCAGTGGAAACCCTTCCGCTGTAGTGGATCCTTCTGAAGCTCTCGAGGCACGTGTGTCATTGTCCAAGTAAGATCACCTCTGTCTCCAAGTTCAACCTTTTCTATTTTTGTTGAAATGTACTTGTGTGTTACAACATCTACTGCTGTCTTGGTGTGTTGAATACTTCGGTCAATTAACATTGTGAGTTTGTTTGTTGCAGCAAGAAGACATCAGAAAAACCCGTGGGAGGTTCTCATGATAATTCATTCCAAAGTCGCTCTGAGGTAGACTTAGTTGCAAGTTCTAGTTTTTGTTCTCGGACTCTTTGAACCTTCTCAACGTTGTCGTCATGTTTGTGTAGCATAGTGCAGCCCACATCTGGTTCTGTTTTAGGTCTATGACTTCTTTGTTATCTTGGTTTCAATTTCTGAAGATTTCGGTACTGGCAAGGAATATTTTTTTGCATGAATTAGCTTCATGAAGCACCTCAATAGTGCTATCCTTGATGCGGATCTTCAGTGCCTTTGTACCGTAGAGGGCTTCTGTCTGGCTTTTCATCTTTGCTCTGAGAGAACTGAAGTTGTAATTTAATTGCTAAGAATGTGACTAGTTTGTGTGCGCGACATGAGAGCTCATCTGACCAGTCATACATGTCAAGATTCTCAGCTCAGATGTAAAGGGAATTGATTCGGCCTTACATTGTGTAGGGGGGTTCTAGTGACGGCATAAACAGCCCAAGACCTTATGATGACAATCAGAAGCTCTATGAGAAGTCTTCAAATCGAACCCAGGCGCACTTAGCTGACTTACCACATCATAGAAGAAGCAGTGGGTACGTCATAGCATAATGCATCTGCATTGGGCTTTCTTGAAAATCACTTGTTCATCATCATCTTTGTATATTTTTATTAAGTTTTAAACGCTCCCTTGGTCCTGATTTGTCTCACTAAATATGTCTGTCAGACTGCCAGCATTTAGCGGTGTGTCACGGTCGGTTTCCAATACTCGAGGAAACAACAACGGTTCGGCAAGTGATCAACCAACTGGTGAGTGGAAAATAGTCTGAGAAACTTGTTTAGGTATCCGGCTATTAAATAGGTATAAGCAAATAGGTATAAGCAAATAGGTATATTAAATAGGTCGAAGCTGCTGATTTCAGAAGCTCTGCTCCTCTTTTATGGTGAGTGTTTACTGCTTGTGACAATTCGTAAGATGTCGGGATGTTGCTGCAGCTGCGCCTGGTGTGGATACTGGAGGAATGTATCCACGAGGATCAAGAGATAGAGATAATGATGGTAAAAGAAGCGAGTACTCCTGGTCAGAGCAAGATGAGCCTCACAATGGAAATGTTTTGAACAAAAAGAAAGAAAGCGCTTGGAGGGATCAGGATTATGACAACGTGTACAAGAACCCACCTCCACGCACTGAGAAAGGGGATGGAAAGGGCCAAGTAGGTGATCACAACACCAGGTAATTTCTGAGTAATAAAAAAAATCTGGCTTCTGCATGTACTTAACAACTTCACTGTTTTGTTTGGGGTTTCTATTTTCTTCAACGTAGGTTGACATGATTCAGGAGTGTTTCAAGGAACTAGAGGGTACAAGTCATTGAGGGACTGTTCCGCTTACGTACTTCTGCTTCATTCTAGACTGTGGAGCTAAGAACCATACGACGATCTTTTTCTTAGAAAAGTCGTAGCAGCTTCTGGAAACAGCATCTAATAAACCGGAGCAGCCTGTTTCTTTTGCAGATTGCTCTATTTCTTTGTTGTTTGTAGATTCATGCCATAACTGAGATGATTCATTTGAGGCTGTCTTTAAATTATTGGTACTGGCACATTTTAGGGTTGGTCCAATGTTTTTGCCGTGCCTTCCCAAAATCTTTGCTAACAGCTCGTTTATCAGCTTACCACTTCCACTTGTATGGTGACAGTCAAACTAGAAGGACCTTGTCCGTGGAAAACTCTAGCAAGGCTCTTGGCAATCTTCATTTGGGTTAGTTACTCTGAGTCTTGCAGCTGACGGAAAAGTGTAGTCGATAAGTCTATTCTGTTAAACTGTAGGTGAAGAATGCTTTCGGCCCAGATTTTATCGTAGTTTGCTCTCAGGAAATACTAGCAAGTGCTGTACTGTCTTTTCATGTAGCTTGAGCATTATTTCTGGCTTTACTTGCCGGTGCTGCAACTCCCTGCCAATCCGCCTGTTCACATGCCCTTACTATTATGTTTCAGAGAATAGATGGTGTCTATTAGTATTATCTTAATTCATGTTGACATAAATTTAGTGAATGTGAGTGAACAATGAGGAATGATGAGTTAATTGTATGTACAAACTTGCAGAGGATGATAGCGCATCTGAGTTTGGAGGTCGTCAGAGCTCTGGTTCTAGAGGAAAACCCTCAGGCCAGCAATGGCAAACTGCACCAAGAGAGAACAGTTTGCCAGCAGCCAGGTATGGTAGCAGTTCTGTGTACTATACAATTCTGTGACAGAACAAAATGGATTATCTTATTCCTGCTTTTCATGATGCACCGTCTTGATGACTTTATGGGTGCATTTTAGTTTTGTTCACAATGGATATCATTGATGTCATTTGATAAGTCCTGCTGTCTTGGCGGATGATATTCTTACCTAAGATGTCGATTGTCATTTTGGCCACCGCTGAGATGCTTTTACCAAACAGTCCTTGTTTGTGCACATGATCAGTATGCAACATGATCACTTTTGTTGATTGTTGTGCCACTGCATCGGCGTGATATGTGAGATGTTTGCTTGTGCCATGTGTAGTTCGGGAAATAAGAAACAAGCGTCAGCATACTTCTACAGCGACAGTGAAGAAGAAAATGCTCCAGAGTAAATCTCCTTTAAATTTGCAGCCTGATGTATTGAATTGTTATTTTAGAGTTTTTCATTATGGAGCCTTAGATTATCCGATGACACTATCTCGGACTACCTGAAGTGCGCACAGTGCCTCTGGCTTTGTACCTCAGGTGCCAATACTCAGCTACACGTGTCATGCCTGACAGGCACAAACCTTTGGTTCTGTACAGTTCATTGATTTTATTCAGGGCGTTTGGGACTTTTTGCAATTTGGATCTTCACTTCTGTCTTGCGAATTTTAGAAGCGCAGGGTATCATAATTACTTACCCAAGCTGTGCACGATCTTCGATGGAGTTCCCGATTTACGGTCAGTGGTGTTCTGATCAGTGTCTCCGAAACTTTACTTAGTAACTTACTTCGTATTTTCCGAGTTGTTGTGCCATCTCCTGGCATTGCTGTGTAAGTTACTGTGTGGAACTGTCAGCTTTGTTGACTGAATTTAGATTCATGTCGTTGACTGTATTTGTCCTCAAAGTTTATTTGATTTAATTAACTGGCGGACTACGGGTTGGAGGGCGGATTTACACTCCACAAAATAGTGAAATTAGGTCCACACACTAATTTCTCGACAGTCCACACTATAGAAATATTCACTGCTTTGGTACAATGATGCATTCAATTCAGAGCCATGTATATGGCATAGATTTGTGCACCAGTTCAAGGCTTGGGGCATGTGCCTCCATGTAGAACAAGCATTGATCCATGAGGTAATTTATCTTAGGTAAGGCAACCTAATTTCACTATTTTGTGTCTAGAGGAAGACCAAGAAGTCATGGGTTAAAAAAAAAAACATTTCGAGCTCAACAAATTCAAGTAGCTCATTAAAAAATTTGTTGAAAATTGGATTGGAACCCAAGTGTAAACGACTTGGGTCCAATTTGATGGTGGGGACGGGTTTAACCCCGAAAGTCCCATGGTCTCCCTGAGGGACAAAATGGAGTTTCCATTTTTGGTGAATTTTTTTGAAACTTGCTTAGAAGATTAAATTTTTTTTTAGCTTTGTTGAAATATAATTTTTATTTCAATTGGTGATTGGTAAATCGTTTTTCTCATTGCTTATGAAGTGCCAAAAGTAGCAAAATTGAATGTTATAGTAGTGCTCCAAACTTCAACATTCATCCTCATTTTGGATAGAAAATAAAACATTAGTACATCACATATTTGAGTTTTCATCTATAATTTGGCAATTTCATTCAAGATTTTTTTTAGTATGAAGGGGTTTTTTTGGCAATTTTTTGCCCTCTTAGTACTATTTTGTTCTATAGGCTTGGTGTAGGGCCCATGATTTGGTGCAAATAAACATCCAATCGCCAAAAAATAAAAATTGGTGACTAGGGGTAAAAATTATACCACAATAAGTCCAACACTAAACTCAATAGGCTTATGAAAAAGTCTTCAAAATTTTACATTTTTTTCTTATAGATTGTATTTTGTCTACATAGAAAGCTTTTATTCATTCCATTTGAATTTGTGATGCAATAGCTATAGAGCCTCTAGCTATGCTTTAATGCAATTAAAGCATTCTTTTGAAAAAATAATATATAGGGTTCATTTTTGTGCTCAATTTTTACTTTTTTCAAAACAAAAAAGTTCTATATAGTTAACTTTGATTGTTAGAACAATCTCACCAATAAATTAGTGTTTTTTTTTTAATCCGTCTCAAAACTGTTAATGTTCTAGTTTTTCCCTTTATCATGTACCTTCTTCTATTTTACAATTTTTTATAAATAAATAAAAAATAATATTATTGCTTAAACTTTTATTTTCCTTTACTTTCAGCTTAATTCTTTATGATAATTTTTTTAAATTTTAATTCAAAATCTATAGTACAAAAAAATTTAAATTAAAAAGATTCAAAGGCTCATAAATTAGTTTGCCACAGTGTCAAAAACCATGATTTCTTTACATTGCATGCATTTATAATCTTGCAATTTATGTCAAAGTATTTAAAAAAATTTCGCACATTCTCATACTAATCTATTGCAAGATCCTATGCTTAGATATGCCAAAAAAAATAATTTTTAAATTTTTTGCTCTTTGCACTAAAAATAGCAATTTTGAGTGTTTTTTTATCCTCCCAAAAACGCCTTGGGACTATGGGGGTTAAATGAAGGGAGTTTTTCTTGGACCTGGACTCAAACCCAATTGTAAATGTTGTAGATCCGATCTAGTAGGTCCAATGTGAAAAAATAGAGGATAGAAATGAGTTGTCCAATAGAAATGCTCCAAAAATAAAAATAATAATAGAAAATAAAAGAAAATATTCAAGTGGAATTGGACTTACGACCTAAAAGTGGTTATACAGAATTGGTGCTCTCTTTTGAGTCCCTTGAGATCAAATTTGAGTCCAAAAATTAAATAATAATTCAAAATATAATTATACCCCGTCCCAAAATGATCTTCCCTTTAGACAAAATGTTTTGGATTAAGGCTAAAAATGACATTTTAAAAGCCCGTTTTGCACTATATGCAAAGTTAGGTGCACTCTTATTGTCCTTGAAACTTTGAGTTTTGAAGCCCTTTTTAAAGTGCAGTTTTGAATTATTGAAAAGTAAAAAAATTTGGGTATTTTCAAGGACCACCAATGGTTATTTGATTGTTGAGGGTGAGGTTGTCATTTTGTGAGTAGATAATATAAGCCAAAGACCATATGTGGACCTTTGTTTCACCTCCAAAAGCTTCATTTCCTTCAATCAGGCAATTTTCAAAAAGATGCAAAAAATAAAAACAAAAAGTGTTGATCGACCCCTTCAACCATTTCATTTGTCTTTTGATTGGTGATTGCATAGATGGAAGGGAACTACTGCTTGGAGTTGTTTTGCTAGTAGTAGAGAACAACCAAAAGTTAAATTTGACCAATTTGCACCTTACAAAGTGCAACAGGAAGATCACTTTGGGACAATAAATTAAGGCCAACAAGAAGATCATCTTGGGACGGAGGTAGTATATGGCATCTACTTAAATTTTTAGAAACTATAAAGTGACATAATTGAATATAGTGTAAAAAAAATTAATGAAAATAATCTTAATCCTCAAAAAAATCCACAAAATCAAAGCCGTGAACACCGGTTAAGCTGCAACTATTGGTAAAAATCTAAATACCAATAAAGCTATGAATACTGCTAAAGGACACGGAATATTTTGAAACGTGCTAAAGGGCACGAAATATTTAGAACCTTGTGAAATGAACTTCCAAAAAACTCTAAATTGTATTAATGAAAGAAAATTCAAGTGAAAAAGAAATGATTTTGTATGGCGCCTAACGGATCTGACTCCAATGTACATAATTCTAAGCTATTGTTCATGCATGCAACAGCGGCCTTTCTTTCACTAATATGGAGTTAATTTCTTGAGATCAATTTGAAAATAGAATAGTGAGTGCAATGCTTCAAGAAGAAAGAGCAAAACTATGGCAGTAAAGGAGATCAAGCTATTTATATTAGGGATGTTTTTACACTACGTTTTAAATCTCAACTTTCTATGGCTCAGTTTTAGGCCAAATTTCAACTTTCCTAGGTTGTAGAAGGTGTAATAATAAATGTAGGGCTTGGAACTCATAGTGTGAAGGCTAAAGTCTCAACTCTAAGTCTCAACTTGTCTCTTATAATGATATACAACAATTCGGTCCCCAAAATATGGGCAAAAAAGTCAAAAATCCATTTTAGAGGCAGTATTAGCATCAAATCTACATTGGACAGACTTGGGGCAAAATTCAACCAACCAAGATGCCTTATATAGTGTGTTTTTTTAATTCACAAAAAAATTTAGAACTTGGAGGCCGAGTTGGATTTCTATTTTGGCTAGATCCAATTCAACCTCCAAGTCCCACTTACTTAGTGCCAAAATTTCTATGTAGGCATTTGGGAGTAATATGGAACTTGGGACTACGTTCCAAATTTTAGCTCTCCACTAATCACATTCTCAGAATTCAATGGGATTTGCACTATTAGGAGAACTTTGACCAAAACAATAGAAAATCAACATTCTGTAGTTGTTTTAGGCACAAAATTTTTTTATTGACCAAATCAATAGAAATTCCATAAATGTTATAAGTAATAATTTGTACATTTTGTGTATATACGTGAATTCAACCATGTGTGTTGGATAAGGAACTTGGTTTGGAAAACTAAGGTCTTGGGATTAAACCTTGGTGCCATCAAGTTGGCTTGCTGATGTGGCTAATTTGACTTGATGAGTTGGCATTGTTTTTTGATGTTGGCAATTTTGACTTACTAATGTGGTAGTTTGACCATTCTAATGTGACATTTTTTATTTTTATTTTAAAATTTCCATTGTCCAATTCTACAATTTTGAAAAAACATATTTCAGTGTAATTTTGACCGAGACAACATGGCTAAAATAGTAGGTACAAACAATAGTTTTCGATTGTTTTGGTCATAGTTTTTTCTTGTATTGAAATTAGTAACGAAGTGTAAAACCAACAAATGTGGAGGCTACAAAAGAATAGCTGGCTTATCATGTAGAAATAAATGGATGATAAACCTTCATACAAATTGACAACCTACTTTGCAATAGGTACATCACATTTATTTATTTATTTTTCTTTCAATTAATGGAAAAATAATCTTTAGTAGGGTGTTGAAGCTATTTTTGTCTATGTCAAAGGATTAAATATTCAAATTATCAAATGAAATCATATATTCATCCAGAAATGTGTTCATTCATCTGAAAAGTGAATGATGACATCCCACAAATTTATAGCAAATTAGTAATTTCATCCACTTGTAAAGATAGAACATATTGCCAATTATTTTTTGAAAAGAAATTTATATCACCTATCAACAAATTTTTGCTCAAAATACACATGACATATTCACAAATTTTAATTTCTAAAGTTCTAAGGCCTTTCATACTTTTTAAGTTGCCATTTCTACTGCAAAAAACAAAAAAAAGTAATTAATTTTTTTCATTTGCAAGAGTGGGATCTTACAATAAAATAGTATGAGAATGTGTATTCAAAGTTTGCAATAAAATAGTATGAGAATGTGAAAGATATTTGAGTTCAATGTGAAAGAAATATGTTTTTTTGGCATGATGGTAAATGAGTTTATTAGACCTTGAATCCTCTTAACTTAAATTATGCATCTCAGATATTGAGTTTTTATAAAATATAATAAAACTATGAAGAATTATATTGAAGGTCTAGGAAAAAAAGTCAAAAACATACACACTTGATTTTCACTTTAAAAAATTTCTAACTAGAATTGAATACAAACTAGAGAGACAAACTAAATTGTTAATAGCTCTAAGATGGAATTGAAGCACACCAATCTCAATAGTAAGATTGCTCTAACAATCAAAGTTACCCTTAAGGACCTTTTTTCATAGATAATTGTAAAAATTGAGCTAAAAAATGAATCCTTTCCATATAGACAAAAGTATAATCTATTAAAATCATATATTTAATATTTTATTTCAAATTCAAATCTTTTGTTGTTGTTTCTTGCTCTCGACTATTTTGAGCTTGTGTGGCACAACTTTTGCTTCCAAGCACAAATTTAAACAAAAATCATATTTCTATAAAGCTTATCTATTTTTATATCTTGAAAATAAGCCTAAAAAAATCATGCTAATAATTGAGATCACATACACATGCACAAATTTTCAAGTGCTCCCTAAGGGAAACCTCGGATTTTAGGATTTAATGGCATAATGCATCAAGCAAAAGTAAACTCAAAGTTCTTTTGTTATAAAAGCCTAGAAGGAGATCTAAAACCTTTTTCTACAAATGTTAAATTCCATATTGTTATTTAGTTTGCAACCTCACATGGCATGTCGAAGTGTGATATTGTTTATGCAAAGCAAATTTTGAACTAACTTTAATTGCCACTAATCTAAAATCTCTACTAGTTGAAAATTCCTACTCAACATTTCTAACTAGTGTGACTTGTATTGTTGCCACAACCAAAGTAAAAGTAAGAGTAATTTTCTAATTTTCTAATTCAAAAAACTTCAAAATTCAATAACTTCCACATCATAGGTTCAAAATGCTACAAAACAAAGCCCGCACTCCCCTCCTTAATGAGAGCTATCCGATGGTAACAAGAACAAGGCCAAGGGATGCATGGTTCGAGAGATTTCACCATAATAAACAACCAACCAACCTAATTTAAGGTGTAGATTTAAAATTGTCACCAATCCAAATTTGTCACTAATCCAACACCACTAATATATAATTGCTACTGGCCCAAAACCTTTACCAATCTAAAATGGCCACTAATTTCAAGCTACCACTGACTCAAAATGGCTACAAATCCAAAAAAAAATACCCTAAAAGCAAAGCCAACTATATGTACATCTTGCTTAAAAGTACTATTTTCAATACCAAAACAAAAGGCACTTTCAAATTTTCTAATAATAAAAATTTGATTGCTCAAACTTTGACATTTAGTATCCATTGGCAAATAATACATTCTTCTAAAGGGGGCATCAAAATTCATATTTTAGAAAACTTGGTTTTCTCTTGCCTTTGAAGAGAGCCACCCATTAGGCCTTCAAAATTCTTTTTTTTTTCAAAATCCTGCCTTAATAGTAGAAGTTTGAGGAAAAAATAGAAGTTTAAGCCTTCCACTTGGTGGCCCTTCCAAAAACAAGAGGAAACCTAGGTTTTAAGAAAACAAACCTTGACGTCTATTAATGCATTCCAAAACTATTTTGTTTCCAAACTGAAGCATATACAAACTTAATGACTATAACTACCAGAATTCCATTCAACAACAATAATGACATTTTTAGGTGTTCCTACCTTAAGGAATATCCATTTCCTAAAAATCGATTTAGTATTAAAGTTTTAACTTCTAAGATAGCTTACATCTACTAGGTGGATTATGAATGTTTTCAGTAGCTTATTGTGGGAACTACAAGAAACGGATGAAATACATCCAAATATGTTGAAAAGCAATTTTTGTCTATTCTTCAAAGATGCAAAATTGTGATTACTCACTGCTTCATGATTATTGTGCAAGGTTGTGAATGAGTTCATGTAGGGTTGAGAAGAGCAAAAAGAAAACTTGCAAAAAATAAAGATCTGATGTCCAAATTCTGATCATGCTGCCCAAAAGCTCAAAATCTACATCTTAGGGTGTATTCTACAAGCAAACCACGTATACGTATACGACTGAGGATACGGTATTCTTCTTCTTCTTCAAGACCCGAGGTCCAGCCCGGCAGCAGCAGCGCACATCGTTCTTGACTTGGTGGATCCCTGATCTTGTGTTTGGGCCATTGTGCTTCTTCGCCTTCCCCAATTCGGATCGCCATGGAGGACGAGGTGAAAGCCCTGCTGGCCCTCGTCAACAAGCTGCACCCTGCCGTGTTGGACGATCCCGTGCACTCTTCGGAACTCAATCTGGTGCGATGGCGTTTTTTCTTTTTGATGTTGCATCTGGTTTAGGGTTTCTTCTCTGGCATGGATGACACACAGGTCGATTGCTTAAGACGTTTTTTCTTCTTTGCTTCGCATTTTATGTGCAAGTAGAGCGCAACTCAAGTAACCATTGCACTCTTTTGCCATGGTCTTCTTTCTGTGCAGATTAAGGATCATGCCGAGAGAATTGCAGGGTTGGCGAAAGCGCAGCCGGCCTTGGTGGCGCGGCCTAAAATCAAGGTATGGCTTACATTTTGATCCAACGTCTTCGATCCTTTAGTTGTCAAGTTGTTGTACTACATTGGAAGCATTTTCTAGATTCGCATTTTTATTTCATTATCCCTTGAAGACGTCCAAATTGTGGTTTCAAGGGGTTTGGAGGAGGTTATATGAGGATTCTTTTGGTTTGAATTTTAAATATTGTTTGACCTACATGTGCAATGTTCTTCACTGATTCTGGTGGTATTGATTGGCTTTCATCTGAATTGCATTTTACCCGATATGATCTGTTGAATTGGTCATTTCAAAACCATGAATTCGGGTTATGTTTAGGAGTTGAGTGCCCTTAGTATATCAATCCAGCTGTAATCTGCTTTCTCCTTTTAAGAGTTGCGTGATGTGGATTACATTATTAACATTGTTGAATCTCATGTTGAAAGTTTTTTTCAAATTGTTGCAGGAGATGAGTGGAGAGGTTGTGGACAGTAACCCTTACAGCCGTCTCATGGCGCTGAAGCGCATGGGCATTGTGAACAACTATGAAGACATTCGCAAATTCTCGGTTGCAATTGTGGTAAGCCCTCACCGCATCTTGCTTTATAGTGCATGCGCAGTTTTCGACCGACTTGGGTGTTGTTACAATGTAAACGAAATGTCGATATAGAGACAATTATTGGTCATCCCGATGAGTGTTTCCCTGTGTCTAGTAGGGCAATCACCCCTCAATTCTCTCCACAACCCTCTCTTGTTGCTTTCATTGCCACATGGCACATTGCAGTTGGAAAAGATGACGGTCCAGCGTCATAGCCATGCTCCCCTGCATTCTCAGACTGTAGATTTTCAGGATTTGAGGGTATAATTTAGTTTGGAAGAGAGGGTGGTGTCTGATAACCATCTTAGGCCTTCCAACCCTCAAATGGTTATCTAGTGCATTATTATCGACTTCCCTCAGCTTTTATGGAGGCTATCAATTTCACTTCCCTTCTACTCTCAGAGGTGTAGATCTTCAAGATTTGACGGTCCTCCTTTAGTCTTGAGGAAAGGATTTTGTCCTCATCTAAGGCTTCATGGCCCTTGACCAATCGTCGAGTGCTTAATTACTGATTTCGCTCGGTTTTTGTCAAGGTTACCAATTTCACCTCCCTAGCTCTCTCCAAGATTTTACGGTCCTAATTTAGTCTGGAGGAGAGGGTTTTGTCCGACGGTTATCTTAGGCCTCCTGTCCCTCGAGCAGTTATCCAGTACACATATATTGAGTCCCTCTGTTTTTTTCTGTCATGGCTCTCAATTTCACGTTTTGGATGCTCTCGTAGAGGTTTACGCTTTGTCGAATCCCCGTGGATGTGGTAGGGCATCGGTGGTGTGGGTAGCGTAGCAGCAGAGATGCTCACACGATGCGGCATTGGCCGGTTACTGCTTTATGACTACGACACTGTTGAGCTGGCTAACATGAACAGGCTCTTCTTCAAGCCTGATCAGGTGTGCATCACAATAGCACTCTGTGAATATGTACTTCTTTTCTACTTGTATAATTCTATGTTGAGCTGCAATCAATGTATTGTGCCTCATGTTGGTAATTTTGTCTTTAAGTTAGGAAACCCATTCCCTGCTGTTTTGAGTGGTTTACCCTTTGTAAGATAGAATTTTAAAATGGAGATCTTGTCCCCCTTTTTTAAGAGGATTCCAATGCTCTATAATTCATACTCTTTGGATATCTTACGAATGAGTTCGGGTTTCCATAGGGAGAGTAAACCGTCAATAGTCATTCAGTCTGGACGACTTGGATTACATCTTTCCAGATACATGTACGAAAATTGATTTATTTACGACAGTGTTAGGCAGTTCAGAGGTTGACTAGAGCTTTCATTGCTGGTGGAATTGACTTCTTCGTGATGGTTTTATTGTGTACAGGCTGGTATGACTAAGACCGATGCAGCTGTGCAGACACTGGCAGAGATAAACCCTGATGTCATCCTTGAGGTGGGCACTGAGAAGATTTCTATTCTGTGTGCTAATGGGATTGAAACCTGCCTGGTCTTGTTGTCGATTGACGAAATATGAGCTTGGAATTCAACTGTTTGCTGTGCTCATGCATATTGGGAGTTGTAGACGAACTTTTCCTTAATCGATTGATGTAGATCTTAGCGGCCTATTTAGTGCCGTAACTTCTTGAGGACTTGCTTTGAGGTTTATGTTTTATGACTGTGCAGAGTTACACACAGAATATTACCACCGTCGATGGTTTCAAGAAGTTTACCGATAGCTTAACCCGAGACATTAAGGGAAACAGCACTGGAGGAAAAAGCGGAGTTGACCTAGTACTTAGTTGTGTGGATAATTATGAGGCTCGTATGGTTGTTAATCAGGTACACAACGTGTGGATTTGGCTTGGCACCAACTTTATTATTTTTAGCTTGCTGGTGATGGCTGAGTTCTACCTGACTTTTTGTTAATCATGTTTTGATTAACAACGACCTTGTGCTAATCCGGCAAGAAACATAACTTGAATTGGATCCCTCATCTGTTAAGACTTCATCCTTCCTTTTGTTTTCAAGTTTTCATTCTTCCACATGTTACAAAAGCACGATTGTGCTTTCTAGTATCTTGACATCCAATGCTCTTGTGTAATTGCCAGGCTTGCAATGAAATGCGCCAAACTTGGATGGAATCAGGTACACTATCTTGGATGTATGTTTTGTCTGAATTTTAATCAAGAAGAGAGGACATAAAATTGGTTCTATCGGATTATGGGATGTGTCGCTATTATAGCATAGCACTTTTAAGCATTGATTGAACTTGGAAATGATTCTACATTTTTAGGCCTCCTCTGACTCCGTCAAGTTGGCCCTCTTATGAAGTCATGCAAGAATCATTTGAATATTACACCCTATCTTTGCCATGATCTAAGGAATTGATGATGTGGGACTTCTACTTTAAATGCAGGTGTTTCTGAGGATGCAGTGTCTGGTCATATTCAATTATTGATTCCTGGCGAAACTGCTTGTTTTGCTTGCGCTCCACCATTGGTAAGATTACTCCAGAAATGCCCTGATCCTACTGGACTTTTATGAGTTAAGATATTAAAATTAACAGTATGTAGGTCTTATTTTGGAGAAGTATGAAATTTGCTTTGCCACTTTCAAGGAATACAAAGTTCGGATCAGTGCGAGTAAGTTTGACGTATGGATTGGTGCGTATATGGTAGGTCGTGGCATCAGGGGTGGATGAGAAAACTCTCAAGCGGGAAGGTGTTTGTGCAGCGTCTTTACCAACTACCATGGTAAGCATCACTTTGTGTATTGCAAGAAATAATGATTCTGAAAGGTGTTGGACTTTTTCCTGTCTTGTAAACTTCCTACTAACTGAACAGAAGTGAGAGATAGTTTTTTATTTCATTATTGTAAGGAATGCTGCAAGTGAGTTTCGTCAAGAGCTTTAATATAATCTTAGATGACTTGTATTTGAATGTTGCGAAACACCTTTTTTGATGCCAGAGTTTTGGCAGGGTATTGTTGCAGGACTATTAGTACAGAGTTCACTGAAGTACCTACTCCAATTTGGCTTGGTCTCTAGATACTTGGTTCGTTTTCAACATTTTTCTTTTAATGTGAGAAAATTCATACCAAGTACAAATTTATAAAAAATAACTCAAGCTTACCTCATACAAGAAGAACGTTTGATGATATTGCGGTAAACGTTTCTGTTCGTATACTAGGTTAGGTGAGCACCTCAGATGAGTACCTAAAGATGTTATTCATAGCAAGTTGTAGGTCCTGAGTCTATTGGGCACCATTAGGTTGAGGAAAATGACGCCGGCCGTTAATTCTATTGCTCATTACAGGGTTACAGTGCACTGAAAGACTTTTTCCCTACTATGGAGATGAAGCCCAACCCGCAATGCTCTAATACAGCTTGTTTAGAATGTCAGGTAAGTCAGTGACCTCTGATTGGAGGTGCTATTGTGTCCAAAGGTACTTGGCAATTTGTTCCGCTATGTTGTTTGGGATTTCTTGAATGTAGATTTTCGCACTTACAATGCATGTTTCAGAAGCCCACTGGCTTTGTTCACTTATGGACATTTGTAATCTACGTATCACGTAGTTGGCATCTGTGTAACAAAAGAATGTTAGAATACAGGATGCCGAGCACTGATTTACCGCGTACTTGCAGCATGAGTATGCATTGAATAAACCAGCGCGAGATGCTGCTGCGAAGGCCAAAGCCGAAGCAGCTTCTCAAGAGGCTAGTCGAGCAGCAGAAGTGCCGCTTCACACTGAGAATGAGTGGAATATTAGGTTGGTCAATGATCCTCTCCATTTTTCTTGTCTGGTTGACTTAACGTAATCCGTTAAGAATCAAATGTAGTGACAGGTCCAACTCTCTGTTTAGAATTTTATAAGTAATAAGTAATCGGATCACGTTTTGGGCTTTTGCATTTTCTCTGTTCTCAGTTTAGTCAGAAATCACAACCTGTTTTTTCAGCCAAAGTTGTCCTTGGTTTCAATTTGTTAATCGATTGACTGGTGCTCTTATAACTGATTCTGCTGTGCTCTTGCAGTTTAGTGGATGATGACGACGATGCAGATGTTTTCAGCGACCCAGTCAATGATTTTACCAGTGAACTGTCCGCAGCAAGTGAGATCCTTTTTCTCTAACTCTTTAATGCAGGAGATCTCTGCTAGTTTTCTTGTTTCAGGTCGAGGTATCTAAATGCGACAACTTAACGTCTTGCGCTATGTGGACGTTATATGCAATAGTCAGAAGGTTTATTCAAAGTTTTATTAATTCTTTGCTCGTTTGAAATCCTCTTTGATCGGCAAAGCAAGAATTTAAACATTTACGATAGCATTAACTGTATCAGTGTCGCTTTTAGATGTACTTACCAACAGTTTCAAACCTTTCTAACTTGGTGGTTTCGAATTCTCAGCAAGGGACTTGCCAGATGGCTTGTTGCGGGAGCTTCCCGAGGCAGACAAGTCCGAGATGACAGGGAACGATTACGTGCAATCTGAGGGAGACTTGGATGAGCTTCAAAAACAGCTTGAAGCACTTAATGCTCTGTAGAAGCGTTGTTGTTACTTGGAATAGACCTCTCCTCTCTTATCTTAGTTCTACTGGTGCGAGTCTTTGTCAAACTTTTATACCAAAAAGCGTTGGGTAGCACGATATGGGACTTTGACAGGTAGACTACAGCTCTGATTGCCCGACTTGGCGTTGCTTGCGTGAACCTTTACTAAAACTGGCATTTCGACAGAAGGTTTACTTGAGAATTTTGCACGAGAATGAAGACTCATATGTTGATTCAGTTCTGGTTAGCCGATTTTAGTATCAACTGATTCTGGTCCGTGAGCTGTTGACATGTCCGTAGAGAGTTTCGCACATTCTAGTAGCAGGAGTGTACAGAACGTAAGTAATAAACGTAAGTACAGGAAACCAACTCACCGATGCTTCTTTTTTTGATCTTTTAGTTCGTACGTCTAGTGGTGCTGGCTCTCCTGAACTTTTTTTATGGATTACCCTGCTGTATTGTATTTTGGGAGGGATTCTTAGCAGTAAAAAAGTGGTGCTGGAACCAAGTAAAAGCGAGAGCGAGCGATTTCCGAGTGTGCAAATGAGGGCTTGGTTTAGGGCTTTGTAGTCTTTTAGTTATGGGCAGCGTGAGAAGGTTGAAGGTCAGTTAGCACTTTGGTGTAAGGTTTTGGTATGTTTTGGGTTCAATTCTCTAGTTTGTTTGTTTGGAGTTTGGATAGATTGGCAAAATGTTATTCAAAAAGTGGAATGTCATTTCAGTTACTCAATTTACATTGTATGAAATTCATTTATCCACTTTCACAAGAAGTGGATTGCTAGTTAAATTCTTGATTTATATGGCGTGGCCTTTGAGAGCTTGCAAAATTACCAAAGATTGCCACAACTTTCGTTGCTTCTCACTTATTGGTACTCCCACCTTTTTGTAACCATATAGTATGTTTATCTAAGAATAGTTATTCAAAACATAGGAAACACATGTCATTTCTTGGTTGATTAAATCCATGAAGAAGTAATGTAAATATACAAAAATCAATGATTTTGTCTTTCTCAAAGACAAATTGTTATATGGCTACAATATACTAGCTACAACAATGATAGTGCAGCCATTTTATAGGCATTTGAAGTTCATACAACAAGGACACATGGCTATTGTACACTAGCTTTGTCTATTGTGCATTAGCTATAACAATGACAATGCAATCACTTCGCAAGCATTTGAAGTTGATACAATAGGGACAGTGCAATCACTTTGTAGGCATCTAATGTTGATACAATAGTCACATTGCAGTCACTTCGCGAGTGTGTGAAGTTGATACAACAATGCCATTGTAGTCACTTTTAACTCAATTGAAGTTGATAGCATTGAAGTTTCAGAACATTGGTGTTTGTTTAGAAGACTCTTGTCTTGTTATACATAATGAAGAATGAATGTCGGATGAAATAATAGGATGATATTTCTCCAAGATGAAAACTTGACGGATTTTGTGACAAGGTAGTGCCACTGCACATTTAATATAATAGATGGCACTCAAGGTTAACACATTATTACTGTAATGATGTTGGACAGAGGACTCCTCTCTAAGTTATAAGGTAGGAGGTCCATAAGGCAATCATCTAAGCGCTGAAACTAAATTGCTTGGGGAGGTAAAACATCTTGAAATATTTTTCAGTAAATTTTCCTTAAAAGACAAGACGAAATGGCATCTAATCCAAATTGTTTCATATTTTTTGGAACTTTGTGGAACTACTTATGAAATTTTGAAGTTGAATTGCCATAGGGCTCTAAAAGCGACCACCTCCTAGAATGTACACTGTTTATACATTTTGGTACATTAAAGAAAGCGAAATGCACCTCTGTGTCACGTTTGGTACAAAATGCCGGATCCAGCACAGTTCGAGACTCCTCCCTTACCAGTGCCTGTGTTGTACTGAAACCAAGCTTGTCTAAGTTTGAGCGCTTGCAACAGGTAAGTTAGTATCATTCCATCACAGTACAATATGTGGGGGTTGGGAGGTCAAATTCCAGGTACTGTACTACTGTGAAATATGCAGTAAATAGTGAAAAAACAAAAAAACAAAAAAACAAAAACATGTATGTAACTGGTGTCATGCAGCTGTTACATTCAAAGTTCAAATCCTGAACCAACTTCCTTGGTGTCTGTAGATTATTTGACTTCAATCCTTCAGTTGAGTGAAGTCAATAAGAGTGTCACATACCGGCTTAGTTGCATCTTTGAATCATTGTCAAAAAAACTCAAAAACCATTCATTGAAGGGTGTCTTACTTATAGTCACCTTGCGTCATGTACAAAGTTCATAATATTTCACAAAAATATTCTAAGGTCGTATTGGTGAACACTTCAAAATGCGCCTACAAGACATATATTTTATCTACATAAATGTACTAGCAAAACCGTACTCATATTCTGACCAAAGAAAAACCTTCCCAACCATTCTGCTGCCCCAAGCCCTCCTTTCTATTTCTGGTCCGGAAACAAAATGACACTATCCTGCATAATTACCTCATGATGTATCCCCTGCTGATTACAAATCACGGATGGTTTGCAGGGATATGATAAATAAGAGGAGCACACCATGGAGACCTTGTGTACTAGATTGAGAAGAAAGTGACCTTTACCGTATAATTGTTCAATCAGAAGGGGAAAAAACAAAATCAAAATTGATGACAAGCAATTCAAGGAAGTGACTATGACAATGAGCCAATGAGCAAAGGCTTCGCTTGTCTTGCAGCAGCAACAGCAGCATGGACAAGGACTCCCCAAACCAGAGCAAAGGGACATGTTACCATCGATCATTATGAGAAATCCGTGTTTTTTTGGACGCATTTTAATTGGCATCCATCTGTTTTTATGTTAACAATAAGTATTGTCAAACCTAACATAAAACAAGTGGATGTCAATTAAAATGCGTCCACAAAAAACATGTGTTTCTTATAGTGTACAGTTTCCATGGTCTTGGATGACAATCTTGTTTTTCTTTCTCTAGCTTTTGTGCACTCACATGACATGGACATTAACAAAATTCCAACATTATTAATTGAGTTTGTTTGTGCATTGCTCCCCAGTCCCCAAACCAAGCCTTCCATTGCCTTGTGTTTTCTTCATATTATCTATCATGTTCATTGTTTGAGGTAACGCACTACCAGGAAAGATGGTATTTGGGCACCAATGTTACAAGCCTCAGTGTTATCGTCTATAGTATCAAAGTATTTGGATGGTGATTTTTGCTTGTCCTCGTCCTCTGGCTTTTGAACACATTCATGGCATCAGCATCAACAACAACTCAACACCACTATTTCGGTTACTAACTTTGTTTGTTGCATCCCAAAAGGAAGCCTTCCATTGCCTCTTGTTTTTCTTTTGTGATGCTGAGTTTGTTGTTCAAAGCAACCAACTATTTAGAAAATAGTTTTTGGGACACCACGCTTGGTGCTATCTATCATATCAATGTCTTGGATGATACTTTTTGCTCCTATGTATTCCTCATAGCAGAACTTAACGCAGTTATTTTTGTTTGTCTGCTGCACCTCCAAAATCAAGCCTCTCTGTTGTCACTTGTTTTCTTTCATAATGCCAAGTTTGTTGTTCAAGGCAACACCAAGCTCCAGTGTTGTCTTAAACCCAAAGTGACAAAGAAGACAGAAAGTGTCCTCACAGAGTTTCAAGTCTAGTTCAAAGTGTTGTAACTTTTGCATTCAAGGCCCAAATTCAATAAAACTTGTTGGGAAAGTTGCGTTCTCTCTTCTAGTTTGTATGTTAGAATTTTCAGATCAATTCAAGATGTATTGCTTTTTTGGAAGCCAATCAAAGTTCACAACTTCAATTTGAGTTCACCAGACTGCATTTTAGGGCTGCAACCTCGGGGCCTTGTATCTCCTTCATCCATTGCTCATTTTCAATAAATG
The DNA here is from genome assembly GCA_963969595.1 of Neckera pumila. Classification (NCBI taxonomy): domain Eukaryota; kingdom Viridiplantae; phylum Streptophyta; class Bryopsida; order Hypnales; family Neckeraceae; genus Neckera; species Neckera pumila. The sequence continues at coordinate 12,145,737 of OZ018412.1, forward strand.
TGTTGGATTTTGTTCCCCTTGAAGTATACTTATTGCGGTTAAGTTTTCATGTCAATCCCAGTTGTTCTGAATGTTTGGGAGCAACTCGAAGTTCAAAATCCTGCCATTTTTGGAGTGTAGTGAACTTTGGTGGCTTGTTTCTTCTTCAAACAGAGTTCATTTTCAATAATTCTTTCTCGGAAAGTTGTGCATACTAGTCTAGTTTTTGTGGCTAAAATTTCATGTTAATCCAAGAATTAATGAGTGACTGAGAAGCATTCTAGTAGAAGGAGGTTCAGCTTTAGATGTTTTTTTTGCAAATTTTCTTGCTCATTTTTGACATTTCAAAGCCGTTTTGTAGACACAATGATTCAATTGAATGAATTTTTTTTTCACCAATGTGTTTGTATACTAGTTTTGAATCTTTTTGTAGTGTAAAGTTTTTTCATTTGAATAGGTTGAGAAATCAAACTTTACCTCCAAATGTGTTTTTGGGAAAATTTCAACATCCATTTTCAACACTAAAACATTATGATCTTGCAATCTATGTGGCTAAATGACTTCAAATTTTGTACATGTCATCTACAACATGTACATTACAAGATTGTATGGTTGAGATTTGTATAACTTGAAGACATTAGATCCATAAAGCTTCAAAGCAATGATGTTTTTGAACCCCAGAAATTGAATGTCACTTTGGGGTTAAGACAAAGTTAACCTTTCTAATTACAGTGGAACCATGTTATTGTCTTTTACAAAGATGAAAACTTCTTATCTTGTAATCTGATTTTATGCTCCTTGATCAACAAGAAAGTAGAGATCTGGATGTTTTTACTTAAATTATATTGTTAACAACTCTGATAATGCTCAGTCAGTCCTGGCTCGTTGAGGAGTACCTTGTCCATGACAACTTTCTACAGCGGCTTCTCAACTGCACAATTGAATTTTGAAGACTCTTTGGGACTTGGGAGTTGATTCTTTGGAGCAGTTTGGATCAGTGATCTCAGAACGAGTTCAGGCTTTTTAGTCAAAATTTCATTTTTGGAAGATTTTTTTAAATTTTACATTGATCGTAGAAAACATTAAGTAGAAACCGAGTGAAATTTAGCCAGTTTTGGGATCGATGGTTAGGAACAATAGGCAGTCTTTGGATATAACATTCAATAGCCTTCATGCACCCTGCTCATTGTAATTGAGCCTTCACCTATCCACTTAGCTATTAATGAAGTATTGTGGGTGTGGAATATTCCACACCATCTACTGTAAAGCAAAGGTAGTGATGGTGCATGCTATTGAATGTTATGGAGCTCATGGAATGGATTCAAAAATGAATTCTTACATTGAATTCCAAGTGGATGGACCCCCTTGTTGTTCAGTTATTTTCAACAATTCTTCAAAGGATACTTATTAGGTGTCAATAGTATGGGTGTATTCTGCATAGGAGTATGGGGGAGCTCATGGTATAGCAAGTTCTCTAGCGTTAAGAGCAGCTCCGGTTGTTCCTACAGAATCAACCCACCATGTTGTTCATTTTTAATGTTGGTCCCCATGTTCCTGTAGAATTGGCCGTTGCTTTTCATTTAAACTCTAATCTTTCCTTGCAAACACTTGATTTGACGGGAATGCTCTTAACATCATGTAAAGAGCCCAACCACAAATCGAAGGCCAACTTCTCGTCCTTGCTGATTTTAGATGATCCAGGTTGAAGCATACATTGTCAATTAACCCTTAAAAGTCTCACAGTCCCCTTTGGAGCAGCGGGTTTTTTTTGAACTGTAGCTCTACAGTAAAGCCCTGCGTGCCCTCCCACTAAAGGTGAATTTTGGGAGGGAGCTAGGCACAATGGCATACACAACTGACAATCTGGCGTTTAAACACCAGAAACAAAAACCCTGCTTTGGAGACAAAATAGATTTTTGTTAATGTGACCTCAATTTTTAAATTGATTTTTTAAAATTATTATGGAAGATAGAAAACACATTGACTTTTGGGGAGTATAATTTTTATATCAATCAGTGACTAGGAGCAAAGTTATGCCACTCTAAGCTCAAAAGGGTGTTCCCCAAGCAATATAAAAAAAAATCACAAAATGTCAAAATAATTTCTTTTTAAACTTTTTTCTCATAGGAAATATTTTTGTCGACATGGATAGACTTGATTCATTCCATTCGGATTAAAGATGAGAAAGTTATAGAGAATCTTGTTTGGGGGCACTCAAAGAATCTTCTTCAAAAACTAGCTCATAGGATTCATTTTCAAATTCAATTTTCACAGTTCTAAAAAACAACGTTTCACGTAGTTTGGTTTGGTTACTTGAACAATCTCACCATTGGAATTAGCAATATTCAAATTCCGTCTTAGAATAATTAAAGATTCAGTTGTTTTTTTGCCTCATATCTACTTCTACTTAATAATTTTTTAAAGAATGAAAACTAAATTGACTTATTCTGAAAACTCTTAGCTCAATTCTTCAACATCAAATTATAAATTCAAAATGTTTAGTGCAAAAATTTAAGTTGAGAACATTCAAAATTATCTTTTTCCACCTTTCTGTCTACATATTCATCTTTCTTCTCTCCTTGATTAGGGAGAAGTTCCAAAGCTAACCTCAGTTACAAGTGAGTCTATAAGACCAGAATGGATCTGAATGAAAAATCCACATTTATATTGAATAAAACATTCATTCTTGAAAAAAGAAATATTTTTTGTATTCATCATCATCATCATCATTATTTTTCACATTGAGCTCAATTTCTCAACAAATTTTCCATATCTTATAGGCTAAAATGCCTAAATTATCCTTTATAGGTACTTCTAGCTTCTTAATGATTTAGTTGTTCTTTTAATCTCAAACCCACTTCTATTTAACAATTTTTTAACCCCTAAAGGATTAGCATGCGTTTTTTGTTGTAAAGAAATTTTAGGCAAATAGGTGTGACTAGAAATTTCTATATTTTAGGCTGAAATTGTAATAGAAGGTGGGCGCAAGGAGTATCTTTCATATGCACTAAATTTCATGACATTTGGAAATGAGAGTAAAAAATTATGGCCTAATATGTTACTTTTTTTTGTAATTGGGCAGTCTGGGTAGATAAAAAAAAGTCACTTTTTCAAAAACAAAAATCTGAAATTGGTTTTCTAGACTTATGTATACATAAAAAGTTTTGAATCATCCCATTTTGATCAATGAGTCAAAAGTTATGAAGATTTTTAGTTTGTGGGCATTTATAGATTTCTTACTCTAAAATAAACTTTGAAGTCCTTTATTTTACTCAATTTTCAGTATTTTTTGAAAAAAATAAAATCATAAGATATAGATTATGTATTACAACATTGCAACTATTGGAATTAGCATTTTTCAGCTCCATAGTTAAATTCTTGACAATTTAGTATTTTGAATCATTCTCTAGTACTATCTACTGACTATTTTTTTCCTATATGTTGGACAATTCCAAATGAAGTAAAATTTTTCAAGCATGTAGCCAACTTGTCTAGGAAAAAGAAACCAGAGAAGCACCATCATTTTGGACATTTTTTCATTGCAGTGTGAGCTTGTGAAGTGCAGCTACCCTGTTTTTTTGTAGGGCCAAAAAAATGATTTTAGTGAATTTGAATGCTTATATCTTGCAATCCACGCAGTGGAAATTTCTGAAATTCTTACCACATGTTCTCAAGTTAGCATACTACAAGATACTATTGTTACATGTGTCAAAAAAGTTTTTTTTCAAAAATTGGATACTTGTACTTAAAAAAGGCAGTTTTTGAGCAAATTTAATGAAAACATAGTCATAAAACTTTAGGGTGTAAAGAATGAAAGGAGGGGGGCGGGGGGGGCTTTTTGAAATCCTAGACTTTCAATTAATTATTCAATACAAAAATGCTTAATTCAAACTCTATAGTAGAAAAATCTGTAGTTAAGAAGATTCAAAGTCTTATAATTCAAGTGAGGTGTAAAATTGCTTGTTTTCTTCACGTAAATTGCAAAAAATCTTGCAATCTAATTGGCAATGTTTATGAAATTTCTTCTATACATTTTTAGACTAATCTAGTGCAAGATCCCATGGTTAGATATGCAAAACAAGAAATTTTCAAGGTTATTATGCTCTTTTCAATAGAAATGGCAATTTTGAATGTTTTTTGGCAAAGAAAAAGCCACGGCCATTTATGAATTAAATAATTAAAATTGTAAATAAGAGTTAAGAAAGTAATTCCTAAATTTTCACTAGCTTGTCCCCTAACCTCCAAAGATTTTGCAAAGAAAGTGTTGAAGAGAGAAGGAACTCTGACCCTTTGTTGGATGGCATGGCTTAACTCGTGACGGACCAAATGGTAGTCTCAATTTCCCCAATTGTAAAGATCTCCTATAAAATGCAACTTAAAAAATAATTTAATAATGTTTTTCTAATTACAATACTAAACTTTGATCCATATATCACATCCATAAGGCTAAATCAACTACAACATAAACTAACAATTCTCAATAAGATTTGAAACCAAAGATTGAAAATTCCTTCTAAAATTAATTATACATTAAATATGATTGTGTAATTTTCACAAGAAAATTTTCTTTCAAGTTCAAAATGTCAAATTCTAACCATGGTGATTTTTTTTAAGATTTTTATTTTATACATTTATTCAAGTCATTTTTTGAGGGTCTTTTATGAATTGGATAAGTTATTTTTAAAATCTTTTGTACCTATGCCATTTGACTTATAGAATATTTATTAAAATTGGTTCAAAAAATCTATATCATATAAATGTAAGAAAACTAATACACAAATCCACTAACATCTTGATGAATGATAAAACTAATACTTTGAGTCCTTGGGCATCTTGCATTCATTCATTATTCAGAGTATGAACTAAGGTTCTTCAAATTGGGTGAAAAAATCACAAGTCTAATGTATGTTAAAAATTAGAAAATTCATTTATCCCCTATTCTTGTGCGGTTGATAGTGGCGCAAGAATTGAGTTTTACAAGTTAAAAATAAAATAAAATTTGAACGCCATATTCTCAAGGGTTATGTAAGTTGCAAAGTTCATGTTATGATAAAAAGTTATATACGCAATTGCATTGGAAATTTGATATAAAATCATAAAAATCCATTTAACCCCTAAAAGCCCAAGGGGTTTGGACATATTCTAAATGTATTATAGAATATAAGTTCTAAAACTTTTTTGAAGTTTGCATCAAAGAAGATAATGTGAATCATGAAAAGTAGAAAGCATTCGTACGGTCAAAATTGTAAAATGATTCTTAGATTTTTTTAAAATGAATTTTGAAGATATAGCTTCAAAAAGTTCACCAAAAATACAATCTCTATTTTTAACATTTGAATTTTTTTTGATTGGTCAAAATTGTGGTTTCTATTGATTTGTGAATAACTGCATGAGATCTAGTAATGAAAATATCAATTTTTTCCCCAAATAGTAAGTTTTTCACCACTAGGCAAATCTAGACACTTTGTGCTATTTCTCTTATAGTTTTTCTTTGACCGTAGTGATCTGAGTTTTGAGTATAAATATTGATAGACAATCCAATCTTTTGCAAAAAGAAAAAAAAGAAAAGAAAAAAAAATCTTTTTTTTTTTTTTTTTTTGCCCGAAAATTTTGCCCGAAGTCGGGCAGCAACCATAAAATGGTTGCTTGAGTGCTTAGGGATTAAATCATGACAATTAAGATATAACAACCCATTGCGGTCCAATAAAACCATCGCCAACTCCTAGGGAATGATTCCATTATGGAGTTTTTCTAAATAAATGAGATTTGGACCACAATCAATGTTTTAGGTGACGATAAGGAGTGATTAGTGACTATAATAGGAAATTTCAGCTTTTGAGTGTAAATTTATTGTAGGAAGTGTTTTTTCTAAGGCCTTTATATTGTAGCCATATCAGAAAATATCTAAACTCTTTCAAGTGAGTAAGATGAGTATTATGGATACAATTTTTGTTGGTTTGGGGTAGTCAAGAGACTCTTTTGGGTAGCACATTTCAAAAATTCTTAACAAGTTTATACTTTGTTGAGAAAATATAATTCAGTTGCTCTTATTGTTTCTTACACTTGTCTTTATGTGGGATTTTTTTTAAAATTCAGCAGTGACACAAAGGCAAACTCTTAATTTTGACCATGATGGGTTGTTCTACCTTAGTATAAAGGCTAAGCAAAGTAGCAAAAATGAGTTTGCATGGCTTGAAAATTTGATGTGATTCTTACCCTAATTTATTATTTTTTTCAAATATTTGGTATTTATACTAGAAATGACAATAAGGGAGCGTTTTCAATGAAAACATAGTCAATGGAACTTTAGGGGTTAATTCCGAAATGCTCAATGATTCACTAAGTCAATGATGAATGTTTGAAAAGTGAATTCTATCCAATCAATACCTTAAATGAGGCTGGTTGTTTGTTTGTTTGTTTGTTTGTTTGTTTGTTTGTTTGTTTGTTTGTTTGTTTGTTTGTTTGTTTGTTTTGTTTTGTTTTGTTTGTAGCGTGGACAACTTCCTAACCGTGCGTCCCCCGGCCGCGTGCTTGCTATTGGGAGTAGAACCGAGAGTTAGAAAATTACTTTTACTTTGATTTTAGTTGTGGCAACGACATTGGGCACACTAGTTAATATTAATTTAGGAAGCTTTAAGACTAGAAGGATCATCTAATATATTAATGGAATGAAAAAAAAATGCTCTACATGAATCAATAATGTGGCTATTTTAGGTAGATTATAATTATTTCTTATTTCTTCATTATATATAATTTTACTAGGTGAGGCAGCCCATTCTTGATTGACAACCCATTTTTGATCACTTTAGGAATTACAGACATGTAAGAGGACGGTTTCTTTGGTGGAAAATTTTCTCGTATACAGCAATAGTGTTTGGACCTTTCCTAGAATTTTCAGTTATATTGTTATCAAAACAAAGTTACTATGCATTAATGAGTTCCATATTTTGTAATTCCTTAAGTGATCAAGACTGAGTTGCCTCCCCTAATCTTTAAGCTCAATCACTCTACATCCAAACATATTGAAAAAATGACTTTTGTCTATTGTTCGATGATGTGAGTAGATGAGTTGTATAATTGATGCTTCACAATATTTGTGTAAGGCTCCAAATCAATTAATGTTAGATGGAAGGAAATGAAAAGTAGCAAAAATATAGATTTTTAGTTGAAGTCAAAATTCATTTTGTCAATAAAGCTCCAAATCTATATTCTTTCTCTTCCCAGGCTCCGTTACTAAGCTCTTTGAAGAGATAATTCCTTATGATGAAGAACGCTAAGAAATGTGTATAATTGTAGATGGAGTGGTTTCAACCCTAAAGGACCAAGGTCATTTTTCTGCCAAAAACACTCAAAACTGCCATTTCTATAGCAAAGAGTAAAAAAAATTGATAATTGTTTTTTTTTCCACATCTAACCATCGGATCTTATACCTAACTAGTATGAAAATTTTCTGGGAAAAATTTCAAATTTTTTGACCCTACAGATTGCAAGATATCTGCGTTTAAAGTGAAAAAAATAAGTTTTTAAGCACATTGTGGGACTAGGTTTTTTGACTTTGAACATTTTTAACTTTAAATTTTTGCACTATAAAGTTTTGAGCTCTAAATCTTAATAGTGGAGAATCAAGCTGATAATCTAGCAAAACAAATGAAACAAAAAAAACTTAATTTTTATTATTAAAAAAATTATTAAGTAGAAGTAGGTACAAGATAGAAGGAAAATCTAAAATATTAATATCTTTTATATGGATTAAAATGTATTGATCCCAATAGTGAGATTGTTCTAGAAAAAAAATAAAACCATGTGGAACTTTTTTTTTTGAAAAACTATAAAAATGGCATTTAGAAATGAATCCTATAAGTTATTTTTTTCAGGAAGATGCTCCAAGTGCCCCAAAAAATAGATTGTCCATAACTTTCTCATAACAAATCCAAATGGAATGAATCAAAGTTTTCCAGATATACAAAAATATAATCTATGAGAAAAGAATTCAAAAAAAAAAAATTAAATTTTTGCAAATTTTTTTTACTACCCCCTCTCCCCTCTTTTGAGCTTATTTGGGCATAACTTTTGTTCCCGGGCACCGATTGAAAAAAATGATATTCCCACAAAGCTTATCAGTTTTTCTAACTTTAAAAAAAGTTTCAAAAAATCAGGACAAAAATTCAGCCCTTAGGTACTTGTCCAAAATCCTAAATGTCCGCCGAACCAACAATGGTCCTTTAGGGGTTAAAGAATCACCGTAATTATCTAGTGAAACACATTTAGGTTCAAATTTAAAGGCAAAAGAATAATGGGATCTTAGTTTGGCCTTTGAGATATCTATAATATTGTTTCTTAGAGCAATAAGGGCCTTTTGCATCCTTGAAAAGAAAACCCCTTCTTGTAAACCGAACTTATATTATATGCATGTTTTTATGCATAGAGTCAATGCAGAATAATTCTTGAATCTATAACTAGGCACCTCCCCAGATATTTAAAAAAGGATAATACCAACAATACTAGTGCGTGAACGTAAAGACATGAGCCTGCAAGTCTTGAACCTAGTTGTAGGTACGTGTACCTATAACCATTTGAAGGTATGTATATATATATATATATATATATATATATATATATATATATATATATATATATATATATATATTTATAACATAGGTCACTGTAACATAGAAAGAATTTATAATTTAGGCACCTAAAACCATAGAAGGTGTTTATAATATAAATTCCTAGGCTCATAGGCTCATAGATTCTATACTCACATGCTAGCATTTTTGGGATAATACCTTTCTTGGGACGTGAGTACAATGGTTGGTTATACAATATTATAACATGAATCAATTGTTGAGCCCTATCCTTGCAAAAGGCTTCTATTATTTTAGGGTTCAAAATCTACCTTAGCTGAAATTGCATTGAAAAATTCATTGGTTTCACACTAAGATATAACTTCCTCCTTGTACTTGTTAAAAAAATAATAAACCATCCTTAATTGAGAATTGTCACATATAGATTCTTGCCTAGAATGAAGACATGAATTTTAAAGATGTACTAGGTTTAAACATTAGAACTTTTTTTGTCAATTTATAGTATATGCATCAATCCCAAGTGCTTGAAAAATTAGTAACTTAGTCCAAATAATGCACTGCAAATTGTGTTGGAATTCATTTATCAATTCAATCTAGTAGAGACAAACCTTACCATTTCAAAGTAACCGTCCTTAGCTGCAATTTTGTGGAGATTAGAAGTGCAGAAATTGCAGTATGCATTCATCACGTTGATGCTTCTAACACTTGAGTATAGGGCAATGCCCGCAGAAGAGGGCATTGCGCCAAATAATCGGCCGACGAGGAGGGCGGAGCTTGACAAGGAGGGCCAATTATTTGGCGCAATGCCCGATGATAAGGATATTGCCCGACGTAAATTACGACTGAAAGAGGAGATAAAATTGGATGAAATGATGAGCCGGATGAAAAATCCATAATCCCCGATTACGCGGTTTTGTCCACGTAATCGGGGATTACGGCACAGAAGCTTCCTACCGATTGAACGGGACGGGAACCAAGAGTGGTTTACATTTTGCTTAATTCTCTTTTTATTCTATGCGTTCTTCTACCTTATTTCATAGATGTTAGATTGAGTGCATATGTGCATAGGACTTGAGGTTCCATCACAATGTTGTTGTAGTGTTGTTAGTTTGAATTTGTTTCAACATTTCTAACATGATTCTAGAATGGTGAGGTTGTATGGGGGTTATATCATTAATTTTTAAAGTGTGAAGAAATAGATTTTCAATGAATTCCAAACAAATTGCCTTTTGTTTTGTATACAAAATAATGCACTTTTATTTTTGTGTAATAATATATAATTTTTAGATACCAAAAAAATCAAACACCAAACAAATTTTAAAACAATTTAAATGAAGAATTTTAGGTAAAGATCCTTGCATTGTACCCAATATCTTCTTTATTCAAAGCCCTATAATACAAATTAATTACATTTGCTTTGAGAGCAAAACTATCAAAGCTTGTAATTGCTTAAATACAAGTTTTGTGGTTGTGCTTGACATAAAATTCTTAAGCTTTAGATAGAAGACCCTTGCCTCCCAAGATTAAAGGCTTATTTCATTGCAAAAAGCTTGAATGTAAGCTTGTCCATTAATTATTGGTCACTAACATGCATCATTGTTCTTATAGTAACACTGTATAATTGGGTCCAGTTCAAATACAAATTTTGGACCTCTTGCTTGTCTCAAATTATGTGAATGTGTGGTGATTATTCATGCCCTTGTTGCCATTGCAACAAAAGGTTTCTCGCTGCCTACTTCTGCGGCCTAGTTCCCCACCTAGTCCTACACCTACTTCCCATCAAATTGCCGCATTCTTCTACTGCATTCGCGAATTCTAAATCCACATTCCATTACTGCTTCAAACATTGCCGGCGTAGGCATTCCTTCTATGTGACCCCTTGCCGCCATGGCCTTATCTACAGCACTACCATTTGCACTCCTCCCTTGCCCTTCACTTCTACTCCCACTTCTACCAGGGCAATCGATTTTAACAATCTTTGTTTTGCCACATTGTCGCTTGCATTCACACTCTCACCTCACCACTCCAATTTAGTCAATTGGGCCGTTTTTTGCGTGGAGGGGAGCTTATACTCGCCCAATTGGGCTTAGCCTGCACAAGACAACCAAGCTTATGGTTTAAGCCCTTGTGCTTCTCTTCTCCCTACCATTTGTTTAGGCTTGGGCTCTATTCCTAGGCTGCTGTAATTGTCATCCATTCTCGGTACATCCCACAATCTTCTGTGGGTTCCCGTTTTGATTTCTAATTTGGATTTTGCTTTTGATGCATGAAATTTCAAGGCTATGCACTCTTTGCCATGCTGCTTTGTTGCACATGCTTCCATCAATTTGGCACATTAATTCAAATTTGCTTCTTTGGACTGGTGAGTCTCCAAGTATGCTGGTTTTCTTTTTTTCATCATTTTCTGTCATAATCAATAATTTGTAGTTCTATTTTTCTAGGTTATCATGCATACTTGAATGTTGAGCAACAATGAGAGGGCTCTGATTGTGGGAATGCAAGAGGGTGGAATCAAATCCGGCTGCACTGCCGATTTAATGGGAATGCTATGTTCTATTGTATCAACAATCTTGACAAAATGGAAGAAATTTGGGTGCATTACAAAAGATAAACCAAAACCTCTACCAACAAAACTTTCAGATCGTTCATTTAGAGACCTTGATTGGTTCGTCAAGCAAGATTAGTGTCTCACTTTAGCGACACTTGTTGAAACATTTGAAGTTCACCAAAACACCATCTGCAAGCATATCCATTGCCTTAGATTTGGAAATCGTGTTGCTAAAAAAAAATCCTATCTCAGTGTAGTACATAGAAATCAAAGATTGACATTTACTCGCAAGTATAGGCATTAGACTACTAAAGACTAGAAGAACGTAATTTGGACAAATGAGTCTTCCATCAAATTTGGCAAAGACAATCAACGCATTTGGGTTTAGAGAAAAGTGCATGAGAAATATGTAGACCATTGCCTGGTGTCCACTTTCAAATTAGGGAGAACGTCAATTATGGTATGGGGCACATTTAGTGGATTTGACAAATTTCTACTTGTTTTTATGCCGCAAGGGGAGTGAATTGCTAACAATTTTGTTAATCATGTTTATGAAGGTATTCTCTCCGGATTTTATTTCATGCACCGCAGCATTTTATTTCATGCACCGCAGCAACTCATTTTTCTGGAAGATGACACTCTTGTGCATTGTAGCAAAGTTCCAGAACTTTGGAGGCAAGCTCATGGGATGCCAAAATTGAATCCGATAGAGAACTTGTGAAAGATCATGAAGGATTTGCTATGCCACCACAAGAAACCAAGCAACAAGCACAAAATGATGGAAACCATTAAAGCGGTTTGGGAGGAAGTTTCTCTTTAGCAACTACAAAACTTGATAGCAAACATGCCCAATTGAATTCTAGTAGTCATTTTAGCAAGAATATGTGGTAGCACTAGATGCTAGGTATTATGCAAAACAAACCAAAAATGTTGTGTGACATTCAAATTTGTTTGTAAATATTTGTATTGATAATGAACTAAGCTTTACTATAATTCCAACGCAACTTGCAGTTTGAAAATTGCTTGTTTTTAGCCGTGATATAGCTTCTTGAAGTTGCAGAACTTTGTATTGAAGATTGATTGCGGTCCGAAATTTGTAATTGAACTAGACTTGACGATAAAAGTTTCATACCTATTTAAAAATGTTATAAAACAAAGTGAGATTTATTTTGCTTATCCAGCAATAGATTTGAATACCTTCATCCCTTGTATCAAATGAAACAATTATATTGTAAGGGTTGTCACAATGAATGTGTTCAAGTCATTAGATGTATTTGTCAGACAAATAAATCTAGATGATCAACCCTAAAGAGAATGATAGATGAATTAATGTTTTTAGGGCTTGGGTATAGGACTTAGAAAAAGAAACATTAACCTTTAAAGGAGAAAATGTCTATTCAAGGGACAATAGGAATTCATGTAGGTGAAGTAAAAACTGAAGGGATGTTTATATAAAAACAAGATGGAGACATTCACCTCCTTTGTGGGAATATAGAAATATTTTGATTGGATGCCCAAATCAATAGTTATATTGATTGAAATAATCCGGACAATTTTGGCATCTTTTGTAAGTTTCCCATCTACTTTTGAAATTTGGTGTGTGTGAAACTAACATGATATAATATGCAATTGTAGAAAAAATATTTTAAGTGCAAAATCTCATTCTAAGAGGAGTCAAAACTCTATTTACCCTATTAGGGAAGTTTGAAAAAAAAATTCTTGTCTGTTTACAAATACTATTATTTTGAAATCTACAATCTCAAAATTTGTGAAATTTTTCCCATATGTTTCTCTAGGTTTTCAACATTTGGATTTCAAACAAAAATTTCCTTAATGTACACCCCCTACAAGAAAGGTTGATGCCCCCCTTTTGCACCCTTTAGTTTTTTTAACATTACTTTGAACATAATTGACATTTCTTGTTTTTGTCAATCAACATTTGTGTCTAACCCAATCTCCCTCAAGTATACCAAACTTTCAATTTTAAAAAACCAAAACTCCATTTTTGATGAATTTTTTTAATTGTTTTTCACGGTTTTACATAAAAATTCATAGAAAAATGTTAATGATGAATTTTTAAATTTAATTGCAGAGAAATATAGGAAACATCTAAACGCACATCTTTCCTTTAACAAACATCTCCAAAAAACTTTCACAATTAACGTAGCAGAAGTTACAGTGGAGGTGTAAACAGTGTCCAAAATTTTGAAAATTCATATCTCTTTATTATGATTAGATTTTGATAAAATAATTATACCATCATGCTCAAATGTATAAAATTAGTTACAATGTGAGGGAAAAAAAATAAAATCTAATTACAATATAGAGATATGAATTTTCAAAGTTTTGAGTACTATTCATGCCTCCACTGTAACTTTTGCCACGATAATTGTGAAACTTTTTTGGAGATGTTTGTTAAAGGAAAGATGTGCATTTGGATGTTTCCTATGTATCTCCACAATTAAACTTAAAAAATTCATCATTAATATTTTTCTATGAATTTTCATGTAAAACCGTGAAAAACAATTAAAACAATTCATCAAAAATGGAGTTTTGTTTTTTTGAAATTGAAAGTTTGGTATACTTGAGGGAGATTGGGTTAGACACAAATGTTGATTGACAAAAACAAGAAATGTCAATTATATTCAAAGTGATGTCAAAAAAGCTGAACGGTGCAAAAGGGGGCGTCAACCTTTCTTGTAGGGGGGTCTACAAGAAAACATCAAAAAATGACTAGTATATTGCTAATTTACTTAATCTCCTTGTATTGCATGGTGATTTACAATAAGATAGATCCTTTTTTCATCTAAAACTTTGCATGAGTGTATACTTGATAAGATATAGTATTTAGTTGTCTAGAGGCTAAATTTTGTGTAGAGCAAAAATTTTAACTTAAGAAGGCTTGAAGCCTATTGACCTCATTTTTTTAGTATGAAATAAAGTTTTTTTTCCCTTCAAATATTATAATCTTTCTATCCACTTGGTCAAATGGGATGAACTTTTCTCCATACATTTTATAATATCCTACTACGCTTTTTTATGGTTGAAGTTAAAAAATTGTTTTCCACTTTGGCCAATGCACTAATAAAAGACACCTTTTGACAATTACTCTTGAAACATCCCTAGTCCTTTAGGGATTAGCGTATGCTCATAGATTACTAATACTATATATGATGATGGATTTTTAAAAGTTTTGGTTGTTATGTTCAAAATTGGGCAATAGGAAGTGGCAATTAGATCCAAATAGGTGGTGTAAGGGCAACAACCTGTAGGATTAGGGCGACAACAAGTAGAAAAGACGGTGCAAATGAAATTATAAAAACAAATTGAGTGCTAAACATTGGGGCCCAATTTCTTTCCTTTGGCATCCAATCACCCATCTATTGCCTTCCAACCACCACTAGCTTTTGCACATGTGGCAATCTTGTGGTTCAATATGTAGACAAGGTAAATATGTATTGCCATGTCCAATGGTCAATATGTTGTTGATAATATATTGAACACAAAGGCCTAAATTGTACAAGTGTATTCTTGTTAAACGTTGTGACAATTCTATTTTACACTTTAAAGCTACCAAAGTACAAATGCATATTTGGCACTTTAAAGCTATTAATTATAGTACATGTGGAATTGCTAGATTGATATAACATTTGTGACATGCTTGAGTTGCTTGTCTTTGAAGTGCATGGTTCAACAAATAGTTGTATGACTTATTGACTCTTGTACAAACTTATCTTATACTACATAATGTGGTGTGCACATGATCTTTATGCATGAATACAATACCCTTTTATTTCTCCTTAATCCTTGAAGGTCTTTGAAAGTCAAAATTAAAAAAACTTCCAAAGTTGCCTCCAAAGAAAACCTTTTAAAAATAGAGTTTTAAATCAAATTTTATCCACTTTTTAGAATTTGCAAATGTAGGATCTTATTATGATTGGTATGACGGTCTTGCCTAAAAAATTGCGGTCTACAAGCAATGTATGTGTGAGATATGATTGAGCAAAGAGCAAGGCAATGTTTTTTCAAGGATGCTTGAACTTTTGGCAATGTAGCTTGTTGAGTTTTTGAGCCTTATAATTCAAATTCTACTTTTGGAAAATATCTAAAGATGGCTGATATAACTTGTTTTTATTTTTTACCAACTGTTGGATCTTTATAAAAATTAATTTTTCTAGAAGATTATTTGATTCTTCAATCTCATAATAATGAGAGAAAACAATCTAAAATCTTGATACTTCACTTTCAATGCCCCAATCATCTTTAGGGATTAATTATGTCAACTTTTCAATGTCAATATTTCCTACATGCTTGACTTGAAGGTTGAAAATTTTACCAATTGACATAATATTTAAGCTACATGAGTTCATTGAAGAAGACATTCAATGCTCTTGAATGATGCTATGTTTGATAAAGAGATTTTGAAATGATAGTATTTTGTTGTTTAACAACATGACTCCCTTTCATTAGTCCACTATATGAAATCCATCATTAGTCTCTATGTTATCTCTTCATTGTGTCAACCTATCAATGTCACTATCTCCTACAAGCTTGGTCTGATTCTTTTTCATTGTTCTTCTCTATCAAATCCATTAATCCATTGTTGGTCCCCAAATTCTTAATCCCTAAAGAATTGTTGTCCCTTTGCCGGACAAATGCGATTTTGGGCAGGTACCTACAGGCTGAATTTTTGTCTTGATTTTTTGAAACTCTTTTTGAATATAGAAAAATTGATAAGCTTCGTGGGAATATAAATTTTTTCAATCGGTGCTTAGGAACAAAAGCTATGCCCAAATAAGCTCAAAATTGAGGAGAGGGGGCAACAAAAAAAAAATTGCAAAAAATTTAAATTTAAATTTTTTTTCTCATAAATTATATTTTTCTCTATTTGAAAAGCTTTGATTTGTTTCATTTGGATTTGTTAAGTAAAAGTTATCTTGTATTTTGGGCACTTAGAGCATCTTTTTGAAAAAATAACTTGTAGGATTCATTTCTTAATGCAATTTTTGCAATTTTTCAAAAAAAGATTCCGCAAGGTTTAATTTGATTTCTAAAACGATCTGACCATTGGAATTAGTGCATTTTAAATCCATCTAAAAGATATTAACATTTTAGATTTTCCTTCTATCTTGTACCTACTTAACAATCTACTTAACATTTTTTTTAAGAATGAAAATTTCATTTTTTTTGGATTATTTTCTTTTCCTTCTGCTCTCAACTCAAAACTCAAAGATTTAAAGCTCAAAACTCTATAGTGCAAAAAATTTAAGTTAAAAAGGTTCAAAGAGTGAAATATTCTAGCCCCGCAATGTGCTAAAAAACTTGTTTTATTGTACTTTATAAGTAGATATCTTGCAATTTGTACAAGAAAAAATTCTGAATTTTTTTCATAAATTCTCATACTAGTTAGATGTAAGATCTTACGGTTAGATGTGGAAAATAAACAATTTTCAAATTTTTTTTACTCTTTTCTATAAAAATGATAGTTTTGAGTGTTTTTTCGGCAGAAAAAGGCCTTGGGTCTTGTAGGGGTTAAGTATGTCAAATTGCCAACCTCAATATCTCCTAAGTATTTGACCAAACAATTGAAACTTTCACCAATTGACAATATAATGAAAAGATGTACTCAATCTTGTGCTTGCGGCCCTCCTACTCATCAAAAATCCACATCTGCCAATTTGGAAGGGGGAACTCAACCCCCCCTCTCCATCAAAAATCTTTAGCCGTTGATTAAATATTTTTTTGGAAAACCTCCACAGCTTTGAAACTTAGCCATGGACTTGGAAGGGGAAAATTTTGAATCCTCCTCCCCTGCCTTTGATCTTGAAAGACAAATATTGATATAGATACTTATATTGATATGATTACCTAATCTTGATACCTAATATTAAATATGGAATAAATATGGATATGATAATTGGAATATTAATATGGTATGATATACAGACACATTTATTGATACGGACTACAAACTACATATATTATGTTGGACCATGTATACAGAATATTGATGACATATGGATATGTGTACAATGTTCATATCCTATATTGATTGCAGTCAAAACAACTTCTCAAAAAGTATAAATATGCCAAAGAGGGGGGATCATCAATTATTTCAGAAGTGATTTCATTTCACAATGCTACAAGTGAGTCAATGTACTAAAAAAATACAAACAACAATGACATAATATTTTGCCTATAGGATTTCATTGTAGTGGATATCCAATGCTATAGAATGATGTTAACCCCCAAAAGACGGACCTATGACCACTGATTTCAAGCCTCACTTGCCTGTCACTCATTTTTCATTTGTATTAGATATGAATGAAAATTTTTACATTTATTTTTCAGAGATGGAACTACATGTCTTCTATACACCATAAATCTTTTAGTTTTTTTGTGAAAAATTATATTTTTGAGAATTTTTGAAGAAAAAGTGAACAAAATCATATCAAGTAGAAAAGTATTTCAAAAAATCTGAAAATTTCACCATGTGTGAATATTACGGTGACAAACATCATAGTGTAACTCAATTTCCGTATCAATCTATAATTAAAAAATATTAGACATTGAAAACGCATCCAAAGTTCAAATTGCAATAAAATATTCAATATTAGGAATTTTTTCAAAATTCAAATTGGAGTAGAAACTAGAGTAGATGACCTTCATTTTGTTAGTTGGGCTCAAACTCAAAAAATATCATTTTTGTAGAGAAATTTCAGATTTAGAGCAAATAGCAACAACTTCCCAAAATACACTAAAATAGCATATTTTGTGATCCAATTTTTTTTACTAACATCTCATTTACTTGAAGACAAACACTGGGAAGACTACAAACTCAATTGAAGATTCTTTATAACCTACCATGGAAGGTCAGCAAAAAGAAAGTGGATGAAAAAATGCTTCCAAATAGATGACAATGTAGACCACAACATTGTCATCTAGAAGCCACAAAATGGCTCTGGCGGCGTTACTAGGTTAAGTTTCATAACAAGATTTTGAATTCAAAATGAAATACAATGCTATACTTGGCTATCAAAGTCAACAAAAAATAATTCTAAAAACGGATGCCAATTTTTTCAAGAAATTTTTGTTTGCTAAAAAATCATTTTATTGTATGAACAAAAAAAAAATATTTTAGAATATTGGCAAAAATAATCTTATTTATTTTTTGGTCGAATAATTAATTAATTATTTGGCAGTCAGTGCAGATCTTCATAGCCGGCTACAATATCTGAATCTTCCATTCTTTTGAAAGTAAGTTCTCAACCAAGCTTGTGTAAATGAAAAGACATGCTTATCCCTGAAGTGCACCGACATCCATATTTTGGACGATGAACGGAGGACTTTTAGGCACTATTATGTGCAATTAACTTCTCATTCATCCAATGTAATACTTGAATCTAGAAAAGTAAACCTTCATTAATGACCAAATTCAAATGAAATTCTGGTAAATGATATTTCTGTACAAAGATATAAGCAAAAATGTGCAAAAATTCAGAAAAGGATTGAGACTTTTAGGGGTTATTCCATGTTTGTGTCGCAACAAAGAGCTCTATCTGTCCCTCCCAAAGTCCAAAGCAAAATTTCCATTTGTGAACCATAAAAAACAAAACAAAAATGTCTAAAGCAGAAACACTGTTGAAGTGTGCGAGAGGGGCTCTTCCCACCGTGAAAGCAAGTCCGTGCTCATCAGACTTGAACGGGGTTTGAACTTTGAATGAAGGCCGCAAGTGCACAAGCCAGGCGACCGGGCGCTAAACCGGGTGCTAAACCAGGTGCTAAACCGGGTGCTAAACCGGGTGCTAAACCGGGTGCTAAACCGGGTGCTAAACCAGGTGCTAAACCAGGTGCTAAACCGGGTGCTAAACCGGGTGCTAAACCGGGTGCTAAACCAGGTGCTAAACCGGGTGCTAAACCGGGTGCTAAACCGGGCGCTAAACCGGTTGGGGGCCGAGCTCCAGCAGACCGTTGGGATGTGGATTTGCGGATATGAATTTTCCCGGGTGCAGTCGGAAGGCCAGCCGAGCCAGGCTTTAGGGATCTGGATTTGGGGATGTCAGTTTGGGTTCCTGGATATTGGGATTTGGATTTCTCGGTGTCGTCGTCTTCGTTTGCCCTGGCTGGTCCGGCTTCGGCGTTGCGCTCGCTGCACTTGCGCTGCAAGAGCTCCCCTTCCGCAGATCTGGAGCTCTTTCGTCGCTCTGTCACCGCATCCCCTGTCTCTGTCCTTCGTTCCCTTTCCGTTCGAAACGATCTCTCTCCTCCTTGCGGTTGGCGTAAGGTTTCTTTTTGGTCTTTCCGGGCTTCATTTGGGAGGAGGTTTGGTTTGGTTCAGTAGTCCTGGCTCGGTCTTGCGCAGTTCTCGAGGTTTGCGTTTGCTTAGCAAGGAGCGCTCGTGGAGCAGGCGTTCTGGTGTAGAGTGGCGTTGTGCGGTGCGGTGCGGTGCGGTGGCCGTTTTCCGCGTAGAGCTGAGATATGGAAAAGGGAGCTGAAATTTTTGTGGAGGTTGTGCGTTGCGCGGCTTAGGGTATAGATCTGTAAAGGAGATCCGTGGTTGAGGTTAACGTCGAGGTTATGCGGCTTGTGAGGAATATGTGAGCTGTTCGCAAAGGGGAAGCCGGCCGGGGTTTGGTAGAGAGCAGGTGTTGTGAGATCCGTTGCCATGTTACGACACACGTGAAATGTGTGATAGCAAGGGAGGCTGAAGCCTGATTGTAGGACCGGCTGTGGAAGCGGTGCGCGGATAGGGACGCAGCCATGAGCACTTCTCGGTTTATCAAGTGCGTAACTGTAGGAGACGGAGCTGTCGGAAAGACGTGCATGCTTATTTCGTACACCAGCAATACATTTCCTACTGTAAGCAGCAACTGTTCCTGGATCATTGATCCTTTTTGGATAGGTTTTGGTGTCTCAAGTATATATTTTTCGCCGTTTCACTTAACGATATTTTATTAGTTTGTATGGTTACTAAATATGCTGCATTACGAGCGTCTCTATTAACGTGGAGAATGCCAAACAGCTATGTGCTCTATTTTTCTAGTGCTTCTTCTTACCGGGGCCCTTTTTTCAAGTTTTTATCTGTTCACCTCGCAGGATTACGTCCCTACCGTGTTTGACAACTTCAGCGCAAATGTCGTGGTTGATGGAAACACTGTCAACCTCGGATTATGGGATACCGCAGGTGAGAGGCAGATGCTGATGTTTTTTTTTAGTATTATTTATTATAATAGTTTTTCAGTGGCAATGCGATAAATATCGTATTTTTATTTTCGAGCGCCAATTGCATATTCCTAGGATCATCGATGATGTCTTTATTCGACGGATTTTTGTTCAGTAACCGAATGGTTGACTATGTCATTGCGAGATACGTTCTCTTTAATGTCGTCGTTTTATTCTATATATGGCGCTGAGTACAGTTTTCGGTCAATGCAGGTCAAGAAGATTACAACAGGCTTCGACCTCTGAGTTACAGAGGTGCTGATGTCTTTCTTCTAGCATTCTCCCTCATTAGCAAAGCTAGTTATGAAAACATCTCTAAGAAGGTACTCCTCTCTTCGCCTCTCCTTTGGGTACATTATGGTTTGGGAATGCTTTACTTCGAGATTGAAGTGGAACCTCTTGATCGCTCTGGCCTATTTTCTTATACCTTTTTACGTTGCAGTGGATCCCCGAACTAAGACATTATGCGCCATCTGTGCCAATCATTCTCGTTGGAACCAAGCTAGGTATGCACCTCTCCCTTGGCTTTTTCCGATGTGTGCTCATGTTGTTTTGGACTTCGGTACATTTGTGAAAACGTCTGCAGTTTCTCTGGAGCTTTCCTCTACTTCAACCTGTTCTTAACGCCGATGTCCAAATTGGCAGATCTTCGAGATGACAAGCAATTTTTCGCTGACCATCCTGGAGCGGCTCCAATAACAACCTCCCAAGTACGTCAAGAAGTGCACGTGCTGTACTTCTCAATCTATAGAAGTACTTAGTTTGGTCGTGTGTTCTATCTCAACTGTAACACAAGACCTTTGGTAGTAATCCAGGAGTACTTCAGTTGACATTCAATTGGCACTTGTACATTCTTTCTGGGTGATGAGCTGGCTCCTAGAGTCCAGAATCCTTGTTCTGGTATTGTTGTGCTGTCGCATTGCCAAAATCTCAGCGATGTTCGAGAACTAACGGCAGGCAACTTTGGGTACAGGGCGAGGAGCTCAGGAAGACGATTGGAGCAGCTTCTTACATTGAGTGCAGTTCCAAGACTCAGCAGGTAACTTCGGTTTCTTCTTAGATATTCATGAGTAATGTCTCGCTAAAGTTCGCTTCTTTTTCTTAAATTTCTAGTTGTTGCCATAAACTAAACAACGACCGTGAATTATGTAGACAGACATGTGTTCACTGCTCCCTCCCTCTAGCTCAGACATGTTATATGTAGGCAGGTTTTCAGCAATTGGTCTTGGCATTAAGACCGAGTGGGAGAAGCTCCTATGAGATTGTCGTAGCCACAATCATCATCTTATTGCGACTTTCGGCTTGTATTGCAGAATGTGAAAGCAGTTTTCGATGCAGCCATCAAGGTGGTCCTTCAGCCACCCAAGCTGAAAAAGAAGAAAAAGAAACAAAAGAATTGTGTCATTCTGTGAAAAATGACTTCGCTTTTTATGATCTGGCTCAGTTTTTGGAGCTAATCATAATTATTCACTTCCTAGATTCCGTCCTTGCTTTGGTTATGTCTCAGCTGACATCTAGTAGTATAGGTTCCACGAGTGATTCGCCACAGCCTACCCGTTGTCCACTTCTCCGTGGAAATTGGGATCACTGGAATTGTAGTGTATTCTTTTTCTCCTGCTGGTAATTTGGTGATAGATATGGGGAGTGATTTTGTAGATGGTGTCGTGTGCCGCTGACCAATCCTAGAAATTTCTCTTGGTCATCAGGTACCTAACATCTTCTGGCAGCCAAAAGGGGGCTGTAGTAGGAGGCTTTGTAGACTTATCAGGCATTCACACTGGAAACATCCCCACTTCAATGCTTTTGCACCACCTCTTGCGTTTTTTGCTTTTTCGGTGATCTTCGACTTGTGAAGAGATGGTGTGAAGTTAGTCCTCTCTTTGTTGCAGTATAAGTGATGTCTCTTTTGAATCTGTGATCCTTAACTTTACTCTCGGTAATCGATTTTCATGATTTTGACTCTATCGGCGTACGTGCGGTGGATTCCATCGTGGATTCTATGATTTTTCAAAGATTTTTCATGAGTCGTAAGACTTGGTTTCGACAAATGCAAAGTCAGGTGTCTTGAGCCCACACGGGGAGACGACACGTTGCGAGGTAGCTCATTTAATTGCGTTAACGGATTGGAGACTGGGTCAGCGAAAGAAGAGTGCATAAGAATTGAAGCTATCCAATCACAATAAATGCTCAGTCATTCTAAAGAACTTTAACGGAAACTGGTGGATTCATATCATTAACCTGCCGTGTGCAGAAATCTCTCTTGGAGTTTGAATAAATGGTCAGAGGATAAATATTCTTCCTTTGTCAGGGTCTTCGTCTTGGCCCTAACTGTTAGAACTCGAAACATAAATGAATAACTGAATATCCACTATATTTTTATTATGTAGAGCATTCTGTGTGCTGCCCATGCAAATATTACACAATTTCTCTTGAAACTTTGAAGTTTCCTTGAGGTAGGAGGCTCTGAAATTGCACGGGCATTAAGAACTGCCCCCATAAATGGTTGTGAAATGGACATAAGATGATTCTAAAAGTGAATGCTATAGTCATTGAATCAAGGAAAAAAAGCATTATTAATTGCAAGAGCCAATCATTCTCTTTGCTTTTGCCATCTTTCTTTAGAATTGCAAGTGAACGGTTCATGGAAAACCTAGGGTCATAAATAGGGACTTACAACACATCTCATTTGAAAATTCATAACTAATTCAAAAATGCTTCAAAAAATATGAAACAACTTGTGTTAGATTCCTCATCTATATCTCCTTTTTCAAAAAAATGAGCTAAATATATTTCCATTCAAGGATCCATGTGAAAAGGCAAACTAGCCCTTAAGTGGTTGGTTTCTGAGCCTCCTACCTTAATACTTGGATGAAATGCATGCTCTTGAACCCATAAATGTATGATGCACTACATTTTGGTGTCAACAAACTTTGAAGTTAACTAAAACCTTGCTTAGCTACTATTTTTTAGTATGTTTTTTGTAGCCGTTTTTGGGTTTGAAGTCTAGTATTTAGCATCAAAAATCTGACTTTGAAAATGAATGATAATGAATTTTCTTTTGAAGATTTTGTGACTTTGTGCAAGGGAGGCCATTGCAAATCTTAATTTTCTAGTGTTGAGGGCTCTTGGAAATGAGTCTCAAATACATGAGGGTTGCTAGCATATGAGCCTAGGATCTTGAGCCCATGAACTTAGGAGCCCATGCACCTATGTTATATGTATCTATACTATCAACACTTTTTATAGTTATAGGGTGCCTATATTGTAGGCACCTTTATGGTTATAGGATACCTATCTTAAAGGTGTGTATGTTATAGGTACCTTCAATGGTTGTAGGATACTTATTTACAACTAGGCTCAAAAGCTTGTAGGCTCACGTTTCTAGGCTCACATGCTAGCGTTGTTAGTTGTCAAAGATGGAAGATAATCATTAAAAATTTGATGAAATTATCAAACTTGAGTAAATAAAATACAAGCATATAGATGAAAAATTGTTATTATCCAAACTGGCTACACAGTGGCATTTGTAGCACTTTTGAGCAAATTTCCTCATAAAAATTTGTGCCACCTTTGAGCAACAAATTTCTCAAATAAAATCCCTGTCTACTTGGCCTTTTGGTTTGAGGGTGACGTCCAGGCTTTCTAGACATGAAGAGTAGTATATGCACTTGTAAAGACTAGATTATTTACATCCCAACAAAGAATTCAAGAAAATCTAATAAACCATTCAATTTTCTTGCAACTTTGGCTACGGATCCTATCTTCTATGACAAAGGCTTGCTATTTGCCATTCATCTCAGTCACCCGCAAGTTTTGAAACATACAAATATAAGAATGAGAATATTAAATCTGCTTAAATAAGCGTTAAAACAACAAAGTTTAGAACATTGCCAGAGGTTTTAGAGATGGTGACAATATCGACTCTTTATTCAGAAACTAGTTTCTACTAAGTTATTCTTCACAATCATCATTGTCCAAAATGCCACACTTATATTTGGACCAAAGAGTAATTTTACTGTTTAGATATTGATGACACAAGAGAGTAAATGATAATGTGAATCCCATTTTGTAGAAGGGGTGTCAAAGGAAGGTTTAACTAGGAATATCTTAGTACAAAAGAAACACAGCACCGAACTCCATTAGACCAAGTTTGGGTGCTTCAAGGAGTTTCATCTCGCGTTTTTCTCAAAATCTTTGGCTCATGATCCCTCATTCCACACACTTTACAATTATCTAAGATAGACACAATCAGAACAAGAGAATCTGAGAGAGCAAAATCTTCATTTTGGATACACCTAGAAACAATTGTGTTAATTTTCATAACTTATTCTTATAGTGCCCAAATTATAATGCATGCTAAAGTACATTGGAATCCCCTTTTATTTGGCAATTAGATCTAATAAAAATAATTTATACTTTAGAATGGTAAGTATATTCAATTGCTATTAGTGTTGATTTTTGGGTGCACTTATCTTACAAGGTACAACCAATATATATTTTTTGATTGGATCATATGTGAGCATTGAATTCACTAGAATTAAAAGACACAATTAATACAAAATATGAAAAAAATGTATCACTAGTACAAATTTTTTATGGATTGAAATGTTTTTGTGTTGAATCTATTTTAAAAGTAAATACAAATTGTGTTGCAATGGAGTGAAGGAGAAGCAAGAAATCATACAAGAGATTTGTGGTATTAGATAAGTATCTCTAAAACAATTATGAAGACTCATTTCTAATATGGACCATTAAATACTAGTTGTAATTTTCACAAATGGTGGCAACACTAGATGGTAGATAGTGTATAGAAAACATCAAATTTTTTGTATGATTTTCAATTACATTTGTATATTTGCAATGATGATAAAATAGACTTAAGTGTGATTCCAATTCAATTTACGATTTGAAATTCCGTTCATTTTTTAGTATACACTGACCTCCCAAAGTTCACCAAATCTCAACAGGATGCAAAAATTTGTAAGGTTTCTGTACCCGACTGTACATAATATACATTTTTGCTTCTTTTGGTGAAAGAAGAGTTGTCAAATCTAAAGCACTTGAACTTGCTTTTGTTATGCTTCATCAGCCATCATCATTGCAATGGTTAAGATTCATATACACCAAAAACTTTCTCTGAGTCATCATTAGTGGTATTGACACCAAGTGATTGGGAATAGAAATTGGCAAGCTTACACAACTTCAATGCATGGGGCAATATATGCTTGACTCACCTGCAACCGCAAATCCTTGTTGCCAAGGCTCTTCACATATGTACAGTAAAAACTAAATTAATATGAAACGTTGCAAAAATTACAACTACGCTCAATTCTTTGCATAAGTCCAAAGCACTAGTATTAAACTTCAAGACTCCGTAGACCTATATGTGCTAGGATTGTGTGAATGATCACTATATTTTGGATAAGATGGTGATATAATATCACGATATTATATACTTCATATAACATGGGATTGATATTAGCTCGAGGTATGAGAACTACCCCCCTCATTGCCTCAACAAGGGATAAACATAAAAATTTGCCTCCCTTTTGTAGTGGTTAATTTTATATTTGGTGACCTCTTCAAACTAAATTAAAGTCTCTCATTTAAATGCAAATTCACATGTTCAATTTTGATTGTCCCAAGTAAATAATAGGTTCCTTAGTGGGGTTTTTCCAGGGGTGAGAAAAAGAGCAAGGATGTGATCTAACTTAATTGTCCTCAAGTTTTTGTTGCTATTTTTTGAGCCCACTTCCTCTGGGTTGATTCCCATGCTACTTGTAGTGAAATTCCTTGATCCATTCTTTGTAATGCACTCTCAACTTCCCAATTCAGGCATTTCCACGGAATCAACAAGGCTACAAGTTCTGATCTTGGAGAACAATATATAGAAGGTGGGCCCAAACCGCCACTTTTTGCTACCGTGTCTAGACACTATTCTTAGATTGGTCAATGTTTAATATTTTTCTTGTTGGCAAGTAAAAGGAGGTTCCAACACACCAAAGAACACAACATTTGGATACCGTATGCAAAAGTTATGGAGGGTCAAAGTTTTTTTTGGTAGGTTTTCTAAAATCGTTTCTTCCACATAAGTACATATTGATTCTAGAGATGTACACAAAGTGATGATGGTGGATTTAGGTAGGGTGTGATTTTGGATGTATCCATCTTAATTCCTAATGATCCTAAAGGTTGTACTTTCAAAATGGGCCAAAACAACCAAGAACTTGAGCCTTTTGTTTGCTCATTCATTCTTGAGAGCAGATAAAATGTAACCATAAGATCTTGTAGATCACATTAAGAGTGAGCACCTCAAAAATTCAAGTTTGAGTGCACTTTTTGTAGATATTCAAGTTTGAAGTTTTATTTAGGTCAATGGAAAAATAGGGCAGTGCACTTTGCAGGAGCATATTTTAGTGAGAATATTTTGAAATGATGACCTCTTTGCACTCAATGAAAGACAAGAGAGTTGAAAATTCTCATCTAAAATTTCACAAAATCTGATCATTTTGTAATTTTTGGTGGAGCTTGCAATGCACAGTGGTCATTGAAATGAAAGTAGTGTTTGTAAAAAAAAAAGAATGGGTAGACTTGTCTTTTCTTTGAGCTCCTTGGATCTGCATGTTTTGAGGTGGATAATGATCACATTGGTTGGTTGATTTTTCAATCCATGCCCAACCTTAATAAAAAAACATGAGCCATTAACTACACTACACCACATAACTGAAAAAATTCAACAAGGTAGATTTTAACTTGGGATTTGATGAACTAACGCCATTGGATTTATAACATGGTCTATTTTTTAGGAATAATTTTTATTAAGAAAAAAAATTCAAAATTTGAGAACAAGCAGCTAAGAAAAAAAAGGCAATGACCAGAAAATGGCCACATGGGTCACTAGGGTTAATGACGGATAAAATTACCCTATTTTGAAAGCATTCAAATTAGTGTCCATGCATGGTTTCCATTAACCTTGGAAGCGGGTCTATAATCACGGATTTCAAGCCTTAGTGTCCACTACTCTATTTGTTGCCATTTTGCAACTAGATATGAATGAAAAAATTTATATATTTATTTTCCAAAAATTAAATCATATGTCTGCTGCATGCCATAAAAAATTTCAATTTGTTTAGAGAAGATTGAAATTATTGTGAATTTTTAAGAAAAAAATGAAGAAAACTCATATCAAATACAAAATATAATAAAAAAATGTGAAATTTTCACCATAGATGTATATTATAGTCTATAACTTCATGGCATAATCCAAAGTTATCATTTTAGTCTAAAATTAAGAAATCAACAAACCATGGTTATACGATGAAAGTTCATATTGCTATAAAATATTGAAATTTTCAAAATTTTCAAAATTTTCAATTGGAGTAGAAACTATATTTGATAAGCTTTACTTCATTAGTTGGATTGAAAGAAAAAAAATTATCATCTTTATGCCTAAAATTCACATCAAGAATACATAGCAAGAAATGGCCACAATACACGACTAGCAAGGGTGATCCTTGGATTAAGCATCTTCATCTTTAGACAAGTTAGTAATACAATAATGAAGGAATCTATAATACTATTAATTGAATATGTACTAATACGACAAATTTTGAACTGGAGCGTACATCGTCACTAGTTACTCTTTATGATAATACCTAGCTTTAGTATGCCAGACAGGTTAGGCGGTTTTAGTGACAGTTCATGAACAGATTGACAGTTAAGTGGGGTCCAGCAAGTAGAAGAGGAGGGATCGATAGCAGAGGACTCAAGGTTTTTTGGAAGAGAGACTACAGAGATCAAAGATAGAACAACCATCGTCTGGGTTCTAGAAAAATGTTCAACCAATTTGATAAATGAAGAGAACCATTTTTTATTCAGTCACAAAGATGGGCTCTGTGTCGTAGCAAGCTGATTGATTCTCTGATCAAGTGTGAATTCACCACAATCATCTAATTCCGTTGCCGGGACATGAGAGAACTGCCAAGAAAGGGTGAGAGCCGGGAGAGTGAGAGTCGATAAGGTGAATCCTTAGTAACAACAATTGAATTGTAAAGCTGCAAAGCAGAGCGGCGACCATGTGCCTCCCTCGGTTTTCCAAAGAAGAAAATTTGCAGATCATGGACGAGGTCGTTGATCTTTCTATAGAACCCGTGGAAGCGGTACCGGTTGAAGCTACAACTCAAATGCCAAAAGAGAGTACGCATCCGCATCCAGTAGAATTTGGAACCAATATTTACGGAATTTTTTACGCGCCCGTGAGCTATTTCACCGCATTGGCCCAATACGGCGAGATAAACCCGCAATTCTTTGGCTCTTTGCAGAGGACGGTTCATATGCTGAACCTTCCTTTATCTTCCAAGAATTGTGATTCGCCTGGTTTACCGAGAAAAGGGAGTTTGAGCACTGATCCTTATGGCTACTAAAGTAAGATGAAGTCATAGAAGTTAAACTTTGATGCTTCGTGTTTGAAGCATCTAGGTTCGGGAGTTAGAGAAATTTTAGAGAACCCAAACCGGATAAAAGAAGCTTATCATCGTGATCTCGGCAAGGGATCAACTTGCAACCAGTCCAAATATGCCGCTTTGGTTGCAAGATTAGAGATAGCTAAAGACAAGAATGTACAACACATCCAGATCAAAGGCGATTCTAAGTTGGTTTGTAACCAAGTTTCCAGAAACTGGGAGGTCAAATCTGAGGTTCAACCTTTCTATCTGGCTGTAAAGGAGTTGACCCAGGATTTTAAAACTGTAGAAATCTCGCATATACCAAGAGAGCGGAATTACAAAGCGGACGCTGCTGCGAAGAACTCATAGATAACTTGGCATTTTGGAGGGGAAAACAAAAACAAAAACACAAAAAATTTGACGAACTGGAGGCATATGAGCAAAAGATAGAAACTACAAGAAGAAGAAGAACCCTTGTCAGCATATTTGGAGGAAACTTTGTGGTCCCGATTTTGTAATCAACAAAGTGAAGAGCAAGTTGAACGGATAACAGTCTACTCAAGACTGAGTATTTGACCCACCATGGTAGCGATACCAATTTTCACTGGACACAAGAATGAGGATCCGAAGCGATTCTTAAAACAATATAAACGAGCATGCATGGCTAATGGAGACCGAAAGGAGGAGAGTTGGCTCAACCTTTTACCTATCCATCTTGACAATAAAGCTGCATTTTGGTACAAGAGGCAATGGATAATAACAAAGTCTTCATGGAGTATATTTATCGCCACTTTAATAAAAGAATTCCAGGAGCTTGAAAGCTATCAGAGTCTATTGGGAATACTAAGCTTAATCAAACAGCTGCCAGATGAAAGTGTGCGTCAATTTAGCAAATGAGTGAGGGAACTTCAATCCCAAATTCAGAGAAGTCTCAGCGGTGCGGCAGCAGCGCAGGGAGAAACCATCTCCAATCCTCAAGATAGCGCATCCAACAACTTTCGGAGTATTGATGCTTTGGCGTTGAGAAGCTTTATCAACGGATTAAAACCAAACATACAAGAAATTGTATCGTGGAAAGCACCAAGTACTTCTGAAGAAGCATTAACACTTGCACAACGTAAAGAATTAAATCTGATCAACTTATCACAACCCCAAGTGGTTATAGTTGCAACGCCACCTATTATCAACCTGATGCAAACAAGCGCCACCTCCCTAGTAACCAAATCACGGACGGAGACGGTTATTAAGAATCTTGATATTTCTCAATTAGTATCAGATATGCGCAATCTTAAACTTTTCCTGCTTCAAGGACAAGGTAATACCCGTTCAAAGAGTCCAATGACAGAGAATTGACAAAATACTATTTGAAGCGTACAATTTTGTCACTTGTCATGGCTGTGGACTCAAAGGTCATTATGAAAGTGATTGCCCGAACCAAGAAAAAGCAACGGCTACTTCTACCGTTAAACTTGCTGAAGTAAACCTCCTCCAATTAGCACCTGACTAATGGGCTCAAGAAGAAGCGGAGGTCATGGTTGCGAAACGTGGTAGCCCACCCTAAGAGGTCAAAGAGCAACAGACGAGAGCAACCTCGTCAGTCTCGGCATCCTCGAAGACGCACAGGGATTGATGATATGCTTCTTAGCCGAGGTCAAGATGAATACTCCATCACCTAGGACTTAAGCAGACAAATAGCAAACATTATTGTAGGGCAGCTAATGGCGAAATGCCTGTCATTGCGCAGGGAATTGAGGCAGGGTGTAAATAAGCGACGACATAGGTCGACGGTGGAGGTGCATATTGCTGAAAAATTGCAGGGAGATTTGAATCACTCCAAGTGGAAGCTACGATTAACAAAAAAGACATCGACGCACTAGAAGAAAATTGCATTTAATTTGTCAAAAATTGCATTTTACTTGTCAAATCTGCGTTGTGCTTAACAAAAACTACGTTGTACTCAACAAAAAATATGGGGTGGATTCTGTTGAGTTCTCTCTTCATAACACAAAATTCTACGTTCCACCGTTTCAACACAGAATTTGACAAATAAAACACAAAATTTTGTGTTAGAATGCATATATGTGGCATTATGAAGGGAGAACTCAACAAAATTCACCCCATACTTTTTGTTGAGTAAAACACAGTTTTTGATAAATACAACGCATTTTTCTTCTAGTGGCGGATGTTTAATCGATGTGGTGTTGTTGTAAACATAATGGCATCCTGGTTCATGAATGCAGCTGATTTGACAATTACTAGATTGTCAAGTGTGAAACTCAAAGTCGCAGATCAACGGTACGTCTGTTTGCAGGGACAAATCAATCGAATTCCAGTTACAGTAAACGGGGTTATAGTGAACGTTGATTTCAAAATGCTTGATATATCTTGCGCTAAAGGAGGATATCCCATGATATTAGGACGACCATGATTGAGACAGGTTCGTGCTGTAAACTACTGGGATAAGGGGAGGATGAAGATTGGAACCGCAATAAATAGGGTAAGTATTTAGGTTGTATCTGATGCGCGTTCTCCCAGCAGTTCATTGGATGCAGAGGTTATCGAAGATTCTTGGGAATTCGATACTAGCAGTGAAACAAGCTACGACACAAACGTTTCCGAGGCAGAAGTATATGTGATTGAAGTTCTACCACAAGTAGTGAGTTCATCTATGCGTCACCTAGAGGATCTGGACGTCACGAATACAAGGAAGGAAGAACTTCTAAAATTAGTGAAGTTTGGCCCTATGCTATCAAGTCAAGAACGGAAAGACCTTGAGCAAGTAGTATTTGACTATTGTGATATTTTCATCTCAAAACACTTGGATTTACCTGTGATTAACATTGAAGAACATAAAATAGAATTGACACTGGACGCGAAACCAATAAGAGCCAAACAGAAGAGAATGGCACCCAAAAAAATGGCCATATTGCATGCAGAATTAAATTGACTTCTAGAGGGTGGCTTTGTAACTGAGGTGAAAAACCCCGAGTGGGTATCTCCCGTGGTCATTGTATCCAAGAAAGAAGGTAAATGGCGGGTTTGTGTAAATTATAAAGCTTTAAATAAATTTACAAAGAAGAATTGACAACCTTTGCCTTATATCAATGAATTGCTTGATGAAGTATCAGGACATAAGATGTACACCTTTTGCGATGGATATTTAGGCTATCATCAGATTTGTATATACAAGGATAGTGTTTTGTACACTACCTTTACAACCCTGTGTAACAGACATGCAAGATGCAAGGCAGGACAAGATATGTTTCAGAAATCCAAAATTGGTATTAGAATTCAAGAAGTACAAGGCAAGGACTAGAGTCAAGAACTAGGATCAAGATAGGTGTTGTCGAGACTAAGAACTACCTCAGTCTCGACTTGTTTATATACTACTCTCTAGGAGGTTCTCTGAGAAGCTTCCTCCAACTAGGAAGTGCTCCAAAAAGCTTCCTCCAATTAGGAAGTGCTCCAAGAAGCTTCCTCCAACTGGGAGGTGCTTCCAGAAGCTTCCTCTAATTAGAAAATACTCTAAGAAGCTTCCTGCAGCTAGGAGGTGCTTCTGGAAGGTTTTAGAATCTTCTTCTATCTACGAGCCTGTCGACTATGTCCGTGACATCACCCCCTCCTCTAGCGATGAGTTCTAAGAGAAGCTTAAGTAATCCATGCTCTATATACGCAAGAAATCAAGGATACGACGGATAGTATCTGCAATGTAAGCTGTCCGCTGTTCTCTAGACAAGGATTGGACAGGGCCACACAACCAACGATTGTGACTGCGACTTCCTTTTACAGGAAGAAACCCAAAATATTGCTCTCTGTTGAGTCCTTCAAAACATCCTTAAAAAGTAACTTTTGATCCATCAGGTTCAAGCCGTTCAACTTGCAAAATAATCACCAAAGCTCGAGCGTCGGGTTGAAGATTACTATGCCAAGGTTGCTCAATGCGAGGTCGTTTTTGTTGTGTCGAGGGTTCGCCTTCGTCTCGAGGTCGTGGTGGCGAAGAATGCAATGGTTCGTCTAGCAATTGCGACATAGAGAGTTCAAGTGTAGGCTTGGACTCAGGATCATGCTCAGGATTGTGCTCAGGATCTAACGAGTCTCTAAAAACCCTTCAATTAGACATATTGGAGATCAAAGTTAACTATGAACTATATAACGGGAGTGAAGACTATCTCTTTGTATCCACTCTCTCTTTTTTATACTAAGCTCTAGGTGAAAAGGCTTCTCTAAGAAGCTACTAAAAAAGGTTGCGGTTAATTAGGATAGATGTGGTGAAACTCATGATACCTTTTGTGGCGCATTGACTAGATTTGCTTCTGATTCCATGTGCGTTCGCTAATGTCGTATCCACGCTAATGTACCAAGTACTCCAGTTTGCCACGTCGACGTCGTGAGTCAAGTATTTTTTCAATCTCATATTTGTCATGATCATCTATTTCAATCAAAGGCGGTGGTGGTTGATTCCTATCCGGCAGATTTAACTCTTTATATGGTTCGAGAAGAGAAACATGAAAGACTGGATGTACTTTCATAGATGCTGGAAGTTCCACTTGATAGGCAACAGGATTGATTTGCTTTCCAATGAAAAACGGTCCTAGCCGACGATAATCCAATTTGTCACATGGTCGCGTAGTCTTGACATTGCGGCGAAGGAGCCAAACCTTTTCACCAACTTTGAATGGAGGTGATTCTTTTCGAGAAACGTCTGCTAATGTCTTGTAACAGTCTTGAGCTTCTCGGAGATGGAGCTTCATGGTATCTTGAAGTTCTAATAAGCGTTTAGCCAAATCGGTGGCTGTTGGGTTGTCCATCCAAGAAATGTTAAATAAATCAAATTTGGGATGATATCCGTAGTTGGCATAGAACGGCGTTTGTTGAGTGGAAGTATGAATAGTGTTATTGTAAGCAAACTCCGCCAATGTCAAATGTGAAGTCCAATCATCTTGTTGATAGTTGATGGTGCAACGAAGGTACTGCTCCAAGACTTGATTGACACATTCAGTTTGTCCATCTGTTTGGGGATGAAAAACAAAAAAAAGTTTGATATCCACCTTTAAGGTTTCAAAAAGAGACCTCCAAAATTTAGAAATGAATTGTGGTCCTCGATCTGATACAATATCATCTGATAACCCATGATATCGATAAATGTTATCAAAGAAAAGTTTTGTTGTTTCTTCGCTAGTGATTGTCTTCTTGCATGGAGTAAAGTGCGCCATCTTTGTGAATCGATCTACAATCACGCATATGGAGTCAAAGGTCTTGGATGGAGGTAAATCTGTGATGGAATCTATAGAAATTGAAGACCACGGCCGCTTCGGAATAGGTAATGGTTGGAGAAGTCCATGTGGTCGACGTTGTGGATTTCTAGACCTCGAACAAGTATCACAACTGAGTACAAAGTCCTTGATGGCCTTCCACATTTGAGGCCACCAAAAATCTCGAGACACCAGCTCTAATGTTTTGTTGAATCCAAAATGTCCAGCAGCAGGAAAGTCATGTCGAGTTTGAAGAACTCGAAGGCGCAATGGACCTTCAAGAATGTATAAACGTTCTTCAAAATACAAGAGATTGTCCGATAACTTGAACTTGTCGTTATCATGGTGAAACTGACACTTGATATCAAGAACTAGAGGATCCAAGGCCGATGCTGTACGGACTTGGTCCAAGAACAATGAATCAATTGGCATTGCTATAGTTGTTGTATGAAGTTGGAATTGCTCGAACTTAAGCAGAGTTGTTTGTTGTTGGTCGTACGCCGCTTCTCCTTCTTTTGGTACCAAATATGATCTCCGAAACAAGGCATCTGACAAACCTTGTTGTTTTCCGGGACGGTACATGGTGATGAAATCAAAACGAGATAATGACATGTTCCAACAAGCTTGACGTCGATTCAAAACGCGACCAGACATGAAGTATTTAAGAATTTTGTGATCTGTATATACAGTCACTCGATGCGACGCACCTTCAACTAAGTAGCGCCATTCCTGAAATGAGTCGACAATAGCAAGAAGTTCTTTGTCGTGGATCTTGTAGTTAATTTCAGTAGCTGAAATTTTTTTTGAATAGAATGCAACTGGGTGAAGTCTCCCTTCATCTCCCATTTGCGAAAGAACTGCTCTTAATGCAAAATCTGAAGCATCTGTTTCCAAATAAAATGACTTGAAAAAATTGGGATGGATCAAGATTGGAGCTGTTGTAAAGGCTGACTTCAAGTGTTGAAATGTCTTCTCTGCCTTAGGTCCCCACTCTAGCTTATTTTTGCATGTGAGTCAAGTTAAAGGGGTCACTGTCGAGTTGAGAGGAGCGCGCTTTGGGAATACACAGGGTATTTGGTTGCAACTGGGATAAGTTAGCCAGGATCTTCAAACAAACTTCGTGTCTTCTAATCTTCAGTCTTCAATCTTTAGTCTTCAATCTTTAGTCTTCAATCTTCAAACTTCGATCTTCAAACTCTTCCCTGTTGGCCTATCCTGTGTTGGCTCTAAACGAGTTAGGGTTCGGTCAGGTAGGTAATAAGAAACCACGGGCCTCGGACGGGTAAAACGGGACAGCATAACATGAGATGCCGTTCGGATGATGGGCTCTTAAACTTCAAATCCACGGTGATCAGCAATCGTGCCTCACCGGTGGGAACAACATATAAGATCGACCATGTGGGTGATTAATCCCACTTCGTCGCCAGAAACACAAAATGGGGCTACTCTTGGATTCCCACAGAGCCCGCAACAAGTTTACAATACAGAAAGGAAGAGCAACTAGCCTCCAAAACCGACTGGGAATAACAAATAAACTAATCGGGCCACAAACCACAACACAGAAGGGTCTTCAAGTCTTCATCTCTTCATTTTTCCTTGTCTTGTATTCTTGAAGTGTTCAAAAACACAACAAGAAAACCAAAAACTAACTCCAAAATACCTCTGAACTTCAAACTAATGCTACAGATGCCTCACAACTCCAAATGTTAAGCATCTTAGCTTTTTGGAAAGCTAACAAAATATACTAACACTCCTCCAAAATTCAGCTCATTTTAAGCTATTTTCCAGACACTATAGACAGAACAAGTTTCGGCCTTCATTCTCTAAAGACAGCAGACCTCTCCACCTTCGAATCTTCATATCTCCCTCAAAAATACTTCAATTATGAAGTATAATAAGTATGAAAAGCTAGTCACACAATCTTCAACCTCACAAAATCTCATACAAATTCAAACTACTGCCCATTCGTTGTAGGCCTCAAAAGTCTTGGCTCCTCTTAGTTGGGTAACCGCAAACTTTCTACCTTCAAACTATCACAACTCCCTCAATAATCCTTCAAATTAAGCTTGCAAACTCATTTTGAAAAGCTAATTTCACAAAGAACAAACTCACAAATTTTCATTTCAAAAACTTTCATATATATGGAGATATTTCTCCTCAAAATTCGGTTTTCTCCCTAAAATAAAAAACTACACACACACACACACACACACATACAAAGAATCTCTTTATCTCTTTTTTTCCCCTTTCTAAGATGAGAGTGGAGCACATCAGCCCATACTCTTATCCCTAAAGTCCATCCAAAAGATAAGTATATTCTTTTGCTCTCTTCACACTACCATATATCTGCATTCCCTAGCCATTTTATTTAATCAGAAGGCTAATATTTAAACCATTTCCAATCTGAACCTAATAAAATAAAACTAAAGGATTACTAAAGATCCCTATCAAAGGCCTCTATATGCCGTAAAATCGTACAAAAGGTTCTAAAATAAATCTCCAATCGCCAAGTCGTGGACTTGGTTGGCTAGAGAAGCGGTGGTCAAAGGTCGCCAACTGGTCCGAGCCCGAAATCCATTGATTCGGGTTCGAATCCTGATGGCTCGTTGATTGATTTGGGTGGCCCACGACTTGGCACGCTAGTGAAGTAGGAAAGTTGTACCAGCCAACCTGCTACCTACCCCTCTGAACTGTGCATGTGACAAGAACAGTGAGCGCCTATAAGGTGCAAACTGCCCTTAATAATCATGGTTCTCACCACGACCAAACCACTTTTATTAAATATTGTATATAGAGTTAATAAAGATTAAATCTAATATTTACATGATGGAAGAATTTCCATCAGGACACCGCTACTTGTGAATAGTTTTTGATGAAGATTCGATAAAAGTTGGCAAATCCAAGAAAACACTGTACATCGCGTATTGTTCGAGGAGTTGACCAATCTGTGATGGCTTGAATCTTCTTTGGATTCATTAATAACCCCTAATCGGAGTTGATGTATCCAAGAAACTCCACTTGCGGTTGATGAAATACGCATTTTTCTAATTTAGCATATAATCCAGCATCTTGTAGCTTTTGTAGCACAAGCTTCACATGTCTTTCACGTTCTTCAATATTCTTGGAATAAATCAAAATATCGTCAAGATAACATACGACAAATTGATCCAAGAACTCGCGGAAGATGTTGTTCATCAGGTGCTGAAAAATAACTGGTGCATTGGTAAGTCCGAATGGCATAATATTGTACTCAAAATGTCCATATCTGGTCCGAAATGCTGTCTTCCATTCGTCCCCTTCTTTTATGCGCACCAAGTTATATACTCCACGAAGATCTATCTTGGTATAAATTTTTGCCTGACCAAGTTGATCGAGAAGTCTGGATATCAACGGTAAGGGGTACCGATTTTTTCCCGTTAGTTTGTTCAGGCCTCGATAGTCAACGCACATTCGTAACAAGCCATCCTTCTTCTTCATAAAGAGTATTGGCGCTCCTGCCGGAGATTTGGAATGTCGAATGAAGTTCTTCATAAGATTTTCGTCAATATACTCCCTCAATGCGGAAAGCTCGTGTTGCGATAAATTGTAGATTGGACCAAATGGTGGCTAAGCCCCAATTTCAAGATCAATGGCACAATCATACGGTCGATGTTCTGGCAGCATGTCAGCATTCTTCTTTTCAAATACATCGCCAAAGTCTTGATATTGGGTTGGAATACTTGAGAAAGTGTTGTTGTTGTCGCACACCGGAGTAGCATAGATAATATAGGGATTCCCCTTTCTTGCGGTTTTGATAAAAGCTCTAGCTCCAACAAGCATGGGCTTAACATTTAAAGGTTTTGGACGAGAATTAACTACCGGGGTAGCTGAAGAGAATGATAGGTTCCGCAATTTCCAATCTATAACAAGATTATATTTTTTGAGCCAAGAAAGTCCTAAAACTATAGAATTGGACGGGGTTCTACTGATATTGAATATCACTGTACTCTTATGTCTTTCGAATGAAACTTCTAGTGGTTTAGTTTCATGAGTGATATCCCCTGAAGATAGGGCCCGACCGTCTATAGCTTTTACATGTACAGGTTTTGGTTTTGAGACTAGAGGAATCTTATGACGTTTAGCAAATTCCTCATCTAAAAAACAGGCTGAGGCCCGAGAGTCTAATAGGGCGTGAACTCGTAGCTTCTTACTAGGGCCCAAACGTAGGGGTATGGTGAAGCAATGAGAAGGTTGAGAAGAAAGATGAGGACGTGGATTTGTCCATAATACAGATGGCTCCAGCCGCACGGTCCCTACTGTAGCTGAGCATCCTCATTTTCTGATATTTGTGCAGCTCTTGTCTTGAGAGTATGTTGTTTGTGCTTTTTGTGGTAGTTGAATGCCTTGTGGTCAAGCTCTCCACAATATAAACACAGATCTTCGTCAAGACGTCTTTTCTTTTCTTGCGCAGTGAGTGGTCCAAATCGTTCTGCATCAATTTGCATATCCTCGGGACCTTCAGCATGTGTACTTGTTATATGTGTTGCCTTGACCGTTGGCAAGAAATTTGTGGATGTCGTTGGTATATTCCATGATCGTCGATCCTGACGCCTTTGAAATAATCAATTGTCACATTTCACAGCTTGACTTATTGCTTCGTTTAGTATTTGAGGATCAGGAAATGATAATAACAAATCCTTCACGTCGTCTCTTAAACCCCATTGGAATTGGCTCATCAGCGCTTCTTCTCCCCAGTTGATGTCACAAGCAAGTTGTCGAAATTCGGATGCATAAACTGTAGCTGAGCGAGATCCTTGTCGTAAAGAACGAACTTTAGTTGTTGCTCAACGGATTTTGTCATGTTCTCCAAATGCTTCGGAAAACGCCGTCAAGAATGTCTCAAAGTTGCTCAGAATTGGAGATCTTTTCTCAAATAAGGGCGAAAACCAAGACAAAGCTTGTCCCATGAGCAAACTTCCAATCAAGCCTACTCGTGACTCGTCTGTCGAATATCGTTGAGGGTGGAGAAAAATGATGAGTTGAACTTGATTCACAAACCCTCGAAACTTTGATCGAGAACCGTCAAATTTTTCAGGGAGGCTAATCCGTAGCTCTTTTGCAATTGGAATACTCGAGTCAAAGCCCTAAGCAAGCAAATTTGTCCCCAAAGTCGATGCAGATGGTATGGATTGAGGAGCCTCAATTCCTCTTGCACTTGTATTTGTAGCACAGTCTTCCAGCATTTGTCCTCATAGATAAAGAATCAATGGCTTTTAAAATGAGGTCTAATCTGGTTGCTATCGAACTCGCATCTTCACTTCCTGACATCTTGATTCCCTTGGCAAAAGACACCAAAGGATTGACCCACTAAACAAAACCAATCTAGAGATGGGTAATCCACAATCTCTAAATAAGTTGTTTTCAAGAAAGGCGGTAATCCGCTCACAATCAAGAAAAAAAAAATTTGTTGAGAAAAAATAATATTAGCTTAGAAGAGGGTAATCCACAATCTCTAACCGCCTTTGTATTTTTAAAGAGAAGAGTAATCCACACTCAACCAAGAAAAATCAAGCTCTAATATTAGTTTTACCCTTGGTTCTGTCAATGACTAATACAACAAACTTTGTGCCAAACTAATGCTCTGTCCGTTTACTAAGAAGTTCAGAACCAAATCTTGCGAGGCAAAATTTGAAAGGTCGGTCTCGACAAACTGTAACGGATATGCAAGATGCAAGGCAAGACAAGATATGTTTCAGAAATCCAAAATTGGTATTAGAATTCAAGAAGTACAAGGCAAGGACTAGAGTCAAGAACTAGGATCAAGATAGGTGTTGTCGAGACTAAGAACTACCTCAGTCTCGACTTGTTTATATACTACTCTCTAGGAGGTTCTCTGAAAAGCTTCCTCCAACTAGGAAGTGCTCCAACTAGGAAGTGCTCCAAAAAGCTTCCTCCAACTAGAAAGTGCTCCAAGAAGCTTCCTCCAACTGGGAGGTGCTTCCAGAAGCTTCCTCCAATTAGGAAATACTCTAAGAAGCTTCTTGCAGCTAGGAGGTGCTTCTGGAAGGTTTTAGAATCTTCTTCTATCTACGAGCCTGTCGACTATGTCCGTGACACCCCGTGGGGCACATATGCTTGGCTTTGTATGCCATTTCGGTTATGTAACGCAGGAGGAATTTTTCAAAGAGTCCAGTTCAAAATATTTGGTTCATATATTGGGAAATTCATACGCGTTTACCTTGATGATTTCTCAATCTATGGAGAATGCATATATCACGTTAAACAGGTGAGAGCTGCTTTTCAAAAATTAAAAGAACATGGTTGTTTTTTAAGCCCTGAGAAATATTGTTTAGGATTTGAAGAAGGTCCTCTCTTGGGGCATATTGTGTGCCAAGGAGGAATGAAAATTGATCCTAATAAGGTACAATTAATTCTGGAAATGAAACGACCTGTTTTTTGGAAGCAAGTCTCGCATTTATGGGGTACCACAATATACCACAACCAACTTATATCCAATTTAGCAGGAATTGGGCGACCAATCAGTTTGCCCATTAGTAAATCCAATCCGTTTGAATGGAGTGAGGAACATGATCGAGCTTTCTCTTATATAAAAGCAAGAATTGCAAGCAATCCCATAGTTCAAGGACCTGATTGGAATCAGCGTTTTATTATAAATCCTTCAGCTACTGATCTTGCAATGGTATCAATTCTTATACAGATTGATGATACAAGTTGTGCCCATCTGGTTTATTATGCAAGCCGATTACTTACTCCTTGTGAATAGAAGTATTCGTCGTTAGAGAAACTTGGGGTAGCACTTTTGTTTGCGTGCACTAAGTATAAGCATTATTTGCTTTCCAGTCCTCAATTGACTTTGATCCAGTGTAACACCGAAGGTTTAAAACAGCTCATTCAGCAATCGCATCCCAAAGGAAGAGCTGCCTGTTTTATGGCAGCATTACAAACGTGTGATTTAGAAATTAAAGTGATAAGAGGTACATGAGCCTCGCATGCAAATTTATTATTAGAGTTGGGCGATCCACCTCAAAATGAACTCGGTGTGCTCTTTGACGAATTAGAGTGCTATGCGCTAGATCAAAAACAGCATTTGACAGACTTTGATTACCCCGAGATTATAAATTTTCTTTGAGAACTTACGTTACCATTAGGGCTAAATGTGCAACAACGAAGAAATATACATCGCAAGAGTCTGTCTTATGTTCTTGTTGGAGAAGATTTATACAAGAAAGGAAAAGACTGTATACTCAAGAGAGTTGTGGAATGGGAGGAAGCAAAAAGGATCTTGCAGCAATGCCATGAGGGAGCTTGCGGCAGCCACTTTGCATCAGATGGCACCGCTAGGAAGATATTACAAGCAGGATTCCACTGGCCTACTCTATTTGCGGACAATATTGAATACTGTCGGAGTTGTCCTCAATGTCAAATATATGCAAAGAGAACTTTACCATATATTGAATTGCATCCTATTTTTCCTACAGGATTCTTTGAAAAATGGGGTGTGCATTTCGTTGGTCCACTTCTGATCACGGCAAAATGAAATCAGTATATGATTGCTGCGATGGATTATTTGTTTTAATTGTCGGAAGTTGCACCGGTCAGAAAATGCAATAAAAAGACCACATTAGATTTCATATTCAACCAAATAATATGCCGCTACAAGCGTCCCCTTGAGATAGTCACCAATCAAGGTACACATTTTGTGAATGAATTAGTGGCTGCGCTTTTGCAAAGGTTGTCCGTCAAGCATTGGCGAGCCAATCCCTATTATCCGCAAGCTAATGGATTGGTGGAAAAAACCAATGGTATTCTTACAAATATAATCGAGAAAATCATACTTGAGAAATGGAAGGAGTGGGATCTCCATGTTGGTGAAGCCTTATGGTCGTACAGAACGGCTTTCAAGACATCGACGGGATTCACGCCTTTTCAGTTAGCTTTCAGATTTGAAGCTATCATCCCTGTCGAATTAGAGTTAACCTCGTTCAGAATAGCATTTCAACACAATATAGGAGACCCACAAGAAATAACGGCCTGTATTCACTTGCTAGAGAAGCTCGACAAAATGAGGCATCAAGCTTTGCGTAATTATGAAATACTTCAGAGGAGAAGGAAGATGAAGCATGATGCAGGCAAGAAGAATATCTACTTCAAAGCAGGTGATGCAGTTCTTATGGTCGATCATTGGCTTGCTAAACAGCATGGACAAAAATTTAAACCAAAATGGCTAGGCCCATTTGTCATTCACCAGAAATTTGATAATAGATCTTACCAGCTGAGCACTCCAAACGGTGAAATCATGCAAAAGCGATACAATGGAACAAAACTTAAACTCTATAGGTCCAAGAACGAGCAGTTTCGATGCGACGAAGAGTCTATTGAACCTGGGGAAGAAGATGATATGACAAATTTAGGACTAGAGCATACATCATCACTAGTTACTCTTTATGATAATACCTAGCTTTAGTATGCCAGACGGGTTAGGCGGTTTTACTGACAATTCAGGAACAAACCGACAGTTAAGTGGGGTCCAGCAAGTAGAAAAGGGGGATCGACAGCAAAGGACTCAAGGTTTTTTGGAAGAAAGACTACAGAGATTAGAGATAGAACAATCATCATCTAGGTCCTAGGAAAATGTTCAACCAATCTGATAAATGAAGAGAACCATTTTTGATTCAGCCACAAGGATGGGCTCTGTGTCGTAGCGAGCTAATTGATTCTCTGATCAAGTGTGAATTCACCACAATTAGTACTCAAACAACTTTCAAAAAATAAATTAGATGAAAAAAACAATTTTTTTCCATCCTATAGACTTAAGTGAAGTCACCAAATAAACATTTAGTGTTAGCAGCAATGTTTTAGAGTTCACCCTAGAAAGATGGAGCCTATTACAATGTAATCTAATTTTTTTTTCTTTGTTTCCTCTATTTTGCATCTAAATTTGAGTGAAAACTATTTATTTTATTTTTGAAAAATAATATCTTATGTCTTCTATTAGTCATAAATTTCAAATTTATTGGTGATGATTTCAAATTACTATGATTTTTGAAGAAAATGTGAAAATAATTCATATCCAATTCAAAATGAGCTCATTAAATCTGAAAATTTCTCCACGTGTAAATTATAGTGAAGAATATTATAGTGTAAACAAATATTTTCTATATAAAACTATAAATAGAAAACCAATAGACCATAGTAATTGGCCCAATATTCACTACGAAATAAAAGTTTCAACTTTAGGAACTTTTGAAATTTCCAAATTGGTGTAGAAATTAACCCCAAAAGTTCCAGGACTATGTTCTCAACGAAAACACTCAAAAACTGCCATTTTTAGTACAAGTATCCAATTTTTGAAAAAAAAAAAATTTGACACATGTAACCGTGGAATCTTGTAGTATGGTGACTTGAGAACATGTGGTAAAAATTTCAGGAAATTCCACCACATGGATTGCAAGATATAAGCATTCAAATTCACTACAACCAATTTTTAGGCCCTGCAAAAAACAGGGCAGCTGCACTTCACAAGCTCACTTTTCGATGAAAAATTTCCAAAATGATGGTGCTTCTTTAGATTCTTTTTCCTAGACAAGTTGGCTACATGCTTGAAAATTTTCACTTCATTTGGAATTGTACAACATATAGGAAAAAAATAGTAAGTAGATAGTAGTAGAGAATCTTTCAAACTACAAAATTGTCAAGAATTTAATTATGGAATTGAAAAATGCTAATCCCAATGGTGGCAATGTTGTAATAAATAATATACATCCTAGGTTTTTATTTTTTTCAAAAAATATTGAAAATTGAATATGATAAAGGCCTTCAAAGTTTATTTTAGAATAGAGAATCCATAACTGCCCACAAACTTAAAATCTTCATAATTTTTGACTCATTGATAAAAATGGGATGATTCAAAGCTTTTTACCTATATATAACTCTAGAGAACCAATTTCAAATTTTTGTTTTCAAAAAAAGTGATATTTTTTTATCTACCTGAACTGCCCAGTTACGAAAAAAAGTAACATATTAGGCCATAACTTTTGAATCTTATATCCAAATGTCTTGAAATTTGTTGTATATGAAAGATATTCCTTGCCCCCACCTTCTATTAAAATTTCAGCGCAAAATATGGAAATATCTGGTCGTACGTACCTGCCCAAAAATTCCATACGGCCAAAAAACGCATGTTGGTCCTTTAGGGGTTAAGCTCATTTAGCTTCATTCCATTAGTTGGGCTCAAATTCCAAAAGATAATTTACATGGCTCAAATTCAGATGAAGAGCAAGGATATAGGAGTTGCCAAAATACATTGGAGGGGCTTTTATTTGTAATCTGCGGCATACAATTCATCATCCTTAGTGTACTCTTGGACACCCCATAAATCCCTTATTGTGTGTATTATGACAAGGAAAATTTTCTCTACCAACCCCCTAAAAACTAGATGAAAAATTTGGCATTTTTCATCCTCCAACTAGCTTGTTTTGTTAGCCCAAAGCCTAGGGAGATCACTTAGTGTCAATTGGAACCTACGTGCGTTAAGATTTTTGACCCCCCTATCTTATGTCCTAAAATTCAAA
This sequence comes from Neckera pumila, assembly GCA_963969595.1. Classification (NCBI taxonomy): domain Eukaryota; kingdom Viridiplantae; phylum Streptophyta; class Bryopsida; order Hypnales; family Neckeraceae; genus Neckera; species Neckera pumila. The sequence goes on from OZ018412.1 coordinate 12,190,338, forward strand.
TAAAAGGAAATAAAAAAAATATAGGTAGATTTTCCTAGCTTTGAAGTTTATATTGTGAATTATTGATATTTTATCTGTTAAATATAATTAGTTATGAATGTTTGAAGTAAAAGAATACACTGCAAAGTTGAAAATAATTTTCATACCCCTATCTTATATAAGAAAAAATTGTCTTAAAAATGAAAAACAAATTGCTAAAAATAAATTCCTATTGAAATTTCATTTATCTTGAATATTGATGCAATAGTCATCAAAATGCATTCACAATAAATATTTGAGTCAAAAAATATGCCATTTCAGTTCATTTTTCAACCTCTTCTAGAAATCATTTCATATATTATTTGAATTGGAAATTTTTGGCAATAGAAACCTATAGTCATTATTGAACAAACCTCAAAATTATAGGTTGAAATTATACTTTATGAAAAAGTATATAGGGGGTCCAAAATTCACTTTAACACACGTGGTTTCTTGTAGTTATACTAAATGATCTCTCCGGGGCCCAAAGCTACATTTGGGCTCTTCTGACATTTTGAGGTTATATATAATAGAAAAATCGTTTTGGTGTCACTTTTTTCTTGAAGTTTCAAGAATTCATATAGAGATATTCATTTGTCCAAAAAAGGATGTTTTTGAATATATATATAAAATGTTGAAGAGTAAGTCTAGGAATATAAATTTTGTTCCCTATTCAAATTTCACCCTCTATAATATGATAAATGGAAATAGTGAGAGAGAGATTGAGTAAAAACTCCAACCATGCATCTAAATCGGCATAAATTAAGAGTTTGTTTATCTAGGATCTCATCTCAAATCTAAAGAAAAATGAAGATTGACACCAAGACTACCTACTTTTTCTGGAAGGGAGACTCTATACTACCTTTATATATGGAAGTGTCCAATTGCAAAGTGTAATTTCAGGGGTTAGGAACACATTACACAACATCAACAACATGGACATCAAATATGCCACATATATTCTTCTTCATTAAAGGAAACTAGAAAATAACCAAGTTCTTCCTACTAAACCCTAAACCCAAATACCGTTTTTTTGGCAAGGTAGTGATTTTGGGCAGCTCACCATGAATGGAGTTTTTAATTTTTTTCTTTGAAATTTTCATAGAACATATGCCTGAGGAGTAGCTTTAAGGCCCAACAATTTTCGTAACTTTTGACTACATGGTAAAAAAGTTATTACATGATATATAGTTTTCATTGATCTTTAAGCAACTCAAAAAATTCTTAAAAAATCATTTTTTAAGAAATTAAAATTTGAAATTGATTTTCTAGATTTATATATACATGGAAAGCTTTGAATCATTCCATTTTGATTAACCCCTAAATGTATTTGACTATGTTTTCACCAAAAACACTCCAAAACTGCCATTTCTAATACAAGTACTAAATTTTAGAAAAAATCATTTTTGGACATATGTAACCATAAGATCTTGTAGTATATTGGTTTGAAAATATGTGAAAAAAATTTCAGAATTTTCCACCGTGCAAATTGCAAGATATTAGTGTTTGAAGTGAGAAAAATCCTTTTTTTGCCCCTTCAAAATTCAGGCAGCTGCACTTTACAAGGTCACATTTGCATAAAAAAAATGTCCAAAATGGTGGTTACTCTTTAAATTAATTTTTAAAGTCAACTTGGCTATGTGCTTGAAAAATTTAAGATAATTTGGAATTGTACAACATATAGGAAAAAAATAGTAAGTAGAAAAAAGTAGATAATGATTCAAAACACGAAATTGTTTAGAATTTAATTATGGAATTGAAAATGCCAATTCCAATGGTTGCAATGTTGTAATAAACAATTGAAACCTTTTTTTTTTATTTTAGAAATATCAAAAATTGAGTTAAATAAAGGATTTCAAAGTTTTTTTAGAGTAGAAATTCCATAGCTACCCGCAAACTAAAACTCCTCATAATTTTCGTCTCCTTAATCAAAATGGAATGATTCAAAGCTTTCCATGTATACATAAATCTAAAGAACCAATTTTAAGTTTTTATTTTTTTTAGAAGCGATTTTTAAAGAATTTTCTGAGCTGCCCGCCATGCATTGAAAATTATATATTATACAATAACTTTTTAACCATGCAGTCAAAAGTTATGAAAATTGTTGGGCCTTAAAGGTACTCTTTGGGAAATTGTTGTGTGAAAATTTCAAAGAAAAAAAATAAAAACTCCATTCATAGTGAGCTGCCCAAAATTGCTATGTTGCCAAAAAATGGTGTTTGGGTGTTTAGGGGTTAATGAGATGAAAGCTTGAGGAATCTTTGTTTATGAATAGTTATGGAGTCTCTATTTCAAAATTAAACTTTGAAGTCCTTTATTTTAACTCAATTTTCAATATTTTTGAAAAAAAATAAAAGCAGTAGATGTACATTGTTTATTACATTATTACAACCATTAAAATTTGATAGCTGAATTCTTGACAATTTAGTATTTTGAATCATTCTCTACTTCTTTCTACTTACTATTTTTTGCATGTATGTTGTACAATTCCAAATGATCTAAAAATTTTCAAGCATGTAGCCAACTTGCCTTGAAGAGTGAATCTAAAGAGTAATCACTTCATTTTAGGCATTTTTCTTACAAATGTGACCTTGTAAAATATAGTGGACCATTTTTTGCTAGGACAAAAAAAGGATTTTTGTCAATTCAAACACTAATATCTTGCAATCCACCAAGTGGAAATTACTAAATTTTTTCTCAGATCTTCTCAAACCAGTGTACTACAAGAGCCTATAGTTATATGTGTCACAAAATGTTTATTTTCTAAAATTTGGCACTTGTACTAGAAATGGCAGTTTTGGAGCATTTTTGGTGAAAATATAGTCATATAAATTTAGGATTTAAAGTCTGTTTTGGGAGTTTTGAATTCTTTTTGTAGTTTCAAGATGGATGGAATGTGGATGGTGCCATATGTTTTAGCTATATTTACTATTATTGGGTGCACATTCCAACCATGAGTGGTGATGTCTTGAAGAAGTGGTTGGTATTTAGGAAATTTTAAAGATACATAGTCTAGGAAGAAGCAGTCACTACAATATGTAAATTCAATAAATTGTATTTTATGACTTTTAGATGGTTTTATAGGTGTTGTATTTAGGTATAGTGCAATATGTAATACATTAGTAAAGAAGCATCTCGAATTTGTATTAGAGAGGATGAATTTTGAAATTTTGAAATTAATAGTCATTTTAAACTTGTATGGCCAAGGTCTTTAAAAGTTAGGTCCTAATTGCTCAAGGCACTACATTCTAGTGTTGATGAAACTTTGAATTTAATCCCTTAAAGACTAGGGGATAGTTCAATTTTCAAAAATTGTAATGATATGCTATAAATTGCAACTTAGAATAAAAATTTAATGATGATTTTCAAAAAATATTTGTAAAATTTAATCGATAGATGATATTCATACAATTTGATCAATTGCTACATTGACTAGTATTTTTCATAAACTTTGAATCGAGAAGTTGAAAATTCCTTATAAATTTGATTATAGAATGAATATTTGTGATTTTTTCAAGATATTTCTTTCTTTAAATTCAAAAATGTTAGGTTCTGATTATGATGATTTTTCAAGCTTTTCATTTGACTTATTTGTTCAAGTCATTTATGAAAAATCATTTTTTGAATTCAAAAATTATATTTGAGGTCAAACAAACTTGTGCCCTTTGAAAAATTGAATACTTGCAAAGAAAAATTCTCAAATAATTAGAATTTGGGTGATACAATTGTATTTTATTATCCCATGTGATTATAGCTCAAGTAGTTTAACGTCCTATAATTCCAATTTGAAAAGTTTTTTCAAAATTTATCATACCTTAATTTTTTTGTTTATTTAAAAACGTGCTAAAGTTAAAGATGATCAAAAAAGGCATTGGGTATTTAGAAGGTTAAAATGCTTAGATTTTGACTTAAATAATTTTTTGGTGATAAAGAAGGATTTCAGGGTTTTTTTTAATTAATTATTGTACACTTGAATAAAATATTTTTTTTTGTTAACAACCATTTAATCATGATAGATTGAAATTGTGTAAAACTTTCAAAAATAGCAAAGGCTATTGTCTCTTGTGTAAAACCTTTCTACTTCTTTTATAGATTGATGTGTCTTGGGTTTCAAAAGTAGCCTCCGGTGCTTTTGCTTCTAAAATGTTGTTTATCTTTGATTTAACTATTGTAATTCAAATTGAAAAAATTACCCATTTGGTTCATCTTCTATTTAAAAACAAAACCATTCACTGATTTATGTGTGATTGGTCTAATCAATCACATAACATGACTAACCAATACATACTTTTAAAGTCATGCTTCAATCTACACACTAATTACTACAATCCTATCCAAATGAAGGCAAGATCAAAAACTAAGTGCCAAGATTTGCTTTTATAAACATGAATATTCATTTCAAAAAAGGAAATTTATAAATTAAGCAATCCAACTACACTTTCAATCTAAGAATAAGAAGTCATGTAATATCCAACTCCAAATATACATAGTGGTGATACTACCTCGGCACTAGTTTTTTAATAGCATTTTTTTTCCATGGGCTCACTAGCAATCTTATTACTTCAATATCACAACTCTTGCAGATACATTGAGAAGTTAGCATGAGAGGCTCGTTGTACCTTTTAACCATGTAATACTCATGAGCCTTTTAATTACATATAACCATAGAAAGATGAAGCTTATTACCATATAATCTGTCTAAATTTTTTTCTTTGTTTTTTCAATTTTGCAACTAATTTCATATGAAAATTATCTAATTTTTCAAAAATGAAATCACATGTCTTCTTTTAATTATAAAATTTTCAAATTTATTGGTGATGATTTCGAATTACTATGATTTTTGAAGAAAAAGTGAAAAAAATTCATATCTAATTCAAAATGAGCTCAAAAAATCAGAAAAATTCTCCATAAGGGTAAATTATAGTGAAGAATATTTTTGTATGGACAAATTTTCTATATACAACTATATATAAAAAATTAAATAGACAATGGTAATAGGCCCAATGTTCAATATGCAATGAAATGTTCAAATTTAAGATTTTTTAATAATTTTAAATTGGGGTAGAAATTAGACTCATTATACCCTAAATGCTAGAGGGTATTTTGAAAAGAGAAAGTGCAAAATTGCCAATTTTATCAACCATAGAAAAGTGTATCAAACAAGTAAGGCAATGTGTGGAAAAACTTTTTGCGCATTTGACCATATGGATTGGAAGATTATAACGTTTGAAGTGAGAATAGAAAACTTTTTTTCATTCTTGCAAAGTAGGGTCAACAGACTTTGAGCCATCTTGGAATAAAAAAATTCTATACAAACATAAAGAATTTTATCATTTATAAGTATATGATTTTAGGTTCACTCACAAAAAATTTCAAAAACAAAAATGGAGTTTACCTTACTCTAAATGACTGTGACCATGCAATGCAAGGAAGTTAAATGGATTGGCAATACACTAGTCATTTCTTGATGTTTTCTTGTGCAATGAAGAACTGTTTTATTTGAAAACCAAATAGTGAAAATTTAGAGACAAACATTTGGAATAAGTGGGAAAATTTTCCAAAACTTTAACTTCACAAATTGCAAGATAATAGATCTTGAAGTTAAAAAAAATATGTTTTTCTCTCAAAACTACCCCAACATAGCTAACAAAGTTTGACTCTCTTAGAATGTGATTTGAGAACTAAAATTTGTTTTTTAAACAATTGTATACCATATTTAATTAGTTATATGAATGCCAAATTTCAAAAGGCGATAAGGAAATTAGCTAAAGAATGATGCCCAAATTGCCTGGGCTACCAAAAAAATTTAGGGTAGCATAATTTTTTATTCGAGCATTTAATTAGAAAAAAAATTGTATTTTTACTAAAGGGGTATATGTTCACACCTTATGTCAAAATTTTGTGAACATCTGATCAAAATTGATTTCATAAGAGCCTACCAAGATTTTCAATTTTCCATTCAATGGACAATTGTCCTTTAAGGATTGAGTTTCATTTCATTAGTTGGGCTAAAATTCCAAAAAGATCATTTATACGACTCAAATTCATATCAAAAGCAAAGAGATAGGAGTTGCCAAAATACACTTACAGGGCTTTTTTTTGTGATCCGTGATACACAATTCTTCATTTTTAGAAAATTCTTGAACACCCCCATAAGTCCTTTCTTGTGAATGTTATGACAAGGAGGATCTTCTCTTCCAACCAAAAATAAGTTGGATGAAAATATGACATTTTACATCCTCCAACAAACTTTTTTTGTCATCCCAAAGCCATATTTGAGCTCCTCCAACATTCACGGGTTAATCCTTAAAGGATTGACCCAACACAACGGGCTTAGTTTTGAGAGAGTCTTCATATTCACAACTCTAAAATTCAACTTGAGACCAATTTCTTAAAATCATTCTCTTTGTTTCCAAGAGATATATCTATCATACTAGGTTTTGGGTTTCAAAATACAATTTGAATGTGTGATAATTGCATTGAAAAGTTTATTAGGAATTTTGAATGGCAGCTTTGGTTGAGGAGGGCAGAACCTCATGTGTGGATGCCCATATAAGAAAGATTCTGACTTTCAAGTTTGGACTACCCGCAAGGACCTAAAATGTCATTTAAGGGTTAAGGATTAATCATTTGCCTACCATTGCCTTGGTGAAATTATCTCAATTCTTTTTATCAAATTTATCAAACAAACAATTCCATACTTCAACAAATTTATCCAGCTTACTTAGCCATTTAGCCAAATTGTTTTTAAATAGAGCTTCCCTTCTAGCAACTGCACATGATGTGAATTCCAACACTTCAATGCTCAAAATGCCACTACCTTTGCCTTCAAGCCATCACAGTTAATTCAAACAATTAATTTGAGCACCTACAAATTTACAAAGCCCAGTGATTAACCCCTAAAAGGACCAAGGCATTTTCTGGCTCAAAAAACACTTAAAATTCCTTGTCTGCTACAATCACTCAAGAAATCAAGAAATCATTTTTTTAGAACCTAACCGTAGGATCTTATACTTCACTTCTCTCAAATCATGTGGTAAAACTTTCATGAAGTTTGACCCTATTGATTGGAAGATATTTGCATTTGAAATTGAGAAGAGAAGTTTTTTTCAATGTTGGCTTGCAATTTCAGATGACTTTGACCGCCATTTGTGGAATTTTCTTGCACTTCAGACCATAAATTAAAAAAAATTTGGTTGAACATTTGAGTTGAGAGCCAGGGAATTTTTTTTTCAAAATATCAAAACTTGATTTTCATTCATTAAAAAATTGTTAAGTAGAAGTAGGTCGAAGTTTGAATGAAATACTAAATTGTTAATAGCTCTAAGATGGAATTGAAACATCATAATTCCAATGGTGAGATGTTCTTGCACAAAAACTTCACCCCGTCAAAAAGAAAACTTGAAAAAATTTGAAAACTGCATTCAAAAATGAATTCAATAAATTGTTTTTTGAAGAAGGTGCTTAGATTACCCAGAAAACGAAATTGTCTATAATTTTCTCATTATTAGTCCAAATAAGATGAATCAAAGCTTCAAATGTACACAAAAACATAATCTTTCAGAAAAAAAAAATTTTAATTAAAAAAGACCATTTTTTTTTTAAAATTTCTGCCCAGCAAACTGCTTTTAAGACTTTGAATGGCATAACTCCTGAGCACCGATTGAAATAAAATTATATTTTTAGAAAGCTAATGTGATTTCCTATCTTCAAAAAAAAATTCAAAAAATCAGGTCAAAATTTGAGGTCACATGAGCCTGCCCAAAATTCCAAGTGTTCCCTAAGGAGACTTTGGTTCTTTTAGGGATTAATTTGCACTTGTGAGATGTGTTGGGACACTCTATTAAAGACATCAAGAGTTTGATCTCTGCTGGAGAACAGTATTCAAAGATACACAAAGGGTGAGGTACATGGAAGAGGAAACCGGGGAACATATTCTGACCAAAATATGCGTCCAAAGATGCGTCCAAAAATACGTTGGCAATGACAGATGACTGCTCAGAGGTCTAAGAGACAAATTAGAAACTCGTGTGTTTTTTGAGAGTAAAATTACACGGTCCAGTAATGTTAGTTTTCTTCCAACACAGCACAGTATAGCATATGGCATACGCATCAAACTCATATAGCAGTTGTCAAATTTTCACCGTCTTACCAAAACTTGCCGTGTGCACAAACAGACAGAGGAGAGGAACACACTTCACATGATAGAACACAAATATTAGAATCAGAATAGAAAAGTGTCCACTTGCCGAACGTTCGCCCTGCTGCAAGATGCCCAAAAGAGATGGAAAGAACAGTGCCTGCCAAGACTGCTGAATAGGAGGTGTTAGTCTGTCAGAATGTGCAATTTCACGTATGAGACTCTCTTCCTTCGTTCCTTTTTTGAGCCCCAAATTCTTATCAGAAATACTAGACTGCACGTAGAGTTTTGAAGACTTGTTCCAGAATTCAGTCCTGTTGAACACAAGTCTGGAAGTTATACCAATTCGATTGATCTAGCAACCACAAGTCTATGAGAAGTAACTCACTTAGTGGGCGAGCATTGAGAACAAGATTCTTCTAAGATCTTTCTGAATTTCAAGGTTCCTGCTGCTACACCCAGTAATGTAGAAAACGAAAAACGAAAACGAAAAACACTTTAGAGAACTAGCATACTATCTCCGTAGTGGCTGCAATCAAACCTCGATCGACTGCCAAGTCCACATTCATAGAACGCTCCCTGAAAGTGGGATGCTTCTCACGTAAAATCTTCATACACCTGATAAATCAAGCCCAAGTAAAAACAATTGATAATAATTTTCAAAGCCAATGATAATAACAATTAACAATTTATTAAATAAATGATAACAAGCTCTGGTTTACTTTTCAAGTATGGCAACCTATTCAAACTTCCTCTCAGCAGATGCAGCTCTGGTAATGCAAAAGCCTCGTCCCCAAGGTCCAGAGTCAATAAATCTAGAAGTGGAATTCTACCCCTTGCTAATCTTAAAGAAGTAGACTTTTAAACCTGTAAGGTACGCACATTAATATTAACATAGGTAGGAGTGTGATTTTTGGAAGATATATTGAGCTGTAGGGAGATCTTTGGGTACAAGAGCCAAATCTGTGCAGATTAAATTTTTTATATTATCACTATGAAAGAATTTGTAATGCAATTTCAAAGTAGAGGGTGCAGACCACTATACAGCAAGTAACAACAGACAACCTCATTTCCATTCTGATTGCAGACATTTATCCATGTCATGCTCACTCCACTTGCCACTTGAAGGAAACCAAGTGTATGAACAGATGAGTTGCCGTTGATAATAGGGGTCAATATAGTATCCGATCCAGTCCCAAATGGTTTTCCCAAATGGTTTTAGAATTCTCTACCTTAGCAGATAATGATCTTGTACTGGAAATTTTTACTCTGGAACTGCAATCCTACACTTTTCACAGAAATAATGAAACCCTAAAATCCATGGCTACAATCTGATAGTCAAATTGGACGAAAAACTTAAACTCTGAAATCTGATTATGCATTTTCCAATATCCGTCCAGCAGACCCGACTCATGTTGCGCAGTAAAAAGACTTCATGCACACCTCAAGCAGAAAGGTAACTGAACTCGCATTCATCTGTAAAATGCGATACAGAGAAAAATTCCGTATGCAAATGGAGACTCTGTTCGAAGTGCTCACCCCCTAAAAAACCAAGGCCTCATAGTTTTAATGTGACCAACTCGATTGATCATTTTGGTACAAAAAAATTCAGATGGGGTAAGAAATCAAATCACCGTAACATGTACTCCATACTGGGGCCTCTTCTTTCTTTCTCTTCTTTCTTACGAACCATATCACCAGAATCAATGAAGAGCATTATATGTCTCAGGAAATAGATAAAATTTGACAAAAGAAAGAATATGACCAACTCAAAATCGATTAAATGCAGTTGATGTATCACCTGGCTTCTCTCACCACAGGTCTCCTTGCAGGTCCCGAAGGAGCAGGGGATCGCTGTTGATTTCCACGTTCCCTTGCAAATCTCATAATTCGAAACAGTCATATTGATACCTTTCAAACGAGAGAATGCTTAACTTAACAGTTGGAATCTTGGAATGCGTCAACTTGTACTTCCAGAAATGGATACGAAATCCTTCATGTCAGTAAAAATAAATAAAAATGGATAGACATAACCGGTTGTTGAGTTTTCAACACTCACGTGGCACCGTCCCATTGGCAACCCATCACCATTGCCATTACAAACTTGTAACTCATAACCTTCTCTCCTTTCAACTTGCTTCCTACACCCTTGGATCATGAAGATCAAAGGTTGTGATTGAAAAGTGAACAACCGGTTATGTTCGATAACCTATGCGCTGCTACCCCGGCTCGTCGGTTATCTAATACCTAACGATTTTTCACGCTATTTTTTTCAAAACTGAGTGACTCACATTTCTTCATATCAACATAAAATCCCTACAGTAGAACAAACTCTATCTCTTTGCTTTTGACCATCACCCTGAAGTCCCTTTATTCTCGGCTACAATACATATCTTAGTAGTTCAACACGCCATAACTCAAAATCCACTGCACAAAATTAAATAAATTGAAATGGTTAACCCCTAAAGGACCAAGGCCTTTTTTCTGCCAAAAAACACTCAAAACTGCTATTTCTATAGCAAAGAGTAAAAAAAATTGAAAATTGTTTTTTTTTCACATCTAACCATAGGTCCTTATACCTAACTAGTATGACAATGTGTGAAAAAAATTTCAGAATTTTTGACCACACAGATTGCAAGATATCTACATTTAAAGTGAAAAAAAACAAAATTTTAGCACATTGTGGGACTAGATTTTATGACTTTGAACATATTTAACTTAAAATTTTTGCACTACAAAGCTTTGAGCTTTTAATCTTTATAGTGGAGAATTGAATTGAGAGTCTAGGGGGAAAAAAAATTCAAAATAATTTAATTTTCATTATTAAAAAAATTGTTAAATAGAAGTAGGTACAAGATAGAAGGAAAATCTAAAATATTAATATCTTTTATATGGAATTAAAAAAAAACTAATCCCAATGGTGAGATTGTTCTAGCAAAAAAACTAGACCTTTTGGAATTTTTTTTTTTGAAAAATTGTAAAAATTGCAAAAATTGCATTTAGAAATGAATCCTACAAATTATTTTTTTCAGGAAGATGCTCTAAGTGCTCAAAAAACAAGATTGTCCATAACTTTCTCATAACAAATCCAAATGAAATGAATCAAAACTTCCCAGATAGACAAAAATATAATCTATAAGTAAAAATTATTTAAAAAAAATTGCAAATTTTTTTTGCTGCCCTACTTCCCCTGTTTTGAGCTTATTTGGACATAACTTTTTTTCATGGGCACCAATTGAAAAAAAAATTATATTCCCATGAAGCTTAGCACTTTTTCTATCTTCAAAAAAAGTTTCAAAAAAACACAACAAAAATTTGGCCCATAGGTACTGCCCGAAATCCCATTTGGGGACAATGGTCCTTCAGGGGTTAAGAAGCAAGGGAGCTTCAGAAACTTTACCAACAGCATAACTGGAATTGAAACCCTAGTTCGTAATTCTAATGAAAGAGTGAGCCCTAGAAAAGCATCCCTGGTTATTTTAAATATTCGTTTAGGCCGTTTGTCATGTCCCCCACTCCCACCTTCACAATACGACAGGACTGAAAAAGGTGTCTTTTAATAATAATAAAAGTGCTCCTAGTATGCACAATAACTGAGAACGCAAGGCGACAGACACAGAAAAGAAGAAGAGACACGACGGACGCCGGCTCTCTCACTCCCCGTGAAAGAAGAAGTTTGCTTAGCCGCTAGGAAGCGTGCTCGCTTTCTCATTCCTTCCACCTTTACTCGCTCTGCCCTTGAAGGTGTCCGTTTGCCGCCCCCCTGCCGGAGTTCCTCAGTTCGGATTTTCTGCGGTCATGAAGGACGTGTAGTTGGGTATCTCTTAGAGGTACTTATTACTTACTGGCTATGGCAGAATTAGTGGTTGGGCGGTGCTCCCGAGGGCATCCGGTACTGGGTCCTTGCGTTTTGCAGCAGTTGTTGATTGGTTTCGTAGCTATTCTGGGTCACTGCCGAGGTAATGTGTTTTGGGTGATACCTGTGTCACGGAGCGGTAGCGATTCCAGGCTGTTTGAATCCTCTTCCTGTTTGAGATTGGCGTTACAATTAGGGCATGTACTGATTGGAAATAATAGATTTCTTCATCGCCGTAGAATGCTGTCTTCCTCTTCGGAAAGGGTTTTCTTTCTCTTCTTCTTTGCTTCTTCTTTACCTACAGTTGCGAAATGATTGAAACCGTTGTCATACCCTGTTTCTGAGTTGGTGACAGACTACAAACTCCGTTTGGTTCTTCCCCTCCTGTGTTAGGGTTGCGGCTTTTTCCTTTCTGCTCGAATGTCTGAATTTTATGAAGCACTGCATCATTTCCGTGGTCCTGAAGTGACCTTGGTCTCTCCAATTTCCTTGTGATTGGTTTTTTGTTTCTATTTTCTCAATCCTGATGCTCTTGGTCTCTCCAATTTCCTTGTGATTGGTTTTTTGTTTCTATTTTCTCAATCCTGATGCTCTTGGTCTTGAGGGACCTCGGATCTCTATTCTATCTCGAAGCTCGAGCCTTTGTCATTCTTTTATCCGAAATGTGACACCGTTTTTCTCGAATGTGTTGCTATTGCTGCCGCAGGTCGTTGATGTCGCGCTCAGGCGACGGTGATAGTGCAGGTTGGATTGACTGGAGCGCAAGTCTGACGAGCATACGATTTTGAGTTTTCCGCAAGTGCTTTGGAGGATTGGCTGCTCTGACACTAGCAATGGTAAGAATTGGTGAGAAATCCTGATTCGGATTGCCAATGTGACAGAAGTTGTACATTCTCTCACCTCGGTTTGTGTTATGATCGAGTTGAGAGGGAATGGAAACCATTGTTGCCCCCCTTAAGTATGCACTTAGGGTTCATCGTTGATTGTCGTCCAGAGAAAGCTTGAGCGTTGTCTTCATCAGCTGCCTCACATTTCAAGCTAAGGTTGTTAATACTGGGTTAAGGAAGTAAGATTTTGTGTGTAGATTAGTTTTCAACAGGCGATCAGGGTAATAAGTGTACTTTGAGTCGAATGTGAGAACTCACCAATTATTGGAGCGGGCTATAGTTTGAATTACACTTAGCCATACAGTATAATTTTATTGATAGAACATGCTCAAGCGAACCTGCTGCAGTTCTTAAATGCCAATTCTTGCCTGTTACTCCATGCACATTTTCTAAGACTCGTTCTGTATGTTTACGATCAGGGACACATATTTTGAGTGATGGATTTTTGGAATTTATCAAGCTCACAAAGTACGGCGGCATTGATTATGTGCTCGGTGTCGCGTTTCGATTACTCGCAATTTTATGGACTCACTGCGACTTGCAATTGCCCTTATGGAAGTCAGCTACTGGCTTGACAAGGAGGAGTGACGTCGAGGCTCTTAACAGCAAAAGCAGGCTCGTACCTCGACCATTGAGTGTATAATGGAGACCCACGATGCGGCGATGGAGTACGAGACACACGAGCAGTTCGTGACCGAGACGCACGATGCGGCGGAGCAGTTCCAGTGTATAATCTGCTTGGAGCTTGTGTACAAGCCGATAGTGCACGCATGCGGCCACCTGTTCTGCTTCTGGTGCGTGCACAGGGCCATGAACAGGACATACAAGAACCTCTGCCCTCTCTGTCGCCGGCCTTACATGCACTTCCCGCGCATCTGCGAACAACTCCACTTCGTCCTGCTCAAAGCGGTGCACGACAAGTACCTCATCCGCGCCAAAGAAGTCCTCGAAGAAGAAGCGCTGGACGGCATCTTCTCGCCAGAGCTTCATCCCGTCACCAGAATCCGACAAGGAACCCCGGCTCCTTCCGAAGAAGTCTCTTCCACTGACACTTCCAATTCCGTCAGTACTCTCTCAAATTCCTCCACCAGCAGCAGCGGCGACGATCATCCAAGTCCTTGCAAAGATCCAGCTCTTACCAAAGATGCGTCGCTTTCTTTCAAAGGAAAAGAACCGATGCCTGACGAAACCGAAACAAATCAAGAACCGCCGGACACTTCAAATTTAGTCACGATAGCGGACCTGGCCTGTCTCCATTGCAATAACTTGCTGTACCGACCGGTCGTCCTAAACTGCGGCCACATCTTTTGCGAGCACTGCGTGGAAGTTGGAGACAAGGACTCTGTTACCTGTCCTTCATGTAAAGTGGACCACCCTGGGATCTTCCCGCAAGTCTGCCTGGAGCTCCACCACTACATCGACAGGATATTTCCACTGGAATATGCGCAACGCTCCCTCCAAGTCGCTCCGCTTCACAGACCTTCACTGCCGCCATCGGAACCTGAAGACTCCATCAAGGGACGCATCCGCAAGCAGCTCCCGGGGCCTGTCCACCGCGCTATTGGTTGTGATGGTTGCGGTATGATGCCGATCGTTGGAAAGCGGTTCCAGTGTCAAGATTGTCCCGAGGCTATTGGATTTGACTTGTGCGGGAAGTGCCACGACTCGGGGATTGTACTTGGCAGGTTTAATCAAGGGCATACGAGCGATCATCGCATGCTGGAGAGACGGCTTAACAATCGGGGCAGTAGCTTTGCAAGGCGGTTCTTGGACGTGATGGCTAACCGAAGCTTGAATATTATGGACGACCTCCGCTCCATCGCCAACGACTGCAACGATGCCGAAGCGCTCCAGGTCTGTGAAACTTTTTGCACAAAGTTTACTCGATTTTTTCCATACGAAGTTCTTGGCTAAATTCATCAGAGAGCTTGGGGGGGCCGTAAGTGTGGATTTGCTAAAAGAATGTCAAAATGAGCTTTAAATTTAACAAATAGAGGAGGATTTTATAACGTTATTAAGCAATAGCCTTGCGGTGTCTCACATTCCTTGTTCATTCTTCACTAGGAATCTCGGTCCACTTGAGTTAAGGTTAAGGTGAAGATCTAACATAGTATTCAAAGTTCTGCATGAATGATAAGATTCACTATGCTACTGCTTATTAATGTTATGCCACAAAACTGTTGGAGAATCTACTAAACTAAACTGGCTATCAAAAGTTGTAGTAGGCTGTAGTAATTTTGAAAGAACATAACAAACGTCACACCTCCAGGTCTTGTTACTGCAGCAGCCTCCCATGGACGGCAGCAACGGCGCGAGCGGGACGGAAACGATAGCGCAAGCGATGAGTGTGGCGCCGCCCTCGGTCGTGGAAGAAGACGGGGAAGCTCCGAGCGAGAATTACGTTCTGCAAGATGGCGATGGCGACGGCGACGAGCACCTGCACGATGGCTTCTTGCACAATGGGGGCGACGACGGGGAGTTCGACGGGCAGGATGACGAAGAGTTTGAGGCTTTTAGCCGTGACGATCAGGATATTGATTTCTTCCGGGTTGTTTTTCATTCATGAGGATGCCGGCTGCCCCTGTGCTGGCTGGCTAGTTGGCTGGCTGGCTCTTGTTCCAATGTTTGTATATACTGTACGGTTCAGGAATTGAAAATCAAGCTATCTGTGCTTCGGCAAGATGCAATGCCTTCCTGAAGTTGGTTTACTCTTGGGAGTGTACCATTGATTTCAACTGGCCTGCTGTGTTGTGTTGCGTTGCACTGACGGGAAGGCTGTATTGCTTCCCCTGCAATTTGGGGTATTTAAAAGTCGTCTTCGTTAGACTTTAACCTTCTTGATGAGGAGTTGCCGACACCTTGGGCCATGTACTAATTTGAAGGAAGAATTACAGTATCCAAGATGCCTTATCTTTTGAAAACTTCTTTCCTTGGCACAGATCCTCTTCTTTCTTGACTTGGCTGGAATCAGTCTGCAATAGTTGGTGCTCAGCCAACTTTTGTAGACAGATGGTCCATGCCAACTACTCAAGGTCCCTCCAGTCAAGTATTGTAAGTGTAGTCGTTGCCAATTAGATGCATACTCAAGGTGAAAGGGTTGGTATATATTCTGACAACCATTGTTCTCTGGTGTAGTCAATCTCACCCTCCTATTTAGCACTCCACTGAAAAGGTGGGCAACAGTGCCCTTGCTGTGGACCATAATGAAGAAGCAGGATAATTAACCTTAAGATTGAAGAGAGTAATAGCAGAAGTTTGAGAGCACATGTTGCAGAGAACTCTGGTCCAATTTAGCATTGTAGTGTACTTACTGCTGCAGTGAGACAGATAGCCAGAATATCGTTATCACACCGCAACGCTACTTGAGTTGCAAAAGATTGAGAGTTTTACACTTGAATAATGATGAACTCCTACTCTCTTGAAATAAAGGAAGCATTTGAAACACGGATTTGTGCAATCATGCAATCCCTTCTGCCAAAGATAACGAATCTGATCAGTTTAATGCGTCAGTTTGGCTACACCTCGAACAAATGATAACTAACACAACAGCGTCATCGTAATACTGGGTTTGGAATGTGCCCATGGTTCAGTTGTGAGGCACAATATGAGTCCGCTAATTTACCTGATAAGCAGATTTATTATGAGCAGATTATGAGGCCGCTTATTTACAGTTGATTTAACTATCGCAAATTTGAAAATCGGTGGTCCTTGAAGAGTATTTGCCCTACGACTCTTTAGATATCATCACAAAGATAAGCGAGACCTGGTTCTAAAAGCTAAACGGTAAACTTTAGTTGTACCCAACTAAAGTTCACAACGTATTCTATTTACGTGAATGCAGTTGCCACCAACACTTTTGAAGTGTTCTCTACCCCGAGAGCTAACTACATTTTACAGCACATTTTGGATCCTATAAAGACGACAAACATACTCAAGTAATCGAGGAAGTTCCTAAAGACTTTGTCTCAGGAATTTAACCTCACGAAATGTACCGACGTCAGTCTGAAACAGTTTCAATATAGATTGGAATCAGACTGAAGGCGGTGCCTTTTGTGGAGAATCCAGTAAGGCGTCTGTTCTGCAGATATATACAATATAGACCGTACATTTTGATAAGTAGCCCACTTCTGATTAAGGGAAGATGAGAGTTTTGGCTGCTGCTGAGTAATTCAGGGCTGTCTTGCGTGTTTCTCACCGGCACCGCATAACTGTTGAAATATGGACAATCTCCTTGAGCTTGTCTTCTCTAATTGCAAATCACTTGACCGCGGTAAAGCTTGCATTGGAGAGCTTGAGCTGTGGACGAAACGACATCGTTTGCCATAACTGCAAAGCCCAGTATCTGTGAATGACCTGCACAGCTGCAAGTGGATTCGTTGTAAACCTCCTCATTCCTACACCTCAATTAAGATGCTCAGCAAGTAGGGTTCCGCATACTTGGTCAGAAGCCTGAAGATCGTCAACATGGAGTCTTATCTTTAAAAATGAAACGAAATTCTCAAAGACAATCCTTCCAATTCGGTTGTCCGTATCTTTGCTGTCATCAATCACCTTTCTCTATAACTTTCTGCCGATATTCTATAATTTGAAAGCATGCAAAAAGATTTGAAAGCATGTCAACATGCACAAAATGTCCAAACGCAGCATAGAGAACGAATTTAATTACCTCTGTTTTATACTTCGGGTGGCGAGGAACTGGGCGGAGATCGTCGTTTCCATGCGCAAACTGTACATCAGAGAAAACCGGGAGTTCACAACTGCATAAGAGCAACTACACAGTTGATTTACACGATTGTGAACATGCATGCAATGAATCGAAGTTGCAACACTGAAGACATGTAACAATTTCCATAATATCATCAAGCACAAAATCTATGTGATTCACACACTGTATTAGAATGATTATTTGCAGACTGATATATTGTACATCCAATCAACCATCGTGGCGATTCCGTATGAAGACGAAGCACATTGCCCACATTTGTCACTCGCATACCTGGCACTTGACTCCGTATCTACAGAAACCAGTTTCTTCCCAGGATTTGCACAGCTCCGTCTTGTATAACCCGACCTTGAGTTGCGGATGGTCCCCCGTGTGCTCCGTTTCGTCTGAGTAAACAGATACAGAAGAGCTCGACGGCACTTCTGGGGGGGAGTTACTCATCGCCTGCTTAGGCCGTACCGGCACGAATGCACCTTGTCTATGGCGAAATTGCAGGTCGTAGCCTGGAGACTGCATTCCTTCATACGGTAGACTGCTGAAACTATTCATCGGGTCGAAGGAGATTCCACTATTGTAAATATCAGAACTCTCTTGATTAATGTAGTGGAACTTT
Organism: Neckera pumila; assembly: GCA_963969595.1. Classification (NCBI taxonomy): domain Eukaryota; kingdom Viridiplantae; phylum Streptophyta; class Bryopsida; order Hypnales; family Neckeraceae; genus Neckera; species Neckera pumila. The sequence continues at coordinate 12,208,575 of OZ018412.1, forward strand.
TCAGTTGTGGACAGAGGCATTCTCCTCTCATCACGCTGACGGGTTTGGCCGAGAGTGCATCGCGAAAGGGAGGAGTTTACCAAAATCTCTTCCTCCAGGCGAAGGCGCTGGAAATCATCATCAGCGTTGGTGGAGAAATATGACACACCCCGCGATGTCTCCAGGCCGAAACTTGGAGGATTAGAGTAGATGAATTCCATAGTGCTCTCAGGACGAGTGTAAGCGTAGCAAAATTTCTCGTCCAGTGGTGCAGCCCGGCTACTCCCGTGTAGATCTCGATGAAACGGAATACCTATCTCTTCGTCTACTTCTGGTATGTAGCCAAGAAAGGATCGAGATCTTCGAGGGAAAGAGGCCTCGTGACCACACTTGCAGACACACTGCACGGTCGAGTCCATTGGTACCTGAGAGTTCTCAAGAAGATAGTCGTTATCATCATCCTCCAAGGCAAAAAAGTCTCCCGTAGCTGGTAGAGACCGGCGTTCATTGCCGAACCGAGAGTTGTCCAGAGAATGCAAACTAGATTGTGCCGCAGAGCGTGAAACTCGCAACGGATGGTATGCCACATGAGGTGATGGAGACCAGGATTCAGCAGTAGTGAACCTTTCACTTTGTCTCTTGATGCAATTCATTTTACAGGATGTCCTTCGACTGATTCAAATTCATCGAGCTCAAGCAACGTACTCAAGAAATTGACAACCAAAACTGCAACAGCAACAACGTTGCAACGTCAGAGCTGACTTGATTGTTACGCAAAGCCATTAATAGACTACATACATTCTGAGCAGGTCGGATTAATGCTCTGAATGCTTCTGTAGGTCCAGAGTCGAATTGAAATGTACTGCGAATAGAAACTGGGCTTTAGATGTATTTCTAATTCACATTAAAATTCTAACACAATCTCACTTATCATTTTGAGCTTGTTCAGTTCCCTACGTTCTACTGCAATGTATTCCTCGGCATGAAATCAGGGCGAGAAATCAATTTCGATCAGCCATTGTCCATTATACATTACCACAGGCTCATTCCAAACGATCTCATGAATTTCACATTGAAAAATGTTAGTCTACTGCTTCATTGCATGACGCTGAATCTCAAAATGAAGAATCACTAACAAATTAAGATCAATTTAACGTACCACTCTCTCTCTCTCTCTTCTTAGCGAGTTAGCACCTGACACTCACAAGAAGAAACAAAAATGCAGTTGAAACACTTAGTCAACACTAGTTGCGCAGACAAAATTATACACACCGCTATGGCAACCTCGCGGCAATATGAGACAAAGAAAAGCGAGTATGAATGAAATCGAGATTCGTCGAGGTTCCGGCAAATGGCATCATAAATCTGAAACTCCCTCATGAACTTCTCACATCGGCAAATCAGTATCTCGACATTTGCACTCCTTCATTGCATGACGCTCAGTCTCAAATTACAAGATTATTAAGAAGTTCCATTCCAAACTCAACGACCGTCTCCTCTCCGTTGTTAGTCATCACCTGACAATCTCAAGAACACGCAAAACTGCAGTGGAAACACGCACGCACGCAAACTTCAGATTATACCCGCACGCAAATTTAATTCTCCAATTCGCAAGTAATGGCAATGACGAAAAATCCTCGCGACAATACTAAAACCGAAATTTGAGCTTCCTGCATTGGCATCACAAAACTGGAACTCCCTGACTTCTCCCTGACTCGATCAAAAATGATACAGAAACTTACCGATCATTCGAAATCGTCCCCCACAAAGAGGAAAATCCACCAAGCACCCGAGAACTCTCCACCAAGCACCAACTTCTCCAGCGACAATTTCTCTGAAAATGGAATTCCTCGAAACAAAGCTTCAAGGAAAATGCATCCTAGTTAAAGGACTCTCGGCCTAGCTCGCATATATCTGTGCGCAACATACAGTCTAGTTCCATGGCGATGGTGGACGACTGCCTTGTTACCCCCAGAAGCCCCTCCACCGTCGATCCAGCCGAGCCATAAGAGCCGTCCGATAGAGAACCCTTAATGACCGTCGATCCAGAAGAGCCATAAGAACCGTCCGATAGAGCACCCCTAATGACGGTCGATCCATCCCAGCCATAAGAGCCGTCCGATTGGGTCGCCAAAGGTGACCGTCGATCCAGAAGAGCAATGAGAGCCGCCCGATATGACGCCTTGGTGGGGCCGCGATGCAGGAGAGCAATGAGAGCCGTCCGATAAGGCGCCGCGGATTCTGAAGTGGCGGGCTTTGAGTCCGACGGACGGAGCACAACGTCGACGATCGAGATTCGGCAGTCGCGCTCTCTCACGTCGCTTTCGTGTGATGGCAGGGTCCCCATCATGACCCATTGCGCCTAATCATACGTTCATCCTTGGTCATCATTGTCATTGTAGGGCTGATGCCCGGGAAGGCTTTGTCCCTATGACCGCGTCTTCGGTCCCATCTCTTCAATTCAATTTATATACTATTATTTAACCACGCCAATTATTTTTAAGGGTTACGGCTTTCTCATGAGTGTTGGTAATAGCTGTAAGTTCTCTCTTTCTTTTTTTTAAAAATTAAAACGTATGCTAAAATTTAGATCTAAAATTCAATATCAATTATCAAATCATAAGTGCAATCAAACCTCTTCTATCCTTGAAGGATGGAGCCCATGACCATGTGGTCAAACTGTAAAATGCTTTTAAAAATATGGAGAATAGGTTGGAGGTTTTGTAAGAAGGAATATAATTAATTCCTACAAATCCATGTTTAGAATTGGGAAATATTCATAAAACTCTCAAAAATTAGTATGTTCTTTTTCTTTAAAAGGTTTATTATTATCCCTTGAAGGATGGGTTGGTAACCATGAAAATCATCCCTTTGGTAACCGTGCCAATTGTTGACTTGAAAAAATGCAAAAGTACTCATTGGAAGTCAAACTATTGTAGAAGACCTCCCCTTTTCACAATAAATTCTGAGGATAAAAAGTTACACTTCTATCCTGTTCAAAAAGATTCTCTATCATCCATCAAACAAAATACGTTTGCATAAATCCTAAAGTTGCACAAGTTCCTTTTCGGGAACTTTTGAAGGTTTGAATAAGTACCTACCATCTCAAATTTTGAAAAGTTTTTTTGATCTTTTTTTAAAGACTAGCAGTTGGCGCTTGCTATGCTACACATTCATCATTAGAATTTTATTAGAATTTTAATATATTAGATAAAACGCAGAACAAAAATTTCAATAAGTCTTCAAACAAAAATTTCTAAAATCTTTGTATAATTTTGTTTATAAGTAAGCATATATTGAAATGACAGTAGAAATTTATTGAATGATGAATGAAATATATGCAATGGTGAATCCTGTAAAAGATACACATTTATTGTAATGCATTCAAAAGTTGACTTAGTTGTTACAAACAATGGCAACCCAAAAACTTGGTGAAGTGAAAAGAAAATTTCAAAAACTTCATGGACAACTTAATTGTTGTGAAATCCAAAATTGCTTCAATTGAATAAATTTCTCAAATCATTTGGTAGTAGCAGTAGAATTTTGAAATCATAAAAGCTGTAAAAGTGATATTACAAAGGTGATTTCAAACTACTGTTCTATTTTTGTAATATACCACTGTGTGAAAATATTATTTTTATGTATGCATGGTTGAAAATATTTTTACAAACTATTAAAATTAAATATTTCAAAGACTTATTGAAATCATTATCATACATTCTATTCAAATATATCAAAATTTTACTAATATGTGATACAATGAATGCGTAGCATAGCAAACATGAGCCCCTATTATTAGTGGTAGCATTTGTGATATTATAGAGGGAGTTATGATTTTAGTAGTATGATAGGAAAATCAATTGGCTTTGTAGAAATACATTTTTTATTTCAATTGTTGCTCGAGAGCAAAAGTTATGCTACAATAGCAATAACAATAAGCCCAAAATAGGCAAGGATAAGCAACCAAAAAACTTAAAATAGTTTTTTTATTTTTATTTCTTGTAGACTATATTTTGTCAACTTTGTGAAAAGATGTGATTCATTCCATTTGGATAATTGATGTGAAAGTTATGAAGTTTCTTGCTTTGTAGGCAATTTTAATAAATTCTTTAGAAGATAATGTATCAAATTCATTTATGAACTCAATTTTAACAGTTTAAAAAGAATTGCTCATGGTTCAATTTGCTTTTCTAGAATTGTCTCACCATTGGAATTATTATTTTTCAATTCCATTTTAGAGCTATCACAATTTAGTTTTTCTTGCTAATTTGGACCTACTTCAACTTAATAGTTTTTAAAAGAATGAAAATTACAAAGGAGGTCCAAAACTATCATTGCAACTCTTTGCCATAAAAAAAATTTACTTCACAATATGTAGTACAAAACTTTTAAGTTAAGAGGATTAAACGCCTTATAATCTAATCAAATTAGGAATTAAAAAACTTGTTTTCTTCACTTTAAACACTTATAAATTGTGATCGATATGGTCAAAGTTTTAGAAATGTCTTTCAGGCATTCTTATACTAGTCTACTGCAAGATTCCTTATTTAGATATTCAAAAGAAACAAATATTTATCCTAAAGCCTTCCTTTAACTAAGAGTATTTTGAACCCATTTTGGGATTCAAATTATTGCAAACTTTATGAACCAAGTCATAACTTGCTTATGATTTGAAATTACTTATAACTTTTTGAAAATATTAATAATGTGAATTTATATTATGTATAAAATAAGTTGGAAAGCTTTGGAATTCTTTTTACAGATGAAAAGATGAAAATTATGGTGTAGAACATTGTAACTATGATGGAAAGACTGTATAATTTTTACAAAAGTAGTTAGAACGTATATTGTGCATGCCGACAAGCAAGCCCACCACGTGTATTTCCAGAGACCATGTGGCATGGCGCTTGGTTTAATGTCCCTTTAGCCTCGTGCAATACCTAAATTTAAATGGACACTAGGAGAATATCTCATTAATTATACTAAGTGGTAAAGAGGCATTAGATGGAACTTTTTGTACTTTAATGCATGGAGAATGGGTATGATCATTAAACCTTTGAATGCAAAGCCTTGATCCAGACTTGGTAGACCTTACTCATGTACTAGAGAGGCTGAAGACAAAAAGTCAAGAGTTCATAGTTAAAAGCAAAGGAACTTCATCCAATTGTTTTTGTAAAGCTTTTGCTAGTAGAATATCCATGTCATTGAGTTTAATTTAATTCAAACTACTAGTTTTTAATTTTAATATACACTTGTTTAAAAAAAAATTATAGAACATATTAGCAGTGCATTTTTTTTTGTTTCATATTTTAAATTTTAAAATGGAATTTTTGCTATTGAATAAAAATAGAAAAAATTAAGCTTATTAGGTCTATTTTCTAAAATATTTCAATTAATTTTACAAAATAATGAAATTTTAAAATTGACTGTGAGCTGAAGTTGAAAGTGTGTATCTATAAATTTATATTGACACAAATTTTTGGCTTGCACAACGATTTCTACAATGTAATGTGCACCTACAATAAAAATTAGTGAAAACTTCTAATTAATTTTGTATGTGACGTGAATTATTTCATTCTTTTTTCAAAAAAAATTTATAGTTTCAAAATATTTACTATCAAATACAAAAGTTTTATGTCTGATAGAAGGTATATGATTGTATTTGTGAAAAAAAATATTTTTATTTGTATTTATATTTAATGAAAAAATAGAACGTATATAATGAAGGTGAAAAATGATGGATATTAAGATTTTATTACATGATCATTGACTTGATCCTTTAAGGATTAACACAACCTTGTCTATATTCATATTTTGGTATATCTTACTTGCTTGCTACTTTATCATTGACTATAGTCCACTTGTCACTTATTCACACTATATGACATTCATTAATGTTAACCCTTTAGGGTCTAAGGAGACCCAAGCAACCTCTTGAATTCTTTTGGAATCAAATTTGCATGTTAGAATTTTCTAATGTAATTTAAATTATTATTTTTCCACAAATAACAATACATATCTTCTATCTGATCTGATTTTTAAATATTTTTTGGTAAAAAAATGAAATTTATAAGATTTTTTAGAGTTTATATCTTTGAAAAATCATAGTAATTACCAAAAAGCTCACTTTAGAAATCCCAACTTCAAATTGCCATAGATAAATCATTATTGCTCCAAATTTGGTGTCCAATGGCTCATTGGAACCAAAATTCATGTACCCTCACATCTCGTTCACACCTCACAAGCAACTAAGGCTAAGAAAGTGTTCCAGTTCTCAAGATTCAATTTAAAAAGACCAAAATTGACATGCTCGGCCCTAAAAGGTGAATAGATATGAAGCAAATAGATTAAAGAATTTAGGATGTGCATCAAAAAAAAGATAGGCCCCACAAGATTTTATATTGTGATTATTTGATTTTTCAAAATAATTTTTTATTTAAATTACTTAAATCAAATATCATCAGTGTTAGTATGTTATTCAAAATGTACATTCTCTAATCTAATTTACGTCACTAACACTAAACATCAATAGAACATTATATAATTAATGTAGGTCAATTTTTTAGTAGTAGTTTGTTATGGTATCATAACAATAAAAATTTATTAAGTTAATTTAGATAAGTTATGCAACCAGAAATTTGAACTTCAATTAAAGTCACTTAAAAATGTGATTGGTCAATAGTTGTAAATTCAAATTTAATATAACAAACCTATAAAGTTTAAAAATTAATTTTAAAAATTCAAAAATGTTAGAAAACTGACAAAGTCTGAAAGACATTCAAATTTTCAAAGTTATAAAATATTCAAAGAACCTTTTCGACTCAAATTATGTACACAAGCTCTTGAAACAAAGTCCTCAAGGTTCAAATTATGACCTTTTTCTTTCACAACTACGGAATATAATATATAAGAAGATTATCTTCTTTTCTCCTAAGTTGAACAATTATTTTGACAACTGCAACAAAGGGTAAGTCTATCATCTATTTAGACCTTAGTTCTCAATGTTCACAACCATTTCATGCCATGCTTTCAATCATAGTAGTATTTGAGGTTTTAAACAATGTTGAGTCTTCTAATATAAAAGAATATAGAAACTCATATTACTAGGTTGTATAGCCATATTAGAACCTTGGTCTGTATTGAATAACTTCTTTATAATTGATAACAATCTACAACATTCTTAAAAGGTCTTGATGAATTCATCAAATTGCCAATGATTAGGCTAAAATGCATTGTTGAGTATTAGTCCCACACATCTATACAACTTTTTCCATGAATCCATATCTCAAATCTAGCATGAGACGGAATTATTCCACTTTTGCTCATTTCACATGAATTATGTAGCTTTGTTGTTTTTATATTAAAAATATATATTGAAATCAGATAACTTTTCTACATGTGCTTTGTACCAAGAAGTATTGAAAATAAAACTTTTGTAAACAATATAAATTCTCCTTCCATGCAATATATAAAATACAACCTTTTTCAACATGTATGACATCTAAAAAAAATAAAAATAAATCCTTTTTTCAACAAATTTTCAATATAAAATAATTATTTATAATATTTATAATAAATGCATGAATACTTCTATCCTTTCCAATTCAAGATGCATAGCCAGTGCCAACTTGTTACAAGAAAATCAATATCGTATTATCATCATAGCCTGGGTCCTTCTTGGCTCTAGCATCCTTGAAAAGGGGCCCTCTGTAGTGAACAAAATTATCGACTTATATGGCTCCTCAATCAACCCCAATCCTTGAATTAACTAATAAGTCACTCCCATATATCTAGCAAAGCAAAATACCTTCCCAACATTAGGAAGACCATTGCTTGGTTATAAGGTAGCAACGCCCCAAACCATGAATTTAAGGATTTTGAACATGATTTCTATAAATAGATATCCAACAAATTATTGAATCCTATTAGCAAGAGATACATAATTCTTGTGCACTTTTGAATGATTTATTTGGACACTATGAAAATAAGTTGTGAATTTTTAAAGAATTGACTATAAATGCACCTAATACCAATACTAGGGTCTGATACTCAAATGTAGTATATCCTTGTAACTACATCTATTCACTCCCAAAAAATTTCCAAGATTTTAAAGGAGACCGTTATGGGTACAAAGAAGGTTATGGGGTTTTTTTACCTTACAATGTTATGCATTGAAACCAAGTGCTCCACCCAAAATCTTCACAATCTTGGACAATTACAGAATCCTTCATGCATCTAAGAACGTCTTAGATTGCAAAAGTTAGTCCATCTGTCTCTATCTTAGATGTCTAGACATCCAACCAAGAGATATGGTACAATGATAAAAAATTAAAAAAAAAACTTTTTTTAAGTAACTTATCAGTGCCTTCCTTCAATTTGCTCAAGTGAGGGCCTTCATAGAGAAAGGAATCATGTTGGTATTACATTGCCTTAGATGTCAACTCCAATTGCGTCCTGTTGCGGAATTCCACTTCAATTCCTCATTATAATCCTTGAGCTCATGATTTTCATTTGTGACTTGATTCTACTCCAGCCATCATGGAATGCTTGAGATGGAATGAATGCTCGCACAATGCTAATATATGCTTTGACGATGCAAATTAAACTGATGCAAATTAAACTGCGTTCTCGCTCGCTTGAAGGTACGCATGCAGACCTGTTTTGGTTTGAACTCCAGCGGCTAATTTGGACCCAAATCATGACGCTTTCAATATCCACCTTGTGCTACAAAGTGGAAGCAAAGGATGGTATGGAAGCAGGGCTTTTTTTGGGGCTTTATAGTGCCACATTGCACCCCAAAAAATAATTTGGCTACAAACAGCGAAGTTTTTTGCCAAAAGACTGTATATTAAAAGAAATTCTTGGATGAAATCGCCAAATTGTGGATGAAAATAGAATTATGGACATGTGATACATGCTAATGTGATACTCTCTATCCATTGTGGATGAATGTTGAAATTTGGAGCACTACTATAACATCTTATATCACCACTTTGGCACTTCATAAAAATGAAAAGTGGAACATAAGGTCACACTTTTTGCTATTGTACATAATAATTAATATGAAGTATTAGATTGGTCAAATTTTTGTTCATTTTCTTGTTATTGGCAAGGGAAAGGAGGTTCCAACGCACCAAAAAACGTTGCATAGAATTAGGAAGGGTCAAAGGTTTTTTGGGTGGAGAATCTAAAATTATTTCTTCCACAGTTCCACTCAATAGGTACATATTGACTTTGGAGATGGACACGGAGGGATGATGGTGGTTTTAGACAAGGTGCAAGTTCAAGTGTATCTACCTTATAATGTTCAGACTTGAAGTGCTATGTAGCATTGTGAGATCCATGTCACGTGGCAAGACAGGTACCACCGCAGGGTTAGGAAGGTACTAAAGTAGAAATGCCATACACGGAGCAAGTCCATAAACGGTTTCAATGTACATTTATGTCTTGAAATGATAAGAGCATATACATTGAAACCATATATGAACTTGCACTATTTATGGTATTCCTACCTTAACAACACAAATTATGTATTTGAATGAATCTTGAGAAATGAACATTTGAGTAAAAAACATGCATAGTGGCATGGAGTGAGAAGGCACAGATACACAATTACATAATTTCAAAAGTCACAACTCTCAATTGGGCCTGGTGGCACCAAATCTGGTTGCCCTAAGCTTTAGAGGTCTAAAGTTTATTTTTTCAATTAGTGAGGTGGGTATCCTTAACCCCTAAGGTTCCATGACTTTGTTTTCACCGAAAACACTCAAAAACTGTCATTTTTAGTACAAGTATCAGATTTTTGAAAATAAAACTTTTTTGATACATGTAACCGTAGATTTTATAGTAAACTAATTTTAGAAGATGTGGAAAAATTTTCAGAATTTTCCACCATGCGGATTGGAAGATATTAGCATTTGAATTGGCAAAAATCCTTTTTTTGTTCCTGCAAAAAATAGGGCAGCTGCACTTCACAAGGTCACATTTGTATGAAAAAATGTCCAAAATGGTGGTGCTTCTTTGAATTATTTTTCCTAAACAAGTTGGATACATGCTTAAAAATTTTCAAATCATTTGGAATTGTACAACATATACCAAAAAAATAGTAAGTAGAAAGAAGTAGAGAATGATCCAAAATACTAAACTGTTAAGAATTTAATTATGGAATTGAAAAATGTCAATCCCAATGGTTGTAATGTTTTAATAAACAGCCTAAATCCTATGATTTTTTTTTTTCAAAAAATATCAAAAATTGAGTTAAATAAACAACTTCAAAGTTTACTTCAGAGTAAAGAATCCGTAACTGCCGGCAAACTAAAAAACCTCGTAACTTTTTACTCATTTGTCATAATGGAATGATTTAAAGATTCCCTTGTATATATCACTCTAGAAAACCGATTTCAAATTTTTATTTTTGAAAAAAGTGATTTTTTCAGACCTGCCCAGACTGCTCAGACTGCCCGCTCGGTGAAAAAAGTAACATATTAGGCCATAAATTTTTATTCCTATTTTGAAATGTCATAAAAATTTAAAGCACATGAAAGATATTCCTTGTCCCCACCTTGTATTAAAATTTCAGCTTAAAATATGAAAAACTCTAGTCCCAAGTACCTGCCCAAAATTGCTATGTTGCTAAAAATAGCAGGCTTTGTCCTTTAGGGGTTAAAATCGCCACTTTGGGGTATCATGGCTAATGACTATTAAATGATTGTTCAAATTTTTCATGTTTTCTTGTTGGCAAGTGAAAAGAGGTTCCAATGCACCAAAGAATGCAACATTTGGATACAATATGCAAGAATTATGAAGGGTCAAAGTTTTTTTTTATAGAGGTTCTAAAATTTGTTTCTTCAACACATGTATGTACAGTGATTTTGGAATGTGCACAAAGTGATGATGGCGGTTTTAAGCAAGGTGTGATTTTGGATGTACTTACCTTAAAAAATATTGTAGATATGACTAAAAGGTGTGATATTTGCCTTTAAGAGTGAATGCAAGTTGTGTGACTAAATGTGGATTTTTTGAAAGACCCACAACTACGTCATTTTGCACAAAATACATAACTACAATTGGAAAAGCAACTTTAGTCAAGATCCAATTTTGTTTCCTTGCATCCTATAATAGTAAAGTTGCATTCAATGTGGAATTGGAATTTAAAGGTTTGGAATTGGGTTGAAAAGTAACCATTTTATGAACTCAATGATCATTACTATGCAACTTCTATACATGGCAAAAGGTTCATTCATTATTCTACAATATGAAGGAGCATATTTGTATTGCCATTGGAACTAACCCCTTATCTAAAGGCCCAAGGCCTTTGTTTTGGGTCAAAAAGCACTCAAAAACTACTTGCCAGTTCTATTGCAATGTGAAAAAATTTTAATTTTGCAATTTTTATTTGCATACATCTAACTATAGAGTCTTGCACTAAATACGCATGAAACTGATAAGAAGAAGTTTCAAAAAATTTGGCAACATAGATTGCAAGATATTTACATTTAAAAAGAAGAGAAAAAAATTCCTTACACAACTTGCTTGACAAGATTACAAGGCTTATAATCCTCTTAAACTAAAACTTTTGCAATGTAGATATTGAATTTAAGAAAATTTTATATTGAAGAACTGAAATTAGAGTTTAGTAAAAAGAATTAAAAAAATTAAAAAAAACTTGATTTTCATTCTCAAAGACATTGTTAAATAGAATTAGGCACTAGAACAAAATTGTTATCAATAGGTCTAAGATGGGACACATTAGTTTCAACAATGGTATATTTTGGCAAGCAATATAAATCATGTTTATTTTAAGAAATCTTTTAAAAAAAAATTGTTTTAAAAAAATATTAAAACTGAGTTCAAAAATGAAATCTAGGACATTCATTTTTTTGAAGATACAATCATTGCCTAAACAAGAAGATGATCCATAACTTTTTTCACTTAATATCCAAATATGATGAATAAAATCTTTCTATACAGACAACACTATTTCTATTAAAACAAAACAAAATAAAACAAAAATTATTTTGAATTTTTGATATCTATTTTTATTGCCCGAGGTTTGAGCTTAGTGTAGTATAACATTGCTTCCAAGCATCAATTGAGACAATATCTTATTTCTAAAAAGCTAATATGTTCTTCTATCTTCAAAAACATTCAAAGAATCCGATACCAAAAACTAATGTTCATAAGAACATACTCAAATTTTCATTTGTTTGAGTAGACACTTGGTTCTTTAGGGATTAAGAGAGACACACTAGCATCTGAATAGGCCAAAAGAAACCCTCCACGGATCCACAATGGGAAGCTATGTGAATTTGCTTTAACCGCCTATAACGTATTTTTTTCCAATAATGAACTGATCAAAATAAAATTGATACATTCTTTGTTTTGCAGTTCTTTGACTAAATTTTGTTTTGTGAATTCAATAAGTGCAACTATGTACACAAACTAGAAGTTCCATGATGGAGTTCCTACCTTATAAGGTATGTTACCTTATTGTGGTCACAATTTATAATTTGACTATACAAAAGGTTGAAAGAACTATCAATTTTTTTTCAAACGTGAAAAACTAGGCCATATTAAGTAAAAAGAAATGGAATCACATTCTTTGAACAAAATATAAGGATACATACCTCAATTCAAAGCAACAGACGGGACTATTTACAAAGTACAATTAAGTTTTGATTCAATCACTTTATAATTTTTATGAAAGGTCAGAGACTATGTTTTCACAAAAAACGCTCCAAAACTGCCATTTCTAATACAAGTACCAAATTTTAGAAAAAAAACATTTTTAGACACATGTAACCATAGGATCTTGTAGTAAGCTTGTTTGAAAATATGTAGAAAAAATTTCAGAATTTTCCACTGTGTAGATTGCAAGATAATAGCATTTGAATTGACAAAAATCCTTCTTTTGGCCTTGCAAAAAATCGAGCAGCTAGACTTCATAAGGTCACATTTAAATGAATAAATGTCCAAAATGGTGATTACTCTTTGGATTCATTCTTCAAAGCAAGTTAGCTACCTGCTTGAAAATTTTCAAATCATTTGGAATTGTAAACACACAGGAAAAAAAATAGGTTGTAGAAAGTAGAGAATGGTTCAAAACTCTAAATGGTTAAGAATGTAATTATGGAATCGAAAAATGGTCAATCCCAACGGTTGAAATGTTGTAATAAATAATCTACATCCTATTCTTTTATTTATTTATTTTAAATGTTGAAAATTGAGTAAAATCAAGGACTTCAAAATTTATTTCAGAGTAGAAAATCATAGTTTTCATCTCATAAATCAAAATGGAACAATTCAAAGCTTACACGTGTACATAAATCTAGAAAAGCAATTTCAAATTCTTATTTTTCTTAAAAGTAATTTTCAAAAATTTTTTGAGCTGCCTTGCCAATCGTTGAAAATGACATATCATCCAATAACTTTCTAACCATGTAGCGAAAGGTTTTGAAAATTGTTGGGCCTTAAAGCTACTCCTTAGGCACACATTGGATGAAATTTTTAAAGACAAAAACAAAAATTTTGTTCGTAGTGAGATGCCTAAAATCGCTATGTTGCCAAAAAATGACGTTTTTTTATCAAAGCATGATACTAATAGTATGCAGGATTCACAATTAACATTCAACGGTCAAAGTACTGAAGTACAATAAGATGTTTAAAAAATTGTGAATTTTAGAATGTGATGATATAAAATATATAAAATATTACATTCCAAGTCCTTTCGTATAGTAAAATGATTTTTTTTTCTAGAATGTTTTTGCTAATTTTGACTCTTTTTTTGGGCTAAAATAATTCTTAAGTTGTTTTGTTAAATTATATATATATATATATATATATATATATATATATATATATATATATATATATATATATATATATATATATATATATATATATATATATATAAATTCTATTTTCACAATATTTCATAATAAATATTTTTAAAGCTCTTCATTGATGTAAGATATACTCATATACATTCTTTTTCAATTCAAAACATTTCTTTTGCATACTACAAAATTTACTTGGAATTTAAAAGGAAAAAAGTCTCAAAATTTTAAAATACTAATGAAAAAATTACTCTATAAGTATTTATACAAGGTGGAGCAAAAACACTTTCTAATTTTAATAAGCGGCGGCTTAGAAATGGTAGTGCCACAATAAGTTTACTTAAATGTTTTTTGCAAAGTCCTCACTTAGATTGGCTTCTTTGATTCTTTGTAAACATACCTTCAAAGTGTTCATGATTCATTTTAAAGGGATTGTTGTTAAAGCTCACACAATTATATTTGAATAGATAGTCACTATATGCCTGTGTCAAAGCTTCAATTAATAAACTTATTGCCAAGTACCCTTATCCAATATTTTTATTTTATTTTTCAAAGTCCACAAACTCAAATTTTGATATCAATTAAAGTCATTACCAAACTTTATAGAATAATTTGTATCTACATCAATAATTACATTGACATCTATATTTGTATATATAAAAGTCAATATATGCACAAGCAGGATAAATGTATGGTTTGGTGTCTCAATAATCATATCACAAGGTTGATTTCAGAGAAGGGTACATATTCCAGAGAAAATATCACACAAAGTATTGTAGTTTCTTTTGCTATTTTGGATTAAAAATATAATTTTTAATATTAAAAAGACATCTATGTATTTTTTTGATAACCAATGTCTACCAACATTGATTTACAGACTGTTTCTAAAAGATAAATGTATAGACTGTCACAACAATTAATTTTTATACGTATGTACTTCTATTAAGACAAAGTCACATAGCAATGGTTTATAGTGACTAATTAAGAGTAAATGAAACATTATTTTTATCAAAAAATGAATTATTTGGTGCCAACATCATTATATTTTACATGGTTATGGACTTTTATATAGTGAAAATTAGCCCAATCTTTGAAAGTCATTTTTTTATGAGTTTTTATAATAGGTCTCTTTAAATAATTGATTGGTAAAACAACTAATGACAATATTGAGACACCGAACCATGCATCCATCGAGCATATATATCCCTATGTATCCACATCCAAATATAAATACATATTTGTATCTACATTTGTACCTATATATGTAATTTACATTACATACTAAATTAGATGGACCCCTCACTTTCATTTTATTTCTCTCCGACTTAAATTTTTGAGTAACTTGTGACTAGCATTTTTGAGGGGATAGTTATTGTAGAAAAGTCACTAGGCTCTCCAAACTAACAAAAAGTGATTCTATATTGATCATCTAGCTCACCAAAAATGGTCAATTTTTTTTTTGAATGGTTCCAATGTCAACGCTATAAAATAGTCGCAATCTTTACTTGGTTAATACTCAAATAGAACATGACCTTCTTGTAATATTCTAAAACTACTACATCGCCCAATAGTTCTAGTGAACACATCATGAAAGACTTCTTGCTTCATTTATTCAAACAAACTCCATTTAGGCTTTATACATAGCTAAACCGGTGTCATTTTAAAACTGGACAAAAAAAGTCACACATCTACACTGAATTTATGTTCTTTTTATGATATGCATTTTGGAATGTACACTTTTTGTTTATGAAAAGACCCGTGCTTCCTTTGAATTTTACAAAAGAAACACTGGTGTTTTTCATAAATAAAAAGAGTGCTTTTCTACAAGTTGCTATAAGGTAGACTTAATCAGTTCATAACCTTACTACAAAACCATTTCAGTTGCACCATTGTTCATATCTTTTGACCAAAGCAAGATTAAGACGACAAATGATTTAGAAAGCAATGGAAATATGTGACTAATTGACAATCATGGTGCTTTTAAACTATCAATGGATTACAATGACTGTATTTTCAAACTACTAATGGATGACAATGATTGTACTTTTAAACTACTAATGGATGGTAATAGGCATTTGGAAGAGGAATAAACATTTTGCACACTATCAAATGATGTCAAGAATTTGATTGAATTAGTTGCATTCATTAGAGAACATCTTCCAAGGAGCCGATTTAGAATAATATAATAAGGAGGAATACTCATCACCCTTGAAATCTCAAGATTGTTTTTCATTTTCAAGATTGTCATTAACAAAAAAATTGGTTAAATCTACTTTATAGCAAAATATAAGGTAGACTTAAACAATGTATTTTCAATATAATCCACTTTGAAATTATATTGAAAACATATTGATTTTATAGAAAAATGATGTTCCCATTAACAAAATATTTTATTTCAATTTCTCTTTCCATGAAAAGATTTGGCAATATTAGTATATTTAAAAAAAATTGAGATTGTTTGAATGAATGGTAATAGTTGTTTTTGTACTTACCATTATCTATGATACCAATCAAACAACGTCAATTACTAATAAGTTGGCCCTCTTGATAGTCCCAACTATGGAAACATTGAAAGTTCCAAAATGCAGTGTCGGTAGAGTATAGGCAATATTCATAGCATTACTAAAATTAGCTATCATGATTTGATATTAGATTAAAAATCTAATAATATATAACAAGAGTTAAAAAAATTAAATGTCTTATATACAATGCAATTGGTATTCACAAGTAAGAACCTCTTTTTTAACATTTATTAGTAAATTTTTTGATAATTTTCAAATATATTGCTAAAAACAGATATGATTGATTTTTAAATCAAATTTGTATTATACTCTAAGCTAGAAGCTCTTAATGTACCAAGTAAAGGCAATACAAAACAAAATCCTTAATGGAAGACAAGTTGTATTTAAATAATTAACATAAATAATTATGTGCATAAGGTTTATCCTCTCAATTTTAAATATGGCTTTCTACTACTTTATGGCGTGCTAATTCAACTCACTTGCATGTCTGATCCTATGACACAGTCTATGTTGCATCCTACCTTGAAGTATGTATAAAAACACCTATAGCTAACCCATTGAAGGCCAAAATCTAATGGTGGACTTTCAAACTTGAAGAATTATAGAAATATCATTAATTGTTTTTCAACTTTAGATACTAAATGATTGACCCAAAGATACAATGAGTCAAATAGAGTTACATGGATTTGGAATACTTTTTAAAAATCTACTTAGCAAATACAATGAATAAAAAGCAAAGAAGAATAAAAAATTAAAATATTTTCCAATACAATTTTCATTCCCTTTAATAAAAATATTACCTTCTAATTAACTTTGTATGATAGTTTGGATAAGTACTAATCATATTGAAGTGCACATGTCCAAAAAAATAATCAAGAAATTATTGAAGGAAGAGTTATCTACAATGTACAATCTGAAAGAATTATGAAAACTCAATATGCATATTGTCAACTTCAAACAACTTCAAAGATTGCTCTAGACCTTGCACAATTGCTCCACTTAAGCCATCCTAATGCCCTAAAACTTGAACATTATTAGAAACCAAGAAAAAAAACCCATTAGGTATTTATTCCATGTTTTGGAAATAATTACATACATTGTTTTAAACTTTGTCTCTTCATTTAGAATTTATTAAGAAAATATCTATTTCCTTCTATAGTTTGTAAAAAATTATTTAATGAAGTAATATTATTTATTGCCTATATGGAGTATTATATTACTAATGAACTTACACATTTATTTAATTATTGTGCTTCATTGCAAAATAAAACTATATAAAAAGTAAATATTTTTAAAATATCTTCATCTTCATTTGGTCTCACATCCTCTGTAATATAATATTTCTCTAGTGTGATCTATGGGGTTATAAATAGGTAATATATTATCAACTAAATGAACTTTATGCATCTTGTGTCTTCCACTGTGTGCAGTAGAAAATATTGATAAAAATCATTTTTTGGTATGTATAAAATTAACACGCAAGTTAATTGTCATTAGATGCGCATTACAATACAATACAAAATAAAAAAATAAATCTAAATTTGGACACTGGACAATCAAAACCTTACTTTCTTTACAATTGTGTCATTAAATTTTTTTAGCAATCACTACAAGTCTAGAATCTAATTTGTTTTGGACTCCACAAACTAAATTTTTGTCTTTTAACCCCTAAAGGTCCATTGTCCCTTCGAGAGACAAATGGGATTTCAAGCAGGTACCTACGGGTTGAATTTTTGTCATTATTTTCTAAAACTTTTTTGGAAGATAGAAAAATTGCTAAGCTTCATGTGAATATAATTTTTTCAATTGGTACGCTTTTAATAATTTTTTTTCTTATAGATTATATTTTTGTCTATCTCAAAAGATTTTATTCATTTCATTTGGATTTTTTATGAGAAAGTTATGGACAATCTTGTTTTGGAGCACTTAAAGCATCTTCGTGAAAAAAATAATTTGTAGGATTCATTTTTGAATGCAGCTTTTACATTTTTTCCAAAAAGAAGTCCTACATGGTTTATCTTTTTGGCTAGAATAATCTCACCATTGGGATTAGTGCTTTTTAATTCCATATAAAAGATATAAATATTTTAGATTTTCTTTCTATCTTGTACCTACTTTTATTTAACAATTTTTTTAATAATGAAAATTAATTATTTTGAATTTTTTTCTTTTTGCTAGATTCTCAACTCAATTCTCCACTATAAAAATTTAGATCTTAAAACTCTGTAGTGCAAAAATTTAAAGTTAAAAATGTTCAAAGTCAAAAAATTCAATCCCACAATGTACTAAAAAACTTGTTTTTTTCACTTCAAACCCAATTATCTTGCACTCTGTGTGGTCAAAAATTTTGAAATTTTTTCCACACATTTCTATACTAGTTATATATAAGATCTTGTGGTTAGATGTGCAAAAAAAACAATTTTCAAACTTTTTAACTCTTTGCTTTAGAAATGGCACTGTTGAGTGTGTTTTTGTAGAAAAAAGGCCTTGAGCCTTTGGAGGTTAACTTCTAGTGGTCTAAAGTCCTAAAGTGCTCTTCATCTCTTCATTTGTCCAGCCTCACGGCTTGGCTATTTTGTATTCTTTTTTTAATGTAGTGGGTTCTGCCCATTTGTTCAAAAAATAAATAAATAAATTTTAAAAAGAAAAGTCCTAAAGAGCTTTTTAGAAATTTCCAACAGATTCCGATGATGTCAAATTATATTGTCACTTTAATCAGAATGGAATGTAAAAAAGAATATTAGCTTTCTCAAAATATAATTTTTATTTAATCCCTAAATTGTTATTGGTAACATAGCAATTTTTGGGCAGCTTACTACGGACGTTTTTTTATTTGTTTGTTTGAAATTTTCACATAGCATGTGCCCAAAGAGTAGCTTTAAGGCCCAACAATTTCCATAACTTTTTACATGGCTAAAATGTTATCATATGATATGTAATTTTCATTGCTTGGCAGGCAGCTCAAAAAATTCTTAAAAAATCACTTTCTTCAAGAATAAAAACTGAATTTGATTTTTAAGATTTATATACACGTGAAAAGCCTTGAATCATTCCATTTTTATTAATGAAATGAAAGTTATGAGCACTTTCGTTTGCAGGTAGTTATGGATTCTACACTCTATAATAAACTTTGAACTCAATTTTCAATATTTTTTGAAAAAAATAAAATCATAGGATGTACATTGTTTATTACAACATTGGAATTAGCATTTTTCAATTCCATAAATAAATTCTTAACAATTTAGTATTTTGAATCATTATCTATTTCTTTTTGCTTACTATTTTTTTCTATATATTGTACAATTCCAAATGATTTGAATTTTTCAAGCATGTAGTCAACCTGCCCTAAAAAATGAATCCTTAGAAGCACCAACATTTTGGACATTTTTTCTCGCAAATGTGACCTTGTGAAGTATAGCTGCTTGGTTTTTTGCAGGCCTGCAAAAGGAATTTTGTCAATTCAAATGCTATATCTTGCAATCAACATGGTGAAAATTTTTGACAATATTTTTCTACATATTTGGAAACCAGCATATTATAAGATCCTATAGTTAATTACATGTGTCCAGAAAAATGTTTTTTTTTTCTAAATTTTGACACTTGTACTAAAAATGGCAATTTTGGAGTGGCTTTAGGGAAAATATAGTAAAAAATATTTAGGGTTTAATTTATTGTTTGGAAGAAAAGCTATGCTTTCTTAAGTATAAAATGTTGAAGTCTAGGTACCAAATCAAATCCGGCAAAAATTCAATTTTTTTCCCTTATAGGATATTTAATTATATGGAAGGTTTTTATTTATTCCATTGAAATCAATTATGTGAAACTTATGAAGTTTTTTTTTGGGGGCAATCATAGCATTTTTTTCAAAAATTATGAATATATATGATTTGTTTGTAAATTTAATTTTTATATTTTTCCAAAACAACAACATTGTAAGGGTGTAGAATGATTACTTACTCAATCAATCTCACAAATAGAATTGACATATTTTAGTCAATTTAAGAACTACTAAAGATCAAATTTTTCCTTCCATCTTGAACCTACTTCTACTTATCAATTTTTTTGAGGATACATTTTTTTAATTTAAAATAAATAAATATTTGATGTCAATTCTCTATCTTGGAGATTTAAACCTCAAAACTTTGTAGTACAAAAAACCTAAGTGAATAAGATTCAAAGTATGAAGACCTATCAAAACAAAAAATTTACTTTGAAATAAGTTTGAATACCTATATCTTACTAGTATGTTTGAAATACCAATGTATTTGAATATCAGTAGCTTTTAGTACTAAGAACTGACCTTAAATACACATTAACCTTGTAACTTGTAATATATTAGTATCAAAAGTGAAAAATATATTAGTATATTTTTTACTTTGAATACTAGTATCTTACAAGATTTCTATAAGTTCAAAGTGTTTGAAATTATTCCTACACAATTTCATAAAAATTATGCAAGATTTTACAATTGAATATGCAAAAAATTGTTTTATTTCATCACAACACTTTTCACTAAAAATGGCAATTTTGAAATGATTTGTGATGAAATATAGTCATGAATCTTAAGAACATAAATTATGAACAGTTATTGAATGTGACATTACAAGCTTAAGATAATCCATTCCATTATAAAAATCCATTGTGCATATGAAGTTACAAGTGTCTAATATATTACAATGAAGTGCTTGTTTTCTCACTAGCATGCAAGATAAGAATTACGTAAGCTCCACTTTTTCACCTTCATTCTTGTCAATTCAACCAACTATAATGAATTAATCTCCTACTATAGGTGGCACTAATTTATCCAAATCACACTATTTGTACTAAGTGCATAGTAAAGTATTAATTGTATTTAGCACCTAGATTTATCCATATCTAGATACAAGAATTGAATCTTCTATGCATATTTGATTTCTACTTAGTGCACAGTGAAATATTATTATATAACTAATTTCCACATTTTTGGAGTAGTAAGACTAGTTTTATGTCATTGTTTTTAAGAACAATTTAATACATTAAATATATTCAAACAATTTTTTATATTATCACCAATCGAGGTGTGAGACATATTGTAATTTTGTTACCTCTAAACACTATAATTGCCTCCTTGAAGAACAAATGAACTTTGAAGGATGCTCTAATGATCTTGATCTTTTGGCATTATCTTTTTAAACATTTTCTTAATCCTTAAATTTTTAAAGCACCATACTACGATGTCGACAGAACTTTGACATTACATAGGGTGATTGCAAGAAGTACTTGTCTATTTTGTGTCACATTATGTGTGCTAGTTTGTTTTTTGGTCATAAATTTTGCATTTTGGACTCTTTTATTTTATTCTTTTTGGAATTTAAAAAAAAACTTATTGTCCAAAAATGGCTCCCAATTTTATGTCACACTTGCCAATTTTTGGATTTTTTTGAACCAAGTAGTACTCAAGAAAATGAATTACTTGGAGCTGAAATTTGGAGGGATTGTTCTTCTAGTATAATCTTAGCTACTCTTCAAAGGATCTCTAAAAATAATTAATTAGATGTCTTGTTGAAGTCCATAAAGTGAGCCTCCTTCTATGTGCATTTTGAAACATGTAAATAATTTTTTTGGTGGATTTTTTTGGTAAATGACCATCTCCATAAAGTTGTTAAAAATGGACAAAGTAATTTTCTTTATTAATGTTTTTTTCCTAGTTTCTATTAATTAAACCATCGAAATATGTATTTCCTTAAGATTCAGCAATTTTCTAGTTTTCCTATTTAGAGAATTTTTCTATGATTTTTATTCGGTGATTACCTTCATATTATAGGTGTATACATTGAACATAGTTTTAAAAATTTTAAAAATTATTTTTCTAATTTTAAATTACTCTCAAAAAAATCATGGGTACTATAAAACGCAACAAATTGGGCAGATGTTTTATGCAATCATCCCATAGCATCTTGACAAAATAGCATTTTTAGTAATTTATTCTAGGTGAATATCATTTATAACCTATTTTTAGGGCCAAAATTTTGGTTTTGAAAAAACACATTCAATACAAGACTTTTTGCAAAGGAATCCATTGCAAATCTTGATTTTATAGTGATAGGGGCTTTTGGAGATGAGCTTCAAATATTACATTTGAAATTCATTTAAGAAACTTGTAGAATAAATTTGAGGAGCCTTAACTAAATTGATCATGGTTATATATGCTACGTTCTTTAACCTCATATGTTTTTCATAGCCTCAATCTTGGATTTGATATTTTCAAAAAGAGGGATGGAAGACTTCAATATTTTTCTTAGGTTTTAAGCATCTCATGGTTAAGCATTATAATCTTTCTATCCACATGATATCTTTGTATTTTCTTTTTCTAAGTGATTCATAGCATGTCTACTTTGAGATTTTACGGTTACAATTCAAAACAAATTGATAGAACTTATCAAAACTTTTTATTTAATTTGGACCACACTCAAATAAGGCTTAAGGATTTAGGGGTTAAGTAGAAAGAACAAAATAATTTTTGTGGTAATATGATTTTAATTCCAGCTTGTGTCTAAGAGCAAAATAGCTAAGCTTGGGCAACAACAAAACCTATAAAAATGTGAAATAAAATTTTCAAAAATTTGTTTATACTCTTATTGGCGTAGAAAGCTTTCCTTCATTTCATTTGGATTATTGATGTGGGAATAATGAAAAATCTTGTTTTGCAAGATCTTCTTCCTAAGATCATAACGTACAAGATATGTTTTTGAACCCATTTTTTACACTTTTGTGAAATGAAGAGAATTAGAAGGTTTTAGTTGCTTGCTAGAACTATAGATCACCATTAGAATTCACTTAATTCAATTCCATCTTAGAGCTATTAACAATATGATTTTTTCCATCTTATAACAACATTTACTTAACAATTTTTTAATCCCTAGAAGACCAAGTGATTTCTCAGGGAAACTTGAAGGTTTAGGTAGGTTCCTATAATTTCAATTTTTGGCATTGTTTTTTGAATCCTTTTAGGAAGATAGATAAATACATTATCTTTTTAGGAATGTAATTTTTATTTTGATCAGTATTTAAGAGCAAAAATTATGCCACCCTAAGCATGAAATGGAATGTTGGACAACAATAAAATTACAAAAAGTCAAAATACAATTTAAATTTTTTTTGTTTCTAATTGAAAATATTTTTTTTATATGAAATTTTTTTATCATTAATTTTGAATTAGTAATGAAAAAGTTATGGAGAATCTTGTTTTTCAAGCAATAGAAGCATGTTCTTCAAAGATTAACTATAGAATTCATTATTTTTAACTCAATTTTCACAATTTTTCATAATAATATAAGCTCCACAAGGTTTTGTGTACTTGCTAGAACAATCTCACCACTGGAATTAGTGTATTTTAATTCTATCTCAGAAATATTATCAATTTAATTTTTCTTTTTATCTTATTTCATACTTTTACTTGACAATTTCTTAGAGAATGAAAATCAAATGTTAAAGTTTTTATTTTCCCAAACTCTCAATTCAATTCTTCAGCATAAAAACCTTTAAAATCAAAATGTATAGTGCAAAGATTATTAATTAAGAAGTTTCAAAGTCTAACAATCTAATGCCCTAAGGTACAAGAATAACCATGTTGTTCACTTTAAACACAAAATTGCGTCACTTGCGTCCATTCTTGCAATCTATTTGGTTAAACTTTTGAAATTTCTTACAACTAATTTCACATTAGTTTAGTGTAAGATCTTGTTGTTAGGTATGCAATAAAATCAATATTTGAAATTTTTGCTCCTTGCAATAGAAATGGCAAATTAATTGTTTTTGACAAGAAAATAAGCTTTCGTCTTCAATGGTTAACTCCAAAATGTATTTGACTATGTTTTTACCAAAAACGCTCTAAAATTGCCATTTCTAATACAAATACCAATTTTAGGCAAAAAACAGTTTTGTACATATGTAGCCGTAAGATCTTGTAATGCACTGGTTTGAGAAGATGTGAAAAAATTTCAGAATTTTCCACCATGCAAATTGCAAGATATTAATATTTAAATTGAGAAAAATCATTTTTTTGTCCCTGTAAAAATCCGGGTAGCTGCACTTCACAAGGTCACATTTTTATGAAAAAATGTCTAAATGGTAGTTACTCTTTGGATTCATTTTTTGTTTGAAAAATTTCAGATCATTTGAAATTGCACAACACATAGGAAAAAAATAGTAAGTAGAAAAAAGTAGAGAATGATTCAAAACACTAAATTGTTAGTAATTTAATCATAGAATTGGAAAATGCCAATCCAAATGGTTATAATGTTTAAATAAACAATCTGCACCCAATACTTTTATTTTTCTTCAAAAATATTGAAAATTGAGTTAAATAAAGGATTTCAAAGTTTATTTTAGAGTAGGGAATCTATAACTGCCCGCAAACTAGAACACTTCATAATTTTCATCTCATAAATCAAAATGGAATGATTCAAAGCTTTTATGTATATACAAATCTAAAGTACCAATTTCGAATTTTTTTTTTTTTAAAAGTGATTTTTTAAGAATTTTTTGAGCTGCCCGCCGAGCACTGAAAATCACATATCATACAATAACTTTTTAACCATGTAGTCTAAAGTTATGAAAATTGTTGGGCCATAAAGCTACTCCTTGGGAAAATTTTGTGTGAAAATTTCAAAGAAAAATAAAATAAAAACTCCATTCATAATGAGCTGCTCAACATAGCTATGTTCCCAAAAAAAGGTGTTTGGGCTTTTAGGGATTAACTTCTAAAGTCCCATTGTCCCCTCGAGGGGCAAAATGGATTTTAAGCAAGCTCCTACAACCTCAATATTCATCATGATTTTTAGGAATATTTTGCAAAGGTAGAAAAACTCATTTTCTTTCTAGGAATATAATTTTTGTTTCAATCAGTGCCCGGGAACAAAAGTAATGGTACAAAAGGTCCTTTTTTTTTGTGAAGCGGACAAAAAATTCTTCATACAAAAAATATATATTAATTTATAATTTTTTTTTCCATAGATTGTAGTTTTCCTACATGGGAAGCTTTTCTTCATTCCATTTGGATTTCTTATGTGAAAATTATGGACACTCTTATTTTTTGGGCAATTAGGAGAGCATCTTTTTGAAAAAATAACTTATAAGATTCATTTTTGAATGCAATTTTCACAATATTTCAGAAAATATATTTGACAAGTATAAGCTTTGCTTGTTAAAACAATCTCATTGTTGGATTTATAATGTTTCAGTCCCATCTTAGAGCTACTAATGATTTAATTTTTCACTCGATCTTGGACCTATTCTACTTAACACTTTTTAAAATAATGAAATCAAGTGATTTCAAAAAAAAAAATTCTATGCTTTTAATTTAATTCTACAACCAAAAAAATAAATTTGGTTCAAAGTTTGTAGTGCACAATTTTTCCACAAATGGTGGTCAAAGTCATCTAAAATTGCAAGCAAGTGTTCAAAAAAACTTTCTTTTCCAACTTTAAATGCTAGTATCTTCCAATTTGTACAATCAAACTTTATAAAACTTTTACCACATGATTTAAGAAAACTGAAGTACATGATCCTATGTTTTTATTCTAAAAAATTTTATTTTTTCTATTTTCTAGATGCACGCAACAAAACTGGCAAGTTTGATTTGTTTTTGATAGAAAAATGGCCTTGAGACTTTAGAAGTTAAAGAATGAAAATCATTATAAAAAAATTACTTTTAGATTCTCCAAAAGTTACTTTTTTAAATCTCCAAAAGTTACTTTTTAAAAAATTTCATATTTTTTATGTAGTTTGTCAGATAATCTTTCTATAATCAAGAAAACTTCTTCGTTTGGATAAAAATTTAGCCTTAAAGATTATTTGAAAGTCAAATATTGCAAAAATGCTCACTTCGAACTGTCTTTGGAGAAAAACCTAGCCAATCAAAGTCCATCCCAAGAATAAATTTCTATGGGTGGGCAAGTGGCCAAGGGGTTGGTTTGTTGGAGCATCATGTAAGAATACATAACTTGTGTTGCATCTTATATTGCCCCTTGGTCAGATGATCACCATTTGTACATCTCTTAAATCAAGATGTCCCCACCTTAGTGAATGGGCACAGTCATGTGAAATTTTTGTTTTCCTAATGTATCTCATTTGATTGCAAGGCTATAAAAACCATCTTCCATTACTCCAGTCCTTGTAAAAAATAACAAGCATATTCTTAACTCTTCACAATTGCATTTGGTCACATTAGAGAGAATTTGGGCCTTCTTAATCCCTAAAGTCCCAAGGCATTTTTCTATCAAAATCGACTCAAAATTGCTAGTTCTGTTGCGTTCATCTAAGAAAAGAGAAAAAATATTTTTTTTAGAATCTAACCATAGGATCTTGTACTCAACTTATCTCAAATCATGTGGTAAAAATTCCATAAAGTTTGACCGTATAGATTAGAAGATATTAGCATTCAAAGTTGGAAAAAATTGATTTTTTGAACACCGACTTGCAATTTCAGATGACTTTGACTCCCATTTGTAAAAACAATTTGCACTATGGACTTTGAATTTAATTTTTTTTTGTTGAATAATTGAGTTGAAAATCTAGGAAAAAAAATTCCAAAACAATACACGTGATTTTCTTTCTTTAAAAAATTGTTAAGTAGAATTAGGTCTAAGACTGAAAGAAAAACTAAATCGTCAATAGCTCTAAGATGGGATTAAAATACTATAATTCCAATGACAAGATTGTTTTAGCAAGCAAATTTAGACGTGTCCAACAATTTTTTTTGAAAAATTGTGAAAATTGCATTCAAAAATGAGTCCTACAAGTTATTTTTTCAAGAAGATGCTCTAATTGCCTGAAAAATGAAATTGTTCATAACTTTCACATAACAAATCCAAATGGAAGCTTTCCATATAGATAAAAATACAATCTATGAGAAATAATTTAAAAAAAATTAAAAAAAAATTTTGTGTGAGAAGATTTATGCCCGCTGCACCAAAAAAATGACCTTTTGAGCCATAACTTTTGCTCCCGGTCATCGATTGAAATAAAAATGATATTCTCATAAAGCTAATGTGTTTTTCTATCTTCACAAAAAGTTTCAGAAAATAATGATGAATATTGAAGCCGTAGTAGCCTGCCCAAAATCCATTTTGTCCCCCAAGGGAACAATGCTTTAGATGAGATTCGAGGGTCTTGGAGGGCTCTGAGTTCCCCAACTGTTTGCTGCGTTCCCAGATTGCGGGAATGCAGCAGTAGCAGCTGGTTGACGTGGTCAAGCGACTGCCACGTCATTTAAAAAAAAAAAAAAAAAAAAAAATTGTTTAAAATGATATTTTGTTACAAAATTTATTTTTTATTTTTTTATTTTTTTTGAAATTTTTTTTTCTGACACATCCGTACCGACGTTCATTGAATCTAGGCAGATCAGAGAACAGGCCTGAAACGGCCCTCCAAGACCCCCAAATATCATCTAATGGGACTTTAGGGATTAAGGGCCGTGAATTCCCATGAGTTCTCCACAAGTTTTGAATAGTCCCTGACTGCTGAAACTGCGCCTGCAGCAAGGTGACATGGCCGAACTTCGGCCATATCAGATTTTCAAAAAAAACAATTTTTTTATTTTTTTTATTTTTTTATTTATTTTTTTATTTATTTTTATAATTTTTTTATATACTTTTCGGACAACCCATACCATTGTTTACAACAAGGGGACAGATTGGGGAACGGGCCCAAAACGGCCCTCCCTTGGCCCCAAATCCCTTCTAATGAAAAATGACAAATTTTTCTTTGAATAAATTTGGGATATAGTCCCATTGAGTCTTCTTTTCCAAAAAAAACTGTTGTTTCAAAAACTTCACTTTGATTGAAGAAATTTCAAAATCCTTACAATCAATTCTTTAAAAAGTAGAGGCCAATAGATTAATTTTATAGCGGTGAACAAGATCCTACAATTTGTTTTTTCAAAAAACAATATATACTTTCATTTCAAAAATGACAATTTAGAAGTGATTTAGGAGGAAAAGAGCCCTTCAGCATTTAGGGATAACAAGCAATATCAATGTTAGGGTTCAAAGTTATTCGATCTATAAGGTCAAAGTTCCTAATTTTTTTTTTACATTTTCATACTTGCCTAGTTTAAGATCCTACTATTTAATATGCAACAAAAACAATTTTTTTTACATTTTACACTTTGCACTAGAAATGGCAATTCTATAGTATTCACTATTAGAATTTGGGCTTCGTAGATTGGGAAAATGATTACAAGAAGACCCATTAGTAGTCAAGTTCATCTCATGGTGTCTTTTTGTGGGTAATTTTTGCAATCCACATGGCCTAAGTTTGTACCAATGATTTTCTAGTATACATAGTCAGGGAATTGTAGGGGTTAAGATGGTAGATTCAACTTCTATAATCTACCTAGAGGGTAAGGAATTCTAATTTGATAGAATTGTTCCATTCAAATTGCCTAAATTTTAAAACCTTCTAAACATAAGAGTCTAGAGTTGATTCTAGATACACCTATACTAGTCATGACTTGAAAATTCATAGTTTATTCATAGTTTGATCAAAAAATATATGCTCAAAGAATTTAGAATCTTTTTTATTCCAAACAAGCCCCAACAGAAAATGAGATGAGAACATGGGCATAAATGCCGGCTCTGATGCAACGGCCTGCCATTTGTCCAAAATAAAATAGGAATAAAAATAAAGACAATTTTTATACGGAGTAATAGGAACCATGCTTGTGCTAATTTGATTACCTACCTTCAGTTAGCTAGAGTGACCTAGCAAAGAAAAACGTTAAATCGTGCCATCCTTTGTGGGCCCAACAGGGTAAATTCGAGTTTCACAAGGGTAAAAGTAAATAAAAGCCCCCTATGATTGAGCCGTGTCTAGGGATACTTACTAGCTCCCCTAGCTAATTTGGGGCCTCTGATTGCAAATATGAATTCAGATTTTGAAAAAAAATAAATTTGTGACAAATAAAAAATTCCAGTGTTTTCCCCGGGGTAAATTTGGCCCGCAGGGCCCACAAAGGATGGCATGATTTAACGTCCTGCCCTGGCAAAGTGAGGATAGCTTCTGTTCATTGACAAGTAGGTAAGCTGCGTCATGCGAATTTACCATATCACCACCATGAGGCTCCCAAGTCAGAAACTGAATCGGGACGGTACAGTGAAACTGATTGCCTTTAGTTCGGAATCATTGCACAGATAAATAGTTCTATATGTATCAGTTAATTCGGGACTGATCTTTAAATATTCTCCAGGGGTAAGCTTCTATCTAACTGGATGAATATAGAAATGGAGTGACTAATGTACCATACGCCATCGCCATGTGTAGCATTGCGACGCAAAAGTTTCCACAGCCAGCCTGGTAAATAAAAATAGAATGGCTATATTCATACTTCGAAAGTAAAATATATTAGATGGGCACTGTGCAGCCACTCAGAAGACAGAGTCTCGATCACAGCATATTCAGGCGCAGATTTTGTTCTACCAAGTCACGTCAAATATAATTAGAATAGGTGAGCTATAAAACCTACAACTGCTTATTACTGTAATACTGTCTACTGGCGTCATAAGCTTAGATACGCTCAATAAACAGAAAGATTCAAACCTCCTGTATGCTATCTACGTGAAACTCGGATTTCGTGTCAGTACGCAATTCAAAGATGAGGAGTACAATAAAAGTTTGTGATTCAATTTAAAAGAACACAAAAAGTTTGAAAAAGTTTGTACATGAAAAGGTATCAGCATCCACAAGTTTGTACATGAAAAAAAAAAATTTGGATCAGGTAAACCAACAATTTAGAAGTCAGCTTACTGTCGGAAAAAAAGTGTACACTCTAAGGCCATGGATTCTTCAGGAAGTAACTACAGGTATGTACTAGCCAGATGGGACCTTAACTAGAAACGACTCCATGCCTCTCGATTAGCCGCAAAATCTTCAAGATTAGTCCATCACCTACTCTTTCCTTTCTCTAGGATAAGAAATTCAGAAATCGACGAACTAAGCTCATTTTTGGTACAAAAGTCTCCTCCTCCTGTGAATGAATGCGGAAGAAATGGAATCATCGTTCTCAATGAGAAATCAGGATAGCATAGACACTTCAAAGTTGGCGAACTTGTGGATCAAACCTTCACTGCCGCAGTGGGAGTACTAGGGGCTCGTGAAGGAGTTCGTGATCTTGGCTACTTCCGCAACGGCCCTCGGCCATCTCTTCCTCTGTTAGTTCTTCCTCTTCATCATCACTTTCGCTGTCCTCGTACCAGCTTCCGCCTGGAAAGATATTCAATTGTCAGAGAGTGCTCTGCGTCCAGAAATCACCACTACGATACGAGACTAACTTCCATGAAGACCAGTCAGAGCATTCAAGACCGACGTTCATAGCCAGCACCAGACTCAAAAATTAGAACACAGGAAACTAGCTTGCTAAATCGATTCTGTGCGTCAGAAACAAGACTCTCAGAATTGATCGAGGGATGGAAATTGAAAGCAAAAGACCAGGGGGAGAATCTCTAAAAGGGAAGCAATCCAAGCCCGAAAAAATGAATACCTGTCGAACAAACAACGTCGGCGAAGTCTGTTTCTCCAGTAAACGGGAAATTGACAGGAGTGCCTAAGCCGGCCTTTGAGTGGCGTATGATAAAGTCACCATCCAAGCTGCGCCGCAAGATTCCGTCGATACCAGACAAAGTCACACCGGCCATTTCCTCCGGCATTCCTCCGTTCTCCTCAATAAGCTTCAGGACCAACCTTTTCGGTACCACAGCGATAACACCAGAGGTTGTTATACTAGCACCTACTTCATCGCCATTGCGGAAAACCTCGAATACGGTATCATCGTCGTATATGACACAGCTCGTTCGCAAGATGGCACTCTGAAAACCTCGATAGGTCAGAACCAAATCATTGTGACCGATGGCTTTCACGATTTTTCGAAGTGCGGCTTGCTTGTCGCAATTAGTTCTGCCTTGGAAGAAAAGAGAAAGCCTGGAAGATCAACACAAAGAGACTGAGAATTTTTCCTAAATTTGGAAAAAATATAGATCGGAAATACACGTAAGAGTTCTCTTCCTGCGTGACGCACGCAAACCACAGCGTCCGTTGCAACCAAAGATACTTTTCACAAAACAAAGACTAGGAACTGGTACAAGGGCTTACGGGTCTACGATGGTAACGTCTCCAGTGAAGTGCAGATTTGTGAAAGAACCGAATTGAGCAACATGCAATGAACCAGTCACTGCAGCCTTAATGTTCGAGAGCCAATTTTCATGCTCAACAGACTTAACGAAACCGTTCTCCGCCGCTCTCCAGGACCAAAGGGCATCCCTGGCACAAAGCGCATGATAGTGGTTGTTTACCTGCAAAATACAGAAAAATCAGTTAATCAACCAAGTCCTCCATAACGCTGACATATTGATTGACAATAACGTACAAAACAATACATCTCAACGAGTATTTCGTAGCTGCCATGTAGTAAAAATATGTATGAACAGTATCACACGAACGCAACAATACTTTCCTAATACAAGAGAAATGTGCAGAAAGGCAATCACAATTTTGCGAACGACCTCCAAAATTGAACGGAGAAAGTCCTAAATTCTAGAAAGAAGAGAAATCACAGAAACTCCTCAAACTCCATTGGAATTTCTATATCATCTCCAATACTGAAGTTAAAGAATCACCTGAGCCAGCCGGCAGAGGTCGGACATAGGCAACAACCGAGCGACGCGTTCGAGAAAGGGAAACTCCAACGTCTCCCATCCTCCTAAACGTTTTCGAGCAAGCTCGCACTGCTCGCCATCTTTGGTCGGAGTATCAGGGCCAAACGCATCAAGATCAGCTTCTTTACTTCTATTCTCTGTTTCCATCCTCTCCATGCTTCGCGCGGCTCGCACATCAGAAGAACACATCCTTTTGCTTCGAGGACCTTCGTCACAGCACGAGTCTGTATTCCGAGCGTGACACGAACTCAGCGAGTTCTCCGTCGAGATAGGCATATCTTTCATATGTACCCCGGGAAACCGAACACAATGCTAAAAGCTAAAATCAAAAACTAAAATTAAAAAAAAACAAGAAACGCTTCCACTTACTCAAATTCCCTCTCACGGAAAATGTCCGACTTCGCCACACTCTCAACCAAAACAAGAAAAAGCAAGAACTCTCAAAAAGGCTCAATCAACCTCCACAACGGCACGAATACTCTACAATTCGTACACTCTACAAACTAAGAATTTCCACAAAACGACTTGGAGTTGCCCTACCACCGGCCAAGCTCCGTCCACGACAACACCAAAATCAAAGCAACGTCAAACTGAGCAGCGCTAGCAAGCATACTCGCAGCATGTTCAATGTGATCCGGTCGAGACAAGTCTTGCGTGAGGCTGACTATGTAGCACGAGGTCGAGGTGATGGAGGACTAGAACTGGGAATTGCAAATGTGAAGAGCAGGACTGCAGGGGAGAGTACTGGTAACTTATTACGTAGTGCTTCTGGCATAATAATAAGTGTGCAGCAGCAGCAGCAGCTTCAGGGGAGGGGACCACGGGACCAGAGCAGATTTTGAAGCAGGGTGGATTTACCCCAGGAAAAACGCAGGAATTTTTTACTCACCACATATATTTGCAAATTGGCCGCAAGGAGTCTAAAACGTACCTTAAAGATGGCACAATATATATACATATACATATATATACATATACATACACACACACACACACACACACATATATATATATAAGTTTTATTTTACTTTTTTTTTTTTAAATTTGATTTGATTTTTTTAATTCTTTTACTTTTACTTTAGAGAATACCAAATTGAACCCGCTTGTATTTTTTAATTCTTTTACTTTTACTTTAGAGAATACCAAATTTAACCCGCTTGTATTTATCCATTTTGTGCGATGGATTTAACATCCTTTGATTTTGAAGGTTGCAATGCCTTTCACCTTGCAGTCTTGCACTTCACACTTGTGAAAAGTATTTTGTTTTTTCTGTGAGGGTTGGTCAATTTTTGTGCATAGAAGTCCTTCCTTAATTAGGGTTAGTTGGTTGGCCATCCCAACCTACTAAGTAAGTGTGTGAATATGGCTTGGCTTAGAACAAAATATTGTGAAAAGTGAACAATGGAATATAATGAACTTTAGAATCACTAATGAAGATATATTTTTGTAGAAAGGAAATTAAAGCCATGAATTGGGCTAGTATCTCTGATATTTGGAGTGAGCTAAAACCTCGTAGAATGCACTAATTTGTCCTACT
Source organism: Neckera pumila (assembly GCA_963969595.1). Lineage (NCBI taxonomy): Eukaryota > Viridiplantae > Streptophyta > Bryopsida > Hypnales > Neckeraceae > Neckera > Neckera pumila. The sequence continues at coordinate 12,242,137 of OZ018412.1, forward strand.
AGTAAAGGGAAGAAATTAGCAACACCTATAAAATTAGTGCTATAGCAAAATTTTATTTTTGTGGAAGTTGAAATCATATAGTAATATATGAACTTGTACTAATTATAGTATAATTTGGTAAATTAGTGGCACATGCAGTATTAGGACAAATCAATGTAGTTGAGCTAGAGAAGGACTTAGAATTTTGAAGCATACCTTATTGTTTTATTGACTTCAATGAAGTTTATTATGTCTCCTATTACAATGAACTTGTGTATTTTATTACTTGAATTTTGACAATCCATGTATGTTTACCGCATGTGCTTGAAAAATAATGAAGGGCTATAAATTTGGCAAACCTTCAACAAGAAGGGCAAACTCTTTAATCCTTAAAGGACATTGCAAGTCTATGGGTATTTTGAAAGTCAAAACCTAAGTTTTCACATGGTTATTGACCTAAAATCAATTTAAGCTTAACTAAGAAAATGTAGCTCCAATATTCCAATTTTTATTCCATTTTAGTTTTTTTCCAAAAAGTTTCAAATTGTATTTTTCTGTAACACTTTGAAGAGAGCATTTTGAAAGCTCAAAATACACCACTTTTTGAAATTCTTCTATTGAATTTCTTTGACTTGGTGTGAACTCAAGGAACATATCAATTCCATAATGTTTGTTACTATCATTTTCATTTCATTTTTTTTAAATGCATACTTCTTAAGCATGTTTTGTAATTACTATAATTTTTACAAAGAAACATCTTTAAAAAATCATATTAAAATTCAATTTGATGTTTTCAATTAAGAAAAAAAATAGATTAAGTTTTAGACAAAATGTGCCCAAGGAATAGCTTTAAGGCCCAACAATTTTCATAACTTTTGACTACATGGTTAAAAAATGACTGCATAATATGTGATTTTCATTGATTAGTGGGCAGTCCGGGCATCCCAAAAGAATTCTTAAGCATGTAGTCAACTTGCCGTGAAGAATGAATCCAAAGAGTAACGACTATTTTGGACATTTTTTCATACAAATGTGACCTTATGAAGTGCAGTTGCCTGAATTTTCGCAGGGACAAAAAAAGGATTTTTGTGAAATCAAACGCTATTATCTTGCAATCCACATAATGGAAATTTCTGATATTTTTTCCACAACTTCTTAAATTAGTGTACTACAAGATCCTATGGTTACATTGGTCCAAAAATGTCTGTTTTTTTCCTAAAATTTGGTATTTGTACTAGAGATGGTAGTTTTAGAGCGGTTTTGGTGAAAACATAATTTCTGACCTTTAGGGGTTAATATAAAATCTAATGAAGTTTGACCAAGCCCGGTTAATAAAACTTTCATATGAAAGGTAATTTGGACCCGCTTTTCAAATTTCATGGAGAACCAGGTGGACTTCTTATAATAGCTCATTCTGAACTGTGAAAAGCCTTGTTCTGATTGGTGCAGAACTAAAATAAACTTCACGAAACCAGAAAAGAAGGAGCCAGAGGGGGCACTGAAGTTACCCTTTTTATTGTATTCGTGAAGAGTGACTAAGGTAGACGAGCCCATTGTGGTCAGATGACCCATAGTGGACACCTAATGACCCCATGACAGTTTTTTTGGCCACAATCAATGTCTAACCTGACACCAATGGAGTGATTAGTGACCTCATTAGGAACACCTGCTTTTTCAGTGTAAATCATTGTAGGAAGTGACTTTTTATGGCCTTCTACATTAGAAATTATTGTGACCACTTTAGGTGATTAAGAAGAGCATATTGGATACACTTTTTGTTGGTTATGGGGTAGTCTACTGACTCTTTTGGACAGATCACTTCAGAAATTCAGAACTAATTCATACTTGGTCCAAAAAATATAATTTCAAATGTCCTCATTCTCTCTCACACTTGTCTTCGTGTGGAAAAACATTTGAAGATTTTCAGCAACGACATGAGGGTAGACTCCTAATTCCGACCACAATGGGCTGGTTTACCTTAGTGAGTACTGTTTCTTTTTTGTTTTTTTTGGCTTTTCAGTGCCAGATTGCACCAGAAAAAAATAATTTGGCTAAAGAATGACGATAAATTATGAAGATATATATGTTTTTTTTCCTTAAACAAACAGAAACCATTGTATTAACCCCTAAAGGACCAAGGCCATTTTTTTGCCAAAAACACTCAAAATTGTCATTTCTATAGCAAAGAGTAAAAGAAACTGAAAATTGTTTTTCTTTCACATCTAACCGTAGGATCTTATACATAACTACTACAAAAAATGTGTGGAAAGAATTTTTGAATTTATGACCGCATAGATTGCAAGATATTTGCGTTTAAAGTGAAAAAAACTAGTTTTTCAGTACATTGTGGGACTAGATTTTTTGACTTTGAAAAATTTTAACTTCAAATTTTTGCACTACATAGTTTTGAGCTTTAAAATTTTATAGTGGAGAATTGATTTGAGAATCTAGCAAAAAAAAACAATCTAAAAAAATTAATTTTCATTATTAAAAAAAAATAGTTAAGTAGAAGTAGGTATGAGATAGAAGGAAAATCAGAAGTATTAATATCTTTTATATAGAATTAAAATGCACTAATCCCAATGGTGAGATCGTTTAAGCAAAAAAACTAAACCTCATGGAACTTTTTTTCTTGAAAAATTATAAAAATCGCATTAAAAAATGAATCCTACAAGTTATTTTTTTCAGGAAGATGCTCTAAGTACCCCCAAAATTAGATTGTCTATAACTTTCTCATAACAAATTCAAATGGAATGAACTAAAGCTTTCTAGATAGACAAAAATATAATCTATGGGAAAAAAGATTCAAAACAAAAAAACTTAATTTTTGCAAACTTTTTTTGCTGCCTCCTCTCTCTTGTTTTGAGCTTATTTAGGCATAATTTTTGTTCATGGGCACCAATTGAAAAAAATTAATATTCTCACAAAGCTTATCAATTTTTCTAGCTTCCAAAAAAGGTTCAAAAAATCAGGACAAAAATTTAGCTCGTAGGTGCCTGCCCAAAATCCCAAATGCCCGCCGAACCGACAATAGTCCTTTAGGGGTTAAATGAATTAGAGTAACCTCCAAGCCAAAGGCTGGATAAATAAAGAGAAGATGAGCAATGAGACAAACAAAACAAAGAATCAAATGAAGGAGTAGAGGGGGAGGGCCTTCTTTACTCCAACTAGTTCAGTAGCCATCTCTAGTCGCTAAAACCGGAGTTTGGAGCCAAATATTAATGAATCTAGACCAAGTTCTATCTGAATGTTGAGGCCGATGACGAGTGGTGAGCTCAGTCTTGAGTAAGGGTGCCCAACTTGAATCTAGGAGAGCATTCCATAATGATTTTTTGGAGAAGAATAATGGGCCAACGATCTTGTGCAAAAACCATGTGGTTATGCAAGATCCAGCAAAGCCAAAAGGCAACCCCACAAATAAATAAGTATAATGTGTAGAATCTATTAAACGTTTGGGGATAAGTGTACCAAATGTACATTGGGTTGCGTCAAGTCTACTATGGGGGCCAGGACTGGAGAAGCACAATGAAAGTGGTGCATAATCGACAATGCATAATCCTAGATTTCTTGGGCCTGAGAGTGCTCAAAAAATCTGTGGATAGAGGTCTATGGCTCTGGAATTGCAACATACACAAGATTGGTCAATAACAGGAGCCATTTATGCCCGCCAGGAGTTAACTACTACGGCATTGTGCCATATAGACCATATGAATGCTACATCTTTCTGGGGGCGAGCTTTCATCCAGATATCTCTCCATGGTGGAGAAAGAATCTGTGAGTAGATTAGGCCACTTAGATGGTACAAATCGCTTTAGCTGAGTCGAAGTTTTTTGCCAAAAAACTTCAAATTAAAAAAAAGGCTTGGATGAAATCACCAAATTATAGATGAAAATAAAAATTATAGATATGTGATATGTGATATGTGCTAATGTGATATTTTCTATCCAATATGTGGATGAATGTTGAAATTTAGAACACCACTAGAACATTTTATATTGCTACTTTGGCACTTTATGAAAAATGAAAAAATATGCCCTAGTAAGCAGTTCAACACCACGCGTTGGTGACCCTGACTAAACGGGTAGACGAAGTTATGCACCCCTATTATTGTCACTAAGATAGAACCACCTATAAGCGACCAAATAAGCAATTCAGACATGATTTGAGTATTGCAAGGCAAAGCAAATATTATTAGAGGTGCATTGATAGAAATGACGGAGATTGCAAAAAATTAGTTTTATTGCTTGAACTGAAATTACTATGAATTTAAAGCCAAAGGTTGGTCTTGACCTATGTTCAATGCATAGAATATTTTAGTTCCGGACAATCATTTAAGAGACTACTTCTTGTTTACTTTGGCACGCTAAACCAAGCACATGTGTCGAGATAAGAATGGTGGAATTGATGGTTGGTTGAAACCAAGACCTAATGGTTGGAAATGAGTGCTAGCCTCTCTTGCATTTAAGAAACCCTATTGAATGATGATAGAACGGTGATTGGTAATGGGGGGTTCTACCTTACATCTACTAATACTATGCCACAACCAAAATAAGAGTAATAGCAATTTTTTAAATATTTTAATTCATAAAAATTTTGACATTCAATAACTTTCACATTGTAGGTCCAAATGTCATGAAACAAAATCCATGCACCCCTCCTTGCATGTAGCTTTCCGATAGCACCAAAAACACGACCAGAAAACACACTAATGTGTCCAATGCCGTTGTCATAGCCAAAATAAAAATAAATGTAATTTAAAAAAATATTAATTCATAAAAACTTTGAAATTCAATATCATTTCTATTGTGAATCAAAACACCACCAAAATAAGCCCACGCAATCCTTTTTGCTAAGGGCTTTCCAATGGTACAAAGCACATGACCATCATGGCCATAAACTAATATTATATAATTTTATTAGCTGAAAAGGAGATTCTAATGCATTTTTTTTTGCTCTACTTGGAAACTTTATGAATAAGTTATGAGTTTTTAAAGTATTTTATATAGGTATAGCAAAAATTGACACTAGGATCTCTTAGACTCTCGTATTTTCATTATATACATCTTATGTAATCAATATCTAGGAAACATGATGCTTTGGCGTTCGAATGTAGGTTTTGCATTTTATAGAAGTGTTGATTATGGGTGCACAATTACAAATGGGGATAATGCTAAGTCTAACTTTATAAAAAGAAATAATTTCAACCTTCATACTTAGTTTGGTGTATTAAAAGGGATTTGAGGCCAAGAAAGGGCTGTTTCAGGCCCGTTCTCCAAACTATCCCCATGCTGTGAACAGTAGTATGGGCTGTCCAAAAAGTATATTAAAAAAATTAATTAATTAATTTTTTTATAAAATTTCATTTTAAGATTTTTTTTATATATTTGTAAAAATCAGATTTGGCTGCATGTCACCTTGCTGCAGTGGTGCAGTTTCAGCAGTCGAAGACTATTCAAAACTTGTGGAGAACACATGGGAACTCGTGGCCCTTTAGAGGGCCCAAATTCTCTCTAATGGTTTATCCTCTAAAGTCCCAAGGCCTTTTTTCATCAAAAAACACTCAAATTGCCATTTCTAGTGCAATGAGAAAAAAATCCAAAGAAAATTGTATTTTTCACATATAATTGTAGCATCTTGTATTAGTCTAGTATAAGAATGCGTGGAAGAAATCTCAGAAACTTCTACTTCATAGATTGCAAGATACTTACATTTAAAATGAAAAAGATAAGTAAGTTTTTGTGCACCTTATTCGATTAGATTTTTTGGCTTCAAATCTTCTTAATTTAAATTTTTTGCACTAATGATTTTGAATTTCTAATTTCTAATTAAAGAGTTGAATTGAGAGTCTAGAAAAAAAAATTCGAAAATCACACATTTAATTTTCACTCATTAACCTTTAAACGTCAATGCAACCATTTTGTGGCTGATGGATGAGAAGAGAATCTTGTATGTAGGACAATAGTAGAACTATTTCATCCTTGGAATTTTGTTGTGAAAAGGGAAGGTCTTCTAGAGTAGTTAGACTTCCAATGAGTACTTTTGTAATTTTTTGAGATAAAGATTAACACGGTAATGAAAGGGATGATTTTGGAGGTCTTCCCTTTGTCCTTTAACCCCTGAGCACCCAAGAGACGGGATCATGTCTCTTAAAATTTAAAGATTTCTTTGTTTTGACTACTATAATCTTTTCAAAGGTACGGTCAAAGAATGTGTCCCTTTCCTTTGAGCTCCGAGCTTGTCTCCACTACTAATCGGTACGATTAGTTTATGTAGATCTCTTGTTAGATGATAGTATGATTAGAATGAGTTCAAAAGGGTCTAGATTTTAGTAAACACGCATTGGGCACTCAGGGGTTAAGGGTTAAAAATTTGTTAAATAGAAGTAAGTTCAAGATTAAAGGGAAAATTAAATCGATAGTAGCTATAAGATGGAAATGAAACACACAAATTTCAATGGTGAGATTGTTTTGGTAAGAGATCATAACATTGTGAACTTTTATCTTTTGAAAATTGTAAAAATTGAGTTTAGAATTAAATCCTAGAAGAAGTTGTTTATTCAAGAAGATGCTTTGATTGCCCAAAAAACAAGATTGTCTATAATTTTCACATAATAAATCTAAATGAAATGAATCAAAGCTTCTCATGTAGATAAAAAAATACAATCTATGAAGAAATAAATTATTTAATTATTTAATTTTAATTTTTGTGCCATAACTTTTGTTCCCAGGCACTGATTGAAATAAAAACTATACTCTCGGAAGCTAATGTGTTTTCTTTCTTCACAAACAATTTCAGAAATTTTGAAAAAATCATAACAACATTTTGAGACCATAAGAGCTTGCCCAAAATCTATTTTGTCTCCTAAGGAAACAATGGGACTTTAGAGGTTATTATGATTCAGAGTCTCATGTCATTAGAGTCCCATGTCAAACATGGAGAGAAAGGATGAGTGATATAAAAGACTATATACCTAAATAAAAGAGAAATTCTATACCATCTACTAGTAGATACCTAGGTAATAATACTAAAGTCCGAGAATGAAATCCATCTTGATAAATTATATAAGGGGCAATTTGAATAGATGGATAATTGTACTTGTATGTGAAGCTAAGAGAGAGGAAGTTAGTAGAAAAGGTTTGGTTTCTGGTTTGATTGATTTCTAGTTTTTTTATGAAGCAATATATAAGTAGAGTATTTTATTGTTTTACAATATACTATCAATGTTAATTAACCTCTAAAGTCCCAATTTAGGCCTTTTTTCCATCAAAAACCACTCAAAATTGTCATTTCTATTGCAAAAAGCACAAAAATTAAAGATTTATTAATTATTTAATTATTTATTTATTTCATATCTAATCGTAGAATCTTGCACTAGACTAGTGTAAGAATGTCTGGAAGAAATTTCAGAAACTTTGACTCTGTAGATTGCAAGTTATTTGCATTGAAAGTGAAAAAAATAATTTTCTTGCACCATGCTGGACAGTAGATTTTTTTGACTTTGATGAATCTCCCTAGCTTAAAATGTTTGCATTACTAATTTTGAATTTCTAACTTTCTATATTGAGTTGGAAATCTAAAATAAAAATTTCAAAAAACACACTTAATTTTCACTCATAAAAAAATTGGTAAGTAAAAGTAGGTTAAAGATTCATCTCGAAAAAGGCAACCTAATTGACAAGGCAACCTAATTTCACTATTTTGTGCATAGATATTTTCATTTGTATATATGGAAGTTCATAAGTTCTAGTTACAACAATACCTAATTCAAAAGTATTGCATTCTTTTATAAAACTATAATTATTTATTTAGTGTCAAATGTCAAGAAACTAATATGGGGCAACCTAATTTCATTAGTTTGTGTAGACAACAGTTGTTGACGCTCTAAGGTATAATTGAAATTCAAGGATTTAGAAATACATCTACTTACTTTATCAAACTCTATGAAGGTAAAATAACCCATCACACTCAGAACTAGGAGTTTGTCCTCATGTCATTTCTGAAATTTTTTTCCCACATGAAGATAAGTGTGAGAAATAGAGAGAATAGTTGAAATCATATTTTTTTTGACAAAGTATGAATTAGCTATGAACTTTTGAAGGTTCAACCCCAAAAGAGTCTTTAGACTACTCCATAACCAACAAAAACTATATCCATAATGCTCACCTTACTCACCTAAAGCAGTCACAATATTTTCAAATATGGAAAGTTTTAAAAAGGTCACTTTCTATAATGATTTACACCAAAAAAGTTGGGTGTTCCTAATGAGGTTACTAATCACTCTGTTAGTGTCAAGTGAGACATTGATTGTGAGCCAAAATCTCACAAACTGAAAATAAATGCCATGGGGTCATTCCCTAGGTGTCCATCATGGGTCATTTGACCATAATGGGCTGTTTTACCTTAACCCTCATTAGAAGAATTTTGGGGCCTCTAGAGGGCTATTCCATAGTGACCATCCAATCTATTAAAACGCAAGTAGGTCTCCTATGAAAATTGTCAAAAGTACATAGTCAAATGATGTGAATTTCGCCAAACTAGTCAGTAAGAGCAGGCTTATTGCCCAACTTCCACAATTAAAAAAGCCAATACAAACTTTTTGTCGTTTGTTCTTGGTTCACTATTAGAATAAACTCCAGATTTCCAAAAAGAAAAAGGCCAATATTGAATAAAGTTTTTAATTGAAAATTAGAAATAAAATTATCCAATCAAGTCTAATTAAATCAATGTAAGTGACTTATAAAGCTATTTGCTTTAGATGGCAACTAGCGACAATAGCCACTTACTTTAGTTTGTGTATTTGAAGATGAAAATAATAACTTTTTTATACAAGTGAAGTAGTAGTAGGGGAAACAATGCATGTGGGATAAGTAAATTAGGATGAATAAGAGCTCCACCGCTCATAGTTAAGTGAAAAAAGAAATTGTATTAAAAGCAGAATTTTGGGTCTCATTTAGGTATAGTAAAATCACTTTTTTGAAAAAACTTTGGATTAAGAAAAGTTGGAGAATCAAGCTAAGTTTCATACAATCATACTCAAAATTCCTTTTGAAAGTTATAGACAAATTTCAAACTGGATGTTTGAAGGAATATTTTTTTGACATTTTCAAACATCAGGTATGAATTTTGTCCATAGCTTTTGATTTGAGACTTAAAATCTCAAAAGGTTTTTTGAGTATGAAACTTGTCCTAATTCTACAACCTTTCAAAATCTAAATTTTTTTCAAAAAAATTATTATACTATGTCTAAATGAGGTCCAAAATTATATTTTTAATATAATTTATTTTTTTATACAACACTATACAATTGCAATTGATAATCTAACAGTGATTTCTTATATCACTGATAATGGCCGATTTATCACCTCAAAAAAATTGTGGCATATTTGGATGTTCTATACTATAGAATATTTCTGTTTTTAAATTTTTGGAGTTTTTAAAGATAATTTGTATTTGATATGAATTTTCTTTATTTTTTCTTCAAAATTCATGATAATTTGAAATTTTCACCAAAAAAATTGTAATTTTATGACATACATCAAATATGTGATTTCATATTTGAAGAATAAAAAATAAAATATTTCACTCATAAATGGTGAAGAAATTGAGGATATAGAGTAAAGGGTTTTGAAGTTTGACTACACAGTCATGGACACTGTCTTTTAGGGGTTAATATCATCTGGCTTCCATGTATATATCTCAATGAACATATAGGAGTTGACGGCAACAAGCTCATTCCTTGTCGTTGTTTTCAAATTGTAACATCTAGATTCTTGATCAGAAGCATATGCCGAGCAAACGATGCAAAGACATTATTTGAGAACATTAGCAAATCAAATCGTTGATGCAATCACAAGAAACTAAAAGGCAATCAAGTGCTAAGAGTACAATGGTGTCCTAACATGAAGAGAAATCTTTGGGTTCAATCATTGAAAGTATGCCTCACATAAGGGTGCTTGTACAATACAAGCTCCTCAGCTAACACGACCTATTAAATGCAACTTGTAGTCAAAAAAGAGAAATAAATAAATGTGAATCTATTGCATTTTGGTGATGCAATACTAATAAATGAATCACAACCACCTGATGTCTTGAAAGATAACTCCACAACAAACACAAAATTAGAGAAGATAGCTACAGATGGGGTAATTTAGTCCATGTATACATCAAATGATCATCAAAGGTTTCAAAAATTTGCTCCACAATTAATTGGGATTGCCAAATCGATCACCAATAATCTTTACAAGAACACAAGCCGTCACGGAAGTGATGAAAGCGATTTGCATCTCTTACCACAATCTCTCTTCTAGACACTTTTGAGATCAATTTGGTTGCAGTATGACAATCTGAACACACCCGAAGATTCTTGTAAACACAAACAGGTTTACTACTTGGGGTGTGAATAAGTCCATATGCAATAGCCAACTTCTCACTATGAGAGCAAAGTGAAAACTCCTTATCCTTCTCATCAACATCATGCAACACAAGCCGGGTGTCTGGAAGGTAGCCTTCAGCCTTGATTTTCTCCGTCAATCTGCTCAGCTCCGCATATATCTCTTTTGTTTCTGGGTGAGATGTATCCCCAACAACAAAGGCATGAATCTTCTTATCAATTTCGATCCAGCTACGCCCCGGTTCCTTGCGTATACCCCTCTCCAGCATCGCAGTGCGCACCGATGAGACCTTCTCCCACTTCTCAGCTGCAGCATAGATGTTGGAGAGGATCACGTACGTTGAGGCATCCTTGGGTAACAACTTGAAACGCTCTTTAGCCGCAAGTTCACCCAACTCCACATTTCCATAAGATCGACAAGCACCGAGCAAGGCTCCCCAAGTCGCTTCATCTGATTCAACTGGCATATTATCAATCAAGACCTTTGCTTCTTCCAGGTGCCCAGCCCGCCCAAGAATATCCACCATGCAGGTCCAATGGACCACCCTGGCATCGATGCCATAATCTTGCGACATAGCCAGGAAGAGTCGACGCCCTTCATCAACAAGGCCTGTATGACTACAAGCCGATAACAATGCGAGAAATGAGTACCCATCGGGCTTCACACCGGCTGCTATCATATTCCCGAAGACTTCTAGAGCTTCAAACCCACATCCATGTTGCGCAAGTCCACCAAGCATCACGTTCCAGCTAACCACGTCCCGCACTTCCATTCTGTCAAAAACCAATCGAGCATCATCGATACTCCCACACTTCGCATACATGTGGACCAGCGCACTACCCACACGGACATTCAGCTCAAATCCGGCTTCACGGGCATGGCTATGAACCTCCCTTACCCACTCCAAAGCCCCTGCGCTTGCACATGCATTCAAGATACTCGCATATGTAAATGCATCTGGTCTGAAACCTTCCTGTTTCATTTGGAGAAAAAGTTCAAATGCTTCAGACCCAAGTCCATGTTGCGCAAGTCCACCAATCATCGCGTTCCAAGTAATCACGTCCCGTTCCTCCATTTTGTTAAAAGTCAATCGAGCATCATCGATACTGCCACATTTCGCATACATGTGGACCAGCGCGTTGCCCACACGCAAATCCAACTCAAATCCGGCTTCACGGGCATGGCAATGAACCTCTCTCACCCACTCCAAAGCCCCTGCGCTTGCACATGGATTAAGGACGTTAAGATAAGTGATCGCAGTTGGTTCGAAGCCTTCCCGTTTCATTCGGAGGAAAAGTTCAAATGCTTCAGAACCAAGTCCATTTTGCGCAAGTCCACCAAGCATTACGTTCCAAGTAATCACCTCCCGTTTCTCCATTTTGTCAAAAGCCAGTCGAGCATCATCGACACTGCCACACTTCGCATACATGTGGACCAGGGCGTTGCCCACACGCACATCCAACTCAAATCCGGCTTCACGGGCAAGTCTATGAACCTCGCTTACCCACTCCAAAGCCCCTGCGCTTGCACATGCATTCAAGATACTCGCAAATGTAAGTGCGTCTGGTCTGAAACCTTCCTGTTTCATTTGGAGCAGAAGTCCATATGCTTCAGACCCATAACCACTTTCGGCATATGCTCCAATCATGACATTCCAGGTAATCACATTGCGACTCGTCAACTTATCAAAAATGTTCCTTGCCTCCTTTATGTTCCCACACTTTGCATACATTTGAAGGAGCGAAGTCCCCACACGAACATTTGATTCAAACCCACCCTCTCTGATATATGCATGAACTTCCTCGCCCCACTTTAAAGCTGATGGGCCCGCACAGGCCTTCAGGATGCTCACGTAAGTAACTGCATTAGGTTGCATACCTTCCTTTCGCATTTGATTGAAAACTTCCATGGCATCATTCGCACAACTGTGCTGAGCATAACCTCCAATCATGACGTTCCAACTAATAACATTCTTCTTCACAAGTTCATCAAAGACTCTGCATGCATCCTTCAGTCTCCCACATCTGATGTATCCACTCAATAGATGGTTTGCCAAATATGTATTCTGCTGCATGCCACTCTCAATGGTGCACTTATGAACCTGTTTTACTGCCGTAAGGTCTTCCTGCTTCAAGCACCGCTTCAGAATTTCAACATAGGTGTACGAGTCTGTTGCAATGCCCTGTTGTAGTCGGTTCCTCAATACATCAATTGCTTCACTCGTGGTCTTTGCGCTTTGCATGCGCGTACTCTCACCACTAACTTGAACAGCTTGCTTTGATGCTTTTGCACTAGCAGGCAAAGTGTTTCTCCTTCCAACACTGCCCATCAATACACTCTTGATGAGAAAACCCTTCGTACTTAGTACTGTTGAAAATCTTTCTCAAATCAATTTAAAGATACTCGGAAGCATCTATGTAGTCTTTATACCTCTTACATGCACAATATTTCTCAAAGTCATTGCACTTTAACTGCACCTAAAAAACACTTACACAAAGAGTATCAAAAAGCAAACAAAGAGAAGAATGTTGCATAAACCAAATCCTCAAATTGACCCAAACCACAAGTTTCACACTACCCGTAACGAGACAAATTACAAATAGTGAGTTTGACATCCACCTTCAATGTGTAAGTATCATCTCTAGTAAGTCAACTGTGCCAATTTCTTGTCACAAAGGGAGACAACTCATGCTCATGCCAATACCTATTTGGTTGTACAATCTCTTGAGAATTATTGGTATGATAACCGCCACAAGAAGGTAATTCGCTTAAAGTTAGCAATTTATGCATCGCCTTCACCCATAGTGGGGTTGACTGCTGGTCTACCCAAAGCACTTTCATTGTCACCTTGTGTTTATAGTCAGGTGATTTGGGATTCATCTACACGCACAGCAACCCACAATCCAATATGAAAAAACAATCAAGGAATATGTCCTTAAACATTCGACTGATCTAATCAATTCTATTCAAAACCCACTCGGAATGTAATATGCTTCTTGTTTACCAAAATGCCTAGGAAATTGTACAAGCAATAAATAACCTTCTCAATGTCCTCACAAATTTTTAACATCAATACTCACAGTGATACCTTGTAAAATCTGTCGTCCCACCACTGCAAAGGATCCCCAAAATACTCCTCCCAATCTTGTTCAGTTGTCTGCACTTCGCCTGATTCAATTTTTAAATAATTCATATAGGTCATTCACATTCTTTCTGAGAGCCCAAAGAACACCCACTTCTGTACACGAGAGCGGCCATCTTATACGTACCTGAATCATTGGTATTAGAGGGTTTTCTCAAAACCGATGACGATGAACACCTAATTGATCTGTTGCTCCTTCGTCCATAGGAGGCTGAGGCAAATAATAAATATGGGTGTATATGCCATGGAGACTTCAAGAGTGTGATCACACAAGCATCCTGGTCACACAAATCCCCTACAATGTGTCAAAAAATACATTCAATTGGGAGCAGTTTGAGCATAAGATACCCATCGGTACTAATATTTAATGTTTAACGTCCAACCAACCAAGTTCACGTCCTAGCAGTTTGGGGGAAGTGTACCACCGTATTGATCAAATATACTACTGTCGAGGAACCTAAATGTACTGGATACATGTTTTGCTAACATGACCACGGTAAATCAGTTCAGATAAGTCACAGGTCATCCAGCTACTTCCATAGAACAGGTGTATGGACATAAGTCAACAATCACTCACCCGTGCACCAGCTCCAAGCACCGAATAGCTTCTCGTGCGCTGCCTATGATGCAATAAAAGGTGCATTAATGCAGACATTTTGTGGCTCAGTGTCTAGAAACTTCTAACGGTTCCTCTTCAACATCAGAGTAACATCATAGATAGAAATCCAACTTCTTATCTAGGAAAAATATACGAATGAATCTCCTTGAGTAATTCATTCATATAAGTTTTCGACACCCTTTCAAGTGTGTGTCCTCACTCAGTTGACCAGAGCTCCTTCTCCATATCCCTGCAATGTCTGAAACCTTGAGTAAAAGCTGAAAAAGTAGCATATAAGTATCAATCTGCTCCCTTCAACTGAGTTCATTCTCTTCTTCAAATTGCTAAACCTCCAGACAGGAAGAGAAATTCTAGTTTGGTTCACCAACCCCAACCTCCACATCAGCCAACGTCCAATGAACACAACAAGATTCGAAAATCGACATCAGCAGAGACACAAAGTATCGTAAATGACTGGCAATATCTCCAAGTCTGTTCCATTGCTTGTCTGATTTTATAGCTCCTGCTTGGTCTTCAGCACAAATAATTCCAATGTCTGCCGCTTCCAAACAACTGACTAGAAATTCACTTCAGTCCACACACAAAAATTCTATGTATGAATCCCTCTCTTGAAATCTTCGTCTCCCCGTTAACTGCAAACGATCTGTTTCTGCTTTTGGACTCCCCTGCAAATTGCTCAACCCTCAGGGTTCTGAGAGAAAAACACTCGCTAGTTCTCTGCATCAACAACCACCAACGTATGGAGCCTTAGTACTAAGCTTCAGTCAAACAATTTATCATATAGCATACAGGATTCTGCTCCCTTTCGTCTGTGTCCGTTCGATTCTTCCCACTGCTCAATCCTGAACTCTCAGGCCATCAAGCACGGAGGAGAAACAACTGCAGCAGCTTGGTATCAACATGACCAACTTCAACTGACTTCAGCTTCAGAAAACGGGAACTGGAACGTAGTCCGGGGAAAGTTCAAATGTGAAAGTATCGATCTCTAAGATTCTCTAATCCCTTACACGCTCTTTATAGCCAGCAAGAACGCTATCTACTGAAAATTGCAATTTATGACGGGCAAGAAACCTAAACCACAACATCTCCATATGAACAACGCCCGATACATGCACCAAGTTCCATAATCTAAATTCACTCTAAACTCAGTCCATCATCATATATGAATCAGTCTCTGCGAGTTCTTGTGCTACCTTTCAACTGTTTCTGCTCTCAGCTCCAAATTGATAAACCCTAACTTCAAAAGGAAAAGCTCGCTCAAAGCAGCTCCATAGGATCTATAGCCAATGCAACCCTTGAATTCAATTTAGACTCAAAGTATCATGCAAGAATCGCTCTCCTCGAGTTAATCAGCCACCTTCCAATTCTGTCCGCGCTTCCCTCCGAATCACTAAGCCCTAAACCCTAAAACCTCAGAGAACAGTGAGGAAATATACTCTGAAAGTTTGGTTTACCTGGAAGTGGAGACTCAACGAGCGAGCAGGTAAATCTGGTGGAGCAAGAGGACATGGCGAGACACCACATGCGTCAGCCTCACCAACTAACCCTAAGACCCTAAAACCCGATCTCTACAGTCGAGATTGATGAGTAGTGCAGGTGCACTTTGCAATGGTGTTTTGATAATCTTGTTCAGGAGAAGATACTGGAGCTGTTGTTGATGAAGGCAGATAGTTCGATTTTTAGCTTTCTAAGGATCCCTTGACGCCGTGAATGACATAGAATTGGAAGTTCTAAAATCCATGGTCTAGTAAGGAATCCTCTTCGCCCTTCAAAATGGTGTCTGGCTCACAACAAAACCATGGGCACCTGCTTAACCGAGAATCCCGGCGAAGGACATATCCTTAAGTAAATATTAAAGCCGCATCCTAAGTAAAGATTAAAAACGATCACTTCAAACCTCAAATCTAAATCGAACCAGAATTCACGACAACGAGAGATTAGGGTTTGAGCCTTCTTCCATTTGCACTACCAGTGAGCTTCTCTGTTTAATTTACTTTGTGGCTTGATTAGTTCTTCCGTTGGGATCGGAAGCCCAGCAATCAACGTGTGAATTTCTAGTGATATTTTGCTCAATAAGGGTAAAAAAATTTGAGGGAATATTAGGCAATGTATTCTCCCATTTTGAGTAGATGAAAATCATTGATTTAGTAAATATTCTGAGGAGAATATCGCTCTTTTTGGATGAATATACATTATTTTGGATGAATAATGTAAATTTCATCCATTTTTCCTATATTTTCATCCATTTATGTAGATGTTAACAATTCCATCAAAGATTGCACTCTGTATTGCCTAAAACACATGAAAAAAATCCCTACCCGTGATTTTGATGGCATTGATACAAAAAAAGCACTAATAGAAAGGAGGTGTTTGAGTACTATGGAATAGTGTGAGAGTGTGTTGCTAAATGACCGTATATAGCCCATATATAGGCCTTTAGTACCACAAATTTACGCTATTCTTTCATGTTGAAATACCTCCTTTCTACTAATGAAGTATGTGATATATATTAGAGATTGACATTTGCGAGTCGTTGTTCTTAGAGTATTCTCTCTAATTTTATTTAGATTAACCTTTGACAAATTGACTCTAGCTATGATCGTGAAGTCAAACTTGAAAGTCCGTCACTCTACATCCTCCATTTCTTCTCTAATTTTGAGTGATTTTTGTTGGTTTCTACTTTTTAGAGATGCCATCATGTGTCTAATATACTTCACTAAATTTCAAATCACCATGAATTTTAAAAGAAAAAATGAAGAGAACTCATATCAAATTGACAAAAATCTTTTGTAAAAAATAAGGCAATCGTACTTCACAAGGTCACATTTATATAAAAGAATGTCTATATTAGTGGTGCTTCTTTGGATTCATTTTCAAAGCAAATTGCCTGTATATTTGAAAATTTCAAATCATTTGGATTTGTATAATATATAGGAAAAAAATTGTAAGTAGAAAGAAGTAGAGAATGATTCAAAACAATAAATTGTTAAGAATTTCGTTGTGGAATTGAAAAATGCCAATTCTGATGGTTGTAATATTGTGATAACCCCTAAAGGACCGACATGCGTTTTTTGGCTGTATAGAAGTTTTAGGCAGGTACGTGTGACTAGAGATTTCCATATTTTAGGCTGAAATTTTGTTAGAAGGTGGGCGCAAAGAATATCTTTCATATGCACTAAATTTCATGACATTTGGAAATGTGAGTCAAAAGTTATGGCCTAATATGTTTTTATTTATTGTAAACTGGGCAATTTGGGCAGATTAGAAAAAATCACTTTTTTCAAAAACAAAAAATTGAAACTGGTTTTCTAAAGTTATATATACGTCAGGTAAGCTTTGAATCTTCCCATTTTGATCATTGATTCAAAAGTTATGAAGATTTTTAGTTTGTAGGCAGTTATGGATTCTCTATTCTAAAATAAACTTTGAAGTCCTTTATCTTACTCAATTTTTAGTATTTTTTGAAAAAAATAAAATCCTAGGATGTGTATTGTTTAGTACAACATTGTAACCATTGGAATTGGCATTTTTCAATTCTATAATTAAATTGTTGACAATTTGGTATTTTGAATCACTCTACTACTATCTGCTTACTATTTATTTCCTATATGTTGGACAATTCCAAATGAAGTGAAAATTTTCAATCATGTAGCCAACTTGTTCTACAAAAATAATGCAAAGAAGCACCATCATTTTGGACATTTTTTCATCGAAATGTGAGCTTGTGAAGTGTAGCTGCCCTGTTTCAAGTAGGGCCAAAAAATTGATTTCAAGGAATTTGAATGCTTATATCTTGCAATCCATGCGGTAGAAATTCTGAAATTTTTACCACATGTTTTCAAGTTAGCATACTACAAGATCCTATGGTTGTATGAGTGTCAAATAAAGTTTATTTTCAAAAATTGGATACTTATACAAAAATTATCATTTTTTAGCATTTTTGATGAAAACATTTAGAGTGAGCTTCCCAAAATCACTATGTTGCCAAAAAATGCAATTTGGTCCACTTTAGGGGTTATGATATTGTACATTTTTTGTTCTTTATCACAAAGGTATTATTTATCTAAGACATTTATGGATGTTGTAGATATACTTATGTATATGTTAATTTTGATTCTGGATGCTTGTTGGAAATATGCACCAGTCAAATGTCATTACTTCATTATTAACAATCAACAATTTAATAATAAAACCAGGTATGATCTGAATATGAGTCAAAGCATGGTTCATCCATAACATTTAGTAGCTCTACAGTGATGGTGTGGTATATTCCACACCCCAACAATGCTTCATCAGTAACTGTTTGATGAATTAGACAGGTGGAGGATGTAGAGGCACACCATCACTATAGAACCAAGGCAACATCAACTCAAGCTACTGAATGTTATGACACCTCCAAATTACCTTCCCTCTAAGATACCATACTTGATGAATTAGTAAGGAAACTTGCCAAAGGCAGGACGTTAAATTCCCCTATCCTTTGTAGGCCCAACTGTCTGAAAGTCGGGCTGTCAGGATGGCGCCCAGCCAAGCATGCGGGTAGCTAGGCGGAAAGTGCAGAATGCAAAAATGTAGGACACGACGTCCTGACATCCGACAGCGAGTTAGGGTTTAGGGTAGCGAGCTAGGTTTTTGGGTTTAGATAAACCACATTGTTTGTAAACCTTTCTACCACCCTATATGTATATAAAGTCTTGTCTTTTGAATTCTAAACACAAATCATGAATGGATGGAGAAGCAAATTGAGATAGATGTCCATTTCAAATGGACAATTTAACGTCCTGCAAAGAAAAAAAAAATTCACATTTTTCTTTCAAGTTCTATTAAAATAAGATTTTGGGGCACAATTCAAACAATATATTTCAAAGTGCATGAAGGACACATAAGCAACAAGGTGGCCCTCTAAATGAAACTTTTCATAATTCTAAAAAAATTGAAGTGTCCATTCTATGCAGGACCTATATAATGATGAAATTTTCATGAAGTATAAGGTTAGGAGATGGACGTGGATGGAACTTTATGCATCCCTCATACACTTTGAAATATGTTGTTTGAGTTGTGCCCCAAAAATCTTGTTTTTATAGAATTTAAAAAAAAAATTTGAATTTTTTTTTTTTTCTTTGCAAGATGTTAATTGTCCATTTGAAATGGACATCTATCTCAATTTGCTTCTCCATCCATTCATGATTTGTGTTTAAAATTCAAAAGACAAGGCTTTATATACATATGGGGTGGTAGGAGGGTTTACAAACAATGTGGTTTATCTAAACCCAAAAACCTAACCCGCCACCCTAAACCCTAACCCACCGCCGGACGTCAAGACGTTGTGTCCTGCATTTTCATGTTCTGCACTATTATGTCCTGCACTTTCCGCCCAGCTACCCGGACGCTTGGCTGAGCCCCATTGACAGCTCGGTTTTCTAACAGCCGGGCCTACAAAGGATAGGGGGATTTAACGTCCTGCTTGCCAGAGAGGATATATTCATGAATTTTCTGTCTAATAAACCGTACGGCACTGTCCAAAATCTATCAGAGAAAGTCGGAGAGTGGAACGGGAGTAAATTGACTCTGAGAGCCCTTCAAAATGTGCATGGAGTGCGCAGATGGTGTACCCGTATATTACAGAGCTCCAAGTACAATAAATTTGAGGTAGGAAACACTGATATGGGTGCTATACGTAGCAAACCGACCAGCGAAGAACAACTCCCTACACAATAACACGAGCAACATAACCAACAACGATCAAGGATCAATGCGCTTCGGTACAATCCCAGTTACTTGAACTCTCCAAAAGAATCGCCCATTCTCCGCACACGGGAATGCACACCTCATGTAACAGCAGCAGCTTCTGGATTAATTAGACCCTCAGCAATTTCTTAAGCTCCTCTTGCAGTTGACATTCAAATCACCGTTCATCAGGGCATATGCAGAATACAGACTGGGTGCCCACATTTGTGGATGTCTTCACAAATACGTCCGGACTTGTTCTCACAAATACTTTCTTGCAAGAGCACGGACCCTCGTATCAAAAAAAGGCGAGGTGATACGTGAACCGGGCACATACAGAGGGTTCAACAACATCTGCAGCTCACAAAGATTGCATTAGACACTGAGGCAGTCCTATTCTTTTGATAAGAAGATTGACGAGGGAGTGGTGTATTAGAGGACCTACCATGGACACCCTGCGTTTGATAGAGTATCAAAGGCCACAAAACCCTATGCGTTTATATAACCTGGGATTGGGGTCTTCAAAAGCACCAGATGTAGAGAAAGACACCCTATAATGCACAGGACGAAACTCTATAGTATGTTGGATTTCCTCTTCGAGGTCCACTATGATACAAACTTCCCAAGTGGAATAATTTAACAGTACAAGAACCACTAGTTGAAAAAAAGAGCTGGCGCTGCCCATGATTGATGGCACATCCAAATGCTGGTGCAGGACATCCATTACGAGTTCATTTTCCATAAGCAAAATATGGACTACATAACCGGCGAGTCGCGGAAGTGGCGAGCAAGTTATGAGACCTAAAAACGTCAAGTTGTCTGCACTGATCTACAATGTTCACAATTGTACGTCTTCTTGATTGAAGACTTCAAAAAAGAGAAGAGTTATGGACTCTGACATTCTTGCCACTAGCTAATGAGAGCATGAAAAAAGAGCTTTAAACTTGAACCTGGCATATGGGAGGAAGAGGCCCTTATGTGATAGTCACATAGAAATTTACCTTAATGTAGAGTTCATGGACTTCTTGAAAGAAGTTCTTGATGCCATCCTCGTTACGAGAGTCGTGCAGTAGCATCAGCCGAGTGTGACCCGCAGTCACATACACAGAGACCAGCAAATCGTTGAACTTATCCACCAACTTCAAAAACCTGACAACCCCAATACAATCACAATCATACAACAGATTTGAAGGACAAAGTAGAAATCCGAGGTTTTACAGTGAGAGTTGAAAAAACCCATACTTACGACTGATCACAACAGAACAAGATTCCCAGTAGTAAATTGGACTGTTTCAAAAGCTTTTAGACAATATAGTAAAGAGAACCTTTCCAAAGATTCTAAGTAGGTCTCCCTATTGACATGGGGATCATACGGAAGCCTCCCCATGATACATACGGAGGCGTCCATAGGATCATTGTGCCCATAGGGAGACCTCCCATGATTCATGAGGACGATTCTCTTTAAAGTTCCTGAAACAGTCTAGGTTCGTCGAAAACCTTGTTACCAGACGCACTCAAATATTGTGCAATGAGCTTATGCTAGAAGAATTGCTCAAAAAGAATCAATTCGCGAGAGGCAAATTTATTTTTGATCATGGAACAGAGGTAGTCGAGTAGACTTACATATTATTGGTGTTCCAAACGACATCTTGGACAATGTCCAGGGAAGCATGAAGAATAAATTGATGCAGATGTGCTGCCTCGTCTTTCTGCATTCCAATTGGCATAGACACAATGAGAACATTACAGCCACACACTGTATCACCTACCCCCCTCTTTTCAACCGCAAAACACTTCTAGGTTCTGAATCGAACAAAATTGTAATAGACGGTTGCAACAAACGACGGAAGACTAAGCTGCGGACACAATCTCCGATTCTTATAAAAAGCTCACCTTTACTGATCAATCAAACATTCAATAGAATAGAAACTGTGAAGACTCCCAGAGACACTTATCATGGCAAAAAGAAAACTATTACAGTTCCTTTAATCTATGAAGAACAACGAACAATATGAGAGATGATGCAGAACTCGATGTCCAATTCAACACAGTGCCATTGGCGAACTGAAAGAGGTGGACAGCGCAACACTAAGCAACATGAAAGATAATGCAGAACTCGATGTCCAATTTACACAGAGCCACTGGCGAAGTGAAAGAGGTGGAAAGCAGGTTTAGGGTTCCAGAAATTTAGTGTCCACTCCCCAATTGCCATCGATCGCAAATCCAGTCGTCTGAAACCAAATCAACTAATGAAGGATTCGACAATGGCGAGGAGCAAGCAAGCCCACCTTGGGAGCAGTCCCGACTTCGCTCTCGTAGATGGGACTGTCATCGCGCGACACAATGACGAAGCAGGCCGTGCTCGACATTTTTCTCCGCTCGCAATCCCAAAAATCAGAAAAAGAAGAGAATGGTCATATGGCCAGCGTGAATGAAATGGAAAAAATGACCTACACACACTTCACGTCACATCTTGTGCAGACTCGGCCCTGTATCGAAATAACAGATCTAAGCTTAGTCTAGTTCTATAAAGAGAATCAGCAATTCGGCCGGCATTACAAGCTCCGGAAGCAAAGATCCAGACTGCGAAAGAATCGAGAGTGCTGGAGACAACTGAAACTAAATTAGGGTTTCCTTACCCCTATTCAGTAACTTACTCATCCATGACTGCAGTATAGTGTTTTTTTTGTTTATTTTTTAATTTTTTAATTTTATGAAGTGCCAAAGTGGCTGTTGGCATGTACCAATTGCAATCGTCAATGTACAAAAATTGAACATACTAGAAGCCGGGATCAGCGTCTTTCTTTTGCACTGTAGCACTACACCATGCAGTAAATGGAGGATGGTCCCTCCAAATTTAATTCATTGTCACTACGCCACACACTAGAGTTTGGCATCATGGTGCAAAAAACAATCTTGGAAGGGATACTTTTAGAGTCTTGTATGATTCCAACTTCAAAATTCATAACAAATTCCACAAAGGGCCAAAAAATATGAAACAACTTGGGTTAAATGTCAATTCCATTTGTCTTTCAGGAAAAATTTACTATCTAATAAATATGAAGTCAATCTCTCCAAAATTGTGAATCAACTGATACACAATTGTTTTATGGACTTCCTATCTTATGTTGAATGAGATCAATAAGCAACTACACTATGAGAGGCTTTGCTAGTCTCTTTTTTTTGGTGTAATATATCACATATATTGACAACTCTGTTCCAAAAAACAACAACCTTGAGCTCTACCCTTGTAGCATTTTCATTTTTGAATTCTCAAATAAGGTACTAAGGTAGTGTGCTCTTAAGCGATCATGACACAAAGATACATTTTACTCTCTTCAATGTATCAGCAATGTACATTTCAGGAGGTGGTTGTTGTTAGTGACTATTGTGTTTCAACTCTTCAAAAATTCATAACTAACTCCACGCAGGTCCAAAAATATGAAAACCTCTTGGATTAGATGCCAATTCCATTTTTCTTCCGATGAAAATTTACTGAAAATTGTTTCAAAAAGCTTAGCTTCCCCGAAAAGAATCAGCTCTTCAATGGTCGCTTTAAGAGCAAATTACTCAGACTTCCTGACAGTAGCTTCAAAGCCTCCAGCGCCAACGAAGAGCAACGAACAGTGCTGTTTCGGACGAGAAGCAGATAACCAAAGCAGATAACCAAAGCAGCCAACGAGAACCTGCAACGTCGACTTCCGAGAACTTTCGTCGTCACAGAGGCCGACGAGGCTGCTGATCCAGAAACGAAATCAGTTGTCGTTGTTGCTCTGACGGACGGCGTCCATATCGTGCTCCTTACTGCAGCGGTGTCTGCTCGATTGCTTTCGCTGCGGTGGCGATGGCGTTCACTTAGCTACGGCGTTTGCGATCTAGTGGCCGACGTGCATTTCAGGGGATGTTCGCGTACGTCGATCGGCTTTTTCATGAGGAGCAGACTCGCGGTGTTGCAGGAGTCGTTCCAGAACTAGCGGTGCAGAAGTTTAGCCCTGCGTTCGGGAATTAGGTTTAGAGAAAAGAGGTATGCATTCGATTCATCGTCAACTATGTTGTATTCTCTGTGCGATTTTTCTAGTACATCTTGAATCTATATCATTTTGGTGATGGTTTTAATTTCGCTAGGGTAGAGGAAGCATTCCGTCACTCTGGATTAGGGTTTGAGTTTTCTGGCGAAATTAAGGTCATAGTCGAGCAATGAGCTAAACTGGGGCGGCGGGTATAAAAGCCTTGGTAAACAGAAGTGATGATTTCTATAGTTGCACTCAAATTTTCAAATTGAGATTTCGTTCAAATTTGAAACTCGAAGTATTGCGATCACAGCAAGCAACAGCAAACATGATATAAGAGACACAGAGAGCCAACAAGTAGTTCGTTTTTTCCTTTTTCCTTTCTCATTTCTGGGGCAAATCATACGAGTGATAATTTGTTGGATAGCTACTGAGAATGTACTTCTAGTGAGTAATAACACGCCTCGTAACTTTAAGTATGGAGATCGCCGCTAATTATGGAAGTTCGCTTTGCTGGGTTTCAAGTGACGGCAGCAAGTATTTTATTCCGGTTTAAACTCAGTATCTTTCTGCTGATGAGACTTTGGGGATTGTGGTCAGGAATTGGAAAAAATGTCGAAGCGGAAGTTTGGATTTGAGGGATTTGGAATAAACAAGAAGTCGACTTATGAGTTTGAGTCGCAACCTGCCAATCCGCGGCTGTATCTACCGTCCCCTCCAAGGAACAGGCGTTCTGACAATATAGAAGACCATGACTTGGATAACATTGGATATGAAAACGAGGAGTGCGACTCCGAGAATTTCATGGAGAAGGTGAAGTCCATGGACTCGAGGAGGATTGGATCGGCGAAGGAGAAGGGGAAGAAGGATGAGTCGTGGGTTGGTAGTGATGAAGATGAGGAGGACAAGAATGCGGCAGTGCCCGAGGATGACGATGAAGTTGATCCACTTGATGCATTTATGGAAGGCATTCACGAGGAGGTTAGATTGTTTCCTCTGTTATACTTGTATGTCCTATCTAGTGCTTGCTTTGGTTCTCGTTATCATGTTTCTTGTCAGCATCGATACGAAGAACGGTCAAATATTTCAGATTCGATTTTCTTGGACTGTGTATTTACTAACTAGTTTTTGCGTTTCCGCTGTTCTTTTTCAACATCCTGCGCTCGAGCTCTAACCTCTCTGATCTAATTGAAAATAGTTAGAAAAGCGTTCAAATTGCCCTCAAGCTAGAAAGCAAGAGCTTTCTCGAACGCTTATCAGTCTAGTATTTGAGTCTGTTCTGGTGTCATTTGTGAATGTCTGGTTTCCGGATCAACTGAATGGAAGGGAATTTTGATCTGAATTCTGTAGGTGAAGAAAGCACCTGTGAAGCCCAGAGCTGTTGTAGAAGAGTTAGAAGATAACGAGGATGATCCAATGGAGAGTTTTCTTAAGGCTCGGCGGGATGCAGGGCTGTCATTGGCTGCTGAAGCCTTGCATGCTGGCTATGACAGTGATGAAGAGGTTTACGCGGCTGCCAAGGCAGTTGACAATGGGCAGATCGAATATGATTCTGATGATAATGCAGTTGTTACTTTGGAGAAGAAGAAAATTGAGTCCCTTGCTCCGTTAGATCACAGTGACGTTGATTATGACAGGTTTATCAAGGATTTTTATGAAGAGTCTACTTCGATCTCAGGTATTGTTGTCAATGTCTTGCTGGTGACTATAAATACTAGGGTGCTGACTTCATGTTGACTATGACATCTCTACATTAAATTTGATTTTTTTCGCACGTGTTTAATGGTTATAATTCGAGATATGATCGTATAGATAAATAGAGACTCTTAATGTTGTGGCAACATCTAAACTGCCTTCTCGATCTTGTTTTACATTTTTTTGCTTTTGAATGCAGGCATGACTGAAGAGGAAGTAGCAACTTACCGTAAATCACTCGCGATCAGAGTGTCAGGATTTGACGTGTCCAGACCTGTCAAGACTTTTGAAGACTTAGGCTTTGATTCCGCCCTGATGAATGCAATAGCAAGGCAGGGTTATGAAAGGCCGACTCCAATTCAATGTCAGGCTTGTCCAATCGTACTGTCTGGTCGAGACATGATAGGAATTGCGAAGACAGGATCAGGAAAGACCGCAGCTTTTGTTCTGCCAATGATGGTACATATCATGGATCAACCAGAGCTTGGGAAGGGTGAAGGTCCTATTGGTGTTATTTGTGCACCGACCCGTGAGCTTGCTCAACAAATCTACTCAGAGACCAAAAAGTTCGCGAAAGTGTATGGTATCAGAATCTCAGGAGTATATGGAGGGATGTCCAAGTTTGAGCAGTTCAAAGAGTTGAAGGCCGGATGTGAGGTAGTAGTTGCCACCCCCGGGCGCTTGATAGACATGATTAAGATGAAAGCGCTGACGATGCAGCGAGCAACCTATCTTGTGCTTGATGAAGCTGATCGTATGTTTGACTTAGGATTTGAACCTCAGATTCGATCCATTGTCGGCCAGATCAGGCCTGATCGCCAGACGTTACTATTCTCTGCGACGATGCCTAAGCGAGTAGAACGTCTTGCTCGTGAAATTCTGACTGATCCAATCAGGGTCACAGTTGGTGAAGTTGGAAGTGCAAATGAAGATATTACTCAGGTCGGTTGTTCTTCAATTGCTCTCTGAAAATTTGTCTCCTCGGATATTGCATATTCTATTATTTTCAATGCCTGGTGGGTGCTCTTCATCATGAACATATTTTACAAGTGTAATACACTTAGATTTTGAGCAATTCACAAGATCCCTGGAAAATGAGTTCACTTATTTATGTTTATTTTCTGTAGATCGACGGTATTTACACGTAGAATCATGATAAAGTCTTTCCAGATATTGACATTATTAGAAATTGCATTTGAACTTACGGCAACTTGGGAATCAACCTCAGGTGGTTAGTGTGCTGCCTTCCGATGCGGAGAAAATTCCTTGGTTGCTGGACAGGCTGCAAACTTTCGTTGATGACGGTGATGTTTTAGTATTTGCGTCTACGAAGTTGAGGGTGGAAGAGATTGACACGAAGTTGTTAGAAAGGGGTTTTAAAGTTGCCGCTCTCCATGGAGACAAGGACCAGGCTACCAGAATGGAAGTCTTACAGAAATTCAAGAGTGGGATCTATCATATTCTCGTGGCAACAGATGTAGCAGCCCGTGGTTTAGATATCAAGTCTATCAAAACCGTTGTGAATGCTGACATCGCCAGAGATATGGACAGTCATGTGCACCGAATTGGACGTACAGGGAGAGCTGGTGATAAAGAGGGGGTGGCTCATACTCTTGTGACTGGGAAGGAAGCTCGATTTGCTGGGGAGCTTGTTACAAGCCTCATAGCTGCAGGGCAGAATGTTCCCACAGAGCTCATGGACCTTGCGATGAAGGTCAGTTTCCTACTAATTTCGCTTTGATATACCTTAATTGCTTTCGGTTCTGAACTAAGCAAGAGGTTCAATAGATGGGACTTGGATATGCTTCTGTTTGAATAAGGACTTGATTATGCACGTCGTTTTGCGAAAATGTATTGCTTTTCTACCCAAAGACAAGTATATAAATGAGTTAGTCTGTGTGAACTTGTGCTAGGTCTTCTAGACCTTTGCAGCTCTTCTCGAAACTCTGTCAATGTGCTCCTGCTCTCGAATCTAATTTAGTGGTTCATCTCTTTCCCTGTGATGTAGGATGGTCGTTACCGTTCTCAACGTGAAGGACGGCGTAAGGGCGGGGGAGGAGGTGGAGGTGGAGGTGGAGGCGGTGGAGCTGGAGGTGGAGGTACTTTATTTCGAACCTTATCATGCGCAGACCAACCTCTTTTCCAGTTTGGGCAGTTTCGTATCTCTTGCAAGATATGAAGTAATTTAAAATGTGCAATTATCCAACATTAATTTATATGGCTACTTGCACATTATTCTTTGATTCAGTGAATTTAACTTTTTTGTGGGCCTCAAGTTCGAGCGTTTTTAAGAGTTTCATTTCCCTCGAATCTGCGTATGCAGGAAAAGGGAGAGGGCGTGGTGGACAGGGTAAAGGTGGGCGAGGTGGAGGCGGAGGTCGTAACGTTCGAGGTGTTGATTTTGGTTTAGGTATTGGCTATAGTGCTGATGCCGCAAATACAGTGCCCAGCGCACCTCAAGAAAGAGCGCCTAAAGTCCAGTACAAAAGCGAAGAAATCCAAATGCGAGGTTCCGTTGCGGATTCTCTGAAACTCGGAATGATGGCTCGATTCAAGAATAGCTTTGTTGCGGCTAATACAGCCAACCCTGTAGCCTATACAGCACCTCAAGCTAGTACTCCTCAAGGGCGTGTTTATGGTGCCCCTCCAAGTGTTAACGGGAGGGGTCGCGGAAACTTTGTGTCTGCAGGTAGTTTTGCTTTAAATGTTGTTACTTTCTCGTCTTTAGGGTCATGGTGATATTTTAGTACTGGTATTGCTGTGAAGTCGACTCTTTTCTAGAACTTGTACAGAGCTTATGAGACCTTACTCCGGGGTTTAATTATTCTGTGACTCTTAGGTTGGGTCATTTCTGTTCTGTGGCTTCGTGCTTGGTCTGTTGAACTTTACTACGTTGGAAATGTTTTAATGTTCTATAGTTGCTGCTAGTTAGTGTTCCTTCGTTCCAAAACGCCAATAATGTGTGTTTTTAGCTTGCTCTTAGATATCAGCTCGTTAATTTTTGTTTGTCAAGGCAGAGGTCAGCAACTTTATATTGTAACAGTTTATAAATAGCGGTTTATTTGCAAATTGAGATTCTTGGTAGTTGTGCATCCCCCAGTCTCATGTGATTTTTTCTGATATAGAATATGAGTCTTTAAAGTGCATAGCTCATGCGGAGGTGATTGTTGCAGGTATTGGTTTTGGATCTCAATCTGGGTCCAGCTTCACGTCAGGAACTTCCTCAGCTCATACATTAGGAGAATTTCAGGGTGGAGAAGCCGTAGGGAGGCAATATTCAAGTTCAGGAGGAGCTTCGAACGCAGGATCAGCCCAACCAGCTGTTAGTAATGTAGGAGCAGGAGACAGAGGAGATGGAGGGAGAGGAAGGGAGAGATCAAGGTGGGACAGGGATCGGGATCAGATTCCAAACACTCAAGAGAAGCCTCGAGAAGCAAGTAGTCACGATGACTCCAAGCAAGGTCATCAACCGGATGGGTATGTTCAGAAATCCTATATGGGAATTGCTTGTTGAATTGTGTACGCAAGTAGTATACATTTCTTGTCTGCGAATATCCATTGTAATAGCATGCATTTATTACAGTACTTAAATCACAATAATGCCACCAGCACTTGCCAGTAGCCCGAGGGTTAAGTTAAGAGCGGGAAAAGGATGTTTTCTGTGAGTTAGATCTCATTTCTGAAATCATGTACATCAATCTCTTAAACAAGTGCCCTCCTTTCCAAACGCATCTTATTAAATAAGTGTATTCAATTTAAAATTCATGGTCTGTAACCGAGTTCTGAGATACATCCATGTCGCTCGCTTGCTTGTACAGGGAGAGGACCAGACAGAGAAAACGCCCCTCAGGTTGGGATCGATAAAAGGGTGTGATCTTGTCCTTTGGATCACCTCATATTGTTCTTGCTAGTGTTAGGATGTTAAAACGGCATCTGTGTAGCTTGAAACATTTCTGATTTATGTACAGTACGACGGTCATTGCACACTTCAATGACTTCTCTGATGAAGTTCAATCTTTTTCTTGAGAATATTCGCTCTAGGTGGGAAGCGGAAGATCAAACCTTTATTCTTGAAGCGACTTGTACTGTAAGTAGGAAGTAGGTTTTTGAGAGTCATCAGCTGTAAAGAGCCTTAACACAGGGAAAGTTTTCAAAGTTATTTCTGTTGATTTTTTATTTTTGTGTGGGTGTATGGCAGTAGTTACTTGGACCTTGAGACCAATTTGCTTTCTGGTTTGGGTACATTCACTATCTCTAACGGGTAGTAATGGGATTTTATGAGCTCTGATATCCTTACGCTATAATGAGATTAACCGTGGAACGCCGAGCCCTGTCCCCGTGGCAGAAATGGTCGTTGCGACTGTGTATTTGTGGGTATTCAGGAGGTGGAAAAATGAAAAAAATTGTGAGGAAGTACAGAGTGTCTGTATGGTAGGTGAGCATGCAAGGTGACTGAAACCAGGGGAGCTCAATTAAATCAAAAGACTATTGTACTCGATTGAATGAGATGAGCTAGAAAAGGCCTGGTAGAGGCAGCTGTGGAATTCCAAAATCAGAAATGCCAAAGTGAAGATGTGGATTTCTTACAAGGACCAAACGAAAGAGTCCAAAAGTACGTATCATTCATGGAAGAGTAAATGGGAATCACAGCTTGTACTTGCAATATCAGGTGCTTGCTTTATTGTAGCCTTCCATGTTTCAAATCATAATTTTTTTGTCTTGCTAGCCTGTGAGGAAGTCGTTTTCCAAAGCAAATGAATTAAAAAAAACCAGAAATAGCTGAATCAAAACCTTGGCAAAGTACTGTACATGCTGTCCTCCCACTTGAACATGAAAAAGTTAGAAATGAGTGCCTCACATAAAAGAGCTCTTGACCTTCGTGAGCTACGGCATGCAGGAAATGAAGAAGTCAGGCACGACCACAAAACTCCAAACTAACACTAAGCTTACATCTGAGTCCCATTTTAGTGTTGATTTCCTTCAGCACTCTTCCATGTAAACTTAATGAGATTGCCATGACAATCATGAAAAAAAATTGTATTTACATGCATACACAGACTAAACATGTATTAGTCTTCTTCACATTACAAGCAGTCACCAAAATAAAATTAAAGTATATAAAAGTGACTGCACAGACTTGACAGTCATGCTACTTCATTGCTTCCAATGACAGGACCAGTAAGTAGCAAGGTTCTCTACATATGAAATTGTCTCCACACCCTGGACAAACCGTATTGCATCAGCCAGTAAGGTAAACCAGCCTATGACAGGGAGAATGACTGGGTTGCACTGTTGGCATTGTCAAAAAAAAATTAATTTTTTTCTACGTAAAGGCAAATGTGAGAATTGGGGAAAGCATTTGAAAGTTTCTTTATTTGACAAAGTATAAATTTGTTATGAATTTTTGAAGTTTGCTATCCAGTTGCTCCAAAGGAGTCTATAAATTATCCCCCAAACCAACAAATTAAGTGTATCCATAATGGTTAGCTTACAGTCACAATATTTCCTAATATGGTCACAATATGAACGCTAAAATAGTCATTTTTTATGATGAATGTACACTCAAAAGGTAGACGTTTATATTGCAGCCATTAATCACTCTACAAACATCAAAGACATTGATTGTGGCCACAAAGTCAACCTAATAGATTGGCCCAAATTCATTTATTGAAATTTTTTTTCAAGGGTTGATGCAAGATTTCAGTGGATCATTCCCTAGGTGTTTGTGATGGATCTTTTACTTACCATACAGTCTTTTACCTTATGTCTACAAAAACAACATTCTTTTCAAGAGATCATTCAAAAACTTGAATTTATCGCAATCGTTACGAGAGCGATGCTTGATGTCAAGAACTAAAGGATCCAAAACCAATGATATATGGACTCGGTCAAGAAATTATTAATTAACAAGCATTGTCATAGTTGTTGCAGAAAGTCGGAATTGATTGGATTTAAGTAATTGTTTGTTGTGGGTTGTATATTGCTTTCTTTCTTTCAATGCCAAAAATGTCATCCCTAGGACAAAACAACTGATATTTTGTATTGTTCTAGAATAATACGTAATTATGAAGTCAAAGCAAGATATAGTATGTTTCAATAAGCTTAATGACAAATCTGAACACAAGTAGAATGAAAAAATTCAAGATTCTTGTGATCTATGTATACAATCACTTGATGAGAAACACCTTCAAGTAAATGGCACCATTCTCAAAACAAGTTGATAATAGCAAGGAGTTCATATTATGAATTTTGTAGTTGATCTCGGCAATTGAAAACTTTCTTGAACAAATGCAACTAGATGGAATCTTTCTTCTTCTCCCATTTGCAATAGAACTACTCCTAACACAAAATTTGAAGCATCAATCTCCATACATATTGGTTTGGAAAAGTCTAAATAGATCAAAATTAGAATTTTAGTAAAAATAGACTTTAAATTAGGAAAGTTTTATTTGCCTTCACTTCCATTCTAGCTTGTCTTCTCATGTCAACCGAGTTATTGAAGTAGTTACTTGATCGAGAATAGTTTTTGATGAAAATTCATAGAAATTAGTAAATTCAAGAAAGCATCATACATCATGTATGATTTGAGCAATTGACTAGTAATCTGTAATAGCTTCAATCTTCTTTGGATCCATCAACAAGCCTTTGTTGGAAATGATGTAGTAAAAAAACTCCATTTGCAGTAGGTAAAAATATGCACTTCTCTAATTTAACATATAATCTGACAATGTTGTCTACACAACATATGAAAAATTTATTTAAGAACTTGAAAAAAATATCGATCATCACATGCTAAAAGATAGCTAGGGCATTTGTAAGTCCAAATGGCATAATGTTGTATTCAAAATGCTCCTATCTTATTTAAAATGTAGTTTTCTATTCATTCCTTGTTTTTTATACATACCAATTTATTATTCCACAAAGCCATTAACCTTGGTATAGATTTAGCTTATCCAAATTAATCAGAAAATTCAAATATTATTGGCCACGGGTGGCAATTTTTCATTGTCAACTTGTTTACTTCATGACAATGAACACAGATTTGCAAGGATCTATTTTTCTTTTTGATAAAATGTATTGTTCTTGTCAGATTTGAAATGCTGAAGATTTTCAATATTCATTGAGTGCTTGCCAAAAAAAAAAAAAACCTTTATTGTGGCTTGAGATGCAAAGGAGATACTAAAATCTTAACCCCTAAAGGCCCATTGTCCCTTTAGGGGACAAATGAGATTTTGGCAAGTACCTATGGACTGAATTTTTGTCTTAATTTTTTGAATTTTTTTTTAAACATAGAAAAGTTGATTAACTTTGTGGGAATCTATTTTTTTCTCAATCAGTGCCCAGACACAAAAGTTATACCCAGATAAGCTCAAAATAGGGGAGAGAGGGCAACAAAAAAAATTTCTAAATTTCTAATTTTTTTTTTTTCTCATAGATAATATTTTTGCCTATATGAAAAGCTTTGATTCATTCCATTTGGATTTGTTTTGAGAAGGCTATGGACAATCATGTTTTTTGGGCAATTAGAGCATTTAAAAAAAAAAAATAACTTGTAGGATTAATATTTGAATGCAATTTTTATAATTTCTCAAGAAAAAAAGTTCCACATGGTTTTGTTTGTTTTCTAGAACAATCCCACCATTGGGATTAGTGAGTTTTAATTCCATCTTAGAGATATTAATAATATAGATTTCCTTCTATTTTGCACCTACTTCTATTTAACAATTTTTTAAAGATTGAAAATTTAATTTTTTTGAAATTTTTTCCCCCCTAGATCGGGCCCTAGATTCTCAATTCAATTCTCCACTACAAAGATTTAAAGCTCAAAACTCTATAGAGCAAAAATTTAAATTAAAAAGGTTCAAAGTCAATAATTTAGTCCCGCAATGTGTTGAAAAACTTGTTTTTTCCACTTTAAATGCAGATCTCTTGCAATCTATGCTGTCAAAATTTTGAAATTTTTTCAACACATTCTTAAACTAGTTACATGTAAGATCCTATGGTTAGATGTGCAAAAAAATAATTTCAAAGTTTTTTACTCTTAGTTATAGAAATGGCAATTATGAGTGTTTTTTGGCAGAAAAAAGGCTTTAGTCTTCTTGGGGTAAATATAGGGAGAGGAGTCACATGACTAAAGTGTACACTATACCTTACTACCATTCCAAAAAAATTAAGAAAGTTGAATCAAAATTCAAATACAATCCAAAATAAGAATTGAAAGAAGGACCAAATGAAAGACAACATTTCATAACTTTAAAGAGTACTCTATTATTGTATTGCTTTTGTAATTACTTTGTGGCTTGTTTGCAGTAGCAAGTGTGACATTATGAACCCAAAAGTGGCAGCTTAGGAGTCACTATATGTGGCTATTGTGTTGCATGCAAAACAATTGTCATAGTATGCAAAATCCTAACTTGTGCGGAGCTTGTGGTGTTTGTTGAGATTCATGCCTAAGCTTCATTTCACGACACTTGCGTGCTTGCATCCCAAAACCTTATACAATACCATCTATAGCTTATCAGAATCGTATGCAGTGCCTTCTATAACTTGAGATACGGCAAAAGGAGACAAAAAAATTTAAACATTTTGAAATCCCAACTGAATGGATGCCACAATTCTTTAAACTTAAAGAACTCAACACAAAAATGTCATATGGGTCTGTCGTAAACCAATGATATTTTGGTATTCTATACAATCTCACCATCCACTATGTAAATTGATGTAAGAAACTGCCACCTCTCTCAACAGTGTAAATCTAAAGGTACTAAACCACTGCAATAGGCATAGTACGAAGTGCTCTGTAATGATTTAGGAGGCCACTAAACATCCTACCTTCCTCCACTAATTGGATTTTCAAAAATCAAGTTTGTATCCTATCAAACATTTCACATCGCTGACCATCATACCAATCACTCGGGGAAAAAGGTGCTCAAATGTAATTTTACAGTTCCAGGCTTCCAAATTTCTTGGTGAAAATATGCCAAACGTATAAGCCTGTAAGTATAAGGTAAGGGTTCCGGATGGTACGTTGCACCAATGAAAAAGGATTGGCTTCGCGACTAGGACAATCTGTAAATATCCGTTGGCAAAACCATAGTCCGTGTTTCTGGGCTCTTGGGAACTGCCGAAGAGCTTAGCCACTCAAAAAGTGCACGCCCTCGATAAAGAAACTGCAAAACATACATACAGTATAATTACATACTACAACAGCGATTCAAAGAAGTGATAGATATCATGAGGCCTCTCAGCAAAAACTAAACTCAAAAATATTAATATTGTGCTCAGCAACCTTGGAGCACTGATCAGGAAAGAGTACTATACGCACATGGGAACATTCAACAAACATTGCTATTTCGTCCTTTTGATAAAATCCAGTGGTAATATGCTAACTCCATGTCAGCTTACGTCTAAGCAAAGGGCCACCACAATGACGGCAGCAATACAGATTCTTTTCAAACAACAGTACAAAGGCATACAATACGAGAATAAGATCATGGAATATATACTAACCTGCTTAAAGTGGACCTAGAAAAAATTTACATAAAAAGTTGACCAGAAAGAAAATGCAAAATAAGAATCACTCACAGCGTGTTGCTTGCCGAGTATTGCACTTCTCTGTATAACTGCGACAACATCAGGTGCAATCGTTCCATCCTACAGAAGCAAACAGTGTTGTTATTACACAAAAATTCTGGTAAACTACTCCAAAAGATGCTGAAAAGAAAGGGCATGAGCGTTTGAGAAAAGAACTGAGGAAGATGAGAAAGAACACATACAGGACCCAGGAGAGGATCCAAAGTAATGCAACAAATAGGAGCAGAATGTTGAGGCCCCTGTGAGAACGCGTCTAAAACTCCCATCCCGAACGATGGAACCTCCGCGCCTCCCATCAAGGCTGTCAGAACAGCTTTCCGCACCTAAAGTCAAAAAGAGAGAAATTATACTCACTGCCATTTGTGTCCATCGGTACTTCCTTGCTTAACAAGTTGAAACACCAGCAATGAAATGCAGTTAATAATATTGTATACACTACTGTAAATCCATTATCCGAGAAATCAAGAAGAAAGTCCAGAATAGACACTAAGCAATCCAGAATCTTGTGAATCACCAAAGAGAACTACATTTGAATTAACCAATTCTTGAGCATTATTACCTCATTGAAGTTACTCTAAGTGACCGAAATATCAACATCAGGCATTAAAAGAACAAGTGGGCACAATAAACATGACAACAGAAGAGGCAAGTATCTCTTGTTGCAATTACTGAAGCTGCACAGACAACGCAAGAGAGTGCTAAAGGTTACTATTACCGGTGCTGGCATTGCTGCAACATAGACTTGCTCAAGGCAATAATGCTGGTACAGACACTGGGCCACCTTCGCCTTCTCCTGAGATACCTGCAAGTCCACATGACACAATAAGCACACAATAGCCACAAAACAAGCTGCCTACGTACATGTGGTGCCTGAGTGGAACTATGAGGTCTGCCAAGCATTACAGATAATTTAGGAAACAATCAAATCAGAGACGGGTTGCAAAGGGCATACTTGCAATGTAACAGAAGCTGCAGTTTCAACATCCGCATTTATGTTCGAATCTGCTTCACTTGTTGGGTTGTTGCATACAAGCCCAGCGATGATTTCCACCTGCGTGAAAAAGAAAAAAGAAAAAAGAAGCAAACAATATCAGAAACGACCAGCAAACACTTGAGTTTTGAGTACCCGCCTAACAGCATATGACCATAAATAGCTACTCTTGGTGTCAAAGGTACCAAAAGAGCTAAAAAACGAAACATAATACGGCGACTATATGCTGAAGCTCTCATGGAGGATGGCGTCAATCCTTTTCATCCGAACAATTTATTGAGATAGACCAACGCAAAGTGATTTCAGCCTGACATTGCTGCATAAATGATTCGGACACATCCTAACTAGCACTTTATGATATAATCCCTCCAGTGAGATCAAGGAAATCAAAAGACAGACTTCTGCACAAGACTTACCAGATATCCAAATAAAAGAGCAGTATCTTGATTTGGACAAGCCAAAGCGACTAGTCCCCTGCAATTCCATGCAGAGAACCAAATCAGAACTCTTTTCAAGCGCTCTGATGACAGGCTGCCAACCACATTTATACAATATAAGGGTAAAGATTGGTTTATAATAATACCAGCAATTTTTTACCTCATGACTTGGGGATCCAAAGCACGTTGCCACAGTAGCTGATCCAAAGATCTGGTTAACAAAGGCTGCACAAAAAACAAATCATATCAAATGAAGTTGGTGTCTCTGATTTCTTCCTCTAAACTCCCAACTTGCCATATTTACGGATGACTTGCCATCCAAAATTTAGCTGACAACAATCTACTCAAGATATTCTAATCGCAAGGTACTGTACAGAATGCAAATCTTCAATCTAGTTAATTCAATAATATAAATTAATAAGTGTCCCGCATCTGCTTGTGGAAAATTCCATAGGTTCTGAGTAAATGGTTAGAAACTGAGGCCAACAAAATACCTTAAGGTGATCCCGCTGACGGCAATTCAAACGTGGATTTATCAAGACCTGCACACCAACATAAGCATAATATAAGATGCCAAAATACTCTCAATAGCGAGGAATTACCAGACAAAGCACTATACACCATGCATCCGGGTGACAAACATTATCTACGCACATTGAGAACTTTGGATTGCATGTTATGAAAATAAAGATTGAAGATTAACATAGGAAACACTCACCATGAGGTTAAGAAACCTGTCCACAAAAGCAAGCAGCCCCATACAGAAAAAAATTAAAACCCGTAAAGTGCATTCACGTATTCTTAACTCATACGACAAAATGTGTAAGCTCCAAAGCAGCATATTCCGAAATTTCACAACGCACCTTGTATACAACTTATTCAGAGGACAAACCTAAGAGCACTGGAAATATACAATGCACTCATGAAGGATGAGGCACATCGATGAATCAAATGAAAACTCACTTTTGAACGGCAAAATCTACGCTCCATTGCCGAGCAATTTTGTATAATACATCATAAACATCTTCCACCTGCATCGAATTCATTGTGCCACCATGCATGTCACTTGAGTTCGTACTTCAATTGAGTGTAGGATCCTCAGATAGTATGGTAAATATGCAGGGTCACTATGGCCTTCTATCAACCCTGACAAACTTTCCTTATCAGCAATCAACAAATGCAAAATGAAGGAGTCACTCTCCTTGTCGCATGATCTCAGATAAGAAGACTGCAGAGAAAGTAAGCAGAAATAATTTACCCTCTTCGATAATGTGGAATAAACGTATTCTCCCAAACAAAATATCCGGACTGCAAAAAAACATGCGTAACA
Organism: Neckera pumila; assembly: GCA_963969595.1. Classification (NCBI taxonomy): domain Eukaryota; kingdom Viridiplantae; phylum Streptophyta; class Bryopsida; order Hypnales; family Neckeraceae; genus Neckera; species Neckera pumila. Next base: position 12,280,052 of record OZ018412.1, read on the forward strand.
CTTTGTTAAGATATCAACTCCCAAATCTACTGATTAATTATACACAAGTCTAAAAAGGTGATATCAATCAATTTCCTCGACCAAAGATAAGACACTTAAATATCGCACACAATCATTCCAGAAAAGTCCATGTTTCCAGGTTAAGCAAGTGCTTGTCAGACTGCTAGACAGACAAAATAAATTCTAAAGCTCTATACTCAATCATTCACTCGGACACGCCAAAACAACATCCTCAGAGAACTCTAGGAGCTCCTGAAACACGATCTAAACCACATTTTGCGCTAACGAAATCGCGAGACGCGATTCTCCTAAATAAACTGATACCATTCGACCAAACTTTATATTTCATTCCCAGTAGAAATATCTCATGCATCTAACATGCTCTGTTGCTCTGTTGCAGCACAGGAAGGACAAAAGACAGCATGTCATGAAGAGAAATGTTGAAGATCATTCAAGAACGGGCTGTTAAAAGAATCCGCAAGCAAGGACATCAAGAATATTAAATCGACTGCAAACCGACGTGAGAGAAACAAACAGAGACGAGTATACTCACACTCAGGTGATCCGATGCGAGAGCTCTCAACCTCCATCTTCGAACCTGTCAAGAGTCCTCGTACTCTTTCTCCTCCCTTCTCAAATTCAATCAACCATCTAAACTACTGAGACTAGATCTGCGTCTCATAATTGCAAACAATCCGTCTCAATACTGCACGTATTTTTATTTGCACAAGAGGTTTCCGAAAAGAAAGTCACTAGCGTCTGAAAACGAAGGCTGCCTCCTTCGAACACTATCATCTTCAGTGCCAAGGATAAATAAAGACCCGAACTTCCGGACTCCCCACTCGCCTTCTGTAACGAAATTCTCAAGACGAAATATTCCGTGTGCCTCAGCTTAAGAGCGTGAAACACCCTTGCACAATCACCTAGCCGAATCCACTGACTGTCATATATTCCAGAAACGTCATAGCTACACAATCCGACAAAAAACTCACGGTCCTTTCAATATCCCTAACAATGAGATTCGAAAGATTACGCAAACCATTCCTTCAGTGAGCTACTTCAACCCCCGCGCAATCCATTCTGCATTACACAACGACCATTACGCACCGCCAATTCTCATCCACAGTGCATTGATGCAATGCCAAAGCTACCAAATCATCCCGAAACCTCTCTCCCGCTTAATCTCCGTCTCTCCCTCTCTCTCACTCCAAATTCCAAATTCTAAATTCGTCACACTCCTGCCAAAAAACACCAATCCTCCAACCTTCCAATTCACTCCACCGTCCTATGAAACCCCAACAAAAATCGGACAACACAAACTTCAATTAATCCCCGTCGCATCCATCAATCCTCCCTCCGCACCAACTGGCGAGATGCATAATCAAGAAGCATCCCCGTGCAACTTCCTCACACTTTCACAACCGCCTGATACTCCTTCCGCACGCGTCCGTCTCTTCTCATCTCATCTCATATCGTTTTTTTTAAAACAAGAAACACGGCCACGAGCTTCACGGATCACCAAAACCTTCAAAAAAAATGGCCAAAAACTTATAAAAAAATCGGGATTTTACTGACAATTCGGGGAAGCGTGCGGCAACCGCTTCGGTAGAAGTAAGTTCAGAGTGCGAGCAATCGGGCGTGGGCCGGGGGAGACCTGGTGACGAGGAAGGCAAGTAAAGAGCAAGCAAGCAAGTCCGTCACTTCGGTAAGTTAAGTTAAGTCTCTTGTTTCTGAAGCACGCCCTCGGAGTGACGCATCCCCGGGTAGACTGATCCAACTGGATTTATTTCGTGGCGGACTGGCCAGTGGGCTGGGGCCACGGTGGCAACGCGCTTTTTGAGGGGAGTAAGGATTTTTTTTTTTTAAAACAAATAAAGGGAACCCTTTACTGCAAGAAAATAGAATACAAGGACCCAGCCGCAAGCGGCCTGGAAAAACGAGTAAAAAAGAAAAGAGAAAAAAGGAAAAAAGGAAGGAGAAAGAAACAAGGCGCTCCGAGGAGCAGTAAGAGCCGCACCATGCAACGCATGGTGCCTAAGGGGGTTGGAAGACAAAACTGACCCTAGGGCCGAAAAGAGCCCACGAGGGTTGTCGTCCACCATCACAGCCACAATACCATTGCGGCACCACCGCTTCACAAACCGGGTCCTAATAGCCACCATGCTGTCCGGTTGCTTAGCCATAGTAACACACACTCTATTCCACTCTAGCCGTCCATAATGTACAAAACCAAGCCATATTCGTTGTAACTGTTTAACAAGTCTCCACAAGACTCTATTAAAGGTCAAATCGTTACGTTCAATCTAGATCGTCCAAAGGATCACCGTCCTAAGAACCACCCACATACTGCTAACCTCATTGAATTTACGAGGGATCCTATTGGAGAAGATGCCTTGTTTCCAAGTCAGAGGTCTCCATGGTCCGTGAACCTTCCGCGACGTAATCAGCGTGTTAAGGATATGAATCTGCCATTGCCAAGCTTGCTGTGATGAAGGGCAATCCCAAAACCTATGAAGGACCGATTCATTGGTATGTCTTGGGCACAGAGGACAACCGGTATCAATTCCTTGGTGAATTCTTCCCCTCCATGCATTGACCGCAACTGCACGGTGCCATATCAACCACAAAAGTCTAGCTTCTTTGGGAGCTCAAACTTTAGTCCATACTGTTTGCCACCTCATTCTATATGTGATTGGTAAAATTCCTTGCCATTTCCTTTCAATGACGTTTGGGATGACATGCTTGTCTCTGAGCATCTCGCGACTTCTCTTAGCATTGAAATGCATAAAAGGAACCACACCTTCATTTGTCAACCATTGCCATTTGTGTGGATTCCACTCAAGCTGATCCATTTGTCCATAAAATAAGAGAATGGAAGACTTATGAGCACCTCTGATGATGCTAGTGACCCTGATTCGGTGGAAAGATCCCACACAGCTAACTTCTTGAATACCTGTCTGAGAAGTGTCCTTGTGACGGCTCGTCACAATACCTGAGATGAGAAGAACAACAAAAACAAGAGAATTACTAGGAAAGGACCAATCCCTTGGAGGGCCCCCAATGGATATATGAAGGTCAGCCCGCGATTGAACCAACAAAGTTGGTAGATTTATATCTTCGTTGTCAAACACCCTAGCCACTCATTATCTTTTGGGGGGGAATAAACAGGGGAAAGAAGGGAACCCCATGTGTTCTGTAACGAGAAAATAGATGCATTCCACGCTCCACCTTCCTCTGGAAGCAACCCAAAATTTGCACCAGCTTCTGCTATAGTGAGGAATGTGGTATCCGTCCAAGCATCCCTAATATGACGCAACCCTGCTTTGTGTAATTTAGCTGCTCGTCCTCTAAAGAATCCTGGGCCAATTTGTGGTAATGCCCCCGACCACCAAAATGATTTTTCTAACAGCTCCTCTGGAATTGAAGGTTGACATAAGACCACATTATCTACTAGTTTCCACTAGGCATCGCCAGCTCTATTCCAAGTCTTAAACCCGTGCCTCGCTTGGAACTTGGGCAATGTGAAGTAATCAAGGCTTGGAGTCCAATTCCCTCCACTCTAAGGCTGAAAATGTGAGAGCCGATACCTCAATAATATATGAAGATTAGAGCTATTTGGCTCACATGCTTTGAGTATCCACTTGGCCATGAGGGCTGTAAGAGCATCAACCGGATTAATAAGCCCTAGGCCACCTTTGGACTTGCTTTGGCAACACTGAAGCCATGCCACTTTAGCCCTTGATCGATGTAGAGAGCCTGACCACATGTAATTCCAAATAGCACTCTTACATTTTGCCACCCTAGCCAAGGTGCCCGCCCATAGCTATAAAAAAGAATAAAACAGAGAGCAATACGTGATTGACCACAATCATACAGCCAGCAGTATTAATCTTGGCAGTGCACCAGAACTCCAGTTTCTTATGAATCCCGTCAAGGAGAAACTTGTCAACATCGCCCAAGGTAAAATTGAGTCCAAAGATGGACCCCAAGAGTTTACTTACATCCCCTTTTTCTGCCCATGTCAAGTGTAATTGTTCCGTCCAACGTGGACACCCTTGTCCATCTTTGGACCACCAATATCCACAGGATTTGTCCCAATTCATGACCAATCCTGAGCCCATACAGAATGTATCTAGTACATAGATAAGATTGTGTATAACTCCCTCTTCCCCTGACAATGTCAAGGATGTGTCATCTGCATACTAAGCTATAACTTGTTGCCTATCCTCTACGGAAAGAGTAATACCTTTAATTGTCCCTTCTTGTACCCCAATTTTGACCATGGATTTTAGAACTTTGGTTACCATGAGGAATAGATAGGGGGCCAAAGGACAACCTTGATGTACTCCTCTTTGGATATCAAATGCGGGAGAGTGCGCTCCATTAACCTTAATAGCTGCTGTTGCATTTTGGAAAAGTAACTTAACCATAGAGACAAACTCTGTTGGGAAACCCATAACCTCTATTGTGCAAAATAGAAACCCTAAGTCCACCATGTCGTAGGCTTTGCTAAAATCTAACTTCATGAAAATGACTGGTTGGCAAGAGTGAATAGCCCAATCTAAGGTCTCATGGGTTAATAGTATGTTATCTAACAAAAATCTCATAGGTAGAAAAGCTGATTGATCTGGGGAAATGATTTCCATCAAGACGGGTTGCAGTCAAAGTTGAAGGGCTTTAGCATAGATTTTATAAGCCACATTCAACAAAGTGATCGGTCTCCAGTTGGAGAGCTTCTTTCTCTCACCTCCTTTGTGTAATAGGATAATAAGGCCGCTAGTAAGTCCTGGTGGCATAGTATCAGTGTGAATCGCCTCTGAAATCATTGAGAAATAGTCATCCTTGATTATTTCCCAATATTTCTTGAAACCCCCCGTTATAACGCCATCTGGCCCAAGCTCCTTGTCTACATCCACGCCTTTTAAAGCCTCTTCTAGTTCAAGTAGACATAAGGGACGTTTAAGAGAATTCTGTAACGCTTCTGGTACCTTGTTCGCTACTCTACGAAGACAAACACTCTCTGCCCCTTCCTGCGCTTGTGAATTGTGCTTAGCCATATACAGTTTGGCATAAAACTCAGAGCAAATCCTTTCAAGGTTGGATTGGTCGAAGAAAACGGTCCCCTCAAAGTCTTCCAGTGCAATGATTCTCGATCCATCTCCTCGGTTCTTATGTGCTTGGAAAAATTCTTTTGAACAAGCATCCCCAACTTTCTTCCACCTTATTCTATTACGAATCTTGAGTCCCTCCACATGATGCTTTTCAACCACGCTCAATTGTTCCCCAAGGTCACTAAGGCACCCCTGGTGCTCTCCATTAGCCAGGTCGGCATGAAGACTTTCTACAGCCTCCACAAGTTGGGAACGTAGATGAGCTTCCTCAACCCGTTGAGATTTTGCCGCCCTAACACAATGCTCTTTATAAAACTTCACCACTTTACAAAGTTTCCCGAAGAAACTCGAATTGGGGTGAGACGTCTATATTTGTACTATCCGATCTCTCACCATATGATCATCCAAATAATGAGAATTCATTTTATAGGACGACTTCCTCAGGACTGATTCATGAAGAGTGAACTTCCCCCATACAGGTAGGTGATCCGAGTGATTACTATCTCCTCTTATGAAATACTCTGCAACTGGACTTGGATGACCTCCATCAGAGAAGAAAGAATAAATGCGATCAAGCCTTGCCAAAATCCTCACACCATCACGTCTCCTATTATCCCAAGAGAACTTGATAGGATTAGAATTTGGGAAATGCTCACCCAAATTCAGTGCCCCTCTCAGTTGCTCAAATACTTGGCGCACTGCCAGAGAAATAAGTTTTCTACACCAATTGTATTTGTCAACTCTATTCTCCACAAAGTTCCAATCGCCACATAAAAGCCATTTACAATCCTTGGCCAACGTCGCCAATAGGTCGCTCCACAACTCAATCCTTTTTCATTCGATCGTTGAAGCTCATCCAACAAGAGGCACAGTCCCTGGAGTGCCCGCTAAGTGGTCCAACTTATGGAACTCCCTTCTCAAAAATATGTAGTCGAAAGCAGTGGAGTGGCGTAGAGCCAGGAGTGAAGTGGAAGCAAATGGGGGGTTTCATACTCCCAAGGCTGCTCAATTATCAGATCTCCAGCTACAACGGCGAGCAGACATTTTCAAATTAGCTAGAGTTCTCCGTTCTTCAATTGTGAAGAATAAATGAAACACACTGGGGAGATCCGGGGTAAGAAATTTAGCCACCTCAATAGAAGAAGAAACTAGACCAGCCACTAGAGGCCCATTAGTTTTCCCACAAAATCCTCAATTATGAAAGTCACAATAGTAACGCAGAACCTCCAAGGGGTTAATGACCTTAGCAAATGGGATGTCATTAAAAATTATTATTGGACTTTGCTTTCTAGTTTGGACTTCTTATGTTTTCAGGAATATAGACTTAGAGGTTCATGCTTGTTGGCCTTTGGCAAGGCTATTTGGCCACGGGCTAAATTTTTTGGTAGGGAGGCAGCCCTTGGCTATGGCCACAGTCTAGGGGATGATGGGGCTGGTAAAGGAGGAGTTTGTCTTTGGGTGGCATTGGCAATACAACATCTAGTCACTTCATTTGGATTCTCACGGTGTGGGAGAGTCCAATGGGTGAGGTTGAATGGCACACCTGGTGGAGATATCTCGATTCTTAACATGTATGCTTCTTTGATAGAACGAGAGGGGAGTAAGGATTGAGATCAGTCAACATGATACTGAAGTTACTGTAAGTTATGTGATTTTTATTTTTTATTTTTTTAACTTGTTAACTTTTTTTTTATTTTTTTTATTTTTTATTTTTTTTTGTGTGTGGGGGGGAAGGTTGAAAGTATCCCAATGAGTCATTGTGACGGGGGTAAGAAGCCCACTGTTTGGTCATTATGCATATTTAAGGTAGAAACACCTAAAATTATCAAAAGAAGGAATTCAACATAGATGTAAGTTGTCTTGGGGTGTGTGACTGTGTGGTGGTGGTAGTGGTGGGATATTTTTTTCCTATTAGCAAATGGAAATCATGAATTTAAAGGGGGAGAAAAGTATATTTTTTGGATCATCCATGTGAGCTCCATAGTTTTTCAAAGTGGAAAATGTGTAGACCATTGAAATCCACCCTAGACTTGTCTACTACTAACCTTATTCAATACAACTCAATACTTGTGACCTTCTCATGCTCCATCGTCCGTACCTACCCAATGTAATGGAATTTGGAGATTACAATAGTTCAAAAATGACATGTCTTTGAAAGAGGAGGATTGTAACTAACCTTTGCAAATTTGAAGTTGAACAAAAGTTGCCGGTAAGAATTTAAAACTAGAAAAAATGAACAGGGAGATTTTGATAAGGAGAGGATGCAACCGGTGCCGTTGGAGAAAGAAAACCATACTTCTTTCTATGAAGAAGAAGCAAATCACCAAAGCAATTAATTAAACTTCCCAAATACTTAGTGGTAGGGTAGAACTGCCTATTACTGACATCCACCTAAACCTACAAGACCCTCCCATTTGCTTTAGTGGCCTATTCATTACCACAATCTTAGCACCCCTTTATCATGATGGCAATGCTCTTCAGGAACGGACATGTCAGCCTACACTTTAACAAGGGTTTGTCCATGCTTCAACAAAGGTCTATTCATGCTTTAAACACTTTAGCTTAAAAAATTATATAAAATTCACTTCTTGTTAGACTGGCTTCATTTTTTTTTGCAAATGACTTCTCTCAAACTTTTCAATCTCTGGAAAATATGGGAGCTCACAACAAAGAGCTTCTCCATTAGTACTTGGATAGCAAATATGTATGGTAATGGGTAGTTCTACCTTTCTATACTTGAAACTCTTCCATGGCTACATTGTCACAAGCTTCATGATAGGGGTGCTTTTCAATTCTTTTGAATTAAAATCTTCGATGCACCCGATGAACCAATCCTTAGAGCATCTGCACTGCAACATGCTGAAGCAATACTCTAAACGTTCTGGACCATTGATCTTCTAAGATCTTTGGTGTTAGAACATTTAAAGTGTTGCTTGAGCATGTAAATTGCAGTGCGGCTATTCTAATTAGCATTTTGGAGGAATTCAAAACAATTTGATTTCCCCAAGGAACCTTGCCACCATGTACTCACTGACGTATGGTAGGAGGCTCTGAAATTGCACGGGCATTAAGAACCGCCCCTATAAATAGTTGTGAAATGGAGATGAGGTGGTTCTGAAATTGACCTCTATAGTCATTGAATGAATCAAGGAAACAAGCATTATTAATTGCAAGTGCCAATCATTCTCTTTGCTTTTCCCATCTTTTTTTGAATTGCAAGTGAGTTGTTTATGGAAGACCTAGAGTCATAAATAGACACCTATGACACATCTCGTTTGAAAATTCATAACTAATTTAATAATGCTTCAAAAAATTTGAAACCACTTGTGTTAGATTCCTCTTCTAATTCTCTACGTCTGAAAAAATGAGCTAAAAATATTCCCATCCAAGTAAGTACATGAAAAAGCCAGACCAGCCCCACTGGGCATGTTGGTCACCACGTCGCTGCACTGCCTGCAGTACGAAGTCTACGTTGCAAGCTAACGATCCAACATGCTTTCCACATGAGCTCCAGTCTCGTGCTACAAGCACCAATCGCCAGGCAAAGGGAGTCGGCCAAAGCAAATCAATATTGAACTGTTCTTCCAAGTCAAAAAAACTGCAGGAGTTTCAGGAACTTTGAGTCGTAATATAAAATTAAAGTTGAACGAACATAACATTGTTTTCTATTGACCTATGAGGTAGGGTTCCCTTTTGGCATCCTTGAAAACAGGACCTCTACATCTACAGTGAACGCAATTGCCTTCTATGGATCCCCAATCCTTGAAGTAATTGATAAGTCCTTCACTTCCAAATATCTACACTTACACTGAATAGGGGTAGTAAGGGGACCCATACTAATTAATCGACATTCCATACTATATAAATATCTTTTGGGGGTTGTACATCTTGTCCCTCAAATATGTACAGTTCAATTTTTAAAGAAAGGTCCCATTAATTATTTGGTTCCCTTAACCCCTAAAGAACCGGTTGTCCCCTCGGGGGACAAAATGGGTCTGGGCAGGTACCTATAGTCTCAATATGAAGGCAGATTTTTTGGGATTTTTAAAGGTTGTGTATTTTTGCGAGAGCTTCGTGGATATGTAATTTTTATTTCAATCGGATTCTAGAAAAAAAGTTATGAATCTTTTTCAATTTAAGGGCAGATCGGGCTGTCACATTTCTGTTGACTTCAGGGCGGACAGAACTTTGGGCTGCCAGGACCAGGCTGGGATGGGCAACAAGTGAAGACCCTACCCCGTACCTGGTCGGCGCCCATTGGACGGCGGAGGTGGGGGGGTGGGGTGGAGGGGTGGGTGTTAGGTGAGCGCTGACCCCTGGTTGGAGAGGGGGGCTGGGCGCCTGCGGGGCCGCGCCTCTGTGAGGCCGCGCCTGCGGGGCTCCGCTGTAGGCCGTGCCTCCGCGCCCCTGCTTCAATTTCACGACGATTCTTCAATTTGGATTTGTAGGTGTTCAATTTGTCAATTCTACATCGTTGAATCAGGATTTAGGGTGAAATTTGAAACAAAAGTAGGTCAAATTTGGTAATGAGAAGAATCTCCAAAGTCTATAATTTGCATTCAAAATCGACTTCATGAGCACCAAGAAGCCATAAATCAACTTTGTGGCACCTATAATTGAAGCGTGTGCAATTAATTTCACTCACATTTGAGAAATTACATCACTCTATGTACACAATTATAATCACAATTGAGTAAACATAGCCACAAATTTGTCTTTAGTGGGTGGAACGTTCTAAAAACTTGTGTACATGTGGCTTACTACATTAGGCACCTCTATGTCAAATTGTAGAAGCATTGGACACTTTTTGAATTTTTCACAATTTTTTGATTGTTTTAACTCCAATTTAAAATTAAAAATGGATTTGACATTCACTTTCCTAATTTTATATGTTGGGGTGCTTGTTTAGGATTAGTTGAAACTATTGGAAAGTTTTGGGACCATTTCCAAACTTTGAAGGCATGTATTTCAAGAGATTGGTTCAATTGTGACTAATGTGACTAATACCCCCAAGGGGTATTAGTCACATCAGTCACAGTTGAGTAAACATAGCCACAACTTTATCTTTGGTGGGTGGAACGTTCTAAAAACTTGTGTACATGTGGCTTACTACATTAGGCACCTCCATGTCATATTGTAGAAGCATTGGACACTTTTTGAATTTTTCACAGTTTTTTGATTGTTTTCACATTCACAAAAAGTTTCAAAAAATCAGGAGAAAATGTCAGCCTGTAGGTACATGCCCAAAAACGCATTTGTCCCCTGAAGGGACAATGGTCCTTTAGGGGCTAATCCAAGTCGTTTCATATTTTTTGGACCTTTGTGGAATTAATTATGAATTTTTGAAGTTCATAGAGAAGGGAGTATGCTGTTTTCAAGGGCTGATTGCCTTTTAGGGGAAGATGGAGTGCTTGAAATAATTTTCAGTGAATTTTCAGAGGAAGAAACATGAAAGTGACATCTAACCCAAGTCGTTTCATATTTTTTGGACATTTGTGGAATTAGTTATGAATTTTTGAAGTTTATAGAGAAGTAGTTTAATAGAAATATTTGATGGATGGAGTACATTGTAGATGGATGATGTAGTGAGTTGGAGGTCCCACGCAATGGAACGCTGCAGGGAACATATCGGGAACACAGGGGAACAAACCATGACCCTTTTTTTGTCATTGCCCACAAGACTTTAGCTCACCAAAGCATTCTAATTTCAATAGAAATTAGAGTTTTATTTTTATTTTTATTTTTTTTGGGAGTTTGTTAAAGGAAAATAAATCTTTCAATCCGCCGTTGGGATTTTTCATATATTGAATTTATGAGGTAGAAAACTTGCTAGCAAGAAAAGATAGTGTATTGTCAATTTTCTAGGCATTGTGTCATTTCAATTTTTTTTGGATGTGTTCTACACATTTTTTTGAAGTGACTTTTGGTGGAAATATGTATAACATTATCCTCAATACATTAGATTTTTTTATTCAAAGTCCTTAGTGCAAAAATTTTCCACAAATGGCGGTCAAAGGCAGCTGGAGCTGTCGGGCAGAGTTCAAAAAAACTTTTTTCTAAACTTTGAATGGTCATATCTTTCAATCCGTACGGTCAAATTCGATGAAATTTTTACCACATGATCTTAGACAAGTGAAATACAAGATCCTACAGTTATATTTTAAGAAAATGTTTTTTTAAGGGTTTCCTAAGTGAACGCAGCAGAAATGGCAGTTTTCAGTGTTTTATGACAGAAAACACCCTTGGGGCTTTTGGGGTTAATACCCCTATTTAGTGTAGTAAAGCTATTAGAGAAAATTTCAGGCCTCTAGAGGGCTACTCCACGATCCTCTGAAGTACTTTGAAATTTGACTTTTCAAGGCTCAAAAATTAATTTTTCTCCTATTTCCACGCAGCTGAAGTTGCAGTGATAGTGGCACAAGAACCCAGTTTTCCTAGTTAAAATTTTATTAAAGAAAAAAATAAATAAAAAAATAATCTTTAAAAAAGGTGAGAAAAAAAAAAGAGGCAAATTTTAATTGTTTTGGAAGTCAGACCATTGCCTGGTTAAACAATGTTATGAAATATTAGCAGTTGGTGCTTGCTATGCTACGCATTCATCATTAGAAGTTTATTATAATTTTTATGTATTAGATAAAATGCAGAACAAAATTTTATATAAATCTTCAAATTAAAATTTATTAAAATTTTTGCATAACTTTATTTATAAGTAAGCATATATTGAAATGCACAATAGAAATTTATTGAATGATGAATGAAATATATACAATGGTGAATACTGTAAAAGATACACATTTATTGTAATGCATTCAAAAGTTGACTCAATTGTTACAAACAATGGCAACCCAAAAACCTAGTGAATTGAAAAGAAAAACTTGTAAATTTCAAAAACTTCATGAACAACTTAATTGTTGTGAAATCCAAAATCGCTTAAACTGAATAAATTTCTCAAATCATTTGGTAGTAGCAATAGATTTTTGAAATCACAAAAGCTGTAAAAGTGATATTTGAAAGGTGATTGCAAACTACTACTCTATTTCTGTAATATAACATTGTGTAAAAATATTATTTTTATATATGCATGATTGAAAATATTTTTACAAAATATTAAATTAATTATTTCAAAGACTTATTGAAATCATTATCATGCATTCTATTCAAATATATCAAAATTTTACTAATATATAATACAATGAATGCGTAGCATGGCAAGCATGAGCCCCTATTATTAATGGTAGCATTTGTGATATTATAGAGGGAGTTATGATTTTAGTAGTATGATAGTTCATTGATTTGTCCTAATAGTGCATGATTTGTGCATGATTAGTGCATGATTTGTCCTAACATTAGATGAGATTCGGGGTTCTTAGAAGGCTCTGAGTTCCCCTGCTGTCTGTTGCGTTCCCAGACTGCGGGAATGCAGCAACAACAGCTAGCTGACGTGGTCGAGTGACTGCCATGTCATTTTTTGAAAAATAAAATAAAATTCTTAAAATGGTATTTTGGTAAATTTTTTTTTTTTTTTTTTTTTTTTTTATTTTTTGAAGAAATTTTTTTTGACACACCCGTACTAGCGTTCATTGAATCTGGGCAGATTAGAGAACAAGCCTGAAACGGCCCTCCAAGACCCCCAAATTTCATCTAATGTTTTACCAAAGTCGGTCACATCAATCATTGTCACATTGTTCACCAATGATGAAGGTAGGTACTCTTTTGCATCCTTGAAAATGGAACCGCTATAGTGAACAAAATTGTCTTATTGATGGTTCTTCAACCAACGCCAATCCTTGAATTAATTGATAAGTCCCTTCCAAGCATCTAGCAAAGCATAATGCCTTTTGAGCATGGAGTGAGAACCATAGCTTGTTTATACATTGTTATGCATTCTCCATTAGTGCAATTTGAAATGTTATTGTAATGTACCAATTTCTACAAAAATGAAATTTATATTGCCACTTATTTTATTTCTAAGTGAAGCTAATCCTTCCCTTATTGATAGGACAAATTAGTGTATCTATGCCACAATAAGTAAATGAAGCATGAATTAAATATTAAGTATAGGATGTATTAGATTTAAATTAAAATCCATATGAAAAATAATAAAGTAAAAATTGAGTAGCATATATATGAGTTTGAATGAAGTTCATTGTATGTAATGGTTTGGATCTAAGGTGTACAAGATATCCTTAACCACTAAAGGACCAAGGCCTTTTTTCTGCCAAAAAACACTCAAATGCCATTTCTATAGCAAAGAGTAAAAAAATTGAATGTTTTTTTTTTTCCCACATCTAACCATACGATCTTATACCTAACTAGTATAACAATGTGTGGAAAAAATTTCAGGATTTTTGACCGCACAAATTGCAAGATATTTGCGTTTAAAGTGAAAATACAAGTTTTCAGCACATTGTGGGACTAGATTTTTTGACTTTGAACACTTTTGACTTTAAAGTTCTGCACTATGGAGTTTTGAGCTTTAATTCTTTATAGTGGAGAATTGAATTGAGAGTCTAGCAGAAAAAAATGAAATAAAAAAAAAAACTTAATTTTCATTATTAAAAAAATTATTAAATAGAAGTAGGTACAAGATAGAAGGAAAATTCAAAATATTCACATCATTTATATGGAATTAAGATGCAAATCATCTCTTTTTAAATAAAATAATTTCTTTGACTATTTACACATTATTCATAGGATTTTGCCATTTTGAAGGTGTAGCCTTGAAATGACAAGCCTTGTAGCAAAGTTGCTTCTATTTGAAACAAAAGAATTGTTTGTAGAAACTAGCTTTCATAACACTGTTTACCAATAATACACAAGTTCCTTTTTCATCCTTAAAAAAGGGCCCCACATAGTAAACAAAATTATCTTGTATGGCTCCTTGGCCAACCCCAATCCTCGTATTAAATGACAAATCCTTCCCTGTCATCTAGGAAAGCATAATACCTTCCAAGCACACAGGGAAGACCATTGCCTGGTTGTACTGTACAATGTTGAATGTTTGGTTTGTTGCGTACACAAGTATTAAATGTTATGAAGTATGGAGTAGTTTTATTGGATTAGCACTTGTAGCCCTTTGTGTCCCTTCCAAACAAAATCTTCTCAATCATAACATTTGTCATAACATTTGCGCGTACTGCTTGCAAGATCCTTTGTCATCCCTAAAAAAATCTAGAACCAACTCATCTCTTGCATTGAAGACTCCACTTGACTATTAAAAAATCCACCCATAAATCTCAAGGCACTCTAGATAGGGAAATTCCACCTACAATACCACACTATAATAGGACACCTGGCCACCTCTTACCTCAAGAATGTTATATCTATGCTCTCGTTTCGACACTACCTTCAAAGCAAGATCATCTTTGCTTTGCCGCTGCTGTGTCTCCCTTGTGTGGATTGCCCAAAATCATGACTGACTGCCGTGAGGTTCCCCCAACATGTGGGACACCAATTGAAATTGAAAATTAAAGGATCATGTGATTGAAGAGAATCCAGAAGACATCGGACCAATGTCAAGAAAAACGCTTTTTCTTTTGGAAAAGAAACAAAACATTTTCACTGTTGTCGAGGTTCAAGAAGACATTGGACCAATATGAAGGAAAGGGTTTCTTTTTTGAAATGATAAGCTACTGGACAGTACAAGTGATGGTAGGTGATGGTTTCACTGTTCCCAAGTTGCAAGATGATAGTCTATCACTGTAGATCTAGGCTTGGTTCATACAGAATTAACCTCGACTAACAGACTTATCCTCGACTAACGGAACTATCCTCGACTACTGAGACTGCTCACAGCACACTCAAGGAAATGGTTGGATTCGAAGAGTTTCTGTTAGAAACATACCGCGATCCTTATCCTCCCACCAACCTAACAACAATTGGTAGGCAAAACCTCTCCTGGAACAACGAAATCGTGGTCGTTCACACTGATCTCATACTTGGATATTCACCTGTTCATTTGGTACCTGCGGACAAAAAATTTGTACGAGTCTACTCTTGTACACGTCAAATCATTCAACAGGACTAAAATTGCCAACATGGTCATTGCAGAAAATAATTGAAGGTTTCAATTTGAAGTGTCCAATGAGTCCTCTCAGGGCACAACAATTGCCAATATCTGTTAAATAGATGCTGATGTTTGATGGATATTTCGGATTCAAGACTTCAAAATCCATTCAACCATCCAAATGCAATGAAAGATCTTGAAAATTTCAATTTCAATTTCATAACCAATGGTAACATCAATGGGATAACATTTCCATACCTTCCAATATATATTTGCTTCTAGTATTTGCAAATACATCTACGACCACATCTACTCCAGAAAGGTTGGGAACTGATCAAGATTCTCTCTTGACAAATTTTCCCTGTTGCTTCAATCGCATCACTTCTTCTTTGCCAGCCTGAACAGTGTGCCAGTTCAGTGTCGGTGAGAGTAAGCCGGCGGCAAGGCCGGGATGCCCAACAGCGACTAGCGTACCGAGGATGGGACTCAAGGTTTTCTCGTTAAGCAGGCCACCGAGGGTTAGAAAGAACCAGACACCCTCATGAAAGGGAGTCAATTGGGTCATAAGGCGAACATCCAAACTTGGGTGCTTGAGGAAGAACCGCACACCATTCCGCCCTCTTTGTCTTTCCTGCTCAAAAAATAACAGTGCCATCATAAGGGGACACCCGAATGCGCCAGGTGCCTAAAAGCGCCACTGATCAGACGCTCTCATTCCTTACATCTCCTAAATCAATATGTAAAATATTGTTGAAGAAACGGTTTTAGAACATCTCCTAAATCGATATGTAACTATTGTCGAAGAAACGGTTTTAGAACATCTACCAAAACAACTTTGACCCCTCATATAACTTTTGTATACAGTATCCAAATGATGCATTCTTTCATTTGCCAATTAAGAATAATAAAAATTTGATCAGTCAAATAATAGAAACTGGACAAAGTAGAAACTGCGCACAGTAGAAAAAGTGGCGATTGAAGGTGTCCCTACCTTAGGAGCTTTACAGAGTTCACTTTTCAAAGTGTCCACACCTTTACCATTCCTGTAATCATACGCTTAGGATACCGCTCATACCAGTACGTGGAACCAGAGGTGCAGAGCTCCAAATTATACAACATAACGTATAAATCTAAGAATCTGCCTGGTCGGTTAATTTTGTACTTCTAAACCTTCCCGAGATTTTGGGGTTCGAAAGCTCTAAACACGACTCTGAAATTACCGAATTTGACCATCTGGTTGTAAATAATAAGTTCCAGCGTTTTCCACTAAGGTGAGTTGTGCACCCCAGGGCCAAGTACTGGTATGAGCATTATCCTGAGTCACCATCATTTAGCGTACCTTACACCAAAGATTGCCAGCTCCTTGATGAATTATCAGTTTAGAAGAAGTTTGCCAGTCCAATTTGAATTACAGAGGGTTTCGGTACTGTGTACATAGCCAATAAATATCCACTCGATTTCATAAGATCAGGGAGAGATTGCGCGTAACTTCAGTGGTGTGGAAGTCAGAAGGACAAGAGTTTGATCTCAGCTGAATTTATCATTTGCGGAGCGATTTTTTTCCTTTTCGAATTAGTTTCTAATTTTCTAATTAGTTAGTGACGAACTCTAGTGCAAGCGACGGTATGCAAAGCCTAACCCATCCAGAAGCTGAAGACATTGAAAGTACGAACCTGGTCAATCAGCTTCGGGATCTGACCCATCGAGAATGCTGGATGCCAGTGGTAGCCTACAGCCACGGGAACATGCTGAATTCTAGCCCCCACCTGTTTCAATCTCACTGCACACAGGTTTCAGAGATACAAAGCTTCAGATCAGCATGAAGCATTTCCTTGTTGGATGGAATTTTGTCACATTTGCTTCAGTGTCCACTGAGAAGGTGCCGAACATAGAAACATCATACGTACATCGCCATATACCATGTCATTATTTTCATATGTAGCTGGAATTGAACAAGTGTCCTTACCCCCAAGCTCAAGGTCTTCCCATCCGTATTCACTAAAATCTACATCGAATGGACCCTCGGACCCAGACGTCAGAAGGTTTCCAGCTTTCAGCAGCAGTGTCCTTGACAATGTGACATTTCCGGTGGCAAAAAACGCAGCTGAGTTGTCCTGCAAGAACCCAATGCTTTACGACTAATATACCCAATCTGAAATAAATTCAAAGCAATCCTTCTCTGTATCAAATGTGGATTGCCAACAGTTCTTTACAAATTCGACTAAAAAACGGTGTACTTTTTTCCTTCCCCAACAAACTCATGGTGCAGACTAACCATGAATTCGTTCCATTCTTAGAATTAAAAAATCAAGTTAAGCTCTAAGATAAACGAACCGTTAGCTTGAACTTCTCGGACTTCGGATTCTCGAAATTTGCAGTATTGACAACGCGGCCGTACGTGAAGGTGCAGTCGTCTCCATGCTCAGTTCGGGCCTGCGAAAGAGCAGCTCCATGTTCTCGCAGAAAGTCTTTAGTCACAACAAGGTCGGAGTCTATAAAAACAATAACAGATCCTCTTGCTTGCCGGACTCCCAAGTTCCTCGCTCTGGTTGCTCCTGGATTCAAAGTGATTGGCGAAGCTACATTGAAATGAGAGCTCAAATATGATCCCACCCACTAAGTAGCGCCAATTAGCTAACTGGAATTGATTAGTTAGCAAATTCGTGCAACTCGCACAAACTAACTTGCAATGAATTTCTATCCATTTCCACTGTAACTTAACTCCCCCATTTATGCAAGTAAACTAATTGCGCCTGTACTAATATTTTGAAGTGCTAAATCTGCCCACACCAATCACGTAGTAGCAATTAGTTAAACTAAAACTTCCCATTTACTTAGCTTGCAAGTGGAAGAACACGATCCGTTAGGTATTTCCAACAAAGTAATGGGCCTTAACACCCCAGTTAGCTAATTAACACTACAGTAATTGGCTGGCGATGGAGGAGTCAAAGAAGAACAAGACATTCAGCCAATGATTAAAAACAAAACAAAACGTATGCAGTGCTTTTTCTTCAAGCTACCAAAAGCAGGTGTCAGAAGAAAAAGCACTGATCCTATCTAGTGGCTTCTACCAACTAAGCAAGTGAAATCTCGGCATGCAAAAGAGAATAATAAAATGATACCTCCATGTTCCTGTCGAATAACTTTCACATGTGGAAACACAGGACTCGATTCAACTGAAGCATGTGGAACCCTAAACCCTAAATTTTCACCGTTCGGAAGCTTGTTGTCTAATTGTAGAAGATGTTCCAAAGTTCCATCTACAGAGCCGTCGTCCACAACCACGACCTCATAATCTCTAATTCCACTGCTCTCGTACCCTTCTTGCTCTTCAAGTGCTTCCAGACACTTTGTAAGAATTGGAAGACGGTTGTAGGTAGGTATTATAACACTCCACAATCCTCCCTTTGCATTGCTGGACCTGGATGATTCGATTTCATTTGGGGCTAACTCGGACGAGAAGCTGAGACCGGCAATCGTTTGGCTCAACGTGGCATTGCAGAGCAGTGCTGCAACCTTAGGTCTCAAAGAAACTGCACGAGACAGCACAGAGACAACTGCATGGTCTAGAATGCCTGGAGTCCTAGACTGTTGGGATTTACAAGAACCTGAGAAACAGGGGAACTGACCAAACCTCGGAAATATGGACGATGCCATCATGAATTGCGCAGAACATTGCAGCTACAACCTAATGATATTCCTGGCTCAACGCCTAGCCATCCATGAATCGAAAGCCCCGAAGATCACATGCCCAAGGGCAATCAACAATGCTGCTGACGTGATACAAATCAAAGCCTCGTGTTGGACAGCTAACCCAAAACCACAAGAGGCTCAAAAGCGCCACTTCATCAGACGCTCAATTGGCGTACATCCCCGTCATTAATATGCACCTATTGCCAAAGAAGTGATTTCAAAAATTGTCAAAAAAACTAAACTGTAAACCCTGAAATCAATGAAATTTTGATCTATCACAGCTTTGTCTAAATAATGCGCTCTTTTGATTCTCATTCATTCATCAACAAGTGCATATAAAATATGATAGGAACTAAATATAAGAACATATCATGAATTGAACTATGCTCAACAGCAAAAATGGCGACCTCGGGTATCACTACCTGAAAAGAAATTCACGTCTCTACTCAATTGAGAATTTCGAAGCTGGCACAACAATTTCACATATCAGAGAGACATTCATCCATCGCAAGATAGTTTCACAAGAATTGACTTTTTCAGGTCATCGCAACTAAGACCCAAAACCTCCTTCTGAGCGTTATCGAACACATAGATGACGTTTCGGAACACAAATCTTGACAGAGCATCGTCACAATTGTTCGACCTGAGAGCCATTACGTTACAAAATGGTGGCATTTGCACCATCTAGCTCCTGGTTTCGTAAACGGGGGCGCTACTCAATAGGACACACTACTGCCTATCAAATCCGGAGACGAGAACAGAACAAAACTGCAGACCTAAACCCTAAAACCCTGAACCCTAACCCTGCAGAATTTTGCATGAATGAGTGAATTGGAGCCACCCACCTTCCGAAAAGCTGCTGCCATGGTGGGAGAGAAGAGCTGGTGTCGCAGGTGCAGCAACATCATCGCCAGAGGCACAAATTGCCTTCGGATTGTGGGTACTCATGATCCTGTTTGAACCCTAAATTGTAATCGTCATGACAAGTCGTCCCAAAATTCCCTCAGAATCGGTTTGGTCCTTCTCCTTGTCATTTGTGGGCGTCAGGGTTGATAATTGGAAGCAGAAGAGTGAACTCTGTTTTTCCCACTGGCAACTACAGTAGCCTGGAATGACCCATTAGACCATCCGCAATATGCTGGCCCTGTATATGGCCCAGTATCGGTATAGCAGTAACTTTTGAATGCTAAATACTCTTCGAACTTGAAAATTCTCTCGTTGGAAGTTCATCGGAAAGAACTTGGAGAGGGGACAAGAAAATCCAAAATTAGACAGTGGACAAGTACTTCAAAAGTAAGGTACAAATCTGAAATTATAGAGGTTTTAGCAAATCATGGTTACCAAAACAACATTTGGCCATTGACCCTCTAAAAATTGCCAAATGTACAGGGTCAATGGTCAAATGTTGCTTTGGTAACCGTAATTTGCTAAAACCTCTATAATTTCAGATTTGTACCTTGCTTTTGAAGTACTTGTCCAATGTCTAATTTTGGATTTTCTTGTCCCCTCTCCAAGTTCTTTCCGATGCACTTCTAATGAGACAATTTTCAAACTTGAATTATTTAGCATTCAAAAGTTAGCTATACCGATACTAAGCCATATATTAGGCTAGCATTGCGGTGATCTTAGAGACTTATAGTCTTGCATCAACTTTTTGTCAATAAATGAGATTTGGGCTATATTAAGTTGCCTCAATCAATGTCTTAGGTGATTGTGATGGAGTGATTAGTGACTACAATAGGAACTTTGAACTTTTAGTGTAAATTCATCATGGGACATGACTTTTTTTAGGCCTTTAGACCATCTCCACTTTTTCATTGGCAAGGGGCTCGGTTTGGTCTATGGTGAGCTCGACCTAGTCTATGGTGAGCTCGACCTAGTCTATGGTGAGCTCAACCTCCCAAATCTTCCTACAGAAAAGAAAGAAACTAGCCTCTATAAAATGAACCCTCAACTTTCTATCATAATAAGCCCTCCCATCTCTTCACCCAGCTTGAATTATGCTTGTAGGACATTGTTTTTGTTACATTTTTTGAAAAGTTTGACAATTGTAGCAATTCCCGCTAATGATAGTGTAGAGATGCAGTCTATATCAAGTAATCATATTGAATACAATGGACATATAGAGAAAAATAGTGGAATACTACTTTACTAGTATCATAGAGTCTAGAAAGACAATTGAACCTGCAAAAAGCCATGTGGCAAGGCTGTTTTCTACCTAAAAAGGATGGAAATGCTCTCACGTTGCGGCCATGTTCATTAGAATAATTTTGAGCTCAACAAAAGGCTGCCAAACTTTCATTTTCGGCACCCCCCCGCAGTGCAAGTACAGAAAAAATAAAAATATGTTTTTTTGGAAATTAAAACAATAAAACAATTATTTTGAAATGTCTGATCTGACGTGGCACTAGTAGTGCCACATCAGATTATTTTTTTTATTTTTTATTTTTTGGTAATTGCACGGTCTCTATTGTTGTCTTACGGCCTTTTGCAGGCTGTAATAAAACCACTCCCAAGAAATGCGCCGTTCATTTCTTGAGAGGCTTCTGTAGTGTAATGCCTGATTGTGCGGGATTTCTTGTGTAATCGAGCATTACGGATTCCTCATCCGACTTCAATTCCTCATCCTAATATTCATTCTCTTCTACTCGTGATGCTCGTGGTTTATGTTGGGCAATGGCCTCTTGTTGGCCCTTTATTTCCCGAAATGCCCTCCTCCTCGGGCATTGCCCTATACTAAAGCTTCTTCAGTACATGAGTAACCGCTTTATACAAGAAAGATGCCCATTGCAAATACACTTTTTGTTTGTTGGTTTTAGGGTAGTGTACAAACCTATCTTTTGGATCAATTGAAATGCACACTTCAAAAGTTTATAACAAATTCATACTTTGTCAAAGAAACAAAATTCCAATTGCTCTCCCCATGTCTCACATTTGTCATTATGTAATAAAAAAATTTCAAAAATTTCAACAAATGCTGACAGAGCAAACCAGTCAGTAGTCCTTCTGCCTGCCATAGTGAGGCTTAACTTAGACTCAAATTTTTTGGAGTTTATTGCGAGGTCTCCAAGTGAGCCGTTGCGAATCCCCAGACACTATTATTGCTTCCCAACTCCCTGCAGCAGTCAGTCAGTCGCAGTGAGCACTGAGCACTCCTTTCCACACCTGTAGGCAAACCGGTAGACGGAAGCCGCTCCGAGGAAAATGCCAATTCAACTTATCCTCTGCGCTGACTGCATGCTCTGAACAACTCTCTCCCGGAGCTACAGAATCATGACGTACTGTGCCTACTTGCAGTGGAAGTGATCTGATCAAAATGTGTTACAAAAACATTGTCAGAACAAGCACAATCCAAGCTTGGTAAAGAGATGGGAGATTGGGAAGGCCCGTCTTGTACTAGGGAACGGGTTGCATGCTGTGGATTCTGCAGTAGCAAGTGGCACTGGGTGAGCCCGGAGAGTGAGACTTGTGAGCGCGCTGCTGCAAAATCTGCAGCATGTAGCCCGTTCCCTGGCGCTAAGAGTTGGACGTTCCCCACCTGAGAATTGTAGAATCGGCCATAGGGGCAGATTCAGTGGCACAACTTCTCTTCCTGGTCGTTCGGCCTTCTAATTTGGTTAGCAAATCCTCCAAAATAGCAAGCCCGGCTCTTAACAATAAGGTAGAAGCACCAGTTGTCAACCACGCCCAATATCCATTAGAAGCGATTTGGGGTCTCCAAAAGGCCCTCTAAGGCCTGTACGGACAGCTTCCGCCGTTTGACTTTTGCACTTGGGCATGCTTCCACCTGTGAAGCTTGAGTGCAGGCAGCTGACACTTGTGGCCATCGAGTTCGTGATGCGGCCAAGAAGTGGGTGCTGAAAATGGTGACTTCTTATGAGTATGCCACACGGTTTGTCCTTTACGGGCGTTCATTTTTTTAATGAAAATGTAATGAACTCTTACATTTTTAATTCAAAGCTAATGGGGCGGCACTAGCGCCAAACTCTCGGGTCAAATGCCAACAGGCACAATGTGGCGGGAGAAGTTGTGTTGGCAAAGATTGCGTAGACTGCTGGAAGTTTGTGTCGATTGCGGTTTTTGACATGCACACGCGGGCATCATGTGCCTAGTTACTTGCTTCAGCATGGCACTTAGAGATGTCACAAACACTACAGGTGGATACATTCCTCAAATTCACATGGATGCAAGATACCTTCCTTTTGTTTGGAGGGATACCAAACTAGATGGGCAAGCTAATAGATCAAGCTTTGTGGGGAAGAGGGCTAGAGGCGAAACTCACATTGACCTTTGGACGGATGGAGCATTGTATCCAAAAGACCCTGCGACAAAATGTGCACCGTGCTTCAGCACTCTAAAGCAATTTTTGCAATTTCTATGCCACGGGGAAGATGGATTGTTGGGATGTACTAAACGATTGAGAGACATCGTGCCACCTTGTGGTACTATTCACCGAATGCACACAACAGTGAACTTAGAAAACTGCATTATTTCACTAGAGAAGGAGCTGGCTTGATTTGAGCAGGATTCAATTCGGTTGTGCCAACATCGAGACCAGTTTCAGGATGAGGCCTGGGGCACTGGCCACTGCAGCAGCGATTGAGGCGCGACTCCGACAACATTTAGAGAATGAGGTCGCTAGACTAGAGAGCATGTGTGTCCAATTGAGGGTGATTGTGGCTGAAAATAGTGTGTCCATTGCAACATTGACTGAGCAACGGCAGAGGTCGTTAGTCACAGAAGACAAATTGGTAGTGTCTAGAGCCAAGTATAATAAACTCGAAGAAAGATTTAGACGCATTGTGAAAACGCCAGCCGAATTGTGTCAGCGTGTTCATGGAAAAATCATGAAGAATATCACCGACTTGAGGAGTGATACTGGATATTTTAAGCACAGAACAACAGAGCTGCGTTACCAAATTCTACTTGAGATGCTGCATCGCGTGCAGCAGAGTAACAAACAACTTGGAAAGAAGCAAAGGCTAGGGGGTGAGGGAACTTCTCAGCACAAAACTACAACTGTAATTGCCAGCATGCTTTTGCACGGAGAGGCCAAATTGCTGGCCGAACAACCTCAGATGAGTCAAGCGACCATGGCTGTTGCACAAACACTATTCAAGAAAGTCCAGGATGTGCTCACAAAAGAAGTCATGCTCGGTACCATTGATGGATCGTCAGTTACGCATAGGGGGTACACAGGGATTTTCAAGACTCTGAAGAACAGGATTGATTTGGTGGCTCCGGAATTACACGGTAATATGCTTCCATCACCTAACCGGTTGGCAAAATTGCGGAAGCAAATGAATGAAAACTTGCCGCAATTCATAGGGGATTACTACCATATACAGGGTCATCGCCACGTCCCTGAAGTGCGCCAGTGCAAGAAGGTTGTGCGTCCAGCGAAAGAGGTCACTCTTTATAGCAAGAACAACCTCTTTGCAGATTTGGAGGTTGTGCAGCGTTCGATGGTTCTGTTTTATGACATCATTGTCAAAGGTGAGTTTTCTTTAGGCTGGCCCTAGAACACGAACATGCTTTGAGATTCTCTGCTAACAAATCTTAGGGTGCTTGTGTCTTTGAACTAATCCAATTGTTTGATGCCTTATTGCAGAGTGCAACAATGGACCTCTGATTTTTGTGCTAAAGCTTGCTGAAGCGGAAATTGTACAGGGAGCAAAATACGAACACATCAGCCTTACACTTATGAATCGAGCCCTTGACCCAATGATTCAAATGAATGACCACAGATATTTTTCCATCCAATCAGAGTAAGAGATCTGGCCTGTCGAGTGCTTCCAGGTGGGTAAAGAATCATATGAAATTCTTGATTAGGTGTTCCAGTAAACCAAATATCCGAAGGTTATTCAAGCCTAGACTGATGGACAAGTATTGGAGGTGCTTGGTTGCGGTAGCTTTGCGGTTGAGTGGCACTTGAGTGTGGACATGAAAACTATCAAATGTATGAACGAGCTTCAGCGTGGCCCTTCTTCCAAGATGAATTGCGTTTATTGTGAGCAGATTCACGAGCGCTTGGTAACCTATACCGCAGCAGAGGCTGATAGGCAGGCAAGTCGGCGGGGAAAGGAGACGTGGCAGGGCGGACTATTTGCACCACAAATTGCAGCGGAACCTTGCAATGTCAGCACGCATCCCCGTTGAAAACAGATCTTGCCAATTCCTCTGTCTAGGACGCACATGTGCACGTTGCATGCTATGGTGCCCATTATTGAAAAGATCCTTCACTTGCACATGCAATTTATACGGAATATGCAGGATGATCAAAGAAAGACTGAAGCCATCGAGAAAATTGAAAAATCTTTGTCAGCCATTGGTGTAGAAAAGGGCAATTGCGTACTTAAGTAGGACATCAAGCGCTCAGGTAAGATTAGGAATGTTGTCACCAAGCCAAGTCTTAGTGGGGCGATTGCTCTTTGAAGACAGCTCCTGGTCTAGTCTAGACAAAGCCTGGAAAGACGTATACATATCAGAGTTCAACAACCTCAAAGGAGGTGCTGCCAGGGTGAAACATTGGCGGGTGTGGGAAATACTAGAGGATTTGCTGCCATATTTTAGAGGATTGGTGTTGTCAGAGGAGCAGAGATGGTGTTGCCGAGTTTGTATGGATGCATTTGGTAAGGCATTTATTGCCGCATTTGGAGAGACCCACGTCACTCATTACATTGTGAGTCTTCTCACGAGTTGATGCACTGTTTTTGCTTCCTCACTGATTGTTAGGCTCCTACTGAAGTGTTTGCATTAAGGAGACCTACCAAAATCAACATAGTGAAATGCATTGTTGGTTGGAATCATGTGCAGCACGTGCTGGTGAAACATGGACCCTGGTTTGTGGATAAGTTCGGGAGTTTGTCAGTGTGGAGTTGCCAGGGGATGGAAAAATTGCATCATGCTGCAAAGGCTAGTACTCAATACCACTCTCAGCATGGAGGGACTAAACAACGAGTAAGCATAGTAGTGCAGCAATACCAATTCTGGTATCAAAACATTCAGCATCGATATGAAGCCAAGGTGGAGTTGAAGCACAAAGAAGCTCAACGGTCTGTACTGGACGTGTCCGTGATCTCTGCGGCATCAAAGCGCCACGATGCATGGTGGGCTTCATGTGCCCCAACAGTATGTGAAGAGTGGCACCAGGGACGTAACTGAGTGGGCTCGTGATTTGTATCCCTAGACAACGAAGCGGCGGTCACTCAGAGTTCTACCTGCAATGAGCGGATCCCATGTGTTGACGGCCACATCTATGGCCTTTTCAGAGAAGAACTTGATCCTATAGCGATAAATATTCCATACAGTAGTGATGTTCCCAGTGATATGGTTGCGGATATTTCATAAACAATTTGTGGCAGAATTCACTATGGCTACCATGACTATACACTGGCAATTTGTTGTCTACTAATTGCACTCTCATTCCTTTCCACTGTCATTGCAAGCTTTGTCCTAGAATCTAATAAAGACAAGAAGTTCAATAGCACGAATTATGTATCAACATTACTTTGAATTGAAAGGCTTGCTGCAATAATTACAATGTTGGCCTTACCTGCAGAGATGCCAGGATGTGCCGATAACTAACCCATACCTTGTGATTTTTTAGTGCCGCTAACTGACCCATGTCCCAAGACTTTCTAGCGGTTGATTGTGCTGACGTCAACGAACTTAGCAAAACCAGGTGTAATGACAACAACAAACTATAAATTGTATCAGCGTTGGAAACAAAATCGGAGATAGTTTATGAAAACACTAGGCAAAACTAAGAGGGTTGCAAAATCCTCAAAAATTTAAAAGCATGTCAAAAAAATTCGTGTGACTCATTCCATGAGGCTTCGACCTAAACTGCAGTATCGGTGACATATACCTCAGCCATCAGTGCTCAGCTGAGTCTTCTAGCGTTGCTGCCGCACAGTTCACATAAGCCTCGTCCACCACTGCTGTTGAATCTTCTTGCATGGCTTTTGCACTCGTGCCACAGGTCTCTTTCGACACTGCCACTGAAGCTTCTGCCGCCGCTTCCGCATCTATGGCGCAACACTCAGCCATCATTGCTACTGCAGAGTCCAATTCCATTGAATTGGTGGGCACGGTCTCCAAGCGCGCAAGTTTGGGGGCGGGCTCACTATCATCCACGGTTTTTATTACTGAGTGGCGTTCACTGTAGAAAATTTGGTGGCCTCCTTACTGATGATGCATTGCAGCACTTTTTCCACCCTTGCCCTCGCAACAACTGGGTCGAGGGGCTTCAGCCACCTTGCAGCATCCATCCCTTTGGTGCAGGCACTAAAGTTGGCACTTAGCATCTCATCACTAGTATTATATCCCCATTGCGCTCACCAAAGAACACCAGGCACATGGTTGCAAAAAGGGCAATGAGGATCTTTTGACAATGCCACCTTGAACATACAAGCGGGATGTAGCAAGCATCCACAGGGCAAACAAGCAACTGCACTTTGCACCCAAAAACGACTACAAAGTACACAGGGAACATTTGCTTCAAGCTTCACTCTGTCCATACGGGTCACTGGCAGACAGGTCAAGACATGCTGGGATCGAATTCTGCTGTTGTCTAGTACTTACTCATCAATTTCAGCAGTGATCCCCCCCACCGTGTCTTGCATCTCCTTTGTGGTTCTCTTGAGAAATCCAATGTGCTCTACTAGCCCCGCAATCTTAGTTTGAACATCCGAGACGGCTTGGGAAATGGAGCTGGCAACACGTGTCTTGGACCGCAGCTCTTCCCCAATTGCTTTGTGCTCCTCTACTGTCAGTCCAGTATGCTTTTAGGTGGCTCGTATATTTACCATGTCCTCCCAATTTGCCTCCTCTGACTGTTCCAAGGCAAGCTTCTTGGTGGCCAAAACTTTGAGCTTATTTTCTGCATCATCAAGGTGTTTGATTCCAGTGAGTAGTTCCTGCTCCAACTTCCTTCTCTTGTCCTTCAGCACTGCCATCGGGTCGGGTAGTGCTGTTGGATGCGGCAATGCTACAGCAACCTTGATGCGGTTCAGAGCTCGGATGTGACCAGCCATGGATCAACCAGCACTGCATTGCTGCCGCATGGGTATAGAGCCGCTAGCTGGTATGCTTTCTCCCATACTGAATAAGGGCTCTGATTGCCGAGTGGGAAATGTTGAGGGCCGAATGGGCAGATTAGCATATTGGAGCAATGCTAAAGCCGACTCCTTCTCCACGTATGCTTCTCGCAAATAGTGCTGGAATAGGTTGAGCATCTCTTGGATCTGCTCACGGAGACAAGGTGGAGTTAGCTTTTGAGGATTCACTGCAGGGTTAAGCAAGCGCTTCTTTGCCAACTCTGCTGCATACTCAGCCCAATCCACCTTCACGGATCGTTGAAAATACAGAACAAGGCCCCTGATGAACGCTATCCCAAATTCACCATTGTCAGGCTGCGTCCCCTTGTAAACTCGCTGGTACATGTATAAGGCATCCTTGGCTGCAATTCGGTCCGTCATTGCCTTCATGGAGTGCCGATTCCCAGCCTTGTTGAGGTAATAAGTAGCCACAAGATCACGCATAGGCACTCCAAACTCTTCTTTCACAAGCATATAAAAAAAATCCCTATTGCATAGAGGCCATCAACCATTTTAAAAAAGGATATGCTGTATGCCACCTTGTCCGACCCCAACAAGAATGGCATCCTCTTGATCAACTCACAAAGAACTGTGTGTGGGAGTTTGTTCAAGTCGAATGGTTCCCTCCAGATAGTATAGTGATTAGAGTCCAGTTCATCTTGCACCTTCAGCACACCCTTCCCCTTATGGCTCATCGTGTTCTAGTAGACACAGTTGCTCCCAGTAGCATTGAACACCATTAGTCGGAAGCAAGCGATTGAGCAAATCTATGACAGACTAAGCTACACTGAAATCCACACTGATCCTGAAATGCTTGGCTGCATTAGCATGCAAATCCAACCGCGAGTGGCAGATGCAAGCAATTAAGCGAATTGACAACGGCGATTAAGATACAGTAAAAATGCACATGGTGATCCTCAAGGCCGGTCCAGTGGCAACACGCTAACCACCAGTCGGAAGCAAGCGATCAAGTGATTCAACAGAAACTAAGCTACAATAAAAATGCATGGTGATCCTTAAGGCTTGTCCGGCAGCAGCATGCAAATCCACCTCGGACAAGCAAAATCACAAACTGACAAATCTACACTAAAAATGATAAGTGATACTAATCAATTGAAAGCTAGGCTGCAGCAAATGCTTGCAAAAGCAGCAGAGGAGGGTGAGGCAAAGTAACAGAATCAACAAAGAAATCATCCGCATAGAAAGTTGGCATATAAACAAGTGTTTAAACAAGTTGTGGAGGTCATCACCTGTACTAACTTTCAGTGTAGGGTTTCATGCTGAAACTTCAAACTAATTGAATGGCCTAAAACTAAAACTCCTAATCAAAGCAAAACATTATGCCTTGTACAACACATGATGTGAGTACTCGATACCACATTATTGTGATAATGTATTGTAATTAGTATAATTTGTATTGTTGAAGAGCTACTTATCAAATTCAATCAATTGGTTTTCATTTTAAAAGGGTGTAAAGTGGACACTTCTTTGCATCGACTTTTGTAGATTAAAACTTTATAGATCCAACTTGAATAAAATGAGATATGCCAGTTGATATCAATTTACTTGTTGAAATTACATGAAACAAATATTTGCCATGCCTAACTAAGAACATTACAATTAGAAGTGATTCAAGAAATAAATGAAATATTAAAATATTTAAGTTGAAGCATTAATACCAACTAATAGCGCTTTATAGGCAACCATGGTCTTATAGCACTTTGTAATAAAAACTAGTCACTTCTAGTGCTTTGCGTGTGGCATGGTCTTAAATGGCCTTATAGCCCTTTGATTTCAGTCTATTGAGATTGGATCAATGCCAAACCAATTTGGATTGGGTAATGAAACTAACAAAAAATTGACCAATTAGGAATATGATTTTTTTTGTTTTTGATGTTTTTGATTTTTTATCAGCAGTGACATTATTCCTTGAATGCCAAAAAAATATGAACTAAAAAATATAAAGCAACAAATTTGTATCCCAGGATTCTACACAAAATTCTTATTAGTGAATAGTGGAAAAAGAAAAGGAAGTGTAAACCAAATCAGTCTCTAGTATTAAAAAAAAATAACTCTAAACCAAATTCTCTAGTAGTGGGTAGTGGAAAGAAAAAAGGGAAAATAAACCAAATTCTCTAGTAATGGGTACTATAAAAAACAGGGAATATAAGTTTTTTCTCTAGTAGTGGGTACTATAAAAAATAAAAATAAAAATATAGATTTTTTTCTCTAATAGTGGGTACTATAAAAAAAAAGGAAATATAGATTTTTTTTCTCTAATAGTGGGTAGTAGGGGGAGGTAGAAAGGAAGTATAAACCAAATTGTCTAGAAGTGGGTACAGGGGGGAAAAAAACTGAGGGACTATAAACCAAATTTTCTAATAGTAGGTAGTGGAAAAAGAAAAGGGAATATAAATTTTTATTCTAGTAGTGGGTAGAGGGGGGAAAAAATAAAGAAGCAAGTATAAACCAAAATCTGTAGCAGTGGGTAGTGGGGGAGAAAAAGAAGGGAGTGTTAAAAATTTATTTGAATTAAAAAATATTCTAAAATAACATACAATATATTCATAGCAATTTTGGATGAAAATTAAAGTATGACCCTTTTTTAATTTGAAAATTTGAAAAATTACATAATCATAGAGTGTTGGAAAAAAAGCACTAGATGATGAATAATATCCCCCTATTTAATTACCCAGTATTCACTTCAGGCTTGGATTCTTGGATTCTTCCACATGCACAACAAAATCTTCCTAGACCGATTTGATTTAGGAATTGCTTAGGAAACCACATTAGACTTTATGCACACCATAAACTAGAGTGTTCCTAATTAAAGACACCATTCCTATCCAACTTGAATAATATTTTCAAGAATCATATAAACTGAAATAATACTTTTAAAATCCCTCCACCCAATTAGGTCGCTCAAGATATTTCCCATCAAACTCTAAAAAATAACAAGAAAAATCCTAGTTGATTGGGATTAGCACTTTTGAAGATATAATCTGATAAACTTGAAATTTTTATCTTAGATGGCTAATTTGATTGAATCATATCCCTTATTTTTTATAAATTATAAAATTTCATTTAATACTTAAAAGTCAACTTTGCTAATTTATCACATTTAGGGGTTTAGGGGTTTTAAATACTAAGAAATACTCCAAATTAGTAATCTAGAGCTGAAATTTTGTGGTTTATTCCTATAGTAGGGGAGAAATGTGCCTACCAAGGGGCATGTAAAAAACCATTACTTTATGGCCTAGCTACAATCAAGCAATTAGGGCTCCCTTGTAACTGCACTTCTTGGGACAGTGAAGATGGTTTTGACTTCTTTAATTGGATGAAATCCAATCACCATCAAGTCCTTACAAATTGCAACTTTATAGGTTTGTTTTTGTCATGAAGTTCTATTTGTTATTAATTTTAACCTCTTTGTATCTATTTTTTGTGATAATTTTTTTTTCATGGTAGAGTTTTAGTATTTGCAAATAATCCTTGGTACTTGCAATGGTGCTTTTCACAATCGAATTTTTGGATCAATGGCTAAGAATGTTTTGCTACAAAGTATTCATAGAATTCATAGTATTAAGCTTAGGAACTGCAATTTTTGGCAGTTTATACAAAAACAAAGTTGGTCAATTTCTTGCAACCATCCATCACATGTATTTTTATTAAAACAATGTTTGTTAATAACTGTAAAAGAATATTTAAACTATTTTCATTATATATTTTGACCAGCTGAATTGTTTTTTGATGAATTTTTCTCTTAAATGGCTAATTTTATAGACTTTATTGAAAATCTCCTTAAAAGTCATTCTTTATGAACAAACAAACTTTGAGAGAATGTAAGCTTTATGACAATCCTCCAATTTATTCCATTTTGAGGGGGGGTAGAGGGGTATCATTATTACAAGTTAGAACCAAAGGGAAGGGACCAAAACGTCTTTGAATTTGAAATGAAATGAGTCAATTTTATAATTTGAAGATCTTACTACTCAAGTCTTGCGTCTTTCAATTTGCCTTGCAAAAGAAAGGAATATGTAAGTTGAAGGAAGGCTTGAAAGCCATACAAAGCCCACCAACATTGTTAAAACCTTCGGTAACCTTGAAAAAATACTAAGTCGTCTTTAAATTGTGGAAAGTCCACACTTGTTATATGAAAAGACACCCCTCTCTAAGTTGCCATACTTAAAATATCATGTTCTTTGGTTTATGAAGTTTCATAGGTAGTCATCCTAAATCCTAAACCCTAAACCCTAGAACCCCTAAAACCCTTGGTCCACCCCCACCCCCTAAAAAAATTGTAACTAAACTACGCTACTGTACCTTGACCGTGCTGCAACTTGACTGGCAAGTGGGCAGGACAAGCTAATGTGATGGCCAGCCTACCTTAAAAGTGCTTGGAAATTCAAAAAATGTTGCACTGCACTACTATTGTACCACTATAGTAGTGCTGCAACTTGATTGTTGTAACTTCACTGTAATGGGGGCCTTCCACTCATTCTTCCAACACTCACGTTGCGATGAGCCATGATGAGAAGAGTGTGAAGGCATTTGACTGTACTGGGTAAGTGAGACTTATGCATGAGAGCTCGCGTGTGGCAGTAGGACCCTGAGATCTTGCTACAATGTCAAATTTTCAACATGTGAGTCTCTTTGACTTTTACTTGCAAACTTTGAGAGGGAAGGGAGTCCCAATTTGGCATGCTGGCCACATAGACCCGGCCCATGTGGTCAAGATCAGGGGGCTTTTTCTTCATTTTTTTATCATGTGGCAAAGTGGCAATATAAAATGATAAAGTAGTGCTCCAAATTTCCACATTCATCTACATATTGGATAGAAAATATCTCCTTAGTGTATGCCACATGTCTATAATTCTATTTTCAATCACAATATAGTAATTTCAACCAAAGTTCTTTTTTTTAATTCCAAGTTTTTTGGCAAAAAATTTCATGGTTTTTTGCCATTTTTTAGCCAAATGGGGCAACAATTCTTCCGGGGCTTGCTCAATCACTGTGTCAAAGGACATTAGCGCCCCGCCATAGAGATGCCCTCAATGCTTTTAGGCAGCCAACCCCATTTCCGCTCACTTAACCCCTAAAGTCCCGTTGCCCTACGGGTGACAAAATGGATTTTGGGCAGGTTCCTATAAGCTCAATTTTTTTGTGGAACTTTCTGAAACTTTTCCATAAGATAGAAAATTTGTTAGCTTTTTGGAAATGTAATTTTTATTTCAATTGGTGCTCAGGAACAAAAGTTATGCTACCATAACCTCAAAATGGGGGAGACTGAGCAGCAAAAAAAATCCATAAAAAAAAGAAATAAATTTTTTAATTATTTTTTTAGATTCTAAAAAAAGTATTTTTTTTTATTTCTTGGATGAACGCAATAAAAGTAGCAATTTTGAGTGATTTTTGACAGAGAAGTGGCTTTGGACTTTAGGGGTTAAGCAATTCGACAGTGTTGTAGTGTGGGGAGTTCATTGCAAAAAATTTCTAAACTGCAGAAATAGGATTCCAGAGGATTGCAAATATTCTAGAATTTTTCTTTGTAAAATATAATTATTATAAATTTCTTGGCTGAAGATTCCTTCAGTCCCACTTTGGTCCTACAGGCTGTCCTATTTTCGATCAAAGACTAGTTGTAAAATTGTTCAGGATTGTAACCAATCATGATGCGCCACGACTGCATCAGATGTGATCATTTTTTCTTCTTTCCCTACACAGAAAGAGAACACACTACTTGCACGCAAATGGGATGGTGATCGAAAATGGGAGATCTACCTTAATCACTAGATTTGACATGATGAGTTGTAGATTTAGTTTCAGAACATGCTATAAAGTGGAAGCACTCATTCTAGTACATTTAAAAAATCGCAACAAAGTTGGAGGCACCTTTTGCTAGAAAAAAATATTTTTGCAATATTCGGAATTGGAATACTTGTTAGAATAGCAAAAATAGAATTCTTATATAAATCATCAGTATTTTCAATATTGTCTATGAGTTTAGAAAGTGGAACTCCCCATTTTCTATACATTTTTAAAGTGGAACTCCTCATTTTTTTACTTCCTATTTCTTTTGGCATTTGAATGTGCAAGTATTGGTTTTACTTAATCTCTAAAGGCTTCTGGTGTTTTTAGGCCCAAAATTCCTTAAAAATACTAAAATCCAAAGTAAGGCTAAAATTTTATTCATTAAGTGATTCAATTGTAAGATCTTTAGTTAATTTGTTAGAGTACACTCTCCTAAATATTTTATATTCATGTTCAAAAAAATAGTAAATATTAAATGAAAATCACAATTAAAAGGCTTCAAATATTATTATAAATCCACCACCAATGTTCCACTAATTTAAAACCAATCCATTATCAATCTACAAGGTGCTCGCTTGATTTGAAGCACTTTCAAATTCTAAAGAGCGATTTAGATGCAAAACAATGTTGTTGATGTTGACGAGCATGGCAAATTTCCTATGAATTATAAGTGCAAAAGTATCTTTGTGTATCTAGATTTGTATTGTTTATTACAACTTCATGTATTTTTGTGGATGGAGGTCTTATAGTAGTTCTTTTTACTAAAAGACTCTATTTAATTTACCTATAAAATGGTATAATTTTTGCCTATAGGACTACTAAAGGAATCTATTTAAAGTTTTGAAACAATATACCCTTTAAGCACTTGAATTCTTTTTTTGTATTACTCTCAATTCAAAAACTACCTTCTCGGACTTAAGATGGCCTAACTTTTGCTTTTAGACACCAATTGAGATCAAAAAGTCATATTCTTCTAAAGCCAATGTGAATTCCTATTTCAAAAAAGTACTTAGTAAAATCATATTCAAAATATGAAAAGAGCAATCCAAGTGGTTCCTTTATTGTTTAACATTCTAGTGATATTGTATAAATTTTCAAAGTTGAAAACATAAGGTAGCCTATGTTCAACATTAAACTCACCTTGAATGGACAACCACCCTTTGATGACTTGAACCCTAAAACATTAGCCATTTTAACATTTAGGGTGTCTCGGTTTTGGGATTTTCAAGTTCTCTTATATGCTCTACAACATCACATGCAGTGGCATTTTTTTGGCTTAAGAAAAAATCTGTAGTAAGCAAACTGTTGCGGCTTAAGAGTATGAATTGCCTCAACCAAAATATTTGTACTATGCATGCTGAATTTAAAATTTATTCTAATTGGTTTGTATATTGTCTTATTGAGCAAAGTGTCAAAGTCTAAATATTATAGCATCATACTATAATAATGTTGCCATTCCAATTGTTAAAATTTTGGATTTCTAGCGTTGTTAAATCATTATTCTAATTAGTTCATTTTTGGATTGTTGAAGCAAAGTGTCAGTTCTTCATAATGGCGTTGTTTGAACTTAAGACGCCTTAACAATCAGTAGCCTCAACCTATCTCTGACAATTAAAAAATGGTGGATACTATATATCCATGCCCGTCGCACTTGAAGCCCCATTCCTTGCGTACGTTGGTAGAAATCGCAATTGCAGCTCACCAAGAGTCGTCTTGTTGCTGTCCCCCGCGTCGCTGTGCTCTTGCTTCCAGTTGCTTTTGCCTCTCTGCGCAAAATTCCACCTTGTATTTCTTGAGTATCGGTACCTTGTTAGGTTCTATTTTTTTTTTTTAAAATTTAAGCTTGTACTTGTCGCCAAGAATGCATCCGTTGGCGGAGGCAAAGTTGAAGCTGAAGCAGAAGCCAAAGAAGCGGGAGGTCCTGAATGACCCCCCTCCACCCAAAAAACAATGCAAGGTGGTGAACTAGGTGGTAGTTTTAGATTCTAGCGAAGAAGAGGCAGAAACAGATCCAGCTATAGAGCTCCAAGAAATCGAAGAGCCTGCGAGTGCGTATGACGTCGACAACTCGGAGTTTGATGCACCATTTGACCTATTGGATATTCCAGCGGCTTTGCGCGAGAATGTGCTTGCGGCAGCTCTTGTGCTTTGGGGCCACGATGCCAAATACGAGGACGTATTCTTTCGCGACAAAGTGGGGCTCTGCAACCAAGGACCAGTAGTGGATGAAGTGCCAAAGGTGTACCCCATGATTTTGGAGAAGGACATTAAGAAGATATGGAGGCCGGGAATGCAACCAAACCAATTTGAGATTGCAAACTGCACGGACAAGGAGCAGGTCTCCATCTTTTTGCAGCACAATTTCCGGGTTTATGGAAACCGCCTCGACAACGCATATTTTGCAATGCGATTTCTGAAGGCTGCTTTTGCAACGTTCGTACATAGCAAGGACGTGAATTGGGTTGCAGAAGCGCAAGGGCGTCGTACCAAGCCCTTTGCTGCTGCTACAAAGAATCCCCGAAAACTCGGACCTGCTGCATTGCGTCAGCAGATGGAGTGCTTGTGCGAGTTGATGGTAAATTTGTTGACTGGAAGCCCGGCGCGCCATAGGATGCCCCGAAATGTTAATGCAGCAGGACGCTGCAAGGGCGGATGAGGCCTCCGCGTGAAGGCGCTTCAAGCAATGAAGAAGAAATTGGCGGACGCAAAGGAAACGTTGGTTGCAGCCTCAGATGACGAGTTGACGAAGCTTGAATCAGAGAGCAACACATCAACTTTGGAGCAAAAACGGCTATTTTGCAAGGGAAAGATTAGTGAATACAAGGCGCAAACTAAAGTGGTGCGGAATCTTTCAGAGAAGCTAGCAGAAGTGCAGGAGGCACAGATGCTAGCGCGTTCAACCGTAAGCGAGCTTGAGGCAAGGCCTATCGACCAAGCCTCCACGGATCGCGACCGGACCAAGGCGGACCTTGCTGTCGCAGATGTGGCCCTATCAAAGGCGAAGCAAGATAATATGGTTTTACGCTCGAGCCCAGTGTTCGAGTATCCAATTGGCCAATCTATACCAGCGCTTGAATCTTCTGTAAGTGAACTCTGCTCCATCTGCTGCAAAGGATTTGTAGCAAAAGCAGCAGTCCTGGGTTCATGCGGTATTGCAGTTGTCTTTTCCACAACGTATGTGTGGAAGAGATGATTGACTCCAACAAAGAAGTGTGCCCCTTGTGCAATTCTCATCTTGATCCAGCGTAGGTGGCACAATGAGGCGGCAAACTCAACGAGAATCAAGAGAGAGAAGTCGAAGTCGTCGTCAACAAGCTGAAGAATATTGTTGCAGCTGGGGCAAATGTTGTTGGTAAGGCAGAAGCATATAAATACAAACCCATTTCCCCGCTCTTCAAGTTCGAGGCCAATATAGGTGATCCCATTGTGTCGGATGATGTCATGTCCCTTGCTGTAGCAGTCAACCCCGTGGAAACAACAATTGTAAAAGACCATGCATCGACAAAGAGTAATGTCGTCCAATTCAATTCCGTCAAGACGTTGATTGAGACTGAGCAAGTTACTCCAACGACAGTGCTGGTAAGTCCTAATGAGGTCTGCTACTGCGACTGAGATTTGATACCCTAAACCCTTGCGTCAGCATCCTTGACTGTCTTAGTTCTTTAGTATCTTAGCTCTTGCAAACATACTGTTGAATTTTATTTTAGTTATAGACTTTATGACCGGCCATTTACCCTAAATCCATTGTAAATGTACACCCTATTACACTTCCCTGTGAATATACACCTTGGAAATGAAAGATTAAACATTTTTGGAATTTTGTCT
The DNA here is from genome assembly GCA_963969595.1 of Neckera pumila. Taxonomy (NCBI): domain Eukaryota; kingdom Viridiplantae; phylum Streptophyta; class Bryopsida; order Hypnales; family Neckeraceae; genus Neckera; species Neckera pumila. Next base: position 12,317,599 of record OZ018412.1, read on the forward strand.
TCTCTAGGAAATATTATACATGCTAATGAAATGGCGTTTGAATTACATGAATTGGTGTTTGGTCTGAAAATTCAATCAATTAGCAAGCAAAGTTCATGTGGGGGCTGCTTGGGCACCTATACGCATATTATTCATGGTGGGGGAAAAATTCCAATTTAGTCACTACTTTTGTGATGTATATTGTTAACCACTCAACCTTAAACACTACTCATGTCATGTCAACGTTCCAATGGAATTGCAGGGATTTGTTGCTGAAGCGAGACTCTAAACCTCGGAAACGTTTTATAATGTTGACGCTGGAACAATTTTGAATTGAATTGAATTTATAGACTGATAATTTTCCACTTGGGTGCTTGACTTGGCATATTTGACGTGTTTGTTTCCAACCTCCACATCGACATTTTCCACAAATATACTGGACAATTAGTTACAGACTGTAGTGCTGAAAGCAATAAATTCCTGGGATGGGCTAAATGTTTCAAAATGTAGTGATATCAGACAAGGCATGGGATTCATGGCCGTTTTCAGCACGGGCTTCACGGCCGTTTTCAGCATGAATTCACTATTATAAAAGAGACTTTGAAATTGTTTGGTATTCTCATTCTTCTCTTTGCTGTTGATGTTGTTGTCATTGTTGCCGTTGTTTTCATTCTGTCTTCTGTTCTTAAATGTTTTGTTTCTTGATTTTAAAATTACTCTCCTTCATTTGTTTCTCTTTCCCATTTTGGCATAATTTAGAAATTTATTGGTAGAAAACAGGGTATGCATGGATTAGAGGTTTAGGAAAGTGGTGTATTCATTTCCCACTTCAATACAAAGATGAAGTCATAAGAATTAGGAATAAATATGTTCTAAAGCCGCCAGCTACACAAAGTGAATCTTGAAAAAAGCAACTTAACGGACCCTACTGCTTGACCACTCTACAGCCATAAATATAAGAGCACTTCCACTCTAGGTAGTGTACTCCATAAGTCTTCTAAGCATTGAACTATTATGCCGTAGGAAAGAAAACCGGGGCACTTCAAAAACCAAATCGTTACAACAATACTAGTGTTCACAAGGCTAAAGCTTCTACAACCGCATTAGTATGACACCATCTTCAGTCTCCCATGGGCTGGCAACACCGCCCCTATCTTGGTACATCCTTCCAGTCGACTATTAATCTGCCACAGCATCAAATGCCAAAATGTAAAAATGATTGTGCTTTATCCTAATTAACTGATGTTTCAACTAGACCATATGCAAGCACATCTATATTAGCCACGCACCTTTTTGTCACGTTGCCCTGCCTGCTCAACAACCAAGTCATAAGAGTATGGGATGCTCTCCTGTGACAACACAATGGCGATTTCCTCCCGCATGTGCGACACTAGCCATGTTTTACCAACCTCAAACGCTAGAAGTACTTTGTCCCCAAACACTACACTGCACGTTACTATGGACGGGATGACTACTTGATTCATGGCCACCCAATTTTGACCTTCCTTGCATCTGTACCTAACATAATAAAAAGTCATATACAACATATGGCAAGCAACATGAGATCGAAATCTAATGCTAGGGCGACTGACTTGGGTCTTAATGATATCACGCCCAACTTGCCACTTCTCGTCCCAGCCAGGGTCCATCAAACTAGCAAGCAGTGTATCGGATGGCTCATTGAAGATATACATGGCGCATGTGCGCTGGACGTCATCGGCCACTCCAAGCAGGTCAACCATCACGTGAGTTGGTATGAACCACTATACATGCGCAACCCTGCTGCAGTGCCGCCCTTCATTGTGGCAACAACGTCCATTGCCAACTTTAGCCGAAAGGCTTCCGAAGTGTGCATGTTTGGAATAGGCCAAGCAAGATCAATAAGCTCAGGCAGCGGCAATGCTTCAAGACTCCCATAAAACTCCGTGCTGGACCTTGAAACATAAACAACCTTCAAAAAAAAAGTTCCATTCTCAAGCAATTGCTTGTGACTGCGGCCATTGCAGCCCGCCTCTCCAATCTCGTGGTGCAACACCAAAATCACATCAAGCACCAATGATGGTGACATCCAATCGTCCCAATAGGAAGCATAAAGAAGATTGCAAGCACGTGGCTCAATAGCAGCAACAGCCAGGTCCAAATGCAACTAACGTTGTTGGTATGCATGACGAACTTCAATTGCATCCAATCTAATCATCTACCTCCCACGCTGCATAACAAAACACTACTAGAAAAAATCATGTCCAAATCAACAACTATTGACAAAAAAAGTGTTGATTTTGATGTTAATTGGGAAGTATTAATTTGGACAATATGTAACTAAAAAGTGTTGATATGGACGTCCAAATTGACACTTTTTTGTGGTCATTTAACAAAAAAATTGTTAAAATTGTTGTTAAATTTCACTAAAAAGTGTTGATTTTCAACAAAAAAGTATTCAATTTTCTGTTAATTTGGACTTCATCAAAATGAAAGTAAAAAAAAATTCAAGCAATAGTAAATTGCCACGTGGCGGCCGCCAACTAGGTAGCCATAAGGGTCCAGCCAATAAACAACCACCATCTAGGCAGTCCTAAGAGAATCCAACCAATGAACAACCGCCACCTAGGCAACCTCAAGGGATCCAGCCAATAAACAACCGCCACTTAGGTAGCCCCTAAGGGGATTCAGCCAATGAACAACCGCCAACTAGGCAACCTCAAGGGGGTCCAACCAATGAACGGCCACCACATGGCAACCCTTAAATGGCAAGCATATGGGTGGGGGCACAAGGGTTTGAACCTTATACCTTGTGCTTGAAGTGAAAGGCTCTTGCCATTGCACCACCCACTATGTGAAGTGATGAAAGAACGTGCTTTTCTCCATTCATTAGATGAGTTTTGGGGGGTCGGGAGGGCCGTTTCGGGCCCGTTCCCGACGCTAGTCTCCCCCCCGCAGTTTCAGGGAACGGCTGTTCCCGACAAAAAAAATTCAAAAAATTCAAAAAAAAAAAAAAATTTCATTCTTGAAATGAAAAAAAAACAGAAAAAAAAAATTATTTTTTTCCGACGTGGCAGTCGCTCGGCCATGTCAGCGAGCTGCCACAGCCCTGAATTCGGCAGTTCTCACAAGTTCTCACAGGTTGGGAACACGCAGCCCTCCACAGGGCTGATTTCTCCTCTAATGTAGTTACTTTCTTTCTTTAGTTTTTAAAGTCAGCAGACTTTGGAGTCCGTTTTCATATAGTAAATCAACTTTTTTGAAAAATCTTTGAACTTAGAAAGTTAGGCAATCAAGTTAACTTTCATCTCCAAAAATCCGTTTCAAATTTGTGGACTCTAATCAAAAGTCATGAGCCAAAACCAGACTATACGTTTGAAAATGTAAAAGAAATTGACCTTTGAAATGTACAATCTAATTTTGGCTTGTAACTTTTGATTGGAGGCTTCAAATCTCAAACGGATTTTCAGAGATTAAAGTTAACTTGATTTTTCAACTTTTCTTAGTTCAAAGATTTTTCAAAAAAGTTGATTACTATATGAAATCAGACTCTAAAGTCTGCTGATATCAAAAATACCACATTACAAATTTTTAAGTTAAATTAAAAAGTCCCATAATACATAGAAGTGCAATCATAATGATATAAAGATTGTTCAAATGATGTAAATGTATTTGAAACATTTATAAATTGAAATGGAAAAAAATGAATATAATAAAATATATGAAAATTTATATAGAAAGGTAGGTCATTCAAATTGTGCCATAATACTAATTAAAATGTAAATATCAAAAAAAATATTGTAAAGGTAAGACATTGACCACAAAAAATAAAGTCTAGCTTACTTAAATCAATTTGCAATGCAAGAAATTAAATGCATTAGCAACACTCTCTAGTCATTTTTTGATGGTTTCTCATGTAATCAAGAATTTATTATGATTTGAAATCCAAATGGCAAAAAATCAGAGATAAAATTTGGAATATGTAGAAAAAATTTCAAAAATTTGACTTTATAGACGGTGAATTTCAAAAATTAGAGAGGGTGTTTGAAAATATAAGAATAATGTTTTCATTTCCACCCCTCTTTGATTTTTGTTCATAACTTTTGCATGGAAATTCTAATCGCAAAAAAACTGTTGGAAGTGAAAGCTTGTTTAATTTGCCAACTTTTCTTAGTTCAAAGTTTTAAGAAAAAATCCATTTACAAGGTCAAAATTGCCTCCAAAGTCTGCTGACTTCTTTCTAACAAAAAAGTGTTGATTGTGGTTACAAACCTATAGTGCCCAAATCAATGAAAAATTGTTAGGTTCTTCAACAATGTTTACAAAGTTCACACAAATATGTTGAAATGGACAATGCGCTACCTGAATCAACAAAAAATCAACACATTTTTGTTGATTTGGACGCCAATTTCTAGTAGTGGAAGTCCACATGAATTGCAAAATTTGAGCTTTCTATGCACCCGCAAACGATTCGTCACCATGAGTGTGAGCATCTCTAGCCCATGGACCACAACTCGCCGGTTTTAAAGCAATCCAAGAGCCAATTTTAATCCGCATGGGAATCCACTTGCCATCAACATCCTGTGAGTTAAAAAAAACTGCACTTTGAACCTCGGCTAGTGGCTGATTGACCTCCACTGGCTGATCTATGGCTGGCAAAAAACTACTACCCGCTCTTTCAGGAACTCAACCAATTGCATGCGGCCGAAGGGATATCCGCGTAAACTTACACTGTCGGATTTGAAACTACATAGCGGACCTTAATAATGCTAATGTTGCACAGTCAACAAGGTTCCCGCCAGCATTAGTTGCTATCTTTGCTGACATAGCATCCCTTCTTGTATTAAAATATTAGAATGTATTAATAGAATATTGGAATTGATAAATTAAAATATGTATTTCACGAAAGTGCGGCTGTCCTTCAGCGTCCTAGCGTTGGATTATTTTATTCTACTGACGTGTCTGGCAGCACAGACCTTAAGCAGGAGCGATCCACCAAGCAAAGTGGAGGTCATTCTCATTGGCCGCAATCTGCAATATTTCACTCTCAGCTGCAGTGTTGGCAGTCAGGGTAGTTACAGGGCTCGTTGGCCCATGCTATCCTTCTCCTTTGACTACAGCTGCCCACCCGGGGCCTTTTGGAGACCCCAATAGTCTTCTAATGCAACTTGTAGGGTGCACTAATTCTAACCTTAGGTTGGAAACTAAGCTTGAAATGTTGTTGTTTTGTCCTTTCAAGGTTGGGACTAATAAATTGATGACACATGTTCCGAGGTAGTGAACATTCTTGAATGATCGGAATTGGAAGACTCTAGACACTAGCTACTAGTGAAGTGCACTTTTTGGCTCCCAAAATTCACAGTAATTTCAATTTTGGGAATGAAGTTCTGGAAATTTTGCAACCCCCATATTTCCTATCTTCTTACATGGTAAAAATTTCCACCACCTCATACTACGCACAATTTGCTCCCAAATTGCTCAACACCTAAAGATTTTTGACTATATTTTCACCAAAATTGCTCCAAAATTGTCATTTCTAGTACAAGTACCAATTTTAGAAGGAAAAAAACATTTTTAGACACATGTAACTATAGGATCTTGTAGTGCACTAATTTGAGAAGATGTGGAAAAAATTTCAGAATTTCCCACCATGTAGATTGCAAGATAATAGCATTTGAATTGACAAAAAATGTTTTCTTTGTCCCTACGGAAAACTGGGCAGCTGCACTTCACAAGGTCACATTTATGTAATTTCAATTTTAGGAATGAAGTTCTGATATAATGTCAGAAATGGTGGTAACTCTTTGGATTCATTCTTCAAAGCAAATTGGCTACATGCTTGAAAGTTTTCAAATAATTTGGAATTGTACACCATATAAGAAAAAAATAGTAAGTAAAAAGAAGTAGATAATGATTCAAAACACTAAATTGTTAAGAATTTAATTATGGAATTATAAAATGCCAATTCCAACGGTTGTAATATTGTACGGAGTAATAAACAATATACATCCTAGCATGCTTTTATTTTTTTCAAAAAACATTAAAAACTAAGTTAAATAAATAACTCCAAAGTTTATTTTAGAACAGGAAATCCATAATTGCCCGCAAACTAGAACACCTCATAATTTTCATCTCATAACTCAAAATGGAATGATTCAAAGCTTTCCAAGTATATATAAATCTAGACACTACAAGAGAATGGGGTGTTTCAAGTGAGTTTTTAAATATAGTCCTAGACATAAGGTTTTAAGTAATGCCCTTTAAGGCAATTTTCAGCAAAATTTTACTAGAAATACATGTATTTCTAGTAAAATTTTGCTGAAAATTGCTTTAAAGGGCATTACTTAAAACCTTATGTCTAAGACTATACTTAAAAATACACTTAAAACACCCCACTCTTGTAGTGAGAGGACCAATTTCAAAAAAAATTATCTCTAAAAAAAATTATTTTTTAGAAATTTTTTGAGCTGCCCGCCGAACATTGAAAATGACATATCATCCAATAACTTTTTAACCATATAGTCAAAAATTCTGAAAGTTGTTGGGCCTTAAAGCTACTCCTTGGGCACATGTTGTGTGAAAATTTCAAAGAAAATAAAAATAAAAAATTTCCGTTTGTAGTGAGCTGCCCAAAATTGCTGTATTGCCAAAAAAAAAGTCGTTTGGTCCTTTAGGGGTTAATTGATCGAATATTGGTGCTTCTACCTTAGAGAATTGAGGGCTCATTTTATAGAAGTCACTTCTGCAAGTAGGACTCAAGTCCACGCCAAAAGCCATTTTGTAGACTCAGAGCATCTATAGTGCTCCTCAACAAATAATCCCTACTTTGGCAAATGAAGGGATTTTCCATAAGGCCTGGATAGTGTCAGGGGGTTCAAACAAATTGATCCAAGGGAGTCTACCAAATGTCAAATGGACCTTTTTACATTATCAAAAGAAAAAAAGGACAAGATGCTCCATTAAAAAAAGACTTTTCATGCAAACAAGGGAAGGTTGCATTGATTGGCACATATAATAATGCGAGAAAAGGTATGACAATAATAAATTTTCTTGTAATGAGCCAAGCCGCCAATCATTCATATTTCGACAAATTGCAGAGTTTGGGAAGAGTAATGACGGGCCCAAGAAAAACAAGAGACCAATGCCGAATGCATAGCGCAAATTTAATTACAAATCACTTTGACCTTGGTACAATCCGGTTATCGTCACTAATGCAGGAACTACTACAGATGCTCTTAGATTGGAATGCTTTTTGATGAGGCGAATTTAGAATCCTTGAAATCAATTTATATTCTTTTTATTTTCTATTTTGTGTTCATCAAATTTCTAAATCCTATCAAAATCAAGACCAATAAGTGATTTGATCAAACACAGGAAAAGTTGGCCGGACTCCACAAGCTGAAAGGCTCAAAGTTTTTTTACTAAGCCCAGTTAAAAAATGCATATGCCGTGACTCCAATGGAGGGGAGGGAGGCGCTTCACAGCCTTCCTTTTTTCTAGGTGCCATCCTAGGTTCATTTGAAGAGCATGGATGGCAACACCCGCAACTTCAAGACTCTAAACAAACTTCAACAACCATGTAAGGTGGGTACCCCCCAAAAGAGCCCCCAAATTGCTAGTTTTTGCTACTATATCTAATTACTATTATTAAACTGGTCAAATTTTCATATTTTCTTGTTGGCAAGTGAAAGGAGGTTCCAAAACATCAAAGAACATGGGATGTGGATACCATATGCAAAAGTTATAAAGGAACAGAGTTTGGTTCTAAAATAGTTTCTTCCATATAGGTATATAATTGATTTTTGAGATGTACAGTGTCCTACAAAAAGGGTGACGGACACTATTTTGACCATTCTCAAGACCATTCAATTTTCTTGGCATTTATCAAATATAGGTGACATTTTTTGTTTCCATCAATCAACATTTGTATCTTACGCAATCCTCCTAAAGCCTAACAGGTTTTCAATTTCAAAAACCAAAATTCCATTTACGGCAAATTCTTTTCATTTTTTTTCATGATTTTATACAAAAATTTGTAGAAAAACATTAGTGATGAGTTTTTAAATTTAACTATAGAAATATGTAGGAAACATCTATATATACATCTTTCCTTCAACAAGCATCTCCCAAAAAAATTCACAACTCCCTCTGCAGAAGTTTGAATGGGGGGGTGAATAGTGCCCAAATTTTTGAAAATTGATATTTCTTTATTGTAATTAGATGTAGACAACGCAAAACATCTTGACCTTCCATAAATGCCATTGATATATGGAAGAGTGGTTATAGATTATTTATAGGATTTTCATGACTCAACTATTTGAATAATTTTGTAATTTAAGGGCCAAAATTCTTCAGATATTCACAAAAATTACAATTTTAATCAAAGAACTTTAATTCTACTTGCAATTGATTTGTAAAACAAGCGTATACCTTTGAAAAATGTAGTGACTACAAAAATTGAGACTAAGCTTTGTTTCGTTTCACACCATGCACCACACATTGAAAATGAATAGATAAAATCCAAATGAGCAAATATGAATGTTGTAGTATCCTCTGTATACTACAATCATTAAAAATCTTAAAGCAAAAAGCTATTATAATTTGGAAGTAAATGAATTCCAAAGCTAACCACTCCATATAGACTCAATTGTTGAAGTAAGTTTCATAGTCACTCCAAAAATTGCATGTGCTTCTTTTTTGAGTCACTATGACATTTTTTATTACATGTTGTACATCATTTAAGACCCAGCCCCATTGGTATTAAAACAAGTTGACATATGTGTGCTTCAAAAAAATTATATAGAGAAAAATGTAGATGATATGAATTTGAATGGAAATTGAAGACTCTTAATGAATCAAAGACTTGAGATTTCATTTAGTGTCTTAGATGATCTATAGATTGCAATTCAAACCATTGTTGCATCTACTTTGAATAGATTTGATGATATTTGTCCTAATTGAAGAACAATTCATACAAATCGTTTTAATTTGTATTTAGCAACCACAATAACTATTTCATTGCAATCTTTTTAAATCCAAGATATTAATTTGTAAAGTTTATATATAATACATTTGTTTGGATTGTAAATAATTTAATACAATATGACAACAACTATGTAATACCAAAATTTGGAGTAATTATGAAACTTAAGATAGTCTCCTCTAAAAGCACCTTTGCTCTAAAAGCAATTATAACATAGGGATATATTTTGCTTTCTTCAATGTATCAATAGTGCACATTTCAGGAGATGGTCGCATTTAGTGACCACTGTATTTCAACTTCAAAAATTTGCAATGAAATCCACAAGGGCCCAAACAAATATGAAATGTCCTTGTGTTGGATGCCAATTCTATTTTTCTTCTTATAAAAATTTATGGAAAGTTGTTTCAAGGAGTTTAGCTTCCCTAAAAAGGCAACCGCTTTTAAATGGTCACTTTAAGAGCAGACTAACTTACCACAAGAACTGAGTTCATGAGATGGTTAACTTTGGAATTCATTTACTTCCAAATTTGGTGTTTTTGCTTCAATTTTTTTGAAAATTGTAGCATATAGAAGATACTATAGCATTCATGTTTGCTCATTTGGATTTTGTGCATTCATTTTCAATTTAAAGTGTCCAGAGAGAAACTGAACAAAATATAGACTTAAAATAGCTTTGCAGTCGTTATATGTGTCCCTCTTGGAGTTGGACCTAAATTATTTATATTGCTAATTTGCATGTTAATAGGCTTGTCTACATTAGGGCCTCTTGTCATGTGAGACTAGTGCGCAAAGTTTGTAGGAGGAACTACATGGTTCAAAGGGGCAATTGCACCGACATGTAGATCCAATGGGTGGAGAGAGATCAAGTAAAAGAAGCACAAGTATGATTTCCTTCAAGGTAGTCCAATCTCCAGCAATGGAGTTACTCACCAATTTCAGTGTAACACAAAATCCTTCTTTTCTGCTCACCGAGGCCGGCAAGACAATTGGTGGGATCTTCTTGTCATCTACATTAAATAGTAAAATTGGGTTGCCTTGACAATTTAGGTTGCCTTATTCTAGAGAAGTTACTTCATGATTCATGGCTTGGCCAGACGGAGGCACAAGCCATTTTCTAATCCCGAGCCATGATTCTATACACCTACCTATGCAACATACATGTTTCCCACATAACTGCATCATTCTACAGTAATTCTATAATATTGATTTAGTATAGAATGTCAAGAAATTAGTGTAGGAAAACCAAATTTCACTATTCAGTGTAGGGCTTTTTTTGCCCACCGATCTCACATGGCAGGAGGCCCTTAGAGTTGTAGGCTACAACATTTCACTTCAAGGAAGACAAGATGCTGCCCATTTTATTCTTTGATAGAAGTAAGGTAACTGACTTTGAAATCACCCACCCTATTCAAATGTACATTGCTTGTACATGTTGCTTTTTCACAGCCTTTGGCAATGTACAAACATTGTACATTTTAGGGGGTGGGCGATTTTAGAGCCCTGTGCCACTTCAACTTCAAATTGTCATAACTAGTTCTAGAAAGCTCCAAAAAATATGAAACGACTTGGGTTAAGTTAGATGCCAATTCCTCTTGTCTTCCAAGAAATATGTGCTGAAAATTATTTGAAGAAGCTTCGCCTCCCCAAAATTCACTTTCAGCTCTTAAATGGGCGATTTTTGGACCTGTTACCTTACTACAAGAAAACGCGAACAAGTGCCCAGCCGCAAGCGGCTTGGAATGCGGGGGGTGATGAAAAACAATATGCTGCCAGTTTTAGTTTTTAGTTTTTAGTTTTTTTTAAATAAATGCTGCTGCCAGGTTTTTCAAACACGGAGTGAACAACACCGGCCCACCTGTAATAAATCTCCGTCTTCATCAGACCAGCAGTACAGGTAGTCAATGCACAGATATCAATCAAATGCTTTCAATCGGCACGTGCACATGTATTACAAAACATTAATTCCCTCTCACCAACTAAAGCTGCTAGCTTTGAACTGACCAAAGTTAGCTGCAAAACATCTGACTGAAAAAAACAAGCAAACACAACAAAAAAGTCCTGCCGTGTACAAACAACTGAAGCTCAGTTTCGGGTGACTGTCTTTATTATAATAAGCTTAACTTACCGTAATCTAAACACAGACTGATGCAATCAGTCACTGTGGTACTCATTTTTTAATCCTATAAATATGTATGTCACAAACAAACCGATCCGCAACACTATGCTACAGCTACAATTAATATTATATCAAACGGTATCAGTAATTAAGCTCGTCGATCACAACCAATTAATCTCGAGGACTTCTATCCAAGCGATAACTACACTACTGCTAAGTTTACACACGCATCTGTCTTCCAATATCTACACTTCGCCGCCGTCGTCAATTCCAAGTCACTCGTAGCTAGAAATACAAGGTAAAAATTACCGTATACCGACTGTAGATCATCGACAAAACCGCCTAGCTAGCTAATTAATGAGATTGAAGCCTAAACCCTGGGCTGTATGAAACCACAGACTCGATCGAGAGCGCCCAAGAAACTCAACCTCTGTATAAAAAATACAACCATAAGGAAACTAATTAAGTACTAAAACCTTTTAAGCAATATTGGGTTTAAGCGCTAATTTTTGTAATAATTTAGGGCTGGGGAATTCAACTAGGAAGATGCATTTGGGCACGCCAGTTGTTGCACTTTCCATTGCGTCGGCCCTCCTGCAGCGAACTTGAAAGTGCAGGCCACACGGCCACTGAATTTGTTCTTCAGCATTTGGCCCATCACGTAAGCTCGTGTGAAGACGGTGCCCTCCAGTTTCAACGTCACGCCCCCGCCGGCGAAGTTGTAGCTTTGGTCGAAACTGGGACCGGCGCCATGAAGGAATTGCTTGTCTACAGAGATGGCTACTGCCACTTTCTGTGTGGAGCTTCTTGGAAGGTAAAATGCTTTGAGCTGTGCACATACAGAGCGAGAAACGTCAATTCTGTTGTTAATCCTTTGGTAGGACGAAGGATTCATGATTTAAAAACGACTACTTCGATTAATCATACTGTGGAACATATCATGTAAATGGAGGTAGTCTTTACAACATTATAGATTGAGTGAAGGACATTGCATGTGTTGGTTTTATAAAGAAATTATTAAAACAAACAAAATCTTCATATCAACTCTCCAAAACATTGTGCATCACGAAGCTAGGATTTCCAACCTCATTCCCCTCCTGGCTCACCTCCTGGCTCAGTGAGTCATTTCATATCCTTCCTTTCTTAGGGTTTAGGGTTCACAACACCATTTTAACGGAATCAGGTCAATTTAACCAAATTAACGTTGATATATACCGTACCCAGGCCACGCTTGTTCAATCAGATTCTTTGTGCTTCGAAAACTATACATTTGTTTTGTCTTGGATTCAAGTATGGTGAAATTTAGGGGCGACTCGATTGTCTGGTCACTAGAGAAAGTTTCACTGAACACAACGGCAAACATATCTAATAGTCCCGTCTATCACACAAACGAATTCTTAGCCAGATGTACTTAGAATGTATTTAGAGTACTCTTGAATAATTTAAAGATTTTTTAAAAATTTGTCTAATACATCAACCCGTCAAGTTGAAGAAAAAAGTCTTGGACAAGAGAACTCTGTGTTTGTAGGTACCTGGCCTCCGGCTATGGAGAGGTCGAGGTACTTGAATCCCAGTGGAGAGCCTTTGACGTGATACCCAAAGAACCGAGACGGATTGTAGAGCTGCAGCGTTGCGGTGGAGTTGAGTGACGCCACCATCGTCGGCACTCCCGAGTTGTCTATTCCGTCTTCTAAACCAAAGTACGAAAATGCCACATTCTGCGCACCGCCATGAACAGCATAAAATACGTGAGGGAGATGACATTGATGTAGCCAAAGTCATAATTCAAAGTACCCCGAGTACAAGGTCTTGATACACTACTAGTACTAGTAGAAAAAAATGTCCAAATCAAGACGCTCGAATCAACAAGAACATGTCCGAATCAACACGAACAATTCCAAATCAGCCCAACTTTGTTAAATCAAGTTCTAATCAACCCGTCCCAAGCAACAATCCAAAGCAACAAGATTTGGTGATTCGGATATTGTTTTCTACTAGTGTAGGTACTGAAGTGAAGTAAAACCGTCGTATTTTCTAGCGCAAATGCCTGATTCAAAATCCAAAAGTCTATGGTGCTTACGATGGAGAGTGCAGTATACATAAAATCGCAAATAGGTCCCGAGAATATTCCAGTTACGAAATCAAAAAACATAATGAGCTTGCCTTGAGGTTGATAATTCTAAAACAGTCTTTGAAACCCAGGATGTCAAGGGAAAACGCTGTTTTGAAAAGAATCTGTGTGGCATGCTACCATCGTTTGAGATATCAAGGTTAATTTCAAGCTACATATTTGAGGTGAAATTGAACATTTATACCCTTGAATGCGTCATATTTACTATGGATTATCGATCTTAGGCTCGTTGTCTCACCCCTAATTGCACTTGATTTAGCTTCAAATTTTAATCTTGTTGCTTCGACTTACCCTATGCAATCCAATAGGACCTTAAACAATAGACGCACTGTCGAGGCAAAGTTTGGCTACCTGTTTCCAACAATTCCAAGTGAATTTGTCCGAGTTGCTCGATTCAAGGCAACCTCAAAACAGACGTACAGTTAATAGCAATTCAATTCCGTCGACAACAGGTTAGCCACAATTGTGCTAAAATCCATGTTAATGACGACATACCGCTATTTTCAATGTACAATTGGTCAGGCTGTTCCAAGCCCTAAAGCCTGTACCGACACTCCAAAACCCAAGGAAACAACAGCGCCACTTTATCAGCTAGTTCGTCTTAACCAGCTCTCATATGCTTAATTATTCTCCAAGAATTAACATCTAGTATAGCAATAAAACTTCGTAAGTTAGACGTTCCATTGACCAAACAGTACATTAGAGGCTCCAGTGACCATATATGTGAGCTCGGATTTTTGCTAAGTGTGATAATACTTAATCTATTGACGTTTAATTATGTGCAATTGGGTTGTAGATTAACACAAAAGAGAGGTGCAAAAGTTAGGTTAGTGCGGGTTCCTAGATTGTTGAAGAAAAAAGGTCCGAAGGTCACCTGTTGGTGAATGGAAATTTCCTGGCAGTGTGGTGAATGGAGACCTTTACATTAGTTCGGGCAAGCAGCTGTGGTTCTAGCGTTTTGGTTGACTACTAAAATTGGGACTCGATCTACAAGGACAAGAAAAGGAAGCATGGAGCCTGGCATTTGCAGTGGCGTTTGCCGTGCCCAGACAGACGTATATATACCTGGACGGTGACGTGCGGCGCCTTGGGCATGGTGGCGGCCCAGAACAGCAGCGCGCCGGTAAAGAACACCACCATGGTGAAGAAGACGGCGATCCACACCAAGCAAATGCGAGACAGCCGCACCTTAGACTTCCCGCCCGCCGAGCCTTCTTCCTCCTCCAGAATGGTGTTCTCGGGTGCCCACGGTCGGTACGAGCCCTTCTTCGCGACGCCGTCCGCGGCGTTGCCACCCGGCTGCGGCAGCACGCGCCGCGACCCGGGCTTGGGAGTATGCGCGCCGAACGGGAGCGAGTCCATAGACGCCTGCTTGAAGTGCTTGCTATTGGAGTGCAGCGGGCTCGCCGACGGGCTCTCCAGCGGCGTGGCCATGGCACGCGAGAAGCTCTGCGACTGCGACATCGAGTCGCCGTCCTGAATGGACTCGCGCGAAGGCGACTGCACGAAGTAAACCGGGTGGCCGTGGCGCGGGGGCGACAGCGGCGGCGAGGTCATATTGCCTAAGCTGGCGTCCGAGTCGAACGAAGCGCGCATCCGCCCGTACCGCGACATGGCTGGTCGAGCGCAAAATACCACTAATTCACGTCGTCAACGACGCTGCAGTCAATTCTTTGCCTTTGACGCTAAAATACAATGGAGCCCACTCTATAAATCAAAGCGGGAAATGTTGAAACCCCGCTCTGTGCATACCCGCCCCGGCCTTGACGCCTACTCCAGCAACAAGGCTAATTCTCTGCAAATGAGAGAGTCGAGCTAGTTCTGAAGGTGTAAGGACACGAATTTGTCTGGTGTTAACGTGAAATAGACCCCGGCTAGCTGGAGGAATATGCACCGTCAGGGGTGGCAGGCCAGCTCACGGGAGCGAAGTGGACAATGCGCGGGCTGGAATTACTGTGCAGCGTGAAACCAAGACATGGGTCGAAAGGCGTTGGATTTCAAGGACGAAGAACTAGCTAACAGTCGCATTTTCATGGCGAGAGGTTCGCTTTCAGAGTTCGAACCTGGCAATTAATCCATCTCGAAGAGCTTCCTACATATATATCCCTCTCGGTCTCTCTCGCTCCCTATATATATTCTCCTGCATGCAACACACGAGCACCAGAAATGTCAGCACAACAGCACAAAATCGAACGTACTCACAGTCAAACAAGAACCACGTTATATATATATCAAACCCTCAAGGCTTCAACCACTTAGGGCTCTCTGAGCACGCCGGGAACCTGCATTGATCCAAGAATAACAGATAGACAGGCCAATTCAGGCAGCTCGCTCGCAGGACCGACAGTAGTACATCTCGTCCACGCCTGCAACTAACGTACTCGTCATTGGTGCAGAACGAAGACCAGAATGACTTAATATTACAATGCGTCCCCAATGGTCCCATAACTCGATCTCCTGCCAAACTTCAATTCTTCAGGTGGTCAAAGCGCCACCGACCCGGCCCTCCTCTTGCGCTTTCGCTGCTAGCTGGAGCTAGCTAGCTAGCTACTGGAGCTAGCTGCACCTGCAGTCTGCGAGCCAAATTTGCATGAAAGATACGCAAGGGGCAGACTGAGACCTCCACCTACCTTATTAATTGATTGACTAGCTTGTCCTGCAAGCTTAAGCAGCTGCCAAGCGCATCCCCGTCCCCGATGCAAAGGAAACCCGTGATGATTGACGTACAAGCGCTCTCACTCGACCTAGCCTTCCGGATCGGAGGAGGAGTTAGCCAGACGCGTCCAGGACTCCAGGTGCCTAGCTAGCTAGCTATACATCGATCTCTCTGAAGCTTTGCGACAGGCAGAGCTGTAAGTTACTGCAGATGAAGGTCGAGTTGAATGGGGAGCAATGCAATGCAAGACGATGCAGGACTGCAGGAGCTGGTGAGCTGCTGGCGCAAGCAAGCTAAATGCAGGGGCTGGCAGCCGCCTTCCCTTTCCATGCAAGGGATCCCCAGTTCCCCACCCCCACAGGCCCACATGCGAGGCTGGCGGACGAAATCGGCGGTCGTTCGTTAGTACGAACGAACGAAGAAAAAGGGAATTACAGAGTTCGTTGGTTCAGTCGTTCTTTGGAACACGCCTTTGAGCTCTCCACTCTAACCAAACCCTAAACATGTTACGCAGTGCGAAACTGCGAATGCGGTTTAGATAGGACTTGAAAACTTGGATTCAGAAACGAGAGTCTACAGTAGAGGATAGAGCCCACACTTCCGTTTTGGATGAATGTCTCCCGATGTTCGTCCACGGATGGATGTCCATGAGTAAGGTGGCAGCATCCTTCCGCCGCTGTTCTGTACGTTCCGTTACGGCTGCAAATCAATGCAACCCAACCCCCTGGGAGGCGGAGAGGGAGGCAGGCAGCGCCAGTGCAGCTGGTGCAGCACCGACCCCCTGACAGCAGACGGACCCGAGCCCCGGCGGCAGGGGCTCCGAGGTCTGCGCCCGCGGGGAAACCGAGGCAACGACCCAGCGCAGCGACGAACCTGAAACAGCAGTAAGAAAAATACAAAACAGAATTCAGCCGGTATTTTGAAGTCTGCCTGAGAGCATCGCCACCCATTCACGGGGAGCTCCCGGCCCGGGGCTCGGGCGGGGCCGGTCAAGAAAAAGTGAGCCACCGCGAGTAGGGGGAAGGACAGAAAGTTGCCGGTCACGGCGCAAATGGCTCCGAGAACGGTAGTGCCCCGTCCCCGGCTCCTTGCCCCGGTTGTTGACTATGTACATAAATTCTCTTGAGATACAGCTTGTCGGGTTTCTTTTCAAATTTGGTCCACTTGTAGGTGCAATGATAATGCACAGAATAATGCTAGCATGAGACTTTGGCCGTGAACGAGTGGGGGACCTCCCCGGCCAAATGAAACCCGGGAGAAACCGGGCCCTGGCCAACCCATGCCCCGAGCCGCGTCCCCCGTGAATGGTTGGCGATGGTCTGATGTATAATAATAAGTTGGTATGACACAACCTTGGGACACACTTTAGTTTTTCCACAGTCTGCATTTACAAGACGAAAACGAAAACCGATTGGAAATGTGTCGACTTCCTTGCCGGCAGGAACAGTAAGTTACATGAAGAATGATAATTGGTGTGTGTTACCCACACTAGTTGATTTTTGGAATGCTACAAGACTTTTTTGCACTTGATGAATGTTTTTATTTGTAAACAACTTAAAATCAATTAGTGTGCGTTACCCACACTAATTATCATTATTAGTAGAGTTGATTATGAAGTGAGCTGTAGTTTGTACGAGGCGTATTAGAGGAAGGCTCAACTTAGAATATAGTAGATTGAACTCTCTTAGTGCATAGTGCCGGGACTATGCACTAAAAGGGTTTTTATGCAATTGAAGAGGTGTAATAATGGCACCTAGCTAACATGGCCTCTTACTATTTCATGTCTAGAAAAAATAATTCTAAATTGGGCCCACTCACTAATTCTCTTATTGCATATTATACACTAAGAGAACATGCACTAAGAGAGGTTCTACTATAGTACAGCAATTGAAGAAACACACCATCAAACTCTAGCACATCCCAATTGGGATGCTTCAAGAAGTTTTGTCTTGTGTTTTTTCAAACTTTGGCTCTTGGTCCCTCCTTGCATACACTTTATGACTTAACTTCTAATGTACTAGTGGCCCAAATGACCCAAATGGCACAAAACTAGTACTTCATGTCAAAATAGTAGGTTACTTGTTTAGAGCATTGCTACAGTAAGGTAACCACATAACATTATTAACTAGTGTTAGAGGGTTCCTTTTACTCCCAAGGAAGAATGGTTTAGGTTGGTTAACAAAGATAAAGATTATAACAGTGAGCTAAGAGTAGAAGGTGAAACTTTTTTTTAAAAGATCCATGTATTGTAGGTACAATGAGGAATCAATTGAGCCTAGAAAGATGCACAGTCTAAAATTGAGGTGTGAGATAGCATTTAAGGTAATTACTTCTTGAGTTTTACTAACAATTTTTCTTTAATTTCTTTATTGAACATTTTTTTTGAATATTGAAACTGGTTGTTTTCTCTATTTTTTACTCTAAAAGGAAAATTTAACAAATATTTTCACTATTTCTTTGCCAAACATTTTCAAATTGCAACTAAGTTTATTCTCCATTCTATTGGCTAACATTGAACTAGCTGCCCGACTTTTCCAAACATTGGTACAAGGTTCAAAATTTGACAAATCTGGTGCCAATTTTTTCTATGTTGCCAACAAAGTGCGGAACTTTTGAAAGTCCACCCCGGCCTATTCTTGTCCTATGCCCCTACAACAAGTTGGGGTGACAATGCTTTTAGAAGGTGGGTTGCTGTCTTATTTATCCTACCTATGCAACTTACTATTTGTTGCAACCCAAATGTCACTTAACAGTACCAAACTGTCTTTGGTACTTCTTCACAACTTCACTAGGTCACAAACCACCTAACACTGCACATGCCAAGCACATACAGTGTTAGTCTTTATTTCCAACTCATTTTGTTAAGTCCTAGTCACAGGGACTACTAACATGCACTCCACTCGTTACACTTGGCATGTCACTTAGTAACATGGGGCGGAACTTCCATCTCAATGTATAAGGACTCGTGGTGGCACTACTCAACACGGTCCTAACCGCCCTTGAGTGTCACCCCACTCCATGCTAGCCCATCTTGCATTTGCTACTTTACCAACATGACTAACCGAGACTCATAACCCAGGACACATCAAGCGTGGCCTAGCAAGGAGCGGGACTCCACCCAACCGGTGCCCCGGGACACACACACAAGTGTCCCATGGTGCCTTGGACTGGTGGTGAAGTCACATCACCAACCTTGAGTTCACCGGGACTCACCAAGGCTCCAAGAGGGAGTGAGGAGGGAGACCAACCCCTCCTATAGTACTTTCTATAGCATTTGGCAGATCCCCCCTCGTGGGTCAAAGGTACAACCCAAACACTCTTGGGTTTTGGAAGACCACCCATTTCCAACCCGAAATGGCCAAGTTTCCTCACCGTTTGGACTCCCGAACTTCCAAACGGCGTAACTTTGCGGTCAGAGCTTCAAATACCATATGCAAGCCCATTTCAGACATCTAAGCAATGAGTAAATGCCGATGGACTCTTCACACGTCCCATTTGGACAAGATCTCACAAAGTTATGGCCTTCCAAAGATTCGGGTTCACCGGGGGAGGTGTCGCGCCTTCACCACGGCCCTTCTCTTGGCCATAAGTTTTGGCTCATGGTTTAGAACCTCGTCATGCTAGTCATTCTAGCTTCCTTGTGTTCATAGCTTTCCGATGATATGCTACATGACATACTTCCTATAGGAAATCATTGAAAACCTTCACTACTAGCCCTTAAGAGTCCTGGTCACCACCGGGACATAGTCAACTTTGAATGTCCATAACTTTTAGCTCACAACTCCAAATCACGTGTTCTAAGGACGGTTGGATGCGTATTCTCAAGGGCTTTCCAAGCATGTAAGACACTTCACCATATCTTACAAATCCAGAGCGCTATTGCGCCCTGTTTGATCGGGAGTTTCACAAAACTCCCTTTCTAGTCTATTGCAAGGCTTGGGGAGTCACCCCAAGGTCCCCCTTGCTCACCAAGACACTTTGGGCACCCCAAGGAGAGATAGGGGCGTGACACTATTACTAGTATGTATAAAAGAAGTTTGAGTATTGAATATTAAATAAAAATGGTCTATTTTAAAACTCCATCTTTCCACCATGTCTTATCCTTAAAGTTGCAGCTATGTCATTGAGTATTGAATATTAATTTAAAATAGTCTATTCTAAAATTCCATCTTTCCACCATGTTTTACTCTTAAAGTTGCAGCTATGAAAGATATGTGACAACTATGGATATACAAAATGTGTATATTGAATTATTTGCAACCTCATTTAAATTTTGAGGCCTTAAAGTCATGTACCAACCTTGTTATTATCATGTTTTTTGACTGATTTTTAATGTCTATATCACTTTTTTAATTTGTGCATTTTTAAAATTGTATCTTGGAACAAATATACTACTTTTTTCATTTCCATCAAACTAGATATAAGGATTGCTTTTTGTACAAATATTCAAACATTACTTTAGATGAATGGGAAGTTATTTGGATGAAGTAGTGTCTTGAAGTAGTTTGTTGGTTTTGTCCTATATGAAGTATTATAGGAATAAAGGTTATTCAACAATTTCAATCCTATAATAGTCCACTTTGCACCAAAAAATCCATTGACAATGTAAGATGGAATACCAATTTATTTTCTCCAACTTTAGAAACTCTCAATAGAATACTAGCAAGTAGGATTTTTTTTGCCCCACCTTTTAAGTGAGCCACATGAGATTCTCAATATTTTGGTTATTCTCAAAATATTTCTCTTGACACTATATATGGCAAATAACCAAAATTTTGGAAATTTCTTTTCATTCCATGCTTGGTTCTTTTTAAAGGGAGGAGAAAATTGGATATTCTAGAAAATCCAAACTTGATGGCCACTAACGAGATGGAGCCTCACCGTATTACCATTCTAATTCATCATCTAGAATATCAACTTTAAAGCACATTGGGATTATTGTAATCCCATCTAATTGCAAAATCGGCTACTACAAATTGCAATCTAAATGTTTACCTTCACTAGCGTTGAATTTGGAATCAATAGTGGATTCGTGTATAATCTACTTAGAATTTACAATGTCCAACAAATTTGTGCTAATTGCAAAAAGATCTGGAATCAATCAAACAAGAACCAAAAGATTGAAAGAAATGACAATGTAATGATAAGAAACATGCTCAAAGTCCTATCACAATAGGGGTAGTAACTAGGGCTTCTTTTATTTTGCTATTTAGTGGCAGATTGCACCAGAAAAAAATAATTTAGATAAAAAATGACAACAATTTATAAATTTCTTTGCCAAAAAACTTCAAATTAAAATAATCTTGGATGAAATCGCCAGATTGTGGATGAAAATAGAATAATGGATATGTGATATGTGCTAATGTGATATTTTCTATCCAATAAGGTAGGAGGCTTAGAAACCGCTCATATATTTTCTCGAATGGGCATACTTTTAGTTCATTTTTCAAACAGAGAAAAATAGATGATGAGTCTGATACAAGTGGTTTTGTATTTTTCCAAGCATTTATGAATTACTTAAAGAATTTTCAAACGAGTTTGGTTGTAGGCCCATGTTTTTGACCCACCATCTTCCACGAGTAGTTCACTTGCAACTTTTAAAAAAAGATGGGGAAAGCGAAGAGAATGATTGACTCTTGCAAATTTAGTAATGCTTTTTTCCTTGATTCATTCAATGACTATAGTGGTCAATTTAAGAACCACCTCATATCCATTTCACAGCTATTTATAGGAGCAATTTATAGGGGCAGTTTATAGGGACTTCATACGCACCTACCCAAGATTACTTGCATACGTTCAACAATCATTCAGTCCTTTAGGGGGTTTAATGCTCGTGCAATTTCAGAGCCTCCTACCTTATGTGGATGAATGTTAAAAATCAGAGCCACCACCAAAACATTTTACATCGCCACTTTGGCACTTCATAAAAAAGGAAAAAACAACAACAACCTGGTAGTAACCTTCAGTCTTCAATAAAATTAAACAGCTGCGGCCTGCCTTTTAAAAAGAGACCGGCGGAGTTGATCTTCAGCAATCTGCAGATAGACGCGAACACTGACAGCAGAATCAGAAATCGTCCCCATTGCTCCAGTCACCGACCACATGACCTGTCTGGCTGCTGGCTAGCCCATTCAATTCAGGCAAAACGTTAGTCTCCATCATTAAGGGAGTGTACCAGTCCCTGTACTTCCACCGAACCACAAGCATTTGCCACTGTGCACTTCCACAGTTCCACCGTACCACAAGATTTTGCATTGGACAATGCACAGAACAAAACAGTACGATCCAACTTAATGAAGTTACACAAAACCATTTGAAGCCCAAAAAAAGCTCTGGTCTGTAAACAAGCATTCGCAACTCAGACGAAAATGAAGATGGTAACGAAATATTATCATCTCTGCATTAGCAAATCAAATCAATACTTGTGGGAAGTGAAGCTCGATCCTGAGAAGCTAACTCGTATTGCATAGATTCAGCAAAAGCAAAGTTTAAGGGGTGCACTTTCTTCACCAGTACTCTACAAAAAACGTTGCTGGATTTTGCTTGATATTCACGCCAATCCAACTCTATATATGCGTACTTCACACTACACAAGAGTCCTGACAACAGCCATGGACAGCGCCAGCACCAAATACAATTATGATCATTGCACAAATATCTGGGCCTGTAGAGTATCTCCTTCACCTTCATATCCTGATCTTTCCTTTACATTCACAATCACATCCAGATCATTCATGAAAACATCACGGTTTTGAATCAGACAAGGCTTAGTAATAGAACTATTTCTAGCTGCATTTTAGAACATATATGAAGCCTGCTGTGATTAGGTTCTCCTAATTTATTGATGATAGTGGTGATCCAAACATTCACTGATATAGTCTCAGCTACATTTTTAAATGCTAGAAGTCATAACGAAGCTACTGATTTCAAATCAACTTGGAAGTCACGACAAACCCACAGAACTCTTGCTAGTTCTAAGTTAGTTCAATATCTAAGCAATAACGCGCTGCATTCGGTGATGTAGTACGAAACTACAGTCACGTAACCTCCAATATCTACACTTCCCTATTACTCAATTCTAAGTTTGTTTGTATCTAGAAATACAAGGTAGAAATACCAAGACATGCAAAACCGCCCCGTGCACTCAATTGTTCAGTGCCCAGGAATTCATCTATATAAAATACAATCAACCATGAGAAACCCAAGCTATGAAATGAAACCTGAAATCAAACCATGCTTGGAGTCTGACATACTCCGTTGTCAGCGTTCAGTTGATGATCCAAGTGCCACAGAGCACAAAGCCCTAGGATCAGAGCTTCTTTCAAACACACGGTTCATGCACTTCAAAGGTCAGCGGGCAAATTTTGCTTTAGTGCTGAATTTCTGATAGGACAACCGTACCGCTTCATGTTGACCCGCTATGAAGCAGCTTTTGGGCACGCCAGTTGCTGCACTTTCCATTGCGTAGGCCCTCCTGCTGCAAACTTGAAAGTGCATGCCACATGGCCACTGAATTTGTTCTTCAACATTTGGCCCATCACGTAAGCTCGTGTGAAGATGGTGCCCTCCAGTTTTAAAGTGACGCCCTCACCGGCAGGTTCCGAGGTGTAGCTTTGGTCAAAACTGGGCCCGGCCCCATGAAGAAATTGCTTGTCTGCAGTGATGGCCACTGTAACTTTCTTTGTAGAGCGTCTTTGCAGGTAAAATGGGTGTAGCTGCACACACAGAGCAAGACATTTCGTACCCACCCACCTTGTCAGGCCATGGTCAACTAAGTAATCTACATGCTTCAAAATCTCCGCTTGCATGCATACACATAAGTTTTATCTTTGGTAAAATGTAGGTACCTGGCCTCCGGCTATGGAGAGGTCGAGGTACTTGAATCCCAGTGGAGAGCCTTTGACGTGATACCCAAAGAACCGAGACGGATTGTAGAGCTGCAGCGTTGCGGTGGAGTTGAGTGACGCCACCATCGTCGGCACTCCCGAGTTATCAACTCCGTCGTCTAAACCGAAATATGAAAAGGCTACACTCTGCACACAAAGTAATACTGTATGTCATGATGGAGACGACAAATATGGTCCAAGTCATAATTCAAAGTGCCTTCTTGATATACCCAATAGAAGCATAAACGATATCTTATCAAGTATCGTCGGGTTTATTAAGTGCAAGACGGAAGAGAGCGTATGAAGCATAATTAAGAAAGATCCCCACAGTATCGATCGAGCAGAAAGATATGCATATGCTGTAAATATGCAAAAGAGGAAGACTGAGATAACAGACTTTGAAACAGTCGTAGAAACCACAATTAATATATCTGAGGGAAGCACTCACATCTCCATAATTCGAGTATTATATAAACCTCACCCCATCCCAAATCCCCAATACGCTAATTAATTGAGAATAAATCGTCAGGCCCCGATAATCAGCAAGTCCGGCTAATAACCAAGGCAGGGCATCTTGTGCTTGCTTCAAGGCAATGTGTGCATAGAATCTTGCTAAAACAGAATTGACTTCTACGAAGGAGGCATGGGGCCTGGCGTTTCCCGTGCTTAGACGTACCTGGACGGTGACGTGCGGCGCCTTGGGCATGGTGGCGGCCCAGAACAGCAGCGCGCCGGCAAAGAACACCACCATGGTAAAGAAGACGGCGATCCACACCAAGCAAATGCGAGACAGCCGCGCCCTCGACTTCTCGCCCGCCGCCGTGCCTTCTTCCTCCTCCAAAATGGTGCTGCCCGGCGCCCACGGCCGGTACGAGCCCTTCTTCCCGCCGCCGCCCGCGACGTTGCCACCCGGCTGCGGCAGCACGCGCCGTGACCCGGGTTTGGGCGTGTGCGCGCCGAACGGGAGCGAGTCCATGGACGCCTGCTTGAAGTGCTTGCAATTGGGGTGCAGCGGGCTTGCAGACGGGCTCTCCCGCGGCGTGGCCATGGCACGCGAGAAGCTCTGCGATTGCGATATTGAGTCGCCGTCCTGAATAGAGTCGCGAGAAGGCGACTGCACGAAGTAGACTGGGTGGCCGTGGCGCGGGGGCGACAGCGGCGGCGAGGTCATCGCGCCCAGGCTGGCGTCCGAGTCGAACGAGGCACGCATTCGCCCGTACCTCGACATGATTTAGTCGCACAATACCACGACGCTGCAGTTCTAAGTAATATATGTCGACAGGGCGTCAGTCTTCGTCTCCGAAGCTACAATGTCGTGCACTCGTCTATAAAGCTGTGACAATCCCGCTGACAATGCTTGTACTGGAACCACTGTGCATCTATCTATCGCCTGCACAAAGCTCGTTAAGAATGGACTCTCTGTAACCTCCTTGAAGATATCGCCTTGAAAACGTCCACGCAATTAAATGGTAGTTCGCTCTCTCCCAGTAAGGGCTTCTACCGGTATTCCCCACATGTGTGCCCCAAAATTAAATTGGGTCGAAAGGTGTGCCTTCAGAGTTTGGGAAAGCTAGCATCAGGGGAATGTCGGCGGAACAGGCTCACGGGAGGAGAACAGCGTGACGCATAAACACATAGAGAGGACTTCAAAGGCCTGCATTGTAATCCAAGAGTACTATACAAGCACAATAGTATTACAGCATTGTCTTGGTGTGCATGCGCGACAGCTTCAAAGGCACTACTTAACGTGCAAGCTCAACGCGCTCTCCCTGCAAGCACGAGCCCAGAATAGACCATCAGCAAAGCACACTTTACTTCAGGACACACCAGAACGCAACCATCGTCTCGACTGCATATATCTACCAGCCCTTCCACACTGCATGCGTTCACAAGCAAGCTCCGAAAGTCCGCACACCACACACACACACTCCAATGCAGCTGGTACCAAGCACATAAGTTGTGTACGGCCAAGCATCAGTCCGTCCCCAAACTAAACCTCTCTCCCTCCCGATTGCTGAAAAACCTCATATTTAGTCGCGAACCTTGACATCATCCCGGCCCATATATTTCAAAGTTTCAAATCTCTGCAAAAAGCCAGGACGTACCAACCAATCGTGGCCAGCAACGGCTCCTTCGTGGGGGTTCAGAGCACTAGGGCACCCCCCTCTGCGCGCCTGCCTGCCTGCCTGCGCCGCAACCTATATATGCTGTTAGTTAGTTAGCTCTGCCAGGCCGGGACCCCGGTACGTAAGTTACATGCATGCAAAATGCAGCAGAGACTGCTGAGCGCAGCTAGACGACCTTGGTTGGCATGGGAAACTTGTGCAGTCGGCAAAGGCCGCGAGAAGAGAAACGTTGTGATGGTCTGGGAATGATGCGGCGAGGGACACGCGCATCCAGGTGGCTCCGCGCAGAGGTGCTTGCAGTGGCGGAGAAGCAGGCTGGGATGGCAAGAAGAGGGAAGTCTGGGACGCTGGGGAGGTGGGCAGCCGCCTCCGCCTCTCAATGGCGACGTACAACCTGCACGGCGGCCTGGGTCTGCGTGTCCCCGCGACGATTTGAGTTCGTTCGTCTGTCTCCGAACGAACGAACGAAAAACGGACGGAAGGACGGACGCCGGACATGGATCTTCTTCGTGACCTGGCCCACTCAGTCCATGACGTAAACCACTCCCATGAATTTCCCTGTTCATTTTGCGGGGAGGGTTCTGAGGTGTAATGCCTGATTACGCAGTTTTTTTTGCGTAATCAAGCATTACGCATTACTCATCCAACTTTGATTTCTCATCCTCGATTTCTCATCCTTTTGTTCATGATTTACGTTGGGCAATGGCTCCTGAAGAGGAAGGTGTTTTGGGAAATAACAGGCCTCCCGTTGGGCTCCGCCCTCCTCGTCGACCCGTTATTTCCCAAAACACCCTCCTCCTCAGGCATTGCCCTATACTTCAATACCTTATTGGTGTGCCCTGTGTTGTTGCCACAACCTAAATAAAAGTAAAAGTGATTTAAAATTTGTTTAACTCATTAAAACTTTGAAATTCAATAACTTTCACATCGTTGGTCCAAATGCCACAAAATGAAGCCCATCATGCACCCCTCCTTGTCGAGAGCTTTCCAACAGTACAAAGAATGTGATCAATGGACACACGGTCCAAGAGATTTTTCTGTAATAAATTAACAAACAAATAAAACAAACAGTCAAACTTAAGGTATAGACTAGTGTACCTTGTGCCATTGCCATAGTAAAAATAAAGTGCCCTCTGCCGTTGCTATAGCCAAAATAAAAGTAAAAGTAATTTTCTAATTTATTTGAACCAAAAAAACTTCGAAATTCAACAACTTTTGCACCGTAGGTCAAAATGCCATGAAACAAAGCCCGTGCACCCCTCCTTGCCAAGGGCTTTCCGATGGTACCAAGCATGCGGCCAAGGGACGCACGGTCTAAGACATATCAACATAACAAACAAACAAACTGTCTTAAAGGTATGGATGGATGATGGAAGTTAGGTTGTTTGTTTTGTTTTGTTTTGTTTGATATGCCTAGATCTACAAAACCTAGAGCATCTGGTAGCATACTTGGTATCGTTGGAGAGCTCTAAGCAAGGAAAGGTGCTTAGACTTTGTTTCATAGTGTTTGGACCTACAATGTGGAAGTTATTGAATTTCAAAGTTTTTATGAAGTAGAAAATTGAATTAAATTATCTTATATTTTTAGAAAACATCTATACCTTATTTATACCTAAAATCAGTTTGTTTGGTTGTTTGTTTGGTTTGTTTGTTACGATGAGATCTCCTAGACTTCGTGTCTTCTAGTCACGTTCTTGGTACCATTGGAAAGTTCTCAACAACGAAGGGGAAGGGGTGCACAGGCTTTGTTTCTTAGCATTCAATTAGACCTACAATGGGAAAGTTATTGAATTTTGAAGTTCTTATAAATTTAAAAAAATTAGAAAATGGCTTTTGTCTTCCTTTTTTAGATTGTGGTAACCACACAGGATACACTAATAAAATTTTCATTGCGTGTCTAAACGCCATGAAACAAAGCCCTTCACTCCTTTGTGCAAAGAGCTTTCTATTTGTGCCATTTTTGTGGCATTTGTACCTATAGTGTAAAAATTATAGATTTTTTTAAATTATAAAGTTGAATTAAATTATATTTTATTTGGAGAAACTATAAGCTTCACATTACATGTCCAAACACCATAAAACAAAGCATTACATTCCTTTGTGCATGAAAAAATTAGAAAATTTCTTATACCTTTATTTTGACTGTGGCAAAGGTACAAGACACACTATGCAAAATGAGATCATAGTGCAATGTGAAGTAAAAACATCACTAGCAATAATTTACGCCAAACAAGCCTTGCTCGGTGTTTATTGGATGAAGAATGCAATAAATGTTTTGACCAACCAAAATATTTTCTTTGGCATTGCAAAATATACAACAATTTTGTTGGGGACAACAACTCCATCAAAACTATTGTATTTCTTCTTCCACAAGTAGTTCATTGGATAAGCAATGATAGAGATTTTTTTGCTTTGAGCCACTAAGAGTCTTGTAGTTGGTTGGAAGACAATATAATGAGTTGCACTGGTGGTAAAAATAAAAATTTGTTGCAACAAAACAATATCCTTGCCTTTCTTTGAGATGATGTTTTAGTGTTAGAGATGCTCTAAGGTAGGACTTCCCGAAAGCATTGGGCTTTAAAACATTCTCTAAAACAGAGGTATATTTTACTTTCTTCAATGTACTAATTGCATTGGTCAATGTACTAATTACATTGGTCAATGTACCAATAATGAACATATTCAAGGGGCATGTTTTTAATGGCCTATATGATTCTAACTTCAAAATTCATAACTAATTTCATGAAGGTTTAGAAAATATGAAACAACTTGGATTAGAAGTCGATTTTTAATTTTTCTTTCAAGGAAAAATTTATTAAAAAATAATTCAAGAAGTGTCTCTTTTCCCTTTTTGCTTGAATGAATGCTTTATAGACCTCTTATTTTAACTTTGAAACACCAATGCAACTAGAAAGTAGTTGATGAATGGTCAAACATATAGGCCTTTATCTAATTGAAAAATAGATTATATTCATCCAGAGTTTTTTAGAGAGAGTTTGCACTATGTATGCATCACATGGGAGTGAAAGCTTCTCATGAGGAACTACAAAAAAACTTAGAGGAAAAGATGCGGAATTCACATATCACAAAAGATTCCTTTCTAATCATTAGGGGAGGTTTTAAGCCTCCTAAAGACTATTTTAGGGTTGTTTCCTTTGCTAGAAACCAATGCCTTGCTATCAATTTTTTTTAAATTTAAAAAATTTAAAATTTTTTAAAAAATATAGAATTTCTATTTATTTATTTTGAAAATATTGAAATTTTAATTAGTTAATAATATCTGACTTGGCATCATCTTTTTTTTGGCCTTATGAGGCCTAAATGCCTCAAAAAAATGGGTTGCATTAAGCCTATAGGAAAAATTTGAAGAAAAATTGGATGATAATGCCAAATTGCTCCAATTATTTTTAAATTTGGGATGGAATTGTCAAATTTAAATGAAACTTATCCAAATATGTGGATGAAAAGATAATTCTATCCAAAAAATAGATGAATACTAAAACATTTGGCTACATCATTTTCTCATATGTTGCCACTTCAGCACTTCTCCAAAAAACAAAAAAACAACCCGGCTTAACAGTCTTTCCACCACATCAAATTGGTGATGTAGCAGAGTTCCCATAATGTTCCCACAATTCCCATAGTTTGGAAACTCGCGGTCTTCCAAAGGGCTCAAAAATCCTCTAGTGGTATTTAGTGATACTTACTTTTTTTGTACTTGATTTGAATTTTAACCTTAAACTTTTTGAATTTGAGTCCAACTAATGAAATAAAACTTATTAAGTCTATTTTTTTATTATAGTTTTAAATTTAATAAAATTCCTAAAATAGTATATTTTGTAGCCATTTGAACTTTGGACCTATCTTCATGTTCAATTTAATTTTTAATTATAGAATGGCATGGAAATTTGGTTTGCACTGTGATGATCTATATCATAATATACATCCATGGAAAAAATTCCAGAGTTTTTGAGTTTATTTTATATTTTATATGATTTTTTTTGTTTTTTCTTCAAAAATTCATAATAATTTCAAATTTTCACAAAGATCTTGAAGTTTATTAGGCCTATAGAGTACATCTGAATCAATTTTTGAAAAATAATAAATAATTATCCTATTCATTTTCAATGGCAAAATGAAGCATCTTGGATAGAGGACTTGATGTTTAACCACATTGATAGTAATAGCTAGACTCTAATGCTTCATAGTTAATCCCAACCTTTAAATGTTTGGCATCAATTAAGAGTATGTTTGTTTAGGGTTGCACATATAGTTTAAAAGTTCTAATATATGAGAGACTCTTAAGTTATGTACATGTGTAAAGAGAGAAACTCTATGTGCAAAGTGAAAGCTAGAAAGTGTACAATGTATATAGAAGGAAAACTAAGATGTTATTAGAGTACTTGTAGTTTTGCATTATGTGTTGTAAAGGTACAAGTTGAAACCGTAACGCCTTATTTATTTTTTCATTTTCGAATTTTTTTGCTTATATTGTTTTACAAATACATCATCTCCTTCAAGTTCATCAAATTGGTCATAAAAAATGGTTTTAGTCTTTCAAAGATTCAAGAAGTGCTTTGGACTAGTGAAAAAATATTTTGATAAAATAGTAGCTTAAAGCACTCCACATTTATCATTCAATATTAAATATGTGAATGGTGGAGTGCTCAAAGATTAAATTAACTGCACCTATCATGGTGACAAACCTATTACCATCTAAATTGCAATTTTGTCCTTATGTAGCTCAAATTCATAATTTTATTCTAATACTAGTGATTGGCGCTTGCTTTGCTATGCATTAAATATATTACTTTCATCAATTTTTCATGAAATAGAATGCAGATAAACAAAGTATGTATAATCTTTAAATGAAAAGATTGACATCCTCATACAATATTCTTTGAAAAAATTTATATAGTGCAATATAAAGCAATTAAAGAAAATCTTTATATCATAATTTTTACAAAATAACCTTTGCAAAGATGAAAACATTGCAATAATAATAAATTGATCAAGTGAACAATGTAAGTAGAATCTTCACATTTGAATATGTAGAGCAACGCTAGCGGTTGGTGCTTCCTTATTCTTTAATATCACATTTTAAAAAGACATAGAATTTATCTATAGTTTTGTTGTCTGAAAAGTTTCTTTGAAATTTTTTTAGAAGTATCCATTTGATTTTCAAATGTTTCACAAGAAGAATACATAATATATAGTAAGAAAGTATCCTATGGCTATTACAAAAGCAATTGAATTTCTATAGTATTATTCAAAATTGAATTGTGATATTATGGAGGTCGTTGTGATTTTAGTAGTATGATGTATCTCAAGGATTAGTAAGGGCAATATTGAGATGAAAGTGGTAATAGGCTAGTTTTCCTTAATTGAAACTCCTTTCTATCTAACATTAATCTCTACAAATTCTTGCCTCAAATAGGTGATTTCTATTTAGAAAGTCCTAGGGTCACTTTGGAAAAATATATAGTTTTAGTACTTTCATAATTCATAGTTTATTTATGTAGTTTTCCAAAAAATTCCTAGGAAGATTATCTATAATATTCTTTTGACTTTTGATAAGATTTAATAAGAATTAGGTAATTAATTATAGGAACAACTCTTAATTAATTTTCTTATTTGGATGCCAGTAGGTGTATTGACTTTAACACCAACTATTCTATTCTTACTCAGAAATTTAAATTTTGATTAATATTACCATATTTGTTGATTAGGGGGGACATAAGGGCGAATGCACACTACATGGTGTTTTCAATTAAAGATGTGACAAACATATAATCAATAAGAACTTTGGAGAATTTGTAAAGAAAATTGAATGAAGAAGCTCTTTGACAAAAAAGAACTCATTTTTAAAGAGTAAACTGGATATTCTATGCATTTCCACTTAAAATCTTGGAAAGGCTATTTTAAGAATGAAGCAACTTTTTAAGAACCTCTCTAAGCAATCGCAGTCCTTAATTGTAAGATACAAGACTTGTAGAAATAATATGAGAATATGAAATTTATATGTGAGAGTTTGGAAAGGTGAAAGTGTTATTATAGGAAATGCATTGGAAAATATAGTTGTAAATATTGAATTTTAGCATTAGATAAAAGGACTAATATGTCCATCATTTTGTTTCAAATGTTTGAAGAGAATTTTCACTAAGAACCATGTAGAATTTGGGTTGCTCACCCTGAGGGATGCATATATAGATTGATCACATTTGATTGCATGTACAAAAGAAAATGACTAGGGATTAAAGCATAGAGGGTTCACATGAAGATTTCTAATATTATTGAGGTTTCTAGAGTTTTAGGGTTGCCACTATTGCCAAGAAATTTACAGTGGCTAAATCAAGGTAATCAAAATGTTTGATTCACAGTGAGCATTTAAGTTTGTGTAATCGATTTAAGACATCGCACGACTATTTTATGAGGTTGTGTGCACTACTTCTTTTTGTATGAGGTTCTCATCTTTTGTAGTTTATTTCATATGATTTTGTATAAGAGGTAGAGCTTACAATTTAGATAAAATCATCAATTGCAAGGAATATTTAGCATTTAGGATTGGACCCTTAGTTGCTTTGCATTTAGTAACCTTGTGTTTAGGTAACTAAATTTTAATGAATTTTTTAGACATCTTTGTAGTATCAATACCTTAAATGAGTTTGTTTGTTTGTTCGTTTGTTTGTTCGTTGGTTTGTTGGTTTGTTGGTTTGTTGGTTTGTTGGTTTGTTGGTTTGTTGGTTTGTTGGTTTGTTGGTTTGTTGGTTTGTTGGTTTGTTGGTTTGTTGGTTTGTTGGTTTGTTCGTTTGTTCGTTTGTGTGTTTGTTTGTTTGTTTGTGTGTCTGTCTGTCTGTCTGTCTGTCTGTTTTGTTTTGTTTGTAGCGTGGACAACTTCCTGACCGTGCGTCCCCCGGCCGAGTGCTTGGTATTGTCGGAAAGCTCTTGCCAAGGAGGGGTGCACCGGCTTGGTTTCGTGGCGTTTGGAGCGGTGGTGCAAAAGTTATTGAATTTCAAAGTATTTATTGATTAAAAAATTAGAAAATTACTTTTAGTTTGATTTTGGTGGCGTTCTTGGTACTAGGAGTGGAACCGGGAGTGGAACTAGAAGTGGATGAAAATTGGGCCAACGGCACAGGGCCACGCGAGTTCAAAGTCAAAGTGTCTGAAATTTCTTCCAAACGTTCTTCTAACCTGCTTGCAAAAATATATGATCTCGATTTTACACTTTCCTAGAATTTACCAGTTCTATTTTTGAGAGCCTAAGATTAAATTTGAAAAAACATCTGTTTTCAACGCTTAAAAGAATTTACAATTATTTTTTTGCAAAATCCAAAATGTACATATTAATCCCTGAGATCTATGCATTAGAAATTGACGAATACTCACAAAAATTTCAAAAAATGAGGCTGTTTGTTTGTTTGTTTGTTTGTTTGTTTGTTTGTTTGTTTGTTTGTTTGTTTGTTTGTTTGTTTGTTTGTTTGTTTGTTTGTTTGTTTGTTTGTTTGTTTGTTTGTTTGTTTGTTTGTTTGTTTGTTTGTTTGTTTGTTTGTTTGTTTGTTTGTTTGTTTGTTTGTTTGTTTTGTTTTGTTTTGTTTTGTTTGTAGCGTGGACAACTTCCTGACCGTGCGTCCCCCGGCCGCGTGCTTGGTAGCGTCGGAAAGCTCTCGCCGAGGAGGGGTGCACCGGCTTGGTTTCGTAGCATTTGGAGCGGTGGTGCAAAAGTTATTGAATTTCAAAGTATTTATTGATTAAAAAATTAAAAAATTAATTTTACTTTGATTTTGGTGGCGTTCTTGGTACTGGGAGTGGAATCGGGAGTAGAATTGGGAGTAGAATTGGAAGTAGAACCAGGAGTGGAACCGGGAATAGATGAAAATTGGGCCAACGGCACAGGGTCACACTAGTATGTATGATACTATAACATTTGTATTTGTTCATTGAATATTGTTCACTTATTTTAAAAATTAAAGCACACGGAGTGAAGCTAAATAAAACAAACTTAAATTTTAGAAAATAATTATAAATAATAGATATGAGATGATTTGGAGTTTTCTTGGTTTGGGACATGATGGTCAGGGCCCACACAATAGGTTGAGGACTGTGGTTAAGTCTTTCATTTGCAAAGAGCAGCTGAAGCCAAATGGATGCAAGTTGCAAGATGCTAAGACTATTGTTGCCTTTTTGTGAAAGAAATTGTCTCATAGGATTGAGACTTTAATCATGCATTGAAAAGAAACAATCTAAATTACTCCCTCTGTTCCAAAATGATTGCCCATCATTTGCAAGATATATATTAAGAAATGATTACCACTTCAAATTTAATTTTATGAAGATGGAATCATGAAATAGTTTGTATGTTACAATAAGAGTTTCAATTAGACAAAGACAAAATTCAAAAAACAAGCAATGTCAATTCTTCAAGGCCACAATTCATGAAGTAGTCAATATGGCACTATGAGAGTTTCAATCAGTCGAAGACACAATTCAAGAAATAGTCAATGTCAATTCCAAAAAGATACAATTTATGAAATAGCCAATTATGGCACTATAAGAGTTTCAATTAGACAAAGATACAATTCAAGAAACAGTCAATGTCAATAACACCAGGATCCAATTTATAAAATAGTCAATTACACAAGCCGCTCTCAATAAGTTGCTCACAAGCTGCTCAAGAAAAATCTAATTCTAAGCTATTTTCACGAAATCTTCACGTGGTACAAAGACAAGATGGAAAACAATGCGTTGTTGTGCTTAGTGCTCATTTTTGGTGGAAAATTGTAAAATAGAAAGTGATTTATCATATGAGATTGCATCCTCAACTTTCCCGCTTTAAGTAGCTTAAGCTTTAAACTTGATATTGTTGTTTGTGCAAAGCATTGGGCAAATCAAGAGTTAATCTATATGTTTGCATTTATTACTTTATCAAATCCTCAAATTTCGCCTTAATCTTGAAGAAAGTTTGTCATTAGGCAATTAGTTTGGGATGGAGGGAGTAAGAATGTATTTTGCTTGTAAATCACTTTGTGTCAAACCAAAATGGTCACCAAGACAATTGTCACCAAGATTTATATTTATATTTATATTTCTTCTTTTATGCAATTGCAACAAAATTTACTTTTTTATGTAGGAAACTCTCAAGGAAGTATATTAATTTGAACTGAGTTATGTTTATAAAAACACTAAAGTGGCCTTTAAGGCTTGAAAAGGCTTTACAAGAAACCTTATAACTGAATTATTCCTCAAAGATGACCTCAAAAATGAGAAAACTCTGCATGTATGAAATTCCAAACTCAAGAAAAAGCTACAAAATTTATGACCATCGACTTAGAAGAAAC
Source organism: Neckera pumila (assembly GCA_963969595.1). Taxonomy (NCBI): domain Eukaryota; kingdom Viridiplantae; phylum Streptophyta; class Bryopsida; order Hypnales; family Neckeraceae; genus Neckera; species Neckera pumila. Next base: position 12,352,793 of record OZ018412.1, read on the forward strand.
ATCTTCATCTAAAGAGCATTTCTAGAATCCAATGGTGTGATGATTCTCCATTGAATGAAATATGTTATACAACTTACAAAAAAGAAGGTAACTAACGATGTACCTCTTTTGTTTGAAAGTGCAAAATAAAATATTGAGCTTGTACTTATATGCATAGAGTCTCTTTAAAATTGCATGTAAAATTGTATGCATAGGTTAGTCTTCTTGGAAGCCAACCATTGCAACCAACTGTGGTAAAATCCTAAAAAATACCTAAAGTCAAGACTGTCAAGTAAGATTTTGAAAAATATAAAATATAGGTTTTGATTGATAATAATATTTTCAACAAGTTTCATGGAGATATGATAGTGGCAAGCATAGCTCCCCCTATTATGGATTGTTGACCAACCTTTTAAGGTCATTGAATATCCAAATAAGGGTTAAAAAAAGAAGTTTTCGATCCCAACAATCCTTTCAAATAACCCAAGCAAATCCAAATCTTCAATCAAGATAACTAAACTTTTCATTCCAAGATTTTACGATTTGTAATTTGGAACTTTTGTCAATAGTATGAGCCTAAATGATTGGAAAAAAGGATAGATGGCATGTAGAGCTAATTTGGAACTTCTAAAGCCAATGGCACAATTGGTTGTTAAAATGGAGGGTTTATCCAAAAGTTAGAATAGCCAACCACTATAGATTTGACTTTTTTGTTTTTTAGATAATTTAGCTTTAAACCTAAAAAAACCTTGGGAGTAAATGGAAATGGAGTGAGGACCTTTGTATTATATAAAAAGCCCCAAACCTTGTTGTCTTTTCATTATAGTGTTTTTGGTCAATTTGGCTAATTTGGCTTTAAGGACTTTTGTCTTCGGGCAAATTTCTTACAAAAATTACAATTTTGTTAGATGTTTCTTAAGGTTTTTATAGTGGTTAATTTTGTGGCCCTACAAAGTTCAACAACTTTTACAACAAAATCAATATTTTGTTCTTATTTATTAATGTCTTTGGTTTTATGACTTATTGCTGAAATTCCTAAGGCTATTGTAAAAAGTTGTTGTCAATTCGTGAATTTTTTTTTCGTTTAATGTTTTTTCTATTTGTCCAAAACTAATCTCTTGATGGTAAAGTTATAAACTTATTTATACCATTTAATGTTTTTTTTCTTTATTTTGTGATTATCTTCCCTTTGGTAAACCCATGACAGCAAAGCCTTGAACTTGAATCAAATTTAATGATTATAAAATACATGGATTTGGTATTCATATTAATAAAGGTTGTAGAAATTTGTGTTTTAAAAAAAAATGATCACAATTAAGAAAAGCTCTATATTTAAAAATTTGTTGAATTAATAATTAAAGCATCAATCAAATCATATCTTGAGACAATTGAGTTAATTAATAATATTAATTGTAGAAGCATGATCTAATATATTTAGTTACAGAATCAAACGCTAACTTAACACATCCAATAGCCAATATCAATTCATAATTGAGATTATAATTTGTACACAAAATAGGATTTGAATTTTGCAAAGTCTTTATAAGTGGAAATATTGTCATTAGAGTGTCTAGTTTAAACTTATTTCTTCAAGAGAATAATGGCCTTAGAAACAATCTAGATACATTAATGTAAATTTTTTTTGAGATTTCAACCTTCAAATGATTTCATAATTTTAAAACTATAATATTTTGAATAAGCTCACAACCATTTTCAATTAAATAGTTCAAGCATTGATGTCATTTTATAAATTGAAGTTTCAATAAATTAGTGATCCAACTAATTTGTTGATAAAACATATCTAGTAAAAATGCTAGGTGTTAAGCATTTTCTGTTATTGATGTTTGTTTTGTAAACATTATAAACTCATTCCTGCAATTCAAAACAATCATTAGTATTAATCTAATTTTTAATAAAAAAAATATTACATATATGTATAATACAAAAAAATTATTTTCAATTTATTTATAATGTCATTCAATATTATCATTGATAATTGTTTTTTGAACCATTAGAGCTCTAACTAAGAAGATACGTTTATTTATAAAGCATTTCTATTATTTTAATTTTAAATATATTTTTATTAATATGATATATATTATTTTTAGTTAGCTTCAAAAATTAAAAAGAAACTAGTTCTTAATCAAATACAATAAAGATGTGCTTCTAATATGAAGATATTAACATTTGAAATCTTCATAAACATTTTGATTTAAAAGTCAATAAAAAAAAATAACTTTCAAGCAAAAGTCTAAATGAGAAGATATTTAGATTGTTACTTAGGTATACAAAATACAAAGTAGGATGGAGACAATTTATTAGAATATGCTTTAATCCTCAAAAAATGAGGTTCAATTGAGGTCCAAATGAGGTTCAATTGAGGCACATAATGTGAATCTCCATATTTTAAAAAATTAAGTTTTTTTTTTTAATAAAAGCTTATTTTTTTCTTGTATTTCTAAAAATAGAATAATCATCAATTTAAAACTGATTTAGTCTAGAAGCAATAGTTTTAATAAAATATTCTTTTTTATAATATATATTAAATATATTTTGACATTGTATATTAATTAAATTGTATAGTGTCTATAAAATATTTTTATATTAAATATTAAATATATTATTTAATTTCTACAATTCTTTTTGATAATGCTGAAATGATCTATACATATTCATAATCATTATTTGATATTGAAGAATTAGGATAAATAAGTTTTCCAATTTTTGTTGAATGATGCAAAATATCAAGCTAGATAGGCAATATATATTCTAAATTACTTTAATTAAAATTCTTTTAGCAATTTTTAATTATATTTTATATTTTATTAATTTATGAATTAAAAAATATACCATTGAAAGTTTTCAATACAAATATAATCTTCTTTAAAACAAATTTAGTGTGTTGTTGCCAAAATTCTGATTCAAATCAAACATTGTATTAATATGCATTTAGTTTTTGGTCTATATCTATTTTTTATAGAATTACTATTATATTTTTTCAAATTCATTCATCAAATAAAAAGGTAAATTATAAAGTATAATTAGTATAATTATTTTATGAAGTGTATGCTACTTGAAATAAAATTGTTGATGGTTATCACCATAATTAATATTATTTTTTTTACCCATGTTAAGTATTACTACTCCATGGTAGTGGTCTTTCTCCAAAGTTATTTAACTTTTGTGGTTGAAGTTGTGTAGGTATTTCAAATGCAAATGCATTAGAAGTTGGACTTGATTTTAGTCTTCTTGGAACCTTTTGGTTTAAGATGTAGCAAAAATAAATTTGCAATACAATATAATTGAGAAATTTCAAAAGTATTGATTAATAATAATTTCCATCATTGTACATGAATTTATTGTTGATAGTTTATTTATTAGTAGAATGATAAAACTATTTGTTTTAACAAAATTAATGAATATATTGATGCGTGACATAAGAACATAATATTACCACATCATTATAAAAAACTTGCAAAGGTTGAAATTCATAATTATTGCTATTATCATTTGATGTAATTTGATTAGTTGATGCTACATCTAATTCATACTGCAATAGAGTAAAATTTTGATTTTGTCAAACATCTATATAAATTTTATATTTAGAACTAATAATAAAAATAGACTTCTTTTTATAATGTATAAAAAAAGTTCAAATTATCCACCTACGCATACATAATGTTCATATGTCAAAATAATATGAAACCTTATTTTTATTACAAATTCAAAAAGATATATAGCATTAAGTAGTTAAATAATTTATAGATTTACCTTCTTGAATTTTCTGGGAATTGAGTTGTTTGGAATCATAGGCACTATCTACTTTTACACCAAAAGATCTTAGTTACAATCGAAAATATTAAAACTATAAACATTGTATTTATTATCCAATAAAATATGAACTTAAAAATGTTAAATTTTTAGATTTAATTTATATGTATATTTATATGATTCATAAATGTTTCAATCAAATCAATGGTTTTAATAATTTAGTAATTGTGAAAACCTGTCTATATGGTATGCGTTGAAGAAGTTTTCTCCTTAAATCCATAATGCGTTTTTCATATTTTTTTTTTATGGAAGCCTATACCAAAATTGAGGACTTACACAATGTATAATGTTGTTATCTTAAACTATATATTATTAACCCCTAAATGTTTTTGACTATGTTTTCACCAAAACCGCTCCAAAACTGCCATTTCTAATACAAGTACCAAAATTTAGAAAACAAAAACACTTTTGAATACATGTAACCATAGGATCTTGTAGTACACTGGTTTAAGAAGATGTGGAAAAAATTTCAGAATTTTCCACCATGTAGATTACAAGATAATAGTGTTTGAAATGACAAAAATCCTTTTTTAATCACTGCAAAAATCCGGGCAGCTGCCCTTCACAAGGTCACATTTGTATGAAAAAATGTCCAAAATGGTAGTTGCTCTTTGGATTCATTCTTCAAGTCAAGTTGGCTACATGCTTGAAAATTTTCAGATGATTTGGAATTGTACAACATATAGGAAAAAAATAGTAAGTAGGAAGAGGTAGAGAATGACTCAAAATACTAAATTGTCAAGAATTTAATTATGGAATTGAAAAATGCCAATCCTAGCGGTTGTAACGTTGTAATAAACAACATACACCCTACATTTTTAGTTTTATTCAAAAATATTGAAAATTGAGTTAGATAAAGGACTTCAAAGTTTATTTTAGAGTAGAGATTCCATAACTACCCTCAAACTAAAATTCCTCATAACTTTTGACTCGTTAATCCAAATGGAATGATTCAAAGCTTTTCAAGTATATATAAATCTATAAAACCAATTTCAAATTTTAGTTTTTCAAAAAAGAATTTCTTAAAGAATTTTTTTCAGTTGCCTGGGCTGCCTACCGAACGCGGAAAATTACATATCATGCAATAATTTTTTACCCATAAAGTCAAAAGTTATGAAAATTGTTGGGCCTTGAAGCTACTCCTCAGGCACATCTTGTGTGAAAATTTCAAAGAAAAAAATTAAAGTTTCCATTTGTAGTGAGTTGCCCAAAATTGCTATGTTGCCAAAAAATGGTGTTTGGTCCTTTAGGGGTTAAATACATCATAAACATACTAATGATAAACATTATTCAATACATCAAACACATTAGATTATAACAATAATACATAACTAATAATAAAGATATTATTAGTTATGTGTTATGTTATATTTAATAAAGACATGTTATAAAGATATTGGTAGTTATAACGTAATACATAACTAATAATAATGATTATTCATGATTTTATTCATGGTGAAATTTGTATAATTATTATGTCCAATATATGATCTATTATATATCAAATTCCAATCTTATACCATTTGGCATTTTGCACGATTTTTCCAAAACAAACCTAAATCAGCCTACAAGATTAAAACAAAGAATAATACATCATTACATTTTTGTATTGTATATCAAGCATTCAGTCTCAATCTATTTCATAGTAAATTATATAATGGAATTTATTTATGAAATATTCAAATAAATTATAAAGATATTTAAATATATATCATACATTATATATATATATTGGACTCAATCAATATACCATTAGTTCTTGAAATATGAAGATTGATATATTTGGACAACATTTTTTTCGAAATGCTAACAACATGTCATAAGCTTCAGCAGGTATCCTTTTTACATATATAACAATACTATTCACATATAAGATTTTGAATGAAGTCTTTATTTAATTCTATATCAATAAATAACATTAAAATTTTTGTATGTAATGTTTATCCTATTGATGGTCATTAAAATTTTAGATGTATATTGAATAGCATAATCACATCATTTTTTATAATATCGTATATAATTAGTGTGTTGATTTTTTTTACCATTGATCCAATTCAACTTTGGGATCCAAATATGTGCTTTGCACTTTATAACATTCATAGCGATGAGATAAACCCTACATAGAAATATGGTGTAATGAGTCTCATAGTCATGATTGATAAATGTCTTGATGTGATTCAAATTCTATAGTATTGTAGGAATATTTTTTACTATCACCAAACAATGTTGAAATCATTTCCACACCTTAGGAAGCTCACCAAAATCTTAGCACCCCTTGAAGTAGGTGGCAAATAAACCAATCCTTTCTCATCATTCATTTCTATTTGCCAAATCCATTGTAGATATAATTAGTAAAAATCTATTGAAAAAATTATGTTTACAAATTGAAATTGAAATATAGGTAACCAAATTATATTATATAAAAATAGTTTCTATATAGATAGTGTATGAGTTGTTTTATTTTTATGATAAAATCATATTTAAAAATATTTTTTGATACTTATCTTACTTAAATATAATATTATTTTAAAATTATTCTCTTAACAGTTATTTAAAATATAAATATAAACTACCTTTTACAAGATCTTTGTATTGCCCAAATGATGCCAAAATTTGTGTAAGTCTTGCATTGTCACACCATGTTTGTTCCATTTTCTCCTAATATATGGTAAATTTTACTTTATCATATGTTGTCTAAATATGAAAATGGGTATAAATATAAAAATCATAAATATTAATTAAACAAAATTAGAAAATATGTTAGAATATAGTATAATAATTTATTAAAATATCATCAAATATTCAATAAATTTGGATTTAAACCTCTACAAAAGATGAAAATTCTATGCTTTAAATTTTATGTTCGAATTTTAAAATAATTTCTATTGACAACTAGTTTTGGACAAATTAGATATACTATGATATATCAAATGTTCAACATTTTGGAATTTGATGTTTTAAGGAAGATATTAGTCATAATGCTACTACTCAACTATTTATTTAAACCTTCAAAAAATGAGTAGATCTTTGCAAAATCAATTAAAATATTTACTTTCAAAGTTCATTAAAAAATATGTGCACATATACACATTCTTATTGATTGAATTAGAGTATTTTAGGCTAAAGTTTTGAACTTCCACTATAATTTTATTAGTTTATTAAGAAAACATTTAATATTTAATATTATTTCTTACAATAGTAAAATCTTAAATCCAAAACCTTAAATGTATATATAAATGTTTTGAATTAATGATGTTTAAAATATACTTAGTAGAATTTTTAATTGTAAGTCACAGATGTAGCTAAATCTTTTCAAAACCATGATCAAATTTTGAACAAAAAATGAATACAAACACTCAAAAATTTGTTTTTTCTTACATCTAAATTTTGTAGGTACTTGTATTTGTTCTCTAGCATTTTATAGTATAGATTTTCAAGATTTTTTGAATATTTTGTAGTTTAATGGGTACTAATTTATTCCATCTTTAAAATTATTTTTTCTAGTTTAAAAAAAGATCCTTAAAAAAAAAAAAAAAAAATGATAAAGAAAAATCTAAATTATTTATATAATAAAACCTTAACATTTTAAATTTAAAGAATTTTTTTTATAGTTACAAATATTCAATCTAATATTCATTTTTATGAGCAATTTTTGAAATTTTATTTTGTGATTTGTTGAAACATATTGGTTAATGGATTAGTAGATTTAACTTCATGGATATAATCTATGAGTCATATTTTACAACTTTGTGCCTAAATTTTGTTAACAAAATATTATTCTTAATTTAATTTTAGACTATATTCTAGTCTTTCTTGGCACCGTGTATTTCCTTTAGCTTCAAATATAGCTTTAGTCAAATTCATCTTTCACAAGCCTTCCAATGAAATAAAAACAATACTTAAGAATAATAGACTTGATATATAAGAACCTCCCTAAGTTGATCTTCCATAAGCCAATAAACCTCTATGAGTTAATTTTGTCAAACTGGTCCCGGACTTGTTCCCATAACAAAGGTTATGACTAAAAATGACCCTCCATAAGTTAATAAACCTCCCTAATGTAATCTTGTTAGACCATTTGAAACCGGTCCGGGACTAACTAGTTTAGCGAGGTTCTACTATACATGTTATTTTTGAACATTTTCAAAATTATGAAAAATTTAAATTTATAATATTTTATTAAATAGATTTGCTTGTTGTTTAACAATTTAATTGCAAGATCTTACTTGTTGTTCTTGAAGATTTGCACATATGTTGGAAAGTTTTTCAATTTCTTTAGCACTTGTATGTAGTTCTTTTGTAGTTTCTTGATATATTTTTGTCTAAAATAAGTCTTTTTTTTAGTGCCAAAAAATCATTATTTATCTTTATATTTTTTTTAAATGTCTATAATTTGCTTATTTATAACATGGTACCTGAGTCTCAAGTTGATCTTCCAAAACAAGTTCTTTGGTTTCAAACTGGTGTTTAAATGAAAAAAAATTAGCAAAAGTATGTTAATAATATACTAGATTGATATTACTTGATTCTTAAAATAATTTATGATTCAATTTGTACAACAGAATAGTCTTCAATCTTCTTCTTTGCTATTAAATTTCAACTTATTTTTAAAATATATCATATTCAAATACCTTAAATGAATTATTAACATATACCTTATAATTTTTCAATTTTGAAAGTTTGTATTCATGTTGTAATCTGTTAATTTTCTTATCCTATTTGATAGAAATTAAATAATTAATCAGTATAACTCCAAATTAAACCTCAAGTTTTTCTATCATTAAAAGCAAAGTATTTTTAATTTAATAAAATAGATTGTAATCTATAACTTCAATTAAATATATTGAAATCGATTTTATGAACTTGGATATTAGCTCGTTGTTGATGAAGTTGAATTTGTTCTTGTAACCTCACTTGTTCCTAGGAAATATTTATTTATGATATTTTAATAAATAAGTTTTTTGATAGTTTCAATATATATGGATTTTGATATTATATAAACAAAATATGTACTATTATTTATAAAATTAGAAAAAGAACAAAAACTTATCTAATACATACTTTCTAAAACAACAATTTTAGTTAATTTTATTGATATTGGCTATATTAGTTTATAATTGTTGCTTATTTTCAAGGTTAAGAGATTAGTGGTTACTTTCAAAATTAAAATAAAAAATCCTCACTTCTTTGTTATTATTTTCAGCTTTCTGCAAGTTGTTTTGAAGATCTTCAATCCTAACAATACAAGTAGGAAATGTTTTAGGGAAATTATAATGAAATAAAATGTTACATAGAATAATTTTCAAATAAATTTGTTCTTATTTTGATTTTAATTTTTGAATAGTTTCAAGTTGATTATGAATAAAATCATCTTGCTCTTCTGCTAGTAATGTACATGTTGCTATTTTTTCTTCCAAAACCTGTCATTATAGAATATAAGTATCACTTTATTTCTATTTATCATATACTTTTGTATTCTTTATATATTTAATTTTAAAAAAACGAGATGCTATTAGATGGATATTTTAATAAAGATTCATATCAATTTATTTATTATATGCATATATTTGTTAATAACAAATTCTTATCTTTATATTTTATGGCCACACTCTTGTAAATTTTTATATTCATAATCAATTATAATTTATGTATAGTTACCGTAATGTGTTGTATATAATTGTCACGTTCTTCTTGAAGTTCTTGCAATTCATTCTCACTACATTTAATGACAAAAGATCAATTTTTAATTTTAATTATAATTATCATAGAATAAATATTTAAAAACATATAATTACTTTTTTGAATTAAAATATAGAAAATGAACAACCCAAGGACAAGGCGTTCTTTTAGTTCTTTGGTCAATTTGTGGATTTGCTCCGCTTTGGTGGTAGTTTCTTCTCCAGTCTATTATTTTGAAGAAGCTTGTTAGTAATCATATCAACATATGAAAATGTTGGAAACAAAAAAATGTCTTTAATAAATATAAAAACAAAATTTTGTGAATTTCTTAGAACTTAAGTTGGTTAGCACTTATATATGAAGCTCTTGAATCATTGTTTTTTATAAATGAAAGCTATATTAAAAATGATTAAAGATTTATGTATTTTATTGAAAATATGTAATTAAATATAGCAAAAAGTTTTTTAAGCTTTGAAATAATATAATTAAATTCACCTTTGCAACCAATACATCAACTAATGAGGCTTGAAGAGTAGCAAGAAACAATGATTTTTCATCCAATCTTGATTTTAATGATTTTATAAGATCTTTTAGTCTAAACCTTTCAATTTTCCAAGAATTTAGTCCCTGTATAAAAGATCAAAAAAATTATCTAAATTTATTTCAAATGTTGATATCAAATAAAGGACTATGTGATTATATGATCATTTTGAAATCTAAATAATGACATAAAAATTAAAAACAAAAATACATTTAAAATTTTTGATTCTATTATAAAATTATTATTCATTGTGAAATTAAAATTTTAAAATTTGATAGTTTCAAATAAATATGAAATTGCCAACTTATATTGTCAATTTTTGTTTTGAAATAATCTCAAAATTTATTAAATGAAATTTGAGGTTGTCAAAGGCTCAAATATAGTATTACTTCATACATAATTCATTCCATTTAATACCATGTACATAAAAAGTATATCAGATACATTGAAAATACATTGAACACATTGATTCAAATAACACAAACAATATACACTTTAATTATTCATATTAGCTTATACATTTTTGTTTTCACAATGATAGAAAATTGTTGTGACAAGAATAATTTGAAAATGAAGTATGTAATTGCAAAATTTATATACGAACAATAATTAAATATATAATTTGCAATTTATACCCACTCCAAAATATTGAAGTTTTTTCAATTAAATAGTTGCTTAAAATTTGAAGCTCAATAAAATTGATGGTATGTACGAAATAAACTTTACAACTAGCTTTCTAACATATGTATAATATATAAAGAATTTTGTATACTTACTTGCAACAAACATTTATTGATGTTTTCATTAGGAGTTGATCTAGGTGTTGATGAATTGATGTTGTCAGAGTTAATATTTTTTGATAAAGTTTCTTCATGATTCATGGTGTCATATTACGAAAGATAACATACATTTTAACCAACATGATTAAGTAGTCTTTGTTGCAAGCAAAATCAATATTGCATAATTAAATGGAACAATATTGACAATGAAACGAGTAATTGAGTAAATCAAATTTCAAGAAAAAACTAAACTAGATTAATTATCAATGATTTCATGAAATAGCTACTATTAAATCAATGATATATAAATCAAAACTTTAAATTAAAAAATGAATCAAGTTTAAATCCATGAGTAACAATAATATTTATCATATTCAAATGATATGATGACTTAGTGCTTATAATTTGAAACTCAGAAAAATATTGAACAAAATTAAATACAAAAAATTGTACAAAATGTACTTAGATTATAAATTGATGCTAAAATTCATAATTAAATTATATTATCAATTTTAGGATTTAGATTTTAAGAAATGATCTCATTAAGTACATAGATAATAATGGTTTTGAAAAAGAACCAAAAGCATGTGTAAAATATTAATTAAAATCAGTCATACTACTAAAATCACAATGACCTCTATAATATCACAATTCAATTCTGAATAATATTATAGAAAATCAATTGCTTTTGTAATAGCCATAGGATACTTTCTTCAATATATTATGTATTCTTTTCGTGAAATATTTGAAAATCAAATGGATATTTCTAAAAGAATTTCAAAGAAATTTTTCAGACAACAAAACTATAGATAAATTCTATGTCTTTTTAAAATGTGATATTAAAGAATAAAGAAGCACCAACCGCTAGCGAATCTCTACTTATTCAAATGTGAAGATTCTACTTACATTGTTCATTTGATTAATTTATTCTTATTGCAATGTTTTTTGTAAAAATTATGATATAAAGATTTTCTTTAATTACTTTATATTCTACTATATAAAATTCTTCAAAGAATATTGTATGAGGATGTCAATATTTTCATTTAAAGATTATACATACTTTGTTTACCTACATTCTATCACTTGAAAAATTGATAAAAGTAATATATTTAATGCATAGCAAAGCAAGCGCCAATCGCTAGTAAATTGATAATATAATAACCCAAGTATTGTATTCTCTATTTATTATATATTTTTTTGTTTAACCCCTAAAGGACCGAGGCCCTTTTTCTACCAAAAATCACTCAAAATTGCCATTTCTATAGCAAAAAGTAAAAAAATTTGAAAAACGTTTTTTTTGCACATCTAACCATAGGATCTTACACCTAACTAGTACGAGAGTGTGTGGAAAAGAATTCAGAATTTTTGACTGCACAAATTGCAATATATGTGCGTTTAAAGTGAAAAAAACAAGTTTTTCAACACATTGCGGGACTAGATTTTTTTACTTTGAACATTTTTAACTTAAAATTTTTGCACTACAAAGTTTTGAGCTTTAAATATTTGTAGTAGAAAGTTGAGTTGAGAGCTTAGGAAAAAAAGAAAAAGAAAAAGAACTTAATTATCATTCTTTAAAAATTTGTTAAGTAGAAGTAGTTACGAGATAGAAGGAAAATCTAAAATATTCATATATTTTAGACGGAATTAAAATGCACTAATCCCAATGGTGAGATTTTTCTAGCAAGTAATATAAACCATGCAAAAAAAAACTGAAAAAATTTGAAAAATTGCATTCAGAAATGCATCCTAGAACTTATTTTTTTCAAAAAGTGCTCTAACTGCCCGAAAAACAAGAATGTCCATAATTTTCTCATAACAGATTCAAATGAAATGAATCAAGGCTTTCCAAATAGACAAGAATATAATATATGAGAAAAAAGCATTAAGAAAAAAATTCAAATTTTTGTCCATATTTTTTTTGTTGCCCACTGTCCCCTATTTTGAGCTTATTTGGTCATAACTTTTTTTCCCGGGCACCAATTGTGAAAAAAATATATTCTTACAAAGTTTATCAGTTTTTCTATCTTCAAAAAAAGTTTCAAAGAATTGCGACAAAAATTCAGCTCGTAGGTACTTGCTCAAAATCTTAAATGTCCGCCAAACCAACAATGGTCCTTTAGGGGTTCAAAATATTTCTGATAAAGTTAAATTTGACATTACAAAAAGGCTTTTGCAAATTGATCACTCTTTAAAACAAAAATATATACATTTATTAGGTATTTTTAAGCAAATTCCATTGGAATATTTTCATTACCAATACTTTGCACAAACTAAAGTAGATTTGAAAATGGTAAAACTACTTAAATATAATATATAACATGTTTATAAAATTATGATATAAAACAAAAAACTCTAAAACTAGGATTCCATTTCAATTTATACTACTACAAAACCAATGTATTGTTTGAAATTTTGATCGTAAATTTTAAAAAGGTTAAAGGATTAAATTGGTCTTTCAATCAATGAATTTTTTGTGTTGGACCTACTTGTTCCAAAATAGTTGAGCCCTAAAATTTTTTGATTATTTGAAATTTCTTTTTAATGCTAACCAACCACATTTCATGGCAAAAACTTCCTTTCTATTACTAGCCTTCATTTCCAATTGGGGGCAAATACATAATACAGTCTACATTTTTTGTGCTAAAGACTCTTCAAAGATTAGTAAGCCATGTGCACGTTGTGCACTTTGTTAAAAACACTAGTTTTAAAACTAATTTTAAAAATATCATTAGCAAATTTAAAAATAAAATAAGCCATCTAGGACTATCAATTATAAATCGATTGTAGAATTAAATCTTGATTATGTAGCATTAATTTATATTAAAGATTTCAATTTTAAACCCAGATTCTTCACTAGTGATTAGTTTAGAAATAACGTGAGACCTACTATAGGGTGTATTTAAATGTTGGAGTTTATAGTTTAAAAATATTTAAGCTATTATAGCATCAATTTTTTTAAGTATATTGTATTACATCTACCATATAGTATATTGTAATGATCCATTGTATATAATTTATAAATGTACTTAAGGGATAGTCTAAAAATGAGTGGAAGAATCCACATGATGAGCTTCCATTTTCCATCTACAAATAGACAAATTAGTGAACAACATCTCATTTTGAGTGGTTATGTATATTTATTTGCTCCAACTCAGATTTGTGGTGGGCGGTTTTCAAGAATGCGTTGCATAAATCAGATTTAGCCAATATAATATGGTTCGACATGGCAAAATTGCTAATTGTGAATATGATCAATAATAGGCAAAATAGATCAATCAAGCACAGTTTTTATTCTCTCTTGGCAAGTGCCATAGTGTGCAAAATTGTTAACTGTATACTTTTTCTAAAATACTTTAATGGGCATACACAATATACAGAGTAAATGTTCTTTTAATTTTCTATTCTTCACTTAAAAAAACATCCGTTGAGCCTTTCCACCACATCACTTCAAGTAGATCATTTGGGGACAAAAACTTAAGACCAACAAAAAGATCATTTTGGGATGCAGGAAGTACCATTTATAGGGTTTTCAATTTTCATGATTTTTTCTCCTATTGTACATGTACAATTCATTTAAATGAGTTGTAAGATATATGATGTCTATAACTCTATATATGTACCATTTGTATAGGTTGTATTCAATAATAACTAGAATGTCCATATTGTACTAATTGACCCTAAAATTGTGTATAAACTTTTTATTTATAATAGTGACATGTTTAAATGCCTCAAAGTTTAATTTTAATTACCATAGGATTTAATAAAATGGGCAAAAAGTAGAAAAGAAATAGGAGTATATTTATTATAAAATAATTACTAAATTTCCCCAAATAAAGAAATTTGACACATGTATATATAAATTATAAGGTGTAATGAAGTACCTAGGACTTAAAAAATCTCATTTTAATACTAGATTTATCAAATTTGTTATAAACTTTGATTATAAAGAATTCTCGTATTTTTCTTAGACCTAAAAATTCAGTGTAATTCTCACCTTCAAATTTTCAATTTCAACCACGTTTAGATAAAAATACATATTTAAACTTTTAAATGTAGATAAATAAGTGATATAAACTATAATACGTAACAATCTAGTTTAAAAACAAAAAAATGTCTAAAAGAACTCATTTTTTAGAGGTTGTTTATATCTACAAGTTTGAATGTGTGAAAAGTTTGGAGCTCAAATTTCCATCAACAACCCTCTTTTTCTTGAAATTTAAGGTGTTTTTTGCATTGAAATACGGAATGGCATAGAAGAATATTTTGTATTTATGAAAATGAAATCACCATTTTTTGAAATTTTTGGTGATGATATATAAACGTTCATAAACTTTCTAAAATTCCAGTGACAACCTTTAGGATTTTTTTGGTTTATGTGGTATTCTCAATCTTATATATATTTATCTAAAGCCAAAATTATGGAATAAAAGCCACAACAAAAAAATTGTGGCTAGTGAAGCCATGACTTGTACAACAAACAATTTGTACGGCCTTTTCTAAACTACAAAAACAAATTGTGTAGTTTTTTGCATGCTCATTCATTTATAAATGCATTTTTTTATAATACATATAAAAAAGAATTAATGAAGAGGATTTTGAGGATCATTTTTAAATACTTATACGTCTACGACTACTACATATACAATAAAAAAACTGAAAAAAAACTATTACTATCAAAAAAAAATTTTTTGGTAACATCCAATTATAAAAATGTTAAAGGTTTTTTTCATCTAATCTGTTTAATGGATTTTTTATTAATTTTTTCCCCCCTTCAACTTGATGATTGATGAATGAAATCAAAAAATTAATGAAACTTTAAATTATCTTAATTTTTGGTTGACTTTATTTTGTCTTCAATGTCTTGAAACTTCATGACTTTCATATCATTGATTAGAATGATTAAATTTATATCTTTACAATAAAAATCGATTAAATTTTAAAAAGAGACTTTTCTTTTTCAACCATTAGGATTTATTGAAGGATTTTAGATGTTTTTAATATAGAAAATTTGATTTGTAGCTCATTTTGGCTCCTACCTTGAAATCCACAATCTTTAGATCTAGCACTTTCATCCTTTTTTTTTTTTACTTTGAGCTTTGTTCTACATATGCTCTACTTCTGGTTGACTCTCTTTATATTTTGTAATGAGTACCCTTACTTGTTATGAGCTCGCTTTGAGTGGTGTCTTATGTCTCACATGTGTGGAACTGCAATTTGGTGGGACAAAGAATTCAAATGGAGTTGTTATGACTTTGCTAGAAGATTGTATTCACCTTGGTTTCCATTTGACATGTACGTGGGATTCTCAAAGCTTGTATGGAAGGACAGTATGCTTGTTGTACTTTCAATGGAAATCCATGACATGAATTATCTTTTGGCATTTGCTTTTCATTGTAGTGCGCAGTGTAAAACTTAGTCAGACTTTAGATAGGATTTGGGTTTAGGTGTTGATTTCTTGAGTAATAAGGTCAGTTAAAATTCCACAGTTAAAAACCAAAAGCTAATATATAGAACCTATTTGGTGATTGTAGAGTTTCTTGCATTTTTATGACTTTGAATCAATCTATAGTTCTATCGTAGTTGGAGCAACAATATGTGATCTTGTAATTGATCAATGAGCTTGGATAAAAAACTTCATTTGTTTTCAATGTGGTTTCAAATTGTTTATAGGAGTTTGTATAGTTACTTAGGTTTGGTTGCCTTCTTTGAGTTCTAGAGTTTGATGATTTAATGTTTTTTCTCTGAGGTTTGTTTATTCCAATGTTGAATTATATTGTCAACACATTGGTTCTATTTGAGATGGAAAGAGACTTGCTATTTCCTAAGTTTAGTCTCTATGACCACTCTCTCCAAGATCTTGTGCTAAGATTTATTGAGCTAGAAACAAGGCCTCAAAATTTTTCAATCTTCACTAGATGTCATTGGTAGCGCAGAAAGTAGTGGAGCACTAGTTACTTTTCTTCTAATATTAATCTTCTATTATCATCCACGATTTCAAAAATCTCAAAAGTCGTCCGCTCAATGTATTAGGATACAAGAAGAAGTTGATCCTTCCATGCATTTGCGCTTGAGAACTCCATGGTCAAAGTTGTTATGGCTACAATTAAATGACTCATTATCGCAATATATTTGAGATAATGGAATTGTGAAAGCATGAGCAATTCACAATTGTAAGACATGGATTCAAACATGGATTCAAACTTTTCTTTGTAGAATGATGAAATCTCCGTGCTTCAAGGTGCATTGAAGTTTTGAAAGGTAAAATATAATATTAACACCATTATAAATCATGCATTCTGAATTGTATGAATAATAAATAATTTAGTGGCATTCTAGGCTTGGCCTTAAATACTTAAAACACCTCCATTAAGTAATTAAATCTTTAAATTATAAAGTAAGCTAGTATATAATTTTCTAATATAAAACAATAATAAGAAAAAACAACTCAAAATTCGTAAAAATAATCAAAAAAGAAAGTAACCCAAGCTTGGGAAAAAAAAATTAATTTAGAAGGAATTTGGAATTTTTGTGGAGATTATGTTTATTTTTATTTATATATTTCCTAAGGAATTGTGAAGATGTCCAAGCCATTAAAGCATGCAGTAAGTGGAAATTGATGCATTTGCACTAGCACAATGATGTGAATTTGCAACTACAGTGGATAAAATATCTCCTTTATTAGACAACAATGAATGTTTGGACAAGTTCCTACGATCTCAATTTTTATATCATTTTTGAAGCATTGTTATATTATAGGAGAACTAATTAGTTTCATAGGATTATGATTTTTCTTCAATGAATTCCCAATACCTAAAATTATGTCTCTTTAACTTACTACAAAATGCACAAGTCTAGGAAAAAAGTTCAAAATAAACTTTTTATCCTATTCTCTATTATTTTGAAATTATAGCACACCTAATTTTGGCTCATTTTTCAAGTAAAATCTACACAAAATTCTTTCAATTTATTGCAAATGTTAGCTCTTGTCAATTCAAAGTCTCATTTCCTTTAATTAGGGTTGTTTTGTTAAACACTACAACTTGACATCAAACATGATGGTTAGGGCATCAAGTAGATTACCTCATCAATTTAATAGGGAGGTTTTTAGAATATATCAAGAATAGTTGAAAATATTTGAGAAGATTTGAAACTGTACCAAGAATATATGGAAACACTTGAAAATATACCAAGAATATTTGAAAAGATTTGAAAATATATACATGTCCAACATGACATTGTTTAATAAACGTCCTACAAAATAGTTATGGATCAAAATATTTGATTAAAACAACCATGCCTTAAATTTGAAGTCAAGATAATTTCATCATACTATCATACTATTAAAATCACAACAACCTCTATAATATCACAATTCAATTTTGAATAATATTATAGAAATTCACAATAACCATATGGTACTTCCTACTATATATTATGTATTCTTTTTGTGAAATATTTGAAAATCAAATGGATACTTCTAAAAAAATTTCAAGGAATCTTTTCAGACAACAAAACTATAGATAAATTCTATGTCTTTTTAAAATGTGATATTAACCCCTAAAGCCCTAAACATGCTTTTTTGGCAACATAGCATTTTTGGGCAGCTCACTACGAGCGGAGTGTTTAATTTTTTTCTTTGAAATTTTCACACAACATTTTTCCGAGGAGTAGCTTTAAGGCTCAACAACTTTCATAACTTTTGACTACATGATTAAAAAGTTATTGCATGATATGTCATTTTCATTGCTTGGCGGGCAGCCCGGGCAGCAAAAAAAACTTCTTTAAAAATCACTTTTTAAGAAAATAAAAATTTGAAATTGGTTCTTTAGATTTATATGTACACGGGAAGCTTTGAATCATTCCATTTGGATTAACGAGTCAAAAGTTATGAGGATTCTTAGTTTAGGATAGTTTATCGGTAGTTATGAAATCTCTACTCTAAAATAAACAATGAAGTCCTTTATCTAACTCAATTTTCAGTATTTTTGAATTAAACAAAAAACATTGGGTGTATATTGTTTATTACAACATTACAACCGCTGGGATTGGCATTTTTCAATTCCATAATTAAATTCTTGACAATTTAGTAATTTGAGTCATTTTCTACCTCTTCCTACTTACTATTTTTTTCCTATATGTTGTACAATTCCAAATGATCTGAAAATTTTCAAGGATGTAACCAACTTGCCTTGAAGAGTGAATCCAAAGAGTAACCACCATTTTGGACATTTTTTCATACAAATGTGACCTTGTGAAGGGCAGCTGCCTGGATTTTTGCAGTGATTAAAAATGAGCTTTTGTCAATTCAAACACTATTATCTTGCAATCTACATGGTGGAAAATTCTGAAATTTTTCCCCATCTTCTTAAACCAATTTACTACAAGATCCTACGGTTACATATGTTGAAAAGTGTTTTTTTTTCTAAAATTTGATACTTGTATTAGAAATGGCAGTTTTGGAGCGGTTTTTGGTGAAAACATAGTCAAAAACCTTTAGGGGTTAAAGAATAAGGAAGCACCAACCGCTAGCATTGCTCTATATATTTAAATGTAAAGATTCTACTTACATTGTTCACTTGATTAATTTATTCTTATTGCAATTTTTTCATCTTTGCAAAGGTTATTTTGTAAAAATTATGATATACAGATTTTCTTTAATTACTTTATACTGCACTATATAAATTTTTT
The DNA here is from genome assembly GCA_963969595.1 of Neckera pumila. NCBI lineage: Eukaryota > Viridiplantae > Streptophyta > Bryopsida > Hypnales > Neckeraceae > Neckera > Neckera pumila. The sequence goes on from OZ018412.1 coordinate 12,372,290, forward strand.
CAAAGAATATTGTATGAGGATGTTAATATTTTCGTTTAAAGATTATACATACTTTGTTTATCTACATTCTATCATATGAAAAATTGATGAAAGTAATATATTTAATGCGTAGCAAAGCAAGCGTCAATCGCTAGTTTACCTTAAAAGAATAGAAAAAGCTATTGAAAATTATCATGATCCCCCAAATCCTATATTCTATAAAAAAAATAGTGTTTTAAAGAATTTAAAAAAAAATCTTTAAAAGGATTTAGTATTGATGATCTTTATTTATTTTTAATTTTTCAACAAATTCATTATATTATCAATAAAACTGTTAGAGCAGCCCCACTGCAATACACTGAAGCAACACTTTAAATGTTCCGCACCATTGATCTTAGAAGATCTTAGAAGATCAAAGGTGTAGAACCTTTAGAGTGTTGCTTCAGCGTGTTGCAATGCGGATGCTCTTAGGAGTGTAAGAAATAACACCAATTTTTGTAGTAGAGCTTCAAGGCAAAATTAATAATTGAAAATTGAACTTTAAAAATCTTCATTTTTTTTCTATTTTCTGCTTTTTTTCAATTTGAATAGAATTATAAACATTCTAGAATTGCATATGAAGAATAATACAGGCATCAATGATATAATCCTATGAATATTACTAGTGGCCTTAATTTTTTGTCCCAAAATGATCTTCCTATAGTGACGTAGAGGAGTGGCCTATAAAATGAAGCCTTTGCATGTTCCCCCACTATAAAGAATTTACATGGGTTTTTTTGGTGACAAGAATAAACATTGGTAGACTATTTACTACGCACTTTCTCTCCGGCCATCAATGCATGTCAGGAGAATGTAAATTAAAGAACATGTGGTGCTTCAATAGAATGATAATGATAATGACGTCTGAAACAAGCCCTGATAATTATAGTTTTGCACTAACAAGCTTTGACAATCACATTTTGTGCAGAATTCACAATCACGTTTTATAAATAGTGCTCGGGAAATCTTAAAGGAATTGGAAGCTACGCACTGCCAACATTGCGACTCCAATATAGACAATAGGAAGACAAAAAAAATACATAGTCAATGCAAGAACTGAGAGAACCATTGGCTAGCAGTGCTCCCTAAAATATGCCCCCCCAAATCCAATTTTTTAAGTGCTCCATAAAAATGCCCCCCCACCAATCTAATTCTTTAAGTGCTCCAAAATCACATTTTCAAAATTAATTCAAAACTCAAATTTGCAAGACAATAGGAGTGAATCATATTCTATATACAATTCAATTTATTTATTTTTAAATGTTATTTTTAATCTTAATCCGGGACATTTTATCTAACAAAAAGATCAATTTGGGATGGAAAGAGTAAGACAATAAGCTAATGGTGTGTCAAATTCATTTTGCTTAGAAAACTCCTTACTAGAGAATAATTAAATTAGACGTGTAGAAGTGATCCATTATACAAGCTATTGAATGCCTTAAATAATTTAGTCTCCATCTTAAATTGATGAAATACCATTGTGAACCAATTTAAGGTGAAGATATCAAATGTAAACACATCTTTGTCTACTTGGAACATAGATGCAATAAATAAATCAAACTTTAGGTATAGTTTTTTGTACATTTAAGAAAGACAAATATTAATAGTACTTATAAATGAAAGGAATAAATAGGGTTGTTGAAAGAGAATGTATAATCAAGAACACAAATTTTCAAGATTGTATTGTATCTAAAATATTGTATATAAAATAATAAACTGCAACATCATCACTCAATATAATATTATAGTCACATTCAAAAGGGAAAAGAAGGTACCTAGGGCATTGAACATCAATTTATCAATAGATTTCAACCTATTTATCAATGTACTTGTAAAGATGTAAGAGCACGATTGCACTGCAATAGCAATGTCCGTGACCATAAAAGCATCAAATTCATGAACAACTTTCTTTTTGACAAACTCTTGACTAACAATATATTGAATTTTCTTATACCAAAACAACATTGACACTTTAACATCAACTATACCTAAAAAAATAGAAAAAATTAGAAGGTTCTCTTATCTTATTTAGATATATACTGCTTTTCTTGTAGCCTTTCTTGTATGGTAGTAGTCATTGCACTTGTCCAATTTTGCCTCTTAGTCCAACTATTACTACTTATACAACTATCACTACAACTACTACTGCACCTAGATCCAATTTGCCCTTCATTGTCATCCTTTTCATGATTTTGTACGTCTACTATAATAGAACCAATACCACACAATGACCTACTCTCACATGCTAAAATAGAATCTTGTTGGATATCCTCATCAATTAGAGCACCTTGTAAATCAACTCCACGACCTTCTTGTAAAACACTATTTTGAGTGTTTATTAGCATTTGTTCGTTTTGTTGGTTTCTTGAGTTTTTTGTGCCAATTTGATTACAATCATCAAAGACTTGATTATTACTGTCTTTTTTTTTTAGAATTGACCCTCTAAATAAGGATGGTTGACTGTTCATAAAATCAGCCCATACACATGTTTGAAGCTCATGCTGTTCCACATCACATTCACTTACAATTGTTTCAGGATCTTTCATTGTTTCATGCCACCCTGTATAAATGTGTTGAAGAATTTAGATAGTTTTTTCTAAAATATTTTACAAATGCCTCAAATTGGATGGATACAAATATTAGGACAAAATTTAAAAGTAGCAACATTAATTTAAAGACATGACCTACACTGAATAGGGAAATTAGGTTGCCACACACTCATTTCTCAACATTCTACACTATATCAATATTACAGTTATTGTAGAAGGATGCAATGATGTGGGAAACATGTGGGTTGCATGGGTTGGTGTACTGATATATGGCTTGGAATTAGAGAATGGCTTGTGCCTCATTTGGACAAGTAATGAGTCATGAGGTAACTTTTGTAGGATAAGGCAATCTAATTGTCAAGGCAACTTAATTTCACTATTTAGTGTAGTTTATTTGACATCAATAAAATTATAACAAAAAAAACAAGAAAAAATAAATTGACATAGACTTACTACTCAAATGGTATTCTACAACTTCGGCAATCCAAGCAGAATTACTCAAGGTTGTCTCTACAAGGGCCTTATTAGCAATACTTTCTGTATTATTGATCTTGTTTTGAAAAAAACATGTTGTCTTTTGCTCTGAAGCATTGCATTTTATAGATTGACAAGTAGTTTTGATATTATCTTTTGATATCATGGAAGCAATTTGGCTACTTTCATTTTGACATTGTAAATGTTGTGTGTCTAAAACCATAGATTTATCAAGATGTAGAACATTTGAAGGAGCATTTTCATTTGTATTCTTTAATTCCAATATACCAGATTTATCTTCCAATTGTGCTTTTAAGTTGGTTGTAAAAGTTGAACAATTTTCTGCTTTGTTTATATCCGTGTTCCTAACTTGTTTGCTTTCAGATCTACATAAAACTTCACTTATGCTTCTAAAAGGTTCTTCATATTCACTAACATGGGCCACTTCATGTATTTTTTCATTTTCATTGATTCTATTGCCTTCAATGCTAGTTCTACCATTGGCTTTAGGATCAACATTTTCAATGGTTGATCGAACTGGCCGCCAAATTTTTTGAGGTACATGACGTATTGGTTCATTTGACCATAGGGGTTGTTTGGAGATAATTCCTTGGTCTCCTTGGTCCCCGAGTGGATAAGTGTAGGTCCTTTCAAATGTTGGTCCTCTTACATGCCGTCCATTGAAGTTTACAAAAGATGTAGATCTTAGTGTTGAGGGTCTATATTGGCTTGGGCCTCCAAACGAGCCTCCAAAAGAATCAATTACTTGCATGTTTGAAGATTCTTCAAATTCTGAAATGTTTTTTTTTTCATGCCCTTTTTGTTGCCCTATTGTATTTGTCATTGAATCTTGATTGTATTGAACTGATGAAGCTGCAAAAACAGATGTATATGACTGATTTTCTTGAAGAGGAGTACAAATTCTTTTGCTAGTGCTTCCTATCCCAAGCCTAGATTGATGCATGTAATCACCAAGTGGTACAGAAACTGAACCAATCAAAATACCTTTTTGACGACCTACAATTACAGATCCACTTGTAGTATAATTGACATGACCCCTTTTTGAAGGTAGAAGTGATTGATTTGATCCTTCAAGCCCTGTTTGGTAGTCAATCCCTCTTTCAATGTTAAGTTTGTTCTCCAATTTTGCTTTCAATTCACATTGATAAGAAGTCAATGGATATTTTCTACAGTTTTTTGAATAGACAGATGCACATGAATTGGATAGAGGTGGCCAATCTTCTAAATTTGCATTAAGGTTAAATGTTGTTGTTGCCATGTTGCCTCCAGTGCTAGCTACCACCTTAGCCAATGGAATTGCCACATGCATAAACTTGTTCTTTTCAGAAAAAATTGGTTCATTCTCTTTCTTATTAGCATCTATTCCACATGCTAAAATTGTAGGTCCTACAACTTCATGTTTATAATTGTCTTTTTGTATTTCATATTCTTGGGAATCCTCATTTTCTTGACCATCTTTAGTATGTTCTACTGAAGTAGATATGTGTGCCTTCTTAGCCCATTGTTGAGTGGGTAAATATGGTACAGTTCCTCTAAGACTTGTTGGTTTTCCATGGTAGAATCCTGGGAGAGGGCTATTGCTCTGTTCACTATTTGAAGTATATGGAATTGCAATAGTAGGCTTTTGCAATGTTTTGTAAGTATTTTGTTGTATTCCTTCTTGAAACCTTAGATTAGGGATCCAACCACCTCTTTGATGAGAATCTTGGTAATCAAACCTTACAGGTTCCTTATAAGGTCTCCATAATATACGCTTTCGAGATTCTACAATACTTTGATCTTGCTTTAATATATGAACACACTCTCTTTGATCGTCCACCTTGCCTTGGTTAATAGAAGGACACTTGGAATATTGCTCTTGATCATTGCTATTAGAAACAACATTCATACTGTTTTGTTGCATTTGGTCTTCAACAACATGATCTATTCAAAGAAAACTACAATTTTAGCATTCTCACCTTGATTCTCACACTCATGAATGTACTTGATCACAGATACAAATAATCTTAGATTGATTCAAAGTAATAGAAATGAACCAGACATTGACATTAAACTATGTACTGGCAAAGTTGCATTTTTCAATAGCAGATTACTAAGAAAAATGCTAAAATTAATATAAGATGTTAAAAATAAATACAAATCAATTATCAATGATGTAGAGAAATAATTTTTTTGAACCTAAGGCATCTTTTTTGGATGTCACATGGACAGAACATATATCTTTCAGCTTCTGTAGATTTCTTTCTTCTCCACAAATATCATGATCTCTCCAACTTATGCTTTGAATTAATACATTGACCTCCATTTCTGAAGGCTCTAGCAATTGATTTTCTAATCCGGAAGAATTTGCAGATGTTGAACTAGTAGTGGGGGAATTGTCTTCTTCAACAATCTCAAGTGAAGGATTTTCACCATCTATTGATTCATTCTCTTCATTCAAAATCAATTGAATAGTGCCAGATTTACGCTCTTTCAGTATCTTTTGTCGAGATTTTTCCTTTTTTTTCTTTTTCTTTGCAACATTCTTCACTCGCCTACAAGTTTGAGTTAAATAAAAACTTAGGTACTAGATTCTTTATAGATTACAAAACTTGGAGGTACAATGATTCCATTCAAACTCTTGGATTCAACTCAAACATCTTTTGAGTATTACATTAGTTATTAAAATCCATGAACTTAAAATTTTCTTGTAAATTTTTGTCAATTACCAAAAAAAATGAATGAATGAATTGCATTGGATTTTACTTCTTTAGTGCCTCCAAAGACATGATAATCCTACAATTTTTTGCATTGTAGCATGACATTTTCAATACTATATATAAACAAATAAGCTCAAATAATTTCATTATTTTAAAATGTAATTGAAAAATCACTTCATTTGTGCAACTTCTTCTTCTTTAAATAGCTCTTGTTGATTACGCAATGCCTCAGCATCTTTGTTCACCATCCAAGCCTTGACCTAAGATGCCAAGACTTTAAGAAAACATACAATTGATTGGATGCAACCAAGAGTTAATCAACACCAGTTATAAGATTTGAAAAGAAATGTACACTAAATAATGGAAAATAATTTGATTTCATCACTAGCATGCTCACCAAAGTTTGTTCAACAATATAGCCTAAAGAAGCCACGAGATTCTTTTCTTCTAGTCCTATCTTGTTGATTTCACCTTGTGAACATAAGAATGTTTTTTCACTAGCTTCATCCAAAATAGAAAGAATTTTTTCAGATGATAATACAAATTCTCTTTGCCTTTTGTCCAACATATCCTGAGCAAGTTCATACGGGTTTATAGGTTTAAATGCAAGGTCACCAAAATGAGAATTCTTTCAATTGGAAATATGAAAATCTCTTAGTAGCTTATTAATTTGCAATTCTTGGTGAAAATACCGTCCATATAGTTTATAGTCCCATAAAATCTTTTCAAAATTGGCATTGGAATAAAGACTCAATTATAATTAGGATTTTTAAAGTCTAAATTGAAGGGAATTTTCATTTTCTCTCCTTAAGCTAACTTAAGGGAACTCTAATGATTGCTTTATGCATTATGATTCAACAATGAACTTCATTTTTATTTTATTTATATTATATATAATACTTAAATTTGGAGAAAAGATGGGGGCTTGACATACAAGAAGATCCTGCCCTGCTTTTAAATACGTTGGTGGAAGAGTTATTGGATTGCTTTGCCCTTTAAAAGCAATCAAACTGCTCACAACTACTTCCCCTGATAGATCCTAAACAAATGGTTACACACATCACTAATTTCATATGCAATTATTTTGTCAAAAATTTAGCCCAATAGCTAGAAGAAAAATTTGAGGCAAACTTTGATTCACAGTTATTAAAGTGCAAATAGAAAAATTGCTTCAAAGTCAAAATGAATTAAATATATCAAATTTGATAAATTCTATAAAAATATCAAAAAAATCTTGAATATTTTATTTTAAATGAATCTTAAAGTTCTTGGCTATGGAAATCTTTCTTATTTTTAAATATAGAAATCATTGTATTACACATCAAAAAAATTGTATTTAAAATTCCAATGTTGCTTTCTCTCTATGCAATAATAGGAGCCTTAGAAAAAATTAAGTTCAAAAAATTACATTTAATAATTTCTAATAGGAAAGAATAAAAAATTTCAATATGTATTATAAATTCAAAAAATCAAGAATACTAATTGCTTTTCAATACCTCCAAATTATATTTTCTTGAATCTTCAAAGATTTGTTGCGCCTCATCATGGTTCAACTATAATATCAATCATAAACAAACATTATCAACATATACTTTAAAGACTACCTACACATTGTTTTTGGTGTCCACATACAATTTGTAGGTAAATATTCATACAATAATGTAGGTTATAAAGGAAGAAAGTTGGATTATATTTACATTCTTATTTGATTAAATCCTAAGATTTAATCACTATTCTAGAATAAATACAAGCAAAGTATCAAAAGACTAGGAATCTTAATAGAATTATAATTTTCACCTTATCCCAAAATGCAACTATATTTTTTCTTCTTAATATAAGATCTTCCTGAAAATACATTCAAATCTTGTAGTCAATGAATTGCGTTGAATTTTGTTATCAAAAAAATGATTATCAAATTCAACAAGCATAGATTGTATGACTTTGCAATTATGCCTATTTGGTATGGTGTTTTAGAATAAATTAGAAGATGAGAATTCATAACTAAAAACAAAAGACATCAACAACCACAATCTGCCAAAAATTGATTGAAGACGGAATTGAAGAAAATAAATCTTAATCTAAGTAGTTTATATAAATAATTTGTAAAGCTTTTAGGATGAGAATAAACCTTGTCAAAATAATTGATCCGTCTATGATGGGTGCGGGTATGCCGCCGATAGTTTAAAGAAGAAAAAAATTCACAAGAACATTTTTCACATTTTTGCAATTGTGCCTTTGAAGGTGATAATATTGGCCAACTTGATAAATCTGTAAAATAATCCCTACGCAAAATTTGATCTTTTGCTTACAGTCAAATCAAATACAAGATATATAAATAGTAATCTTTGTTAGACAATTTATAGGTATTTTTAATTATTATTATTAAAGAAATGCTTAATCAAAATTCATGTATAAACTTTGATATTAATAGAACTATCCTTAAAATCATTTAATATTGCCCTTCATTTGTTCACTCTACAAATTTTTTTTTATTGCAGTTGAATTATTCATTCAACTATTTCGGGAATGACAATGAGCTAGCCATGATAGCACATGCTCAAACCACAATGAATTGTCTTTTATCTATATTGAGCATTTAGTTGGAACCCCTGTAACTTTAGGCCACCACGATTGCATGCATGCTATTCACATTGAGTTGCCTTTTTACTAAATTGATATTTTGGTCACACCTTTGCAACACCAAGGTATAAAAGCGGTCAAAAAAAATTTAATACCATTTGAAGTGCAAGTATAGTAACTACCAAAACATTAATATAGTGTAAAGACATTTCAATTGGGCTTGCAATCATCCTTTATTGTATTCCAAAAAAGAAATATGTTGCATCAAAGTTTGAACGCAATATAGAATAAAGTTTGAATGAAGGGAAACATTTCTTGATTTAAAAGGTAACTCTAATATAGCTCCAATAAATATACACATGTTTTAATTAGCTAGAATGTAGTATATTCCACCAAATGCCAACCACAAGAAGTAATTTGAATAGTATATCATTCACTATAACCAAAAAAATACAATAGAAGCTCAAAGAATATTTGAACTTTTACACATCAACCAAAATATATGTATTTCAAGCCTTGATAATTGAGATTATTTGATTTATGCTATTGCTCCTTCAACAATTTTGGTGTTTGATCTAATATAAATTATTGTCCAAAGAGACTTTAATTAAAGTAACAAGTGACATTGTGCTTGGTAACCATACTAATTACAACTTCATTTTAAACCTTCTTACAAAAAGAATCAACAAAATATACTACATATCAAAAACCAATCCTTTGTTGCATTTGCTAGCAAGTTTACCTGGATTTTTTACAGCTGCAGCAGCAAGAGCAGCTATTGTTAGGGGAACACTGCTCTTAATTGTTTGCAGATTTTGGTCTATAATTGATTGTCTTGCCTTTGCATTAGAAGGGTCCCTTTCAATGTCAACTACATAAAGAATAAAATATTCATTAGAATTTAACCTTCAAACAACAAGTCAACAACCTCAACTCAAGGAGCTGAGGTTTCAAAGAATCTTCAACTTTGAAAACTCCTCTAGTATTTGACTACATGTAAAGTTCCATCGTATCATTCTCTTTGTATTCACAAGATGCATCTATCAATCTAAATCTTGGATTTTGAATCACAATTTGAACTTGAATTTTTGCATTAAAAATTTTGATAGTTTTGTTTTGAATGGTGGCTTTGAAGTTGCCCACAACCTTCAAGAAGGAAGAAGCTCATCATTGATAGGTCATTTGAACAAGCTACATGATATCCATTTAAGAAAGATTTTGAAATCCAAATTTGGACTGCACTATAAAGACTTCAAATGTTGTTTGATGGTTAAACATCTGTGATGAGCAACAAATTTTGGCAAATAAAGTGCTAGCTAGATTGTGTATCTTATAATGAAATTAAGAAAATTCATTAATGAATTAATAATATATAATAATAGACACATACTTTTATGCAATTCCAAATTTGAATTGTTATCTAAGCCATCACGGATATTCATATCAACTTTAAGACTCTTGACGCACTTGTCCATGGCTTGTTGATGTTCTATTATCCTTTGAAGAGGCTTATCACCAGATCGACTACTGAAAGACATGTATGCTTTGTGACCCATTGTTTGACGGATGAAAGTATCTAATGATTCTTGCACTTTCTTGTCTGACTTTGATTCCAATAAACCTTCTAAGGTATGCAAATCATCATTTTTCATGCCAACAAATTTTGCACATAATGTTGCATAAGTCTCTTTTTCTAATCCATTGCAAGTATGTGCTTTTAGTTGCTTGAGAGTTTTTTTATCCAATGTTTCGTTCTTGATATCTAATCCATTGAAATTAGCACAATCTTTATTATGAGAGCTTAGAATTTCAAGAGTTCTTTCATCATTAGGTGTTTTTCTTCTATCATCTTCCACACTTTGTTTCTCAATATTGAACCTACTTAGTCTAATTTGCCGAATGACAAAAGATTCTGGTAAATTTTCTACTTTCTTGTTGGTGTTATTTTCTTGAATAGATAAATTTTCCCTCTCCATTTGTTCGTCCAATAAAAATTCAATTTTTGAATCTTCCAATTCATTGGTTGAAAAATGCTTGTCAACATTATCATTTGTTGTTGAAAGCATGTCAAATTTACCTTCAGGTTGTATTTTGACCTTTATAGAATCTTATGCCCTAAATATATTTCATCTGCTTTCAAAACACGAGCAACAAGTTGGTCAACAGCAAAGATGTTTCAAACTAAGTCAAGCTTTTAAAGCTTCACATATACTAGTCAAGAAACGCGTGCCATCTTCACGAGTTGCAATATTGGCAAGCCTATAAAGTGAATGATCAACATAAAAATTGGTTTGTTCAAATGCTTGTGGTACTTCTTATGTGTATTTCCAATATTCTTAGGCCAAGATTTTCAAAAATAAGTTTCTATAGTCTTCTTTGATGCTTTCATGTCTAAATAAATTTAAATTGCTACACTTGAAAGTTAGTGTTTTACTTTACCATTTCAATAGTGGTTAATCTTTACTTTTGAAGTTAGCTTGTATATTATAGCACAAAGACAATCCAAACAAAGAAGTTTGATGCAATTCTTGTAAAGTTATAAATGGTCAATCTTTATGCAAATCATATTTTTGGTACTACAAACAAAATCCTTGGGTATAATTACACACCTGATGTCTTTCATTGAATGCCATCACCTTCAAAAAAAACCCATAAAGGTTCACATTTATGATTGTTTAAAATATTCTTCTCTTCCATATAAATAGCATAAATTCCAATGCATCTGGAATTCAACAATGCCAATAACTGAATAAGCAAGATGCAAACTACAAGATGCCAACAATATTGTTCCTACCTTATGAACTATGGTAATTTATAAGACCTTTAATGCTTGCAAATTGTATAATGACAAAATGAGCATTATATCCTAACACATGACCATTTTCAAGCCGTTGTTTACAACCATTGATTTTACTAAACAAAACACCCACATTCAAAGCAAGTACATTTTATCACTATTATAAGCAAAAGAATTAAACTATCTATGAAACCACTGTAGTCTACTACTCTATCTCATGTTATATAATAAATCTTAATACTTTCAAAAATAAAGACTATTCTTAGCTTATTATAACATTCTAAATGCACATAATGCTTAGATGGCATTATTATTGATGTATCTGCTTAAACCAATTCACTTACATGAATCTCAACTCTAGTTTATTATAAAATTGACAATTGTGATTATGAATTTCATGAAAGACCCATTTCATTGGATAGAATTCATTTGTTGGACTCTCTTGAGATTGTTGTACAAGCTCTTAAAATTGTTCCCAACTACCAATATGAGTTTATAATTTAGTGAAATTCCATCCATGAATGCATAGAGAGTACTATAGTCTTTTTTAACAAGAGCAAGAGAAGATCATCATCATGGTATGTTCTTACTTTTCCAACACATTCATGTACTTATAGTATATTTTCAACTATTAATCATGACAAGGTTGAAAATAGCATGTAATGAACATCAATATAAACAATTTGCACAGATGTTGTTTGAAGACAAAACAAAGAGAATTCAACAAAGAATTCTTATCTACATATAATGCATGACGAGCTTGGTATTCTACAAAGCATGACTATTTACCCACAATACAACATCATAGTAAGCATTCAAGGTAATAATATCCATCAATAATATGTACTTTCAACCACTTGCACTTACTTCAAATAGGTTAAACGAATGCAATGGCTAATTTTATACACATAGACATAGACGACACCCAAATATTGCATTGCTAAACAAATATCATTGGATTGTAGTACAAGGATTATCAAGCAAGACATAAAGGAATTCATTGATAATTGGATTATTGCAAAGATCAAGTCCTAGTTGATTAAAGCAACTATGTAATATATTTGGTTGAGAAATCTAGACATCTACATTACAACATTGCAAAATTCTAATAGAGCTTGTTACTCATGATGTTAAATTCAAATTAACAGAATATTCATTTACATTCTAGCTACTTACTAAGGCAACAAAAAATTTCAGCATATACAAAACATGATATTTTTTAAAGAAACACCAAACTTTTAAAATGATAATACCTTTAAAATTAGTTTACAAATTATTAATCTAAATATGACATTGAACTTAAGCCTTACATTAGAGAAATTATAACCAATGATTGTATATATAGATACTTATGAAATTATGGATGATTCCTATAATTAAAAAAAAATGTTGTTTATTATTGAACATCTATCAAGTCATCCATCAGCAAGTGGGAAAAATCTTTCCCAATTATTTTTGCTTTATAGAATTAATTGGACCACCTATTGACCACAAAGTGTATTTTGAAAAAAAAGTCAATTTTAGACTATATTTTCAAATTAACTTGAATTCAAACAAAAAGTGTACATTTATTAGTATTGAATCTGGATTTTGAATTTTAAGGCTAAAAAGAGGTTCAAACAACAATTTGGATTGTTAAGCTTTCTTTTTTAATAAGATTTTACAAAAATGTACCAATCTTTGTTGATGGTTATGGTTTGTAATTCTTTCTATTTTTAGATTCAATAAAAAATCAAATATTTAGACATTTATATTTTCATAAAAAAAAAATTATATTTTTGAAATTTTGTCATAAATACAAAAGTTCAAATTAGTTTTTTGGTACAAATGTTAGCCCTAAACCAATGCAAAAAGGCATAGAAATACATTGTATTTCTATAATACTATTTTGTAAACTATAACTATATAAAAATGATTAAACAAAAAAATCAACCATTTCAATTACTTTTGTGCATTCATTTTTGTTTTTTGGTATTAAAATGGTACATTTTCTTCTCCTTTGTTTTTGATTAAATTAGAAAAATGACCTTTTTAATCTATATGCTTATTACTTTGTAATAAGTATTTTTGCTTTGCAACATTGTAGTGCAAAAATAGCCAAAATTCAAGTTGAATGAAGAGACAAATACAAGATGATTAAAACAAAGAAGGTAACAAGTTGGAGAAAAAAGTAGATCTCATGCCATAAGTCTTTGATTTTCAAATTCTTGAAGTATAAAACTATTGACTGGACAATGTCACCAAATACCAAATGTCATCAATTAAAATTGCAAATAGATCTTAGTCATAATTTATATCTCAAATTTTTTTTCAGATAATTCTACTACAAGATATGTGATTGGAATTAAATCTTGAAAGACCTTGAGCCTCTCTATTAATTGAAGATTTTATAGGTTCCTAAAACAAAAATTTAATGGGAACATTGTATATACAAGTACATCATAATGCTTGACCTATTGTGCAAAAGCAAATCATTACAAATACAAATATAAATGGCACAAAAATAGAAATTTTCTTCAAAATATATAGATAGAAATTTGTAACAAAAAATGACTATCTTTATTGGCCAAAAATATTGTTAATTACATGAATATAGTAGGAATGCAAAAAAAGTGTCATTGTTTTTGCAAATGTGCAATTGCACAATTACAATGAACCATTTAGCACTTGAAGATATATCATGACATAGTACTTTCTAGGATTACACTATAAGCTAAAAAAGGAGAAATTTAGGTACAATAATTATTAATGGATGATGAAATAGTAGTTTCTATCTGATTGAAAAACAAAGAATTCTACCAAAAACATGTCTAATTTAAATGTGCAAGATTGAATGTTGCCATAAAATTTATAAAAAAAAATTCCATTATAAAATCCCAAAAAAATCCATAATGCTTTATGATGCACTACAAAAAGTGAAAAGAAAATCAAGAGTTGCTTAAAAAAATTTTCAAATAAGAAGAATAGAATATAAATGTTTTCAATGTAAAATTAAGATAAAAGACACTTTACTTGTGTTTTCAAAAAATATGTTGTTGATTGCAACATAACCATTTGAAAAATCTCATAGACAACACGTAATTTTTTTTATTTAGGTTACTTTAAATGTGCTCTTAAACCTTTCTTTGAATAATCATCTGTCTTCACATAATAAATGATGGTTTCATTGAAAGCAATGATTACAAATTGTGTTGTAAGTTCTTAAACTATAAAAAAACAAAACATGTCAAAATTGCTTTGTCATACCTCAAAATTTGAATTCAAATTGAAAATGTATCAATTAATTAAGAAAAGCATAGGCCTAACAAGGATAACTCAATTTTAGATTGACAGAACATGCCAAGAGAGACTAAAAACACAATTGCTTAATCATGCCAAAACAAAACTATATAACAATACAAATTCTTCTTTACCAAACCTATTTTCCGAACCAACTTCATGCTTATTTTTGTGCATGCCATGTGCAGTCCATACCAAATTCTTCCTTTCCAAACCTCCACCAAACCTAGAGTGTACATTCTTTCACAACTAATTACAACCTTTCAACTTTGCAACTATTCATGACTCTCCAAATATACAATACTTTGCTCTAAGCACTTTCTTCAATACAAAACAAAGAAATAAGAAGGAAAAGGATTAGTTCTAGCAAAAAAGAGTACATGCATATATGATAGTCTACTTGTTCAAAGTGTAACATCAAGTTAGACAACAAGATGATGAATAAAAGTAAACTTTCTTGAGCGTTGGTTAACAAGTAAAAAATTTTAATAGATTTTGGATGATTTTGTTGATGATGATGATGATTGACAACAACAATTTAAATTGTAATGAAATATGTAAATCTACATTTTCCCATTATATTTTGTATTGTTACCATCAAATGCACAAGGTTGCAAAGGTCATGAAGAAAGATTGCAACATTTATAGTCAAAGATTCAAAATGCTTTATATTTCAGGAAATATTTATTGATTTAGTTTTTTTTATCTACCCAAAATACACATTAATCATTTTCTCCTTCAAAACTAAGAAAGGGAGCAATTTTTGTTCATAGGCATATGTAAGTATATTACATACAATACAATTATTCAAAAGCAATAAAGGTATAGAACAAACTCAATGAATAGACAATGAGTGAATTTGAATGGAGATTGCTAAATGGATCTCTTTAAATGTTAGTAAGTGAAGTTTCATAATACAATGTGAAACATGTCTTACAATTTGTAATTTTGTTAATTTAATAATAATAATAATTTGTTAAAACTAATTGGAGAATGGATCATTGTAAACATTATAGAGATATAAAATTCCATTGTATACTTCAAATAAAACCAATTTACACAACTTTTCCAAAAATAAATAATATATGATAATTGAATTAAGTGTTATTAAAAACACTTTCCATATGTATCTTTTAACAAATCAAATTGAATATCAATAATTGAGAGTTTTTAAGAAATTTGAGCTTTATAACAATACTTATAACTTTTTGTAGTAGTGAAAACTTTGTTTATTTAGCTAAAATGTCAAATAATCAATTTCTATAATACATTTGGGGTTTTCATTTAAAACAAGCCTAAATATTGAATTTGAAGAGGCGAATTTAATTGAAAGCACAATGACAAATGCAATAGCAATAGCTATGCTATTTTCTACTATAGGATTCATAATAGTACTTCCTCAAGAGCCTACTCTTGTGATGTCATCCTCTGATGGCGAAAGCATGTTAAAACTGACAAAAGAAGTTGTTGAAGATACACCATCAAAAATGGAAGAGACATTGGTAGATACAAAAGACGTATTGACGAAAGGTGTAGAAGTAGTAGCAAAGCTAGTAGAAAAATCCATAGGTTGGTTTCGAAGGAAGCCAAAGCCAGAGGATCAATTAAAGATTGTCAAAGAAAAATTTGATCATCGTAAAGAAGCTATGAATCAAGCAACCAATGAATGGAAAGATGAAACACTAGAAAAATTAAACTTTGCTACTCAATCCATCAAAGACAAGACCATTGGTATCTCTAATGAAGTAGATATTAAGACTAGTCATTTCATTATAAATGAATGACTATTTAATCAATAATTTATTTCATAATTATTTTATGAAAAATAATAATTTTACAATAAAAACTATTTATAATGATTAATATTAACATAGAAGTAAATAAATAAATAGAAATAGAAATAGAAAATCTTATGTAATTAATATTTAGAAATGCTATTTAGATTAAGAACTCAATTAAGAAATATAATACAATTGAATTCTTTGCAATTTATGGGAAAGTATATAGGTGACAAAACATTGCAAACAAATGATGCAACAAAAGATGCTACAAGCTTAGCCAATGGATACAAAATAGAATCTACTATTAATAAAGTTAGTCAATTTTTAAATTAACATGAAATTTTATTTTAAATGTCAAGTGTATCATTGCTATTATGCAACCAAAATTGTAGATATTAATAAATAAATAAATTTATCTTACATGGTGCTAGAAAAAAATAAGTGATTTGTTTAAAAATGGTACATCAATATTTTTTTTTAATTTATTTTATAGTATGAAGATTTTAGTTCAACAAATATTCAAGAATGCTATTTTGCTTTCAAAAAATAAAACCAATGATTCAATTTTTTTTCTGAAGGAACAACTATAAGATTCATACTTAAATCATCCAAAAAATATTAAATTTATAATTTATCAATGTAGATTGAACAAACAACGGAAAATATTGCCAAAGATGAGGAAACATTTGAGAAATTTGGAGGACCACGGGATTCTATTTATGATGGAGTTGGGCATATTAAAGAAAAATTGCAAGACGTTGCTAAAGGTGCTAAGGATAAAGCATACAATGTTGGTGTCAAAACAAAAGATATAATAACCTTGAACATTGTAGAATTCCCAAAAGACAAGCTTAATGAAGGTGTTCATCATACTCATGATATTATAGTTGGCAATCTTCAATCGGGCCTTGAGAAAACCAAATCGGCAATTGAGGATGTATTTGATAAAATGAAGGAGGTTGTTGAGCATTCTACTCAAGACACAAAGGAGATTGGCCAAGGAATCTTGGAAAGAACAAAAGATGCAACTTGCAAAACTGCCGAATGTTTGCAATCAAGAGCACAAGAAGCAGGATCATATTTACTTAATTTAGGTCAAGGAATTGGTCATGTATATAATGAAGGACAAACCTTGAACAAAGCAGCTACAATTATTGGTGAAAATATAGAAGAGATTGATGAAGATGCCAAATCAAAGGTAAGAAATGTTCTAAATAGTGGTAAGGGTTTTGCAAGACAATCTTACGACAACATAAAAAATATAGGTGACCATTATTTTGATGAAAGAAGAAAAGATCATATTGACAAAAGTTATGATTCTGTTACTGATACAGCTCAAGAATACTATGATAAAGTAGGGCAACATTATGGAAGGGCAAAAGACTACAATGATGGGATTACCCATCACCACAAAAGCAAAGGTGGTAAACGCTCCTACAAGGATGCTAGGGATGTTCCTTCTCGATCATTTCATGATGATGCAAAAGATGAAGGTAATGGTTACTTGTATAACATCAAAGACAAAACAAACCGTGCATTTGATGATGCTTACCATAGAACAAAGAAGTATGACGATGCAAGAGATGAAAGAAATGAGTACATTCCTAATAGACATGAAGAAAGAAGTGGAGAGACTATTTCCATGGTGAGGCAAAGAATTGCAAATGGATACCACAATGTACATGACCAAGCCAAAGACTATTACAAAAATGCAAAGTTCAAATTAGGAAAAGATCTTGGTGCAATGGTAGAATCCATGGGTTGGCGTCGAGTTGGCATTGTGGCTCCAAACCATGTTCATATTTCTTCAAATGAGGAAGTGATAATCGGAAATGTGAAGTATGAATGGGACAACAAAGGCAAGCATCCTAGTCATCAAACTGCTTCCAATAGTGTGTTAAATTCTATGAAAGATGCAACTCATAATATAGGTGAAAGTACTGATCTTGCACAAGAGCACATGATGAGAAGTATACAAGATGTGCAAGACATTGGTATTCAAGGCAAGGATGCTTCAGAAGCACTTCAAGAAGATAGATTGTCTCAAATTCCGGAACACCCATGGACAAGTCATAGATCTGAACATGAAGAATATGAAGATGATGATAATAATAATGACAGTAAAGATGATAATTACATTTCTAGCAAAAGGATAAGAAATCAAGGTAAAGGAAGGATGAGAAATGGAGGTCAATTGGGTAAATCTCCAAGATTTAGAAGAAATGAATATGCAAATTTGGTCAAAAAAGATCTTTTGCGTTTTGCACACTATAATGAAGATAATAAATATATGGACAAAGGTCGTATTCTCCGCTCATGGAAGAATGCCTTTTTAAGAAGACCTCAAGGTTTTCTTTTACTACTGACTCGTGCTTTGCACCTTTTTACTTTCTCAATAATATATGGATCTTCGTTTTGGGTGACATTTGTCTCTGGATTCATCTTATCCAAATACATTCCACGGCAACAATTTGGATATGTACAAAGTCGCATTTTTCCAATGTATTTGAGGATATTAATTGCAGGTCAATGTGTTCTATTCATCCTTCATTCCATCTTACATCCATGGTTTATTGCTGATAGTATTGAGCGTTGGGAATTGTCAAATTTTGGATTGATGATAGTATCAACAATAATCAATGCTTATGTTCTTGAGCCTCAAGCAACAAAGGTATGCATCTTCATTTCAATTTTACATATTTTAAAAATATATGGTATTTTTCAAGTATTGGTGTTAATTTGGATTGGAAATGCAGGTTATGTTTGAGAGAATGAAAATAGAAAAAGAAGAAGGAAGAGGTTTAGAGAATGTGGCTTCCCCAATGGATGCTAAACTTTTGATGGAAGAACATAAAAAGAAACTTGCAAGCATTAATCAACAATTCAAAACATTACACAATTATTCATCAGCACTAAATTTGATAAGTTTAGGAGGGTTAACTTGCCATTTATGGCAATTAGCACATCGTCTTGTCATCTAAAATTGTATTCTAGTGCTCATGTAATATAAAATTTACAAAATGAGATGATTAAATAATGTTGCATTGTATAAAAAATAATAAAATGCAATAAAACAAATATCTCGCCTTGTATATGACTTTGTGTTTGACTTTGAACATGACTTTGTTTGAACCTGTCAACACAAATGCTTGATTTTATTCATATTTGGAAATTGAAATAGCATAAATTCTTATGAGTATACATATAACCAATTGAAGATCAAGAAATTTTATGTAGCACAAGCTCTAAGAGAAATTTTGTTTGTAGATTAGCTTGTTTCAAGGGTAGCTATCCATGAATTTAGGCTTGACAAAAAAATACAAAAATTTATTTGAAGCTCATGATCTGAACAATTCAATCCTCAAGATTTGAAAGCATATAAAGGTGAGTGCAAGATTTGACAATCAATTTATCAACAAAGACATCTACATTTTTTAATCAATTCTTTTTCAGCAAGTCAGTATCTCTTTCGAGGCAAGTTCTACCTCATGCGCTAACCAAACTTGTATTGTACTGTACATTAACCCCTAAAGTTCCATGACTATATTTTCACTGAAAATGTTCAAAAATTGTCATTTTTAAAACAAGTACCAAAATTTTGGAATTTTTTTTTTTGATACATGTAACCATAGGATCTTGTAGTATGTTGACTTGAAAATATGTTAAAAAAATTTCAGAATTTTCCACCGCAAGGATTGCAAGATATAAGCATTCAAATTCATTCAAATCATTTTTTTGGCCCTGCAAAAAACATGTTAGCTGCACTTCACAAGCTTACTTTTCTATGAAAAAATGTCCAAAATGGTGGTGCTTCTTTGGATTCATTTTCCTAGACAAGTTGGTCATATGCTTGAAAAATTTCACATCATTTGGAATTGTACAACATATACGAAAAAAATAGTAAGTAGACAATAGTAGAGAATGATTCAAAATACTAAATTGTTAAGAACTTAATTATGGAATTGAAAAAAGTCAATCCCAATGGTTGTGATGTTGTAACAAACAATCTTTATCTTGCAATTTTTTTTTTCAAAAAATATTAAAAAGTGAGTAAGATAAAGGACTTCAAAGTTTATCTTAGAGTAGAGAGTCCATAACTGTCTGCAAATAAAAAACCCTCATTACTTTCATATCATTGATCAAAATGGAATGATTCAAAGCTTTCCACATACATCTAGAAACCAATTTCAAATTTTTATTTCTAAAAATGTTGATTTTTTTTATCTGCCCGGATTGCCCAGTTACAAAAAAAAGTAACATATTAGGGTATAACTTTTTACTCATATTTTCAAATGTCATGAAACTTAGTGCATATGAAAGATATTCCTTGCTTCCATCTTCTATTAAAATTTTGGCCAAAAGTATAGAAATCTCTAGTCAGACATACCTATCCAAGAGTTCTATGTAGCCAAAATACACAAATTGGTTCTTTACGGGTTAAATAGTGAAATTAGATTTCTTGACGTTTGACACTACATAAATATTTACTATTATTTTATAAAAATGCACTACTTTTGAATTAGGAATTGTTGTAAATTGAGATTTATGTAGAAATATCTGTTGACCTTGTTGGCTTGTAAAGTAACTTTCTCAGGATAAAACAACCTAATTATTTATGCAACCTAATTTCACCATTTAGTATAGGAGTTAAAGAATCTTGTTAGATAGACTCTTCAAAACTCCTCACAAGGTAGTCTGCTTGAAAATCAACTGGCCTCTTTAAATTGCTCTTATAATTGAGTACTGAAATGAACTTCTTTAGCCATTGATTTAATCAAGGAAAATTTGTTAATTATTGTAGGAGCCAATCATTTGCTTTGGTTTCTTCCCATCTCTTTACAAGTGGTAGGTGGGCAAATTTTAATAGACCTATAGCCATAAATAGGTAAAATATGTTCCAAATTTTTGAAAAATCAAATTCATTCAAAAATGTTTGAAAACATACAAAACCACTTATATTAAGTTCTACATCTATTTTTCTTTATCTGAAAAATGAGCTAAAAATCTTTCTGCTCATGAAAACCTATGATAAATGCAGATTAGCCCTTTAAATGATCATCTTTAGAACAAACTACCTTAGTGCCGATTCCCTCAGGAGAGACTATGACGACCAGTAAAGAGTATGACGACCTCGTAAACTTCTGAGGTTTGATACTTGTCACAGTAGAGCCTCATATTGATACAATAGGGGTAGTCACACCTTTTCGCTTCCTTGAAGGTTGAGAGGTTGTGGAGAAGAAAGTGGAGCCAATGAGAGTCCGTTTTCCATAAAGAAGGTGTGACATCCCTTCTCGCTTCCTGTGGAGGATGAGGACAAAAATGAAGAACTTACTTGCTGGTCACTTTTCAGTAGTTACACAGATCTGCTAGAGACGATGAGAAGTTGACAATGACAACGGCGGTGAAATCTCCAACGAATGGGTGAAAATCCTAAAAGCAAGCGTTAGAAAATGTTCACGTAAATTTCTTCATGTCCGTTCCTGTCTTGTGGAGGAAGAGAACGACCGATGCAAGCCACGTTGAGCCAACTGCTAAGGGCCTCTTCACACTATGGCCATCTAAGTCGAGAGGCCATGGAACTCTGCAATATGGTTGGTGGAACTGACGGACCCTGCAATATGAGTGGTGGAAACGACGGACTCTCGACTTGGACGGCCATAGTGTGAAGAGGCCCTAAGCTCCAGGTTCCTCTTCTCAACCTTCACGGAATCGGATGAAGGAGCCGTGACTACCCCTAATAAAAGGGCCCTATCTTGCCCTTGCTGTCCATCAATAGCAATCTTATTGAGGTAGCCCTCTCACAAAATCAATGAACTGAAAAGGAACCGGTCATGAAGTTTCCATGATCTCCCAAGCATGCCAGAATCCATCCATCCAACACGAATCACCCCGTACTTGAGTAGACGCGACACACTCTGTTCGTCCACTACGAACTACCCCGGCCAAACAGACTGACGGAGGCGACAGGCTCTGTACATCCATTACGACCCCGGCCAAACAGACTCACGGAGGTGACAGACTCTGTACATCCATTACGAATCATCCGTACCACACGTGACAGACTCTGTGCATCCCTCCCTCCTTCCTCAAGGCCACATCCCTCTCTCGCTCCAGCAGAGACTCTTGCAATGGCACTCATCGTCATCGCCTGACCACGATTTCTCCCTCAAGGTCACTGCGACCTTGTGCGCTCCTTGTCCGATTCTTGCACTGCCATCGATGTTTGATTTTTCCTCCGATCCCGAAAAACGCGCCCATTCAGTGTGCAATTTGAAATTGGCGAATCGATCAGCGCGTGTGTGTGTTCGTGTGGGTCAAAGCTCTGGGGCGGCGATGCTTCACTTCCGCCTCACCGCGATCTCAGTCGAGCAATGTGTGCTGACATCGAGTCTGTGAGAGAAAGGTGCCCGGGGCCACTTCAATTCAGTTACATGACCTGTATGTCAGTTTCAGAACGAGTTCGCAGTCCCATTTGGTCTCCTCATTCGGGGTATTGTCAGTTCGAGACTATTTCCGGATGTGGGCACTTTGATTTTCAGCGAATTGCGGGGTGCATTGCTATGCGAATTGCAGTGTCGGTGCATTGCGATTTGAATTGCAGTGTACTTCGGGAGTATTTGACATCTGGAGGTTGGCTTAGTTGCAGCTGCTTTTGAGTAACGTTGGTGAAGCGTTTGAGAATATTTGGAGCTATTTGAGAGACTTGGTCAACGGACGTGGGTTTGTGATCAGGGCTATGGCTAGTGAATTCAAACCACGGGGCGTGGTAATGGGCAGTTTAGGTTTTGATATTTGAAGATTGGTTCGCAGAGGGACCTCTTTGCAGCTGATTTTGAGTAATTTGGGTGAAGCTTTGATTTAGGACGAATATTTTGCAGCTGTTTTTCTAGGAGATCGTCATATGGACAGTGGATTTGTGATCAGGGCTATGGCGGTGTGAAATTGTAACCAGGGAGCATAGTGACGGGTGGTTTAGGTTCAAGTGTTTTGCTTCTTCCTTAGCTTCGCACTCGCGTGAGAAATCTCTGTTTGTGGGTTCCCTTCGAATCTGGAACTCAGCGATTATGAATTTAGTGTTAGGTAGTTGTGAGCGCATCGATTGGGATCCAGCGAAGCTCCCTTTCTTGTATACCGTGCATAACGAACACGTTTGGGCTTGAATCGTCTCAGTCATGCTTGCACTGCACTTGATACAAGCGATTTTGGGATTACGGACTGGTTGTTGAGAGTTTGGCAGCGAAGGCGGCCTTGATGGGGTCGGAGCAACCGTATGGTGACATTGGAACTGCTAGGAAGAAGACGAAGACGATGCTGAATGGGCTAATTAGGGCTCAAACGACGGGGAAAGGGTGTAAGAATTTACGGCAATTACCGACAGCGGTTTACGGTAGGCTCCAGAGCACCACTGAGGATGTGGCGCCTTTGTGCATTGCGCTAGAGAGCGCCTTGGTGGCTCACGATGTGGATTCGTGCCACGAGGTATGTTGCAGCTCCTTTCGAAAGCTAATTCGAAGGAAAAGTGATATAGATGCTAGAAGTCGTTTTTATAGATGTAAGTAAATGATTGCGCGGGATCTTTTTCACTTTGAATGTGAACAGTTTGAAAGGACATCGTCACGTTTTTGCCAGGCGCTTTCGAAATTGGCCCAGTGTTTATGTGAGTGGAACAACGCGCATCACCAGCGCAACCGAGAAGCTTTCGTGCTGTTCGGAGGGGATGTCTTCCTCTTAAGAGCTCTCTTTTGCAAGTTCCCCACTCCGGAGAACGCGGAGAAGCTGCGCTTCACGGTGAAGGTGCTGTACATCCGGAACGAATGCTTAGGCATCTTGCGTGAGCTCTGTTTCACGGTGCATCCCTTCATCGAGTATTTGGCTGCCGATGCCACGTTCGTGGTGAAGTTGTTCGGCATGATGCGCTTTCACAACACGTTCAATAACGGTGAGTGCCTGCGCTATACCCTTGGGATCCCCTCAGTATCACATTTGTATGCAACTTCCTGTGACATAACAGAGTGTGATCATGAAAGTACAGAGTGAGTTTTATATCACAATTCCCATCTTCATGGCATAAAATTGCAAGTAGCTCTGAGGATTCTGTATGGACTTCAATGGCAGTTGATCTGACTAGCTTGTATTTTCGGAGAGAAGCCAGGATGGTCATTCGTTTTCATTATTATCCTGGCCTCCTCTCCGGTGCTGTTACATTGAGGAACGAGTACTGCTCAGGAGACTTGGCCCCCTGAAATGTTCACCGCTGGTACATTCTCTCCATAAAACATGCATTGGGCGTCACCTGAGCAGCACTCTACCTCATTTTGAATGTATGATTCCTCGGATTCGTTCATGATAGGATTAATGTTCGGTAGCCCTACACCACCATAGTTGCATTCTTTTGAAGCCAAGGCTGTGCATAGTGCTATAGGCTTTGAAGTGACGTGCAAGTTATCTTACTATGGCTACCAGTTGGTTTCGTTCTGTGCAGCTGTTAATCTGGCAGAAGAGGTTCTGGCAGTTCGACAAGAGACATGGAAAGTGCACGATGTTCCGAATTTCACAAGCCTAGTGTGCAATTTCTCATCGCGGCAGCTGGCTTCCTTCTGCCGCGTTCTGGCGATGGTGGTCTTTGAACCTGAGGTACTTCACAGTGGGCAATGCTTGTGTGAAGCGTCACGAGTCTATGATCATCGTAATATTTGAATACGCAGCAGTTGTATATTTACCATGTCAAGTTTTTCATAAATATCAAGCTTCCTCTCCGTTAAAATGCTATTCGTGGAAGCCAAGCTTCAAATGACTGAATATATATTAGCTGACTGACTATATATTAGCTGTATTGCTTACCATTGCTTGATAGATATATGTCATCTTTGATTTTCTGATAGCAGTATTTAACCCTCAAGGTTCAAGCAATCATAAATGGGTTGCTCTTACTAATAGCATTTCACGTAATGGACCTTAAAGTGGGGAGCGAGCGCTCCCGTGCCTCTCAACTGTTGCTCTTCTGCTCAGAGTTTCAATATGCCGGAGACTACTCTGAAAGCCCGATGGATTACAGCATTGTGAGAGTATTATTAGTTCTTGAATTGTGTTCCAAACGAGTCGAGTCCTGCTGGTGGGTTTAGTGCTCAGATATGCAGCTGTTGCGTTTTTCCTGTTGTTTTCAAGGCAGGGAATACATGGTTGGGCCAGGAGCGGAGTGCAGACAGTTGCGTCCAACAAAAGAAGTCAAGGTTCGAGGAGCCCGAATGGACGGGGTCTGACAGAAACCATGAGACCATTCTACTGATACCGGACATTCTTGCACGCCTGGTGAAACTCCTCACATTGGACAAAATGTCCTTCAGTGGTGAGGTGAGGCAGCACCTGTTCAAATTGAGAACTCTTTGCACAGGTTTAGATCATATGTTTTCAGAGCTGAAGACTTGGGAATCATGGCTTTACTCAATCTTCGCTTTTGATCCTATGAAGCCTATGCTTGCACTTGAATCTTATAATTGCACGGTAATTATAAATGGTCCATGTATATATGCACAGTCGGTCGTCCTTGTTTGCATTATGTATGATGTGACAATCCAGTTAAGTGGCGGTGCAGAGTAATTTGTCTTCTGAGTTTTCCGAGCTATCGGCAGCCTTTTCTATGCGGGGCACGTTAGAAAGGATGTATCATGCGTTCCGTATGACTCAAGCTCAACTTCTCGACGAGACAGGTGCTGTGATTTCGGAATTGGAAGGTCGGCAGGAATCCGGTCCCGCTTCTCCTCTGCGACAAGAGAGGGCAGGTCTGAGTTTATCGGATGAGAATATTTTAGATTGGCACATCATAACATTTCTGGACCGTACTGCTCTCTCCACCGGCATTGTACACCTGGCCGCATCTGTAAGATATTCATGGGATTGAACCTAGTGATTTCGCTTCTGATTGTGAGAAATACCAATTGGTGAACAATGCGTCAGCGAGGATATCCAATGGGATTGCTCACTATTTTCTCTTGCAACTACTAAGGGAATAAAGCACTTCATGAATGAGGCGATTTGAAAAAAGGTGTTTTGCCAGGGAGATATAATAACTTCGTATAGAACGCATAATAAACCCCAGAGGCTCTTCACTTTCGTGATAATTTCATTTAGACTAGATGCCCACTCTTTTGTTTTGATGTCTTCATTTCAGATTCTTGATGTTCGATCCTGATGTTTGACTTTGTTGAATTCAGCATCACGTGGAAGTGCTGTTTGTATTATGTGCCTTGTGTGGCGGCAAGAGGAGAGAACAGGTATTCTTCCAGCGTAGCTCTTTGTTAAGTTTTTTTGGTTATACAATATCATATCGCCTACTCTATTTTGAAAGTTTGGCACAAGGATCGTTGTAGGAACCATGTCTTTGGTTTGTGAGTATTCAACTGAATTCTTGCAATGTAAGATGTGAAGAGTGGTGATTTTACAGGTGCAGAATTCGCTGGCGGAACTGGGTCTGGTTAGTGCTTTGAATGACATGTTTGACAAATTGGATTGGGTGCCGGCACAGTCACGTGCTCACCCTCGAGGAATCCATGGCCTTGGTTGTGTGTGCAATCCAAATTCGGTAAGGACTTCAATCTCATATGAACTTTATATGCCCAAGCTTTCGAAGTTATATAGTGTCCATGATGGAGGGAATCCTAACGAGTTGGAACAAGATTTGACATTGCATGTGTGCTAAACAAGGGGATTTAACCCCGAAATGCCCGACCTAGAAATTTAAAAGTCCCCTTTGGAAGCTGATGGTCGATTATTGTAACTTTCAAAATATTTTTCTTTTGTTCAGGATGTAGGACATGATCTCTTCTTTCTGTTGGTACATTTTGTTGCCTTCCTTGAAGCTTCCTATATGATTCATTTAAACTCCTATAGATATGGAAGTAGACACTTTGGACCATTTAGGGGTTTAAGGACTTTGGGTTTGGAGTGGATATGGAATGGTAAACTCTGCTGAAAGATTGTGACCACGTGGTAACTTAACTTACTTCTCTTCTAGTTGAATATCCGTTCCAACAGTCACCTCATCTTGATCTCCAGTTTGTCAACTTGGTGAACGGTATTTGTGAGTGGTATCTTGACTATTTTCCTTACTTGCAGGCCCTCAAAATTCAGTATCTAAGGCTGATTCACAACTTCTGTGATCGTGACAGCTGCAATCGTATCAACAAGCAGCTATTATTGGTTCCAAGTGTCTCCAAGGTACTCTTACAAGATCAGGATCAGTATTCATCAAATTATTATCATGTAATCCGTAATATTTATCATTAGAGACAAGAGGTCCCAAATGTGAAGCCTGTGCTTGTTGTCGGTGCCTACTACTACTGAAACGTACGCATGTGGTTGTGATTAGGAGAGTTCCTCTTTTTGGAGCAAAAATAGCGACAAGGAATCAGATAGCCTTCTGGTGAAAATATTGAAATTATTCGTCAATGAACCGGGAGACTCACTTTATCGGTACACCTATTCACGCTCTGCAAATATTGGTTAGTGTGGTAGCGCTTTGCAAATGATAATTTGTTGACAGCAGTTTGCAAATTGTACGCAACTTATAGAACGGCACTTGCAGGTTCTGGCTTGCGTCATGTGTGGAATCTTTTTTGCGAGGTGCGGATCATAAAGATCAAGTAAGTGACATTTCTCAACGTCAGTTTGATGTTATATGTCAGAACACAATCTTTAAGCTAGTTTACATCCTATCCTGAATGTTGTGGGGGACTCATGATGGATCCTTTGAAATGATTGCGGATTGACTGATGTGTCATTTCCTATGTTAACCTCATATTTGTTGTTTTGGCAAATTCAGTGTGCCAAAATGTGACGTTCAAGTGCTTGAAGTTAGTACTTTCAAGCGCTCAGATGGGTTTGTAGCTGCCCATTTGAAACCTCAGAGCTCTAAAATCTAGGATGAATGTAGATCTGTTTCTTAGATGAGTGTCTCAAACTGCTCCAGTTCCAAATGGGCGTTTCAAACTGCTCCGATACCTAGTTGAGAGCCTTTTTTTGAATGCGCCAATTTTGTTAAATTACGCCACTGTAATGAAAGACGCTTCTGGTTCTCTGTTGAATTGAGCAGGAAATTGTAGCATCGACGGGTCTGATGGAACATCTTGTACAAGAAATTCTGAAAGGAGGATTTCGATGTGCTACTTCTTTACAGGTTTGACTGCTCTTGTTCTACATGAGACTTTGTTCTTGTACTTGCAGAAGTTGCAAGGCTCTTTAATACGTTGATCTCAGATGCTTTTATGACTCTGGTTGTGCTTAGATTAACTTTGATCTTCTCGGGGAGCTCATCAAGTTCAACAGAATCTTATTCCAGCGTCTTGACAGACTTTTGGTTGGAGACAAATTTGACCAATTTGTAGAGGTACTTCGTGAATGCATTGGGGATATTTGTGTTCATGCTTTTCCTTCATCCTGAGTAATTCTTGAATTATTTTCGCTGCAATAGACGGATCTTCAGGATAGTCTTCGCAATCTTTGTAGTAAAATATTAGCCATTCGTACACATTTAGATATCGAATGTTAATGGGATGGTTTTCAACGGGGTGGGCACTTCGTAAGCAGATGAATATGTGACTGTACTTGGTACCGATAATGTTTACAGTCTCTGATTTGTTTTCGGGTGTATTGACTTCAGATCTTGGTTACGAACCTGGTGGACTCGAATGTATTCATTCGTTCTGTATTGCTGTCTCTGGACTACTTCAAGCCTTCTCAACTGGATACAATGGAACTTGTTTCAAGCCCATTTCTGTGTTCTTTGGAGGAGACGAGCATCAGGAAATGTGACTTTAATTTTGGCAATAAAGAGGATGGCTCTTACTACAAGATTACTGCCTTCATCTCGCACAATACCCTAAGGTTGCTGAAAGACCTCATGTGTGCCGTTCGGCTCGACGACATCAACCAGGTCTGCTTCGTCACATCCCTAATGTTCTCCCAAGAATTCAGTTGATTCTTAGTCTTTCCACCTTTTCACTTGTTCTCTGTGCTCTTGGAAACATATTTAACTCGGCTGTGACTTCCCTGTTGTTGTCTACTGCTCTATCTAATTGGCTGCTGGAATGTTTAAGGTAGAGGACACTATTTGCGTCTCTTTGAGCATTTAGCATATGTAGGAGTGAGGTTTTTGAGAGATCAGTGTAGATGTGGAGAGATCTCTTTTGGTGCAAGAGCCAATACCTTTGAGATCAAATTTTTATCAGAGTATAAATCTCGTACGCAATTTCAAAGTGGGGTTTTTTAGGCCCCACTTTGAAATTGCGTACGAGATTTATACTCGTACACAAATTTATACACTATTTGGAGGGACCGCATACAACCCCATTTTCGTTCACAAAGATCAGTGACTTAAGACATGCTTACACGATTAATGGAAGACCAACCAAGAGTATGAAAAGATGAGTTGCTGTTGGTGATAGGAGTTGGTGTAAGAGATGGGTTCAAGTCCCGAACGGTCTTTTATCCTCTACCTTACTGTCGCTTTTCGTGGTTGCATCCCGTTATGGATAAATGCTTGCAGGATAATATCTGTGTTCTGAATACGGCTCTTATCATTTTCATCTTTGTGGAGAAACGCGGAGAGCTTCAGGCCTACCTTCAAGCCTTGAGGACAGCTGATGTGGGAGTGCTGCGAACGTTCCGGTCTCTTCTGGAGTTTTGGCGTAACTACTATCTCAGGAAGCGAGGGCGTGAAGGCGTGTCCCTCCAGTACTCCACCCAGCTACCGTTCCCAGATTGGCTGCACGTTGTGGACTTGCTCTGTTCCCACCCTGACTCCTCTTGTTCCCTCCTCCATTGTCAGTCTGATTTCTCTTAGCCAGGAACCCTCTGACATGCTCTAATGAGTATCATTGGTTATTATTTGTATTACAGCATGCTTGTTAGTTACTACGCTAATTATAGTTCAATTATGGTGAAACATCAGCTAGAACAGTACTCTGGAGTCAAGAAGTTTCTGTACGTTGGGAATTAGGTTAAAGAACATGGCACTATCTTTATCTAAAATGAGCTCTATGTGACAATGTGAACATCTTTGAGGAAATTCCAGTACTTGCATAAGGTTAACTTTCCCAAGCTCTGCAATCAAACGACTTAACCCCAAACCACCCTAAACCCTAAACCCTAAAATAACCCTAAACCCTGCATTAATAACTACACTAACTTGCACTTTTAAGTTATGAATTTTCCCATATGATGGATATAATCTAGGCTTTGATACTTCAAATGTTGTGCATTGTCAATGTGACAAGATTTAAAATATTATTTGTTAAGGGCATCACTTCCTAAATGTGTGTTCGCATTTAGTATTAGGATGATGATAGTGAAGTGAAACCAATCCAGTATACTTGAATTGAGTCTTAAGACCCTCACCAATACCTTGTGTATAGGGCAATGCTTGTAGAAGAGGGCATTGTGCCAAATAATTGGTTGACGAGGGGGTTGCAGCTTGACAAGGAGACCCAATTATTTGGTGCAATGCTTGACAATAAGGGCGATAAGGGCCATTATCTAACGTAAATTGTTGTTGGAAATCAACGAAATTG
Organism: Neckera pumila; assembly: GCA_963969595.1. NCBI lineage: Eukaryota > Viridiplantae > Streptophyta > Bryopsida > Hypnales > Neckeraceae > Neckera > Neckera pumila. The sequence continues at coordinate 12,403,052 of OZ018412.1, forward strand.
GATAAAGAGTTGGAATGAGAATTTGATGTTGGATATAAAATTTGTAATGCCCGATTACAAGGACACAATGAAATTGGATGAAGAGTTGGGATGAAAATTTGATGTTGGATGTAAATTTTGTAATGCCCAATTATTGGGACAGCACCACAAAATCAAGCATTACAGTGCACAACTTGTTTGGAGAATGTATGAGACATTTCAAGCAAAGAATTGACAAACACCAAATGAGAATATTTAAGCCTATCATAGCATGTCTACAACAAACAATATTCCATAAAATATGATTTACTTGTGTACTTGTAGGTTACATTCACATCAATGGGAGAAGTCTTATCTTTGAGAAGGATAAAATAATCCTAGGTGTGCCTCTTTCCAATTTTAGTCTTCCATCAAAGAAGGGGTATTTTATCCCTTAGTGTAAATGTATGTCTAATAAAATGGTTGGTTTTAGATTATACACGAATGGTAAATTCGTACAATGGGTTACTACCATGAAATTGTTTTTGAAGGTTTTGGGAATGTAGTATCTGTTCTCTACTTCAAATACTATGATCTTGCAATCTTTAGTGATTAGTTTTATCGAAAACTTTGTCACGTAGTGTCCTAATAATGCAAGGAAAGATTCCAACTTTCACTTTCTCATGATTGTACCTCACATGAGAAATGGTAGTAAGGAAGGTTTTTGTTGAAACAATCACGAATCTTGAAAGGGGTAGAAGCATAGAGTACCACAACTCATAAGCTTCCTTGCCTCGGAAGCGCATGTCTTCTTGAGGCACCTTATTTTGATAATGACTTCCATTGATAGCCTCACGAAAACACCTCAGACAAGGGCATTACAACATCTAAGGCACCTTCTTTGAGACCTTTCGCAAAATAAAGTGCCCTCAACCTTCTAGCTCCGCCATTAAATTTGGGCACCTTATTTTTGAAAAGACCCTCAAAGAGACGCCATAAAGTAGAAGTGTCTAACTGTAACACTTTTTGTTATATGACACCTAAAACCTGGCCTTAACCCCTAAAGGTTCTTGACTATGTTTTCACCAAAAACACTCCAAAACTACCATTTCTAATACAAGTATCAAATTTCAGAAAAAAAACATTTTTGGACACATGTAACTGTAGTATCTTGTAGTAAACTTGTTTGAGAAGATGTGGAAAAAATTTCAGAATTTTCCATCGTGTGGATTGCAAGATAATAGCAGTTGAATTGACAAAAATCCTTTTTTTGTCCCTGCAAAAATCCGGGCAGCTGCCCTTCACAAGGTCACATTTGTATGAAAAAATGTCCAAAATGGTGGTTACTCTTTGGATTCATTTTTTTGGACAAGTTGGATACATGCTTGAAAAAATTCAGATCATTTAGAATTGTACAACATGTAGGAAAAAAAATAGTAAGTAGAAAGAGGTAGAGAATGATTCAAAACACTAAATTGTTAAGAATTTATTTATGGAATTGAAAAATGCCAATCTAAACAGTTGTAATGTTGTAATAAACAATCTACACCCAAGGTGTTTATTTTTTTTCAAAAATATTGAAAATTGAATTAGATAAAGGACTTCAAAGTTTATTTTAGAGTTGAGATTCCATAACTACCCTCAAACTAAGAATCCTCATAACTTTTGACTCATAGATCCAAATGGAATGATTCAAAGCTTCCCACCTACATATAAATCTAAAGAACCAATTTCAAATTTTTATTTTTTTAAAAAGTGATTTTTAAAGAAGTTTTTTTTGTTGCCTGGGCTGCCCACTGAGCAATGAAAACGACATATTATGCAATAACTTTTTAATCCTATAATCAAAAGTTATGAAAATTGTTGGACCTTAAAGCTACTCCTTGGGAAAATGTTGTGTGAAAATTTGAAAGAAAAAAATTAAAATCTCCACTCGTAGTGAGCTGCCCAAAAAAGCTATGTTCTCAAAAAAGCATGTTCAATCCTTTAGAGGTTAAATGAACAATCCTATAACTCAAAACCAATGCAACTTTTCAAAAGCAACCAATGAGATGAGAATTTTTCTATGATAGTTGAAACAATTTGTGCTTCAAGGGTGGCCCGATTCAAGGTGAGTTTAGTGTTATGAATAGTATGCTCTATGTTTCAACTTTGAAGTTTCATAAAATATTATGTGGCTATTGAAAAATTACGAAACCCACTGGATTGCACTTCTCTTGAGTTCGCTAACAATCTCATAAAAAAAATTTGGTCATTCAACTTGAGGTAGTGGGACTAAATAAGTTTTCGCTTTTAGGTACTACCTTATCCTCTACATAAGTCACTGAGCTGGACGGCTGATTCAAAGGGAGGTCTTCACAACTACTCAACTGCAGTCAAATATTTTCGATGTGATCATCAGTATTCTGTACCCCAAGTCTGGAATATATTAGTTACAAAGGTACAAAGACCAGGCACAGAGTCAAGGGCTCTAATTTCTACAGATATTATTCACTACCAGTTCTTACAGACGTTATTCGCTACGAGTTTCTAGACAACGTAAAACGGTCCTCCTCTCAAGTTCCAAACGTCTACCAAGCTCCATGAACGAGTTACACGAGCATGATTCACAAACTCTTAACATTCTTGAAAAGACTACCCAAAATCCATTTTCCATTTTCAGCCAGTGCAGCAATCTTCTTATGACTTAGGAGTCACCACCCAATGTGGCAAGCAAGACATTCACTGAAATCTTGCACTCACTATGCATCCTTCTATGGGCTAGAGAGACCTTTCTTTGACATTGAATTTAATCCTTCCTAGGCATTCGGGCGAGAAATATTCCTTCTACGATGCGCAGCCTGGCCTCCAAGAATGTTATGCTGACCACGACTAAGGCCAAAGCTTAATAAAACTAAGCTAGCCAACCAAAGCCTTAAAGAAGGGAAAAACTCATTTACTAACAAGGACTTGAAAAGAGTTCAAATTCAGGATTGCATCTACATTTATGAATTTACTTTCAATCTATGAGTTTCATGACTAAGGGGAATATCACGCTTACTGGTTCTGCGTTGCTGCTCCAGCTTCTGCGTTGTACTCGGAGAATGGCTACTGCTTTTACTTAACCCTATCAAATGCTCCCGGGCCACACCGGAGGCGAACTCTTGAGACTTACTAAGCCCAGGAAGTATTCTTCGACCTGACGGTGTTGCAAAATAACCCTTTCCTGAATCTTTCACCACCACATCATGCTTTGCAGTTCGAGAAGCAGAGCATCCAGAGTCATCCACCCCCTCTCCTGAATTCTCAGCAGGTCGTAGATCTCCAACATCGTCTGACGATCCTGACTTAGAGGTATGTCCACTAATCGTCGCAGACCTGGACGGGTTATCTAGTACATCCACGTCTTGCAGACTGGCTTCGTCCTCCTTCACAGTACTGACTACAGGCACAGGAGCTGGGACATGAGTAGAGTGCCGTTCACTGGACAAACCCGCTGAAGAAGCAAACATGTCAGGGGGTGGGGGGGAGATGTTCCTCTCCGGGGGTATGAACGGTTGAGTGGGCTTTCTTGTGACCTGTGGTAACTTGTGCGGAAATTGTTGCAGTCCATTGTTGAGCTTGTTTTTCCTTGCCCGGCAGACCAGATGATGCAGCCCCACTATGAGTTCTAAAATATAGGCCTCCACTTTCTGTTGATTCGCGTGGTGTAATGTTTGTAATAATGTGAGTTCCGAGTATCCCATAGACTTCCGATCAACTGATGCCCTGCAGTCAGGAAGACATGCACAGTAAGCGGTAGAAACACAACCACGTGCATGAAAATTAATGGTAGTAATCTAACGGTAGTGCACACATAACGCCCATAGGACCAAAGACTCACGGAAGACTGATCATTCTGCGAAAATAATAATTCAGATGGAGCCAAACTTCATATCACTAGAATCCTGAAGAACAATTGCCTGTGTTGGTCAATAAATAAATAAAATTGACCCAAAAATACCCTAGTAAGAACTATTCAAAACTGCTAAAAAAATGAGGCACAATGCGGGCTTCTTGGTCAATCAAGGGTTAATGACTCGAGATGTGAGCTACGGTATATGTCTCGACCCTCTGAAAGATTTAATCACTTTGAGATACCAGAAAGGTGTCATCACCAGCTGAGTTCGGCATGAAACACTGGAACAAAGGTAAGTTATTTACAGGTCTACATGCCTGTACCACCCACGCATGGTTGCCCAAGTCCTAAGCCATAAAAGGAAGTAACGACTGATGCGGTTAGCACGGCTTGTGTTAGATACACCAATCAAGTGGTGCCAACTAGCTGATGGCTTACGGCCTATCAACTAGCTGAAAGTGAACTAACCTATAATGTGCCCGGATTAGCAAGTTGACTACCAGAGTAATAGACTTTCAGTTAGCTAACTACAGTACCGCTACTTGGTTGGTATGGGCGGTTAGCAATCCAAACTGTTGACACCATTATTTTATTTGGCTACAATCGAGGAGATAAGTTAAATCACGGAAATGAAGGTAATTTCAACGCTAGTTAGTAAGCGGGATTAGAACCACTTTGTTAACTGGCGCAACTTTGGCGGGCATAGATTCATCACACCCACATAACTACAAGGAAAAAACGTTGGAAGGCGCCTATGTCTCCATTCAGGTTATTTGAATCCAAATTTGGATTCATGGAACTAAAATTACAGTAGTGCACTAGAATGATCCACATGAGGATGACCACATGGTCATTCAACCGCCCTTAAAAAGATGGTATATGTACTATTCATCACTTGCGTAGGACTAATGAAGCTCCAGACCTACTTTGGCAGTGCGGGAACCCAGTATCAATATCAAGTTAGCTAAAGACGCGACTGATTCTTATATTTTGAAATTTTAGTAACTAATTTTAATATTTTTGGGCGGTTTAGGAATGTGGAAAATTGAAAGTGCAAGTTAAACTGAATGTAATGCAATGCAAAAGATAAATACTCACCCAGTATTTGCCCATTCTCCAACCCATCCAAATCCGTGGTGAGCCCTGAGCTCCAGGACAAAACACATTCCCAAAGGCACAATTTAAATCAATTCATTAAATCTCGCGTTAGAAAGCAATCTCGACAGCATCATAAGCCAGTGAACCTCTTCACTAGATGAAAAAAATTAAAATGGGGAAGTCACATAAGTTTAAAATTGCAATATCTAACAGCCAAAAGAATATTGCCAACAAACCACTAACACGAAACAAACAGTGCCCATACAATGAGTAATCTTACGATACCACTCTAATAACACTGTCCTTCTGATGGAATCAATGAGGGGACCACATTTCCAACGACCGGAAAATGTTCATCCCTACTTGTTGCAATTCTTACTTGGTTGTGTTCGATGCCACTGGGACCATCCAATCCAAGATCTTGTAAAGCTCACTTTTGAGTTCCTCCATTGTCAGCTGCACAGCAGCAAGTATTATCACATGTACATAATACTAAAGTGAGAATTTACTTATGGTGTGTAGCATGTAAGCTTTCTTCTTTCGCTTAACAAACCCATAGTCTCAGATGTTACAGGGAAAGACCAAGTTCCTTCATGTTCACTGCAACATCCTTCAAACACTATTAATTTGAAGCATTTCAAATAGCTTCAGTTCAGGTTGCATAAGGTTCGCAGTCACAAATATGACTCACTGCATCTTTACTGGAATTTTGCTGCAGGCGACCTTTCAATGCAATCTTCATGGTTGGGGGCAACCCTTGGTATAGATTGTCTCTTGCATGAGCAGGCACTGAACTAGGTCTCGACACCTGTACACGCATATGTCAAGAAAAGGTGGGGGTGGAGCCTAGTGCATCACAAAGCCTATCAGAACTTGCAATACTGCCCAAAAGTAGCTCTAAATTCCGTTAAATTGCGTTACAATTAGGGGGTGGAGGGGATTATGTTTCTACTGGTTGGTTGAAAGTAAACCCCGCCAACCTCGTCAATAGAAATACGACTTGATTTTGTAGAATGCCTCAGCGTTGTGGATTTTTTACTAGTATCGTAAAGACTTCACAAATGTAACCAAGAAAATAAGACCAAAAAGAGCGCAGATTAGCAAATAATTCAAAGTCCTCTACGTGTACAATTCCCTCTTATGATGTAAGCAAGCTCTTAGGATCTACTCCATATGATTTTACAAGCTCAGCTCATTCAGTTATGCCAAAATCAGACAATCCAAGTGTGGTAAAGCGCGGAAAATTCACACCACCGAAGAGTAAACCAAAGTGGGGAAATGCTACAAGGAACAAACCAAAGTGTCAATCTGGTGGATGATATTCGCATAATGAAGAGCCAAGCCCGAGGTTCCCAGCTTTCCAGACTTCCTTTTCCATCCATTTTCAGCATCCTCCAGAAATACTGCCAGGCACCATATGGAAACCCACATGACTCAGGTTCATCCCTTCCTTTCCTACACTAGATTTGTCTTCAATATTGGCTGGTTGCATGAATGTGAACTAAACAAATTTTCGTAATAACTAGCAGAAACCTGCTTTTGAATCCTCAAAACTGATGGACAATGTATGTGTTTTCGAAACCAAAGAGCATCAATTTTACCATCAGGCCCAAAATTGTCATGGATTTCTTGGTAAAGATAATATACGATGTCCACCAATTGTTCCATTACCTGAAAAAAACAGAGGTTCAAAGCTCAGTGAGTAACCATTCTGTTTTTCATGACAAACAACCGGTAGGAAAGAAAAGGATGCAACCTTTTAAAACAGGAAAATAACCACAACATGCCCCTAGACTGCCTTTGAACCTATTTAACAAGGCATTCGGTAAAATTAGATTGTCTCAGGAACTAATAAACATCATCATAAAAATAATTTTCTCTATTATCTATGGGAAAGTCTTCTTGTGGTCACAGTATCAGATAGAGCCCTCTCTATGTATCATGCCGAAGTCTCCATATGATCACTGTGACCGTAGGGAGACCACCCTATAAAATAATAGAGAAGATTCATTCTATGATGTCTGAAAGGGCCTGAAACAGACTAATTTTACAGAAAACCATGTTATTTACTTGGGATGCACTTCTAACAGTAGTTGTTAAAAGTACATGACTGTTACCTCTTCTAAAGCCTTGGCCCACAGTGATTTCCTCTTAAGAGTCTTTACATGTCTCTCCTGGCTCTTGACTTCACTCTTCAAAAGAGCCACAGTTTCTTCTGCATGCCGAAATGCACCATCCAGAAAAGGATCAGCCATGGTCGCAAATGTAATTCATTATCAGCTCTCGGTATGATTTCACAGTACTTTTAGTTCACAAAGGCGAGGATCCGTCAAGAAGATCATTATGTGCAACCCTAGCTAGCCCACCTGGTCACGCAGCCCATGGAAATCAGGATAAAAACAGCATTTGTTGTCGTTCAAAATTCAGGCAAAATCTGTTGCAAAGTAACAGCGATCTACACTCAGGTCGTTTACAATGACTGATCACTGAGTGATTAACGCTGTTAAATTCTAACTATTACCAGAGGATGACATATTAAGGATTGACCTGGCATTGAACCACGAGAACCCGTCCCAGAAAAGAATTCTTCCTCCTGTTGCTTGCGCTTCAGATCTATCTGGAGGCGGTCCAAGGCGTGAAGCTCATGGTATAACTCCTGCATCATAATCATGGTACTTGAAAGATGAGGAGCCCGTTTTGAGTATCATTCACATAATGTTGCCGATGACAAAAGGTATCGATGACCTAGTATTATTTATCATTTGCTTCCTGTTCCCAGGTTGAGAACAAGTCGAACGGCATTTTGAAGTCCAAGAACAAACATTGAAGCTAGAGCAGTCATTGCGTGATAAGTCCAAGTTCTTATTGTGCTCCAAAACAATGAGAATGATGTACTAACCGCAGTGCTCTGAGCAAGAATCATCAAATCATCCATAACACGATTTGCCTCCTCTTTCGACTGATGTGGAAGAGTACCCTCCGTGATCAAGCTGCAAGGAAAAACACACGAACATTAAAAGCTACCGAGATGGTGGAAAAAATGGTAATACCATAGAAGCAGACACTTGACAACCAGGAACCGAATTTGCAATCAACCAAGGCAGCGCAGACTAAGCCCTCACATGTGCACATTATTTGAACTACAGACAGCGTGCTTACCGATTGAAAATCCGGTCAAGATTATGCCATTGAGGGTCTCGGCAATGGTTACCGAATCGGACTACCTCGTCCGTGAAAATTTTAAGCTCGTGCCTGCCCCCCACAAAGCAGATGAGTCCATCGCACATGCTTGATAACTAAAATCTCAAGACTGAGGAGAAGGATTTCTGAGACTCTCCAAGATACTTCATTTATAGCAGTGCATTCGGCCAGTCCTACCTGAATTTACTAGGGTTGAAAAAATATACACTCATACCTCTTGTCAGATGCAGCAATACTCATGAGCACTTTATAATCTGTGGAGATCAAGAGCTGAACACCGTCAGAACCCAAGGTCTCCTCCTTCAACACTGTCATTTCTTCTTCGCTCAGAGATTGCTTCAGATTCGAAGCTTTCACAATTGTGTTGGCAACCTCGAATGCCAGAATGCCAATCTTGTTTGCTTTCGAAACGACCCCTGCTGCGAAAGTTGCCCCAGTACGATTCGCAACTGAACTTCCAAGGTTGTCAAATGCTTCCATAGCCTTACCCAATACCTGTCACATATAAACACTGAAATAAGCCCATGAAACTTTCAGCTTTACCCTAATTCCTGAAGAAGCCAGGACGAACCCTAAACAACCAGGCAACTATACTAAACAGAATACTCCATTAACCCCTAAAGGACCAAGTATTCATGGATTAAAAATGACCAATTCAATTGATCGTACTATGAAAAATCAATAATTCAGATGGGGGCCAAATTTTAAATCACCAGAATCAGTGAAGAACATTGCATGCGTTGGTCGAAAACTAAAATGAAATCGGGCAAAAGAAAGTCTCCAGAATGACCTACTCCCAAAATCCATGCCCGTTCACTACGCGTAGCTGCTTCGGAGGACATTTTGTGAATTCACCAATTTACAGGACCTACCAAAAGAATCGAACAGAGGGAAGCAGTCAAGGCACGTACCTTTGAAGCACTCTTTTTGGCAACTGTGGATGTCATACTTCGCACAGAACTGGCTCTACCAGACAAGATTCTAGAAAGTCGCCTCTTCTCATCTTTGTTCTCCTCAGTGGAAGCAGCAGCCTCAGATTCCCCAGAGCCCACATCGACATCAACAACCGCACGATGAACATCTTTCGCTTCGGAAGAACATGGAGTAATTTTGTGTGCACGAGCAGGGGATGGTACTACAACTGCTTCATGCCTCCCCTTCTCCAAAGCTTCGGATGGTCTTCGAGAGAGGCCTATTTTGCTAGGCTCGGGCCCACTGCTCGGTGAGGGCCATGGCGGGTGAGGACTTTTATTCTCATAAAGCTCCCTCTTGTCGACATGAGACGCCTTCCTCCTGATCCGTGAACACGCAGACCCCATCGTTGCTTCTGTCTACGTTACAAACCAGCAGCACAAGCCTTCGGAACTAAAGCAGAGTGTAGGCTTCATTTCCCCTGCCTCGACAGCAGAGTAATGCATCCACAACAAAAGATTCCCTTCAAGCATAGTCTCAGCTACGGATGGAAGGATTGTCAAAGCTCGAGATTCCGGTCGCCAAATTCCAAAACCGAGATCCAAGGAAGCTGAAGCTTAAGATCCCACTTCTCAAACACCGAAACCAAAATCAATGAATCTCAAAGCATCCAGCGAAAGGGCAGCACATGGCAAAGCTATAGCAGATGTCGGTCGGTCGGTCAAGTATGATACACACTCCAATCAGGACGCTTCAATCGAAACACGTCTTCAACCATGAATGATCGATATTTTGCCACAGATTTGCCCGTCCTCACTCCATAAAGGCTGCAATGATTCCATAAGGAGACACTCGCATCAGTCCCGCACCAATGAAAATAGCGATGTACCAGTAAATCAATCCCCCTTCGTACATGGAGGAAGCTAGAAGAAGAACAACCTACTGCAGTAACGACCCAGATATACGTGCACAAGAAATCACGTGGGAGATAGATACTCGCAGATATAAGTTAGCCACAGTTTAATGTGCAAAGAATTCAGAAGGAGGAATGGTCTTGATGATCATACACATCGATCAGGAGAATTCTGTCTTCCTTCCAGCACTTGAGTCAGACATCACTGTGTCAGTCTTACGACTTTCTGAACATGGGACAGGGGAAGATACTGTAGTAGAACCTCTTTTCCATCTGAGGTAGTCGAAAACATACCCAAAAAATCATAAAAATCATTCAGACTACTCCAAAGCATACAGTAGCGGAACCTTTTTCCATCTGAGGTGGTCGAAAACATACAACAAGATATTTAGAATATCATCCAAACTCCAAAGCAAAAGTATAAGCAATCGTCCAGCAAGTAGAGGTCAAAAACGACATGTAATCAGCTTTCAAACATGTCAGACCCTCCCTGCCGCTGCACTTTACAGTGCAGGGGTCCACAGTGCCTACAGTTTGTCGGTACACAGTCATGTGGAAAAGGCACTGCACTTGCTCGGTCCTCTTACTTCCTACTTCCCAAAGCTGCAGCAGTACAGTAAACAGGACAGCAAAATCTGACAGAAATCCAAGCGACCGATGAAAATGTAGACACCATGACTATGTGTCACAGATGCCAGCTAGCTTCGCAGTCCCTGTTTCGCCTTACCTTAGCTTCATTGAAGCGCAACTAAGAGAAACAATTACGTCAATTCGCTGCAACATCCATCCCAATAGTGAACACGCCATAGCCAGCTCAGAAGAGAGGAGAGAGAGACCACCGGTACCACCACTGCCATACCTGATGCAACAACGTCGAAAAGAAGCCATCGCCTCCTCCTCCTCGTTTACTACGACGCATTATTGCCCCTTGCCGATGTCGACGACGCTCCCCATCCATAGCCATAGCCATAGCCCAAGCAACGACCTCAATTCTCCTCAATCCAGTCCATCATTCCCGAAACTCACCACTCTATCTCAACCTTAAAATATATAGCCTCTTCCATTTGCTCACATGAACCCACTCCAACTCAAAACACGGCTAACATACTCAGTCCTCCGATCAAACCCTAGAAACCCAAATTCTAAAAAACTTACAAACTCTCAACCCACAAGCCCGTTAACGCCAACAAACGAAAGATTTCAAAACCTTTGCGTTCACGCTCACTCACGCCATCATTTCGCCCTAATGGCGAATTGCTACTCCATCAAATCTCTCCACCATCCCGGGCACCATCCCGGACACCATCGCGGGCACCATCGCGGCCGCCATTGCGAGCACCATCTCGGAAGTTAAGCTCTGGCCAACAACATGCATTCGGGTCACCTCCAACGTGCAGAAGCTCATGCACCAAGCTCCCCAGCTCACAATATTGGGCTGCCGTGATTTCTGTTTTCGGAGCTGCAAGTGTGATTGCGACGATCGAAATTGAGCCAGAGTGAGTGCAATTGAGAAGTGTCCAACCCACAAGGATTTGGTCGTGGAAGGAGGGCGGGGACAGTCAACTCTTCATGTGCCTTTCAAGCTACACTGTTTCAGCCAGGGCTGCCTGTATTCAGTTTACTCCCTGGCTCCTTGGAATGCACTTGGTAGGTTACTGCAGTAGGTAGGTCGTGTAGGTGGTACCTACCTTGAAGTGGTACCTACCGAGCTGACAGTTGTCAGGCAGGGAGTGCAGGACAGTAATGGGAGCTTTTTCATGGGAACTTAAATGACCAGGGGAAAAGTCCAAATTGGGGTCTGGATTTGACTGGACCATAACTGAATGCTCCTGCCCGGGACGTCAGCAGCGGCTTTACAAAATCTAGGTGATAATATGGAGTGACTGGGAATCGATTGTTGCATGTAATAGTGACATTAAAGAATTGTTGGGGGGTTGTAAGCTTTGGACAAATGAAGGTAACCAAATCCATTCACGACCCTTAAACCCTTAAACGTTGAGGCGGACGTTTGGTGTCCGACGAATGATAGAGGATCTCTTGTGTAGGACAGAAATTCAACTATTCATCTTCGGAATTTTGTTGTAGAAAAGCGAGGTCTTATACATTACTTTGACTTTCAATGAATGATTTTGCAATTTTTTTCAACACCAAAGATTCACAAGGTAATGAAGAGGGATGATTCGGTCACCCGTTCGTCCTCTAAGGGTTAAGAAGTTGTCCACCTTCTTATTATCAAGAGTCATAATTGTTAAATTTGTGTTGATTATCTTTAAGGAGAAAACGGCCTGGTGGAAAAATTTATTTTAGAATTGTTTTATTTTAATACTCTATAAATATTTGAAGTAAAAGGATATTAGTAGACACTTGTTAGTGTCTCGAGACTTATCCTAAGTCATTCTTAAAAAAAAATAGAAATTCAAGAAAATAGAGTCCATCAATATTTCAAAAGGTGAATAAACTCTACTTTAATTGGATTCTAGATAGGTTGAAAATGGATTCAAAAGTAGGGCTCGGAATTGGAGAAGGGGGGCGGAAATGAATTAGTTACCTTACTTTTGGTCTTGGAGGCAAAGTCTCTAAATAAAAACGTGCCCTTTACTTTGGAGTTGGTTAGTTTTGTAATTCCTTACCTTGTATTGTTTAAAGGATAGTGAGAAGCCAAAAACTAATTGCACGGTCATTCCTTGTAGGTCTTGATGACTTTAAAAGACTTTTCTAAACCATCAAACAAATATGTCTTGACCCTAAAGCCCCATTGTCCCTACAAAGGACAAAATAGATTTTGGATAGGTTCCTACAGTATCAACTTTCATTTTGCTTTTCTTAAAAAAAAATTGAGATTGAAGAGCACATTATTCACACAATGAGAAACCCCTGGTTTAGGTGATGAACCCTAATTTTTTATGACGGATTTTAGATGATGTCAATGTTGACAACCCAAAAATTTTATGTCAACAAAAATGTCCAACATAACATCAATGTTGACATAAAAACATTGGATTGTCAATAATGATGTTCATCTCAAACTTGAGGGAGGACAGCTTTTCAACAAATATTGTACTGAAGTTGTGAATTCATACCTACATACTATAATCATATATATTACATGTATTTTACGCACTAAATCAGTGTTGTTAAAATCTGTATTAAAAGTGTACAATGTACACTATAAGAAATATATATATATTTTTTTATGTCAGAGCAAAAACATGCAATGTCCAGGGCCGTACATACTATGTCCGCGGAGACATCAAGACGTTAAAGAGTAAGATTGCAATTTCTGAAGATTTCCGAGGATGTTCCAGATCATTGCGGCAAATTTGAATGAAAACAAGTTGGTGTTACCATCGACATCGGGATTTTTAGTGAAATTTTAAGGACTCATTGGTGTTCGGCAAGCCGTCCGCAAAAACATAGACCGCCATGTCAGCTTTAAGGAAAAATTTCACGGAGGATAAATCTGTGGAAATTACTTTATTCTTGAATAAAAGTCTGACCGAGGTTAAAAAAAAGGAATCGGGTAGCCCTTGGGCAGCTTTGGGAGAAAATAAGATGACGTGGCATGCCACGTGTAAATTAGTTGATGTGGCATAAAATTATGCTGATGTGGCATGCCACGTCAGCATAGCAGGGCTGTCTCTTTGCGTTTTCTACATTTATTTTGGAGATGTCTAAGTAGACGTAGAGATGTCACTAGAGACATCTTATAAAACATTGAGATGTTTTCTTGAACGTTTTTGTAGACTTTTAGATGTTTTAGGAAATATAGTCACAATCAATATGACGCCTATGGAGACGTCATCGGAGCAACCTTTGAGACATGCAAAAAACATCATGTTGGACGTCTATGATTCTAAGTGCTGCTCTATCAAAATTTAAATCCAGTCTTTTCAATGTCCCATATAGTTTGTCTTCCCTTCTACCACTCCACTTGTATAAAGAGCCCGTCTTCTTCCCTCTATAAACTCACATCCAATGCCTTTTGAAGCCACGTGACATAATTGTCAATTATGATGTATTTTGTATGCCGTATTATGTATGGTATATTATGTATGATGTGTAATGTATGGTGTACTATGTATGACATGTTATATTGGAAATTATGACATGCATGTGGACGCCATATGAAACATGGGAGATTGTCCATATTAACATTATGCTGAATAGTCCATTCAATGACATGAACGTCTAATATGTCATCATTTTGTTCTCCTAAATCATACTAAAACATTGCCAAAGGTATTTATGATGAAAAATAGATGTTTACATTGATGTCACAAGAAATCTGGACGTCTAAACTAATGTTTCAAAATATGTCTATGAAAACATCTGGACGTCTGAGTTGATGTCTCAGAAAACATACAAATGTCTATATTGACGTCTTCAAAGACAGCAAGAAAATTCTTAGACAACAACAAAATATGATGACATGGCATGCCACATCATCCTTGCTGATGCCACGTCACTTTTTTCGCCACCACATCACGTGCCACCTCAGATGCCACATTATGGCCGAAAATGGATGAAAAAAATTCCTACGTGGCTGCCCATGTCCGCGTGGCGCTTAGGTGGCAGACACATCGCGGCCTTTGAAGACCTCGTTGAGCCATGTTTTTTGGACGTCCGATCCTTCAGCATGCTGATGTCCTACGTTAAATGTGATGTCATTTGCAAGTCTTAAGTAATGCAAAATTTTGGACGTCCACGTAGACATTTCAAGACACCATTCACAACATCAGCATGCAGAATCTAGGGATAATAAAAAAACGGGTTTCTTATAGTGTTATGTACTTTAATTTTACAAATGTGGTATCCAAAATGCACCTAAACTATATTAATATCAATACAAAAACCATATGTTATTGATAGGCATTGTTTATGCATTGATCCAGTTCGTTAAAATACACATAATATGTACAATTATGGTGCGCAGATATGAATTCACGACTTCAGTGTTGTATTTGTACAAACTTATGAACCTTATAAATTAAAGATGTTACGATGTACATTTTTGTTGACATAAAAATTTTAGGTTGTCAAAATTGACATCACCTAAAATCTGTCATTAAAAATTAGGGCTCATCACCTAAAACAAGGGTTTCTTACAGTGTCATTCGAGAGAACATATTTTTTATTTCATTCAATAAACAGGACCAAAAGTTATGCCACAATCAACCTCAGAAACGGCCTAGCTTGGGCAACAAAAAATCCAAAAAAACTTGAAATATATTTATTTTTTATTGATTGTATTTTTGAACCAGTTATGTGAATGTTATGGAGCTCCTTGTTTTATTGGCAATCACAGCATAGTCTTCTTAAGAAAATAATGTACAATACTAAATTTATTTTTTGAACTAAATTTTCACAATTTGCAAAAAGAAAAAGGCTCCATACAGTTTACTATGTTTACTAGAACACTCTATTGTTGAGACTAGTGTGCTTTAATTCCATCTTAGAGCTACTAACTATTTTGTTTTTCTTTTCAATCTTGCACCAACTCTATTTAATAACTTTTTTAAGAATGAAAATCAAGTAATTTTTCTTGAATCCCCCCCTCCTCACCACCACCACCACCACCACCACACACATACACACACAAATTTCCTACTGAATCTTCATCACAAAGAAATAATATATTCATAGAACATGCATAGAAAAGTGTTTTCTTCACTTTAAACGCAAATATCTAATAATCTATATAGTAAAAGTTTCCAAAGTTTCTTTCACGCATTCTACATTGTCTACCGTAGTGCTATATCATACGGTTAAAGATGCTAAAATACATTGTGTAAAGTTTTCTTCTCTTTGCAATAGAAATGGCAATTCCAAATAGTTTTTGATGAATAAAAGGCCTGGGGGTAGGAGTTAATCCATTTGTTGTTGTTTCAACACTTAATAACAAAAAGATATTCTTCCTTTTAGATTATATTGTGGATAACATCCAATCTTTGCTAAATAAGTTTATCATATGTAAGGGAAATTTTTTGCAAGAAAATGTTGAAATTGAATTTCCATGCCAAATTTTACAAGGTCCACTTCACCCTAAATTAATCGCAATCACAAGATGAGAGAGAGAGAGAGAGATTTTTACCCAAATTAGTTGGTGTATGTCAAATCTCATCAAGACATTGAGGATGTAAGGACCTAGGTACATCCAAAACCAACCCTGCCTAAAGCCACCATCATGACTTTGTGTACATCTCTAAAATCAATATGTATGAATACATGTTGAAGAAACAATTTTAGAACCTCTACCAAAAAAAAAATTGACCCTTTATATTTGTTGGTGTGTTGGAGCCTCCTCTCATTTGCTAATAAGAAAGCATGAAAATTTCACGAGTCTAATAATAACTAGGCACTGTAGTAGAAAGTGGCAATTTAAAAGCACCCACCTTACGTTTGTGGATTGCAATGCATAAGCCAAGAAGCTATTGACACTAAGTTAGTCTACTCTAAAGGCAATCATAACACAAAGGTAGTTTGCTTTCTTCAATGTACCAACAATGTACAGTCGGCTATAATAATCTTATGACTTTTTCAAGTCAATTTTCACTAGAAGGTTCATCAACTTCAAGAAGCTCTAGCATGCTCAAAAATGATCCAATTTTGAAACCGCAAATTGCGTTGGAATTGCAATGAAGTGCACTTCAACTTCATAACAAGTGAAAAGTGAATAATTTAAAATCATACAACAATTTGGATGTCTTTCATACACTTGTGTACCATTTCAAAAAGAACTTTTGAAGGTAGTCAAAGATTTTTTGCAATGGGGTGAAGAACAAGCAAGAAATCATACAAGCAATTCAAGTGGTATGAGATCAAGTATCTCTAAACCAATTGTGAAGGCTCATTTCTAATATGGACCATTAAATACTAGTTGTAATTTTCACAAATGGTGGCAACACTAGATGGCAGATAGTGTATAGAAAACATCAAACTTTTGTATGATTTTCAATTACATATGTGTATTTGCAATGATGATAAAGTAGACTTGAGTGTGATTTCAACGCCATTTAAGATTCAATGTTCCGTTCATTTTTTAGCATACATTGGCCTCCCAAAGTTCACCAAATCTCAGCAAGCTACACAAATTTGTAAGATTGCTGTAGCCGACTGTACATTTCAGGAGGTGGTCGCTTTCAATGACCATTGTGTTTCAATTTCAAAATTCTGTAACTAATTCCCAAAAAGTCCAAAAAATATGAAACAACTTGGGTTCAATGCCAATTCCATTTTTCTTCCTACAAAGTTTCACTGGAAATTGTTGCAAAGGAGTTTAGCTTCCCCGAAAAAGGCAATCAGCTGCTCTTCCATGCTCGCTTCAAGTGAGAGCAGACTACTTCATGTCATGCTTTAAAAATGAACAAGTGGATTCAATCAGAATTCAAACTTGCCAGAATCCATGAGAACATGTGGCCAAGTAGGCTCTCCCATGTGTCCCAAAGCCAAGAAATCACCAGCTTAATAGTGGGGGATTGTACTGTACAGCAGCACGCAAAATTCAGTCCAAATGGTAAGTGACAAAGTCGGACTCATTTGAATGGTCAGTCTCTTTTATGTGTAGAATATCTGAAATATCAGCCTTCCTTGGAGCACTGCCGGCACTTCCAATAAGGTTGGTATGGTATCTTGTGACTGAATGTGAATATTTGACTCTCCGTTCAAAATTAGATGCAAAAGACCTCCTATTGATTGTGACATTCAAAGGTGGGTACTGTACTCCACAAACCGTACAGTTTGCTGCTGTGCCTACTAGTTAGGCTGGTCAAACTTTCATACTGTATTTTTGTTGTTGGCAAGTGAAAGGAGGTTGCAACGCACGAAAGAATGCGACATTTGGATACCATATGCAAAAGTTATGAAGAGTCAAAGTTTTTTTTGGTAGATGTTTTGAAATTGCTTCTTCAACATATGTACATATTGACTTTGGAGATGTGCACAAGAGTGATGATGGCAATTTTAGGCAAGGTACGATTTTGGGTGTACCCACCTTATGATGTATTGGGAGTTGTATTTAGAAGACCCAATGGTGAGAAAATATTTTTGTATTCTAATCCTTTAGATTCTAGATAGTTTTTTTTTTCAACTTTTTTTTTTTTTACAGTATATCTTTTAGGAAATATTGCTTTGTACAAAAAGAAATAGAAATTTGTACAAACATTTCAAGCGTAGAAAGTCAAAGTACACTTTGTGGTGTTATGGAGTGTCAAATTTGGTGCACATCTAATATAATACTTTGTAATGGATTTTGTGGGCAAGACATATGATTGGATATTCTGTGAAGTACTCAATGATCTCATCATATTTACAAGTATATGGATATCATAGCCAAAAAAAATCCAATAAAACAAACGTGGACATGAATTTAAAATTCTAACCTTTCTAACAACAGATTGCAAGCAAACACACAAATTTTTCTTAAATTTCTATTGAGTTGCAAAGTTAGAAAATGCAATCCAAATATGGTTTAGGATCTGATTTAGACTTATTCAGACTTCTAGCACTAACTCATGATGTATATATAACAAGGTTAGAAGTTCAATTACCTAAGCAATTAGCTAAACAACAACTTTATGATCTTCAAAAATGAAGCATACAAATTGAACTTGCAAACGTTAATAATACACAATAATATAGTGTCAAGTAATGGCACACATTGTGGTATAGTAGTATAAAATTAATGTATTATTGGTATATCTTGTGGTGTTTGGAGAATTTGTACAATTTGAAATGCAACATTTTTGTTTTGTTTAATGCAACGCAAGATTAATAGTATTTGTTTGACTTGCCTAAAGTTATACTTTTGGATGGATTTTAAGTTATTCAATATTACATGCTTAAAATAATCACTTTTGACTATTATGGGATCTAAAAGGTTAAAACTATTTGGTCTCTTTGTAGTCTTTTCTCAAAGTTTGAATCGTTGCTACTTTCTTCCATATACTTAAAAGAAACTTTTAAAAATGATAAATTGATAACAAATAGTATGGAATAAATTGTTCAACATATGCAAGCTAAATCTAAATAAAGACAAGGTTATCAAAAATAACAATTGCTTGATTTATCCTATTAGTGAGGTTGAAGTATTGTCTTTTCTTATAAAATTAGTATCACAAACAAAATAAAGGAAATTGACCCAATAGAGCAATAATTTAGTCTATATTAGCTTAATTATTTTACAAATATTATAATTTTGATAAATTAGTGTCACCACACTACCATACCCAACTATCACTCCATCAAAGTCCATAAAAATTAAATATAAAAACAAAAAATGATTTTATTGGAAATTATCTTGAAAGGAAGAAGGAAAACAAATAAGTTAATGTAATAGATGCTAAACTATTAGAAAATAGACCACATTCATATCAAAAACTTCCAAAAATATAAAAATAGAATATTAGATAATACGCTCTTAATGTACCAGTCATAGAAATAAAGGAACACAAGGTTGACAAAATTGATAGTGAAAAGAGAAAGCCTTCAAACACTTACAAATGAATTAGTGAAAGGAGGGTTGTTGATTACGGTCCCTTGCACCCAAGCCACGATGTGCACATCTCAAAATAACAAATTGGCCACCTTCTTAATGTTTCTATACTAAAGTGTAAAATTCTTTTAAAAAAATTGAGAATTGAAAATTGAAAATTTTATTAATTTTCAAAGCAATTGCCAAACCACATTTCCCAAATTAATTGATTATTTGGCATGAAATGATGACCATAATACATGGGCACAATAATTAGACAATTAATGTAGTTAACTGTAAGAAAATGAATTAAGTTCATTGAAAGCAAGTTAACTACAAAGAATTGACTTCATTAAGGTACAATAATGTTAAAAAATAGTTAAATTGTAGTTTAAGCATTTCGTCTATTTATTTGAGTTTCTACAACTCCTCAATAACCCCTAAAGGCCCAAGGTCTTTCCTGCCAGAAAACACTCAAAATTGTCATTTTTGTAGCAAAGAGTAAGGAAATTTGAAAATTGTTTTTTTTTGCAAATCTAACCATAGGATCTTACACCTAACTAGTATGAGGATGTGTGGGAAATTTCAGAATTTTGGACCACACAGATTGCAAGATATCTGCGGTTAAAGTGAAAAGAACAAGTTTTTCTGCACATTGTGGGACTAGATTATTTGACTTTGAACCTTCTTAACTTTAATTTTTTGCATTATACAGTTTTGAGCTTCAAATTTTTATAGTGGAAAATTGAGTTGAGAGTCTAGGGAAAAAAAATTCAAAAAACTAAATTTTCATACTTTAAAAACTTGTCAAGTAGAAGTAGATACAAGATAGAAGGAAAATCTAAATTAGTAGTATCTCTAAGATGGATTTAAAATACACTTAAATTTCAATTGTGAGATTGTTCTAGCAAGCAAACTAAACCATGTAGAACTTCCTTTTTTGAAAAATTGTAAAAATTGCATTCAGAAATGAATACTATAAGTTATTTTTTCAAAAAGATGCTCTAGTTGCCCCAAAAACAAGATTGTCCATAACTTTATTATGACAAATCCAAATGGAATGAAAAAAAGCTTTCCATGTAAGAAAAACATAATCTATGAGAAGAAGAATTCCAAAGAAAAAATTTAATTTTGTAAATTTTTTTTCCGCCCGCTCTCCCTTGTTTTGAGCGTATTTGGGCATAACTTTTGTTCCCTGGCACCTATTGAAAAAAATTAATATTCCCATGAAGCTAATTTGCTTTTCTATCTTCAAAAAAAATTCAAAAATCAGGAGAAAAATTCAACTTGTAGGTATCCACTCAAAATCCCATTTGTCCCCTAACGGACAATGGTCCTTTAGGAGTTAATGATTGATGAAAATTTCCAATATCTTTTTATTTTGAAATCTCACACTAATTATTTTCCAAAGATCACTAAAGTAGTGTCTTTGAAGTGTATTAGTTTAACAACTATCTCCATTTTGGAGGGATTGGACTTCTTGAATAATTTATTGGTAAACTTTCAAAGTAATAACAATTTTGAAAAAAATTTTCAACACTTTTGTAAAGTGAATCTAGTATTTTGTAACAATGTCTTCAATTCGAGATTGAAAACATTGCCAACATTTGTAGTTTCTTTACCTAATTCAATGTTGCATTCTTCATAGTTACACCATGCCTAGTAATAAGGGTTGATAGATCTTGCCAAATGGTTGATTAGAGTTGAAATTTTTCATTTAACAGATGCATAAAAATAGAAAAAATATTTTTCTCCATACCAACTTGTTTTTGAAAAGCAATACCCCAACAATTAAGACATCTATGTTCAGAATGTTTTTGCCAAATTTGATCATCTTGTATGGTAGTTTATATTTTCCAAAATTCAAAATTCAAAAAAATGATACTTTATTTAAAAGCACAAAGAATGAATTACTTCCCTCAATATAAAACTTGAACATGTTTGATATTTTCCAAGCCAATTTGGAATCATTTTAATCTCACAATGGGCTTCCAAATGCATATACTGGTAATATTAGAACAACACATACGACTTACAAATCAATTCATTGTGTTTCATCTATGTATTATTTTTCATCTAAACCTTGGCTTATAAAAGAATAGACTGTGCAGAAATAAATATTTTTATTCCTAAACTATCGTACCTATAAGCAAACTTAGCAAAAAATGATCTTAAAGATAAATGTTAAAATCTTTGGAATTATTTATAATTAAAAATATTGTATGAAAATTTTATTTTCAGCATTTGTCAAACCTTATTTTATGAGAAATATTAGATATTTGACAGAGGTTTTACAACACTACTTTACAATTACAATAGTAGTTATGTAACAGCAGGCTAAAAAATGTTTAAAATTGCATTTTGAACTATTTAAAAAAATTACTTTTGAAACCATACATAACATTATTAACCTTCATTGGAGGTTCCCTTTTACTCCCCCCAAAACAGGGGCCCCCAGCGAATGAAGTACATATCCTGACAGCAAACAGATGAGCCCAACCAATCAACTCTGGTGTATTATAACTTAATTCTCCCCCCAAGCATCTTGGGGGGAATTATCCCTCCACATGGGGGGAGGAAAGTTAGCCAGTTAATAATGTTATGTATATTTTGGTATTTTCTATTAATTTAAACTGAAAAATTCACATTGTTCCTTGGAAAAACATTATTTTTAAAAGATTCAATGAAAAAAAGGCGAAGTATACATTGGTAATTCCTTTCTATTTTTCTTCCTAAATTTCTTTATGAGAGTTATTGAAAGTAAGAAATTACATGTATTTAGTTTACACCAATTTAAATAAAGATTTTATTAAGAGTTCAACATTATATGTAAAATACTAACGAATAGAAAGTATATAATAGTTTTGATATTTTTGGAGTCACTACTTTATTAAAGAAAGATCTCACTACAATTCCACCCACAAAGTGAAAATTGAGCTAAAGGATCTAATTGGAATACCAATTCAT
The DNA here is from genome assembly GCA_963969595.1 of Neckera pumila. Classification (NCBI taxonomy): domain Eukaryota; kingdom Viridiplantae; phylum Streptophyta; class Bryopsida; order Hypnales; family Neckeraceae; genus Neckera; species Neckera pumila. The sequence goes on from OZ018412.1 coordinate 12,425,447, forward strand.
AGTGAGGTCAATTTAAAATATGATATTTACTTGAATAGCATCAAAGTAATATTTTGTATATTTTTAATTTCAAAATTTTAATTATTATTATCATATTTTACTATTTTCTTCAAAAATATTATTCTTGTTTAAATAACCCATGAACAAAGTCATTTCACCCATAAAATGAATCAAAAGTCCAATGTTATTCCTGGAGGTTTTGTACTTAAAATATATACTAAAATGGAGCCCGTTGCAATGCAAGATGATGAATAAAATAGAAAATGATTATTATATTTAATCAACATTGCATACAAACACACAACTCAATTTTTTGGATTTTTTGGACTCAAACATTTCAGAAAACATAGATCTCCATAACCAAATATAATATAATTGATTAATATGATTCAAATGTTGTGAGATATTACAACATTTGCTTGATGGAAAGAATTGAAACTATAAATGCTTCACATTTTGAGATTCCAACAATAGTTCTTTAGCATGTCTTTACCTTATTTGTTGATGACAAGATATGCATGAACGATGAGATTTCACCAAAAATGGGCAATAATTTTAATCTACCCTTCCGCCTGCCTTAAAGGACCAAACAAAGTTTTTTGGCAACATAGCAATTTTTAGCAGCTCACTACAAATGAAAATTTTATTTTTCTTCTTTGAAATTTCCACACAACATGTACCCAAGGAGTAGCTTTAAGACCCAACAATTTTCATGATTTTTGACTACATGGTTGAAAAATTCTTGTATGAAATGTAATTTTGATTGATCTTTGTGCAACTCAAAAATTCTTAAAAAAGCACTTTTTTAGAAACAAAAATTTGAAATTGGTTTCCTAGATTTATATATACTTGGGAAGCTTTGAATCATTCCATTTGATTAGTCAGATGAAAGTTATGTGGAATTTTAGTTTGAGGACAGTTATGGAATCTCTACTCTAAAATACACTTTGAAGTTCTATATTTAACTCAATTTTCAATATATTTGAAGAAAATAAATACACTGGATGAAGATTGTTATTAAAACGTTACAACCATTGGGATTGGCATTTTTTCAATTCCATAACTAAATTCTTAACAATTTTGTATTTTTAATAATTTTATACTTCTCTCTACTTACTATTTTTTTCCTATATGTTGTACAATTCCAAATGATCTGGAAATTTTCAAGCATTGAGCCTACTTGCTTTGAAGAATGAATCCAAAGAATAACCATCATTTTGGACATTTTTCATACAAATGTGACCCTTGGGGGGTGCAGTCCTCTAAAAAAATAAGGACATAGGTGCGAACACCAGGTAATTAATTTGGGGGTCTTATTTTTTGTCTAGGGCCTATTTTGGCCTCTATCATTAGGTAATTTTCTAATGTGGCTCATTAGAAAGGGGGCATACATTATTTATAATTTCCAATTGGCATGAATATTTCGTGTGCTATTTTACTAAAATATTTTGTTCTACTACATAATAGTTCTCACTTCCTTTTTCTTCTTAAACTCCCCTTTTTTTTTACATTCCCTTTTTTATTTTACACTACGCACTACTCATTTTTTTCCATCCTTTTTGTTTTCCACTACTTACTACTCATTATTTTACACTCCCTTTTTTCTATTATACTATAAACTACTCCCAGTTTCAAATTTAGGTGGGGAGTTCAGAATGTAATATATGGTGCTTTTTGAATATTATTAGCACATTCACACTCATGATACCAAACATACACCTCAAGGACATACATACACTTGCAATACTAAACATAGTCAATGCAAATAAGGAATGAGAGAAGTTTCCTACACACACATTCATTGCAAAGAAGATGTGAGTCAAAAATCAAGTGCACATTCACAAGAACTACAAATGTATAGTAGAATGCAAGTGATGTGTTTAATAACACAGTAAGAAACAAAACTCTGTGTATATGTGATTTTTGTGAAAGTTATGGCAGTAAAGAATCTGCAAAGTTCTAACACACTAAAGTCAATCACGCACAACCATAACTTTCACAAAACATGAATGAACCACAAAATAAAAATAGAGGCCGCCAAAATGCCAAGTCCTGTATACAATGCCGTAAGCAAGCAGCTACAGGTTCCACAACTTGCGCTGCAGGAGAGAATGGTCAGAAACACATGGAAATAATGAAATGCCCCCACAAATAGCAATATCAAGTGACAGCATTGAGCAGCGGCCGCAGCAGCAACAACATCACAGAGTTTAAGAGCCAGAAATGAGCATGACAAAATAGAATTGGTGACAGCCAAATTGTGATTGTGAAATTACCGTGGAACCCAGGAAATGAGTCTCAGGTGGTCCGGTGTGATGGTGTAATCCACATGCATTTTTTGGGGATGCATTTTCTCCCCGACAGCAGGCTTCAACTCCACTACACCCCACCCCTCCTGTAGCTTGGACCGGAGGGTCTGCAACTTTGGGATGGTTAACTCTGACAGCGGTGCCTCCCACAAACGTTGACCCACTTCAACCTGCAGAGCCTAAGAACGGGAGAGGATAGACTTTGCAACCTCATACTTCAAACAAATCCATGCCATCTCCTTCTTCCTTGAGCTTGATCCAACACGAGAGACTCCGCAAGGTTTGAGTTCCAAGAAGTTTGCCATAGCAACACGTACAGCAACATAACGGGTGAGACTGTATATGGCGTCGCGCCACTCCTTGCAAGTTGCTGCCATGCGTGGGAGAAGGGCCAATGTCAATTCATCGTCAATGAATGCACGCACCCACCCATCATCCAGCAATGTGCCCACTAAAGGCAGCATGCAATCATGCATGATTCCCGCAATGTCGATGTGATCCATTGAGTGAAGCTGAGCCGTGAACCTGCAGAGATGGAGAACTAATGAAGAAAAAGAATTTGAGTTGGAAAGTACTTCACAAATTGCCAAGACCAAGCAGTGTTTGCAGATTCAAATGGTAGGGGAATCAGCCATGCAAATTCACAGCAAAATAAAAGGAAACCTGAACCAACTACCCAAAGCCAAGACGCATTCCAAAATAATGTGCACAGATTTACCAAATCACAGAAGAATTGAACCCTGTGATCTCCAGAATTGCAAGCAAGATCACAAGACACCTGAAACGTTGGCTACAGTCATGTAAGCGCAATCCAAGACTGCACAGAATTTACAAAAAGAGACAAAATATGGACCTCATCACAACATTACAGGAGCTCCCAAGAAATTGAAATTGGTAGCATATAGAATTGACGCAATCCAAACTAGACAATTTTGAGCATCACCCACTCAAGCATGAAGAAAGAACTTGCGATTTAGGGTGAGGGATTTTGGGTAATTTCAACGCGAGTCCAGCGTGCAACTTGGCAGTCAAGAATTCTGGCGATTTACGGTGGCACCCACAAAAATTGACACCCCCGCACCGCCAAGGAAACCGTGAATGGGCCAAAATAGGAGCGCAAGTGAGTGAACAAAACAATGCGCCAATTTCCAAATGTAGGGCCTGACCAAATACCAGCGGAGAAGCGACAAAGCACGACCAGGAACTTCAAAAACAAACCTGAATTGCGGCGCAGGTGAGCTTCGTGTATCCACCAGAAAGAGACCACAATGCCAGAAAAGCCCCTGCAATTTCGCCCACAAACGACCCAGGTGTGTCTAGATCTGCTCCAATCTCCAAACGCGCACCCTAGAATGAAGAAAACGGAGACCAAAAAAGAAAACATGTAGCCCGAAGCAAGCGCCCAATTTCCATGACCTTGCATTGCTGAAGGGAGATGAAGGAAACAACTTTCAAATCTAGGTGTACGAAACTGAAGACAGGTGAATTTGCCCACAAAGATCTGCAAAATCACGGCGGAAGAATTGAAACCTGATTGAATTGAACTCAAGACTAAACCCTCTACTCTCTTCTAGAATTTGGCCTGAATCTAGAAAAGCAAGATTGCCTAGACCCTACATGGCAAATCAGTCATGTCATTTTTTTCAAATAAAATATATAAAAAAGATTGCAGGGTTGAACGTCTACTTTAGAAACTCAGTCACGTCAAGAAATTCAAATCCCAAAACCCTAACCCCATTGTCACAAGTGAACAGGTGAATTTCCGGCTTAGGATCCCCAAAACTAAAATAGAGAATCTAAACCCTAAACCTTGACCTCTGATACCCTAAACCCTGACCTGCAAAACCATTGAACTTTGTGGTGGTTCATCTGCAAGGGGCCATCACTAAGTTAAAATTCATCAAATGAAAAAGCCAAAATATTGAACATGACCAAATAACCGATACAAAGCAGCTGTAACTTTGTGGAATAGGACTCATCCACCTGATCCCGTAGGCTGTCATTAGTGACCACTGTTGGTCAGCCCCAGAAATCTGGAGAGTCTCAAAAAGCTGCAATACCACGCTCAAGAATTCTTTGATACGAATTTGTCAAGAACATCCCTATTGTACTCTTCTATTGTATAAACATTAGTTCTGGAGTTGAAAGAAAGGGTTATAGTGGAAATCACTCTATCTATGTCAATCCATTGTGTATCAGTGACATCATACTTAAATTTATTCCTACCCGGCGCTGTTTTGAACCAATTCAGCATAATTTGAATGGACGATGCAGAGCTTACCTTCTTACCTGTGATTGTCTGAGACATGAGATCAATTGGGTTTCTACATAATCTCCACTTTTTTCCAACCCGCCTGCAAATTTTTTGGACTCGTCCTAGCCACCAACTATCAACATCCACACTAGCAGACACTGTTATTGGACGGCCAAGCCAGGGTTGATGAGACGCTACGTCCTAAACAAAATTACGTTCATTTTTGGGACGTCCAGACGTTGCGTCCGCCGTTAGATAATTTTAACGGGCGGATGGCTTACTGTAGCGGACGACGGTATACAGTCACCCCATTCGCCCCGACCGATGCCCCGTCCGCCAGGCCGTCCGCTAGTTTATATCTTATAATAAATCATTGGAAAGGTATTGTCAAGAGCTTTCCAATGGTATATTATGTGTCCGATTTGGCCAAAAACTCCAACGGTGGGATCCTTCCAAAGATTGGGGTCCACCAAGCCGTCCGCCAAGCCATCCCCTAGTTTGTAGTCCGCTCAGCCGTCCGCCTGTCTGCCCGTCCGTCCGCTATATGTGCTTTATAATATACCATTGGAATGGTATTTTCAAGAGCTTTCCAATGGTATATTATGCGTCCGATTTGGCCAAAAATTCCGACGGTGGGATCCTTCCAAAGATTGGGGTTTGCCAAGCTGTCTGCCAATATGTAGTCCGCCCAGCCGTCCGCCTCTCTGCCCGTTTGTCTGCTATTATGTGCATCATAATATACCATTGGAAAGGTATTGTCAAGAGCTTTCCAATGGTATATTATGCATCCAATTGGCCAAAAATCCCGGCGGTGGGACCCTTTCAAAGATTAGAGTCCGCTAGCTGTCCGCCCCGTCTGCTCAACAACTACTTGCTTGTCTACCCAGCCGTCCGCTTCAACTAAAACATTGGATTTTAAAAAGCATATGTTTGCTTCCAAAGATTGCTATTCAATGCTACAAGCATCCAATGCAACATTAACCCCTAAAGGACCGAGGTGTTTTTCTCATCAAAAAACACTCAAAATTGTTATTTCTATTGCAAAGAGAAAAGAGCTTTAAAAGTTGTTTTTGTTGCTTATTCAACCATAAGATCTTATACTTAACTAGTATATGAACATGTAGAAGAAATTTCAGAAACTTTCACCATATAGATTGCAAGATATATGCATTTAAAGTGAAGAATACAAGTTATTTTGCACCTTGCTTGTTTAGATTTTTTGGCTTTGAATCTTTTTAGTTCAAATTTTTTGCACTATGGACTTTGATTTTCTATTTTTTTATGTTAAGCAGTTGAGTTAGGAATCTCTTAAAAAAATTCAAGATAAAAAGCATTTAATTTTCACTCATTAAAAAATCGTTAAGTAGAGGTGGGTTCAAGATTGATGAAATAACTAAATTGTTAATAGCTTTTTGATGGAATTGAATTACAATAATCCCAACGGTGAGATTGTTCTAGAAAAAAAAGCTAACCTTGTCTTACAATTTTTAGTGAAAAATTCTAAAAATTGCATTGAAAAACAAATTCTATAAGTTATTTTTTCAAGAAGATGCTTAAATTGCCCAAAAAACTAAGATTGTCCATAACTTTCTCATTAATAGTCCAACTGATTGAATGAAACAAAGCTTCACATTTAGACAAAAATATAATCCTTGAGAAAAAATTTGAAAAAAACTTAATTTGACTTTCTGTGATTTTTTTTGTGTTGCCCGCCGAACTCCAATTTTGCTTATTGTGCCATAAATGATATCTTTAATTCATATTGTTGTAATATGCAATGCGAAAGTGTGAAACACGCAATCCTGATTTGAAGAGGATTTGAACTCAGGCCTTAGGGTGCATGCCAAATTCAAGGAATTAGTATTATTATATTACAAATATACAAGCAAGTTTATAATTTTCTTAGATGGTGCTATATTGGAGAAATGAATAATCACCCATGTCCACGTGAGCTCATTAATCTTTTCAAGACCAAACATGTATATTATGTAATATTCATTGATTTTTCAAAACAATTGCATTTTAAAGCTTCAAAGGGAAATATGGATTTCATTGGAGTAAATCAATAGATTTTCATTGAACAAAGAAAAATGCTTGCATGCTTGTGATCTAAATATGATGGCATTGAATATCAATGAAATAAATAATTAATACTTGTATTTTAGAATATGTTATTATAGTGAATCTTATGAATCTATTCAAAGTTCCGGATAGGACATTAGATTTGTAATAAGGACTCTTAGAAGTATTGGGTGATTCTTGGTCCTAAACTAATATACAATTTTTTGGATTGTGAATCATTCTAAGAATCAAGGATGGATATGCCGGCCATATATTACCCACCACAATAAAGGACTCACTCTACCTTAGGCAATGAATATGCATTGTGGATTTTTTCAAAATTTTACGGCATATGTTTTAACATGTATTAATGTCATCACACCTAATTTTACACAATATCACTTTGTAGTATAGGTACCTTGAAACTAACGATTGTACTTTAATGATTACAACTAGATATAATCTCAAAAAATAGTTTTATTAACTTCACAAAAAATTTCAATACTATTATAAATATCAACTAAATCTGACCAAAGGCATTAGCATAAAGAAAGTTTTAAATGTATGCCACAAATTTATAGTCTAAGAGATGTAGTAACGATAAGAAATTGTGCATATACAAATCATTTTATGTAAAGTTACATAATCAATCTACAATTTTGGAGATTACAATATTGATTGAATTGAAAGAAGGAAAACTATATGGTTAGACTCTTAGTAATATTTACTAATCAAGCATACTAAGATTTTAATAATACAATTGCAAGCGAGCCACTTGTGTTTTTTGAATAATGACCAATTCAATCTTTTTAGGTGAAGATAAGAACTCCAAGAGTGTTGAAGATTACAAGAATTAGAATAATGGCTAGCACCCAAATTTTGGAGTGGTCCCCTTGCTGAAGTTTTTGTCCAAATTAGACATATGATACACCATCGGAAAGCTCTCAACGATACCTTCTATTGGTATATTATGAAGCATACAATAACAGATAGACGGCTAGGCGGCTAGGTAGATAGGCGGACAGCTTAGTGGACCCCAATCTTTGAAAGGGTCCCACCGCCGTAGTTAGTGGCCAAATTGGACGCATAATATACCATTGGAAAGCTCTTGACAATACCTTTCCAATGGTATATTATAAAGCACATAATAGCGGACAAATGGGCAGACAGGCGGACGGCTAGTCGGACGGCTGGGCGGACTACATACTGGCAGACGGCTTGGCGGACCCTAATCTTTGGAAGGATCCCACCGTTGGAGTTTTTGGCCAAATTGGATGCATAATATACCATTGGAAAGCTCTTGACAAAACCTTTTCAATGGTATATTATAAGATATATATTAGCGGACGGATGGCGGATGGACTGGTGGACGGACGGCGGACGAGGTGGCGGACGGGGCGTTGGTCGGGGGTAGAAAACTGGGACTGATGAGCCGGGTGGCCGCTGGTGATGCGCAGAATTTATTGTTCACTTTGTAAATGTAAAATTCAGATGTCATGGGACGTCCGAGGGATAGCGGACGTTGGACGTCCGGACGCAGTCGCGGACGCTCGGACGTCCGGACAGCCCTGGGCCAAGTTGAGCACACCCATGATTGGTTTCTTCTTTGGGAAGCCCTCACTGTAGAAGATTGGTTAGTGTTGGAAGTCTAGACAAAGAGCACGCCACAATCATTGCCAAGCCCAAGAAAACAAGTGGTGGTCGAATTTGCAGCAGACAGGTACTCATCGACATTGTTGAAGTACACTAAATTCTTGATCCTAGTCAGACGGTCCTTTGACAAGAAGGGATTTCCATTTAGCTCTGCTACCAAAGTTGATTTGAATATGGAATTTCCCTGGTACTCAACGACCGGTAAAATCTTTAGCTCAGCAGTGTCCAAATTAGGCACCACAGGCTGGTTGGGCTCTGCAGAATCCAACATCTGTGAAATGGCATCTCTGCATTCTTCCTCGGCGACTCTGAGCTCATTGTGACTGTCTTCCAGTAGTGTGTCCTGTCTCATTAAATCGGTGTCATTGTTTTCTTCTTTAAGCTCGCCACAATCTCCTTCCACCTGAGAACCTAGGGACTCATGCAAAACCTCAACGTCCCCATCTTCCCCTGCAACCGGAGTGCTTGGTAGAACATATGCCCAGTACTTGGGATCTTCTTTTTGCACCATCCAAGGCTGCTGGAACCAGCTCTTGTTCCTTGCATAAGTAGACAAAGCCATATTCAACACCTTCAATTGCGTTTGGGCTGCCCTAAATCCTTCTTGAAGCGCCGCAACAATGTCTTCATTTGTGGCAAGTGTATTGTAATCTGCCAAGTTTGCAGGGGCCTGATCAGATTCGAGAGGGTGCAACTCAGCCTAGATGTTCCGCTCCTTGTTATGCGCTCTGTCGAACCACAAACCATTTTGTCCATACTCAATCGCAGCCAGCTGGTTCACTGTATTAGCACACCCCACCAGTTCTTGAAAGTTGTAAGCTCTCTCCATATCCTGCATTCCTCCCACCTTGCTAAAGAAAATTGCATAGGAATCCGATTCCGTGAGATGAAATGGAGTTGGCACGTGACTAAATGCATCTTTGAAATTCTTTATGAGCAACACCACAAAGTGACACAACAGCTGAACATCACGATAGCATTGGTTACTCACAAAACATTCTTGTAGGGTTGGTGTTTTTGTGTTTTCCAAATCCGAAAGAAAAATGACACTTTGCTTGCAGGCACAATCCTCTCCCTCAGACTCAATGAAATAGAGAGGAAGATGTCAATGTAATTAGCACAAATTTCCAAATACAACTCCATCCCTAAAGTTCTCTCTTGATGTGCGTCTCTATTGTTTTGCAGCTCATGTAAGCAAGACCTGGCTTTTTGGGCACAAATGCGCTGTGCACTACCCCAATTTTGTCAATATGTGCGTTGCACATCTTCCTTTCTCAAGCCATGCTGATCTATAGCAAATTTCTGGTAAACCTGTCCCAAATGGTCTAAATAGCACACATCAGCACCTAATTGCAAGTTCTTTACAGGACTATCAAGTGGATTTATCAGTTTCTTGCCATTATGGATAAAATATTGATCATGCAAGCCTTGGATTTTATTTTCCCCCAACCATTCACAAGACAAAGACCACCCTTCCCACGGAATTTCATACCTCAATCCTACCTTGCTGGTGTAATCTTTCACCATCAATTGTCTTCTCCTTGAGTCTCCATCTGAAGCATGACCTATAACTGGTCCAATGGATGTCCCACAACTTTCTTGCCACAAAGCATCAATACACTTCCACTGATTTCTCACCCAAGTGGAATCAACACAATTACACATACATGACACAACAAGGACTAGTCTCGGCAGCTTCTCAAGTAAAGTGTTCACCATGATTATGCGTGCAAAACTACCTTTTTGATTCAAGCAGAAGGAATCAACAATGGCGGAATATCCGGACTCACCGTCACCTACCTGCGGCCTGAATGTCGACACGCAAAATTGATTCTCCTTGTGGCCACAGAAACCAACCAGTCCATCTAAACGAGCCTCCCAAGAAATTTGTGACTTTACCTTAGTCTCGTCTTCAGCTAAGATGACAGGATTCAGTCCTTCCACTCCATGCGCCAATTTGGCATCCCTGTAGATTTTAGAAACAACACCAAACAACAAAGCATGCTCCCCAGCAATAAACTGGATCCTTTTGTTATTTTCACGTTTTATACTATCATACAAGGGACCCCCAAAATTCAAGGCAAAAAGATCACACATGCGCCTCCTGCCGTATATCTTCATTGCTTGTGCAAATGATTTGGTATTTTTGGAAAATTTGTGACCGTACCTTACTCAATTCAGACTTGTAGCGACATCCTGAGGAAGTCCCACAAAGCTGGCTTTCCCCCAAAAGCGTTGGTTCTGTGAGCCGCCAAAATACTATTACAAAAAGAGAGCACATCCTTCCTATTGAAGCTCTCTACCGCATTTAGTTTGAGACCATGTTGCCGCACCTTTAGTTGGGCAACCTTGGACTTCATCAACCAATGCATAGCTTTTTCTTCCCGACATTTCTTAGCCAATTTTTGAGAATGTGCAGCTAGTTCTTGGGATGACAAGTAATCTACCCTTCTTCCAATTTGAGTATCCCTACAGCCTCGTTTTAGAAGCGCACAACCTTCCCTAAACACCCTCAATCTAAAAGCATTGGCATGCACAATTTTGAGCAATCACAGCACATCAGATTTGGAAATGGTTTTCTTGTTACAGACAGACGCTTACAAGCAACATGGCGGAAGGTCCCTGTCACAACCACTTGTTCGTTATTGTACCCAAAATCTGCAGCAGTACTAGGCTTGCTCACCCAAACTGCTCTAGGTTTTGGATCATTTAGCAAAGCATCCACCCTGTAGAGTTTACCACTGTATTCTGTGGTTTTCTTCCAAAACTCCCAACAAAGCAATGCCAAAACTGAGTTGGAACTCATACATGTCTGAGAGTCGTCTACAGTTCTGGAATCTCCACTGGATGCACCGGGAAACCACGTATGCAAATCAGGTTGCTTTCCAATGGTGGATCTCGATCTCGTTGTTGGCCTCCCCCTTTTGCCAGTGGTTAGTGCAGTTGATTTGATTGTGGACTTTGCAGCCGCAGCCAAATCCTCCACACACTTGTGTGAACAAGCCCATGCAAGTGATTCTCAAGATTAATTCTTAGATTATTTTTTGGTGGGTATAACAACATTATTTCTCCATCGATCTTGCTGCGCACCATGTACTAAAAAGATTTGAACTGGGAAACCTCCACATCTCCCACCAGTACAAATGGAGGATCATCTACAAAAATAGAAGTCGTTCACAGCTTTGAGAATACTCACACCTTCATCTACCAGCTGCTTGTGGTCTGTTGCAGTGTAAATCAATGGTTTGCCCTTGTTTCCCTCCTTCTTTGGGTGATCACTATAAAGGATGCTCTTCCTCTTGCACCACTATTTGATATGCAATGTGGAGTGCAAATGCAATTTTTTAAAATTTGCAAACAGGTTCTATATAACTGACCGAGAGTATTCACTGCCAGTGCCACCGATTTCTCTATTGCACTCCCCACAATGGATCTTCATGACTGCCACACCGTGCTGATCGTAGCTTTTGAGCCGCCACTGATGATCTGCAAAGTCCATGGACGCCAGCTCCTTCTTCAGCTTCTCTGCACCACGCTTGTAACTTTCGATAATGTCATTGGAGATGAGTTTCGATTGCAAGAGATTCTCTTCGTCTTCCAGAACTTCAGGCGTACCAAACCCTATAGTGACTTCCGCCTCCTGCATTGTCGATGGGCCCTCTTCTGCCAAATCCTCGCCGTCAAGAGGTGGGAATTCCAATTCGGGAGGGGGGACAAAGTCAATGCTCCCGGTTTCTCCAGCACTGGTAAGCCTACTTTGCTTACAAACTCCTCCATCCTCCTCCTCCGTATTAGGAATCACGTAAACTCGGTCACAGACTGTGTTCATTGCCTCAAATTTGTTCCGCACGTGACATTGATCATCAAAGTCCCAGAATTAGAACGGCCAATCCATGCACACACACCCCCTTCTCCAAACGCAATCTCAAATTTGCATAAGTATCACCAGTTTGGCAAAAAAACGGGCTGAGGAGCTCTGGCCGCGCGCTCTCATTAGCGACTGTATACAACTTAATCTTAAAATTGAGCGCCATGTTGCATGCCCAAAGCACACCGTGAAGCCTGAAGCACAACAACTGAACCATTCAAAGCAGTAGGTGACCGCAACGAAAACCCTAACTTCTCGAAAATCATGAACAAAACACAACGAGCGAAAAACAGACCCCAAACACAGCCAGACCCGTTTGAACCCTGGCGACAATCCTTCACCGTTGATCTTTCCTCCCTTCAGCTACCCTTCATCCGACGGCCCTGGAGAAGCCAACCGGAACAGCCTATCCAACGTTCAAAAATTTATCCCCGCCAACTCACAAGGTAACAGTGCAGCACTAATTACTGGACTAATTAAAGACTTTTGTTCCACAAATTTAATAAAAAGGGGAGTATCCTAGGTCTATTTTTCTTCCTAATGCACCCTATCATTACACACTCTATAGTAATTAGAAGATGGCCAATGACATTTTCTTCACACTATATTATATAAAAACAATTTATAATTTTTACCACAATGTTTTTTTAGCACCCTACATTTGTTTGTACCTATATGGCTACTTCTTACGCTTATTGCACCCCCCGAGATGTGACCTTGTGAAGTGCAGCTACCTTTTTTTCTGCTAGGCCAAAAAAGGATTTTTTTTGTCAATTCAAATGCTAATATCTTACAATCTACATGGTGGAAAATTTTGAAATTTTTTCCATATCTTCTCAAACTAGCGTACTACAAGATTTTATGGTTACATGAGTCTAAAAATGTTTTTGTCCTAAAATTTGGTACTTGTGTGGGAGTACGCAATGTCATTATTTAGAAATCCGGATTAGTTTATGATCAATTCCGTAAATATTTTCGAAATTTTGTAATAGTGGAACCTTGAAACGGAACTTTTAGTAGAAATTAGGTAGCCGGAAAGTTCCGGCTCACAAAAGATTGTAGAAGGAGTAAGGGACGGACTTTACCGGATCCGGAAACCGGAAAGAGATCCGGATTCCGGCAAACCTACGAACTAGGGGTCCGGCCTATGGAAAATAGGGATCCGTTTGAAAAAAGGCGGCGCATTAAATGACCGAACCAACGGGTGTCGGTCACTGGCCGGGTACTTAAACGGATCATCTTCTCATTCTTCTCCCTCTTTCTTCCGCTCGAGGAGGTGTGTGTTTGCAGGTTTGGAGCGCGTTTTCTCGTAGAAGAGTGAAAGAGTGGTGAGTTAGGCCGGATAGGGAGAGAAGGAAAGGAAGGTGCCGATTGCACCGGATTAGAGTTCAATGGTAGAAACGTCAGTGCAGGGACAGAAGACAGTTCCGTCTGTCAAACTCTTATACCCGATCATTCCATCAGATCCCGGTGAACGTTTAGAGTTAGAAGAAGATTTGTCCACACTAGGGTGTATAGGGTTCATCCGGAAACCCTGGACGGTGAGGAGTGAGGACTTTCTTCGGGAGTTAGTTTTTAGGGCGCCGAACCAGTTCGAGCCGACGCCAAGAGGGCGGTTATCGTCTTGGACGGAAGGGATGTGGGCGGAAACTTACGGGTTAACGCAGTCCGGATCCGGAAGCGCAACCCGGACGGATAAGTTTCATGAGGGGAAATTCAAGAAGCCACCACACCACAAGGAAGGTTTCTCCGTGAGTGACTATAGCAATGAGCGTCATAGGAGGTTACTGAATTTCCTGATCCCCATAATATATCCGGAAAAGCCCACGAGAGTTACGGTCACAGTCGCAAATACTATTTTTGGAGCGCTGGAAGGCCGGGTCGTGAATTGGGCAGGCCTAATTCACCAGAAGGTCAAGAAGATGGCGGTGGCGGTCGAGAAGGCCAAGCAGAGTCCCGTCAGTACATACTTGTTCCATTTGTATCATTATTATGATTACATGACCCCACCGGAACAAGTTGCGTATGAGACCGGAATGCAGATCCTGAAATACGGATTCACAGAGGAGTTGAAGCCGACGGGAGAAGCGACCGAAGAAGAAGAAGAAGAAGAAGAAGAGGAGCATCCGGAAACGAAGCCGCTGGAGAAGAAGAAACGGCATAAGTTAACCAACCCGGATTCACGAAGAGCGAGTATGGATGTGCTGGAATTGAATCCGGCCCTGAACCAGCCGTCACCGGAGTATACCAATGTCTCCGACTTCTATGACGCCGGAGCCCGGTGGATGGCACAGTGTCGGAAGATGCACGCCGAGATGGCAGGGGTGATCATGGGAGTTGCCAGCGAATTGAACATTGAGACGGATCAGATCTTCAACGAAATCCGGAAGAGACCTGATCCGGCACTACTCCAAGAGAAGGACAAGGAGATCGCACTCCTGAAGGCGGAACGGGATAACTACAAGAACAAGTTTTACTGGACGGAGGGGCAGTCGATCTCAGCCCAGAAGAAGGAGACGAATGCCCTGAAGCTCGTCCAAGATTTGAAGGGGTTGGTAGAGCAACCGGAACATTTGATCATCTGGTCCGCGCTCTTCACGAAGAAATTAGATACCGATGGCATCGTCACCGGATCTCGAGTGTTGCAGGTCTTGGTCGATTACGAGGCCAAGATGAAGACCGTTTTGGACGAGATGAGGCAGCTGCTGAAACCCCTGGATGTGGCCAAGGATGAGTTCGGGCCACTTCCGAATATCTTCATAGAGTCACCGGTCAAGTACGGAACCGGAACTTCCGGAACGAAAGAAGACCCGGGTTTGAAGTCTCTCTTCAAGCTGCCCCAAGTACCTCCCTCAGGTCAATTCCCGAAGTGGGGAACCGTGAGTCATTTTAGTCCTTCCTCACAGTCTCCGGCGGAATCTGGAAAGACAGGGCAGAGATTGCCAATCCGGAGAGACCTTTTAGAAGGTATGGGAACAATAAATCCGGCAAGGGAGCATCCGGATAAATTCCCCCACATGACGGAACTATCACCAGCACGGGGAACACAGTTGATCGATTTGGAAGATCCGGCCCTAGAGGCGAGACCGGAACTCAGGCCGGAAACCCAGAAGAACACGAAGACGGAAATAGTGGAGGTCGAATTCTCGGATCCGGATGAAGAACTGGAGATGGTAGAACCTGGAAAGCAACTCAAACTCCGGAAGTCGGAGAAGCGTAAGCCGGAAGGAAAGAAGCTAGCAAAGCAAGAGATCGAGGACTCTGAATCCGGTGAGTTTGAATCTGCTACTGATTTTGATGAGGATACGGATGAAGAGGAGACGTCTCCTGCGACCCGGCAGAATCCATCTCGGGCTGCCAAGATGACACCAGCTAAGGGTTCCGGTAAGTTAACCAAGCAAGGAGCCGGAAGTTCAAAGAAGTCTCGGAGGACCAAGTAGATCAAAGGGGATTACTTGTAGTGGTGGATTAGATTTTAGTTAGTTAGGTCCGGAACCGGAATCTTAGTGTGGGTCCGGGTTCCGGAAGTTTAGGGATAAGGACTTTCCGGTTAAATTGGGATTTTCTTGGTGTGTATGTGAGGTTGTCCTGGTTTTGGGCTGCCCTTTGTTGTTTTTAGGCTGTTGACTTTGGTTTTGATTTGGGTTTTTAAGGGCGGGCAAGTTAGTTGCCCCTCATTCCCTCCTAGTTGATATTCATTTTGTACTTCATTCCCTTTTCAAAATCTAAGCCCTCGGGTATGCAGTTTGGTTTTATCAGTGTATCCAGATTGTGTTGCCTTGTGGTCTGGGTGTTGGAAGGAAAGGACGGGTGAGGAGGAATCTGGATTTAGGAGAATACGGTCTAAGTCGAGAGTGTGCTATTGTAATGTTGTCGGATTGTTGACTTAGGAGCTGCGCACTGTGTCTTTAAATTACTACTAGAGTAGTCCGGATCTGAGTAGCGGGGAAGCGAGTCCAGTTGTCAAGCCGTGCGGAGGTAAGCGCCCGCCCAAGGAAGTTCCCACCTGTCCGGAAGATCTGCCAACCTTAGAATTCATCCAACCTCTAGAAAGATCGCACTCCCTTACCTTTAACTCTGAGAATCTGTCGTTGTAGTCAGGGGAGAAGTGAAGTACTCCTGAGTGACCTGCTTTCCGGATTTACCATCCGGGAGCTGTGAAGATCCGGATCTTCTCATCTTGCTACAACCCTTTTGAATACTTGGGTGTTTTGATTTGTGTTTGTTAGAATTGTAGGAGAACAACGAGTGGTGAGTCCCTACCCCTCTACAAGACCAATAGTGGACCCTCTGATGGTAAAACAGAGGTATAGAAAACCGGATTGGAAGCAGGGACGTAAACCGGATTCCGGATAGTTCATGATCCGGATTGTAAAGGAAGCCGGAAAGACAGAAAGTAAGTAAGAAGAAAAGAAAGATAGAAAAGCCGGATAGCTAGAACATACTACATAGAATCCGGAAATTCCCTGGGACGATATTCCGTGTTATCTTGACACAATTTTTGTGTTAAAGATACTTACGCCTAGATTGCGCGTACGACAACTTGTACTAGAAATGACAGTTTTGAAGCATTTTTTTGGTGAAATCATAGTCAAAAACTTTAGGGGTTAAGAAAAGCAATGATTCTCTATTACATACAAGTGTGATTGCATAAATGACCTTCTGTTTTTGTTCCACTTTAGCCGTTTTCAGCCATTTTGGGGGGAGTACTATAAAAATAAAAAAACATTTTTAAAAAATTATGAAAAATATGAGAAATGTATACACCTATAAGAAGAAGGTACCCTATGAAGGAAAAGCAAAAAAAAGTTTTCTAAATAGGAGAACTAGAAAAGTGCATAATCGCAAGAAAATACATACTTTGACATTTTAATTTGTAAAAAATAGGAAAAGTAATTTTAAAAAAAACTGAAAAAAGTTGTTTGAGAAGACTTCATGGTGAAGAGATTTCACCAAAAAAATGATCCTTAAACCATCTTCAATGTTCAGAATTGCATGCGCAAGGGAGCCCTCTTTGCATGGATGTAGAGGATATAAAATAAAATATTTTTTAATGCCCCTTGGTAGAATCATGGCTTCCTACTATGGAAATAGACCATAGAAAATTCAGCTCCAAATTATTAAATTTGGAGACTCCTTACATAGTAAAAGCCCCTAAAACTCAAAACGTGACATATTAGTTTAAATGATTTTTAAATACAAAATGATTTTTGAAAATTTCTAAAATATTTGATACATGCTAAACCATAATGCTAAAAAGTACCTTTTTTTGACACACTATTATAGTTGGAAGAACAATCTCACTTTTTAAAGTTATAATACTTTCTTGTAGACAAAATTTCTAATTACAAATCAAAATTCACTATTTGGGCATTTTGTGAGTAGTATTGTGCACTTAAATTTTTTCTTCTCACTCACTGTTACTTCAGGAGAATACCAACATAGTTGAGTGATTGAAATAGAGCCTTGTTTATAGTCATAGGAAATGTTGTCTACACAAAATAGTGAAATTAGGTTGCCCCAGACTATAGTTCACCATGTCTGAAAGTGTTAGATATGAGAAATTAGTGTGGGGCAACCTAATTTCACTATTTTGTGTAGAGTTTTGAAAATTTGGCATCGATGATATAAAAATGGATAGTCAGATTTTGTAGAAATTAATGATATCCTTAGAATTAGAACTTGTCTTCCATTATAGTCACCGATAGCAATTTCAACGTCAATCACACGTCCTTGGATGCCACGACAAATTAATTGAACTCCATTACACAGCCTTTCTCCAAGATTTGGATTTCTTAATAAAATAACTGGTAGTCCAATTTTGTATTTCTCAAATGTTTGTAAATCCTCAAATGAACAGGTTCCTTTTATTAAATACAACAAAATTCTCAAACAATTTTTTTTCTAATTCTATCATAGGAACAAAATACCTACAATCAATAACCAGTTGTTGATAACTTCAAATTTCTTTTTTGAAGATGCCAATTGTTGCCTCTCCAAATGTAATGTTTTAGGATATCCACATAAAGATGCATTTTTGCATTTGAATCAACCTATTAAAACAAAAACCAAGCTTCCAATATTGAAAACTTGAAATAGAAGCTCTTTGTAGATGCTCTCTCAAGTTACTATTGTCTTGAAAAACAACTAAATGTTGGTTTGGTAGATGAATTGATGGGCAATTTCATTAAAATGGTAGTACTCCAAGTGCCACTTGAACGGTGTGCCATATTCACCATCTAGGACAGGTATAGATTACAAAACAACTGTTATGAACCATCTAGGACAGGTATAGATTTAGAACAGCCATTCTGAACTGTTTTTGAGCCATTTTAAAAAAAAAATTGCCATTTTAATGAAATTGCCCATATTGCCAAATGTGTTACAGTAGGGGACCATGCATGTTTCTTCCATTACAATTTTGTGTTTCATTGCAATGATCCAACTCAGCAACCTTTGTTTTTTGCCACTTCATGATTTCCGAAATGGATTCGTACCTGGGACACACTCCTCCATGATTTCGCCGTTTTCATAAAGAGTTCCTACCTGAGATGCACTCCATAAATAGTACCAACTCAATGGGGAGTCTGGACTACTCCATGGAGGAAAATAAATTAAGCTCGTGCTTCCAGGTCTGGAGCTTGAATTTCGGGTTTGCTGTTTTGCATTGTTACGGACTATGCGGAGTTTGTGCATCATCAGTATTCCAATCCGCGGATTCTTCTTTACTCGTGGCAGTCATAGAAAAAGACTAGACTACAATAACATAGTCTCGGAAAAGCCATCTGTGTTTTTTAGGACCAATATATTGCAACGATTCTGGATAAATAAACATTACCATTGATACTTGGAATACAACGTTTTCTCTTGCATCTGTGTTTGTTTGCTGAGGTTCTCAGGTGCACAAAACCGAACACACACTTATAATCCTAGTTCCATACTCCCTCTGTTTCTGAAAAAGAGCCATGTTTCCTTTGTGTTTTGCAAAGGAAACGTGGGTCTACATATTTCAGAAACAGAGGGAGTGCTATACAGCAGTTTCATAGATCGCAATGTTGATAAAGGTGCCCGTAGTATCTCTACGTCATCAGGTTTCATCAATCTCCTTCCAGAACCTGTGAGTTGAGTTCCAAGCATGAGCTAAGGTCAATCTCCTGGCTAGCTCGAACCTGTGAGTTGAGTTCCAAGCCTGAAGGTCAAACGATCTCCTTCCAGAGCCTGTGAGTTGAGTTCCAAGCATGATCGACGGTCTCACCTGTCGCCATGCATCCCGACAAACCACACGTACAAAAGTAGTCAATGTACGTAAACAAGGTGTCTTCAATGCAATTCAACCCAGCACTCGTTATGGGTTGGTAACACTTGCATACGTACATTGACAATATCTGCGTCGAGGATCTTCTACACTGAATAGGGGTATTAAGGGGACCAAATAGTTACTTTACTTAGAAACTGTACATATTTGAGACAAGATGTACAACCCATGGTAGATATTTACATAGTGTGGGATGTCAATTAATTAGTATGGGTCCTCTTAATACCCCTATTTAGTGTAGTTTCCTTCCGTATCACTATTCTTTGCGGACAAAGAAGTTCATGCCGTCAGTATACGTCTAGACTGGCCGCATGTACTTCCTTGTCTGCAAAGCATATCATACCGCCAGAAATCCAATACAGTAACCTACGAAAACCTGATCTCGCATACCGGCGTCGGCCATGTTCTCCCTGTGTAGGACAAGTGTAGTGCCTCAGGTAGCAAACGTAATCCTCCACAGCTGTTAGCCCGAAGAGCTCCGGGTCCTCAACGACATTAATTACAAAGACCGCATCTCTGTGGCTAGCTAGCACAGGAGGATGCAGCTTGTACGCGAGGTTCCTTTTCGAAGAATTGAAACGTTAATCTACCATTACTATAGAAATGTTCCAGTTAAGCTTACTCCATGTTTTCCTAGATCAGTTCCTTGTCAATGATTTTCATCCCGCCCATAAGGGCGGAGTGATTTTATCGATCGCCTGGTACGTCCTTGTCGTCGTCTTAGGATTCTGCCATTGTGGCTGGCTGTGTAGTCATCGTCGACAGTAAGTAGGTCTTATGATTGCCTCGCCATTGGTGTTGCCGTTTGTGGTCCTTGCATAATATTGGGAAGGTATTATGTTTTGTTAGATGCCTTGGAGGGACTTATCAGTTAATTTAACCCCTCATTGTCTAAGGCCTGTTTGAGTTCAAAAACATCATTGCTTTTGAAGTGTTACAGATCCAAATATCACTAATTTATACAGATCTCAACTGTATAGTCTTGTAGTATATGTGTTGTAGATGACGTGATTCAAATTTGGAGTCACTTGGCAACGCAAATTGCAAGATCATAATGTTTTAGAGTTGAATAAGGATGCTGAAATTGTCTTAGCAATACATTTAGAGGTGAAACTCGATTACTAAACCTACTCAAATGAAAAAACTTCAAACTATAAAGTAATTCAAAAACAGCATATAAACACATTGGTGAAAGAAAATATCATTGAATTGATTCATTGTGTCTTGAAAATGGCTTTGAAATTTCAAATTTATTAGCAAAGAAAGTTGCAAAAAACACATCTAAGGTTGAACCTCCTTCTATTAAAATGCTTCTCACTCACTCATTACTTCTTGGATTGATATGAAAATTTATCCACATAAACTAGACTAGTATGTGCAACTTTTCCAAAAAAATGTATTCAAATTGACATTGTATGAAGAAGAAATAAGCCGCCAAAGTTCACTGTAATCCAAAAAAATTGGGATTTTGGACTTGCTTCCCAACATTCAAAACAACTTGGATTGACATGATAATTTTACCACATTAACTAGACTTGAAGGGAAATACATTCCAACAAATTTTATTGAAAAATAACATTGGATGAAAGAGATGAAAGCCCCCAAAATTGTAGCCTTCAAATGCAATTTGGTGAACTCAAATTGAACTTGTGAACTTCAATTGGCTTCCAAGAAAACAATTCATCTTGGTTTGATTTGAAAATTTTACCACATAAACTAGAAGAACAAGCGCAAATTGTCCAATAAGTTTTATTGAGTTTGGACATTGAAGGCAAAAGTTACGGCACTTTGAATTGGACTTGAAACTATGTGAGGACACTTTTGGTCCCTTTAGGCAATATGGCATTAGAGAAAATTTGTGGTCTCTAGAGGGCCGCTCCACAGCCTTCTGAAGACCCAGTAAACAGTGTTTTTTTGCTTAACTAATCTTTCTTCCGCTATTCCCATTCACCTTCAATCTTGATGTTGAATGCTTGTTAGTGGCTGAAAATCCAAATAAAAAATGTTTAATAATCAGGGCTAAGATGTATTAAAGCACCATAACCTTAATCATTAAACATTTTCTATTTGGATGCATCTTCCTTCTCAATCCAAATTGTAGACAAAAATGCAAACGTCCAAGAATGCAAACGTCCAAAAATGGTCAAGTGTCTTACCATCAAGAATTTTTTATGCCAATGTGAAAGACTTATTTTGTGGACATTTGATGTATTTGAAGATGAAAGGAGGAATATCTTTATAGAAGTGGAGTAGTGGTAGGTAGAACAATGCATGTGGGATATGTAAATTAGGATGAGTAGGAGCTCCACCTCTCAAAGTTAAGTGAAAAAAAGAAATTGTATTAAAATCAGAATTTCGGACCTCATTTAGGCATAGTAAAATTATTTTTTTGAAAAATCTTTGGACTAAGAAAAATTGGAGAATCAAGATAAGTTTCATACTCAAAAATCCTTTTGAGATTTCAATTCTCTACTCAAATGTTATGGACAAATTCAGACCGGATGTTTGAAAATGTCAAAAAAAATGTCAAAAAAATTGTTCCTTCAAACTCCCGGTTTGAATTTTGTCCATAACTTTTGATTTGAGACTTGAAATCTCAAAAGGATTTTTGAGTATGGAACTTAGCTTGATTATCCAACTTTTCTTAGTATAAATTTTTTTCGGTAAAGCTATTTTACTATGCCTAAAGGAAGCCCAAAATTTTGCTTTTTAATACAATTTCATTTTTTCACTAACTATGAGTGGTGGAGCTCCTATTCATCCTAATTTACATATCCCACATGCATTGTTCTACCTATCACTACCCCACTTCTATAAAGAGGTTTCTATTTTCATCTTGAAACACACAAATTCAAAAGCCACTTGGAATTATTTAATTAGACTTGATTGGAATTTGGTTTTCAATTTTTAATTAAAAACCTTGTTTAATATTGGCCTTTTCTTTTTTGAAATCTGGAGTTTATTCCAATAGTGAACCAAGAACAAACAAAGGTCAGCATGTATTGGCTTTTTTTATTATGGAAATTGGGCGACAGGCCTGCTCTTACTGACTAGTTTTGCGAAATTCACATCATCTGACTATGTACTTCTGACAATTTTCATAGGAGACCTACATGGGTTTTAATAGACTGGATAGTCACTTTGGAGCAGCCCTTCAGAGGCCCCCAAATTCTTCTAATGGGATTAAAGATTGGCATTGGCTGAGGAGTCATAGAAGACAATTTTGGGTCACTATTGGGGTCCCCTTTTCGAGCATGCAAAACGAACCTTTGTTTCATTGGTAAATAATGTCATGTTGGGTTGTTGGTTAAATTTTGGCTCAGCCCTCCCAATCATTTTCCCCATTTACTTTGATGTACACCACTATGCTATTTTATAAAGTATTAGGAAGACCTTTTATTTTGCATGCACTCTTTCATGCATCTCTCAATACATTAGAGAGAGAAGAATTCCAATCTATTTGTGGATGGCCTACATGAAGACTCTGTTCATTTTAGACCCCACAATTGTCTTCAAGAAGACATGGTGAGTGACACTAAAACTACATATAGAGTCTACCTTTGCTAAAAGGGAGACTCTATACTATATTACTATTGCTAGCTATAAAACAATAAAGAATAATTTATAGAAAGTTGAGTACGGATGTACGATGTAGGAGGATATTAGTTTTTGGAAGTAGTAGGGAGGATTTCAACGAAGAGTTAGAATGTGGAGCATTGTAGTCAATGAAATTGATAGATGTTCTAGTTATTTAGTCTGAAATTGTGTTTCATTATTTTCCAATTATTTTTGGTATAGTAGAATAGAATATAAGTGGAGTTTTGATGGCAATTTGGTTAATGTTGCTTAGTATAGTGAATTTAGCTGATTTAGATAATTGAAATGTTTTACAAAGTGTTGTGAAGGATAGAGGGTATTTAGATCCACAAGCTCCAACCATGAAGACTTTTAGTAGTTCAATGTTTGAGCCAAAGTGGATATTATTGCTGGGGGTGTTATTCATTAGTGTTTGATGTTTTTGATATTTAAGGAGTATTGAGTCTAGTAAGAATTTGTCATTACAAAAGGTGAATCGAATGAATTGTATGTGGCATATTGTGGAATGAGGTAGTGCAAATGGGTCATTACAAGAAAGGCTGGTCCTATTTATTGTTACAATGAGAGTGACTTTGTCATCCTCTATAACTTTTGAAACATAAAACTCATGAACTTGAAATTTTGATTGAAGATGTCAAACTTTATTGTAATCATATCTCTTAATTTTTTTACAAATTGAAAAAAATCATTTTATATTTAAATTAATTTTGTTAATTTGTCATGCAATGTGGTATAGGGATTTTTACTACGTTAGTAGTCCCCAAATTTATCAGGAGCTGAAATTTTCATTCTCTATTTGCATAGTAGAAAAGCATATTCCTACCAAAGAAAATCTATAAATCTATTAATTTGTGTTATCCACATGAGTGTAAACAACTCATGTGGATAAAGGTATATACATTAAACATTTTCTTAAAGGTGTATACATTAAACATTTTTTTCACATTTAAAAAAATTGTATTTCTAATTTTAAAGTACTCTCAAAAGAAAAAAGGAGTACTATGAAAATGCTACACTTTTTGAACATTCTTTTTTGCAAATATAGAGCCAATTTTGGACTGTGCACTCAAGTGGTTTATTTTAAAATGTACCTATGATTATAAGTGTGAAGCAATGGGAGGCTATAAAAGATAATATTTATATTATCTATAGCAGAATTTGAGGAGGTGTTTGATTTGTGCATTTAGTATTGAAGGATTGTTCTAGAATTTATTTGATAGTTGGAAATCAATGTTTGGATTGTTTGTCCTTTTATTAATGTTGAAAAAATAGTAGGTAATAGTGACTTTTGCCTTCAACTTATTGTTCTTTGAGATAAACTTAGAAGAATTGAATGGGGCCTTTGTATTGGAAGTGAATGAACATAAGCCATGAATATTTATGAGGAAGTATTTTCTTTTAGATGGTCTTGCTCCATTGGCCACTTTGTAGAATGCTCTAAAATTATTATCTTACAAAATGGTCAATGGAACAAGACTACTAGGATCAACTTAGCCTAATAAATTTCATACCTTGTCATCTCATTGTAAAATAACCATGGCATAGATTTGAATTTGACATTCTTCCCTTAAGCTTGGTAATCCCTAAAGGATTAAAGGGTCCACTTTGCATTTTTTTAATATTTGGGCAAGTTTCATTGATTTAATTTGGAATTTTTGCTGGAAACTTTAGATTAGATCCTAATCATTAAAGTCTATATATGAAGCTTTGTTTCACGTCATTTCAATAAGTATTGCAAAAATTAAAACATTCTTTTTTATTTCAATATATAATCTAAAAATTGGATAAATGAATTTATTTGACAATAAAGATTGGTACCTACTTAGAAACTTTTGAATTGTTCTATTCCAACTAATGAAATGAAAGCTATGAAGAGTTTTATTTTGCAAGCAATAAAGGTAAAAAAATGTATAAAGTCCAATTTTTAAATCAAAATTTAAAAAATTTAAAATAAAAATAGGAATAGAAGATAATAATTTTTTATTAAATCATTTGTACTACTAAAATTTAATTTTTTGTCAAATTTATTTGCAATTTTCTTTTTCTTTCATTATAAACCACCTTCCATTGTATTGATTTTTCAGAGATTTGAATACTCAATCCATTTTCCAACATATTGCCTTAAATGCACAAGATATTGGACACATGTGTTTTGTCCTTAGTCCCTAAATGTCCAAGGTCTTTAATAGGCTTCTTGAAATTTGCTCTAAATTAAACAAAAGGCCAACATTTTGATAAGTTTTATCAGATTTTTTTGGATTATAACTGTAAAAATTAAAACTAAACCTATTAGAGGTTACATGGGAATAATACACACTACAATATCACTTATGGATTGAAAGGTTATAATGTTTGATCATAAGGGGGATAAACTTGTGAAAATGATTTGAAGTCTTTTGATTCCCTTTTCACATGTTGAATCTAAAAAAATTGGTCATCAACAAAATTTGAGGCTAAAGGGCATAACATGTATAACTCCAATCAATTTATGACTACTCAAAATTTAATCAACATTTTTTAAAATGAATTTTTAACATGATTGACCTTCAAAGATCTAGTATATTTGAGGCTCGATTCAAAAAGCTTTCAACATCAGAAAATCAAGATTTTTAATAGACGCCTTTGCACAAAATCTTAAATAGAAAAATCATGATTATTCATTTTTAAAATCAAATTTTTGGTGCTAAAATTAGAATCCAAAAAGAATTTTTCAAAAATAAAAACTACTAAAAACAAAAAACTTGATAGAGTTTTATTTAACTTCAATATATTGTCAACACCAAAATTAGGTGCCTCACATAGTAGGGATTTAAATGTTGAAAGACAAAACTTCTCTTTTAGAAAGGGCTAGATAAACTATTTTTTGAAGTTTTACTTGGTAGGAATTTCCACTGTATTATATTAGAGGGATGTATTTGTATAAGATTCTATAGTTGGATTTTTTACAAATAAATAAAGATAAATATTTTAGCCATGCTTTGCATTCAAGTATTTTGAAATAGTTTTGGGCCTCTACACACCGCAAAATTTTAGGGAGTAATCCCTAAAGAACCGAGGAGCCTATTTTGGTTGTTTTGAAGATTTGGACAGGCTCTGTGGAGTTCATCATTTGGAATTTAAAAAAAAAATAAGGATGGATGCTTGTCATCCTAATATACTTTGTTTACGGTCATCCAATAAATTTTGCAAGAGTCATTTCTTCAATTTCAATGTCAAATGAACAGTCTATAATTATCTTTTAAAAACGGATTAATCAATGAATTTGATAGTACAAATTGGTACCAAGATAGAAACTATTGAACCATTCTATCCAACATATAAAATGGAAGTTATGAGGAGTCATATATGCAAGTAATGAAAATAGAAAAAAAACATATAAAATTGTCTTTTGACTCAATTTTGAAAAATTTCAAATAAAAACAGAAAGAAAATATACCAATTGTTTACTATTCCCTCCATCTCAAAGGGTTTGTTTATAATTTTGTTGAGATTTTTTTACGCCTATTTCATTGATCATATTGTGAAAATAATAATTAAGAGGTTCCAAATTATATATCACTAGAATCAATGAAGAACATTGCATGTGTTCATTGCAACCTAAATAAAATTAGCCACAAGAAACTCTTCATATGATCTACTAAAAAATAACCTTAAAAAACCATGACATTCAAAGTAAACAATCATTTCAAGATAAAAGGGACAAAACATTCTCACTATTGAATCCCAATTTGAAGAAAAAATTTGTGAAAGTTTCTTGTGGTTTAGTTTTTAGATTTAGTTTTTTTTCAATCAATACCACCTTCTACTTAAATTTTTTTTAGAAAAATGTAAAAGCTTTTGGAGCCAAATTTTTTTACATACATTTTCAACCCATTTTAAAAAATATTTATTAAAACACATAAGTTATGGGACATACTTGCTTTTTTCCAAGAATGTTGAAAGAAAAAACTTTATCTTTTGGAAGGGCTAGAAAAGTGTAGATTTTGAAGTTTAGGCACATTGAGCTTGCAATTGGTGGAGTTATTGTCTCCAAAAATTTGGAATTATATACTTGAATAAGTTAACTAAAGAATCCTATGGTTAAATTTTATACAAAATAGATATAGATGAAGGTTTTAGCTTTGTTTTGGGTACAAGTATTTTGAAGCAATGATTTTGGGCTTCTAAATATTAATGAACTATAAGAATTAAGAGAATCTTAGTTATTTCTTGTTAATTTTTAATATTGTATAAAAATTCATATGGTATCCAAAATATACAAGGTGAAAAAATCTTGAATTTCTCTTTCAATTGCTAATGAATTTCAACAAATTAAATTTAGACAGTCCAATAATAGAAAACATATTTGAATGCTTATTCAAAAACTTGAAGGTGTTGTTTCCCTAAGTTATATGAAGTCTGTTCATTCTTTTTTCCTTTTGAAATGCCAATTTTTTTCTTAGTTCACAAAATAGCAAGGTGTCTACAAACAAGCTTTGCTCACTAGATTGTCTTCAATGTGCTAAAGTGTACTAGACTATTACCTTCACCCCTTTGCAATTCCACCCTCATGCATCCATAGGGTACATTTTAGAGGAGAAATGTATGTCTCATGATCATAAAGGCAGAATTGAGAAAGGTGTGGGAATAAGTTGGTTCACCTTTTGTGAGATGCCCTTTTTGATGTGGGAGTATCTTTACATCTCAAAATTCAACTAAATCTCCTGTAAACGCCCGTGTTCCTTTCATCTCAATATTTAGCTTAGTATCGCAAGCGTTCGCATCCTTCTCATAGAATTTGGGTACAATTTGATAGCATTGGATGTGTTGTGAGGTCTTGGCATCTAGAAATGATTCTAACTTTTTGTAGCACCAATAGGAGCCTCCTCCTCATAATAATGTTGGTATAAAAAAACTTGTGAATGAAGATTCTATTAGGGATAGTTTAACTAGCCATGCCTCTGGGGCATGGATGGGCTAGGTTCCCTTTGTTGCTTCCTTATGAAGGTAAAGTAATAGGTCCTTAAAGTGACCGGGATTTTTAAATTGCCCCCATAAAAGAGTCCAAAGATCCATGAGCTTTGAAGATCCAAAGCTCATTCCACTTACAATAGGAGTGTCGCATTTGCAAAGTTCTTGATTTGTAAATTAAAAAAACATTTGCTTCAATAGACTGCGTGTAATTTGAATATTTGTTAACAATAAAGCTTAAACTTCACTTCACTTATTAGTCCATTTGCATAGCGTACTAATTTTTTTTTTTTTTTTTTTTTTTTGCTAGTGCAATATATTTCCCTACCAGAAACTCCAAGTGCACATGGCTTCAACTTTTTAATTTTTTCCTTGAAAAAAGTTCTTATAATTTATTATTTTGCCACCAATGATCAAATTTAGAAAATATGAATTTGTGTCTAAAATCAAATGCCCTGTATGAGTTTGAAGAGGTCAAGCCACACAAAATAAACACCATGTAATAAGAAGAAAATTTTACATTTAATATCTAATAAGGTGAAAAGTAGGAGTTGTGGTTGCCCCAACAATAAATCACTTGCTCTAAAGGGATTTTGAGCTCCTCATTTTTATTTTTTTATTCCATTGAATTTATTTTTATCACTTTAACCTCTAAAGGACCAATATGCGTTTTTTGGCCGTATAGAAATTTTAAGTAGATACATGTGACTAGAGATATCCATATTTGAGGCTGAAATTTTAATAGAAGGTGGGGGAGAGGAATAGCTTCATGTGTACCAAGTTTCATGACATTCAAAATATGAGTCAAAAGTTGTGACCTAATATGTTACTTTTTTTTTGTAACTGGGCAATTTGAGCAGATCAGAAAAAATCATTTTTTCCGGAATTTTTCTTTTGAAATTGGTTCTCTACATTTATATATACTTAAAAAGCTTTGAGTCATTCCGTTTCAATCAATGAGTCAAAAGTTATGAGGGTTTTTGGTTTGCGGACAGTTATGGATTGTCTACTCTAAAAAAAACATTAAAGTCGTTTATTTAACCCAATTTTCAATATTTTTGGAGAAAAAAAGAATCCTAGGATGTAGATTGATTATTTAAACATTACAGCCGTTGGAATTGGCATTTTTAAATTCCATAATTAAATTTTTAACAATTTAGTATTTTGAATCATTTTCTACTTCTTTCTACTTACTATTTTTTTTCTATATGTTGTACAATTCCAAATGATGTGAAATTTTTCAAGCATATAGACAAATTGTTTAGGAAATTGAATTCAAAGAAGCACCACCTTTATCCGCATTTTTTCATTGAAAAGTGAGCTTGCAAAGTGCAGCTGCCCGTTTTTTCCCAGGATTGAAAAAATGGTTTTCAAGACTTTGAATGCTTATATCTTATGATCCACACGGTGGAATTTTTTGAAATTTTTACCACATGTTTTCAAAATATCATACTACAAGATCCTATTGTTAAATGTGTCAAAAATTGTTTTTTTCCAAAAATTTGGTAGTTGTATTAGAAATGGCAGTTTTGGAGCGTTTTTGGAGATTACATAGTCATGAAACTTTAGGGGTTAAAGCAAATTGTTGCTTCATAAAATCAATCCCTAAAATCTTCTGAAGTAAATTAAGCCTAGAACAACGACGCTAGAGTGTGAGCGTTGAGCGTGGAGTGTGGAGCAATGAGCGATGAGCAATTAGAATTGAATGCTCATTGCAAATATTTTTACTAAAAATAGACATGTCAGGGTAATTAACAATGCTGTCAAATCCAAAATTAGTATTGTCAAAAATTAGATTTAGAAAAGATTTCCCAAAAAATTTACAAAGATTTGAGTTCAAATAATCAATTTTGCAATCAAATGTTGCATAAATGTAAGACTAGCATCTTGCAATAAAAGAGGTACAATCATAAATTTGATGTCATCCATATCATCCATTCATCATCCATCCATGTCATCCATCCATATCACCCATTCATCATCCATCCATGCATCCATCCACGTCATCCATTCATCATCCATCCAAAAAGGCTTAATTTTCACATTGTAATATATATCTAAAAATATTGTGTGCAATGTATATATTTATTTATATAAAAATTAAAATTAAAATAATCAATTTTTTTTGTATTGTTGGCTTCAAAACTCTATTAACTATTTTTGAGCTGGTTTAGGGCTCCTCCAAACCAAATAGCACCATTAAGGGTCATTTGGAGAATTGTAACAATCAATCCTACAGTATAGTTTCCCTACAGCTTAGGGCTCCTTGAAACCGAGGAGCACCTTCAAGATTCATTTGTAGAACTGTAACATTTCAATACACACTATTGTTGGCTGAATTCAACTTTTTCTTATATATATTTTTGATGTTTAGGATTTTACACATGATTTCAGTGGCCCTTGAGGTGCCATGAACTATTTCTACCATGAACTATATAGCCTTCAAGGCACGTGGCAACTACTCCATTGGTCCATTATTTACCCACTTCTAAATATATGTGGTTTGCAACAAGCTACTTATACATTTTATAGATTGCTACTTGCAATTAGGAGCTTCACTTCATCAAAGCTCAAACTAGGGGCATGTATATACCTGTTGTCCTCTGAGTTTGCCTTGCAAAGAAATCTGAAAACATAATACAAATGCTTGCAGTTCATCCATGATTTCCTACTACCAAATGCAGTTGTACTCATGGTGATGAAGTCTTCGCAAGTACAAGCAGGGAAGTCCAAAATAGTGATTTGGTAAGCCTTACGGACGGAAAATATACCAAACTTTAGAGTTATCACTCTACCATAGCCAGGGTATGGAATAACGATTACAGATTCAACGACCGCTTTCACGTTCCGTGCTATCTCCCATTTGTTGCGATGGTCAACTATGGGCGCATTAGGGTTACATTGGATGGTCCTCCCAAATTGCTTTCTGGGGTGCATATGACCGTCAGCTGG
Source organism: Neckera pumila (assembly GCA_963969595.1). Lineage (NCBI taxonomy): Eukaryota > Viridiplantae > Streptophyta > Bryopsida > Hypnales > Neckeraceae > Neckera > Neckera pumila. The sequence goes on from OZ018412.1 coordinate 12,456,406, forward strand.
CTGCAAATCGCTATCTGGTTGCTTTGGATGAAGAAAAGATACACTTCTCTCCATATTCTCTTCATTAAAGAGGTGGAGTGCTGCTTTGCCTACCTCTTCAGTTTGCAATTGGAACCCTGTTTCCTCTAGAGAAAGTATTTCTGATTTGGTGAGATACATTCCACATGCAACAGGCCAAACGCTTGGAAGAGGGGGCCAGTTGTGAATCCACTTCACCTTAGAGCCTCCTACATAGCGCAAGAGGTCGTCGGCGCAGAACCAAAAATCAAAGTTGATGATGACTTTTGTTCCATACTCTGTCATGCGGCTGTTGTAGGTAGGTGCTGCCGTTCCACTTTTTTTGGACTTGTTTATCTTGGCCCCACATTTCTTTTGCATCCCAGCTTGAACTCCATGACAAATCTTTGCTTCCTTCTTATACCTTGCAATGTGCCACAAAGAAGGGTTGCAGTCTGTTTCAAGTACCTTTGTAGCGTGAAGACGTACTAAGCTTGGTTCTCTTTCTGGTGTAGACATTGACATTGATGTACCTGCTTCTGTACGTGCTCTGGTTGACCGAGTTTGAACTTTAGGTGCAAAGAAGTTCATTGTGTTGTGGCAATGAGAGTTGTCGTCTGAACCAGGTGGCAGATTCAATTTGGGCTTTGCGGAGCCAAATACTTCTTCACCTTCCAAATGAGGAATCCGCATGTTGAATAGGTTAGCACTTGGTAATTTGGCAACTGCCTCAACAAACTTTGCTGGATTTTTAGTTTGTCTTGCAGCTCGAAGGCGAAGCTTGTCCAAGTGGGAGCCGGTGCTAGATGCATACCCTTGGAGGTATGCCCAATAATTAGTCAATTGCTGAATAGCCCCCATCATGTCATCCATAGTAGCAACGTACAAGTAGGTTCCCCTCTTTCTAGACATTTGTAGCCACTTGTTGTGAATTGTCTCCGCCAAATTGCATGAAGGCATCTCAGCCAGCTCCTCCAAGTTTAAGTTTTGCACCAACAATAACAATTTTAAATGACAAGGGAACGCTTTTTTGGTTCCGAAAAGCCTCTTTGATCACAAAATGGAGACCTAAATGAAGTTGGCACTAAAAAATGGCTCGAATCCAAGGAGCCTTCTAGTGGCTTTCAAGGAGCTCGGGAAAGAGCTTTACTGAAATCAAAAGTTCTTTGCACTAAAGTAGAGCTCTTCTGAATCAAGGAGCCTTTTTTGGATTCTGAAGAACCTTCATTTGACTCCAAAGAGCCTTTCCTAGCTCTAATAGAGCATAGCAACAATCCAAAAAAAATTAAAATGGGGCCCAAAGGAAGTTAAGATTAATTATCTTTGCACCAATAGTCATCAATTATTTTATATTGAGGTGCAATGGACCATTTTATCTTGAGTTCATTTCTGATTTAGAATTCTAAGGAGCTTCATTTTTGAGGATTCTAGTTCCATTATTCCTGCAAAAATAAGATAGAACTCATATATACTTTTCTTGCATTGAAGGCAATTATAAGAATATGCAAAGTTGGTAATACCAACTCCAAAGGTGATACACTACGGATGTGATCTACAAATGACCAAGCCCTTCAGTTGAATTCTTTATATAGTACCAATTGGGAATATCTACAAGGTACCCAGATTCAACTTTAGTTGGATCCTACTCCATCTAGAAGAATCAATACATCAATGTTGTAGTCTTCTTCACTCTCACTTTCATTATAGATGTTCAATGCAAAATTGTGCAAAATCTAAAGATGTGAATGACAATAATTAAACAGAAACCACATATACTTTGGACATTGAAAGAACTTGACCACAAAACAAAAAGTTCAGCCATCAAAAAGGGGAATTCGAATTCGAAGAGGCTTGTGACTTACCAATTCCAGAAATCCACCCCATTGGCAGTACCGGAAGTACCAAAAACCAAGCCAATCATCTAATTCTCGGAGAGTGTCCTTTGATGCAGCCCTTAAAGAAAGCCACCAACCTTTGATTCCAAGGTATTGCTCTTCGACTTCCGCCATTGACTTTGCATCCTTGTATTGTTTACAGAGCCGCTTATGAGTTTCTTGGAACTTTGGTCGAATGAGCTTCTCCGTATGCCTGTTTAGTAATGTCGTCCAATGAAGTAGACAAGAGCGCTCCTGATCTTGCATTGGTTCCTTCTTGGTGCCACTTCCGTACACCACACGAACTGCATGCCAGTTAGCCATTGCATTGTCAGCCATGAAACCTTTGAAATTTGGAGAAGAAATCCCGTAGCGCGCCATGATGGAGTTAAGGGATCTCCACATTTGCTCCTATGACTGAGCATCTTTGCTCATCATGTCGCAAACGCATATAATTTGGACTCAACAAAACTCAGGGTCGTACACATGGGCAGCCATCGACGTCCATCCTTTCACCCTCTTCACATGATTGAACATGCACCAAGAGTTCTGCAAGTCTCCACCAAGTTGCATTTGCCTCACCAAATCCACCCCGCTTCTTGGACCTTCCTCAGGCATCTTGAAAAGGTAAACTTTATCTTTATTTTAGCCTGGAAACACGCTATCTTGAATAAATGAATATGCACTTCTCATTTTCAATGAGATAATGCTATTAACCCGTCCCCCGCTTGTATTGTGACGGAAACTAGAGATAGTATTTCAAATACTCGGTGAACTGAGTATCCGAAACTTCTCCATAATTGCTTCCAAGGCCTCCCCGCGGAGGGGCTTTGGATCACTCTGCAGTCCATCCTCACGAAACAATTCAGATGCAAGAAATTCTTTGCTAGCAGCAAGACTAATGGTCGAATTTGTGGTAGTCGGTGTTTTAGAGACCTGTTGACTAATTAAAGATGTTGTCCGCTCAATGGAATCACGACAAGTGCCCTTACCTACAGGATGTTTGTGATGACCAACATGGATACAAGCTCCCAAAAAACCACTAGAATTTAAGATCCTATACATGCGACAAGGGTACAGAGATTTGCAGGCAGGGGGTACTTTACAAATCCGGCACACAAGATTAAACTTTGCAGGAGATTGGTTTTCCACAGAAAAGATTACAAGTGATGAGTCCTCCCACTCTGTCTCATTCTGGCTTCCGCCTCGCCGAACTCTAGGGCAATCTAGATTCTCGCAAACTAGATGGCCAACACAAAATGAATAGCGGAACTTCAATCCAAAGTTGTTGACAATATTTGTAGTGTGTATATGTGTCCAGTTGTGGCCATCAAATCTTTGGTCCATGCCCTCAATTTGTCGACCTACAGACAATGAAGATGTCGACTTTGACAGACCAATAGAAGAGGATGCTGGAGAGGAAAGTGGAGGTAATTCAAAAAGAACATCTCCATTAAATGACTGAGGAAGATGACGCACAGATTGACAACGAAGCTTATTCAAGTTCAAGAACTTCATTTCATTTCTTGCACACAGTTGACTCTGCATCTCTCTGAGGCACTCAAAGACGCTTTGGAAGTGCAATGCAGTTTGAGGACCTAAAGGAGGCAATGTGCTACTTGGAGCACTTTCACTCATAATCACATCAGTGTCGTTGCCCATCTCAAGTATGGGAGACAATTTTAGGGATGTTTCACTGATAAGAAGAGTCTCACCATCGGAAGACTCGGAAAGATCAATGTGGCTGTGATCCGAGGGCTCTACTTTGACATGAATTCCTAAAGACATTTGCACAAGAGAGGTTGCAGACCCTGGCGTAAGAATATCTGTTGACATCGACCTAACAACATTTGGAGTACCCAGGATATGGTAACTACCAGGTTTGAGTTTCCAAACATCTCCCGTATCATTCTTGAGTTTCATTTGCATGACAGTTGATACAATTTCTACTCCCTTGAGATCAAAGAGGTCCTCCTCCATCCACATGGACACCAATTCTAGATTGAACCTCACACTAAGAACCAAAGTTGATACCCATGCCACACCATCATCTCTACAAGGAAATGATATGGGAATGCTAGACCCGTCACTGTGAACCACTGCCATGTCCATATTCGGATGAGCATGCAATCTACAAACTCATACTCAAATTTTTGCTCAATGCAGTTGCTTGCATTGGAAAATCCAAAACCTTCTTGGTGATTAACTAGTAGATAGCAGATATGGATTTAAGTAGTTCTATATTGGATTCTATTAGTTTGGAATTCAAATTCAAAAGATCAAATCTTTGGATTTTCTAAACGGCTAGCATTTAAGTAATTTGATTTCATTTACTAGTAAACAATTTTGAAAATGACAACTGCAGATACTGCCACATTCAAAAAAGATTGCACACCAAAAGCCACCAAAATGAAGACTTCATTAATGTAGGAGTGATATCTTCAAATCTAAGAGTGATCATAAGACAATTGATTCAAAAAAGGATGTTTTTAGTGATCATTCATGATTAGCTAATTGGATGTCATTTGGCCCCAAGAAGCCCTAATTTTTCCATCAAGAATACATTCATTGCAATCTAAAATTCCTATATATTGGAGAGATTGCAGAGTTGCCAAAGAAGAAGTAGCATTAGTGTAGTTGTATTTTTGGTTAGAGCAATGCCAGAGGGTTCCCATAAGGCTGGTCTTTGGTATTCCAGTAAAAAACAGTTAGAAAGAGCAAAGATGGTTAGACGCTTGCATAGGGCTAATGGTGTTGAGATTAATAGCACCATTCGGACTTTGTCCTATGAGGATCATAGAGTTGAAGTTGGGGATTTTCATTGTAGGGACAATTTGACAGAAAACAATGATGGAACTAATATTGTCAAGGTAGATGGACTGGATGAAGATGAAGAGAATGTATGCCAATCAAGTCCAACTAAAAATGGCATGTTTCTGACTACAACAAAGTTGGTAAGGTCTTCTATCGATTGCCACAATTGAAGCTAGGAATGATTAACTTGTACTAGGTGAGTAGTTCTTTGCTCATGTATGCAATATTTCTCTCCAATTTTTGTATAATAAATGGTATTGTTTGTGACTAGAAATAGTTATATCTTAAATGGAAAAAATTAATTAGTTTTTATCCAAAATAATAATAAACATTTTAATTTCTTCCAAGGTGTTTTGTTTTTTCAATGAACCTTAGATATTTTAAAATTTGCCCCATATGTTGAACTTAAGATTTTAAAAATGTACCATAATGAAGATTTCATATTATTCATTCCCTTTGATCAATCCATAAACTGATCTCTTAATCCAACAACCCCCCTAAGTGCACCCTAGCAAACCCTAATTGCACTGCAATGAATCCTAATCACACTCCAAACGCACTCCAATTTTCCAATCTTTGTTCTTCCTTGCTGCTGATTCAGTCGCCTGATGCCAGTGAATCTTGCTGCTGCTCTTGTTCTTGTTTGCAGAGAATGGAAGTTGGTGTAGGCGTTGTATCGGAAGAAATAGTAGAGGTTGAGAATCATGGGGGCGTTGGTGGCATTGGTGGCGTTGGAGGCATTGGAGGCGTTGGACAGAAAACAATTGCGGCCAATGCTTCTGTAAGTTCATTTTTGTAATTTGTATACGCATATCAGAAGAGCTCGTTCCGTTGCATTTTAGGCTTGGTCAGACCTCCTCGGAATTGAAGAACTCGACGTCTGTCTCAAGGTGCTGGAGCTTGATCTCAAGAACCCCATGTTCAAGTTCTAACGTTTGTCCCGAGGAGTCTCCTCGGAATTGAGGAGCTCGAGGTCCGTCCTGAAGAGCAGAAGGTTGATCCCGAGGACCCCATGTTTCAGTTCTGACGTCTCTCGTTTTCACCTCCTCGAAATCGAGGAGCCCCAGAGGTGATCGTAGGAGCCCAAAGTTTGCCCTAAGTCTGTTTTGTGTACCAAATTTGGGACACATTGTTTGTTATATTTCAAAGTTGCACTTACAATTCACCTTATTCTCGTCCTTTTGCTGGTCTAACCTTGCGTAGGATTTTAAACATTGGCGGTTTTAGGTTTGATTTGTTTCTTTTTTGTTATTTGTGATTTCTCGACCTTAGGTGTTGTGTTCTTATTGTACGTAATTGAAATTTGAAACTGGTTCGATTCTGTGCAAGTCTTGGTCTTTAGTTAGTCTGTAGATTTTAGATTTTAAATTGGTTAGTTTGCGGTGTATTTACACGTCTCAGACAGATGGGAGTAGATTTTAAATTGGTTAGTTTAGCTTGCAACTTGCGTCACACGACTTGATTCTCGTGCCTTGACACTCCAGATATAGCAATCTTCTTTGCACTTATTTTTCCTCTCTCGATCTCGCAATAACAACCTCTTTTTCTTGCAATTTTCCGCATGAAATTTGATAGTGAGAGGTGTCTTTCTTGTTGATCCAGCAAGGAGCTTGTGTAGGGATACAACATTGTATGTTGTTCAAGCCATTATTTTTTCTTAAACATTTTTGAGATTCGAGTGTGTGAGAAGTTGACAATCTATAGTTGGTAAATTTTGGTGTGGTTTTGTGATTCTTGGGCAGTGGAGGGTGGTGTTTCTTGTCATGGTGCAATATTTGCAACGGAATTGAATATTGTGTGGAGAAGGGTTGAGAGGAATTTGATTTTCTATCTTTCTGTTGAGACCGGTGTCGTGTTGTACATTCGTACATAGTGTAAAAATATATATTATATGTTTTATCGAGTAGCTTCAAGGTGACGCCTTCCTATTGAGGTGCATGACATCTATATAAGAAGACAGATCTGCCTAAGAGCTTCATCAAATTCCACTAGTGATAGTTGTTTTCTACTTTAGATTTAGAATGTCGAACTGGAGGGTTTTTTCTGAGTCTCAAGATGAAGAATCTCAACCGGAGCGTGAGTTTCAATTTTCTCTTTCGCAACTGCCGGATCAACTTCAACTATTGCTGGGTCTTCCATTACCACATGAGCGACCACAAGATGAAGCTGGGCAATCTCGACCACCAAAACAACCTCGTGTGGAGAAACGATGGTACGGGAATCTTCAGCGTGACGCTCGGGCATTGGTGATCTTGTTACAAGTTGGATGCGTTGAGCCCGGCAGTCGTGAAGTAACATTTGAAGGATGTTTTGAAGGTTTGAACGAAGATCAATATTATTGCATGGTCAAGCCTATCGAGGGAAGTCGTGGTCACCAACGATGGTTACAAGGGCCAGTCAATCCTTTAACTAAGGCGGATCGTGCTGATTATGTTGCTGCTACCATCAAACACATCTTCAAATTCTTGCAGATGGAGTGATATTTTGATTGGAACTCTAGTTTTTTTACCTCTACTAGATGTATATTGAGTTTAAGTTTTCATTCCATAGTTGGAGTGATTTCTTGCATTAGTTTTGTATTTTTGAAGTAGTGTGAGGGAATTATTCAAATAGTTTGCCTTTTCGGTGAACTTGAATGAATTTCCTTCTAAGTTAAAGATAAAGAAATAGTTGTGGGATCAAATAAGTGCTCAATTATTGTTATTGTAGTCTTGGGGAGTGAGTTAGGGGCTGACCCACTTGTTTGTGTGGTTAGAATGAAGATAGGGTGGAGGAAAAAGGGGGGTACTATTGATCTTCTCTCTCGTTGGGAGTTTAGGAAAGGACCGCGAATGTTTGAGGGGCTATTGTGTTTGGAGTTTTGGGAGTTTTGAAATGAAATTTGGAGGAGTTGTGTATCATGGTGTATAGTTTCCGAATTGATCTCATTTGCTTGATTTGGAGTTGTGAATCAAAAGTTGTGCTAGTTTGAGTGGAGGGGGTTTTGTTGCCTTTGAAACTAAAAGGCAGAGACTTCGACCGACCATAAAAGACGGACAGATTTTTGATTTACAATGAAATTTGGAGGGAGTGTAGAAAATTGTGTTAGCTTTTCATAAAGCTATCATTAGTTCTATTTGGAGTTTGTATGAGTGAGTTGTGATTGTGGAAGTGAAGGAGGGTCTGCTGCCCTTTTTTTCTCAAGGCCGAAACTTTGGATGGCCATAGATGTCGGACAGAGATTTAGAATTGTTTGAAATTTGGAGGAGAAGTAGAAATTTGCGTTAGCTTTCCAAAAAGATATCACTCATCTCATTTGAAGAGTTGAAGACTTGTGTGTGTGTGTGTGTGTGTGTGTGTGTGTGTGTGTGTGTGTGTGTGTGTGTGTGTGTGTGTGTGTGTGTGTGTGTGTTGGCTTCTGGCTTCTGGCTTCTGGCTTCTGGCTTCTGGCTTCTGGCTTCTGGCTTCTGGCTTCTGGCTTCTGGCTTCTGGCTTCTGGCTTCTGGCTTCTGGCTTCTGGCTTCTGGCTTCTGGCTTCTGGCTTCTGGCTTCTGGCTTCTGGCTTCTGGCTTCTGGCTTCTGGCTTCTGGCTTCTGGCTTCTGGCTTCTGGCTTCTGGCTTTGTTGTTGAAGGCGGCTTGGGTTACACCAACGTTAGCCTCATTTTGTGTCGTGGGTGATGAAGTGCGGTTAATGGCCCACATGGTCGAAACTGGGTGACGAAGTGGGGTTAATTGCCCACATGGTCGAGACTTGCTTGTTCTCACGGTGAAGCTTGGTTCTTAAAGCTGGTCACCGGGAGTTTGAAAGTTTAGGAGCCCATCATCCGGACGGCATCTCGTGTTATGCTGTCCCGTTTTACCTGTCCGAGGCCTGTGGTTTCTTATCACTTACCTGACCGAACCCTGATCCGTTTAGAGCCAGCCTCAGAATAGGCCAACAAGGAACAATTTCAAGGTGAAGTTGAAGATTCAACGTCCGAAGTAGAAGATTCAAGGTTCGAAGTACAAGATTCGACGCAATTGTTACATACTCTAGTCCTAAACCATTTCAAATTGTAGCCAAAATCTCTGCGATTTCCCAAGGCAAACTCTCTCTACTCGACAGCGGATTCGGTTGCTGCTCTTGGATTTTGGTTGCATTCATAACACTATAAGAAACCCGCGTTTTAGGTGATATTAGTATAACCTAAGCAGACGCATTTTTGTGGACGCAAAATAAAACAACTTGTGTTTCTATGCCAATACTAACGTCCAATGTAATATCTGGATGTTACATTGGATGTTATTATTGACATAAAAACACAAGTTGTTTTATTTTGTGTCCACAAAAATGCGTCTGCTTAGGTTACACTAATGTCACCTAAAACGTGGGTTTCTTATAGTGTAACTACACAGTGGCCGAGCTGTCAAAGCGCATGAGCGCTTGTCCGGGAGATTCTTCAATATTTAGATTTCAAAAGTCCCTAGCTTCCTCTCAAAATCGCAAACCGCAAATCCATTTTGGAAAGTCAAAACGTGGACTGGCATCAGCACAGGAATTCTGAGAATGGTGGTGGCAGCTGCCGTTGTGATTTATTGGTCCATTTCTCGACTTGGAAGCCCATCCAAAAGTTTTAGCTATACACCACGGGGCCGTAGTGTTGTGTTGCGTTCAAATTCTGTATTCGGTTTTGAGGAATTTCTATTCTGGTGCGTCGTTTGGTGTAATTTGCTTTCTTTTTTGGATTGTGAAGCAAGTATTGTTCACAATTTGAGTAAAATTGCTTGTCGTGCGGAGAATTTTGTTAATATTTTCTGCTTGTTGAAGTTTGGTTCTCTCTGCAAGTCTCACCGTCCAGTTGCATGACAATTTATATTATTTTGGAATTTATTTTTTCCAATATGTGGGCGCTTTATTCCCACCCTTGGAATAAAGTGTACACAAGGCCAGGCTCTTGTAATTGTGAGGTTGAACTTCTAAAGGGTGTCTAACAACGTGTAATCCAGTTGAACCTTCCAAGCAATGGATCTTTGTTGTTTCCTACTTCTAACTGTTTCAGGTTAATACTTAATCAAAATAACCAAACTAAACCACGTGTTAGAATTGACGGTCGGTTTTGGCTTTAGTCGCCAAAACTGAGGTCCAATAGTCGTTAGACAAGCAAGATAGAGAAAATAACTTTAGTCTATAGGATTATTTTGCCCTTCCTTAATTGACAAAGAATTCTAACTTTAATAGAAATTTCTAACAAATAATGATGGATGAAGTTTCAAATTAATTTATCTTTGGTAGACCTTTAAAATCTTTGAGATAAATGCTCAACTACTTCTTACCAGTGAATTTACTATGGTCCTAGTAGATTGGTGTTTTTGCCTTTACGTTTGACTCTTTTACGAAGTTAACCGCTTAACTTAGCTTCTTTATTAATAGTTATTTACTATGAATTTTGACCGTGTCGGTTCATCAAAATTCTACGTAATTTGGTTTTACTCTAAAGTTCTAATTTTTGAGTTCTTTAGGTAATTGTTATTTATCATGAATTTTGACCGTGTTGGTTCATCAAAATTCTACGTAATTTGGTTTTACTCTAAAGTTCTAATTTTTGACTTCTTTAGATAATTGTTATTTACCGTGAATTTTAACCGTGTCGGTTCATCAAAATTCTACGTAATTTGGTTTTACAATTTTTTTTTAATTTATTTCTTCTTTTATCCTGTATTTTAATATTCCTAAAATATTTCTACTTGATTCCTAAATGGGTAATTTATCCTTTATGATTCTTTTTACCCTTGGTAATAGATTGTCAATTAATTCTTACTAAAGGGATAAACTTGGAGTTTTAACTTTTATCTTTTGCACTCACTATTCTTATCTTTTAATCCCTACTTCAACATTTTACAACGATAAAAGCTTCTTACTTTTGACTTCCTAGGTATTTGTTGTTTACGGGTGAATTTTGATCATTGTCCGGTTCATCAAAATTCTTCTGTAATTCTTTTTTATTCTAAAGTTCTAAGTTACTGCTACTTTTACCTTGTAACCTAAGATTCCCAAAAGATTCGTAAAATATTCTAAAAGATTCTAAAAGATTCTTTAAAAGATTCCTAAAAAATTACCCTCGATAACTTTTCTTTTTACCGCTACTTCCTTCTAGGGGTAAATTCTAATAACTTTTCTTAATTGCAAAAAAAATCTTTGTTTAATTGCTATAGTAATCTTCTAAAAGTCCTTCGTAAATTCTATTGGTGTTTTTTCCCAATTTCCTATGAAGATTCCAATTTTGCTAATAATTCGGAAAGTTTAATATCTAATCTACTAACTTAGAAAAAATACAAGAATAAACTTAATCAATAAAATTTAGTTACTAACCTGAACATTGTTGCTTTCCTCGTTGTACAAAGCCACCCACTGGTCAATCGCACACTCCAACTCCATCTTCCGGGTTTGGCGTTTTGACGTTCGCTTTTTTACAACCTTTTTAATGGTTTTAGAAATCCCAAACTTTCTGTTCAACTATTTCCTTTTCTTTTGATGGCTTTTCTTTTCTTTCAAGTGTTTCTTTTCTTTTTGGAGATATTTTGTAGAATCAAATCTAATCAAATCTAACAATAAATCCTGGGCTAATTCTATTGGAAACAACCGAATTCTAAAACAAAATTTGTCTAACTTCTTCTAACTAATAACTAACTTTTAGCATCTTTCAAGGTCAACTATTCTCTTGTTTTGTTTTTTCTATTCGTCTTTTATCCAAAGTCAAGTCTCAAACTACAAATTAAATATTCCAAACGAATGGCCTAACTTTGATTTGGGAACTTCCTTGCTTAAGTTGCATACTCAAATGGTTAACACTTGTTTTTGAACTTCACTTGTTCAAATTTGTTCTGCAGTTTTTGTGTACAAGCTTGAACCCAGCATCTGAAGTGGTGAGCTTGAACTGGACTAAAGATAATCAACACTTGAATTGTTGAATTGGCAGCAGGTAACCCAGAGTTCTAAAGTTGCTGGTTGTCTTTAACCTCAAGTCTGGAGAGTTTGAGTTGTTGTAATTCCTCTCTTCACCCTCTCTGGTTGAATCCCAACTAATCTAATTCCTTGGAAATCTCCAACCTCACTCTATTCGAGATTTTAATGACTTTGATATTTTTGGGGAAAAACTATGGTCTGAATCTAATTCTTTCGAAAATCTCAAACCTCACTTCTGGTCTGAAATTTTAAGGAGTTTGGCACTCTGGCTTGAATTCTAACTAGTCTGATTCTTGGGAAATTTCAAACCACACTCTGGTCTGAATTCTAACTAGTCTGATTCTTGGGAAATCTCAAACCTCACTCTCGTTTGAATTCTAACTAGTCTGATTCCTGGAAAATCTCAAACCAGACTCTAGTCTGAAATTTTAACTAGTCTAATCAACTAGAGAAGAAAAGGAAAAAACTAAAAAAATGTTTGGGGCTCTGGGAGCATCATCCCATGTTAATTTTCGTTTGATGTATGTGTGTGCTTGGTCACTCTGTCTAGCAACCCCCTCTGGCCCTCCGACCTTCTCTAGTCCAGCCGGCTCCTTCTGGTCTCCGACCTGCCTTCTGGCTCCCCGACCCCTTTTGGCTCCAGTCGGCTGCTGGCTGCTAGTTTTTCTCGGGAAACTCTAGAATTCAATCCAAATTTTAGGCTGTTGCTTAGCCAATTTTTGGTATTCAAAGCCAACTTTTGGAATTTAACCCCAAACTTTGGATCTCCCTTTGGGGACCCCTTTAGACAAAATAAAAGTTGGAAATTCTAACTAAGGGTAAAGCTTCGCCGTTCGGGGGGTTTAGGCCCAAATTTCTAGGGAGTTTGTCTAAATTTTGGGAAAAAATTGCAATAAAAAGAGGACTTAATAGGCGATAGCTTTGCCATATTAGAGGTTTTAACCTCAAATTCTGGAACAATTTTGCAAGAGTTCCGTTAAATGTGGGACTGCAAGAGTTTTGGATCCAACCCAAAATCTCTTTAAAGTCTTCAAACAATAATTGGACCACGTATTCCTTGAGCAAGATCTTAGGGGGATTTTCTCAAACCAACGGCTAGAAATCCCATACCAAAGCTTCGTAGGAATGAAGTTAGTAAACAAGGACTCTCCAAAACACAAAAATTTAAGCTCCAAGGTATTTGAACTAACGGCAGAGCCAAGATTTGGTTCAAATATCTTTGGTGTTAGTACTCAAAGAGATCTCAAGAATAATTCAAGCGCAAGGTTAGCAAGCTTTCCAAAGGGACCCCAACGTCCTTTGAAATGGATTCAACACAAGAGGTAATAGGGAAATCAAGGAGCAAAAATCACTCCAAATCACAATTCAAACAAGTTTCGGCAAATTGCCAAAATTTCACAACGTGGCTGCATTTTGGCCAAAGCTTACAAAATGAAAAAAGGGGTGTGAAGTGAGGGGAGGGGGAGGCCTTATATACTTGCTCAAGGCCTCACCCTCCCCTCAGTTTTCTAATTCTACTTCCTAGGTAATTTCAAATTTACTAATTAAAATTCTATACTACTGCTGTGATCACTCTAACTTTGGGAGAAATGCTCCAAACTCTAAACCAATTGCGCCATTGTCTTTAGAAGACCCAAATTAGTCCATCAATCCCCAGACTCCTCATTTCCAGGCCGTTTTGTATGTAAAAACCAACATTTAGCATATCACTAAAAAGGATAAAAATCCAATTGTTGGAGATAATTTTGTTTTCAAGTTTTAACTAGCCAGGGTTGTCGATGAGGTCCAAAATAGTAAGAAAAGAGTCCAAGTTGACTCCAATCGGAAATCGGGAGCTCCTGGTGTGTCGGTCAACATAACGAATGTTTTAAAATCCGTTAAAAATCTGTTAGCGCCGTCGGTTTTGGTACTTGTCGGGGTCGGAATGTAATGGAATTTGGTCGGCCGTTTTATTAGCACTAAACATTCTATCCTAATTTTTAGTGGGATTTTAGCGCCACTTTGGGATTGTCTAGGAATTTCCCAAGGAGTCATTTCCGCAATTTGAAAAATTACAAAATTTTCTGGACAACTTCTAGAAAGTTCCCAAGTGCCATGTGCAAATTTACAACTTTCTTTGCACTGATTAAAGGAATGTATAATTTGTAACCTTCTAGTTTAATTCCCACCCGGGGGGGAATCATTCTGGATGTAGGGTTAATTCCCTCCCGTGGGGAATCATTCTTGGTCAAGGGAATCTAGCAATCAAGCTTCATTGTTACGCTCCTGGTAGGTTTCTTGGTCAAAACCTCCGTTCTTTGCTCGTAGATTGCTTGTAATCCTAGTTTATGGTTTTACCTGCAGTGTCACATGACTTCTTTTCTATCCTCTATTTTCTATCCTAAGTATTTCACATGCCTTTCAAAAGTCTATTTCTAGGTGGTTTTGTGGTTTGGCCATCAGGCTTAATACCACCTGAACCGTCAAATGTTCTCTCAAATGCTTATATAGACTTAATATTAGCTCATAGTAGTAATTAGAGTGGTTCCGGGTTTTTTGGTTAAATCATATTTCATTTGTAGGGATTTCCTCCAAATGTTACGTGAACATACTTATACTATCTTTTAAACCCTAATTAACCGTAAATGTGAGCAAAATGCGAAAAAAATGCGAAAAATGCGAAAATTCTAAGGTTCAAGTGCTAATTTGGGGGCTCACACAATACGAGTCTCTAAAGTCTTCCTTGGAATCGAGGAGGGGTAATAGCTGTTTGTAGAAGCCCGAGATTGTTGAGTGATATGTGGGCATAAAACCACTCTGCCAGTACTAATTGGCAATAAGGTGTGTTTAGCATTTGTTATTATAATTGTGCATTCATCTTTGGTGTACTCAGGAGAGCGCTAACCAACATCTCATCAATTTTAAACCAGAGTTGAGGATGTGCTTGTATGCTTGTGAGCTTTCCTGAAATGAAATCAATGCAGATATACGCTTGCATAGAACTGAGGTTGAACCACAACTCCAGAATTGCAAGGATACTAAGTCTTCCTGAATGTGCAGAGTCGTTTTGTTTTGTTCTTAATCCCTTTGTTTTGTGTGGAGCTTCGGGTAGAATGAAACCGATTAGGAACATTGCGAATTTTGAACTGAAGCCACGTCCCGAGGATTGTCAGAATGAGAGCAAGGACAAAACTTTGATAGTAAAGTATAGAGAGGTTATCTAAGGTTCGTTAGTGGAAAGGTCTGTGGATAGTAAATACTGAAGAAAATTGCTGCCTTTCATCCTCCAGTTGCATGCTCATTTTCTGGAAGTATAGTGGAGGTTCAGTGATGGCATTGTATTGCAAGCTGTAACCTGCATTTGAATTAAGTTAGTTTCAAACTCGATTCAGCACTAAGTTATGCCAGTATCAGTTGATTTACTGATGCGGTGGTACTTGCTTCAATTAGATCTGGACATCCATCCTTTGTCTCTAGGAGCCCAGATTGCACTCAAGGACAGAGATTCATTAGAATCATTGAGATTCATTGGAATCAGCTACTTATAAAACCTGGACAATACAATCTAGCTAATATGTGACAATTGAATTGCTTTGGAATCATATATTATGCTTTTTGTTTTAGAAAGCATTCAGATGGACTATTATGATTAGGTTGGGAATGGGAGTAATTTGTGTTGACTTAGATATCTACGATTGCAACCCGTTTGGAACTTGTTGAATTACATCAACCTCCACAATGCTTGAACTAGGTTGGAGGAAAGAAAATAAATGATATATCACCGTCTGCATAGAAATTCAAAGATATCACCGTGTGCATAATCTTTCCAATGTCTGTCCCAGTCTCACCTTTTTGGAATCAAAGAGCCTGAGTAGGCCTGAGCTTGATTAGTTGTAGAATTAGTGAAAGTTGATGAATTTTGCAGCTCAAGAATAGAGATGGAACATACTTAAGTCTCCGCAGGCTTCTTCTCAGTCTCCACAATTGGTTAGAGACAACACAGCTACATATCTATAGTTTCTAATTTATTTTGTCCAAGGTTGAGTTGATGAAGATGGGTTTTTTACATGCTTCATCTGAGGTTGAGTTGATGAAGTTGGGTTTCAGCTGAGGAAATCACTTGTATATTTTCGGTTTAATAGCAATTGTTGGCAGCTATTAGAAATTTAGAGCTAAAGGATTTTTAGCTAATATATGTTTTATGAAGGTTGAAACTTTGTCATCGAGATGGACACTATGATATTGGTGGTGAGGTTCGAGGGAATTTGGTGGGAGTTAATTTTGTCCATACAATTCACGGAACTATTTTATTTGAATTATTGTTTTTACAATTCACGGAGCTACATTGTATTTAGACTATTGTTTTTCCGTATGTAGGCAATGGACGAACAAGCAGGTGCATCCACGGGAGAGGTCGAGCTTGATGGAGGCGGTGCAAAGATTATTGTCGTGCCCAACAAGGATCAAACTTTGTTTGCATTCAATGTGAGTTTGCATGATCAGGGGTTTCAGTGAATTGCAAATATTGTGGTGGCTCATTTGAGTTCATATTTATCTGTATGCAGACAACAGACAAACAAGAAGGCGCATCCACTAGAGAGGTCCAGCTTCATGGAGGCAGTGCAAAGATAATAATCGAGCCCATCAAGGACCAAGCTGCACGTGAGCTGATTATAAGTTTTTCGTGATGTTGAATTTCCCGTGTTATAGATTGATTGTAATCTCAATACTTTGTTTAGTTAAGTTTAGTCCAGCCCTACTCGGGCCACAAGAGCCCTCTATTGGCCCATTGGAGCTAGATGGAGATGATTTTTTTGAGATGGTTTACAAATTTGAACCATTAAAGAATGGAATAAAATATGTTGTTGAAAATTGGTTTACGGATTTGGATGATTATGATCATAATATATAGTGATTAGCAAATAGTAGTAGAAACTGTTAAGACTTGTTCTCGTGGATTTGTCAATAGTTGTTGTTGGAACCTGTCCCTGACTCTTTATTCTTGGACTTAGTATTTGTTCCCAACTCTTTATTCTAGTGCTTGGTATGATCATAACTTAGAAATGCATTGTTTGCTCTTGCCTAGATTAATATTTGAGCCTAATAATTAGTCCAAGAATGCACTACTGTTGGAAGTTTGATGTGAAACTTGAACAAATCCTCAATTACACAATTAGTTGGTAGCTTTTCAAAATTGTATCAATCTGAATATTTCTACCCTCCTCAAAATTGAGGAAGGGTTTTGGATTGGTAGAAGATAGTGGAGGAATAGCCTCTAGTTGAAATTAATAAAAAATTAGGAATGTTCTCAGACTGACTACTTCATCAAGTAAGGATCCTTGAAATCGAGAAGGGGTATTCATTGTCCACAGGAGTTGACCCGACAAGGTTGCTCGTCAATGAATCATCGCAGTTGTTATTTGTATATTTGCTAGATTACAAATTTAATGTATTTAATAGAATGAAGTAAGGTATCTTTTGGCCCTCCTTGGACTACAAGGGCCTTGATGTTATAACTTTGTTCTTTCTTGTATGTGGGATAATTTTGAGAACAACTTACCCTAAATCCTAAACCTCTTTATTTGAGGACTATTAGATGCCATTACCAAAGAACCCATGTTCAAGCCCACTTTGGATTCAAGGAGCGGTAGTTGCCTTTCCAAGACAAAATGTGGCAAAACCCTCCTCGAATTCAAGGAGTAGTGATTGCCTTTCCAATAATTGGTAGACTTAGCAAACGCAAAGCTTGCTTTGATCTCATCATTAACGATGTTTCTGATGGCTTGGCGGTACCAAATGTGTCACAACCACCGTGTACTGTTCCATCATGGAACATTTACACTCCCGATTTCGTAGGAACATTTACACTTCCGATTTCGTAGAATCCATCTTTGAATTTGCAAGTGTATGCTTCAAGACAACGGTGCGGTAATGTTATTTCTCCCGGACAATCCCAAAACGCGATGTCGTGTTGAGAGGAGCGCGCTTTGGGAATACACAGGGTATCTGGCTGCAACTGGGAATAGTTTGCTATGGAGGTCAATCGAACCGTCGAATCTTCAATCTTCAATCTTCAATCTTCAATCTTGATTCTTCATCCCGTTGACCTATCTTGTGTTGGTTCTAAGGGCCAAGGGTAAAGGTGTGTAATAAGAAACAAGTCTTCGGACAGGTAAAACGGGACGGCCAACACGAGTGACCGTCCGGATGATGGGCTCCTAAATTTCAAACCCACGATGACCAGGAAGCGCCTTTCATCAATGGGAACAACATATAAGATCGACTATGTGGGCCATTAACCCCACTTTGTCGCCACAAACACAAAATGGAGCGCTTACTGGATAACCACGGCTCGCAACAGGTTTACAATGCAGAAATTGAATTTTCAACTAGCCTCCAAAACCGGCTGGGAATAACAAAAATGAAAACGAGCCACAAGCCACAACACATTGAAGACCCTCAAAGCTTCTTCAAATCTTTAAAGTCTTGAGTCTTGAAGTCTTCCTTTGCTCCACAACTTGAAGAAACCCCAACAAGTTTCAAAAAAAACTTTTCTAAAATAGCCGCTGCCTTCTAACTAGTGTCATAGATGCTTCACAATCTCAATAGCTAAGTGTCTTAACATTCTAAAAAACTAATAGCATAAACCAACTACTCAACAAATTTCAATTCACTCCAAACTACTGGCCAAAAGCTATTAAAGAACAATGTAGAGGTCCTCTTCTCCCTTAACATTTAACCACTATTCCTTCAATCTCAATAACTTTTGCTTCTTAAGTTCAAATCACATAAATAAACTCAATATAAAGAGGTGAGCTTATGATCTAACTTCTCCTAAGGTTTCATTATTGACAAAAGAACTAACCCAAAGTTATAGCCGATGAAGTCTCGGCCTTCTTCCTCCTATTTCAATCTCCGCTCCAAACTTCAGCACATCATAATTTCTTGTTTCAAACTCCAAATCACATGTAAGATGACTTTTTAGAAAGTTATAAATGAGATCTATACACCCTATAAGTTTCAAGATAAACAAACAAAGAGTTCAAAAGTTATGGCTTGTTTGAAATCTCTGCCCACTCAATGGAAGGCCTTGGATATTCACAACTTAAAACCTTAATAACTTTTGACTCACAACTCCAAATTCAACTTGCAAGCACAATTTGAAGAGCTATAAGTATCAAGAATTTACTCTCAAAGTCTCATTTAATAATAATTCATGCTCCATGAGCTACATCAACCCAAAAATCAGCTTCCAAAAACAAAAAAAATACCCAACAACCCACACACCAAACTTTCTCTCCACACACACAACACACCAATTCTCTATCTCTCTCCTTCCCAAAACAATTGGTCTTCCCCCTTCTCTCACAACCGGAGAGAAGATGAAAAGTCATTGCCTTTTTACTACCTATCTCCACTTTATCTCCACTCTAACTTCACTCTACCTCTTTAACTTTAACTTTTCCATTCTATCTCCACCTTATCTTATCTCTAACTTCACTCTATCCCTTTATAATTTACCTTTCTATTCTATCTCCACCTTATCTTATCTCTAACTTCACTTTATCCACTCTATCTACGGAATAAAGAATTAAAATCCACATATATCTAGTAGAGGTAAAAAAAACTAGAGCTCCAATTTCTTGAGACTCAGAAAAAAACCCTCTAGTTCGACATAGTATAATCTAAATAAAACACAAAGAAAAAGAATACCAAATGAGATGAAGCTACCTCAAATGACTTCAACTTCTTTATGATGCAACAAACATTAAAATCTATCTAAATCATATATATATACATAATCTACATAATGTCTGCATTTGCAACACGACAGCGACGTGGAATCGACAAATTTGCCAAAATACATGGCTTCGAGTGCATCTATGATTGGTGGGGAGTTAATGAACTACCTTTGACTTCCTACAGGAACATCAAACACACTGTAAGTATCATTTTGCCATTATAAGGCTCTTCATTTCATTGTAAATTTGTTAATTAGTTAGTTACCTTGATCTAATGTAATAATTATACGTTTCTCTGTTTGTTGCTTTTTCAGACAAAGTGTTTTTGGGTTCTTTTGTATGTTTGAGTTTCATACAAAGGAAAGGAGGTGGAATCAAGTTTTTCAATTGACAAGAATCAAAAGCAAAGTGGGCATGGCACAGACTTAACTGGTGTATTATCTTTTAGATGGATAGCTTGCTTCAATTATTACAAAGTAATTTCATTGATGATTTAGTTACCTTAAGAAAGTTACAACTATTACTCTAATGGGCTACAAAATTGGTATTATGTACATAAAATTGTTATAGTCTAGGGTGATTGCATGAAAGACCGGTACTGAAACATTGTCACAAACGCAGTGCCAAAGCTTCATTTTGCAATAACTTTAGAAGCATGATTTGTATGAACTTGAAATTTTTAGTAGAGATTCTTCTTATGAGTTTAATCATATCTCATATTTTTCAGAAATTTTCAAAAATCATTTTATATTTAAAAATCATTTAAACTAATTTGTCACGTTTTGAATTTTAGGATTTTTACTATGTAAGGATTCCCCAAATTTAATGATTTGGAGCTGAATTTTCTATGGTCTATTTCCATAGTAGGAACTCATGTTTCTACAAAGGGGCATTAAAAAATATTTTTTTTTTTATATCCTCTACGTCCATGCAAAGAGGGCTCCCTTGCGCATGCAATTCAGAACATTGAAGATGGTTTAGGATCATTTTTTTGGTGAACTCTCTTCACCATAAAGTCTTCTCAAATGGAATTTTTCAGGTTTTTTTTAAATTACTTTTCCTATTTTTTACAAATTAAAATGTCAAAGTATGTATTTTCTTGCAATTCTGTACTTTTCTAGTTCTCCTATTTAGAGAATTTTTTTTTGCTTTTCCTTCATAGGGTACCTTCTTCTTATAGATTTATACATTTCTCATACTTTTTATAATTTTTTAAAAATATTTTTCGATTTTTATAGTACTCCCGAAAAAATGACTGAAAACAGCCAAAGTGGAACAAAAACAGAAGGTCTTTCATGCAATCACCCTCTAATCCTTCTTGAATTCAAGGAGGCTAGAGAATACAAGGAATTTTGATAATCTACCACTAGTTTTATTTCAAAATCTTACTCTTGATACATTTTTGTATAATTTTGCAAATCATTGCAATTGTATACTAAAGGTCATAAATTTTTTATTTTCAATGGCAATGCAATATTGTGCTTCTATCTTAAAGAAATGTGCCAATTTTAATTTAATGAATTGGATTTTTCTAAATAGAATCCCACTGGAAATGGATTTTCATTGGTAATGGATGTTCTTTGGTAATTTACTTTAGACTATCAATTTTGTTGAAATTATGTGGTTTTGTCAATGGTTGTATAATAGGAGAAGGACTTGTGCACAACTTCACCATAGTCAACAATCAACTGAAGAAAGATGGAATTCCGTGGAGAGGTGCTCGAGAAAAAGATCCCTTGTTTCTCCAAGTTCTCATTGAGAGTTTTTTGAAGCCTAGTGACTTAGTGCTTGATTGCAATGCATCCACAGGTTATTTTACTACTTTAAAACTAAAGTCTATAAACTGTACTATCTTCATTTGTTGCATATTTCATTTTGTTTCTTGCTAGACCTATTTAAATAAAAAAATCTCCCTAATTGTTTGTTTCACCTGCACTAGGGGCTAGTATTCATGCATATAAAAGGGCTGGCTGGCATATCATGGCGCTCAAGTCAGACTCAACAATTTTCCAGCAAGTTCTTGCCCCCCTTAACATCCCCGAGGCTACAGCAAATTCTGTTCGATCCAAGCGAAAGTATTATGAATCATCAAGCGAAGAAGATGATGATAGCCTAGCTAGCAAGGGTGCTAAGAGCCCTGTGCCAATTGCACAAAATTGCTTCGGTCCGTAAGTTCAAACCTTCATCTCATCATTGTGTTTGATTTTTGATTATCACTGTCTTTATTTCTTATAGTTGTTGACTTTATTTGTGATGTACCATCTTGTTGTGCAAGTTGGTGAGATTGTTTCATAGTCCACCTATGCCATGGTCACTACCTGTTTATACTAAAGTAGTAGCCGTGGCTATTGCAGAAGAGGTTTCACCGATGGCGACACTAAGGGGACCGAGTTTATGCAATAGGGCCTTGAAGTATATGGATGTGGAGGCTATCAAGGATAGTTGTGAGAGTGAAAGTAAGGAAGACTACATCAGTGATGCAATTAGTATTGTAGATGGAGTAGATTCCAATTAAGGTTGAGTATATGTACCTTGTGGATACTTCAAATGTTAACTATATAAATTTTTTTGATAAAGGGCTTGTACACTTGTGGATTACATCTGCACTGTATCACCTTTGGAGTTGGTATTTCCAACTTTGCATTGCCCATAAGCAAAGTTTTTGGAGGGTTTCTTTTATTGGAATTTGAAATTCATTGATTATACATAGCAATTAGTCACTTTAATATTGGATGGAATCACTTTATATCCTTATAAATGCCTTAAATGCCAGAGAATTATATATATGAATTCCATCTTGTTTTTTCATGAGCAATAGAACTAGAATCCTAAATCAGAAATGAACTCAAAATAAAGTGGTCCATTGCACTTCAAAATGAAGTGGTTTATAATTGTTGGTACAAAGATTCTTTATCCTAAATTTTTTAATAAAAGCCATTTAATTTTTTTGGATTTCTGAAATGCTTTTAAAGCCACAAAAAAGGGTCTTTGGAATCAAATAAAGGCTCTTTGGAACTCAATAAAGGCTCCTTGATTCCAAGGAGCCTTACTTTAGTGCCAAAGACTTTGGATTTTATTGAAGATCCTTGAAAGTCAAAAGAAGGCTCGTTGGTTCTGAGGAGCTTTTTTTTTAGTGCCAACTTCTTGAAAAGACTCTCTTTTAAATTTTCATGCCAACTCCAAGGGTTTAGTGCCAAAGACTTTTGGACTTCAATGCCAACTTCAAGGGACTCTCCCTTAAATTTTTTTGAGGCCTCATTTTAAAGACTCTAATCAAACCATTCCATTTTAATTTCTTTTAATATATTTTGAAATATCTATATAATATTTCCTATAAACATTTCCTACTTTTAATATTTAAATGAAATAATTTACATGTTTAAAGAACATGGAGATTGTATTTTAAATTGGGGGGGGGGGGGGGGGGGGGGGGGGGCACATGTTAGTAGAGATTAAATGACATTTCCTTAAAGGTGCAATAAGGCTCTTGGGAATCAAATCAAAACTCCTTGGAAGCTAGAAAAAGCCTCCTCTATTTCAAGGAGCCCTATTTTGGTGCCAAAGACTTCTGATTTCAGAGAAGGTCCTTGAAAGCCCAAAAATGCTCCTCAGTTCCGAAGAGCCATTTTGTAGTGCCAACGTCAACAAACTCTCCCTTTATTTTTTGTTAGGTGTCATTTGAGAGACTCTAATCAAATCATTCTATATTAATATCTATGACATGGGGACTGTACTTTAGATGCCTCTTTATTTACAAGAAATATTAATTTTTACAAAATTAATATAAAATAAAAAGTGTGCATCTGACATTCATAAAGAACTTTGTGATTTTAATTTTGAGAGAATGTGAATAATATTGTTCTTATTGTTTTGTGAAATGTATTCTTAAGTTTGCTAAAGTAGAAGTAGGCAAATTGAGAGATTGCATTTTGAGATGCAAATATTTATTTTCCTCTGTTGGAAAGCTAAGATGTAATAAAATCTTATCTTTGGTTTTTTCTAATATTATGGACTAAACCTCAAAAATACTTTTATTCTATTGGACTTTAGTGCTTAAATATATACGGAAGATGCTTAAATCAGTGTTGAGATCTATGCTTTAGAAGTGGCATACAATTGCATTTTTGGTCCCAATGTCCCACCTAGCAGTCATCCAAACTTATTCTCATCAAATGCAATGAACAATGGATGTATTTCATCCAAAAAAGATCATGTCCATAACAATTCATCCACATCCATTCATATACATTCATCTCTATTCATTTTCTTTATACTAATTTTAATCTTCTCTACATGCAACCTTCAGACAAGTTCTTCAAATTAGAGATCCATATACTTCATGATGTTGCTAGTTCATTTAATATGAAAAATTCAAGGCCAATTTTTTTTTCATCCACCAACTTCTGTCTACATTCATTTGTCAGCATCTTCATCCATCCAAAGCAATGGATGAAATACGTGACCTACATCTATTTGTTTTGTTTTGATTTTATTTCTAAGTGTACAATTATGGATAATTATGAAATCTAAAAAATATATTTAAGAATTTTTTTACTGCTCAAATCTGACTGCTCATTGCTCAACAATCCTTGCTCCTTGCTCACACTTTAGCAACCCTAAGCCTAGAAGGACACTGCAGAGAGAATCCTTCTATGTAGGATAGAAGTGCAAATGTTCATCCTTGGAATTTTGTGTGAAACGGAAGGTTTTGTATAGTAGTTTGATCTCCAATGAGCGCTCTTGGTTTTTTTTAAGCAAATGATTCATATGGTACTAAAATGGACAATTTCCATGGCGACCAACCCATCCTTCTAAGATTAACCCTAGCTAGAACACTAGGTTTGTCACCGTGGAGATCATCTTTTTTGATACCATGTGAATCATCTGCTTCATTGGAGGTCAAATTACTATGCAAGAATTCCCCTATTCACACAAAATTTTAACGATGAACATTTGCACTTATGCCTTAGGAGTACATAGAAGAATTCTTTGTCATTCATTGGACACCTAGTGTTTGCTATGACGTTCCATGGTTAAGTATAAAATGTAAGTTGTAACATGTATCTCAGGAATTTACCAAACTTGCATTTGTGGTCAAAAAAGGTAGCAAGCAAGATACAATAATGGCCAACAAGTGTAGACACTTTGTGTTTCAAAGTTTAGAATTTTGTAGAAACTGAAAACTTTGAATTGACACTAAAGTAATTACACCTAATTTGACTGCTTTCTAAAACCGCACAGTCTAGATTCTTGCCTAAAATGTACTTCCACTATTCATGAGAGTCTATGGTTGGTTATCCTAAATCCTATTTTTAGAACTTTGAAAATTTGTAGTTCATTCACACGGGGTCCAAAAATTGCATTCTAAGAAGATCTAGAATCTTTTTTGGACTATTGTACCAACAAGACCCCACCAAAAGTTTTTCAATATAATAATGGAAACTATGCTAAATTGCTAAACTGTGCAATTTTAGGTGTAGTTACCTTACCTACTCAAAAATTCCTCAAATCAAGAACCACAAAGTATATTATTTATGAAAACATCTCTCAAGTTTAGTACAGTGAAGTTTATTCTCAAGCCCCTTGCTAACCACACCTTCCAACGAACACCTATATCACCAAGTGAAAACCACTTTCATAAACTTTGTTTACACTTGTTTACAAAGACATGATTAAATGTACAATATTGTACAATACTTAAAATAAAGTACACGTAATTTATGATTTTTCACCCCTTTAGACACTACCAAATCTCCACAAGATTGCCATTTTCTTTGCACCCTCGGCGATAGACTCGTGTGTTTTCATAATTTTTGCTAGAGTTGACTACAATCGGGAGCTAGATCAAAAGTTTTTTGGAATCTGTGGGTGTCATGTGAGTTTTGGGTAACTAAGACAAAATTACACATACTTTCTTTCGGGTTTGGTAGTCTGCTCTGAAAGCGAGTGGGCTCTAAAAGCGATCATGATATAGAGGTACATTTTGCTTTCTTTAATGTAATAGTTGTGTACATTCAGGAGGTGATTTTTTTGTTTTTTGTTTTTTGTGTTTTGTTTTTGTTTTTGAGCAAATGGGAAACCCATTGCATTGAAAGAAACCAAAGAATAGCAGCCAAGCCAAAACAGCTAGACAAAAGAGCCAAACAAAAACGGCCCAAAAAGAAACCAAAGGACTGCTAATAGAAAGAGCACTCAAGACGGCAAACCCTATTCCAAAACACTTCTTCTTGCCCCTCCTATAAGCCAGGATGGGGGATTGGAGCCATATGCGTTCAAACCTACTGTGAAACTCATTAGACCGCTGGGGATGATGACGAGCACTGTACACAGCCTTCATTTGTGCCGCCCGGCCCGCAGAGGTGGTTGGTTTTAGTAACATTGCGTTTCAACTTCAAACACTCGTAACTAATTCCACAAAGGTCCAAAAAATATGAAACGACTTGGCATAGATGCCAAATCCAATTTTCCTCCTACAAAAATGTATTGAAAATTGTTTCAAAGAGTTTTAGCTTTTAAATGGCCGGTTTAAGAGTAGACTACCTACTGTACATTTTTCCTCCAAACTGTTTATAGGATAGTTCTTTTCTTGCAATGCTGCAGATGCACTTCCTGGTACAAGAATGAAAAATTATGTAACTTAAGGTACGTTCGCACCAGTAGTTGCAAAGAAGCGGTGCACAGAATATAAAGTAGTCAAAGTACGTGGACCATAGGAGTGGTGCTGACTTCAGGTGATTGGGCCCATGTTAGTGCATCAGGAAGGTAGTTCAAACAACAGTAATTAGCGTTCTGTTCGCACCGGCGTCTTCAATACCTATTTCCGAGCATTTCACACCGTAAATACAAAGAAGTTGGAATTGGGGGTTTCGCACCAAGCGACTGTTGTTAGACTGTCTTCAGGTCCCGTACACCAGTGCAGAAGTTCCACACACAGGCTGCAACAAAGTGTATTTCTTCATTTTGTGAAATCTGTCTTCGTTTTCCACTTCGTTCTGCATGGTTTTGTTGCATAGGAAGCATCCGTTAAGTGGTTGGTTTTTTCACTTCCGTTGCAAAAAGAGGAAGCCAAATAGAGGAGACATGTTGGCAGTGTGCTGAAGTTGCAGCAGACGTGGTTGTCGTCAAAGGCGCAAGAGGACTGCCATCAATTGACTACAACGGACACAAAGGAGGTAAGTACTTTCATTTTCCCTGCTTCTCCATTGCGTTGTTCTAGTGGTAGTGGTAAGCGCCATGCATTGTTTTCTTGAACTATTTTGTTATTTCTTAAAAACACTTGTGAGTGCACAAAAGCTTCAGACTGCTGGAAGCCGTATCCGTTAAAAATCCTTCTGTTTGGATGCGTGAGCATGCCATACTAGTTTCTGGTATTCAACCTTCTTTGTTGAAAGCTGATTACTGCAACTTACAGGATTTCTAATTCCTGCACTTGCATACTTTGCGCATGTAGTCCCCATGATGTCAACATGTGCATGTAGATTACTTGGCTTTGCGCACATGAGAAACATAGAATTTAGCTACTGTACATTAGAGCTCCGCCCTCCACCCCTGCGATGGATGCTGCTCAAAGCCCGGTGGACATTGTGTCCATGGCCACTTTTATTCTTGTCATGCTCCTCAATAGTCACCGAGCCTTGACTTTGCCTTCAAACCCCCCCAATGACAAAGAACTCGATGTCGATTTCAATCTGTTTTTCAATCTGGCAGATCATCCTACTCTAGATGAGGATGTCGTGTGTCGAATTGCTTTGAATCATTGGAGATTTGGAATAGTTTGACGGTGATGGATGAGGACCTCGGCTACTGGGTGAAACCAAGATCAATGACATGGTTCATGAAGTTTCTCCTTGAAGAATACGACAACAAATGGTGGATTAAATTTTTCAGAATGATGAAGGAATCTATCCTTTCTTTGGCAGCGCTTCTGACGCTAGCAATTTGGAGGAGAAATACTAATTACAAACAAGCGGTTCTAGTGACGGTGCGCTTGGCATGCACTTTGTTTAAACTCTGTCAAAGCTGCTCCCTCCTCATCTGCAGCGAGCTCTTCGCAGTGGGCCGGAGCACCGTCTCCATTATGATTTGAGACGTTGTGAACGCCATCAATGTCGTTCTCCGAAAGGAGATAACCTGGCCTAGTGGAGATACCATTTCCTCAACTGCTACGGACTTCCAACGCACCTGTGGTCTTCCTGGCGTTCTCGAGGCGATTGATGGAACTCATTTTGCAATAGCAAAACCAAAGAACTACCCAACAGACTACTACTACTTCAAGATGAGGGGTTACTCAATGCAGTGTCAAGCCGTCGTTGACTCTTCCAAGAGGTTTCTGGACTTGCACGTTGGAATGCTAGGATCGACAAATGACTCGCGTGTACTTCGTCGATCCTCATCGTTTTATAAAGGACAACGGCAAATTCTATGGGAAGGCCGACGTATTTTCAATGGTTACTCTCCGTACTTGCTTGGAGATTCTGGGTTTCCACTTCTTCCATGGTTAATGGTGCCCCATCGAAGGCACAAAAACCTTGGCGTCGAAGCTTGTCTGTTCAACCGCAAGTTGAGTAAAGATAGAGTGGTGGTTGAAAACTCTTTTGCTCAGTTGAAGATGACATTTCAAGAACTTCACCGCAAGTCCGATTTGCATGTTACTTTCTTTCCAAATGTAGTCATTGCGTGTGCCATTCTCCATAACGTTCTTTTGCAACAGTCACACGAGGAGGTGCAAGCCCTGCTGGACGTTCTTCAGGCAGAGGGATTTGAGGACAATCCCGAACCTGCGACTGTAGGCGCTGCAGAGCATGACGACGTGCAAGAAGACCTTGAAGATGTTAAAGCCAGTAAGGAGAAAAGAACAGAGCTTGAGGTACTTCTGACCTTGCAATGTATTGTTATTTTTTGAAGCCCTCAGGTGAGTTCACAAATTTCTATGACAAACACTTCCATACACTTGCAACGATTGTATGAGGAATTCCCTTCATGTCATGCAGTCTTTATTATAGAGTCTTCAGTTCATACACTGACCAGTGCTAAGTGCACTGCTCGTTCAAAAGTACGGCGACTTTCCATATAACGGAAAGCCTAGAAACATGAGTACACGCCGAAAGAGTCCTAGCATTTTTACAGTACGTGCACTATGGAAAAAAGTTTTTTCACAATTGACTGCATGGAAACGGAAACCTCTATTTACTCTATGTACAAAGCATGTCACTTCTCTGTGCCTTTGTGTCTTCAGATAGCAGCTGCTACAAGCCTTGCCGGAAAGAAGGCAAATCTGGAGGAGATGGCACTACTGGATTGGGACAACAGACGTGTGTATAGGCTGCGTCGACTACCGCAACATCAGCCGCCGATAGCGTAGGATGTAGTGTGGATGTACCACGTCCGTGGCCACTTACGGGTGGCCCAGTGGGTGATGTGTGGAGACTAGTAGCTAATACGTTGGTCAAGTTCGTTAAACAATGGACTAAGTATGTCACTTTGTTTTTCAATGGATAATAAAGCTGTATCGTTTGTAAGTCTTGCGTTCTCGTATAGGCAACGGTCCCTCTCCCGCTGGTACTCCATTTGCTCTGCAAAAAGCCTTTGCTGCACGTCCATTTTGCTTTGCTCCAACTCGCGGCTAGCTGTAGCCATAGATTGCATTTGCTGCGCCATAGCATTGCCGGTGGCTCGCATTGCATCAGCTATAGTTGAGTGCCCAGAGAGACTCTTTCTACGCATTGCTGTATTTGCAGGTTGTCGACCGGCAGATGTTTTTGCAGTGTCCGATGAACTCAAAAGTAGTAGAATCACTGCTACTGGGACGCTCACTCTCGCTGCAGGATTGGGAGAGGTAGACAGAGCTTTCAGTGGAAGTCCCATACCAACTCAATGCGCTTTACTGTCGGCCATGCACATGGACGATTGCGTCGAGTCTGTGAGGTAGTCTGATCAGCAGCTGCCATTTGGACCTCCATGAGATCGTCACTCACATCATCACAATCATCTCTAGGGTCTTCATCTTCGCTAAAAGTTTGTGGAATCTTGTATGTATTGTCGTCGGTGGAGTGTAGGTCACGGCTGTGGGGTGGGCGGATGGAAGATCTGTTTCCATACCAGTCGTCGATGAGGTAAAAAAGATCCTGCAAGAAAGACTTTGGAAGACCTTCAGCACAACGACTAGAGACGGGAAGATCCCAAAAAGAAAGATCGTTGTTACCAATTTGTCTCATGAAGTTGGTGATACGCTTG
Organism: Neckera pumila; assembly: GCA_963969595.1. Classification (NCBI taxonomy): domain Eukaryota; kingdom Viridiplantae; phylum Streptophyta; class Bryopsida; order Hypnales; family Neckeraceae; genus Neckera; species Neckera pumila. Next base: position 12,485,968 of record OZ018412.1, read on the forward strand.
TATTCTGGCACCATCTGATTCCACTTGCTCTTACACGCACTGCCATCATAATCGCAAGGAGGCAATCTGGTCTTCATGATGGCAGCACTGATTAGCTGCCATTTGTTCGCGTCTGAAACCATGAGCTTTTGTGAGCCAGCAGCGTCCAACTCGGCTATGTAAAGATAACGTTTTGCCTCTATGAGTGCTGCAATCTCAACTTGACTCCAATTCGGCTGTCGTTCTTTGCGAGGCTTCTTCATCAAACCAGCTATACTGATATTGCTAACAATAGCGTCAAGGCGACCAATTCCGAGCGCATTGTGGGCAAGTCCCACGGGAATGCACGGTCTAGATCCAACGGTGGCTGCACCACAGTCTCAGAAATGGTAGTGAGGAAGGGGTACATCAAAAAAGTGCATGCCGTGGAATCGAAAGGAACGGAAAATTCAGAACTAGAGTGTATAAATCTAAAAGAAAATGACCCAGGATCTCCGTAAATTGAGGAGCTCCCCTTCGCTTGCTGGGGATGCAGGTGGCACGATAGTTGGCGCTTAAGAGTTCCGAGGAATACCTGCAGTAAAAAAAAAAAAAAGCTGTGTCAGCGACGTGAATTGAAGAAAAGTAAATAAATTTTGACGGAGCTGACCAACTATCTCATAAAAAGATGCTGTCACCACTGTTAAAATGCCTCTCTTCCCTGCCATTGATCTGGCCATACCTCCTTCCCTATCGTTGATCTGCTTCACTTAGGAAACCAAGGGCCATCGATGTGCTAATGGTGAGCTGTCCACCGTCGTTGATAGTTCAGGCGTTCGAGCAAGGAGTTGGAGAAGGCGTCTAAGTTTTTCAAGAGAGCAACCTTGAGAGCAACCTCATTTTTTAAGGAGTGGGATTTGAAGTAGCTTGTCAATAAAGATTTGCAAGAGTGCAACCTTTGACGACCATTTTTACTTCTTTGAGTTTTTTAACTTTTCAACTTCAACTTTGGATTTGTAGGCAGTTACATTCCCATGATCTCTTTTCATTTATAAACTCGTCTTGTATATTGCATCAAACACTGTTTTTGACTATGCAGAATTCTTAGTAGTGCAAATAATTTGAAAACATTCAACAAGTGCAATGTTTGTCTGAATGCACAACGGAAAGTCGTTGCAATTTTAAAACTAAACATCAACCTTGCTCCTTAAGGAATTCCCCGTGGACAAAATTTGATTCTTGACAAACATACAAACCTCAAAGAAGACATTGAGCATTTGAAAACACAAAGAAGTATAGTTGATAGCTGGCACTTACAAAAACAACACTTGCACTTTGAAGATGGAAGCGTTGGCTACATGTTTATTGTGCTTTGATTGAAGTAATAAATTAGGGTGTCCAAAGCAGTGATGGCAAGACTATGAAGAATAAATTGTAGTCTCTCATTAGATCATTCTTATTTTGTTTTCTGTAGAATTGAAATTTTAATGAATTTAGGGTTTGCCGCGGCAAAAAGGAATTGAGGAAGAAGGAAATAAATTTGGAGATTGAGTGTTTCAATGTAGAGAATTGGAAATGATTTTGGTCCAATGGCTACATGCTACAAGTACAATAATTATTCCCTAACTATCCATTCAAAACATTCAATACTTGAGGCCGCCAGAACATGTATGTGACTATCCACTCAAAAGACAATGTACAGTATCAACAATTCTCTGCTGCAAAGACGTCGCTCTGACACCGACGAGAATACAAGCTCCAAGTGCGGCACTCACTTACACTGCGACGGACGTTTGTGGCAGTCCTACCTCGGATTGTTGCAAGATTCGGACGACTCGCCATTCCTAGAAATTGGTAAATGCCAATGAGTAACTACACAAGCAATACTGCATCTTCACACATGATGACGTCCAGTATTGAACAAAATGAGGATGCGGAAACAGATGTATGTGAAGAACTACAGCAATGAAACTCAACGGTGAGAATATTGAACAGAATGTGAAGCTAAAGATCACTGATGGACTGTGCTTGTGGAATGTGACGTTTGCACTTGACAGTCCGATTTTTAAGCAAAATCTTGAGCTACCCAGCCGTCACAATTCAAAGCTCATTTTGCATAGCTACGCCTGCGTAGATCTGCAGGGCATGGCCGCGTACTCCTCCTCTTCATGACGGCCACTAATGAAATCCTTAATTTAAGAACGCCGTATTAGCGTAATCATCCATGCAAAGCCCAATTAAGTATGACCGCTGCTTTTTTCCTCAAATCTATGTTTTGGCAAGTTTTGGATGTCATTTAAAGGTGGCCGCCCAAGTACATATTTAGGAAATTACGCTGTTGCCGCGGTGGGTAGTACCGCTGTTCCGCCCTGTAAAAGATGCCTCCACGTAGGCTTGGCGTTTCCAAATTCACGCCAGTGTAGACACCTCCTCGGAGGTTGCTTTCTCAGCGGCCTAAAATCACTCTCTAATTGCTCAGTGTGAACGTACCTTTAGTACAAGTTGTTAAGTTATGTGGTTCTGCTTGTATGGCCTGTTGGCATGACATCCTCACTTATGTTATTATTCCATCTCCCTTGCCCTATTAGTTCTGTAAGCCTAGCTTGCAGTGTGCTAACAAAATTTGAAAGAATTAGCCTCATTTTTTGTAGAAATGAATGCAAGAAGAGAATTTGTGAGAGATGTGTGACTGTGTGTGTATGCAGTCAATATTGCAAGCCTTTGTCATCTTCCTAAAAACATTTGGAAAAATAGAAGGACAAGGTAGAGGCATCGATTAGTTAATCTACTACATTGAGAACAAAGTATCACAATCTTGTTACGGTTCCTATCACAAAATCCGTCACATTTTCATCTTATGTGATCATCATCCAATTATCTCATTAAACATTCATGATGAAAACCTAGAGTATGATAAGCATTCCTGCTTACATTTCCCTTGTCTTTTTTCCTTGCCTCATATACATATGTATATGTATATACATACATACATACATACATATATATACACACACACACACATATGTACATTTGCATATATGCAAAAAACTAAAATTTTCCAAAATTTCTACAACAAGAATTTATGATATCGTACAATATGTAATATGTGAACTTGTAGTGATTTTAGGTCATTAGAATATGTATTGGTTGCATTGATTATACTTTTATCAAAGAAACTATAAATGCTTGTAACTTTTGTATATCATTTCAAATTAACCCCTAAAGGACAAACATACATTTTTTGGTCGTATAGAATATTTGGGCAAGTATGTACAACTAGAGATTTCCATATTTTGGGCTGAAATTTTAATAGAAGGTGGGGGCAAGGAATATCTTTCATATGCACCAAATTTTATGACATTTGGAAATACGAGTCAAAAGTTATGGCCTAATATGTTATTTTTTTTTGTAACTGGGCAGACCGGCAGATCAGAAAAAATCACTTTTTTCAAAAACAAGAATTTGAAATTTGTAATCTAGAGTTATATAAAGGTAAAAAGATTTGAATCATCCCATTTTGATCAATGAGTCAAAAGTTATGAAGATTTTAAGTTTGCGGGCAGTTATGGATTCTCTACTCTAAAATAAGCTTTAATGTCTTTTATCTTACTCAATTTTCAATTTTTTTTGATAAAAATAAAATCCTAGGGTGTAGATTTTTTATTACAACATTGCCACCATTGGAATTAGCACTTTTCAATTCCATAATTAAATTCTTGACAATTTTGTATTTTGAATCATTCTCTACTACTATCTACTTACTATTTTTTTCCTATATGTTGTACAATTCCAAATGAAGTGAAAATTTTCAAGCATGTAGACAACTTGTCTAGGAAAAAGAATCCAAAGAAGCACCATCATTTTGGACATTTTTCAATCAAAAAGTGAGCTTGTGAAGTGCTGCTGCCCTGTTTTTCGCAAAGCCAAAAAAATGGTTTTAGTGAATTTGAATGCTTGTATCTTGCAATCCACGCAGTGGAATTTTCTCAATGTTTTTCTACATGTTCTCAAGTTAGCATACTACAAGATCCTACGGTGATATGTGAAAAAAAGTTTTTTTTCAAAAATTGGATACTTGTACTAAAAATGGCAATTTTTGAGCATTTTTGGTGAGAACATAGTCATGGAACTTTAGAGGTTAATGCATGTTTTTGTGTAATAGATTTTATTTTCAATAGCTAGTTGAGTTGGCCTAATGATCTAATTATTCTTTGTTTTACTCGTCTTTTGATAATGTATTACAAAATTTCAATAGTAAAGACTATAATTTCATTTTGATAAGTTTTAATTTTAAATCTCATTTATTTTCAAATTTTCAAATTGAGAATAAAAAACTACCAAACTATCAAGGTTTGGAACTTTGTAAATGAATAATTACAAATATACAAATTATTAACTTTAATTTAAAAAAAAATTATAAGTGAATATATCAAATTGTTATAGTGGTTCAAAACTATGGGGTTTCCAATTCTTGCTTTATATAACGTAGTAGATGTCTAAGGGCTCATGGACTCCAAGGCCCCTCAAAAATTGATACAAGGACCCCACATACATCAATATAGACAGAAACTTTGATCAAAGGTCATCACAAGAATAACTATTACGGAATAACATTTAACCCCTAAAGGACCAAACGTCATTTTTTGGCATTATAGCAATTTTGGGCAGCTTACTACAAATGGAAATTTTATTTTTTCTTTGAAATTTTCACGCAGCATGTGCCCAAGGAATAGTTTTACGGCCCAACAATTTTCAAAACTTTTGTTTACATGGTTAAAAGTTATTGCATGATATGTCATTTTCAACGGTCGGAGGGTAGTTCGGATTTTTTCAAAAAAAAACTTTTAAAAAAAAAAAAAGCAAAAATTGGTTTTCTAGATTTATATATATATGAAAAGCTTTGAATCATTCCATTTTGGTTTATGAGATTAAAGTTATGAGGTGTTCTTGTTTGCGGGCAGTTATACATTCTCTACTCTAAAATAAACTTTGGAATGAATTGGATTATTTAACTCAATTTTCAAAAAATTTGAAAAAATAAAAGCATAAAATGTAGATTGTTTAGTACAACATCACAACCATTGGGATTGGCAATTTTCAATTCCATATTTAAATTCTTAACAATTTAGTGTTTGAATCATTCTCTACTTCTTTCTACTTACTATTTTTTCCTATATATGTTGTACAATTCCAAATGGTCTGAAATTTTTCAAACATGTAGCCAACTTGCTTTGAAGAATGAGTCCAAGGAGTAACCACCATTTTGGGCAATTTTCATAAAAATGCGACCTTGTGAAGTGCAGCTGCCCGATTTTTTCGCAGGGCCAAAAATAGGGATTTTGTGCAATCAAATGCTAATATCTTCCAATCTACATGGTGGAAAACTTTGAAATTTTTTCTACATCTTCTCAAAATAGCTTACTACAAGATCCTATGGTTTCACATGTCCAAAAATGTTTTCTATTTTAAAATTTAGAACTTATATCAGAATTGGTAGCTTTGGAGCATTTTTGGTGAAAACAGGGTCTTTGACCTTTAGGGGATAATGTCAAAAGTATGACTTCTAGGTGTATTCATTTTAATAAATTTTTTATATTCACATAATTTATTTTTCTTCATTTTGAGACAAACTCATAGAAACCATACAATATAGTAAAATGGAAATAAAATGGAAATAAATGAAAATTAAAGTGATTTTTTGTTTTTAGAACATTTTCTTAAAGGAACCTTACACATGACCACCTATTCAATATTATTATTGTTTTAGACTTGATTAGGTTCCTAAGATCATTTCATAGTTTTATTTTTAGTCTTTATTATTAAATATAATTTGAAAACATTTTCACAAAACTTATAGGTTGTGGGAAAAGATTAACTTCAAATTTCATAGATGGACTCAAAAGCTTTTAAAAAATATTTTAATTATTTTGGAAAAATTAATTGGCAAAAATATTGTTCAATAAAAATTGTTTATTAATATAATCTTTTTTTATAGCAATTATTGCACTTATCACAAATATAAAAAAAAGAAATGCTATTGATTAGTGATATTATTGTTTAATATCTTCCATCTTAATGTGTTTAGAGATAAATAGATTGTAAATAATCACCCTATGCTATGAACAAAGAAATAGATGAAGATGCAATTGCACACAAAATTAAAAAAATAATAATAACTTGAAAATATTTCATAGTTTAAATTTTTTATCCACAATTTGTGAATAATTCTATACAATGTCAAATGAAAAAAACATATTAAAAACACATGGTATATTGGTATATTTGTAATATTAGACTACTTATATAGTTTTGACTATATAATACTATTTTTTTAAATCATTTTTAATTTTATATATTGGTAGTTATCCTTTATAATAATTGATATCTATCGGCATAGTTCATTATCTGGATCAAACCAAGACATGTGCCTTGAATAAAAAGTTCAATTGATTTATTAATTATGACTTACAAACACAATCCATTATTAGTGATATAAAAATTACAAATCTATTAATTATTCCTTTAAAAGAATCATGAAAAATTCAAAAAATTCAAGAGTAATGTGGAGTACTTAACAATAAATAATCAATTTTGATTAGGACTACCATTTGTTTAATTGTTTTTTCTTAAAAAGTTGATAAGCCATAGTCAAAATTTAAAAAAATATATTTTTTTCCAAAATTTAATATTATATTACTAAAAAAATTTGTATGTGTGAAAAAAAATTTGTTTCTTAAGGTTTAGGGTTGAACCTAGGTTTACAGAAATTTTTGTTGAACCTAGTCAAGACCGACTAGGGTATTATTGAGTATTATGAGTATTTGACACCATTTAATATTCAAACCTCCAAGGTTAACATCTCCTTTCTTTTCTACAATATATTATTCCTTGTATAAAAATAATGTGGGGCCAATGACTTCAATGACGGTTGACTTTGCATGTCACAAAAAGATGAAACTCGGATAAACCTAGCCAAACTTGGAACAAATCTATAATACACCCTTTCGAGTATCATCATCGTTATGGTGAGACATGACCAAAGTGATATTGCTTTTATTGGACACCTTTGAACTTTCGGCTTGCTTGCCTTCTACCACCTTTTTGCAAACCCTAAAGAATTGATCAATTTTTTTGAATTTGTCTTTGGAGTGAGATTTTATTGCAAAGTTCAACATTACTCCTCTTTGATTACTTTATTTTTACACAAAGGTATTTTTTTTTAAACCATAGTTTTTTTCTTTATAATGATTTCAATGTAGAAGGCAATATTAATTTGATGCATACAATATATTTCAAAAAAATTGGTTTTTAGTTGTTGCACATATTTTGTAGGATGGCTCTTGAGAGAATTGATTAAATGAGTATGTGAATGCACATAGTAGTAGTGTGGTGGGAACAATAGGGAGAGAAGGAATGGTGTAAGTAAGGTGAAAACTTTGTAGTAGGTTGTAAAATGTAACTCTTTTGAGTGGTTGAAGATTATTGGACAAAGGTTTTCAAGAAAATTTATTGTTCAAGAAACAACTAGGGAATTCAAAAAGGACGGTTAGGGGTGATGTTGGTTTTTTAGGGATGTATTTGCATCTTTAGAAGATTAAAATACACCTCACTTTTGGAACAAATTGAATGTTGCCTACATAACAATCTTTGGAAAAAGATTAAAAAATAAATTAATTGAAGAATCCATTTTGTAGATGTTCATACATTACTTTTTAGACGCATCAATGAAGTTGTAAAATAAAATTGAGGCATTGTGAATGATAAATTTAGATTACAACTTTAATTAAGGACAAGCACAATAAAAGAAATCCAAGTCAAGATGATTGGATCCTTCATAACTCGAGGAATCACGTAAGATATTCATCTTTCTTTTATCTTTTAGAATTACTTACAAATGTGGATAACATCTCTTCAAAAGATGAATCATTGTAGCACAATGTTTTTCATAAAATATTTGAAGCAAATAGGGAGCAATACTTAGTGAAGGAAGCTACAACTCATGTTGGATTCCAATTGTAATTCAATTTTGGCTAGACAAGTTGTACAAGTAATAATAATTCAAGATCTTTACAAGGATGTTTTGTTACTTTTGTAATATTCACAAAACAGTGGATTCTAAATTTGATAGATGTTGATTGTGGTTGTTTTATTGTAGCATGGCCCTTGGATTTATTTATCCAGCTTATGAATGTTACAAGGTAGTTGAGAAGAAAAGCCCAGATTCAGAGCACCTACAATTTTGGTGCCAATATTGGTAAATGTTTGTTCATGGTAGTTGTTGTATGTGCATGAAGTTAGACAGTTTCATTTAACTTTCCTATTATTATTAAAATCATGTACTTTTAAGAAAGAGTCTTAGTTTAGGTTTATTCACCAAATTAGTTGATTCATCTAATCACTATAAGAAATCCACATTTTAGGTGGCAATCCCAAATTTTTTAAAGGGATTTTAGGTAACATCTAATGCAACAAATCCATGTTTTATGTCAACAATGATCTTACGTTGGATGTTTTTATTGACATAAAAACATAGGTTTGTTGCATTGGGTATCACGTAAAATCTGTTTAAAAAAATTTGGGCTTGTCACGTAATACACGAGTTTTGTATAGTAAATTCTTAGAGTTGCCTTAGAATTGCAAAACATGTTGTTAGGCAACTCTAAGGCAACTCAAACATGTTATGCAAAATTCTTAGAGTTGCCTTAAAATTGCAAGACATAAATGTATCAAAAATATTGGATTGGATTTGGAAGTTTTTCCTAACTAGCTCTTGCAATCTAATAATAATCTAGTATTCCTTCAATATAATCATCACATTGATGGAATTGTCAATCATTCTAGTTGTGAAGAATTTGGTGCCACATTGTTAGTTGAATTTTGAGAGGATTTAAAAACGCCCATATCTAATGTTGATGTTTTGTATTATATTGCAGGATGATAATTGCAGTGTTGACCGTTTTTGAAAGATTGGGAGATGTACTCATTTCTTGGTGTTTCTCAATTTTTTCATTTTTGTTGTTTTGTATAAACATCTCATATTTGTTATATAAGGTCAATGACAACTTGGTAGACTCTTGTAAATTTTTGTTGACTTGGATATTTTGCAATCTTGATGTTTGATGATTGTAACACAATAAGTTAAACTATCAAATGTAGCTAATGACAAAAAATATTACTTGGACTAATTTCCAATTTGTGTTTTTCTTGTTGTTTTCTAGGGTGCCTATGTATAGTGAGGCAAAACTTGCCTTTATTATTTATCTTTGGTATCCCAAGACTATGGTAGGCCATGTTTTACAATGTATATCCTGTAGTAGATTTTATTCTTGTTTGCACCAAGACACAATCCAATAAAATGTAGTATTTTGATGGTCTATATGTTATGGATGTAAATAGTGAATATGGATGTCTTGCTTAGATATAGAATGTTATTTGCAGGGAACAACATATATATACGACTCCCTCTTAAGACCATTTGTTGCCAAACACGAGCTAGAAATTGACCGAAACCTCAATGAGCTAAAGACTAGAGCTGGTGATGTAGCTCTTCTTTGGTGCCAAAAAGGATCTATGTATATTCAAACTCAATTTTTTGAGTTGCTTCAATTTCTTGCATTACAATCTGATCGAGCTCGAAAAGTCTCTGTTTCTACTGAAGGCACTCTATTAGCTCCACCTCGACCTTCTTCCCAAGTGCTTCCTCAAGGTCGTCCACAGGTGCGCTTGCTACTTCTCTCAAGTCTTATTCTTTTTGTTGTGGTATAATGATCAATGGATGATTTGATATTGTTATGTAAGCTCTTTTAGCTTCATTGCCTGCGATATGATAAGGTAAAATATGTATAATACGTCCCTTATTCTAAATCAAGTCCTTCAAATTTTTGCCTGATGTGTATGCAATTTGAATTTAGGAATCACATTCAAATGCTTATTTGCTCACTTATTTGGTTGGTTTAGGATTGTACACCTAAATTTTAGTGAAGATTATAAAATTAATGTTGCTAGAAAGCTTGAATGGGACTTATAATTGTTCTTTTGGATTATAAGTGCATGTGAACCATACATTATATTTTAGATACATACTAGCAACTTACATTTGAAAAAGATTTGAACAAAGGGTAAGTTCAATAGTCGATCCCTAAAGGTTTTGTGATATAATCATTTTTTATTCACTTTTGAAATTGAATACTATGAAGTCAATAAATTTACCCTAATTTATTATGCTGTTTATTTTTGTAGAATGGTTCATTTGATCCTCCACAACCTCCACCGCAAACTATACGCAAAGGACTTCACCTTGATCCCTATTGTCTACAAGGTGATCAAGTTGGTCAAGGGACACATTTCCTTCATGAGTCAAGGGCACACACTCTTTCAAATGGTGAAGAAGAGACATACTATTACAAAGACCAGGTGGAGTGGTCAAGTGTAGAGCAAACATTGCCTCCACGAGTTTTGAATACAAAAATTCTTGTTGATAATCCTTGGTGAGATTTTTTTGCTTTTGTATACTTCCCATTTTTAAAGACTTTAGAGATGAATATCAATATGACTATGCAATTAATTTATTCCTTGTATTTCAGGTTTGTTTTGGCGAGGATAAAGTTGTTGCTCCTTTTATGCTTCACTCATGACGCCAATTGAAGATGATGATCAAGACATGTTTTTGATAGTTATTTAAAGGAATATAAACATGAATGATTAAAATTAAAATTATTCTTCAATTCCATCTTTCAATTGATCTTAAGTAGATTTGTTGAATTCAATATCAATATTTGTTTATACTTGAATTCAAGTATTGATTACTTTTTACCAATCTCATAAATTTGTAGGGTTAAATTATGCACTTGTGTTTGTTAATGGAATAACTTGGATTGGTTGCAACCTCATTTGGAAATACATAGTCTTCCAAAAAATATTTCTAACATCTTCTTATTGTTCTTTGCAAAGCATTATTTGATACATTATAAAGTGAATTATCCTGATTGTGCCAAAATGAAATTGTAGCTTGTTTGTATCACAATATAATATATGCTATTGGTACATATAGCATAAATGGGCCACATCTAAATTGTGGAATAAATAATTGGATGGTTTCTTTCTTAATTTTTCTTTTCCTATTTAATTTTAGAATGTCGTATAATTCACAATGCTTGTATATGTAAGAGCAACTGGAACTCTTTCCAAATCTTGGTTGTACATATAGAGTAGGTCAATCATGAAATTATTTCCCATGTAAGTTAAACGTTTATAACAAGTAGTTAATACTAAAACATGATAATCTTATTAACCAAAAGGTTTATTGCTTGATAAGGTTTGAATTTCGTATTAAGAGTATTGTTTTTTATCACATACATCCTTTTAAATGCTTTACAATTGATATTTGCATAAAAACTTTCTATGCTTTTTTATTTTGTTCATTGCAAATAGTAAATTTGAATCATTCTTTTGATCATGCATCCACAAGGTAGTTAGAGTGATGTCATAAGAAGGTGCAATACCACCATAAATCCTTTTTGGGGGGATTTTTTTATTCACAAATACATAGCAAACATGGCATAAACGGAATAAATACTAAAGATATTATAAAGATGTTTATATATATATATCTGTGTGTGTGTGTGTGTATGTGTAAATTTGTATGTATATAAGTATAGTGGGAACTTAGATAGTCCATTCAAGGATGTTAAGACTTAACAATCAGTCATATGATTCATTCACACATGAAGGTTTTGCAAATTTTTCCATCTGAATTCTATTTGTCATCATTAACAATTTCAATTAGTGATATTTATCCATTCTAATTTCTAAAATAGAAAAAAAGAATTTTTGTGCATACAATTATATTCTTTATTTTATATTGTGATTTTAGAATGCAAAAGCGTTGAATGGTCATCATAAGAATATATCATGGCTCCAATATAGTTAAACTAAGGATCATTTGCTTGTATTATTTTACTTGTCTTCCAACAAGTTGCTATTACTACCACTTAATTTGAAATCAATAGGTGGTATCACAATCTATCAATCTACTTATGTTCTTTCATTCATAATAGTATAAATAAGACCAAATGGGAGTACCAAATTCTATTGCTACTAAAGAGAAAATAAGGTGACTTATTTCTTGTTAAATGTTTTGGTGAACCTATTATTACCTATCTAAAATCATTACTATAACCCTAAGTCTCTAACATTTATAAAAAGGGATAAAACATTGTTGATTACAAGGACATGAAAGCTACATTGCAACATATAAAAAGTAATTAGTTATAAGATGTGTATGGTTGAATCAAAACAATCTCTAGCTCACACTCCATCTACAATTTTCAGTAATAGAGATATTTATTAAGAAGGATAAAAATAGATTGATTTATATATTGAACTTTTTAATCCCCTTGTTTCTAATTTGGATGCCTCTTTAGATATTTAGCGGATATTTCTAATATCCAAACCTCTTTAATAGTCCTTTTCTAATGTCACGCCTTTGTTGTGGAATTCAAGACCTATCTAGTTGTGATGATTAGATAGTGATCAATTATGTCTGTGTTGTTGTTGTTGTTTAGAAAGTAGATATATTTTCATGTTAGTAGTACAACACTACTAATATTTGCAATAAAAAAAATAAAAAAAATTGAATTTGACAAAATTGAATTTTATCCTCTAGGGCGCTTTTAAAGTTCAGACAAAAATGTGTAAAAATAAATACATGAACATTTATATAGATGAAATTGTGATAGCTTATTCAGACTATCTCCTGTGTAGACAAGTCAAGGTGATTTTTCCCACCTACACCTTGCCCGACAAATTAATAAAACACTATAAACCATTAATCTGGGTTTAAGAAAAAATCCACCCACTTTCTCCCGCTGTCCAATTTCAAAAATCAGCTACCGTTGGATCTTTGGATCATCGCGGCCGTCCAATTTACGATTTGGTTTTCATATGAGGGGTTTTAGGCAAGGTTTTCAATTCTGTTGCTCTTCTCACGCCCATACACAAGTATCTCTCTCGGTTTCTTTTTAGAACAATAGTTTGTGTTTGGTGTCTTTAGGTTTGAGGATTTGGATGTTTGAGATTGTTGTTTGGTGTATCTTAGGAATTTCTTTCTTTAGATGGCTAGGCTGTTTAGGATGTCTAGGGTTTCTTTAGTGTCCTCAAATGAAGGCTTGTTCATGTTCAAGTAAGCATATTTTTTTGTTTTTTATGTGGTTGTGTTGTAGTGGATGAGTTTTTTTGCTCCTCTTTGTTTGATTCTCTTAAATTTACTGCTTTGCTTTTCAAATGATTGACTAATTGATTTCAATTTCTACAGAGTCCTCCGTAGTGCATTGTTCTTTGAAGTGCCTCATGCTGCAACATACAAAGTACTCCAAAGTTTGTTGTGCTTCAAGGTGAGAGCATCACGTCCCCTGTCTTGATTTCTATGGCTATATGCAGGTGGTGGATTTTTTTGGCTGTGGATGTTCCACAGATGCTGAATAGATGCTAGGTCTTAGGATTTCTAGTGTCTCTTATTGTGTAGTAGCTGTACATGTAGTCCTTGAGAATAAGTTAGCCTCCTAGTTTAGATTTCAATACAACAATACCATAAAGTTAGGTCCTTGCTTGCGACGGTAGGGTGGTCTCTTGCTTCTCCGTTCTCAAACAGCTTATTGTACCCCACACTATTCAAATGTTGTGTGTGTATTCATTCTCTTCAATTATGTCTGTTGATTATGTGTTGTTCAATTATGTTTTGCATCTTAGAAATGGCACCACCCCTATCTCGGAGTCTTAAAGCTGTGGCATGGAGGTCCACAGATTCTCCCATGGAAAATACCAAGAAAGAGTTACTCTCACTGAAGAAAAGAGCCTAGAAAAAAACTCCTCAAAAAATACCGCTTGAATTCAGTGTTACCATTTCTTTGGGTAACTTTGACATCTCACTAGAATGCTTCAAAAAAAAGGAAGAATTCCTTGATAAATAATGCATTTCCGGACTTTGTTCAATTGAAAGAGGAAGGGCTCTTATGAGGCTCTATCTTCAAATGGTTTGTCGTATTCTGGCATCCGTTGTTACTAAACAAATCAAAAGCTATGATCTTGGATGGAATAAAGCTGGAGCTGCCCCTGCGGGACACCATGTTCTGAAAAAAATAGTTTGTAATACTGATCTCTACACTTATGTTGGCATGCTGGGCTATTGCATCAAAGACAAAGGTGAAGATCACTTCGATTGTGTACATCGGAATGTTGGCTCCAAGTCTCCAACAGCTTGAAGAGGGTGTAGAGGAGTAGGTGAAACATAGTACTCCTTTTGCCAAAAACCAAGTCATTCTCACTCACAAGAATCACATTGAGAAGGCCGCTACATTCTGCAGGTTCAAGCTCAAGAAACAACTGGGCAACACTCTTTCTGGCACACTGGTGCCCATGCTACAATCTAGTCAGCATTCCATCAGCTTCATGGGTACTACTTATTTGTCAGGGCGACATGGAATATACTCGGGTTGCTGCATTCTAAAAATTTATGATCCTATCTGACACTATAACCATAGATGGTATCATTCAAATTTTTTTGAACACACAAATTCAAGTTCTTGCCTTGCTGACTTAGGGCGGCAAAGGCTAGCTGCAATTCTAGATGAGGCTCAAGAAGGTAAACCGTGTGAATTTGTGGTTCCAAGTAATGTCTTATCCCTGAATTTCCGACTATTGTAATATTTTGATGTATTCACTTACTTCGTATTTTGCTTCCTTTATTGCTTTTTGACAAGTTCTTTTTTTGTAACACATACTGTTATCTGTGATCCACTGGAACAGCTTGGCAATGTCATTGTATTTGAAGAAACTGAGGATGCAGTTCCATCACAAGCAGACCGGGGCAAGGCTAGTGCTAAAGCTTCTGCGCTCACTACGGTTGATGTTATGGTCATTTCTGTTGTGTTTGGTGATTGTGACAATCTAAATAGTTTCATAGTGTAGTGGTAGCAATTCGAACGTCTTTGGTGTTTTGTATAGTCAGTTACCTTCAAAACTTGGTTCACTAACTTACTTCAATGTGCCTTCAATTTTTCTTGTACCTTGGTTGCTAAGCTAACTTTTTTGGTAATGAACCAAACCTCTAAAATTTCAATTTACAATTTGCATAAACAGCACTTATAGAGCTCTTGCTGTGGGTATATAATACTCATTATGCCTAATTTTTTTTAATGTATACATCTATACCTTAAGTTCGGTGGTTTGTTTGTTTGTTTATTTGTTTTGTTACATTGAGATCTCTCAAACCGTGCATCCCCCGGCAGCTTGCTTGGTACTGTCAGAAAGCCCTCGGCAAGGAGGGGTGCACCGGCTTGGTTTCGTGGCGTTTGGAGCTACGGTGCCGAAGTTATTGAATTTCAAAGTATTTATGGACCAAAAAATTAGAAAATTACTTTTGCTTTGAATTTGGCCGCATGCTTGGTATCATTGGAAAGCCCTCGGCAAGGAGGGGTGCACCGGTTTGGTTTTGTGGCGTTTGGAGCTATAGTGCCGAAGTTATTGAATTTCAAAGTATATATGGACCAAAAAATTAGAAAATTACTTTTGCTTTGAATTTGGCCACATGCTTGGTATCGTTGGAAAGCCCTCAGCAAAGAGGGGTGCACATGCTTTGTTTCGTGGCGTTTGGAGCTACAAAGCAAAAGTTATTGAATTTTGAAGTACTTATGGATCTTAAAAATTACTGAATTATATGTATCTTTTGAACCATGGTATGTATCAATTGGGTAGGTTTTTGCTACCCTTAGAGAGCTCTTTATGAGAAGGTGTGCTCGGGCTTTGTTTTGTAGCATTTGAACTTACAGAATGAAAACTTCATATTATCTTCTATATTACATTGACTTATATTTGATTTTATCTTTTATTTTATCTTATCTTTTATATTACATTGACTTTTATTTTATCTTATCTTTTATTTTATTGCAATATTATACTATAGTATATATAAATAAATTATACAAAGAGATGTCTAAATAAATTGATAAGGCACTTTGTTTATTTGGTTTATTTGACTATTTATTTAATTGTTCTATTTTTGTATTTTTCACATGGCGCCCAAACGTCAAGGTAGTATTAGTTTACGTACTGAACAAGCTCGAGCAAGAGATCGTGTTGCAAGAGCTAGAGAAAGAGAGTCTTCTGTTGAAACAGAAGAGAGGTTAAGAACTCAAGCAGAATATCAAGCACCACATGTGGCTGCTGTGAGAGCTGCAGAGTCTTCAGCTTAGGCTGAAGAAAGGTTGAAAGCTTAAGCAGATTATGTAGCTGGCGTGAGGGTTGCAGAGTCTTCGGCTCAGGCGGAAAAAAGGATGAAAGCTCAAGCAAATTATGTAGCCGGCGTGAGGGCTGCAAAGTCTTTGGCTCAGGCTGAAGAAAGGTGGAAAGCTCAAGCAGATTATGTAGCCGGCGTGAGGGCTACAGAGTCTTCGGCTCATGCTGAAGAGCGGTTGAAAGCTCAAGCAAATTATGTGGCTGGTGTGAGGGCTGTAGAATCTGTTGAAGAGAGGTCTCAATGGTTACGAAATCAAATTGTATATCAAGCAAGGCAACGAGTTCCAGTAGTTGAAAGAGGATTGCGTCATAATATTGGTGCTATGAATGTTCATTGTTGACATTGCGGTGCCTTGCATCGGATTGAAGAAAAACTTGTTGTTAGTACCAATGTCTGCCCTCTTTTTGGAACATGTTGTCAGAAAGGCAAAATCATTCTACCAATGCTTCGAGATCCACCTGCTCCATTATTAAATTTATTGAGAGAAGACAATGTAGAAGCAAAAGAATTTCGAGAGCATATACGACGGTACAACAACGCATTTGCTTTTACCTCCGTGGGTGTTAATAGAGACCATACTCTGGGCCATGGACCCTATTGTTTTTGCGTTCATGGAAGATGTGGTGCTTTTCCACTTGAACCAAATGAGAAGCCGATGTTTGCTCAACTGTATATCTACTATCCTGATGAAGCAATGGAGGCTCGAAGACAAAGAAATGGAGGGGTGCGTCCTGAGACAATGTTGGCATTACAACAAATGTTATTGGAACACAATAACTTTGTGCCACTTATCAGACAAGCACACAAAACTTTGCGTGAAGAGCGTGAAAACGGCAATATTGACCCAGATTTGGCAATGCATCTACATTTTGAGCATGGTAGGCAAGATGGATGTTATAATCTTCCACAAACTGACGAGATAGCCTTGATTTTGTCGGGTGATGGTGATATTCCAAATGCAATGCATGACATTGTCATACGTTTACGTGGAGGAGCGCTTCACCGCATAAGTGAATGTCATCCCACATATCTGCCTTTGCATTATGTGTTGTTCTTTCCTTATAGAGAACTTGGTTGGCATCTATACATCCCTCATATAGCACGACAATCATATGTCACTCAAATGGAATTTTCCTCCTATAGATTATTTTCACGAAACAATGAATTTTTAACAATACTACATGGAGGGAAATTATTCCATGAGTTTATTGCTGATGCATGGGCAATCACGGAGCAAGCCCGGTTGCAATGGATACAGACACATCAAGGTCAACTTAGAGTAGATGTATATCAGGGACTTGCTGATACAATTGGAGACGTTGCCAATGAAGAAATAGACTTACGAAATCTTGGTTGACGCATCATATTGCCTTCATCATTTTCAAACAGTGCTCGCAATATGTTTGAAAATTTTTCAAGATTCTATGGCAATTACTCACTATTTTAAACATCCCAATATATTTGGAACAATGATGACAAATCCAGAATGGCCTGAAATTAAAAATGCATTGTTGCCAGGACAAAAGACAACTGATCAGCCCGATTTGGTGGCCCGTGTTTTTAGACTTAAATCACAAGCCCTGCTCCGAGATATTAATCATGACAATATACTTGGTCGAACAATTATTACTTGGTCGAACAATTTCAGAAGCGTGGATTGCCACACATGCATTTTTTTATTGTTTTTTGCGGAAGAAGACAAAATAGTTGATGTAGCGGCTGTGGATCGCATTGTTTGTGCAGAATTTCCTAATCCAGAAGAAGACCCCGTTCTATTTGATACAATATTGAGGACAATGGTGCATGGTCCGTGTGGAGCTCACAATCCTAACTCAACATGTATGAAAGATGGAAATTGTTCAAAACGTTATCCAAAAACCTTTCAAGAATCGACTTCCATAGATGTTGATGCATACCCATTGTATCGTAGAAGAAACAACATTGGCTGTGGCTATGAGGCACATGGCATTTTGGTCAATAATTGGGATGTTGTACCTTACAATCCATATTTGTCTCGGAAATATGGTTGTCACATCAACATGAAGTTTGCGCTTCAATTCGTGCAGTGAAATATATTCATAAATATATTTACAAAGGTCATGATCGTACGACTGTGCGCTTTGGTTGTGAACCTAATGAGGTAGACCAATACTTGGATGCTTGATATATTAGTGCCCCTGAAGCTACTTCGCGCCTTTTTGCAATGGATATGCATGAAGAACGCCCGAATGTGGTACAACTTGCTTTGCATTTGCCAGGGATGCATAAAGTGGTATTCAATCAAGAAGATAATGCTGCAAAAGTTCTTCAAAGAGCAGGGCGGGAGACTACCACATTGACTGGGTTTTTTGCAAATTGTGCTAGAGATGAAAATGCTCGGCAATACACATATTTGGAGTTTCCCCAACACTTTGTGTGGAAGAAAAATACAAAAAAATAGACCCCTAGGCGAGCTGGTTTTGCACTAAGAAGACTTTACTTTGCTAATCCAAACGCTGGAGAACAATATTACTTACGTCTACTTTTGACAATTGTGCTTGGACCAGTATCTTATGAAGACCTTCGAACAGTGGATGATCATTTGTACAATACATTTAAAGAGGCATGTTTAGCAAGAGGGCTGTTTGAAAATGATAGAGAGTGGATTTCATGTCTACAAGAAGCTTCTATCATGCGATCAGGATCTCAACTTTGATCTTTATTTGTCACATTACTCATTCATTGCTTACCAAATGAACCTGAAAATTTGTGGCAACAATTTTGGCATCAACTGTGCGACAATCTTAGACATCGACTACAAGAACATCAACAATTGGAGGATCCCAGTGAACATCAAGTATGTGATTATGGATTGTTTCTTATTGATGAGATTTTAAAAAATGACTACAATAAATCTTTGGCAGACATGCCAAGAATGCCTCAATCAATAATTCCATGGAACCTTCATCGTCCTAATCCTTTGATTGCTGAGCAGCGTGATTGGAATCAAGATGATCTTTTATCTATCGTCAATGAACGTATACCTGAATTGACTGCAGAACAAAATATTGTTTATCAAGAAGTCTTATTATCGGTGAATGAACATAGTAGAAGGACATTTTTTATTGATGGACCGGCTAGAACAGGAAAAACATATGTGTATAATACAATTGCAGCAAAACTTTGAAGTGAAGGAAAGATTGTAATATATATAGCATCATCTGGTATTGCTGCACTTCTCCTTGATGGTGGGCGAACAGCTCATTCAACCTTTGTACTTCCAATAAAAAACAATGAAGATTCGATATGTACGATTGATAAAACGTCAGATCAAGCAGATCTTCTATGTGAGGCATCATTGATCATTTTTGATGAAGTCCCCATGCAACATCGTCATTGTCCAGAGGCTGTTGACCGTACCTTGCGTGACATTTGTGACAATGACAGGCCTTTTGGCGGTATGACTGTAGTTTTTGGAGGTGACTTTCGTCGAATTCTACCAGTTATTGTCAAAGGTTCAAGAGCACAAATAGTAGCCGCAACACTTTGAAGATCTATTTTGTGGGCAAGAATGCGTATATTGAGGTTAACACAAAATATGCGCTTGAATACAATAGCTTTGCAAAATCAAAATTTTGCAAATTGGCTTTTTGAAGTTGGAAGTGGTGAGATTCCAACTGATGAAAATGGTTGCATTATTCTACCTGAAGAGATAGTAATTGGTCAAGGAATCGTGTCCCTCATTCAAGAAATTTATGGTGGTATACATAATATTCTTGAACAAAATGGTGGATCTTTTAAAGAACGAATCATCATATCAACCCGAAATGAGATTGTGGACAATATCAATAAAGAAGTCCTTCAAATGTTCCCAGGGGTGTCACAAACTTTCTTGAGCATAGACCTTGCAGTTCTAGAGGTGGATGCTGACAATTATAATATATATCCTACGAAATACCTCTATTCTTTGGAGTTGGGTGGATTGTCACCTTTTAAGCTGCAACTTAAGGTTGGATGTCCTATCATATTGCTTCAGAATATTGCTCCAAAATGTGGTCTTTGTAATGGCTCTCGCCTTATAGTGACATGTTTAAGTAGTCATGTTATTGAAGCCAGGATTTTAACCGGAAGTCATGCAGGAGAAACAACGTTCATTCCAAGAATCACACTTCAACCAACAACAACAAAAGTACCTTTTAAATTCTCTAGACGATAATTTTCTGTGAAATTTGGCTTTTGCTGTAACGATCAACAAGTCTCAAGGTCAATCTGTTAAATATGTAGGTGTAGATTTGCGGACTCCAGTCTTTTCTCATGGTCAATTGTATGTAGCACTTTCTTGGACAACATCCATCCATTTGTTGAAAGTGCTTCTTCCTAAATCTATAGTTAAAACAACTAATATTGTATATCCGGAAGTTTTAATATAAATCCCCCATGTGGAAATCATTATTTAAAGTGCTTTTGTCTCAAGACTGTTAATCACAAGAACCATTCGACTTAAATCTTCATACTATTTTTTTATTAAACTATAGATAAATTCATAAAAAAATAAACTAAATAACAAAATCATGATAAAATCATAACAAGAATAGAGCCAACGGCACAGGGCTACACTAGTGGATAGTGTAGGAGCTTTGAATATCATAATGTACTAATATTTGCAACTGATTGGAAGGGGGATTTTTATGTGCTCATATTTCAACATCAATGTTGAATCAACTAAGAGCCTACTGCAATAACTTTGTGGTTGAGTGAGTCAACAACAACAAAAAGGCTGGGGTTAAATTAATAATAAGCTTGGCTTTTTTTCTTTCACATCACAAGATAAGATTGACGCAAGTCACGCAACAACCCTAAATGTGTGCCGAGATGAGGATTGAATTCAGTGTACACCTACTAAACTTGTCAAGAATCCCATTTTCTTCAGCCATCTTGCATTGTGTATGTGTGTCATATTTGCTTTTATTGAGGTCCTATAAGGGCTTGCCATGTATAGTGCCACTAATTGAATTGAATTTTAATTTAATTCAATTCACTCATAACATGTCTTCACTATGCATTCAAAAGACAACCCTATAAAATTTAGATGAAAATGTGTAAGGATAAATATATGAACATTTATATGGATGAGACAATGTGCATTTGATACATTGTGTATAATGAAATAATGAGATACTTTGATATTATCATCCAACTTTTGTTCATGATTTCATCCATTGAATCAAATTCAATTTAGAAAATATCATTTGTATATTTTGATTAAGGTAAATTTGCCCGTTAATAATTATGGTATATATTGCCTATGGAATTACTCTAAAACTTGAAAATTTTGATCTAAAGCCAACAAATTGATTTATTGGGCAAATTAGCCACTACAGTTCCATAAATAAGTTTTCCTTAAAAAAACACTTTAAAATTGTCATTTCTAGTGCAAAGAGCAAAGTATTGTTTTTTTGGTTTCTTTGTATGTTCAACTAAAGGATCTTTCACTAATAGAGTATAAATATGTGTCAAAGAAACTCCATAAACTTTATCTATATAGATTGCAAAGATATTACCTCTCAACATCTTACTTTGCACCTTGTAATAATATATTATATGACTTTAAACCCTCTTGACTTTGTGCACTATAGATTTCAAATTTAAATTTTTTAACTTTGAAAAATTAGGTTGAAAGTCTAGAAAAATAAACAAACAAGATCTTAGATTTCTTCGAAAAATTATTATGTAGTAGAAAAATTATTATGTAGTAGTGACTCTAAACAGAATGAAAAACTAAATCGTTAATAGATTTTTGATGGAAATAGAATACATCAACTGTCATTTTGAGACCTTTTCCTGCAAGTTCTATTCACTCAAGGGACATTTTTGTTGGAAGATTTCAAAAATAAATTAAAAACAAACTCTATCCGTTATTCTTTCAAGATGATGCTGTGATTGTAAACCAAACAAGACTTTGCATAACTTTCACATTACTAGTATTAAAAATAGAATGAATCTAAGCATTTAGATATAAATGTAATCTATGATGGAAAAAAATTGATATTTTTCTTTTCTTTTTGAATCAACTACTTTTGCTTCTGATGGCAAAACTAACTTTTTTTGTATGGCACCAATTGAAATAAAATTATCATTCCCAAATGCTCACATGTTCTTTTATGTTATCCCTTGAAGTCACAATGTCCTCTCAAGGGACACTTGGGATTTTGGATAGGCTTATGTGACTTCAATTTTTGACTCAATTTCTTTTAATTTCTTTTTTAAATAGAAAAACACATTAGCCTTTTAGGAATATAATTTTTTAAACTTCAGTCGACAGCCCAAAACAAAAGTTATGCCACTAAAAACCCTAAAAGCAATTTGATTAGGTAGAAAAAAGTTGAAAATAATAAAAAATTCCTCATAGCTTATATTTTTGTCTATATTTAAAGCTTTGACTCATTCCATTTGCATTAGTGATTTGAAAGTTATGGATTTTTACAATTTTCAAAATAAAAATCTATGAGGTTCAATTTTCTTGCTAGAACAAATTCACCCTTGGAATTAGCATGTTTCAATTCTATTTTAGACCTATTTAATAATTAGTTTCTATCTTTAATCTTATATCTACTTCTATTTAACAATTTTGTAAAGAATAAAAATGAAGTCTTTTTTTAAGGATTTTTCTCCTAGATTCTCAATTCAATTCTCTACTACAAAGATTTTTTACCTTAAAAAGTTTTAGTGCAATATTCAAAATTAACAAGATTCAAAGTCTTATAATCTAGTCAAGCAAGGTGCAAAAAAGCCCGTTTCTTCACTTTAAACACAATTATCTTGCAATCTACATGATCCGAGTCTCTTAAATATCTTCTACACAATCTACTGCTAGTATAATACAAGATCCTATAGTTAGATCTTTGAAGAATATAATTTTAAAAGATTTTTGCCCTTTACAATAGAAATGGCAATTTGAGTGAATTTTGATGAAAAAAAGGCCTTGGAACTTTTGGGTTAAAACACGGTTCAAAAAATCACCCTTCAAGATGAAATCATATAAACTTGTCTAAAATTTCATTTCTTTTCCACTAGAACTTTGTTACTTCAAGAATCAACAAAATTTGGATAGAATCACTCTTCTTCAATTTATTATAGATAATGCATGCGTTTGGTGAGGTATACAATCTACCCTTAAAATAGTTGTAATAAAAATAACACCAACTTATATTCATTTTGGAATTATGTAAATTACATAATAATACCACAAACTTTATGCCTTTTGGAGTTATGTGGTGAATTTGTAAAGCACACTATTATGAAAAATTTAAAGTATTTTGGATAGAATCTAAAATTCTACTAGATGTTTTGGGCCTTTAAACATGAAAGAACTTTAGGTCACTATAGAAATGAAGAATGTGCTTATTGGTCCAAAAATGCAATCATTTTTTAGTGACTAACTTCATCTTAGGTCAATATCTTTCTAAATTAATCTGTAAAGTTCTTTTATGTTTGACCCCTAATGGCCCAAGGCCTTTTTTCTGCCCAAAAACACCCAAAATTGCCATTTTTATATTAAAGAGTAAAAAAAAATTGAAAAATGTTTTTTTGCACATCAAACCGTAGGACCTTACACCTAACTAGTATGAAGATGTCTAGAAAAAATTTCAGAATTTTTGACTGCATATATTGCAAGATATCTGCGTTTAAAGTGAAAAAAACAAGTTTTTCAACACATTATGGGACTAGATTTATGACTTCAAACATTTTTAACTTAAAACTTTTTCCACTACAAAATTTTGAGCTTAAAATCTTTATAGTAGAGAATTGAATTGAGAATTTAGGAAAAAAAAATTCAAAAAAAACTTAATTTTCATTATTAAAAAAATTGTTAAGTAGAAGTAGGTATGAAAAAGAAGGAAAGTTTAAAATGTTAATATATTTTATATAGAACTAAAAAGCACTAATTCCAATGGTGAGATTGTTTTAGCAAAAAAACTAAACCTTGTGGAACTTTTTTTTCTTAAAATTGTTAAAATTGCATTCATAAATGAATCCTACAAGTTATTTTTCTCAGGAAGATGCTCTAAGTGCCCCCAAAAGAAGATTGTCCATAACTTTCTCATAAAATATCCAAAAGAAATGAATCAAAGATTTCCAGATAGACAAAAATATCATCTATAAGAAAAATAAATAAATAAATAAATAATATTTTTTTTTTGCTGTCCCCGTCCCCTATTTTGAGCTTATTTAAGCATAACTTTTTTTCTAGGCACCGACTGAAAAAAATTATATTCCCATGAAGCCTAGCAACTTTTCTATCTTCCAAAAAAGTTTTGAAAAAACCACGACAAAAATTTAGCCCGTAGGTACTTGCCCAAAATCCCATTTGTCCCCAAAAGGGATAATGGGCTTTTAGGCATTAAAGCCCAAAATCACTTCAAAAAATTTATACCTAAAACAAGCCTTTTGTACAAATATTTGTACCTAAAATCTATATCTATATCTATATTTATTCTTTGATAAATTCTTATAGACAACCATAAGATCCTTTAGTTCACTTTAAATATATCCTCCACAAATTTTAGAATGAATATCTCTATTGATAACAAATTTGATGTCAAAATGTTGTCTTTCCTAGCCCTTCCAAAATGTGAAGTTTTGTCTATCAAATTTTTAGGAAAAAACATATATTCCATAACTTGTGTGTTTAGTCAACATGTTGGAAAATGAAGTGAGAATATGTATTCAAAAAATCTCTTGAAAAAACTTTTATATTCAATTTTTTAAAATTAAAAATTGAAAGGTGGTATTAATTATGAAAAAACTAAATTGCTAGTAACTTTTACTAAAAATTCAATGGCAAAATGTTTCTAATGGTAAAAATGTTCAAGTAAAAAGTTTGTATCTCTTATTCTTTGAAAATATTCAAAACTGAGTTTCAAAATTAAAACAGTGACTTTGTATCTTTATTTTTACCTTCATTGTCCACAAACTATAAAATTCCTCATAACTTTTGCCTTGTTATTTGGAATTCAAATGTTTTGAGTAGGTATTTATCTATACAATCAATCTAATATAATTCAATAATATTTTTTAGATTTATTTTTAGCTACCTAGTTTGATATTGATGTAAGAAAATCCCTTCTAGTTTTTGCAATGTTTATTGGAATGGTGTGAAACAAAGCTTCACATATTGATTAGGATGATTAGCGTCCATCTTAAAAAATTTATGCAAAAAGTCCAAATCATGAAGTCAACAAAGCTTCCCAAGTCTCAAAAGATCCAAAGTGGTCTCTTTGATCCTTTAGAAGTTAACCCTTAAAGGACCAAGTAGCATCTTTTGGCAATATAGTGTTTTTAGCCATCCATTTAAAAGTAGAATTTTCATTTTTTTCTTTGAGATTTTCATACAACATGTGGTTGAGGAGTAGCTCACAATAAAAAACCTGTGTTTATACATGTTGACGAATTTTTTTGAGCATCCAATGTAACAACCCGTGTTTTTATGTCAACAATGACCTCCAATGTACAACTTCATGTTTATTGTATGTCATTGTTGACATAAAAGCATTGGTTGTTATATTGGATGTCCAAAAAAATCTGTCAATTTAGACATTAGAAAACACATATTTCTTTAGTGGCTTTACAATGCAATAATTTTCATAACTTTTGACTACATGTTTAAAAAGTTAGGGCAGTGCAAGCAACTCATAAAAATCTCATTTCTAAGAAATAAATTTTCTTGAACTACTTTTCTAGATTTGTATATATAAATGAAAAGCTTTTAATCATTCGGCATTTTGATTGCCATCCAAATTTCATCAAAGTGGTCACGTCAATTAGACCACATTCATCCAATTAGTGCGAGGTGTCTTTCAGTAGTCCAAGTTGTGCAATAATTGTACTATCTTAACAAGTAACTATATCATTCTTTTAGCTAAATTTGTTGTTTCCCGCTAGTCATAATAATAAAGATATGCCTTCATCCTCATGCCGTGCTATCACACCAAGACCACCTGCACAAATACGGAATTAAATTAATAAAGAATGAAATCACCCAAGACCCCTCTCCCATTAAAAAAAATAAAAAAAATAAAGAATGAACTCGGAGTCCCAACAACAAACAATTCAAGCACAACTTGTCACCACCTGAGTAACAGAACAGCCCCAACACCTACCAGAAAAATCTCACCTGATTGTCACCGCCGACAGCTGCGACCACGAGACGGCGACCAAAGGACGCCGCATCAGCATCCGCCAGCCGAGAGGCGTCGTCGTCTTCGTCTTCGCCTTCAGACCTTCAAAGATGCCCTTCTCGGTGGTCAGGATTCTCGGATGCCCGGCGCAGCTTTTTGTCCTCTGACACCCAGCTCGCCGATGATTCTACTCGCTTCCGTTCTTCAGTTCAGTTCCCCGCCATCTCCATTTAATAATAAGTTTTGCCACCTGCCTCGTGCTCTTCTCATTATTTGTGCATCGATTCCGTCAGTTTGCACGCCCGCATTGGCAGGGTTGGTGTGGTGTGGTGTGCTGAAGAGGGGGCGCAAGATTTCGGAAGAATGCTGGGCTTGCAATGGCGGGGTGGAGGCTCTTGGGGAGGCGGGGAGAAAAGGTGGGTGGAGGAGGACGAGAGCGAGGACGATGTGGTGTCTACACATGATGAGATGGCGATGGAGAGTGTTAGTTGAGCAACAACGTCGACTGTTGGTTTGTAGTTGGGTTCTGAGAGTGCTTGCTTGATTGACATCCACGCAGGTGATAAAATACTTGCAAGCTGAGATTTTCCTTTACCAGCTCTTGGAATTCCGATCTTGGTCTCGCATTTTGGCGTTTCTGAAATGGCAGGGAGGTAGACCTTTTCTGGAAGCGGTTGATTAATTGAGTTCAGAGTATTGGGGATTGTAGCCTCGCTCAATGCTGTCTCTGTTTGATGATCGACTGCAATTGTGGAGAGGCAATTGGCACATGGAGGATGACATTTGCTTTCTTGAGACAGTTGAAAACCATCTTGTGGGAAGAAACCGTGTGTAGAGTTTTTTAAAGCCATAAGAGCTGTAATGTCTCTAATCTGTCTCCTTTTGCAATGGATCTGGGTCCAGAAGCAATGCTTGTTTGACATGATATCTCGACATTCTCCAATTATTCTCGAATGCTTTCAGTCTTGCAATTCTTCTTTCATAGGGCTGATCGATTGGATGTTTCAACCTTTTAATTACTTGAGCCCCTTGAGCTCTAGTCCGTGTGCTTGTTTGCCATGACAAGCACTAGCCTGTCTATGTGCTTGCTAGTACGTTAGCTCCTCTCCAGTGCCTCCACTTCCGCAATTCTTATTTTACAGAGCTGACGTACTAGATGCTTAGTAATCCTCCTCCAACTCCAGTCAGTAGAGACGGGCCCTAAAATTTATAGAGAATATTGAAGAGGATGGTGAACCAGTCAATTGGTCTGAAGAGAACGAAGAAGAGTTTGTAGGAGTCCAAAAAAGCAAGATGATTCCTTGTAGAGGGTGGTTCCTGTGAATGTTCTGAATGCCTGACTTGTTGCGTGACTTCCACAGATGTTAAGAGGGAAGTTTGGAAACTTTTCAAGGCAAAATATACACAGGCTTCTATCCATGTTTTCCTGGAGTCGACAGGGGCAACAAGTGCCCACACACGGTGAACGTTTCTCGCAGGTGGAAGCAGTAATGCCGCAGAAAGAATTGTCCACCTCCACGGAGCTCATTCTCTTCAAGGACGTGGAGAATCCGACGCGCCATGATCTGTCCTACACCAGCCTGCGCGACTTACTGGCGACCCCGCCCCGCCATTGTCCTATCAAACCAAGTGAGGAATTGAAGGAGGTCGAGGACGAGCGCCGCCCCGCCATCAAAAACCGTCTGGTGGAGCTCGCCGCTCGCGCCTACCTCCTTCCCACGCACGTACAGACCACCCCTGCCAGTTACCAGTTCTTCTCGCGTCAATGGGCCAGACTCTCCAACAGGAACTGGCTCTATAGCCACCCCTCGAGCTTGACCTTGCAGCCCAATTGCCTGCACTGGGTGGACATCACTGCTGCCTTCTGCTCCTTGTTCAAACTGAGTCAACTGCGGCCGCAGCCTGTCCTTCGCCTCTAAGCCAAGGCTACAAGGAAAATTGGCCTTTCTTTTTGAATTTCAGGACGATGAGTGAAGACATGGATGGTACCTCCTCCAGAAATCCGATATTTGCCTTCGAGTTTGGATTTCAGGACAATGTGTAGAGACAGGGATGCTATCACCTTTCAGAAAGTGGGGATTTGCCGGTGGTTTTTGAATATCAGGACATTGTGTAGAGACAGGGCCGCAAGAGATCAGAAAAGTTGATGCAGCTAAAAGTTGGAGTTTTCGACTTGGGGAGATGATGATGATGTGTTTGAGGATTTTTCAAATCAATTCGCTGCAGCATGAGGATGATGAGATGGTGGAAGAGGAGAGCGTCGCAGACTGAGTTGGTGTTTATCCCAACCATCAATTCCACTCCTGCATTTTTTCCTTCGTTCCTAGCATGCGAATGTATTCTCTGTACATGCTTTTTTCTTGTAATTTTCCAGGATGTGTCATGTAAATTATATGCAGGAATTACTGGATATGAGTCTGAAACAGAGTCTCTCTCTAGGAGATACCCAGGGTAGCACTTGCTACTTGTGTCCATGGACTCTGCCTTCGAAAAGAGGCACCAAGGGTAGGGAAGCATTGCTATTTCTGTCCATGTGGTGTAGTTAGTAGTTAATGAAACAGACTCTTCATTCACGCTGTTTTTTGGGCTATAAGTTCTTTTCTGAATTCAGGAATTTTGCTTGAATTCTGCTAGCAGTTTAAGAAGTCCATGCTGTTCTGACTGTGAAGAATTGGGAAGTGGTCTGTCAAATCGTGCACCGAATGAAGGGCTGGATATTGTCAGAGGTGGAGTGTTCATTTGGCCGATCTCACTTGTAGGGACTCTCAAGCTGTGTCCTGGAGCACTGTTGATGATTTTCCAATAAAAAGTTGCTGACCCGAATTGCGTCTCTCGCTCTACTCACTTGATTCAAGAGGACATGGAGTGGATGTCTGCTTCTGTGTGTCTTCAATGTACTATTATTATGTTTGTTTTCTGACAGGGTGTAGGGACTCACTTTTTGGTTCTGACTCCTGACCCATCGCAGCTACTTCTGTTTCTGAAGTTGTACATTGGTAAGTTACTGCGGTAGTACCATTTTCTGATGAAGTATGCAGGCAGTCGAATCACCGGCAATTCTGAAAACGATTTGGGCAATAAGTTCACTGCCAACATAACAGTTCTTTAGCCCTTGTAAGCCTGCTTCTTTTACTTTGGGATCAGAATCGGTATTGCATTCTGAGCTTCCGAAATGACTGGTCTAAGATTAGTTGGTTCTTTGATTTGAATTTGATTAATCTTTCTTCTACTTCCATTCAAATATTTTGCTTTTATTTCTTCTGTCAATCGATAAGAATTTCTACCTATGTTGTAAACGGTAAGATAGCAAGTCAGCTTACAAAATTTATATAAGCATTTGATACGATTAGAGCGATAAATTTGGATTCTGGGATGCGACAATGGGCTTCACAGAATGTTATCAATGATCTCGTGGAACAAACTGTATAATAGTACTCATCTTTGACAATTCTACAAAACTAAACTATTACTAACCGGATTACTGCAGTAGTAACGACAGTATTACACCCAATCTTCGCTAATGATGTTTAAGTGGTCTCACTAGTTCATTACTTGTTACATAGTTGTTATCCAATAGGGATTGTTGAACCTCACGATTTTTCTCCACATTTTGTAGTTTTAGACACAACACAATTCTTCTTTCTCCTGAAGTACTGAGCCGCCAAAGAATTTTGGGATGTAATTCTAAAATCGCCGTATTCTGTGAGCTAAACTCCTCACACCCCTGATTAGATGTGAACAAGACTTGACAGATTCTAAACATACACAAGAAATGTGCAATTACAGAATGTCGTTAGACTGGGCCCAGCGTACTCTGTACTTTCATGTTGCATTGAAGTGCTCACTTCACCCACCCAAAAGCCTCTGCAATGACGCTCTGGTGAGTCAGGAAGTACGTTAGGGGATTCGTGGAGGATTTTTTCCCCTTGTGAAGCTCGGATGTCAGCAATTCATGTCAATAATTGCTTCTGAAGCAGCGACAACGCAAAGCGCACCACTCAGAGAAGAATGGTACAAAGAGAACTGACAAAATGCTTTCCCTAATGGCCTAATCCTAAATTTCTAATCCTCAAATTATTCTAAGCAGTACTACACTCTACCCCCGGCAGTGACACTGCCGCAGGGGGATAAATGTGTACTCTTACAAATTTGCTCAGAGTTTGATATGCACAGAAGCGACAGAACTGAACATGAGGGATTCTCTGGTTATTCTGGGAATATGCAATTACAGAGAGTTTCATCAGAGAGGATTAGGACATTAGGTGTAATGGATTATGCCACGGAAGCGAGTCGGCAGCCAGGCTTCTCCATCTGCTTATACAATTCCCAAGGTACCAGTGCTATTGCATCTCAACCTGCAGGATGTAACAGATCGCCACCATGTACGTGAGGATTCAATCTCTTGCAAATTGAACGACAACATCTGAATGACACTGGCCCAAAAAGAAATGACAAAAGCAGCAGCAGCAACAGCAACAACATCGGGTATTCCACAACAAAAGTCGAGGAGCAGATTACTAGAACACGCACCCACTTGCGAGATTCGACACCAAGACTTCTACAAGAGTAACTTATACCTCAAGTCCCAAAACCCCGCGCGCTTGATTCCCTGTGGATGGCACCCGTCGTACAACAGAGTGAGAGCCGCGCTCGCAAGCGGTTTCGCCGAAAGCGCGCGGGCTTTGTCCGGCGCCAGGCCTGCCCAGCTCTCGAAAGCTCTCCAAGCATTCTTCGCGCAAGTCGAGCATCCGTAGCTTCGACGGACTTCACACCCGACCAGTGTTTTTTTTGTTTTTTTGTTTTTTTAAACACATGGACAATTTCCATTGATAAGGGGAAACAGTACACAGAACCAAAGGGAAGACCCTCGGCGGCAATTTTTGCATTTTCGAAGTCAATTTTCTGCACTAAAAAGTCAAGATTTTTCTGTATATTTTTTTTTGGAACTCAAGCAAGAGAGGCAAAGGAGGAACCACCGAGAAGGCAGAAGGGAAGCCAGAAACAAAGCCTGAATTACCAGGCAAGGACAAGGCCTCCAGACCAACCAACAAGGAAGAACCAACAAAGCTCAGTAAAAAACCCCAACTTCGGATGATTCAGATTCCAAGTCATCTGAAAGTTGGCTCTCTTGCCAAAGAATTCCATTTGGAGCCACGTATTATCGAACCGTCTGAGAAAGATGCCCGCCTTGTTAGGGTACAACGCACAAAGTTTTGTGGTTTTAACCCATGCCACTCTAGCATGATCAGAGAAAGACTCCCAAAGCACTTGCTCTAGTTTCTGGGCCGGCCAGGCGTCATTGTTGAAACAAATGGCATTTCTATCAAGCCATACAGTCCAAATAACAGAGCCCCTGAAGAGAGACCACATCGTTGTTCCCTTTCTCACTCGCCGGGGAATCCTAGAATTGAGAATGCATTGTTGTCAAGTGAAAGCCGGCCAACTCCCAGCAATAGGCGGGATTTGTAAGGCCAAGTAAAGAATTGAAAGGCCAAATTGCCATGCGTGTCTGGTTTTGGAACAATGGTGAAACCGATGTAAGATGGTTTCATCCAAGCCATCTTGACAGCTAAGACATGTCGTTGGAATATTCGGATTGACTACCTTCCTCCAGCTGTGAACCGCAACTGCACAATGATAGACTGACCAAAGAAAGCCAGCATCCTTTTGAGGCTAAGATTTGTGCCATACTTCACTCCACCAAGGCTGATACCCCGCTACCATCTCCCCGTGCCACTTTTCATGAATAGGTTTGGCAAGAGTTGAATGATTAGTTAGTAAAGAACGACCAAGCTTCGTGGTGTATGATTGTAGCAGGACTTTGTCATCCCATGCCCATTTGCCTGGGTCAAAGAACAAGTCAGTGATAATGCCCATGTACAACGGTGGTCCGGTCTTCTGTTGTACAACTCTAACGCGCTTATGCTAGCCAAGTAAAAGTTGGTTGCTTTGATGGAGCTGCGACTTTTGGACTCAAAGGGCAACCGAAACTGTACCGATAGAGAAGTTGGAATGGCCAGGAGGAAGTTCAATCAAGTGACAGCCTTGTGCCAACCTTGGTTTGAAACGAGAGGTAGAGCTATACACCGTGAAAGGAAGATTGTCCGTTTCATTAGCAAAAACCCCTATGTACTCTTGAAGCCAAGTGATGAATTGCTCATATGAGAGTAGATAGAGCCATGCTGCTAGGACCAAGGCGACCATTCTAGAGTAAGCAGGAGCTTCATCATCATTCAAGTCAAATAAGGCTTTAGCTGAATCCCAAGCCAAGAACGAGTGAAACTGCTCATCCCATATATTTTGGATAAGGCCCATGCCTTTAGTCATCAACTTAGCTTCTCTACTGGCAGAGAACCCATGATGACTGCCAATATAGTGTGTACTCCACCAAAGTGGAGTAGTTAGGACTTCATTGTAATTTAGAGGAGGCACAGCTATAATATGCCGATTAAGGAGTCTCCATGACCAAATAATCCTATCCTAGGCCCTAGAGCCTTTACAAGCTCAAAATTTGTGTAGCAAAATCCACTGGGGCATGGTTGGCCACACACTTATAGATTGAGGTCAATATTGGAGAACAGGAGAAGGCGGTATTTCAGAAGAAATTGTAGGTTTGAGGATTCCGGAAGCATCGCTTTAAGTATCCATTTGGCCATCAACGCATGAAGGGCCTCTTCTGGATCTATCAAGTTGAGTCCGCCTACCATACGAGAGGCACAATAGTTGACCAACTGACTTTGGCACAACTACGATGAGTAGAGCTAGACCATAGGAAGTCTCTCATAGATGCCCTGATTTTCCTAATGATATCCAACGATCCACCCCATATCATTATAAAGTACCAAAGTGTACTAAGCAAGACTGAGTTGATGATGACAGCACGACCAGCTAGTGATAGATGAATGCTTGTCCAATAACCTAGTTTCTTTCGGATCTTGGTAGCTAAGAACTCATCCACATCTGTTGTGTGTAGGTCAATACCAAAAGGGAAACCCAGAAGTTTGGAGAATGGCTTCTCTACTGCCTATGGGCAATTGATTTGATCCAACCATGAAGGGACAGGATTTGGCGACATCCAATAAGCAAGACTTTTGGGCCAGTTGATTAAAAGGCCAGACGCCACTCGATACCTTTCTATGAATATGGATAGGCGGCGGAAGTATTTCTCTTCACTAGTAATAGTGAAGTTCATGTCATCTGCGTACTCGCTAATGAGCTGCTCTGCGACCTCTGAAGGTAGGGAAACTCCAGCCAGCTCACCCTTATGCAGCAAATGTTTAGCTGCTACGTTAAGGGCTTCCCCAACAAACAGGAATAGGTAGGGGGCAACGGACACCCTTGCCTTACTCCTCGTTGTACTTGGAATAGAGAAGAGTCCACTCCATTAACGCATACAGAAACCTCAGCATTGGTTAGGAGTAATCTGACTAGTGCCACAAAAGCTGGAGGGATGCCCATGGTTTCCATTACTTTGTATAGGAAAGGTAAGTGAATTGTATCATATGCCATTTGGAAGTCTAGTTTCAACAAAATAGCTTCTTGATCGGATTCTTTAGCCCAAGAAATTGTCTCATGGAGCAAGAGTATATTATCAAGGATGTATCTGATAGGGATAAAAGCGGTTTGGTCAGGACTAATAACTTCAGCCAAAATAGGTTGAAGACATCATTAGAGAGCCTTTGCTAGGATTTTATAGGCAACGTTTAGAAGGCTAATGGGCCGCCAGTTACCAATTTCCTCCCTTAGACCACCTTTGTGTAAAATGTCAATCTTTCCCTTATTCATGCCTCTAGGAAGGAAGATGCAAGAGATAGAATGTATGATCATAGAAGTGAAATCCTTGCCTATCAAGTACCAATACTTCTGATAAAATTTGGTGATAAAGCCATCAGGTCCTCAACTCTTGTTAGGAGCCATCTCGCCAAGAGCCTCCTTGAGTTCTTGTTCACTCAAGTCAGAAGATAGACAGACTTTTGACTCTATGGGAACTGATTTTGGAAGCAATCCTAGGAATTCATCCACTGCAGCCAATTTGTCCTGAGATTTGGGGGTAGCTGAGTAGAGTTTACTATAGAAGTCAGAACAAACTTGACGAATACCTTTTGGATCTTCGAAAAGTTGGCGCTGTTCATTGAGAAGACTGGTGAGTCTTGATGATGCTAGCTTTTTGCGGACTGCTTTGAAGAACTCTGAAGAAACAAGGTCTCTATATATCTTCCATGTGATACGCGCCCTAACCCGTTGGCCAGCCACCTTTTTTGACTCAACTTCTTGAAGACAAATCCTGGCTGATCCATGTTGGTTTTGATGATTAGCGCTGTCAGGTTGTGCTTGTAATATCTCTAAGGCCATCGAGAATTGCTTCCTAGCTTCATCTTTGTTTGCCCTTGACTCTTGGGCCTTACGTCGACAAAAAAAGCGGTATACTCTTGAAACTAGTTTCAACTTGGGAAAAAATTGAGTAGAAGATGAAGAATCATGCGAAGCTTTCTCTATAAGGGGTTTGGCAGCATCCAGCCAGTGACCACTCATCTTCCAACAAGAAGGCCTGTTGAGCGAAGATTGGAATTCAATAGAGATAGATACTGGAAAGTGGTCAGACCATGCGTTGTCACTTCGAATCAAATTGTCTATCAACTTGCGGTTAGTGGTGCCCGCCCCATTTTTAAACACATAATACCTATCAAGTTGATCCATGATACGGTTACCATCATTCTTGAAGTTGTCCCAGGAATATTGAAGACTACCAGATGATCTAAGGTTGTCGTCAGTATTAAAATGCCGCTTTAGATTAAAGAGAGGGCTCGCTCTGTAGCGGGACCAAACGACCACAAGGATTAGTTTTGTTGTTCTTTGCCTCAACTATGTTAAAGTCCCCGCCTAGTATCCATCGACATCCAGTGGGGAGGTCCCGAATTAAGGCTTTTCAAAGATGAAAATGGGAAAAAGAATCATTTGGAGCATATATGTGGACTAGTCCAATTGGTCCCCCTGGAAGGCCCTCCAATATAATCCAATGTGCTCGATTTACCAATATAGAGCCCAATTTCATGACCATGTGAGCAAACTTGGGACCCACAATAGTAATAAGGCCTCCTTTGCCAGCACCTGGGCCCGTGGGATCATTATTATACCCGACACTAGCGTCTAGTGACCAAAAAGAAGCCTGCGGCTAAAGAGCTTTACCTAAGCTATTTGACTTGTGATTCCGCAATTTGTGCTCTTGAAGAAGAATAAAGTCGGGAAAAGATAAAGACTGAAAATAATTCCGTAGCATACAAATGGAGGATAGGTAATAGGTCTTGTCCTTTCAGAATCAACTTTGAAAGCTTCATCTCTATGCACCAAGGCCCAAAATTTAATTGCATGATTAGGCTAGGCATGCCCAAATTTGGAGGAATTATTATACCTCTAAGTCCTTCCATCCAAGTTTGGCAAACTACAAACGCTCAACTTATATGAAAAAAGCGTGATGTTGGGCAGATAGTGTTCTTCTACATTTGGCACATCTGGTTGGGAGATACTAACAAGGGTGGGTAGAGAGTTCTGTACTTAGTTAGCATTGTAGTAAGCTCTTGCATTTAGTTTTTTTCTTTTTATATAGGTTTACTAGCAAATTATGCAACTGAGATTTATTGCTCTTAGATCATAAACAAATGAAGAGGAAATGGTGTGAGACTGCAAGTTGATTGTGATGCTTTCCATTGGTTTTGGTGCAATGATAATGCCTTAAGATGAATGACATTTGCAAATGAAGGAAGTTACTGCTGTCTTTGTATAATTGGAGAGGGATTATATGACCCTAAGTGCACCAAATGAGAGGGACTTGTTAGGGTTTGTGGGGTTGCTAGAGCCATGGTAGACTTGGTGCATTTGTAAAGGAAATTTAGACAAGCATTGCAATTAACAACATGTTTGGAATTTGATCTTGCAGTCAAACATTCTAGCAAAATAGACAACAAAATTTCTTTTAGTATTGAGGGTATGTTCATGTGTCTATTTGAGGAGGCGCATCTTTTTTGCTTTCTACTTGGAAAGAACTTCTATGTTGTCCTATGCAAAGTCTTGGAGATTGAAGGACTTGCAATATCTAGTCGCTTGCTAAGAATGGATTAGCAAGGCTCGTGGCTGGTTCTACAACTCTATAATAGTTTTTTTGAGATTGGTTGAAAAGCAAGGGCAACAAAAATGACATGGAGCTATGTGTACATAAGAGAGATATCTAGACCATTAATATAACACTTAGGTGTCGGATAATGGTACAAATTTTGTAATTGAGGGCATATCCAAATGGAGGTGATGCACTCAGCTAAGGCTGGACAATAAATGGGAGATCAATCTTGACATGGAAATTTTGAGTGCAATATTGAACATGTAGATGACCATTTTCTGAATCAATTGGTGTTAGGATATTTTGTGATTGATTGTTTTTCACTTTTTTTTGCCATTCTACCTCATATTATTCTAGTAAAATTGGAATGATTTGGAATATGTTGTCATATTGAGGTATAGAGGTGATAGTTCTAGCATGCAAGTGTTGATTTTGCAACCCTAAGAGTATGCATTGCATTCTAAAGTAGACAATCCATGTGTGGTAGAACCAAAAAAACTTAGTATGAGAATCGAGCTATGAATATGGATGGGCATGGACAATGTCCATGCCCAATACAATTCAATCAATTCACAAAAAATTGCTAAATGCCAAAAAAATACACTGGCCTTCATGAAATTGGCATTTTTTTGGTGACATTGACAATGATATTTTTAATTTCTTTGGATTTGTTGGATTAATTATGTATATCATGAACTCTAGTCTTTGGACTAAAAAATTGAACCTAAAAACACATTATATGGCTATGAAATATAAACTGAACGCATTGTTTATTTTGGGGTCCATTTCAACAAATATTTCAAATTCAAGGACATGAAGATATAACAATGGTCTTTGTTGCAATCTCTACTCTCTATACAATAGCTAATGCAATCCCATGCTCTCGATTCCAAAAAAATTCAAATATTGTAAGAACCACCATCATTTGCATGTTTGTCAAATTGTTGATATTTTAAATTTTATAAAATGTCAATTTCCTTAATTTTTGTGTACAAAAATTTGAAATGATGTATACCAACATGCCAAGGCACAAATTTTTTTTGTGGAGTTTTAAAAATAAAAGACAAAATACAAAATAGTTCCAAATTATAACAAACAAAACCAAGTTTCAACAAGGCTAACCTTGAAATTAATTTCTCTCATATGACAACTAATTCTTTTTTGAAACTTCTACAGTAATGTATTACATGTCATACACTACAACTTTTGTATATCAACTTTTGGAATTTGCGCATTGATGCTAATGGTATGGTTGTTTGAATTTCAAATTTGTACTCAATTTTGTTTGTCAGTGTAAGATTAAGGAAGAGAACTACTGACAAGAATTTAACATTGATTGAGAATCAAAGAAATGATTTTGCTTTTGAGTTAAAATTCATAAAAGACAAGTTGTTAAATGAATCTCACCAACTTTGTTTGAGTCATGTCAACTAGAAGTGTATGTTCAAATGTATTTTTTACTTGTCATAACATATTCTAATAGAAGGTTACAAGCACGGTAGACCAAAAGTTGAAAGATCTCTTAATCTACATAAAAAGTGTAAGTTCTTTCCTAATAGTTTATTATCTTAATCTAGTTGTTTTGCTTAAATTGTAAACTTTTAAAGTCTGTATTCAAGGGATTTCTTTAGACATATGAATTGATAGAAATAAACATGTTTGATTGTCAAATTATCTTAGAATTTTTAGAATCCTTCTTAGTAACATAAGGAATTCCTTATTGAGTGACAAATTGAGTTGAAAACTACATAAAGGTCTTTTCTGTAGTACTTTATTAATCTAATTGACAAAGACAAGTTGCCATAATGGAAAGCAAAAGAATTTGATGAATTTGAAGATACCAGTGATTAACTTGATCAAGTTAAAACATTCAAGAAAATTAGATCAATTTCAAAAAAAAATATTAATCATTACTAAAGAAATTGGATGGCAATTGAGCCTGGAAATTTGTTAAAGCTTCAAAATATGGACAAGATTGCTTGAACATAATGATAACATTCAAAAAAGTTTAGGAAAAATTGATGAAAAAACAAGTTCATTAAGTAAATTGCCATTGAAAGAAATGTTCCAATCATTAGAAAAAGTTTCAGCCTTCTAGAAGGCCGCTAAGGAATTGATTTACAGGACCCCTTTGGTGCAATTTCAAAATGAATAAAAAATTATTTTTTCTTCAAAAGAAATTTTTTTGAAAAAAAAATATTAAAAAAATAAAAATCTGACATGGCACTACTAGTGCCATGTCAGCATCCAATTTTAAATATTAAAAAAAATATTAAAAAAAATTAATAATTTAAAAAAAAAAAAATTTGTAATTGCACTGGGCGGGTGCCAAACTTGCAACCTTCTAGAGGGCTGAAACTTTTCCTAATGTGTAATTGATAAAGCATCAATTGGCTAAGTAGGGGGCTATAGAGTCTTTTTTTTATTGAAAACTCTAACAATTTGTCTTTTGAAGTGAATAGTTGTAAGGAAGTTATCTCAATTAAATTTTGAAATGTCAACTATTTAGATTTAATTTTCATTTCATTGTAAAAAATACTAATAGTAATTAAGATAAGAAAAGTAGTAGAAAAAGACAAATGGATGTATAGACTTCAAAAATGAGGAGCAATAAATAGATATAGCAAAAATTAGATTTTCATATTTGTAGTCACCACAAACTTGGAATATTGGTTGATTAGTCTTTCATATTTACTTTGAGCACATGGTGATTATGCGTCTCCATTGTTCAATTAATACTTATGTTTTCCTTCAATGCAAGTATATTTTGTAATAATTTATTGTGTCATAATTTGTGTATTCTTGTGAACAAATATTTAGCTAGCGACGGGCTTTATTATTTATATTTTAT
Organism: Neckera pumila; assembly: GCA_963969595.1. Classification (NCBI taxonomy): domain Eukaryota; kingdom Viridiplantae; phylum Streptophyta; class Bryopsida; order Hypnales; family Neckeraceae; genus Neckera; species Neckera pumila. The sequence continues at coordinate 12,525,336 of OZ018412.1, forward strand.
TGATTATCTTTCCTATTCCATTACAAAATTCCTTAAGAACAAACCTTTGCTACTACACTTTTGATAAAATTGACATTTCTATCGGAGGGTAGCTTTTGGTATGACATGCACACATTACAAATCTAATGTCTAATAAAGAATCTAATGTCTTCTAGGTCCTCTATGATAGCTAATTAGATTCAATTCCCCAACAAAGAAGAACCTTGGTTATTTTTAATTCAATATTTCTACCATTTGCATTGGCAACTACCATTAACGTTGGTCACTATCTTACGTCTACTCCATATGTATCAAAAAAAGTATTTCCTAGAATGAAGTCTACTATACCCCTCTCACACATACAGTGATGTCTTCTATAAAAAGAAAACGTTCTACATTACACCTATATCCATTGCAAAATGACTTGTTTCATGAGGCTTATTCTTGGCAAACCTTACGTTGATGGATACTTTTGCCTTTTCAATTTGCAAGACCAACTTTTTAATTGCTCTTGGACTTATAAACAAGTGGATTGCTATGTATCCAACAAGAAAGAAACATTATGTTGATCAATAGTCTCTAGGAAGAATAACAAGCTTGGCCTCAGTTCAATTTTGTTTGCTTTTAGCAACAAAGTTCCATGAAGCAAGTGCTTTGCTACATAGATGGACATGCTGTGAGTGTGTGCACCTTAGGTTTGGTGCAACCGCTTGCCATGTGGCCTTTCTTGCTATAATTGAAATTATAAGCTAGTTGGCTTGAATGCAGTTTAGGATTGTTGTCACCTAAACTGCATGACCATCTTTGCCCTTAAATGATTGCCCTTGATCTTGCCCATACTTCCACTTTTTCCAAATACATTTCCATAGTTTGTGCTTCAAATTTGAATGGTTAATTCATATATCAATGCTCCCTCTATAGCCCTCTTATTGGGACCTTCATCATCACCATTCATTTTGGTGAGCTTTAGTTTGCTTGATAGAACAATTTCACCATTGGAATTAGTGCATTTTAACCCCTAAAAGCCCGTTGTCCCTTCAGGGGACAAATGCGTTTTTGGGCAAGTACCTACGGGCTGAAATTTTCTCTTCATTTTTTGAAACTTTTTTGGGAGGTAGAAAAATTGATTAGCTTCATGGAAATATAATTTTTTTCACAATCGGTGCCCGGGAACAAAAGTTATGACCAAATAAGCACAAAACAAGGGACGGCGGGCAACAAAAAAAGATTTGCGCTTTTTCTTTTTTTTTTTTTTTTTTTAGTCTCATATTTTTTTCTCATAGATTATATTTTTGTCTATCTAAAAAGCTTTGATTCATTTCATTTGAATTTGTTTCGAGAAAGTTATGGACATTCTTGTTTTTTGGGCAGTTAGATCATCTTTTTGAAAAAAATAACTTCTAGGATGCAATTCTGAATGCAATTTTTCAAATTTTTCAATTTTTTTTTTTTGCATGGTTAAGTTTGCTTGCTAGAACAATCTGACCATGGGAATTAGTGCATTTTAATTCCATCTAAAATATATGAATACTTTAGATTTTCCTTCTATCTTGTACCTACTTCTATTTAACAATTTTTTCAATAATGAAAATTAATTTTTTTGAATTTATTTTTGGGGGGGAGATTGTCAACTCAATTATCCACTAAAAATTTAAAGCTCAAAACTTTGTAGTGTAAAAACTTTAAGTTAAAAATGTTCAAAGTCAAAAAATCTAGTCCCACAATGTGCTGAAAAATTTGTCTTTTTTACTTTAAACGTAGATATCTTGCAATCTATGCGGTCAAAAATTCTGAAATTTTTTCCACACATTCTCATACTAATTAGGTGTAAGATCCTACAGTTAGATGCGCAAAAAGAAACATTTTTAATTTTTTTTCACTCTTTGCTAAAAAAATGGCAGTTTTGGGTGTTTTTTGGCAGAAAAAAGGCCTTGGGCCTTTAAGAGTTAATTCCAACTCAAATGTATTTATAATTTAGATCTTCCTTCTATCTTGTGCCTACATTTACTTAACAATTATTTAAGTATAAAAATTAAGATTTTTGACTTTTCTTTCCCCTAGACTCTCAGCTTAATTCTCCACCATAAAGATTTAAAGCTCAAAACCTGTAGTGTAAAAAAGGAAAGTTAAGAAGATTCAAAGTCAAATAATCTAGTCCCGCAACATGCTGAAAATTTTGTTTTTTTCACTTTAAATGCAAATATCTTGCAATTTGTGCGGCCAAAATTTTTGAATTTTTTTTCACACATTCTCATACTAGTTAGGTGTAAGACTCTATGGTTAGAAAAAAACAGTTTTTAAGATTTTTATGTGCAAAAACAATTTTCAAGATTTTTTACTCTTTGCTATAATAATGACAGTTTTGAGTGTTTTTTGGCAAAAAAGGCCTTGGTCTTTTAGGGATTAAAGTACCAGTTTGTTTCAACCAAATGAGAGTCATTCCATCATGAATGTGGTTTGGTACACTGGCTTAGTAGTTCTTTAAAGCCAAATTCAATTGAGATTTTTCACCACTTCTTTACTTTTTGTCTTTATACTAGGTTCACCACTTCAAAGCGTGTTCCTTCAAGAAAGCCACCACAAAGGTAAGCTTGTCCAGGTTGTTGGATGTACATTGAGCTTGGAAATACAATGCCAACTCTACAAGAAAACATTTGAGTGCTTTGCCTATCCTTGTAAAAAAAGAAGGCATGTTGTTGTGCATAACTTATGAGATGAAGAACTTGTGCCCTTCTGCCTGGGTTCTCTAATTTTTCCTTGCATGTCTTAAAGAGTCTTGGCAAGCTCTACAAACATTATATCTTGTGACTTCCTTTTACAAATTCATGGCCACGAAATAATCTATGGAAAATTGTGAAAGACTATGTTCAAAATAAGTATCGGCTACAAAACATGGGGCAAATGGTTGTTGTAATTCAGTATGCATAGAAAGGAGTCTCCAAAGATGTGCTTGATGTTTTCATTTCCGCAATGCTTCATAGAATGAAGGTTGTTATTGATGCTCAAGGTGGTAATATTAGATGGTTGACAACATGCCAAAATAATCCAAATTGATATATATATTTATAATTTAATTTCTATATGAAAATATTACATAACGTGAAAATAGTCTCTTTGAGCTGTCCATTGTACTTTACGGTTCTCAATTTCATGAAACTTTGAGTATTTGACAGCAACTTGAATTTCACAATATTTAAAAGGTTAAAGTTCAAAAATTGTCTATCCATATCTTAGCTATTGAGTATTGTATACCTTGGGATCCAATAATGTGTAGGGGCAATGACAATTTTTTCTTGCAATACACAACTTATTTTCCTTGAAATTTCTTTTGTTCTTTTATTCACCTCCCTCGTTGTATCGCTTTAAACTTGCATTAAAGTTAACATAACACTTAACTCCATAAGACCCTAGTTTTGGTGCTTCAAGGAATTTTGTCTTGTGTTTTTCTCAAACTCTTGTTCCTTCATTGCATACTCGATACGATTAACTCTATTGTAACATAAAATTATTCTATTTACAATGTGACACTCTAGAAGGACCTCTCAGACTCCCTACAATTCAGGACTTTTGTGGTAGAGAATGTCTCCCACATCAACAAGATAGACGAAAAGGTGAAGCGTTGAAACTTGAGCCTGTCATTGTTTTCCCAAACACCGTAGCTAGTGCACAAGTTCCATGACTATCTTGGTCCTCTATAGCTTTATTAGTAGCTCATTGAAAAAACCCAGTTTGTATTGTATTGAAGTAGTGATTGCTCTGTTTTCTTTTGCAATCCAATCTAATTTGGAGTTGAGTTTGGATTCTGTATTCATGTAGACTTCATTGACCCCTCTTACAGTATACAGAATTGAATAAGTTTATGTCACAAAAATAATGCGCCATCCAAGAGCTTAATGCACCATCCAAGAGCTACCGTGTATGAACAAGAAACCAGGTACAAGAAGAGGCTTTTCATGCTTTCAGGAGTTTCAGTATGTGGGACTGCGGTCAGTCGGTCACTTATAAGAAAACTGCAAGAATGATGGAAGCCATTCATGACAAAGCCTCACTCCTGGCTCCTTGTACGGTAGTCTGTTCTTAAAGTAACTCTTTAACCCCTAAATGCCCAAGGCACCAAATTTTGGTGTCAACAATACTTTGAAGTTATATAAAACTTAATCAAGCTGCTTTTTTTAGTAGTTGAAATTGCTGAAAAATTCTTTTTGAAGTCTTGTTTTAGCATCAAAAATCTGATTTTGAAAATGAATCATTATGATTTTCTATTCAAGATTTTGTGCAAGGGTGTCCATTGCACTCTTGACTTTCCGTAGTGTTGAGGGATCTTGAAAGTGAGCCTTGAATACACTAGATCTTGGGAGGAAAAACCACATAAAAGATTTGTTAAAATAATTGTAGAGTAGATTTAGAGAAGTTGTAAATGGATTGGAATTATGCATGTTATGCTCTTTAACCTCATATTTATTTGGTGATCAACTTTTTAGTTTTGACATGTGAAAAGAAGCCACGGAAAGACTTTAAATCATTTTTTGCAATTGTAACACCCTCATGATTAATCATTATAATCTTTCAATCCACAAGTGATATTGTTGTGTTTTCTTTTCCTATGCAATCTCTAACATGATGTTTAGTTTGAATTTGTGCGATTACAATTCAAATAGTATTGATACAACTTATCAAAATATTGGCTTTTTGTTCAATTCAGAGCAAATTCCGAGAAGCTGAAAAAGGCCTTGGGCATTTAGGGGACAGTTAACCCCTAAAAGCCTAAGGCCTTTTCTACCTCAAAAAACACCCAAAACTGCCATTTCTAAAGTATTCATCAAAAAAGTTTGAAAAATTGATTTTTTGGGAATATTACTGTAGGATCTTGTAGTTAACTTGTGTGAGAATATGTGGTAAAATTTTTGTGAGGTTTGACCGTATAGATTGGGCGATATTTGCATTCAAAGTCTGTTTGTTTGTTTGTTTTCCACTGTGCCCGAAAATTTCAGATGCCTTTGACCGCCATTTGCTGAATTTTTTTCCACTAGAGACCTCCAATTTAAAAGAAGTCTTATGGGGAAATATGTTAGGCATGTGCATGCCAATTTTCAAGGCAATCTAAGACAATCCCGACATTCAAAAAAAATAAAATTTGCCACTATGTCCCAAGAAATGACAATACACTAGGCCATTTTCAAATAATTTTTTCCATCACACAAGTTTTTGACTAGAAAATCTGAACGGTGGATTGAAAGATGCACTTGTACTTCAAAAGTAGGAAAAAAAAAATTGGAAAAATGTCAAAATCTTTGACATCTACAAGCTTCTAATGCCTCATGTGACCTCCCAATAGGCACAACAATAGCCTCTCTTGCCACCTCTAATGCCCCTTGGGAGTCAAAGGCAGGGGCAACAGATTTCCGAACTGAAATTTTTCTTCAAATGCTCATAATTTTTGAAGTATAAGTCGGATTTTGGTGAAATTTATATGCACGCAAAGCTAATGAGGTTTCCTATCTCCCAAAAAAGTTTCAAAAAATCATGTGAAAAATTGAGGTCACATGAGCTTGCCTGAAGTACCAAATGACCCCTGCATGGACACTTGGACTTTTAGGGGTTAAGAGATGATTGCATTTGGGGTTAGTTAAATTCCTTGAAATATTTTTTTAGTAATTTTTTATAGGTAAGAAAATAGAATTGGCATCAAACACAAGTCGTTTCATATTTTTGGAACCTTTGTAGAATTAGTTACAAATTTTTGAAGTTGAAGTGCACTGATTACAAAAAGCAACCACCTCCTGAAATGTATTTTATTGGTTCATTAAAGAAAGCAAAATGTACTTCTGTACTAGTGGTCGCTTTTAGAATAAGGAGTGCTTTTAGAGCACCCTACCTTATTCCTAAAGCTTCTTGCAAAGACAAATTTTGTTTTATTTTGTTCAAATGGTGATTTGGGTATATGTGTATGAATGTGTTGCAATACTCAAAAGGTATCCATTTATAAACCTGTTTTGTCCAAGAAATCGATTGTTGTTAAAAAAAATGAATTTGTTGAGTTTTGTCTCAACAATAAATGTTTCTTTTTCTTTTTTTTGTGCATATTTTCTATTTTTTGAAACTGAGCATTAGTAGGCCCTTGTACAATTTCAATAGGCCATCCTATATAAGTCACTAACAAATGTTTATGAAGCATTACGATCTAAGTAACCACAATGTGTGACCTATATGTTGGCATTAAACATCTTATTTGGAATAGAGGAAATTGTTCAAATACAACTTCTACTGGTCTTTTGTGATTTTAGGCTCCTATACCGTATTGTACATCTAAATGAGACCATTAATTAAAACAAAAAAATACAAAATTGCTTCTTTAATGTGTACTAGCGGTTGGCGCTAGCTATACTACGCATTCATCACTAGAATTTTATTATAATTTTTATGTATTAGATAAAATGCAAAACAAAAATTTCAATAAATCTTCAAATAAAAATTACTAGAATCTTTGTATAATTTTGTTTATAAATAAGCATATATTGAAATGTTCAATAGAAATTTATTGAATGATGAATGTAATATATGCAATGGTGAATACTATAAAAGATATGCATTTATTGTAATGCATTCAAAAGTTGACTCAATTGTTACGAACAATGGCAACCCCAAGACTTGGTGAACTGAAAATAAAAACTTGTAAATTTCAAAAACTTCATGAACAACTTAATTGTTATGAAATCCAAAATCGCTTCAATCGAATAAATTTCTCAAATCATTTGGTAGTAGCAATAGAATTTTGAAATTATAAAAGCTACAAAAGTGATATTATAGAGGTGATTGCAAACTACTACTCTATTTTTGTAATATAACATTGTGTTAAAATATTATCTTTATGTATGCATGATTGAAAATATTTTTATAAAATATTAGAATTAATTATTTCATAGACTTATTGAAATCATTATCATGCATTCTATTCAAATATATCAAAATTTTACTATTATGTGATACAATGAATGCGTAGCATAGCAAGCATGAGCCCTATTATTAATGGTAGCATTTGTGTTATTATAAAGGGAGTTATGATTTTAGTAGTATGATGGTGGTTTAAATATAAGACCTCAAGATTGATTTTGGATACATACATAATCAGCATTTTGAAAAATTATAGATACTTATATGTGATTAAAAAATTTATATGCCTAATTTTCATGAAAGTGCTTCTCAATTGATAGTAAGATTCAACTCAAATTAAAGCACTAGTTTCATGTATAAACTATTGCAAATGCTAACATAAAGCCTTTAAAAGAGAACTTCATTTAACCCCTAAAAGATCAGCATTCGTTTTTTGGTTACATAGAAATTTTGGGCAGGTATGCGTGGCTAGAGATTTTCATAGTTTTGGCCCAAATTTTAAGAGAAGGTGCGGATGAGGAGTAACTTTAACCCCAACAACTTTCATAACTGTTGACCACATAATTAAAAAGTTATTGCATGATATGTAATTTGTTTCTCAACTCGGGCAACTTGGGCATATAAAAAACCCTCACATTTTTTAGAATCAAATATTTGAAATTGGTTTCCTAGAGTTATATATACATAAAAAGCTTTGCACCATTCCATTTTGATTAATGAGTAAAAAATTATGAGTATTTTTTGTGGTAGGCAATTATGGATTCATTACTCTAAAATAAACTGTGAAGTCCTTCATCTTACTCAATTTTGAATACTTTTTGTAAAAAATGAAATCATAGGATGTAGATTGTTTTTATTACAACATTGCTACTATTGGGATTGGAATTTTTCAAATCCATGATTAAATTCTTAACAATTTCGTATTTTGAATCATTTTCTACTTCTTTCTACTTATTAATTTTCCTACATGTTGTACAATTCCAAATGATGTGAAGATTTTGATGTGTCCAACTTGCCTAGGAAATGGAGTTCAAAGAAGCACCACTAACATGGACATTTTTACATAGAAAAGTGAGCTTGTGAAAGTAAAGCTGCCCTAAATTTCGCAAGGCCAAAAAAATGATTTCCATGAATTTGAATGCTTATATCTTGCAATTCTCACGATGGAAATTTCTGAAATTTATATCACATGTTCTCAAGTCAGCATACTACAAGATCCTAAGGTTCCATGTGCCAAAAAAAGTTTTTTTTTTCAAAAATTAGGTACTTGTTCTAAAAATGGCAATTTTTGAGCGTTTTGGGTGAAAACATAGTCATGGAATTTTAGGGGTTAATAAAGACCTCGGTAGATATTCTTGAACGTATTGAGTAGATTTAGCAAAAAAATGTTTTTAAATAATTTTAGATTTGGATTAGATTTGGAAAATTGTTCCTCCATTTTATTTTTTGTATGAAGAATAATAATATTACAAATTTTATTATTATTAACCCTATGTATATTCTAATCTTTCTCTAAAAAATGTTCTTAAGAATATATAGAACCTCTAACATTTCAGATAACTATATTATTTCAAGGAATAACCATGTCAAAGCTCATGTTATACTTTAAGATCTTCCAATAGCTCATAACTCACTTCTTCAATGCTTCAGCTAGCCAAAAATAAATGTAAGAGCATGCCCCCTTTTTTTTAATGTTTTTCTATAATTTTTTACCTCTTCATCTTAAATCAGAGTCTTCAATTCCAAATATGAATTTAATTTTTCCAAAATTGATCTTTGGTGGTACAAAACAAGTTCTTATATTTTCTCTAGAGGTGAAGAGAGCACTAATGACCTTCCTTACAAGGGACAAGGATAAACTCAAGTATGGTCTTGTGATACCTAAGGTGCAAAACTCTATTTTTTTTCACTAGACAAATAAATGTAAAATTCTTTGTCATATTATGAAACAATTAATCTTGCATTTAGTAACCTCTCTAGATCTTTTTGGGGCCTTTGATCTATATATGATAAATATACCTAATTGTGACACTTTCCATTATCCCAAACTTGGACATTGGAATTGAGTGGATACTTTCATGACATAAAACCACAATAACTTTTCAAAGCATCAAATGAAAAGAGAGGAGTTTTTTGAAGCAACCAATGAGAGTTGAGCCATTTCATGCTACAAAGGTGTCCATTCAAGGTGAGTCTAATATTATATATAGGATAAGTTACGCTTTCAACTTCAAATATTTTTAAAATATTGCTAGCACATCAAAAAAATTGCAAACCCCTTGAGTTGCAATTCTCAATTCACTATCAATCTCATCACCCTTTGAGCATTGAGATTATGAGACTAAGAAAAATGTTGCTTTATGCATTTCTACTTTATGACTTCAAAATTTCCAAATTATATCATCAAGGGAAAATAAAAAAATTCTACATTTTTTCCAAGGATTAAAAATATACAAGACCAAATGTGACCTAAGGTATGAACAACCAAATACTTGAGGTGCCTAAATGCGCCCCTTGAAGAAATGCTCACATGATATTTACAATACATCTCCGAAATCAATATGTACTTATCCTTGAAGAAACTTCTACCAAAAATAAACTTTGATTCTTCATAACTTTTGCATATGATTTCCAAATGATGCGCTCTTTGGTGCATTGAAATCTCCTATCAATTTTCAATAAGGAAGTATAAAAATTTCACAATTCTAATATGAGAAACATTCCAGTAAAAAAAGTGGCGGAATTGAATGTCCCTGCCTTAACCCTCGGAAACTTGTTTGCTGATGACCATTGCCGCGCTTCTGACGTCCTCGCCAAGTCAGGACTCTTCTTCCTTGACTACTCCATTCATCCATTTCCAGAAATTCATTCATCCATACCACCATCCATCCATTGGGTCTCTCGCCTGCCTGAAGCCCTCGGTAGCCTCTTGCTTGCACTTGCGGGCTCGCCTTCCTTCGCATCCGTCGTTCCCGTTGTAAGTTAGCAACCCTTTTGTCGCAATTCTCACTCGTGCCTCCCGTTCTGTCCCACACAATCTCTCTGTGTCTCAATCTGCTTTCGCTCCCCTTCCCGAATTGGGTTTCTTTTTGTCGTTCGCCACCATGGAGGGCCCTTCGACCAACCTGAAGGAGAGGTTCAGCGTGTTCGGGGAGAAGCTGAAGGTGGGGAGCGGCGAGTTGAGCCGCAAGATGAGCGAGCGTATGTCGACCGTGAGCGAGAAGATGAAGGAGCTTTTCCAGGTGCCTACGCAGGCGGACAAGCTGGTGGAGGACGCGACGGGGGAGAATCTGGAGCTTCCCGATTGGGAGAAGAACCTGGAGATTTGCGACCTGGTGAACCTGGAGAAGGTGAGCGGACAGGACACCGCTAGGGCGATTAAGAAGCGGATCATGCTCAAGAGCACACGGGTGCAATACTTGGCCTTGACGCTCCTGGAGACTTGTGTGAAGAACTGCGAGAAGATGTTCTCGGAAGTGGCGTCGGAGAAGGTTTTGGATGAGATGGTGAAGATGGTGGATGATCGAGCCACGCCCACCGAAAATCGGGAGAAGGCGCTCAAGTTGATCGAGGCCTGGGGAGAGGCCACGGAGGAGCTGCGGTATCTGCCCATTTTCGAGGAAACCTACAAGGTCAGTGGGCAACCCCCCCCCCGCCCTTTCTTCACCCTAAGCTTGAGGACACTCTTGGCATCACTTTAAACCTATTCTGGAGCGTGAGTTTGGGAGATCTTTGGGTTCAAGATGAGCTAAGCCCGTTGAGATCAAAAGTTTATCACTCTTTTCGAATTTCTTATGCAATTTCAAGTTTGAGGGTAATAGATGACCCCATTTTCATTCAATGACCAGTGGGCATTGGCATGTAGCCGAGTCTTGGATACTTACATGTCATGCGAATGCGACCATGTTAGGGTATGAATAGATGAGTTCTTTTTGGTTAAGGCGGTCAGTGTAGGGTAGGAGTGTGATCTTTAGGAGATCGGTTCAAAGCTATGGAGAAATCACTTTGGGTATGTGAGCCAAAGAGACTCTATCGAGATCAGATTTTTATTACTGTGCATGAGTTTCTTACGAAACCAGTCAATGCGGGAGACCAACCAAGTGCATGAATAGATGGGTTGCTGTTGGTAAGAGGGGTCAGTCGATAGGACATGGAATCAGGTCCCTGATGGTTTTAATGTCCTCTACCTTATCGAATAGGGGTTGCGATTTCTAATTGCGAATTTTGTGACCTAATTAGGCTCGAAGTGATTCCTTTTTCTTCAAGATACTAGCCCCTTGTGGAGTTTTGGAACGCAATTCTGAAATCGACATCTTCGTGGGCCAGTCTGACACCCACCTTGATCGTCTTTATTTGAAAGAAGGAATCCCTGCTGTGGCTTTGATCTCTGTTGGAGTGCCAAATTGCACTTCCAGAGTGATACAATAGGGTATCATCATCATACCCATTGTTTCAGAATTTGCAATAAGCTGGTTTGAAATACTTTTTTTTCCTATTGGGGTGTCAAACCTTGTGATTCTTGCTCTGCGATTTGTTATCAAATTGGGCATAGCACCGTTCTTCTTTCCAAGTAATAGCCCTCTGTTGAGTTTTTAAACGCAATTCTGAAATCGCCTTCCACCCCCTTACTGTAGTTCAAAGCCTGCAGTAGGTTTTCCTATGGATTTGCACATGATAACGGTTTTTTTACTTTTTTTGCTTCCCGTTGCAGAGTTTGAAATCCAGGGGAATCAGATTTCCGGGAAGGGACGAGGAGAGTCTTGCACCGATTTTTACCCCTCCGCAGTCTGTGTCGAGGTCAAGCGCCACAGCAGGGTCTGAAGCGCTGGATGGGAGCGCCCACAACAGAGGTTTGAGTGGTTCTGTAGATCACGATGTGAGCTTTGAAGTCACCAAGGAGGTTTTCGACGTGGCACGTAACAGTGTTGAACTTCTTAACACAGTTTTGACGTCGTCTCCACAACAGGAAGTTCTCAAGGTGGATGCTAATACACAACCTCACTTTCTTCTTTATTTGCAGAATCTCATGATATGTACTTAACATTCTAGAGAAATCTATGTCGGCAGGGAAAGGAGAATCTGACACTATGTTTTGCAAAGTTGAGTTCAATTTGAAGAAGTCATAGATCTTGAAGTTACTGAGCCGTTGTCTTACATGTGAGAGCATGTTAGAGCTTTAATTTTGCTTAATTTGCTTTGGCATGACTTTGTTCTTATTTGGCACTGTTCTCAAAAGGTGCCATGCCACTACTCAAGACTGTTATGTTAGATTAGATTTCATGATGGCTATGGATAGCTGTTAGCCTAGAATCTTCCATTTTGATCCGCTTGAGAAGGTAGAGATTCCGGAAGTACAGTTGGTGCTCTTTTTTGCTACGATGAGCGTGACAGTTAGTTCTGTGCAACTGACAAGTTGACAGGTTTTCTAATTTTTGTACCCATGCATATATCAAGCCCTGTACTCCACTCTTCTGAATGCCTAGGACTAATACAGTCGGCGATGATCATGCAGGAGGAGCTGACAATGACATTAGTGGAGCAGTGTCGGAGCTCTCAGTTCAAAGTGCAGAGGATCGTTGAGAGGACAGGTGATGCCGATCCTGTACTCTTTGAGGCTCTGAACGTGAATGATGACCTGCAGCGTGTTTTGGCAAAGTATGAAGAGATGTCAAAAGGAGTTACTGCCGAGCAACAACCAACTCAGCCGGCGGAGCCAGCGCTAGCCCATGTACAAGCTGTGGAAGAGGAGGATTCTCATCACGGTACGGAGGAAGGGTCTTCACTTGTGCGGAAGCGTGAGACGAAGCCCAGTACACCTCCCGCCTCTGCTCAAGACGACGCTGCATTGGCAGATTTGGATGAAATGATCTTTGGCAATAAATCAGCCGAAGGGAGCAACAGCCAGAAGTCTAAGAAACAAAATGCGAATGATTTGATTTCGTTTTAGGTTTAGGTGGTCTCTGTGCTCCTGTGAGCTTTGTTGTAGTTAGTTTGTTGCACATTTGTATATGCTGTGAACTCAAGTGAAGTGATGAACTTTGGAAACGTTTGTTAGCTTTTAGTGGTCATTGGTAGTGATCTGCATTGACGGTGGTCAACCTACTTCAGATGGAAGCGTTTGTCATCAATTGGATCAAATTGTAGTTTCTATAGTTGGACTGCGAAACAGCGTTGCATTAAAATAGGATGTGACTTTGGCTTCTAAGTATGTCTTAAGTTGGAGACGGGGTGCTCTTTTTTACCGTCTCGTTTAGGATCGTTCCATAGTTTGAAATCGTGGTCCATGATTTGAATATAAGTATTCCACATGATGTCTTCATTAGAACGATACTTGGGAGGTTCCTGTCTTGAGAGGTGATAATCTTGTCCGTTTGACAAAATGTTCTGAATGATTGTTGTTTTATTGGTAGTATAGTTCAAGCACTGAACGTATCCCAATATGTGCTGTGAAGCGTGGAAATGTTTTATCACTTTTTTCACGCTTGCAGACTGAATTTCTGACACGACTTCTTAACCCCTAAATGCTCAAGGCCTGTTTTGAGCCTCTAGGAATTTGCTCTAATTTGAACAAAAAGCCAACAATTTGATAAGTTGTGCCAATTTCTTTTGAATTGTAACCATACAAATTCAAACTAGACCTGTTAGAGATCACATAGGAAAAGAAAACATGACAAAAAACATAACAATAGAGTTATTCGGGACTTTTTTGGAAACAAGTGGACTATAGAAAGGCATCTCCAATCGAACTGTTAGGCTTTTTTTAAGAAGCCTACGACACATGATCTCAAAAGTGGGGTCCAAATTTTCTTAAGCACCATTTCGATGCAAAATTCAGTTTCACACCCAATTTTGTCCCGATTGCATACAACTTTCTGAATTCATCTTGCTTTTTCGCAAAACCGACGGGTTTAAACTTTGTTTTAGCCTACTTTATGAATAACTCAAATATCACTTATGAATTGAAAGATTATAATGTTTGACCATGAGGGTGTTAAAACTATGAAAATCTTTCATTTCTCTTTCTGCATCACATCTAAAAAATTGGTCACCAAAAAAATATGAGGTTAAAGAGACTAACATGCATTACTCCAATCAATTTATGGCTTCTTAAAATCTACTCTACAATTTTTTTAAATGAATTTCTAATGTGATTTTCTTCCAAGATCTAGTGTATTTGAGACTCATTTTCAAGAGCCTGTAACACTACGGGAAGTCAAGATTGCACTGGGTACCCTTGCACAAAGTCTTGAATAGAAAAATTGTAATCAATTATTTTCAAAATTGGATTTTTGATGCTCAGACTAGACTTCAAAAAGAATTTTACAAAAATATAAACCACTCAAAATAGCAATTTGGTTAGGTTTTATTTAACTTCAAAGTATTGTTGACACCAAAATTTGGTGCCTCAAGCATTTAGGGGTTAATTGGAGTATTCCTCAACGCATTTTTTTTTTTTGGTTTTTGGAAAAATGATTATATGGCCTGTCTTTCAAGAAGGTTATGAGTTTTGTGGCTCCTTCACTCTAGGGGTTTGAATTGAAGGAGGCCAATTTAGAATATGCAATTTTGAATATGTAATTTTTTGTATGCAATTTTTGTATATGCTGGCTGGCTCTACATGAGGTTTTTGAAATGAGGTTTTGGAAGCATTGTGACAATAGTGTGCACGACCATCATAATAGTCTAGCATTTTTTAATACGTTTACCCCCTTTTTTCCGTAGGCTTGAAGCTGTACATTTTTTTTGGAGGAAATTGGACATTGAATTGCCTAAAAATAAACCCTCCCTCAACATCTTCCACATTATTTCAAATTATTATGTCGGTGAGCACGTCTGTTGCATCCCCGTTCATTGAATATTTTGAAATGCGAATCAATTATCGAGTAGCCTACCTATTTAACCCTTAAAAGACGGATTGGTAACTGTGGAAATCATCCATTTTGGTATTGTGTGAGTCATTGGTTTACAAAAAAATCTAAAAGTCAATATTAGAAAAGACTTCCCCTTTTCACATAAAATTTGGAGGATGACCAGTTGCACTTTTGTCCCACATACGAGGATTCTTTGTCATTCATTGGCCAAAAAATGGCATAGATGCTGTTTATAGATTAACCTTGTAACGTTGTAAGAGCCATAGTTTGTGGCCTTTAGATGACAATGTGGTGGCAATTTGGACAGATATTGGAAGCATTTTTTCATCCACGTTTTTCTTCTTGACCTTTTATGGTAGATTCTGAAGAGCATGCATTTGATTTTGCAATCTTGCCACTGTTTTTCTTCATGTAAATGAGAAGTTGGTAAAAAAATAGATTACCAAATATGCTGTTTTAGTGGGGGGTTTTGGGGAAGTTGTTGCTCCTTGCTCTAAATATGAAATTTCTCCATAAAAATGATCTTTTTTGAGTTTGAGCCCAACTAATGAAATGAAGGTCATCTATTCTAGTTTCTATTCCAAATTGAATTTTAGAAAAATTCCTAAAATTTAATATTTTAATGCAATTTGAACTTTGGATGTATTTTCAATGTCTATTGAATTCTAATTATAAGATGACATGGAAATTGAGTTTATACCATTGATGATGTTCTTCATTATAATATACACACATGGTAAAATTTTCAGATTTTTTGGATAATTTTCTTTTCGATATGATTTTTCTTCACTTTTTCTTCAAGAATTCTAAAAGAAGATCAATTTTCTACAAAAAAATCTAAATTTTTGGTAAAGTAAAGAAGACATGTAATTTAATCTTTGAATAGATTTTTTTTAATATGTAGTTGCTAAATGGGAGCACATGAAGTGATGGAATTCAACCTTCAATTTTTTGATAAAAAGAGGTAAAGTTGTCTATTATTAAATTATTATAGAATAAATTGGCCCTCTGGCATCGGCGTTGGAGCTCCATTTCTACGAAACACCTCTTTGTTGCTTGATGGCGTCATGGCTTGGTGTTTGAGGGCTCTGCTCTCTCCTTTAAAGCACGGTTGAAGAAGTAACCATTTTTTGTTTTTTACACATTGGAAAAATGGATACAAAATAATAGGAAGTTTTTTATTATTATTTTATCAATTGTATGAGCTTGTTATGAATTTTGGAGTGAATTTTCCCTCAATTTAAGCCAATTGGTCTGACACTTAAAACAACTTTTCAGTGATTGGCATAGAACTAGAACTTGAGATTATTGTAATTAGCAATGCATCAAAACCACTTAAAATAGACACAAGAAAATCTAAATATGTCTTTGGACAATATAAATGGAACCAATTGAAAACAAACTAATAAACAAATATCATAAAGGCTACACAAAATCATGCCTAAAAAAAAAATTTACATAAATGGTTGTGCCATTTGCATGATTTTCTTTTTTGTTGCATAGTTTGTGTTCTTTAGCATTTATTCTACAAAGAGTTTGAAATTGGGATCCTATATATCAAATTTTGAAATTAGATATTTTTGTGTTTTTATAATGCAACTTGACATTGTTGTAATCACATTCATAGTCTAACAGGAAAATCTAAATTTGATCCAATTTTAGATTTGATCGAACCTATAGAAAACTAGTTAGGCACTTTGGTCAATTAAGATAAGAGGACCTAAACATAACACTTATGGGTGGTTGCAAGAAAGACCAACCAGTTTTCGTAGCATTTTCTATTGCACTCATGTTTTTTTTTGGGAGTACTGTATAGTTAGAAAAATAATTTTAAGAAAATGTGAAAAATACTTTAATGCAAAGACCTTTAAAAAAAAGGTACTCTAGGAAGGAAAAGCATAGAAAAATTCTCTAAGTAGGAGAACTAAAAAATCTCACAAAAAGTGTAGAATCTCAAGAAAATATGTACTTTGACATTTTTATTTGTGAAAAATAGGAAAATCAATTTTATGAAAAACTAAGAATTGGACATTTAAAAGAACTTTATAATGAAGAGATTTCACCAAAAGAATGATCTTAAAACCATCTCTAATGTTTAGAAATGCACGTGCACAGGAGCCATGTTAGCAAGCAAGTGGAGGACATAAAATAAAATATTTTTAAAATCCCTTTGGTAAAAACATGAGTTTCTACTATGAAAATAGATCACAAAAATTTCAGATCTAGATCATTAATTTTGGATATTTCCCAGTACTAAAAACCCTAAACTGCAAGATATAACAAATTAGCTAAATGGAAATTTAAATATAAAATGATTTTTAGAATTTTTTGAAAAATAAGAGATTTAAATACTAACAAGTTAGCCATATTCAATAAAAATTTCAAATTAATCGGGTTCATACTTCAAAAGTTATAGCTGATGACAAATCCGTCATGTCAATTGTAACGCAAAATAGTATAGGTCTTTCTTGCAATCACCCCTATACATAACCTTGTATACCCTCTATTGTTTCAAAACTAATATCTAGGGTTGTCAATCTTTTCTAATTTATATAGTTCAAATCTTATAAATAAGTATAGCCATTCTAAATTTAGTTTTGGAGCAAAGAGAGGGTATATATTGTAAAGCAATTAGAGAGGGTTGCAATTAGCTAGAATCTTCTTTTATCCCGGAAAAGTTAATTACATTATAACACCAAGCCACTTTTCAAGATAATAAATGACTTCCTTACCCCATCCATGCAACTTGTTACATCAACTTCCAATGAATACAAGTCTCCTAATGTGCAAAGATAAAAAGAATCTCCATCATTTATTTGCAAAAGATAAATTTTCTGGTAGAATTGTCAAATTTTGGCCATGCCAACAAAATTCATTTGATAGATCCTAGCATTAATTATACACTTTTCATCCAAATTTTTTTCCTTTAGTGTCTTTATTCGCCATGTGGATCTACAATAGGTATGCCTCCTTTTAGGCTGAGGTTCACTAGTAGGGATCAACACTACATACTCGAGCAGTTTTAGAACTTCTATTTTTTCCTACATTTGAAACTAGACACTCAAATCATCATGACTGAGGGCCAGTTTCCATGGGAGCGGGATCTGGATGCCCCATCCAAGGTGCTCATAGGCAGGGTTTTGCAAAATCCCAGAAATCTTCATAGAGCCAAGAACACAGGAAAAAGGATCCAGCCTGATGTCCAGACCCTCTAGCGTTGTTTGCGCCTTTTTGCAGCGCTGGAGGCCTGGAGGTCCAGTTCTTGAACGCCTCCAGGCCCCATGGAAACGAGCTCTCTTAGTAAAGTCTCTGGAGTATTCTCAGAATGGAAAGGGAGAGTTGCATTTTGAGAATCTCTGTTTGTTGCTCTCTCCTCGAAACTCCCTTGTTTCCTACTAACTTTCCTGACACCATTGATAGATGCCAAAGTTCCTTATCTCAATTTTCGCTCTTGACACACCACATGATAACCACAGTTCAATCTTCAGCTTGAAATTCCCAGCCTCCCGGCCTTGACTCCCGGGCCCTGTTGAGAATGGAAACCGAATGAAAGCAGGCACTTGAGTTCTACTGCAACTTGCCAATGCCAAGCCTCTCCAGAGCCGCTGCGGCGGCACTCTGCGTCAATTGGTCAACACGCATCCCCCCCCCAAGCCGGCGTCACCCTTGTCAACGGAGCCGTCAAAGCGAAACGCGGATGCCGTGATTTGCTCAGAGAATTTTTTACAGAAATGAACGTGTTGAGGAATTTTTTTCCTTACACCCACGGCACCTCTCTAATGTCACAGCCAACGCTCCCTACATTGGATCCACTCAGGTGCTGATACGGAGATCTGGCTTCTCTTTTGTCACATCCTTACCCACCCATCCACATGCTGACATGGAATTTTGAGGGCCGGGGTGAACTGACCCCCTCGCTCGACCCCAAGGGAAAACCCTGAAACTTTCTTTTTTTCGCACATGCTAAAATTTTCAAATTCTGAGTTCATATTTGCAATCAGAGGCCCAAACTTTGCTAGCAGAGGTGTTAACAATAGAATTAAAATGACACAAATAGGGGTCTTTTTTTTACATTCACCCTTGGCTGCATTACCCCCATTAGGCCCGTTCCACTATTATAGACTCGACTGGGTTTTGACCTCCATACTGACTTAGTCTAGACACCTAACATGCAAGTGCTAATATGAAAATTTGGCCTCTCTATTGTCTATTGTCACAACCTAGGCACCTCTAAATGCCTGTTCTTATTGGCTTTGTCTTTTGGACGTATACTATGGCATCAAATCTTGCATCGGCTATAGATTCTAGATCTAAGTTTTCAAATCCTATCTATAATTATATTCACACTATACAATGTGGTTAACCTCTAATTGCCTAAGGCATCAAATTTTGATGTCAACAAAATTTTGAAGTTAAATAAAATCTTACCAAGTTACTATATTTAATAGTTTATATTTTTGAAAATTTTTGTTTGAAGTCTAGTTTTATCATTAAAAAATCAATTTTGAAAACAAATACTACCTCTGTGTCACTAGAAAGCTCCTTATTTTATCTCATGTTTTTCTTATACTAATTTCATTGACCATGTTGTAAAATGTATAATTCAGAATGGTCTAAATTTATATCACCACAATCCATGAAGAACATTGTATCTGTTCAATGCAACCAAAATAAAAATTGAACCCACTCAAGCTTCCAATATGCATACTCAAAACTACTAAAGAAACAGGAGATAAAATCAAGAGCTTTTTTGTGGGACAGAGGTAGTAATTATGATTTTTCTAATCAAAGATATTGAGCAAGGGTATCCATTGCAAAGTTTGATTTTATAGTATTGAGGGCTCTAGAAAATGAGCCTCAAATACACTAGATTGAGGAGAAAAAATCACATTAGAAATTTATTTACAAAAATGATAGAGTAGATTTTGAGAAGCTAGAGATTGATTGGAATTATATATGTTTTATCCTTTAACCTCATATTTTTTTTGGTGGCCAATTTTTTTGTTTGGCATGTGAAAAGAGGATTGAGAGACTTCAAATTTCTTTCATAATTTTAACACCTTCATGATCAAATATTATAATCTTTCAATCCATAAGTAATATTATTGTATTTTCTTTTTCTAGTTGATCTCTAACATGTTTGGTTTGAATTTATATAGTTATAATATAAAAAATTGATAAGATTTATTAAAATATTGACTTTTTATTCAACTTAAAGTAAATTCCAAAAAGCTCAAAAAATGTCTTGGGCATTTTGGAGTTAAGGTTTGGTAGGAAGGGTGGCGACTAGTTGGACCCTCCTTCCTTGTTTAACTACAGTAGTAGGATGAATCTGATTTCTTTCTTTCTTTTTTAAAGTTTTCTTTACATTGTTTTGTTACATTATATTTTTAATTTTGATTGATTGATTGATTTAATATTTTCTTTGCTTAATTTCACCACTATCTACTATCAATAAATCATATTTTAGTTTACCTAGGACAAAGCCTCACGATTACATCATTCTTGAATACTTAAGAGTGCAAATCTCTCTTGTCCCTTATTCTTAAAATAACGTTGAGGATGTTTTATGTCTTTTAGATGATTTTAAGAAGGTTTGTAGGATGAAGAAAAAAAATCCATCCAACTATCTTTTGAAGAATTGCTTGAGTTATTTTGAACCTTTCATTTTGGATCAATAATAATAGAGTTTACTATTTTATCCTATCTTTTAGGTTGTTTAGCCGGTTTAGCTAATCGAGATTCTTGGTTCATAATAGAAAATAAACCGGATGATTGCATTTAACCCCTAAAAGCCCATTGTCCCTTGAGGGACAAATGGGATTTTGGGCAAGTACCAATGGGCTGAATTTTTGTTGAGATTTCCCAAAACTTTTCTTGAAGATAGAAAAAATGCCAAGCTTTGTGGAAGTATAGTTGTTTTTTCAATCGATGCTTGGGAAAAAAATTATGCCCAAATAAGCTCAAAACAACCTTTGGAGGGTAGCAAAATAATTTTGCAATTTTTATTTTTTATTTTTTTATAATTTTCTTCTTATAGATTATATTTTTTTCTATTTGGAAAGCTTTGATTTATTTCAATTGGATTCTTTATGCAAAAATTATGGACAATCTTGTTTTTTAGGCACTTAATTAGAGCATCTTCCTAAAAAAACTTGAAGGATTCATTTTTGAATGCAACTGTTACAATTTTTCAAACTTTTTTTTTCCACAAACGTTAAATTTTTTTGCTAGAACAATCTCACCATTGGAATTAGTGTTTTTTAATTCCATATAAAAGATAATAATATTTTAGATTTTCCTTCTATCATGTACCTACTTCTACTTAATAATTTTTTTAATAATAAAAATTAAATTATTTTTGGTTTCTTTTTTCCCCTAGACTCTCGACTCAATTCTCCACTATAAAGATTTAAAGCTCAAAACTTTGTAGTGCAAAAGATTTAAGTTAAAAATGTTCAAAGTCATAAAATCTAGTCCCGCAATGTGATGAAAAACTTGTTTTCACTTTAAACGCAGATATCTTGCAATCTGTGCAGTCAAAAAATCTGAAATTTTTTCTACACATAATCATATTGGTTAGGTATAAGATCCTATGATTCGATGTGCAAATAAAACATTAAACTTTTTTTTTTACTCTTTGGTATAAAAATAGCAGTTTTGGGTGTTTTTTGGCAGAAAAAAGGCCTTCTGCCTTTGAGGGTTAAAGTGAATAGTATTGACTCCCTCACTACCATAAGTGTAGGGCAGCGTTGCTTAGATATAATTCAAAAAAATAATCGCAAAACATTTTGGAAATTATGCTGAATATTTGGCGACAAATAATAAAATGAAATGATAGAAATGGAAAAATATATAGAAATTACATGAGCAAAAAACTAAAAATTAAATAAATTTAGACTTCAAAGTGAACACAAAGTCCATGTGCCATTTACCACCAAGAATTGTTTTGATGACAATGTAAAGGAATTATTTCAATGACATTCTACGAGAATGAAGGGTGGAGAAGTTATTTTTATAGTGAAATCCATTGTCCATTATGAATCCTCAAAGGATATGGGAGATGAGAGCTTGACTACTCATTGTCAAAATGCACGAATTGTGTTCAATGTAGAACTTCAAACCTCATTTAGGCATAGTAGAGTATTCTTTTTCAAAAACTTTTAACTAATAAAAGTTGCAAAATCAAGCTAAATTTGATTTCCAAAAATCCATTTGTAATTTTGAGCCTCTAAGCGAAAGTTATTGGCTAAATTCATAGAGGTCGTTTGAAAAGGTCAAAAAAATTGTCCTTTCCAACCCCTTCATGAATTTTTTTTCTAACTTTTGACTAGAGGTTCAAAATCTCAAATGGATTTTTGGAGATCAAAGCTAGCTTGATTTAGCAACTTTTTTAGTTCAAATTTTTTTGAAGAAAAATATTCTATTATGCCTAAATGAAGTTTGAAATTTTACTTTGAATACAATGCCTACTTTTCACTTGACTATGAGTGGTTGAGCTCTTACTAATCCTAATTTACATATCCCACATGGGTTGTTCTACCTCCTACCATCCTAAATGTATACAAAGCTTGTGTTCTCACTCCCTTACACACTTTAAATGGCTTTAAAAGTAGTACAAGAGACTCATGTATGAGGGCAAGAGTTGTGTTAGGGTAGAAAACATTGGTTAAAGGTTGAATGAAAGGTGAAACTACAATTATTTAATTCTCCAAAAAGTTGAATTTCTAAAAATTCCTTTTTGAGATGGTGAACATTAAATTTTGAAATTAATTAGTTATTCGCCTTGGCAGTAGACAAAGCTGCCCTACACCTATAGTATTCTATTATTGATTTTTTCAAGGAAGAAGATGTTAAATCCATAGATCACCCTTGTAGTGTGTTTTGGCCACATCTTGCTCTACACTTGTAATATGAGTATGGATTATAGAAAAGTTATTTTTTGGATTTGAGTCCAATTAATGAAATGAATTTTATCAATTGCAGTTTATACTTGAATTGGAAATTTGAAAAATTTGAAGAATTTGATGTATTTTTGCTATTTGAGCTTTTCAATTGTAACCATTGTTTGCTGATATTTTATTTTTAGAATAATACAATAATTTTGACTCAATTTTTTAATGTTATAAACTATAATATACACTTATAGTGAAAATTTCAGATTATTTGAACATGTTTTGTTATGAGCTTTCTTCACTTTTCTTTTAAAAAGTTGCCAAAAAATTTCACACCTTTACCAAAAAAATTAAATTTTATGATTCATACAATCATACAAGACGTATAATTTCATCTCTAAAAAATATATATAAAATCTTTCATTTATAAATAATTGTAAAGTGGTAGCAAATAGAGTGAAGGTTTATAAAGCCTAAATCCATGGTCATAGGTCCATCTTTTCAAGGTTAACCCCTAAAGGACCAAACACCATTTTTTGGCAACATAGCAATTTTGGATAGCTCACTACAAATGGAAATTTTAATTTTTTTCATTGAAATTTTCACACAAGATGTGCCCAAGGAGTAGCTTCAAAGCCTAATAATTTTCATAATTTTTGACTTTTTGGGTAAAAAGTTATTGCGTAATATGTAATATTCCGCGTTTGGCTAGCAGCCTGGGCAGCTCAAAAAATCTTTAGAAAACACTTTTTTGAAAAATTAAAATTTTAAATTGGTTTTATAGATTTATATATACTTGGAAAGCTTTGAATCATTCCATTTGGATTAACAAGTCAAAAGTTATGAGGATTCTTAGTTGGAGGGTAGTTATGGAATCTCTATTCTAAAATAAACTTTGAAGTCCTTTTTTTAACTCACTTTTCAATATTTTTGAATAAAACAAAAAATATTGGGTGTATATTGTTTATTACTACATTACAACCGCTGGGATTGGCATTTTTCAATTCCATAATTAAATTCTTAACAATTTAGTATTTTGAGTCATTCTCTATTTACTATTCTTTTCCTATATGTTGTACAATTTCAAATGATATGAAAATTTTCAAGCATGTAGCCAACTTGACTTGAAGAATGAATGCAAAGAGTAACCACCATTTTGGACATTTTTTCATACAAATGTGACCTTGTGAAGGGCAGCTGCCTGGATTTTTGCAGTGATTAAAAATGGTCTTTTGTCAATTCAAATGCTATTATCTTGCAATCTACATGGTGGAAATTGAGCACAAGTGGAAGGTGGGTACTTTACAATTTAAAAACTCTCTTCATAGGTTTGTGTAACTTTAGTAGAAGTCTTTGCATCCCAATTTTGACCTTCAAATTTGTATTTGGGATTGGAAACAATACTAAACCCTGCAAAATGGCCAAGGTAGACATTCAATCAGGGACAATAAAATAAATATAAAAATGGAAAAAAACTACTCAATGTATGCAACTACCACATGTACCTTCATTTCAAATTTCATAAAAAATAGACATACAATGTAGAAGTTATGAACAAAAAAACACCTATCCAAGGCTAATGGAATCCACAACAAGACAAGTGTTTTATGTAATGACACTTCTATAAAAATTCTAGAATTAGTTAAATATGGATTTAGTGTTCAAGACTATGGTTTTTTATTTCAATTCTTTTTGTGGTGAAGGGTACTAGCTTTGGAGATACAATTCAAGACTGCACATGACTTTTTATTTCAGTTTCTTCTTCCAATAGATATTGACTTTGGAGATAGAGATTGTGACTTGTTTCTAGGGTTAAGAAAATTTAAGGAATGATGCATGGAAATGGGTACAAACGAACAAATATAGGGAACTATGTAGGGGAATGATATAGGAGAGTGAGAGCGTCTCCATTCATCCCCATTCATCCCTTTCATCCACGGGGAGGGCCAATGACATTAGGAAAGTAACCCCCCATTGAAACAATATTGTTTTATAGGGCCTGCAGTTCAATATAGAAACTTTATTGTTATAGTACTGAGACAGTATTGTAATAGTAAAGTTTCGTTATTGGACTACGCGCCCTATGAAACAATATTGCAACAACACTGACACAGTGGGGGGGGGGCTAGTTCCCGATGGAGGGGTTCAATCCCCTTGGCCATTAATGATATGGGGTTGGTGATATGTTGTAGACAATGTTTGGGAAAGCTAGTGGCTAGTTCAAAGTTAGCCGGTGGAATTGGGAAAAAAATCAGTTGCCATTTGAAAACATTGGCAAAAAACCAATGAAAAAGTCTATAAAATTTTGATTTTGACTAAAAAATAGAGAATATAACCAGACCCCGTACTTGAAAAAAGGTTCAATTTGGGAATTGAAGGAAACTGATAGCCGGTGAAACTCAAAAAAAAATTCCCGCACTTTGGTTGTAGGCAATTGAAAGCTAAGTACAGAGCACATCCGCGTTCCAGTAAACCATGCATGTGACATTCCAGAAGCAGGATTCAAGCAGTCACTGGAGTGTCATCTCTTGAGTCACACATCCAGCCGTCGTAAATCCAGACAACCTTCGGACCCACAAAGAAGAAACTAAAGACTGAAGGCTCCGGCGTGGCGGACCCACAAAAAAACAGAAGCAAAATACTCTCCGGTCTTCCTCCACGTGGTGTTGTCAATATTTTTTCATTGGCAGCTAAAATGAAAGTTCAACGTGTGAACACAACAAAACAAGAACCTTGTCCCACTTGTTCTCCTCCCTCAATAGCGTTGAAACTGACACTATTTTATAATTCAATAAAGCGATGTCCAGTCCAGTACTTCGGAAGTCCACTCGGAGGCTGGGACTAAGCTTGAGTTACCGTGTCTAGCTGCATCCGGTCCCAAACCTCGTGCTTCCTTCGACTGGCATAAATGGACAGCGTTTGCCCTTCAATCTCATTCAGCTTCACAACTCAGTCCTCCGACACTCGAGACATATCACTGCGGACTGCGGCTCCACCGGATCGATCGGCAGCTAGGGGACTCTACTTATATATCTGGAAGGCTTCTCGGGAACGGAACAAGCTATTGAAATCGAATCGAGAGCTTGCTTGGCTAGCGCGTGGATTAGAAATTTAGCTTCAGGGCTGGCGACGACGTCAGGAATGGCGTCCACTTCGAGATTGGGGATGCTCTGCTGGGGTGTCCTCGTCGCTGCTTGCTTCTTACAATCGATGCACGTGGCTTCGGCCAAAGAGGCCTTGCCCGAGTGCAAGTTCCCGGCGGTGTTTGCGTTCGGGGACTCGCTGACCGACACGGGAAACTCCATCGCGGCCTTTCCCGACCAGTTCGCCCACGCCGAGCTCGACCCCCATGGCAATCTGTTTCCGGGCCATGCCGCGGATCGATACACCGACGGCAAATTGTTGCTCGACTTCCTTGGTAAGAATGCGGCTCACTCAAATTTAATCCTAAAACCCTAAAATACCAACTACTCC
Organism: Neckera pumila; assembly: GCA_963969595.1. NCBI lineage: Eukaryota > Viridiplantae > Streptophyta > Bryopsida > Hypnales > Neckeraceae > Neckera > Neckera pumila. The sequence continues at coordinate 12,551,446 of OZ018412.1, forward strand.
AGCAAATAATTAATAAGACACACTGGCATGGAAGCTAGCTAGCACTACCAATTAAGAATTTTGCAGATTTACAGTCACTATCAAATAGGGGTTGATTTACAGTCTGTGTCGTCAGTACGTGATGACATAGAGAATTGAGTTGCCCGGGATCATTAATTAACAGTTTGTTGTTCACAGTGTACTGATTGGATTTGCTGTTCGCTCTCTTGAATGGCAGCTTTCGGAGTGCGCCTGCGGCCCATCTACCCCGTGCTGAGAGGCACCGGCGCCGACTTCACGTTCGGCACCAACTTCGCAGCTTATGGCGCGCCCGCGCGGACCGTGAAGGTATGGCGCAAAGACTCAGGATTCAACAGCCCCTTCTCGCTGGACGTGCAGCAGCAGTGGTACGAGCGCTACAAAGTGCGCGTGTGGTTCTACGAGAGCCCCATCTTCCACTCGCCCGGGCTCTTCCAGAGCCTGCCCAAGCTGGCCACCGTGAGCGAGTCGCTGTTCCTGGTGTGGTCCGGCTACCAAGACTACTTCTCCAGCCTGTACGACAAGACGCTCACGCCGCGCCAGACGCTGTACATTGTGCCCCAGGTGGTGGAAGCCATCGAAACGCACATCAAGGCGCTGCTAACGCCCGTGCTGTACACGCCCCCGGCGACGCCCACGCTGCAATTGCCCACGGCCCGTACCATTCTGGTGGTGAACCTGCCTCCGTTGGGCTGCATGCCCGCCATGCTGTCAATGTACGGAGGGCCACATGCCAAGTACGACAGCCATGGCTGCCTGAGCGACCTGAACAAAATCACACATCACCACAACCAGCTGCTGGGCGAGAAGATGGAGGAGCTGCGGGCCAAGTACCCGCACGCGCAACTGGTGTACGGCGACGCTCACGGTGTTTACACGGACATCCTGAAGAAGCCGAAGAAGTACAACGTGACGGCGCCGCTGAAGGCTTGCTGCGGCTCGGGCGGCGCGTACAACTTCAACAAGGAGGTGACTTGCGGTCACTCGGGCATGGTGGAGAACCAGTTCGTGAATTTGACTTCGTCGTACTGCAAGGACCCCGCGGCGCATCTGAGCTGGGATGGCATCCACACGTCCAACACGTTCAACAAGGCCGCCGTGACGGCTTTCTTGCTGGGCGAGCACATCACCCCCAAGGGCGGGCTCAACTGCTCCCCCGACTTCACGCACTGGGATGACCCCATGTAATTATCTCAGTCGAGAGGGGGCACCCATGGCCATTTAGAGTATGGTCGCTCCGATTCCATTACTTCGAATGATCGAGGAACTTCAGTTGTAGAATAGCGCTTTCATCGTTAGTGATTCAACATTCTTGTTGAGATCGATCTCAACGCGGCATTCTTATTCTTAATGAAGCTCGTCTGAATCGAAATTCATTAATAATATCGTGGATCCTGAAGTTGGGTTCACTTCAATTGGCAACTGCGTTCATCATCTGCTCATGGTATTCTTCCGAGAATGAATTTTCTCGATCAGTGAACAAAGGGTCTGTCATGGATTGTATTAGTGGGCAAGGACATGAGCACATACACAATTCACTTCCAAGGGATACCCCGAGTCACTGCGACGTGATTTAAATTTACACTTCAGCAGCTCATTGTACCTGTAAATATTTCCAACTGAAAGAGTGACTTGCTCAATTTCAAGCATTTCCAGATTCTCACCGTTATTTTCCACTTGGAGTGACTGAAGCCATTGAGGTCAAATTCATTCAGTTGAAGCAAATTTTCCTTGCGCCAAAATTGCGACATCAGTCAGGAAGCTTTAAATCTAAGTGTCCAGACGGTCGGTCGAAGACATCTCGATTTCGTGAACTTCTGCCAATTTCACGAATTTGACGTTAGCTAGATTGAGGTTGCAAGACTAAGGGCTTCCATGGCTATGATTATCCATTCCAAACTGCTGTTGGTCTTCAGTACAGACCCGAATGCAGGGCGGAATTCAAATGATCTCACAAGTTGGAGCGGGTATGGAGTTCAGGATAAGCACATCTGATCGTGCTTTCTGTACAACATACTGATATATCAACTAAGTCTCCTTGAGTCGATTCTTATACCCACAGTCAGTTTACTTCACGGCCTTGATTAATTGACTCCCCAAAACGTGATTCCGAGTGCCTTGCTAGTGTTTGCCGCACGGGCATCTGGGACAGCCGTAGTCATAAAGCAGGCCTGCCAGGTTGTGAATCATCAGGGACAGAAACATGAGCCAAAACAGCACATGTATGAGCAATCTTTTGCTCCTTACAAGCACTTCACCTAAGCCAGGGTGGGCTAGAGCGAGTTCCTTGTAACAACTCCAGCTTTGCATCAACCAAAACTTTCGTTCTTTTGCTAATAAAATTACTAGTAGCACCGATTGCTCAGAGGATTACAGTTGAGGAGTTCTGGTGTCAGGAATTAGAAACCACTCTAGTTTCTAGTGGTTTAATCTTTTGGTCTTACATCTTCAAATGTCCTAATTTTTTTAAATCTGGTGGTCCACTCTTGTAACACTACATTAATTAAATTGGGACTCATGATTGATTTTGGGGCTACAGTTTATGTCGTAAGAGTCATGATGGCAACTTCATCAAGCATTTCGGAATTTATCCCATTTCACCGGGGCCAATGTCCTTGGGCATGTTTGCGGCATGTCACTTGCAACATATAGCTGAAAGGAGAGGAATCGTCGCTGCCTATCGTCAAGCTGCATTTCTCTGGGAATTTCAACTGAAGCAAATGTCAAGGACTTGCTCCGATTCCAAAAGTGCCTAGGCTTTGCCATTGAACATTATTAACTTGAATAGAGATGAGCTGAATTTCTCGTTAGAAATAACATGCCACCAAAATGGCAAAATCTGGAAATGAGGTAGAAGTAGTGATATGGTTGGCTTCCGAAGTTTCAACAATTAAACCTGTTGTGAGCATGAGTCTTAGTTGAAGAGACAGGAACACGTGCATTAGTTAAAGTGAGAGAGCTTGCCTCTTGTTATTTCCACTTCAGTCACAGAATCAAGGCAGGAAGGTAATGATACTTGTTAGATCAGTGCTACAAACAATTGCTCGCTGGCTTTGAGAAATTATTGCAACCATGCACTCACAATATGATTGATCTCATAGTGCTTTCTGCACTCATTAGGCTACACAGAATGGATTTTGGCTCCAATTTTCACATTGCTTCGAATGCTTTCCAATGTGACTCTCCTGGTGAAAGCTCACAAGCAGGATCCTTAGAAGCCCTTCCCAAGTGGAGCCTAAGCAAATGATTGCCATGCGTATCGAGAGCTACGTACATAGGCACTTCAATGGGTCCATAGTAGTGCTCTTAACTCTGAAATGTTGGACATCTAACCACCATGTAGTAATAGAGATCTTTCGCATCATTCTACTAAATAAGTTGGAAATTTACAATTACTTGTCGAACATGATGTTGTAGTACTTAGTGACCTCCGCTTCAATCAATCTGTCGATCGAGCACCTGATAAAAGCTGAGTATTGACTTCCGCCAACAGAGACCAACTGGTGTCTCCCGAGTTTGATTTTTCACACTCACCACAAGGTAGTTATTTTTAAAATGCAAACTACCACAAGGTAGCTGTTTAAAAATGCAAACTACATCTTAGCTTCTGTCGATCAATATCGTCAGAGGCCATCGGTATATAAATAGAACACACTTCCATTTGAAGCCATTGGTAGTTACAAACAACAAAAGGGGCCAGTTTATTCACACAAAAGGAACTGAAGGGTGGTCATCGAGCTAGCTGAGATGACTCAAGATCAGTCATACATGTATGCCATTGCAGGCTTAGTTCGGCAAGCTCCGATAAATAGTCCTTGCCACTATCCAACTCTCAGCTAGCCAGGACTATCCTCTCAACTCACATAAGCCTACGTACTGACGTACAGTTTTCAAAGACACTAGCTGACTCTACAATGAAAGAACACACATCACACACACACTGGACGCACATTTAACATATCAAACTTCACCACTGCCGCCATACGTACTGTACGTCCATACGCACTGTAGGAAGTGGCGACCCTCACTGCTGCTGATTCATGGATTTCCCATCCCCCAGTCATGCCAGAAAGCAGCCCCGTACATCGATATACCGTAGCTGCAGGCGCTGGAAGGGAGTATTCGATCAGCAGCCAGCGGTAGAATTGCTCGCTCACTCCATCTGGGCGTCGGCGTCGTCAGTGGTGGGTACGAAGACGAGGTCAGAATCGACGAGCCAATGGCACGCCTCATCGCCGCGGGGAATGTTGAGCGCGTTGAAGGCCGGGTGGGTGCTGAGGCACAGGGAAGTGTCGATGTGGCACACGCCCACGGCCTGGATGGCGGCGTTGGCGGCGCTGGGCTGGAGGGTGGCAGTGATCACTTTGGTACCCGTCACGCGGTGGCAGTAATAAAGGGACGACGGGAAGTTCACGACGTGGCACACCACGATCTTCTGGCCCTCGGCCAAGGAGCCTTTGCGGAAGCCCGTGATGGTGACGGGAGCCTTCGAGTTCGGGGCGCCTTGGGCGAGCCCCGGCGTGTTCGTGGTGGACAGCACCTTCACCTTGGAGCCCAGTTCGGAGGAGACGAACTTGGCCACGGCGTCGCTGGAGGCGGCGCAGCTCATCTCCTCTCCCGGCAGCGCGCCGTAGCCGCACAAGTACGCGGCGGTGGCGGTGGCCGTGGCCAGGTCGCTGTTGGGAGCCACACCAAAGTGCCGGACGAGTGCTATCGAGTTGGAGGAGGTGATTGCGGGCAACTGGCTGGCGGAGGACGCCATGAGGAAGGCCCGCTTGGGGGCGTCATCGCGGAGGTTTGCGTCGAGCGTCATCGTGCCGCCCACCACCAGTGCGGACTCCAGGAAGAAGTCCTTCTGGAAATCATTGATGGTGCTGATGGAGTGGTCGCGCTGGACGCCTGCAGCCTTGGAAGACGCTGTTCGGAGGGTGCTCTAGGCGCACACGAGACCGTTGGAGCTGCAAATTGCAGCTACTTTCGCAGCGTCCGTTCGGTCACCGGTGTAGACAGGCCTCGCTCCGGTCACCTGCCAGTGCACGAGAATAAACATCGCGATCAGTGAAATGGGACACAGGGACGAAACACTGGGAACTTCTGCCACTTTATGCCGGACCTAAAGGGGGGCCTAATGTGCATCTCTGGTCCGGGCTGAGGTTCGAAAGACGGCAGGAACTTGAGTTCCGCGCACTTTTAGCGTCAATTGAGGCCTAATGCGTACAAAAATGGGCCAAAAGGGGAGCAAAAGTTTCGCACTCCCCACCTCGGATTTGTACGAAAATGGGCCAAAAGGGGGGCCTAACTCTTCACGAGTTAGCCCAGCATAAAGTCTTCAAAGTTCCCAGTGAAATAGTTGGCTCCGGCTACTCACTCGATCGATATGAGCTTTCTATAATTGCATGCATCTCCACTGGTGATGACTAGTAGTACAAGAATTCATTGCACATACCAGTGAGCAAATTGAATCAACAATACCATATGACTGGTTCGTGAACATCCAATTTAGTTTCCTTAAGAATTCATTGATAGAGAACATGCATGCCTGGCTAACTACGTGAAACGAGAGCATGCAGGCTAGAACTCCTAGAAGTCAATCACTGTGACAGAAATACAGGAATGCAAATGGTGTCATGGTATTCGATCGATACAGTAAGTGCACGTGTGATCAATTACTTACGGTTGTGACCGCGGCCATGATGATCGAAGAGAGTCTGCAAGACGACCATTAAGCTCCGCTGCTCAGCCATGCTGCGGACGAAGGGCGTGAACGAGGGGTGTATGTAGCAGCGACAGGCAAGGAATGATCGAAAGCAAGTCGACTGAGCCACTGAGGGGCACACCGATCAAGCAAGTGCACTGAAGAGACAACTACTGAAGTGGATATGCAAGTTAAGGGAGGCTGTGAGATTGGGAATGCTAGGAGGCCCTGAATTATAGGTAACTTAACCACCCTCAAAGTTTTAAGTCATCATTGTTTCATTTTCGTTTTTCTTGGCTTACTCTAGCTAGCTTGACCTAGTTGTCAAGGGCGTATTGGCTTAAATGGATCAGTCATGCCCGGCCCCCACTAGCGTGCTGCGTCCCCCAGGCGTTTGCATGATCATGAATCATTGGTGATTCCGGGGCAGCCCTGGCTGGCTTGCACTGCTTCAGAATTGACTTGTAACGACTTTGGGAACGATCTGCATATTAATTGGCAGCTAGTTCAACTCTGGGACCCAGTTTTAATTGCTGTAGGCGATTCACTGGGAACTTTTGCAACTTTATGCCGGACCTAAAGGGGGGCCTAATGTGCATCTCTGGTTCGGGCTGAGGTTCGGAAGACCGCAGGAACCTGGGTTCCGCGCACTTTTAGCGTCAATTGAGGCCTAATGCGTACAAAAATGGGCCAAAAGGGGGGAGCAAAAGTTTCGCAACCCCTACCTCGGATTTGTACAAAAATGGGCCAAAAGGGGGGCCTAACTCTTCACGAGTTAGCCCAGCATAAAGTCTTCAAAGTTTCCAGTGATTGAACTGCATTGTGATTAGCTCAAAAACCAATCCTCTTGAGCAGGGTAGGACAGTGTCCATGATGGTGACCTTGGTTCATTGCATTTGTGCATGGAATTGGCCTGGGCTATCACTGTGGGTCATGGGGAGCAACCACCCACTGGGAACTTTGAAGACTTTATGCTGGGCTAACTCGTGAAGAGTTAGGCCCCCCTTTTGGCCCATTTTTGTACAAATCCGAGGTGGGGGGTGCGAAACTTTTGCTCCCCCTTTTGGCCCATTTTTGTACGCATTAGGCCTCAATTGACGCCCAAAGTGCGCGTAACTCAGTTTCCTGCGGTCTTCCAAACCTCAGCCCAAACCAGAGATGCACATTAGGCCCCCCTTTAGGCCCGGCATAAAGTAGCAGAAGTTCCCAATGACCCACCTGCATTGCTGTTCCTAATGTGAGTTCTGGCCGACCTGTCTCATTCAAAATGGAATCTTTTTGCTTGATGCCTTGGCCTTGGGATATTATTTATCTATCCATGTATAGTAAGAGCATCCCCACCCGGCTTGCAAAATGCAAGCTAGTTTGCAAGCTTGGCAGTCCATTTTGCAAGCCGGGGTAGAAGGGTCGCCCCACCCGTGGCCTCTTAAGAGGCCATTGCCATCCAATGAGCTACGTCCACATTCACGGATCATGTCCTTGCTTTTTGGGAAAGTGAAAAAGTGTTTGTTGTTGGGACAACAATCCTCTACCCGTACCACCGTAGATGGATCAATTAGAAATACTAGGTTAGTTCAGTTAGTAGCTAGTAGGTTAGTGTTAGTTGGATCATGATCAGGTTAGTTACATATCCGTTTCTTTCTCCTTCCCACAGCTCAAGTATATCTACTCACAATTTGAATTTGAATCCGACCTATGTGGTGAACGTTATAGACTGTCTCTTGTCATTTGCAACATGGTATCAGAGCCCCGAGGGGACAATCCTCTTTCCTTTTGTTTTCTTTCGAGGAGTTCACTTTGAAGACGCAGAATAGTAAGCACGAGTAATGCAAGATAGCTTCCGATCTGTTTTAAATCGCATTTGTTTGCTGTGTGCATGAGAGAGAGATACTCAAGAATAGTTGATCCATTTTCAAATTCTGTTTTTGCTTGCTGTGTGCATTAAAGAGAGATAGACGAACTTAACATGTTCAATATTAGTAGCCTGGCAAACCAATCGACTCAGAAATTCTATATTCGTGATTTAAGTAGCGGTTTCACACAAGTCCCAACGTCGGTTTCAGTAGTTCAGGCCTCCAAGCCATCGCACGAGCAACCACCTAGGAATCAGCGTTATTAGCAGAAACAGTCGATAACAATCAATGTTATTAGCATAGTTACCTTCTTTCTCACACCTTACATACCTCAGCAAACATGTCCACATCTGACGTTCTGGCCGATGGTCACAAGCTTACTACAACAAACTATCAGACATGGAAGACCCGCTGTAGGCTCCTCCTCATGAAAGAAAATACTTGGAAATACGCGGACCCAGCGGGCAACAACCGACCTGTCATAAATGAGCCTGAGGACATAGCAAGAGGACGTGCCAAAGCACTTTATTCTATCACGATGTCCTGTTGCGAATCAATTTTCAACAAGCTTTCCGAAGTTAATGATCTGAGAGTTGCTTGGAACACGTTACAGGAGAGATTTGAGAGGACCAATAACGCATCAAGACTGATGCTATTAGACAGGTTAAACTCCATCAGGCTCCTGGAGGGTGGGTCCATAAGCAAATACATTGGCAAGATTCAGGAATTAAAGTTACAGCTGAAAGGCGTGGGTCATACAGTTTCTGAAACTGACCTTGTTGAACGCATGCTGAACACATTACCACCAAGCTACGAAGCGGTCTATAACCAAGTCAGCACCTTCACAAGCATGCTGAGGTTGGAGCACTTGACCACTTTGCTGTGGCAACACGAGCAAAGGATGCAATTCCGTCAGTCCAGCACTAATCTACTGGTTCCCCAGCACACCGAGGCGTTTGCAACGCGCTTTCAACATCATGGAACTCAAGCTGGCGGGTCTACTTTCAGACCACCGTACCCTCCACAGCGATACTCACCAGTCAGACCTACTTACAATCAATCCTACGCACCGCCCCGTGTTTGCAATTGGTGCGGCTTGCAAGGGCACTTCATGCGGGACAGCCATGAGCTTGCACGCAAGCTTGCCAGGAGGGCGCATGCGCGACAAACTAGCCCGCAGAGTACAGGGAGAGGGCGCAGTACACCCACATTTCACGCAAACGTCTTGATCCAAGACTTGGATGAGCCTCACATAGAGTGGGATAATACCGTCCCAAGTTTTGATGCAATGATGAATGACATCCACGACGTCGACCCAAACTCCCCAGGATCATGGATTATTGACTCCGGATGCTCACAGCACGTGAGCGGTGACATGCATCAATTTTCCCAGTTAGAGATAGCGCCTAGCTCAGCGAAGGTACAAACAGCTGGACAACAACTTCTCTCAGTTGAGGGCAAAGGCAGTGTTAACTTTGGAAACAACAATGAAATAAAAATTAATGAAGTGTACTTTGTGCCTAGTCTCTCTTTCAACATGTTGTCAGTCGGGGCTATTGCTGATCTAGGCCTAACAGTTGTCTTCGACAACAAGGAGTGTCTCGTATATCAAGGTGCAAAAAACATTGTAGGCCGAGGGAAACGCGATCCAGAGACAGGGCTCTATCGGTATATAGTCCCTAATCCAAAATTCAAAGTCTGTGCGGTGGCATCATCTTCAGTCGCTCATCTCTGGCACCAAAGACTAGGGCATCTGAACTTTCACAGTCTCAGGTCTATGGGTACCCACAATGTTGCAAAGGGTGTTCCACTCATCTCCAGTTCTCACGATGTTTGCGAGAGCTGTTCTACCGGCAAGCAAACACAAACACCGGCACCCAAAGCTGCTTCACGTCCCCGCGCTAAAGAACCGTTGGCGCTCATACACTCTGATCTATGTGGTGAGATACGGCCTATATCACTGAGGGGAAACTCATACTTTGTGACCTTCACGGACGATTATTCTCGATTCACTTGGCTTTATCTCATGAAACACAAGACTGAAACACTGAGGTACTTCCGGTACTTCAAAGCGGCAGTTGAGTTGGCTTTTAGAAACAAGATCAAAGTGCTTCGAAGTGACAGAGGGGGCGAATTTCTCTCAAATGAATTTCAGAATTTTCTCCAGGAAACAGGAATTCATCATGAGTTGACACAAGCGTATACCCCACATCAGAACGGAGTTAGCGAAAGGAAAAACAGAACCCTACTTGACAAGGCACGCTCAATGACATTCAATGCACAAACGCCGCTCTTTCTTTGGTCGGAGGCGGTCAACACCGCAAATTACCTCACCAATCGCTCATCTACTCGGGCTAACTCGGGAACTAGTCCGTTTCAAAGACTACACAACACTGTACCTGAGCTGCATCACCTCCGCGTCTTCGGTTGCGTTGCTTTTGTTCACGTACTTGCAGAAAGAAGAGTCAAGTTGGACGAGCGGAGTTTCAAGTGCATCATGGTCGGCTACTCCAAGTGTACCAAAGGCTATCAATTATATCATCCGGAGACACGGACGATCAAGACCAGCAATGACGTAAAATTTACCGAAGCACAATTCTGGTCTTCTCCTCGCAGCACTTCAACTGTACCAAGCGTTCCGATTGAAGCACTCCCAGAGAAATCAGCTGTGATTGAGGTATTGGATCCCATTCTAATGCCGCCACGTTTCAACAACCACAGCCTCACGCTAGAGCATGATGCCACAGTAACTGACCCCATCACCGTCCCTGATCCATCCTCACCATCAGATCACCAAGACTTGCATGGTCCTGCCAGTTCACCTCAACCCCAAGCACCAGTTCAACCGCCTGGTTCCCCCATCGAGACCCCACCTTCTCAAAGTAGCCCACCAGAACCACGGCGCTCAAACCGACTCAAGTTCCCTAGCTGTCGATTGATCGACTACGCCACCAACGTGGAATTCATGGGGAATATACAAGCCTGTCTCACTGCTTTCTCCGAACCTGTCTATTTGCAGGCATGTGTCACTGCTCTCGAGGAACCCATATTTTTTAAGGATGCTGCGAAAGACCCCAATTGGCAAGCAGCGATGCAGCAAGAGATGAATTCTATTCACGACAACCATACTTGGTCTCTCATGGAGCTGCCACCAGGACACACGGCTATAGCGGTCAAATGGACCTACAAACTCAAATTTGGCATTGCATCTGCTCATCCCAAGTATAAAGCCCGCTTAGTAGCTCGGGGAGATCAACAGAATTCAAGATTCGATTATCAAGAGACTTTTTCCCCTGTGGTGAAATGGTCCACTATGAGGACCATCGTTTGCCTTGCAGCCATGCGCAATTGGTCTCTTTATCACTTGGACGTAAAGACAGCGTTCCTTCATGGTAATATCACAGACACCATCTACATCAAACAGCCCCCAGGCTTCATTGAACCTGGTCGAGAACACTTGGTCTGCAGATTACACAAAGCATTATACGGCCTCAGACAGTCATCAAGAGCCTGGTATGATCGCATTCATACTTATCTCATCTCTATTGACCTTCACCCATGCACCACTGAAACAAGTCTATATATCCATCACCACAACGACTCCATCGTTCTTCTTATCATATATGTCGATGATCTCATGATCACCGGCAATAACTCCCAGCAGATTGCCCGTCTACAGGACCAACTTTGCTTGGAATTTTCAATGACTGTGCTAGGCATACTTTCCTTGTACCTTGGAGTGGATTTTCTCTACAGTAACCATGGGATCATAATGTCTCATCAACGATACATTGTCAAATGCTTGCACGATATGGACTTAATTGACTGTATACCTGTATCCACCCCTATGGACCCTGCACTCTATGGAACCTTGCGCATTGAGATGGACTCGCCTCTACTGGAAGCAAAAAATATCATTTACTATCGCATGGGCGTCGGGAAGTTGCTTCACGTCACCAACACCCGCCCAGATGTCGCTTTTGCTGTTGGCATCGTTACCAGGTTTACATCAAACCCTAGAGAAGCTCATTTACAAGCCATGATTCACATTTTCCGCTATCTTCATGGAACTTCACACCTCACAATCCACTATCCGAGAGGGGGAGATGTGATTCCTTTTGCATACTCGGACAGCGATTACTTGGGAGATCTCGATGAGCGGAAATCCACCTCAGGTTTCCTTATGAGCATTGGCACATCGCCAATCTCATGGAAGAGCAAACTTCAGAACGAGGTAGCTCAGTCAAGCTCCGAGGCAGAGTACAGGGCCCTTGCCGAGGCTACAAAAGAAGCTATGTGGATTCGGAGCTTATTCGAGGAGATATATTCTCCCATTATGCGGCCTATCACTATATTCTGCAACAATCAAAGTTGCATCAAAATGGCTAAAAATCCAGTCTTTCAGGGACGTACCAAACACATTGAGAAGACCTGTCATCTAGTTCGTGATCATGTGAAGAAAGGAAGGATTTGTCTTGAGTTCATTCGGTCACAACAACAGACTGCCGACATACTGACCAAGCCCTTGAGCAAAGTTCCCTTTCACGAACTGCGAGGTCGATTGGTATCCCAATCGACCTAAGCCGTTCCCTTTCACGAACTGCGAGGTCGATTGGGATTGAGGATTGAACTGCGAGGTCGATTGACGGCTGCACAGGACGTTTTGAATTCACAGTTTAAAGGTTTCAAGTCTTAACCACTCCTCAGCATTAGCATAGGGTCTTCTTACGGATAGTGGACTGAGGGTGAGTGTTGGGACAACAATCCTCTACCCGTACCACCGTAGATGGATCAATTAGAAATACTAGGTTAGTTCAGTTAGTAGCTAGTAGGTTAGTGTTAGTTGGATCACGGTCAGGTTAGTTACATATCCGTTCTTTCTCCTTCCCACAGCTCAAGTATATGTACTCACAATTTGAATTTGAATCCGACCTGTGTGGTGAACGTTATAGACTGTCTCTTGTCATTTGCAACATTTGTCTCATGCTGTTTGCAAGCCGGTTTGCAAGCCACCCTTTGGCTTGCAAAAGAGCCCGGTTTTGCAAGCCACCGACGGCTTTTGGCTTGGCCTCTTAACAAGTTCATCCATTATGCAAGACGGGTGGGGCAATTTTGCAAGCCTCTCTTAACAAGTCATCCAATATGCAAGACGGGTGGGGATGCTCTAAGTGACCAGGCTGCATTCATGGAGTTTTAACTTTGAAAGGCACTCGTCTTGATCGAGGTAGAAATGCCCAATTACTTCATGTCTAGCTAGCACGGATCAGTGTGACTCCTTTCTCGTCCAAATACACAGAATCAGCCAGCACGCTGTGCGCTCCCCATAAACGTCAGTGATCATATCGAAATTCAATTTGATGTCGACGTTAAGATGGCCGCAAACTGGCCTACATGTATTTTCCGTTAAAGTATACACATTTTGATTGGATCCAAAGGGCAAAGGCACGCTTGGTCTACTAACATGCTAGGTCAGCTAGTTTGGACTGCTTCAGAATTGACTTGTAAAGACTTGGAGAAAGATCTGTTAGCAGCTCATTCAGCTCCTGTCGGGACCCAGCTTAATTGCTGCAGACGATAGAATTGCATCCAGATATAGCTCAAAAAGCAATCCCCTTGTGCAGGACTGTGTCCATGATGGTGACCTTGATTCATTCGATTTGTGCATGCGATTGGCCTGGGCTACCACTGTGGATCATGGGGAGCAGCCACCCACCTGCATTGCTGTTCCTAATGTGAGTTCTGGCCCACCTGTCTCATTTCTGAATCTTCTTGCTTGATGCTCTGGCCTTGGGATATTATCTATCTATCCATGTGACCTGGCTGCTGTCATGGAGTGTTACCCTTAGTTTTGAATGGCACTCCTCCTGATCGGGGTAGAATGCCCATCACTTCATGTACGTCTAGCTAGCTGCAGGACCACACGATTCGTCTGGCACGGATCAGAGTCTGTGGCTCCTTTTTTGTCCAAACACATAGAATCAGCCAACGACACTAATGGGGTATATACGTCAGTGACCATATCGAAATTCAATTTGATGTCGACGTTAAGATGGCCATAAACTGGCACTTTCCGCTGTACACATTTCGATCGGATTAAAAGGCACGCTTTAGTCTACTAACATGCTTGGTCAGCTCGAATGATCGTTGGATAATCCAATTCCCAGACTGGATCAGTTGAAACACATAGCAAGTTTCATTTCTTTGACGTAAGCGAATGTTAGCTAAGTCAAGCCACAGGAAGAACGAGGAGGCATTACCCTCCCCGGTGTTTATTTGCACAGTGAAGCTTCACCCCCCTTGACTTTCTATAAACGGAAAGTTCAGGGGGGGTGAAGCTTCACTGTGCAAATAAACACCGGGGAGGGTAACGCCTCCCCGTTCTCCGTGTGAAGTATGTTGCCAAATGTTGAATCCGTGATACTCTGGCACGTTGAAATCCATGACCCCCTCCGAGGTCTTACCAGAAGAATTTCACCTTAGTACGGGTACGGGTGTTGCAAACACTCAGGCAGTTCTAACGTACTAACAACTCGATCAACAAGCAAATTTCTATACTCGAAATCCAAGAGCCGTAAATATTTGCAAAAACATCTGATCAGAAGCTGAATTGATGATTGTTTCTTTCACTTATATAAAATTAATCATGCATGATGCAAATATAATGTGCGTATTGCAACAGTTGGAAACCTTTGCGCTTCATCGGTAATTGGTCTGGGCGAATACACAAGCATTGTCAATGCTAACTGTGGCATTGTTAGAGGCATAAATATAATTATATGCTGAACTAATCATCTTCGACTTCCAGACTTCCAGCTGATTCGGGCACTAGTTCTTTGCCATAGAGCCCGCGTTGAGTCTTGATCAAGGCTGAAAACATTCGAAATGCATGTGAATTAATGTGAGTCCTACTGTGGTCCCCCCTTTGTTTGATAAAAACTCAAATGTTCAACTTATTATTTGTTTCCATTTTCTGTGATTATTCAAAAGTGGCGTGGTTGGCTAAATTTCACTTTCAATTTTTCGTTGATTGCGATTGCTATTCAATTGGTCAAACGATCGCTTACACAGCGTACTCAAATGGAATCACCCATGCAAAAAATCAAAATTTTCGATGAATGTTTACCATCAAATTAAATGATTACTGCAAGGTGATTGCACACCATTTATATTGTAAACTTGTGAGTTATTTTCTATCCTTCAGATAATTTCATGGCTCCAAAAGTTTTATCAAACACTGCCCCTAAACTGTCATTTCTAAATTGCAAAGAGCAAAACTTTCAAACATTTGTTTCTTTCACTACTAGGATTTGCAGGGGTAAATAATGTTTGTGAGTTTGTCAAGCCACAATCACTCCCTTGAGCAACGTAGACCTTATAAAAAGAACTGTTAAGAATCAATTGTTGCTTCGATGTTCTCAATGTTGCTCTGACATTTCGAGTCATTGTCCTATAACCAGTTAGTTATGGTAGCGGGGGAGAGGACTAGAGCCTAGATGAGATATAAAAATTGTATAAATTTCTAAATCCAAATCCCCAAAGTAATGTGGCTTCTTTTATGTCAAATACCACTTGTGATTGCTATTTTTATAATTCTATTGCATTGGGTAAAGAAATAAAAAAAATAAAAATTCAATATGGAATTGTTAGAATCTTGCAATTAACCTATATAGAAATATGAGAGAATTTTTTATGAATTTTAACCACATAGATTGGAAGATATTAGCAGTTGAACTTTGAAGTGAAGAAAATACTTTTGAGGGGTCACCGCCTCACTAGATTTTAAGACTTTCACAGGAAGAACGGGAGGTCGATACCGGGTGGGGGGGGGGGGGGGGGTATTTTTTCAATGTGTAACTTCCCCCCTCCCTCAAATCTTACTTAAAACAAAAATTTCAGGGTGTGTGAAGTTCCATGTTGAAAAAAATACCCCCCCCCCAGTATCAACTTCCCGTTCTTCCTGTGTTTGAATCGTGATAACTTTAACCTCTAGCATTATTGATTAGGTTTTAAAAAAATTATATCAAGGACTAGAATTGAGATTTTTGGAAAAATAAATAAATAAATAAATAATCATAATCATCGTTAAAGAATGATTATGTAGAAGTAGGTTTGGGATTGAAAAAGAAACTAAATTTTTAATAACCTTGAGGTGAAATTAATATATATAAATTGAAAAATGAGATAGTTTGAACAATCTATGAAGCAAAGTAGTCCTTGTGGACCTTTTCTTTTTGAAAAAATTTAAAATTTAGAATTTAGAATCAAAAGTCAATATATTTTTTTTGTAATAAAAAAGTTTTAAATGCCTACAGAAAAAAACTATGACTTCTTCATTCCTCGTCTAGAGGAAATAATTTAAGGATTTCCAAACAGAGAAAAATAATAATCTACGAGAGATAAAAGACTTCCAAATTTATTTTTTAATTTTTTTAATTTTTTTATATTGCTTATTATGTTTAAATTTGGCTATTTTTAGATTTGGTTACATAACTTTTGTTTTCCAAGCTCCGATTGGAATAACAATTATATCCTTAGAAAGTTAATGTATTTTTTTTTTTTGAAAAAAAAAAAAAAAAAAAAAAAAATATATATATATATATATATATATATATATATATATATATATTTCTTTCCAAAAGGACTTTAGGACTTTAGAAATTAATTCAACGAGTACTACATTATATTGTATAATGTATATTTCTATATAAAATATTGATGTACAGAATACAATGCAGTATATTATACATCAGATGCAGTACAATATTATATAAAACTTCAATCTTTTGTATAAAATAAATTATGGAGTAAATTAAATAATTATAAAATATAATATTATTATCTTTTCTATAAAATATATATTATTAAAATAAGGTTCTTTACTTCTTTATAATTTTCACATGAACATTAGAAGAAATTTCAGGCCTCCAAAGGATTGTTCCACGGCCCTCCGAGGTACCCTAAAATTTGTTATTTTTTTGCAGTGAAACTCATTTTTCTCCTATTTCTGCCCTACTAAAATTGCAACAGCAGTGGCGCAACCAAAAATTCCAAATAAAAAATTATTAAAAAATAAAAAAAATAAAAAATTGCAAAAACTAACTGCTTATTGCAGCAGTCAGCTTGGTGTGACAGACTAAGCTTTTAATAGCTTGGTTTGTCACATTCTAGCAGCCCTCCGGGGGGGTCATTTTTCCTCTAATGATAATCCAAATGGAATCAATCAAAGATTTTCTTATCAAAAGAAAATATCTTCTATGAAAAGCAACTTTTATTTTATTTTATTTCTAGATTTTGGAGATTTTTTTTGTTGCTCAAGATTAGCTATTTTACATTGAATAATATAGTTGAATGAAAGCAAGAAACACTTATTGATTTCAAGGCTAGTTCCCAAAATAATTGAGCTTTTTGACAAATATCCAAAAATAAAATAAAATAACAATAATAAGAGGAATAATTGCAAATAATATATTCCCAAAAGCATACTAGTAACATTCAAGTAGATACTCCAATGCAATCGGTAAAATAGCACATTCAAATTTGGAACATAATATGAAATCCTAAAGGCTTTGCATATGCATTGCAAATTGTGTTTGAAAGGAAAAAGCTTGAATTGAAAAATACATAGTATTGTGTATTTTAGATTCTTACATTTGCACTCCTGGGTGAATGCAAGAAACGCTTGTATTATTTGTTGCATTTTCACTATTTTATGCTTTTTTTTTGGAATGCTTTAAGTATAGAAAAATAACTTTTAATTTTTTTAAATATGGCTAATGTATATATCTTTAAGATGAAGAAACCCTAGTAAAGAAAAGCATAGAAAATTTTTCTAAGTGGGAGAACTAAAAAGTGCCAAATCTCAAGAAAATAGACATTTTGATGCTTTAATTAGTTCAATATAGTAAAATAAATGAAATAAATAAATGAAAAATTGGCCATTTGTGATAACTCTATGAAAATGGTCATTCACCAAAAGAACCACCAAAATAATATTTTATATATTCTAAAATGTAAGAAGAAAGAAGCTCTATATATGGACTTCCACGAAATACAGAATTAAATAGTTTTAGAATTCCTTCTCTGCATAGCTACAAATCTACTAGAAGACCATTCCCTCCAAATTTTGGCTCCAAATTCAATTTTTTGGATACTAAATACAGTATGCATATAGTGCATATATGCATACTGTCTTAGTGCATATATGCACTAAGAGAAGTCGTGATATTTGTGAATAGTAGTTGGAGGCCCCATAGTGAGAGGCCACGTTACCCAAAGTTCTGACAAAACCTCTCTTTCTACATAAACCTCTCTTAGTGCATAATCCCCGCACTATGCACTAAGAGGAGTTCTATTGTAGTATTTTAAACCTCCAAATTGGAATTTGTGACATAAAATCGGAGACTGTTTTTATTTAGTAAAACATTTTTGAAAATTGCCAAAAAATTAGGCAAGGTGTATAGTGGTCATGAGCACCTTCCCTATAAAGCTTAAGTCATTTGGATTCAATACACATGTAATATATGGAACACTAGCAACACAACAATTGAGTCTCTATGTAAATTTATTGTAATTATAGCTTTTAAATGAAAAACTATCTTTCAATAAGAAGCTAAATAATATTTTGAACAGGTTATGATCTAAATGTCAATGTCATTGCAAATTTAATCTAAGGACGAAAATAGTGTCCAATCATTCAATTCCATCCATCCATCAATAGTCATAATTTTCATCACTATCTTTCATCTCAAAAGTATTGCAATGGGTGACCATGCTCCAAAAGATTGAACTTTAATTTGAATTGCATTGTATTCTAAGTGGTGTATGATAAATACAAATATGGCAAATCTAAAGAATAGAATATTGTTTCTATATAGAACTTTAGATTGAAAAATATAAATTCCAATGTTTTGAACAAACAAGAAAATATGATATTGATATAACTTGCATACTAAAAAAATTATACTAAAATCTTTATGTATTTCAACAACTAAAGACTAGGAATCAATGGTAGTAGCATGTTAGCCACTTTGCTCATTAATAGACCTTTGTTTGCTTTATCAATGACTGTACAATGTATTAACAATACTACTAAAAACTTAGTAGTATTGTGCCCATTGCAATAAGAATTCAAAGTCTCTTATATTGCAATTATGTAGGGTCAATGTTAACAAATCTAACAAATCACGGCGGCCTAAAATGTAAAGCAAAACTTGTCTTATTTTAAGAGCTTTGTGTAGATCTATGAATGTCACAATTTTTAGCATCCACTAGCATTTCCATATATGAAAATTGATGCACGCTAGTACAACTTTTGATTGGTTAAATTTTACACATAATTGATTTCTAAAGGATCATTGTCTCTTTGAAGACAATTGAAAGTTTGAGCAAGTACTTAAAACTTTAATTTTGTGCATAAAGTTTTAAAATAGTCTTTTACAATAGTCAAATTTGTAAGCTTTATAGAAATGTAATTCTACTTCAATCAATGTTCAAAAGGCAAAATTAGGTGAAAAACATGAAACATTAATACCATTGTACATATATGTTATGCACCCTATTCAAATTGAACATAACTTCTAAGGATTTTGCTTGTTGTACGATACTTGAAATTCTTATTGAAGGTAAACAATACATTGCCTAAGTCAATCAATGTTTTTGTATAATTTCTAAAAACAATTATTATATGTTACCCAAGTTCTCTAGTTTATCTCACTTTAGATTTTAGAATATTTTCATATTGTAATGAATCAAAAATGATGATTTTCACTTCAAGGTTTAGATATCATGTTATTCTAGTAAGGTTGGAAAAACAAGATATAGAAGTTCTAAAATAAATACCTTTATGGTCTTCCTCATAGATGCAAAGAAAGTTTGGTTGTATGGTCCACACATTCCTATACATCAAAAGGTATATCTTAATAGTTCTTTGTGAAATTTTATCTCCATCCATTTGTTAAAAGTAGATTAATTTTGTTATATGTTTTTTTTAAACATTCTATCTATATTAGCAATTTAAAAAAAAATAATAAATTGTCCTTTTTTGGGATAATTATTGAAAGAAAAAGAATTAGGTCTCAAATTTTAGAAATATATTATTTCAATAATTTACTAATTATCCAAATTTTATTTTAAAAAACTTTTCTAAAAGATTTAGTAGGAAAATCTCTAAAAAATAATACAATATTTGAAGAAGTTGTTTAGACTTACAAAATATATTTTTGTCTACAAGAAAATATTTGATTTATTCCGTTTGAATTATTGTTGTAAAAATGATAAAGAACCTTGTTTGGAGGGAAATAGAATATCTAATCATTAAAGTCCCGTCTAGGATATACTCTAAAATTTTGTTCTTTACTAAAAAAATCTCATTGTTAGAATTGACGTGCTTTGATGCTATATTTAGTTAGTGTTATTAGCAATTTAGATTTCCTTTCCATCATTCTTCTACCTAATTCTATTGAATAATACATAGAAAAATACAAATTGAGTTTCAAGTTTTGAAATTATTCTTCTACATTCTTGAATCTTGACTCAATTCTCCACCGTAAAGTTTTTTTAAAAAAAATAGTGAACTGCAAAACTTCAAATTAAGAAGATTGGCAAAATCATTTCATAGCAGACATTAGAGAAAATATGAGCCCTCCAAATGGCTGCTCTACACCCTTCAAAGGACCTTGAAATTTAGTTTTATGGGGCAAACAAATGCTGATTTCTCCTATTTCCGTGCAGCAGTTTCTATTGTGACAATGGCGCAAGAAGTCAATTTTTCGAATAAAAAATTAACAAAAATTAACAAATTAACAAATTAAAAATTAAAAAAGTATGAGAGCTGACTGCTCACCAACAGCCATTTTGAGATTGTAGGCCAAGCTAGAAATACCGTGGCCATGTAATTTAGAGCAGCCCTCTAAAGGGCTGCTTTTTTTTCTAATGCTTGTTTGGAATTTCCTGCGAGTATTGCACTAAAAATTCCCTCCAAAGGAACATGAAATTGTAACAAATTCATGTTCACATGGAATGTGGCTGTCATAAGAAAACATAAGACTAAGAAAATTTGTGCATTTTATTAAAGGAAAATTTGTGCATTTTTCAGTGTTATTAGAAGATGTTCCCACCTCCAAAAATCCAAAACAACTCAATTTTTGAATTTAAATATTCTAGAATGTAGATTTATGCCTCTAAAAGCTAATCTAGATTTTGAGCACAATCAATACTAGTCGTAAATTTTGGAGTCTCAAATCTAATTAATATGCAGATTTTGAATTTCAATCTCATTGATTTTTACATTTCAAAACTTTTGATCTAGATCTTTTCTAGATTTGAAGATTTCACAACAGTAGTTATATATAGATTTCATTTGTTCTAACATTTTATAACTTCATATAATATTAAATTTCTTAAATTTTTAAATTAAACAAACTCAAGTAAAGCTAGATTTCTATGAATAGAATTCAGTATTATGTAGATTGATAGCCTACATTAAAAAGAAATTCAGCCCATGGAAGGACCATTCCAAGTTGACATGCCATGCTATTTCATGCATGGCCTGTCAACTTGGAAAGTGCCCTTAGTGAGCAATTAGAATGTATGACTGCTCGTTGCAGCAATCAAATTTTGCAGAATTTTAAATTTTTTAAATTTTTTTTAATTTAAAATTTAAATTTTTTTTTTTAATATTAATAATAATAATAATAATAATAATAATAACTAAAATTAAATTTTTATCCACAAATTTTGGTTACTGCACCCGAGGGTTGCGCCACTGTCACAGCAAAAAATGCTACGCGGAAATAGGGGAAAAACAAATTTTTGAGCAAAAAAAAAGTAAGTTTCAAGGTATCTTGGAGGATTGTAGAGCAGCCCTCCAAAGGCCTGAAATTTTCTCTAATGCTAGTCTTATGTGTTCAACCTTATAGTACCTTTGACAATTGATATGAGACAATTGCATCTTGTAAAAATCTATCAAATATTAGATAGAAACAACATTGAAGTTTAAAATGTATACAAAGTCTACCAATTTGAATTGTATATGGGAGATTTGAAGAGAATTTATGAAAATCTTTGCAAAGATAATCCACAATTTTTACCTGTATAGGAATTTTATAAAGATCCCTCCATGGTGACATTAGAACACAAGAAAATATAGAAACTAGAAGAAATTTGCAAGGAAAAACTACGGAATTTCCAAATCAGTCACAGGGAAATTAGAAGAGTCCGATGTGTTTTATTCTAATATAGTAAAAGAGGAAAAATTGAATTTTTGAATATAAAGAACAATATTCCACAATTTACATGGTCAATATTTTTGAAGTTTTTCTTACAACATTTGCTTTCTAAAAGTTTTAAAGATTCCATATCCTATAACCTAGTGAGGCAATGACCCCCTAAAAAGTGTTTTCTTCACTTCAAAATTCAATTGCTAATATCTTCTAATCTATACGGTCAAACTTCAAGAAAATTTTCCTTCATGTTTGTATATAAGTCATGCGGAGCGTAGCTGACATTTATAAGGGATTGTCTAGGTTCATCAAGTATTGGGAGGCATTGTATGAAGAAAACAAAAGTGGAGTGTATAGAAGACGCTTTGAGCATTTGGTGTTGTAGGGTGATTGCAAAAAACACCTTGCCAATTTTGTTGCGTTTTCATAGACAGTATTCATGTTTTTCTTTCTGGAATATTTTAATATTAGAAAAATCATTTTAAAATTTAAAAAAAAATAATGGGCAATGTATATACCTTAAAGATGAAGATATCTAGGGAAGGAAAAGCATAGGAAAATTTCCTAAGTGGGAGAACTAGAAAAGTGCCAAATCTCAAGAAAATAGACACTTTGATGCTTTAATTAGTTAAAAAAAGAAAATTAAATTAAATAAATAAATAAAAAATTGTCCATTTGTAATAACTCTATGGAGATGGTCATTCACCAAAAGAACCACCTAGATAATATTTTATGTATTCTAAAATGTAAGAAAAAAGAAGCTTTTTTTGTGGACTTCCATACAATACAAAATTAAATGTTTTTAAATTCCTTCCTTACATAGCTATAAGTCTATTAGAAGACCATTTTCTCCAAATTTCAGCTCCAAATTCATTTTTTTGGATACTAAATTGTACTAAAAAATCCCAAATTGGCAAGTGTGACATGAAATCGAGGGCTATTTTTAGATAGTAAAACATTTTGAAAATCAAGCAAAGTGTATAATAGTCATGAGCACCTAATCTATAAATCTGAAGTCATTTGGGTCTAGAATGCAAAACTTATACCCAAAAAACAAATCAGCATGCAATGTGATGCAAAATAGGACAAGTATTTCCTGCAATCACCCACTAGCAAGCAGTCAATGTGACCTTGAAGGAGTCAATTGAATTGTTGAACCATGGTTATAGGACAATGCCTTGAAATGTCAAGACAACATTGAAAATATTGAAGTAACAATTGGTTTTTGAACAATTTTTTTTGTGAGGCCTATGTACGTTGCTCAAGGAAGTGATTGTGACCTAATAAACAATTGGATATGCAACTCATGTATTGTACACATAGGCCATTGGTATTAAAAGTATTTAGAAGACAACTTTTGTAATAATAGTTAGGTGAAGACCAAATTAAACAAACCAAAAGTTAGGTGAAGACCAAATTGAAAGAGAATTAAATGTAGAAAATGTTGAAGTGCATACGTACTCAAAAAACCTCAAAATGTATATGAGAAATGAAATACCTATGTGTAATCTTTGAAATTTCATACAAGAATTTTCCTCCAATCAAAACTAAGTTTTATTAAAAAGCCCAAAAACTGGAGTAGCTTGTCTCATGATACATGTATTAAGAAAGCTTATATAATTAGACTTTTAATGCTATTATTTTTCCTCAAGAATAGTCATTTCATATACATAATTACATTTTTTAATTCCTTGTTAAAAGTACTAAAAGAATTTTCTACAATAAAACAAATCAAATCCCTTGAGATTGGGCAAAAATACATTATAATTGATTATAATTAGGACCATATAATATGGGAGTTGCGTACCCTCCTACCGGGGACAACTATTGTTTACCTGTGCAAATCCTATTAGTGAAAGAAATAGCATGACCAATTTAAAATGGTGGTATTCCATTACAATGGCATGGATTTCAATTTAAAAATGACAGTTTGGGGGCGGTGTTTGATAAAACGTGGTCATAGAACTTTTGGAGCCATGAAATTATCTGAACGATAAAAAATAACTCACAAGTTTACAATATAAATGGTGTGCAATCACCTTGCAGTAATCATATATTTAATTTGATGATAAACATTCATCGAAAATTCTGATTTTTTGCATGGGTGATTCCATTTGAGCACGCTGTGTAAGCGATTGTTTGACCAATTGAATAGCAATCGCAATCAATGAACAATTGAGAGTGAAATTTAGCCAACCATGCCACTTTTGAATAATCACAGAAAATGGAAACAAATAATCAGTTGAACATTTGAGTTTTTATCAAACAAAGGGGGGGACTCACCTTCACATGCATTTGAGCACCGCGTGGGCTCTATGGCAAAGAACTAGTGCCCGAAACAGCTGGAAGCCGAAGATGATTCAGCACATAATTATATTTATGCCTCTAACAATGCCACAGTTAGCAATTGAAAATGCTTGCGTATTCGCCCAGACCAATTACCGATGAAGCTCGAAGGTATCCCACTGTTGCAATTATTCGCACATTATATTTGCCTCATGCATAATTGTATACCAGTGAAAGAAACAATCATCAATTCAGCTTTGGATCAGATGTTTTTTGCAGTTATTAATGACTCTTGGATTTCGAGTATAGAAATTTGCTTGTAGATCGAGTTGTTAGTATGTTAGTACTGAGTGTTTGCAACACCCGTACCCGTACTAACGTGAAACTCTTCTGGTAAGACCTCGTATGGGGACATGGGGTTCAACGTGCCGGCCAGAGTGTCACGGACTCAACATTTGGCAACATACATAACTTAGTTAGCATTCGATCGATCACTTCGAAGAAATGAAACAGCCAGGAGCTGGCTATGTGTTTCAATTGGTTCAGTCTGGGAATTGGATTATCCAACGATCATTCGAGCTGACCAAGCATGTTAATGGACTAAAGCGTGCCTTTTGATCCGATCGAAATGTGTATAGCGGAAAATACATGTAGGTCAGTCTATGGCCATCTTAACGTCGATATCAACTTGAATTTCGATATGGTCACTGACGTTTATGCGTAGCAGCATGCTGACTGATTCTGTGTATTTGGACGAGAAAGGAGTCACTCTGATCCGTGCTAGCTAGACATGAAGTAATTGGGCATTTCTACCTCGATCAAGAGGATTGCCTTTCAAAGTAAGGTTAAAACTCCATGACTGCAGCCTGGTCACTTACTATACATGGATAGATAGATAATATCCCAAGCCCAGAGCATCAAGCAAGAAGATTCCAAAATGAGACAGGTGGGCCAGAACTCACATTAGGAACAGCAATGCAGGTGGGTGGCTGATCCCCATGACCCTCAGTGGCAGCCCAGGCCAATCGCATGCACAAATGCAATGAATCAAGGTCACCATCATGGACACAGTCCTGCACA
Source organism: Neckera pumila (assembly GCA_963969595.1). Taxonomy (NCBI): domain Eukaryota; kingdom Viridiplantae; phylum Streptophyta; class Bryopsida; order Hypnales; family Neckeraceae; genus Neckera; species Neckera pumila. The sequence continues at coordinate 12,576,597 of OZ018412.1, forward strand.
AGAGGATTGTTTTTTGAGCTAATCACAATGCAGTTCAATCGTCTACAGCAATTAAACTGGGTCCCGGAGATGAACTAGCTGCTAACATGCAGATCGTTCCCAAAGTCGTTACGAGTCCATTCTGAAGCGGGCAAAGCATCTGACCGGAATCATCAATGATCCATAGTCAATTGAACGCGTGCAGCACGCTAGTGGGGGCCGGGCATGAATGATCCATTCAAGCCAGTACGTCCTTCAGTAAAAGTAGGTGAAACTAGCTAGAGTAAGCCAAGAAAATCGAAAAATGAAACAATTATGAATTCAAACTTCGAGGGTGGTTAAGTTACCTATAAATTCAGGGCCTCTCTGCATTCCCAATCTCACAGCCTTCCTCAACTTGCATATCCACTTGCGTAGTGGTCTCTTCAGTGCACTTGCTTGATCGGTGTGCACCGTCCTCAGTCTCCTTGCAATTGTTACAGGGCAATGTCTGTTAAGCTCATTCACTTATTGTTTTGAACGGTGCATACCGTTTAGGCAATTGTGCACTAAATACGTAAGCTGTTTTAGCTATGGATGCAGCAGCAGGTGGACGTGAGATTTATGGTGATACGATGACCAGGCGTGCAGGCGAAGAGAAAACGATGAAGGTTGCACGGGCCACAACTGGGATGGCGGGTGGCGCAGGAGAGTTCAGCTACACGAGAAACTCATTGATGCAATCTCAATCCATAAATATCTTGCAGCCGATCTTGGAGCAAGAGATTATGGAGCTGGAGTTATTGAAGGACTCGAGTGGGAGCGCGATTAGTATAGCTGATTTCGGATGCTCCGTGGGAGCGAATACTCTTCGATATGCGGAGATCTGTTATCGAAGTGTGTGCCGAGCAAGGTTGAGCAGTGGGAGGAAATTTCCTGATGAGGTGCAGTATTTCTTCTGTGACTTGCCTTGCAATGATTTCAACACTTTGTTCCTTCAATTGGAGGAATGGCGAAAAACGCAAACGAGCATGGAGGATTTCTATGTCACGGCAGTCCCGGGATCATTCCATAGACGCCTCTTTCCCAGGGGAAGTCTTCATGTCGCAATCTCTGTCTACGCGGTTCAATGGATGTCACAGGTAACTTTACCTGCAGTTTATCAGTGTAACTGAGAAATGTAGTTGCATTTTCCAAATTATTGTCGGTCACGGCGTAAAATATAACAAGCTGAACGAAACCATCGCAGTAGACTTGAGTCAAAAGCTTTCTCATGCATTGCGTGGAGCCTATTGCTCCATTGAACGAAATCTTTGCAGTAGACTTGAGTCAAGCTTTCTCATGCATTGACTGGCAATTGCTCCGTTGAACAGGTGCCTGATGCGGTGTTGGACAAATCTTCGCACCCTTATAACAAGGGGAGAGTATGGATACACGGCAACAAGAATGTTGCAACAGTGCAAGCCTTCACACAGACAGCAAGGCAAGATCTTTGTAATTTTTTGCTATCTCGAGCAAATGAAGTCGTCCCAGGTGGTCTTGTTCTCTTTTACGCTCCTGGTCGTGCAGATGGAAACCATCCAGAGATTCAATGGCCTAGGGAGGAGGAGTATATGGGACCTTTTACTAAAGTCTTTGAGACGACGTGGGAAGAACTTGTCAATGAGGTATTCTCTAGTTTACTCAAGTCGATCTCAAAAAACAACTAATTGCAATTGTCTCTCAAGTTGTCTCTTCCCCAAATAGGAATAAATGAATAATTTTCATATGTATCTTTCTATAAATGGTATTTGAAAAGATATCAATGACCAAGCACTTACTTAATGTGATCTTTTATATCATATATTCTTGCTCAGTGAAGGGTGAATGTTACTTAGGCTTAAGGCCTTAAGGAATGTCAATGCTAATCTTTTGCCTCAAATTGAAACTTATAGTTTCATTGTATCTCTTTCTAGATAGCTAGGGGTAGAACACTGTACAATCATCAAACTCTTAACTTTAAACAAATATAGAGTAGCAAGTTATAGTTATTTGAGCAATATTGTTCATTAAACTCATTCCACTGCATGAGTTCGATAATATTATGTTTTCAAGATTCTATGGGAAATTTGTTCTTTGGACTGATGGTAACTAACATGCTATCATTGCTTTCAATACATTTCCAATTGATTTTCTTTGGACACCTAAATTTTTTGCATGTTCAAATGATTATTTAGGCTCTCTCCTAGGAAAAAACTCAATGAAGAGATCTTGTGCCAGGAGAGTTTTGTCACATGTACAGCAAGGTGATCTAATTCATTGCATTTGAAAGAAAATATCTTACCAATTTGTTTCAATGTTGCAGGGTATTATAGAAGAAGAGAGAAGAGATACCTTCAATGTTCCAACATATTGTCATAGTGTAGACGATGTGAAAGTAGTTGCAGAGTCCACAAATGCTTTCCACATCAAACAATGTGAGATCAAGCGGCAAAGCTACTTTGCACCAAATGAAGTGGAGCAGATTCTTGCTGATCCTAAGGCATATGGCCGGTTCACAAAAAATTTCACAAGGAGTCTTGTGAATTCAATCATGGTGGAGCATCTTGGTAAGGAGAAGTGCTACAAGTTTTTTGAATGCTTGGAAAAAAATGCTGCTACAGCTGTGCGGGAAAAGAGGGTGTCTAGCTTGCCCATGGATTGTATATTGGCCATTTTGATCCGAAAATAGGTCCTTGGAAGAATTGGAGACAAACCAATAGATATTTGTATTTCTCCACTTGTAGTTTGTATTTCGTGGACATAGTGTGTCCTATGTGTCTGTGTTGTTGTCACAGTATAGTAAAAGTAAAGTAATTTAAGTAATTTTCTAATTTTTTAAATCATAAAATCTTTGAAATTCAATATGTTTCCTTTCATGAGTTGGAATGCCATGAAGCATTTTCAAATGTATCTTCAACCACATTTCATAAACATCATTCTCTTGAGTTCCTATGGTACTTCCATTCACATTCTCATGATTTCACATATAACAATTCTCATATTATTCTTAATGTCTTCCTATGAGGTTGTAATGGAGTTAGACAGAATTGTAATTTGATTCCCTTAAAGTTCTCCATTTGCTTTCTTATGATTTGTACGTGGGCACTTACGACATAAACTTTACTTCCAAAATCAACCACATGTGAGTCCCAATTTAAATAGTAATGTTACAAAGGTTGACCACCAAATTTAAGATAACTAACACATTTGAAGATGTAAGACCAAAAGATTATAACACTAGCAACTAGAGTGCACAATACTTAGTATTGAGTACAAAACTATTTTATATATAATACATCAAAATCATCTGAGTAATATATTACTACGTACTAAGTAGTGATGGATGAAAAGTAGCTTAATTTGATCACATTTATTGATACATCTCTTCTACGATGGGCTTACACTCTCACATCACTAACTTTGTCTCCGTAAAATTTAACACTAATGGTCCAGATTCTCTAATGTGCTCCTGCTCCTGTTTCGTTCCCATCAATCTCCAGAAATGCATGATTAACGTGAAGATACGTACTGCGGCGAGTCTTGAATTGCGTCGCCATTGCTAGCATGGTATGAGTAAAAAATCGAAATTGCACGTCCTCACATCACGGAGCCCCAAATAGGATCCTGGTACCGACACCCTCCACAAGAAGCTCCTCCTCAAATAGACACCTAGACCCGCAGAATCCCTAATTCCACTCATCAATAACAGTAAGCGCACCTTGGGTCATGCCTTAATCCTCAATCTTAGCAACCCCAAGTTCTAATTCCTGACACCAGAACTCCCAAGCTGTAATCCTGTAAGCAATATGCCGGTGCTAATTTTAGTTATATGAGCGACAGAGCGAGTTTTAGTTATATGAGCAACAGAGCGAGAGTTTTGGTTGATGCAAAGCTGGAGTTGTTACGAGGAACTCACTCTAGCCCACCCTGGCTTAGGTGAAGTGCTTGTAAGGAGCAAAAGATTGCTCGTAAGCTGTTTTGACTCATTTTTCTGTCCCTCACGTTTCCCAACATGGCAGGTGTGTGCTGCATGTGACTATGGCTGTCCCAGATGCCCGTGCGGCAACCATTAACAAGGCACATGGAACAAAGGATTCACGTTTGAGGGAATCCATTAATTAAGGGCGTGAAATAAACAGACTGCGGGTGTGAGAATCGACTCAAGGAGTAGTAGATATATCAGTATGTTGTACAGAAAGCACGATCAAATGTGCTTATCCTGAACTCCATACTCGCTCCAACTTGTGAGATCATTTGAATTTCGCCCTGCAGTCGGGATCTGTACTGAAGACCAACAGCAGTTTGGAATGGATAAGATTTCATAGCCATGGAAGCCCTTTGTCTTGCAACCTCAAATCTAGCTAACGCCAATTTTGTAAGTTTCTGCCGCCTTGCTCAATGATTGAGTGATCGAGAAATTTTACACTAGAACGAACGCCATGAGCAGATGATTAATGCAATTGCGAATTGAAGTGAACTCCAACTTCAGGATCCATGAAATTATTAATGAATTTTGATTCTGACGAATTACATCAGGAATAAGAATGCCGCGCTGAGATCAATCTCAACAAGAATGTGAATCACAGCGATGAAAGCACTATTCTACAACTCAAGCTGCTTGATCATTCTAAGGAATGGGATCGGAGCGACCATACTATAGATGGTCATGGGTGCCCCCTCTCGACTGAATTAATTACTGGTGGATATCCCAGTTGGAGAAGTCGGGGGAGCAGTTGAGCCCGCCCTTGGGGGTGATGTGCTCGCCCAGCAAGAAAGCCGTCACGGCGGCCTTGTTGAACGTGTTGGACGTGTGGATGCCATCCCAGCTCAGATGCGCCGCGGGGTCCTTGCAGTACGACGAAGTCAAATTCACGAACTGGTTCTCCACCAGGCCCGAGTGCCCGCAAGTCACCTCCTTGTTGAAGTTGTACGCGCCGCCCGAGCCGCAGCAAGCCTTCAGCGGCGCCGTCACGTTGTACTTCTTCGGCTCCTTCAGGATGTCCGTGTACACACCGTGAGCGTCGCCGTACAGCAGCTGCGCCTGCGGATACTTGGCCCGCAGCTCCTCCATCTTCTCGCCCAGCAGCTGGTTGTGGTGATGTGTGATTTTGTTCAGGTCGCTCAGGCAGCCATGGCGGTCGTACTTGGCGTGCGGGCCACCGTACATCGACAGCATGGCGGGCATGCAGCCCAACGGAGGCAGGTTCACCACCAGAATGGTCCGGGCCGGGGGCATCTGCAGCGTGGGCGTCGCCGGGGGCGTGTACAGCACGGGCGTCAACAGCGCCTTGATGTGCGTTTCGATGGCTTCCACCACCTGGGGCACAATGTACAGCGTCTGGCGCGGCGTGAGCGTCTTGTCGTACAGGCTGGAGAAGTAGTCTTGGTAGCCGGACCACACCAGGAACAGCGACTCGCTCACGGTGGCCAGACTGGGCAGGCTCTGGTAGAGCCCGGGCGAGTGGAAGATGAGGCTCTCGTAGAACCACAGGCGCTCTCTGTAGCGCTCGTACCACTGCTGCTGCACGTCCAGCGAGAAGGGGCTGCTGAATCCGGAGTCTTTGCGCCACACCTTCACGGTCCGCGCCGGCGCGCCATACGCCGCGAAGTTGGTGCCGAACGTGAAGTCGGCGCCGGTGCCTCGCAGCACGGGGTAGATGGGTCGCAGGCGCACTCCGAAAGCTGCCATTCAACAGAGCCAACGGCAAATCCAATCAGTACACTGTCTACAACAAACTATTGATGATTAAGTCATCCCAGGGCAACTCAATTCTCCATGTCATCACGTACTGACCGCACAGACTGCAAATCAATCCCTAATTCCCTATTTGGTAATGACTGTAAATCTGCTAATTAAATTCTTAATTGGTAGTGCTAGCTAGCTTCCATGCCAGTGTGTACTGTTAATTACTTGCCGGATTAGCCGGTATTCAAGAGGGTTCAAGGATTGAATTTGAGTGAGCCGCGTTCGTACCAAGGAAGTCGAGCAACAATTTGCCGTCGGTGTATCGATCCGCGGCATGGCCCGGAAACAGATTGCCATGGGGGTCGAGCTCGGCGTGGGCGAACTGGTCGGGGAAGGCCGCGATGGAGTTTCCGGTGTCGGTCAGCGAGTCCCCGAACGCATACACCGCCGGGAACTTGCACTCGGGCAAGGCCTCTTTGGCCGCAGCCACGTGCATCGATTGCAGGAAGCAAGCAGCAACGAGGACACCCCAGCAGAGCATCCCCAGTCTCGACGTGGACGCCATTCTTGACGTCGTCGCCAGCCCCGAAGCTAAATTTCTAATCCACCAGCTTTGAAAACAAGATCTCGATTCGATTGTGATAGCTTTCAAGTGATGTTCAGTTTCCGAGAAGTCGTCTAGATATATAAGTAAAGTCCCCTAGCTGCCGATCGATCTGGTGGAGTCGCAGTTGGTCCGCCCGCAGTGATAGAGCTCGAGTATCGGAGGAGAGAGTTGCGAAGTTGAATGAGATTGAAGTGCGAGTGCAGCCCTCTTATACCAATCGAAGGAAGCATGAGGTGTGAGACCGGCTGCAAACACGGTAACTTAATTAAGGTAGTCTCAGCCTCCGAGTTGACCTACGAAGTAATGTCATCGCTTTATTGAATTATAAAAAAGTTTTATGAATTTCAATTCAACGCTATTGACGAGTGGAGCGGGTGCGTGGAAGACCGAAGCGCTTCGGTTTCTTCTTTGTGGGTCCGCCACGCTGGAGGCTGCTGCTGAGCTGTCGCGTACGTCCGCCGTTGACGAACATCGACATGAGGTGCTAAGGTTCCCTGGGTGTTAATTACGACTTCTGGATGTACGGCTTTTGTAGCCAAATTGACCTCTTCAATCCCGCCTTCTCTAATATCACATGGTCTATGGAGCTACCAATTGGATATGGAGCAATTTGACGATGATGGAATGTACTCAATGTAGGTCGTCCATTAGAACCTTGATTATCACCTCCAAATTGTTGATTCACGGGAGGTCAAATATGAGAAACGGACTGGGCTAGTCCAAACTTTTGATTGGACGGCAAGGATGATAGAGGGATAACTAAACCATGGCCGTCAATCGGTACATCAGGAATTGAAGGAAAGCTGCTCTACACAAAACTTGCTCAATCCTTCCATAAAAACAAGATTCACATTAATTTTTCAACATTTCCTTCCTTAAAGTCGTTAGCTCTTGTTACAGAATCAACATCTTCAAAATTGTCAGATTTGAGGAATGCATTGATGTTGTTATGATCGACTTCAAAATCTATCCAAGAATTGACTGGATCTACTCTTGTACCAACGTCAGCAGCATCTACACCAATGCCGTTTGATACCTGCTATCAATGATATTCTCTCATGATTTTCTCATAACGGCACTCAAAACTTCCAAAGGTCAACATTTGATGAGTTTCCAGATGGTAAGACTGTCACATTATTCATTCTTAAGGAAAAAAACTCCTTTTTTTTTGCATTTTTCCTCATCCTTTAATTCACACACATTGAGCTCAATGAATTTCTCAATGAATTCCCCATATCCTGTGGGCTGAAATGCTTAAGTTAATATCCGTTATAGGCACCTCTACCTTATTACACAATAACCGGTTATAGAAATCTGAAGACTCTAACAAGATACAGCAAAGCTGCTTTTCTAATTGCGGAAGCTGCTCACGAGTTATTGCGACACTCCTGGAGTCCCGGCCTCAAGGAGTTAAAAAAACTACATTATAATGTTGAAAGGGGTTCGTCAGACAGGAATCGGACTTATGTCTACTTCCCACTGAGACGCTCCGACGCAGTTGCCTCAAGAGGCTCTTCCAATTGCAAGCGCAAGGGGCGTAATTCCACTAGTGACGGGTTTTGGACGTGTGTCCAGCAGAGCATGGGGAGACTTGAGATTCTACCCATTTTCTCTTCACGGAAAGACGGATGTACTCTATGTCGGTTGCCGACCTCGAGTAACTTCGTCGAGTGCTTTTCACAAAGGTGCTGCCAGTTTGCTCATGTGCGTTGACGATGATGCTTGTTTTCTTACATTCTTTAACCCCTAAATGCCCAAGGCACCCAAATCTGGTGTTTGCAAAACTTTGAAGTTATTTTTAGTAGTTTATTTTTTTAGAAAGTTCTTCTTGAAGTCTAATTTTAGCACCAAAAATCTGATCTTGAAAATAATTGATAGTGATTTTTCTATTCAAGTTTTTGTACAAGGGTACCCATTGCAATCTTGACTTCCCGTAGTGTTGAGAGTTCTTGGAAATGAGCCTCAAATACACTAAATCTTAGAGAAATAATCTCATTCAAAATTCATTTAAAAAAATTGTAGAGTAGATTTTAGAAAGCCATAAATTGATCAGGGTTTTACAAGTCAGGCCCTTTAACCTCATAATTTTTTGGTCACCAACTTTTTAGATTTAACTTGTATAAAGAAGATTGAAAGGGTTTTGCAATTTTAGCACCCTCATGGTCAAACATTGTAATCTTTCACTCCATAAGTGATATTGTTGTGTTTTCTTTTCCTATAAGATCTCTAACATAATCAATTTGAATTTATACGGTTACAATTCCAAAAGAATTGATACAACTTATCAAAATGTTGGCATTTTGTTCAATCTAGAGCAAATTTTAAGAAGCACAAAATAAGCCTTGAGCATTTAGGAATTAACCCCTAAAGGCCCGAGGCCCTAATTCCATCAAAAACCACTCAAAATTGCCATTTCTATAGCAAAGAGCAAAAAACAATTTTAATGTGTTTTTTCCATATTTAACCATAGGATTTTGCACTACACTAGTGTAAGAATGTGTGGAAGAGATTTTAGAAACTTTGACCGTATAGATTGCAAGATATTTGCATTTAAAGTGAAGGAATCAAGTTTTTTTGCACTTTGTTCAACTACATTTTTTGGCTTTGAACCTTTTTAACTTAAAATTTTTGCTCTAATGATTTGAATTTCTAATTTTATATGATGAAGAATTGAGTTGAGAATATAAGGAAAAAAATTCAAAAAAGAAACACTTAGTTTTCACTCATTAAAAATTTGTTAAGTAGAAGTAGTTTCAAGATGGAAGGATAAATGAAATCATTAATAGCTCTAAGATAGGGTTGAAATATACTAATCTAGGTTGTTCTAGCAAGAAATCTTAACCTTGTGCAACTTTTATTTTCTTAAATTGTGAAAATTGAGTTAAAAAATGAATCCTACAAGTTATTTTTTCAAGAAGATGTTCTAATTGCACAAAAAATAAGATTGTCCATAATTTTTGCATAACAAATCCAAATGGAATGAATCAAAGCTTTCCATATAGATGAAAATAAAATCTATGTGAAAAAAATTTAAAAAAATTAAATTTAAAGTTTTTGTGAGGGTTTTTTTCTGCCCGCCAAACTAAAATTTGGAATTTTTATGCCATAATTTTTGCTACCAGGCACCAATTGAAATAAACTTACCTTTTTGGAAAGCTAATGTGATTTTCTATCTTCACAAAAAATTCATAAAATTACAAAAAAAATTGAGACTATAGGAGCTTGCCCAAAATCCATTTTGTCCCCCAAGGGGACAATGGGCCTTTAGGGGTTAGTCCTTGATTGTCGGGCTGGTGACCGTGGAGATCATCCCTTTTTCCATTGTATAACATCATCTGCTTTGAAAAAAATAGAAAAATTCAGTATAGGTAGAAGACCTCCTCTTTTTACAACAAAATTTCAAAGATGAATAGTTGCGCTTCTATCCAACACAAGGGATCATTCATCGACTGCAAGATGTCCACTTTGGCGTTTAAAGATTAATCCCCTCCTGCTACGCGCTTAACCATCCTCCTAGATGTTGGGAAGAGTGCACTTGGGTGATTGCAAGAATGACTTGCAAATTTTCTTCCTCTTTCTAATTTTATAGTACTCATGATTTGTTTAAGATTAGTCCTGTAAATTTAGAAAATAGTTTTTTTCAAATATTAAAGACATAACCAATGTATACACCTGAAAGAAAAAAGTGCCCTATCAAAGAAAAGCATGAGAAGTTTTCTAAATATGAGAACTAGAAAAGTACAAAATTGTAAGAAAATAGACTTGTACTTTGACGTTTTATTTTGTAAGAAATAAAATAACAATCTTCAAGGAAATTAAAAATTGATCATTCATTCATCTAAAGAAATTCCATGATAAAGAGATTTCACCAAAAAAATGACCTTGAAACCATCTTCAACGTTTTGAAATGTGTCCTATTTACACAAACGTGGAGGCTATGTATTAAAAGTATATTAAAAATATTAAAAATTAAAAAAATATTAAAATATCAAAAATATCAAAAAATCATAATGAAAATCATAAAAGATAATTAAGAAATATTTAAAATAATAATTAAATAATATTTAGGTTGATGAGGATAATTTTGGCTACATCAAATTTGGAATTTTTGAATTTTTCTATTTATTTTAATAATAATATTTTTCTATTTTTTAAATATTTTTTCAATTATATTTCTAAATTGTCCCAACCAAATTAGGTCTTGCAATTTTCTGGCCAAAAAAAAAAAATCTAGTTTATTTGGCAAACGTTCCTTACTGTCCGGGAATTCATAGACCTTCCGAGGCCTCAATTTTCTTGTAATGCCTTCCTATTGTAGAAATAGACTACAAAAATTTCAGCTTTAAATCTTTGATTTTTGATACTTCACAATACTACCCCCCCTAAAATTCAAAATGTGATATGTTATTTTAATTGACTTTTAAATATTAGATGACTTAAATTTTTTTTTAAAATAACGAATATGATAATATTAAAGACAACCATATTTAATAAAAGTTTCAAATTTAGATGAATCACATTTCAAAAGTTATTGCAAAAAAAAGCTTCAACATTTCCTATGAGACAAACAAACAATACCCAATGTTTCTTGCAATGTCCCCACTTCATTCATTTATTATTCATTGAAGAATCTCCAAAATAATTTAATATTCTCTATGTGAAACTTGTTTTATTGTAATAAATACTGCAAAGGTTAAAAAATTTTGTATTGCAATGTCAAAGCTTACAACTTTAAATATATTTTAAAAAAACCTAATTTGAAAAAAATATTTTATTTTATTATATAGATTGATACCTATTAAAAAACATTTGAAAATTTTGAATCATTAAATTTCAAATAATCAAGTGAAAGTTATGGAGAGTTTTATTTTGCAGCTTATGAAGGTATAAAACTAGAAAATAACAAGCAAAAGTTGTTTTCTTTAATTCAATTTTGAAAATTTCCAAATAAATCAAATAAGAGCATATCTATTATTTACTAGAATACTTTTGCCATTTGATATTAATAATTTTCAGCTTATTCTAAAAATTAGTAGTAGTTTAGTTTTTTCTTCATCAAGCACTACCTTCCACTTTATAATATTTTTTAAAGATAAATATGATAGTTTTTTTTCGTTTAATTTGTTTTCATATATTTTTTATCCAATTTTTAACATATTGAATAAATTGTAAAATTTTAAAGCATATGTGTTTTTTCCTAAAAATATTGAAAGGCATAACTTCACCGTTGGAAACAACTGGAACAAACTTTTCTTTGAAGTTTGAGCACATTGACCTTGTAAATGGTTGAAATTATTACTATCACTAGAAGAAAATTGCGTTGCTCTCCATAGGCTCTCAACAAGCTCTCAACAAAATCTAGTTGATGTTTTTTGTTAAAAACACACTAGAAGAAAACTAGAAGAAAATTGCGTTGATATGAACAAAACCAACTTGACGTGTTTGTTGTGTCCAACGCATATTGTTTTTTTCAACTTTTTTCAATGCAAATTCTGCATTGGACACAATAAACACATCAAGTTGGTTTGTTCAAATCAACGCAATTTTCTTCTAGTTTTCTTCTAGTGTGTTTCCAATAAAAAACATCAACTAGATTTTGTTGAGAGCTTGTTGAGAGCCTATGGAGAGCAACGCAATTTTCTTCTAGTGTATGCTTGAAGAAGTTAACTAAAAGATCCTATAGTTGAAATGTTGGATTTATCACATAAAAAATATAAATGAAAATTTTAGCCTTTTTTGGATACAAGTATCAATTGATGCAGTTTTGGGCTTTAAACATTGTAGTTTTTAGGAGTTAATCAATGGAACAAAGAAAAATGTCCTGGAGTGATTGCAAGAGAGACCAGTTCTTTTTCTATCACATTTAGAGGATAGATTTGTCATGGGTGGTTGCAAGAATGACCAACCTATTTTTGCAACGTTTCTCACAACACTCATTTTTTTTCCGGGAATACTGTATAATTAGAAAAATAATTTTTTAAAAATGTGAAAAATATGTTTAGTGCATAAGCCATTAGAGAAAATCTAAGGCTATGGGAGGGCTACTCCATATTGACCTACCAAGCTATTAACAAGTTGGTCTGACACTCCTCAAAAAACGCCAAAGTGAACGGTTAGCTTGGGTGAATCTCGCAAAAATAGTGAGGCCATGACTGTTTTCGAGACTTAAAGAAATAACTAGTTTAATTTCATATACTTTTAGTTAAACATACAGACCACTATATCTATAGATTCTAACATTACACTTTGTTGAAGATTCTTACTGATTGCTTAATTGACAATGGTTTCAATTACATCAAGTTAAATGCAATCAAGCCACAAAATTTGACTTAGTTGGATTTAATTTGACTTCAATTGTTCAATTTGCCAAAAAATTAAGTGGCTTAATTTTTTGACCCTAACTTAAATTATATAAAAAAACAGGGTTACAGTGCATTAAAGTGCCTTAACCTTGGTTTTTTAATTCTTCAAAATCAATTTTCGAGCCATTGCCAAGCATCCAAAACCGCAAGTTCTTGACAGGAATAGGGGAAAAATCATTTTTTTGGCCCCCAAAAATCCATTCTGCAGGGTCCTTGGAGGGGTGTGGAGCAGCCCTCTAAAGGCTTCGTTTTTCTTCTCATGCTTTAAAAGGAAGGTACACTAGGAAGGAAAAGCATAAAAAAAATTTCGGCATAGGAGAACTAAAAAATCTCATGAAGAGAGTAGAATCTCAAGAAAATAGGTACTTCGATGATTTAAAATAGGAAAGTAAATTTTAAGAAAAAACAAAAATTGAACATTTGGGATAACTTTAAAATAAAGATATTTCACCAAAAAAATGGTCTTAAAACCATCCTCAATGTTCAAAAATGTGCATGCAAAAGAGCCCTATTAGCACACATAAAGGAGGACATAAAAGAAAATACTTAAATTTTCTTTATTAGAAACATGACTTCTTTAAACCATAGAAATTTTAGCCCTAGATCATAAATCTGGATACTCTCCAATACTAAAATCCCTAAACCGCAAAATGTGACAAATTAGCTAAACTGAAACTTAAGTATAAAATGATTCTTAGAAATTTCTAAAAAAGATAAGGGATCCAATAACTCTCAAGTAAGCCATCTTTCATAAAAATTTTACATTAATTGGATTCATGCTTCAAAAGTTATAAAAGTTATAGCCAATGACAACTTTGTTACATAAATTGTGACGCAAAATAGTATCGTTTTTTCTTGCAATCACCCTCATATGCAATAACTTTTGAAGCATGAACCTGATGTATTTGATACTTTTATTGGAGATGTTTGTTTAAATTATAATTATATTTTTTTAGAAATAAAATAATCATTTTATATTTAAAATCCAAATTTGCTAATTTGTCACATCTTGAGGTTTAGGGATTTTTAGTGATTGGGAGTATCCAAAATTAATGATCTAGAAACCAAAAACTTGAGGCCTTTGTTTATAGTAGACATATTCATTCCTTCTAAAGGGCATGTAAAAGTAGATTATCTTATATCCTCTATGTTCGCACAAATAGGTCTTCTAAGGTGCTTTTTTGAACACTGAAGATGGTTTCGAGCTCATTCTTCTGTTTTGGTGAAATCTTATTACCATGAAATGCTTACAAACACTATAAGAAATCCGCATTTTAGGTGACAAGCCTCGGGGGGGGGGGAGGGGGGCACTACATACTATGTTTAGACATCACGTGCAACCAAGCCCTTATTCTACAGGGGCTATGTAGGTACATTTTGTGAATATATACATGGCTATCTTTACCTAGTTTTCTAAATTTGCCTTATTTTATCTACCCTATCTTTCATTTTAAAAATTTTATTGTGTTAATTTTATGTACCAAGTTTTTTTTATAACTAAAGAACAGCTACAAGTTTTTCACCAACACTTATAAGATCAAGAGAAAAATTATTATAAGCATTTGTGCAAACACGTGATTTTATACCATAGTAAACAAGTGCAACATTTGGAAAGGAAGGCCAAGTAAGCACACTTTTGGGAACAAAATCACATTCAGAAACACATTCAAACTGTAGATAATCCCCAAAGCATAGACAACGTAAAACACCAAAAAACCAGGAATATACACAAACCAAGTACAAAAGAATAGTCATGTGAATGTCTAGGTAAGAGTCACATATGCACAAATGCACAAATGCAACGCATGTGTTCACAAACACAGCATAATACACCAAAAGGAAGTCCACAAAATGAGGTTGCACCAAAAAAGGTGAAGTAGTATCGATCTAAATCCAGTAGGAAAAAGTCTGCCTAGAGAAGTCGTAAAACTAAGTGCAAAACTTCATAGCAATCCTACATCAGCAACCTCTGGAGTTCTTCACTCTGGATTTGGTGACGTAGTACAAAAAACCTGCACATTTTCAAAACATCACCACGATGAAACCACAAGAATAAACGCTAAACTGAAATGAGAAATGCAAATACTTGTAGGAAATTGAAGGATTGAAGTTTAGGAGCTCACCTCAACGTAGAGCAGGGGTAATCCAAACGGTAGGAGAGAGGGCCTATCCATCTGCCTCCTCCACCTTGATTTCAAATTGCCAGCCGCTTTGAAGAATTCCTTGTAGCAAATGCAAGTCTGGAGCAGTCAGTGCGCCAAGTGAACTGGTCTGCAGCTTCTCCTGCACTTGAACGTCCAGCTTCCACGATTTGGTGAAGACAGCAAAGTTCTTGACAAAAGAACGGAGAACAAACTTAGCCTTCCAAGACGGAGACATCTCCATACTTGCGATCTTCAGGTCAAATGTTGCAAGGCGCAGAGCTGCAAACTGCGATGCCAAATTTGCATACATGCGAGTCCCACTAGAAACAGTTGCCACACTAGGCAGAAGACGCAACAGTGTGGTGTAATTAACATGCCAGCACTCAAAACGCACCCACTCAAAATGAGACTCATAAGAAAAATCCAGCAGAAACTCAAGTAGCGCATGACTAAGAACAATTTCCCTAGCCTATCCCATAATGTAGGTGCTGCGTAATCCTTGCAATACAATCTAATGCAACCAAAGTGGTCTGAATCCAAATGCACACACACAATATAAGATCACACAGCCCTGAAACTCTGCAGTAGAAATAAACTAGTGGTTCAGTACAAAGAAAGAGAAAGTCCAGCGCCTTCAACACAAAATTCGGGTAGAACAAAACCTAAAGTCACATAGCACAAGGAGGGGAGAACCGGATCCGCACTTGAGCGACTTGGGTATCTAAGAGCTCAAGGAATCTGTCACGATACTTGTAAAAGAAGCCAGGGTCTAGTGCCTTTTTCAATGATCAAAAGCTCAGCACTGTAGCGCAGCGCCCAGAAAATTTCACAGAACACTACTAGGTTCAAGTAAGGTTCCACAACATCAAAGAAAGAAGAAATCAGGTTCCCAAATATTTAAGCTCAGGCAAGGAAACAAAAGACGGCGCAATCATTGCCAAAAACCACCAAAAACCACTAAATTGAATCAAACAAATACCATCATACAAAAAACTAGTACCATCATCCCCCCAAAAGTACCATCATCCCCCCAAAAGTACCATCATCCCCCCAAAAGTACCATCATCCCCCCAAAAGTACCATCATCCCCCCAAAAGTACCATCATCCCCCCAAAAGTACCATCATCCCCCCAAAAGTACCATCATCCCCCCAAAAGTACCATCATCCCCCCAAAAGTACCATCATCCTGAGCTAACAAGGGAGCATCATACCAAGCAAGCATCATAAGAAAACAAAGCACGTGTAGGGACTTACGAGTGACGCCACCAAGGGAGTGCAGTAGCGGCAGAGGTAAGCTTGAGAATGTGCCCAGCTCATTCAATTCAACTTAGAATGCTGCCGGAGGTAAGCTTGAGAATTGCAAAGCTCACAATGCTCCTATAATGCTGCCTCTCCCAATGTGCTCAGTTTTACTGAAATTTTTGGGGGAAGCTGAAGTGGCCCGATGACAACAAAATTTGAGTGATTGAGTGACTGTTGGGTATCTGGGAGTCTTCATGTCTCCTCAAAATCTTCCTATGATCTTGGAAGATCATTGAAAACTTGTCAATTTCAATTGGTTAATTTGCACATTGTTAAGTGAATTGGTAAGTTCATTGGAAAAAAATTATGTTACTATTAAGGGCCCCCCCAATGCCACAAGCTAAAAGAAATGAGTTCCCAAAGTTAAGATGTATTCAAAAAACCAGGTAGTCCAAATTTTTGTAAACCCTATAGAAATTAGACCAAAAAGAATGGGGTGCTAATGTTTAATACCCCACCCCCTAAACAAAATACGGTGGGCTTAGAACATAAACAAAAGGGGGGGCTAGTATTAATACCAGAATCCACAAAATTGGGCATTTGGTGAAGCTTGGGACATAAAAAAAATGGGGTGCTAATGTTTAATACCCCACCCCCTAACAATCTAATGTACACTTGGGGTTTAAAAAAACATAGGGTTTAGGGTTAATACCTAAATCCACAATATGGGACATTTGACAAATGTTGGGACATAAAAAAATGGGGTGCTAATGTTTAATACCCTACCTCCTAAACAAAATACCGTTGGTAAGGGACATAAAAAAAATGGGGTGTTAATTTGAATATCCCAAATCTCTGCAAAAGAGAAATGGGGTTTTAGTGCAACAACTTCACCAAAACTGTGTAGTATTTGAAACTGGGACTTTAAAAAAAATGGGGTACGAATGTATAAAACACCACAATAGTGAAGGATGCATCTGGACAAACTGATTCTACATACTTTGAATACGGATATGGTAAAGACGTCGTGGATGAGGAATCCTTTGCTGAACCTGGCCTGCTGTATATAATCATTCCAAATTTGGAACATTTGCCAAGCCAAAACAGTTTGTCTGCGCGCTGACAGCCAAGTTATTGTGCACAAGACATGAAAGATCAAATTCAGTATAGTTGGGACATTCCCAAGCCCAATCCTGCTACTGCGCTGCATTGTTAGACACGTAGTCATTCAAATTCTCCGCATCACCCCTATCCAAGCTATAAATTTGATTTTCCTCATTATAAGTCAAAGTGACATTAGTAATGACCGACTCAAGACTTATCCATTTAGAGTCCGCCAAATACTACTTAAATTTGTACTGACCCAATACTCTTGCATAATAATGCAGGATGACTTGCACAGTCGAAATTGGTATACCCTTTTTGCCTTAACTTTTGTCACGGTTGGCAATGTCAACAAGTTGCTTTAAGGATCCCTAAGAGTTTCCTCCAGCTCGCCTTTGCATTTTATGAATGTGCCCAATCCACTAGATCTCCTCGTCCACACCTTCCAAAGTTAATGCGGTCCTCCCTGATTTGCCTAATCGAGACCTTCCCCGCTTTTTTGATGCACTTACGGTGGATGGCCTTGTAATTGAGGAGCTCTACACAAAAAACACTCCCACGTCCGAAGCAATCCCAACAAAGCATGTGTTCAAGCACTAAGCCGCATTCAAATAATCCTCACTATTATTGAAGTACAAGGATTTCTTCACATGGGTAAGTCTATCCTTGGACAGGAATGGGTTACCATTCAACTGCCCGACCAATGTAGACTTAAAAATCCGATTTCCATCAAACTCGACAAAAGGCTCAACTTTAGCTGGAGTTGGTCTATCATAAACTTGGTCTTCATGGTTGCTTAACATTTTTGAAATGATGTCACACGTTTCACTCTCCACAATTGTGAGAGGTGGCATTCCATCATCCAACAACTCCTCTTCCATATCAGTTGGCAATGGAGGCTCAAGCTCATTCAATTCAGCCCTTCGCTGCATCTCCTACTCTTTCTCACGGATATCTTCACACAATGCCTCCATGTCGCCATCCTCTCCACAAATTGGTTTGTTACTTGCAGCAAACAAAAATAAGTGTGTGTCTGCACGTTCCAAAATCCAAGGTCTGTCAAACCACAGCTTATTTTTTGCTACAGCTTGTGGACTGGGCGCCATGTTTAATGAATTTATCATCTTCTACGCCTCCCTGAGCCCTTTTTTTAAGGCTTTCATGACCTCCTCATTACTTGAGACAGCACTATAGTTGCCCAGATCTGGTTCAACTTTGGCTTCTTGAAGCTTGTGTAGTTTAGTCCAAATGTTAGTCATTTTGTTGTGCGCCCTCCCAAATTTGATGCCGTTCTCTCCATATTCAATCTACGACAAACGATTCACAGTGTTTGCAGCACCCAATAATTCCTGGAAGTTGTAAGCCTTCTCCATTCCTACCATGCCCCCTATCTTGGAGAAAAACACCTCACATGAGTCACTACCTGCAAAGCCAAGTGAGGATATTTATCACAAAAATGGCAAATTAGCAAGACAATGAAATGACAAGAGAGTTGGATATCCAAAAAACACTGTTGGCTCACAAAGTGTAATTTGGGATTTGCAACTTCTGTATTCCCTAGTACACTATGATTCCCGTGCTTCATCCATAGTTTCCATAGTCTGAAAAAGAAAGACACTTTAGCTACCTTCACAATCTGCAAGCACAAGTCATGACGTGGGGAAAGAAAAATGTCTATGTAGTCAGCACATATCTCAAGATACATCTTAGTTCCTAGAATGCGCTCATGGTGCAAAGCTGTGGACAAACGGAGGGAGCGCAAGCACTCACGGACTTTCTGAGAACACAACCTTTGTGCGCTAGCCTAGTTTTGCGGATCCTTTCTATTGTAATCCTCCTGTAATAAGCCATGTTGATCTACTGTTGCAACCAGACTTTTTGGTTTTCCTTTGCTTACCTAAAAGTTGGAATGGAAACAAGTAATTAGGATTCGGATCTTGCTAGGAGGCAGAAGAAGACTGAAGATAGACAAAACTAATCCAGTCAGGGGTAGACTGGATCTGATCCGGTTAGAGTATTAGTACTCAGGAGCGGAATCATATCCGGAACTTATCTCGGATCGGATTAGGGTTGGATTGGATTGCTATGAATCGAACCAGAAAAGGTCATGATGATCAGTCAGGGATCTTGGGACTATATAAAGGCTGGTCGTCCCCCTTTTCACACCTTTACTTCCCTTGAGTTTTGGAGCTAACCTTAAGCGCTTTAATGCCTTCGTCTGCGCCAAAGCCGTTGTGTGAGTGTAAACTTCAGGCCGGGTATGTCAGAGTGCAGGAGAGGTCAAACTTGTGTGGGCTGTAGGTTTTGTGTTGTCTTTCGGTTGAGATTGGACAAGAGGAAGTGAGGAACGGGACGTGGGGCTAGGAAAAAGTGAGGTAGCGACTGGGAAGGGTCCAATTAGCAGTTTGTGTCCATGCCTCAGCTTTGTAAGAACAGACCAGGATCGCCTAGTTCCTCCTTTGAGATTAAGCTCCAAAAAGTAGTTCCGGTCATCCCTTCCGAGGAACCGGCCAGGACCGAGCTCATAGAGGATCTCAATACAATGAATTGTCTAGTGTTGATGGATAAACCCTAGAGGTTTAGGGAGGAGCGGATGGTAGGAGAGCTCAAGAGGAAGCTGTCAAATCAGTTCGACAACACTGTCCGGGGGAGCCCAACCAAGTGGAAAAAAGAGAGGTGGAGGGAAGTCTACAACTTCCAGATAGGAGGTTCCGTTATGGCGGGACAAAGGGCTGAGTTCATCCATGACAAGTTTCATGGAGAACCGAGCAGCAAAGACGGATACGCGGTCGTGGATTGCAAAAGCGACCAGCATCTCCGCCTTCTCCAGTTCCTGGTTTTGATCATCCACCCGGAGAAGCCAACGAGGGTGACGATGACCATTGGCAACACCATTTTGGGGGCCCTGAGCGGGGAACGGAAGGTGAACTGGGCCCGGATCTTTTGCGATCTAGTGTCCCAGCTTGTGACAAGGGTTCAAAAGAGTAGGGCCACTTTTTTGAGTCCCTATTTCTTTCACCTCTACCAATACAACCAACTCCTCAAGGACATAGAGAAGAAGATGTGGAACATTCAGGAATCTATCCTGAAGTATGGGGAGTTGGGTTCAGATGACGAAGTGGAGGATGTAACCGGATCCAAACCCGAGACGGAAGAGGAAGATGAGGAGGAGCACCTTAGGACAAGGAAGCGGATGAAGATGACACCTCCTCATAAGAGAGGAATCCCTCTTACCAACTGGTCAACTCCAGAACAAGGACCGGAAATGGAGATACCGGAGGCTGAAGACCCGAATGATCCGTTCAATCAGCTCACCGTTATTCTTCGTGGGATACGAGCGGATTGGGAGATCAAGAGGAGACCCTCGATTGGAGAGCTGGTAGGTGCGTCGGGAGATAGCAAGCTACAGGGTAAGGTAGCACAGTACATCTCCAATCCAAATGAGCATCGGAAGCAAGAGGTGAAAATTTGTCGGCTTCAAGAGGAAGTCGACACTTTGAAGGCAAAGATAGTCGCCTTCAAAGAAGACAAGACCGTAGTCAAGGAAATGGCGGACGCAACCCGGATGGTGGTCGAGATGGTAAAGGAAACCCTTGGAGAGTCCAGATCCGCCACTGTCAAGGTGGAGTGATTTGACAAAGGAGTACATGAGGAGAAGAAAGTATCCAGTTCCCAGATAGTTTGGATCTTGACCGATTTTACCGATCGGGTTGAAGCGGCAATGGTGGCGGCCAGGGAGGTAGCCAACCGGATGGACATCACCACCTGAAAGCTGAACGAGTCCATGTACTCCAGGGAGATCCAGCTTTCGGACCTCTCACTGTCGGATTTGTTCGCAATAGGAGGATCAAATCCAAGGGAGCCCAAGGATCGGACTCCTGCATGAGTCAAAAAAGAGTCAACGAAGGACTGGGCTTGGACAACCAATTCATTTAGATTCATCGCCAAGATCAAATCTTTCGGATCCCGCTACCTTAGAGTGGAGCAAGAATTTGACAGAAGTCTTCAACCAACTGCCCGTGGAACCCAAGAGTCCTACATTAGGTGGGGGAGTTGCAAAGTAGGTAGGTAGGAATGTAATTTTTGTAAGATAGTCAAGACCGGATCGGATGTTGGTCCGGTCTGGCTGGTCAGGATTGGACGGAGAAGTTCTGCACGGATTTTCAGGGGCTTTTTTGCCTTTGTAAACTAAGTTGTATATAAGTTAGCCTCTACTTGGAAACTGCGAGTTTTTTTGCCCAAATTTTGTTTGTGTCTTTTCTTGGCCTCTTGTTATGTATCTCTCCCATGTGTGGCAGGGTTAAGTGGTGAGGAGTTAGGAAGGCGCATGCTGATTTTGGTGTAATATCTTCCTTTGGTTTTCCCTTTTTTGATCTTATGTGCAAGTGAGCGGGTTGTGAAAGAGTTGGGAGTGGATTTCAGTTCCTCAACATTTCTAAGGTTTAGGTTTTCGGGTGAGACAGCCGTTGTTAGGCTAGGCGGATTGGAAGGGATTCCTTAGTTGCACTAAAACTCCTGGATGGAAAATCCGGTTGAGTGTCCGATCTCCTGAGAGATCTCATTGCCCTAGTTGGTAAACGGAAGAACTTAAATCGATGTTGGAATGGACAGGTATATTTGTAACCGCCTGACTTTGTACAGACGGAACCTGACGCTAAGGTTGTTGTAGTCTGAGAGAATTGTACGGGGGGTCTTTGTATGATTGGTGATCCGAATAGTTCTCTAGGTTGCTGTGAAGGATCAAACCGGATCCAAATTAGTGTAGGAGATTGGAGAGTAGAAAAGTGGATCTTCAGCCACTATAAGTCACGGAAAGAGTGGCGGGCCTGCCACTCTCAAAAGCAAGCGGCGAACCCTCTGATGGTGAAACAGAGGTAAAATTAAACCGAATGAGAGTAAGAATGAATAGGAGTTGATCAGACCGGGTTGGATAGTTGGCCAGATTGGGAATGGAGAAGAGGGTCTGATTGTAGTTTTTGGTGTTGTTGTGTTTTCGGTTGTGGTATTAGGACCGGAAGAGGAAATATAGATACTGACTGAGCTTAGATACCAAATAAGGCTAAATACTTTACAAAATCTCGCGGGTTCGATCTTTAGAGTCATTTTGTTATACTGTAGAGTGGTTTTTGGTAGTATAACTGAAAATTTGCTTGCGTTGTGCTGCGACATCTACTGTGAAGCGGTTGAAAACTTGGCAAATTTGTTGGTGAAGCGCCATGTCTGCCCCTAACCTCAAAGTACGCACATTGCTATCAAAAGGATTCAGGAGCTTCTTACCGTTGTGGATGAAGTCTTGGTCATGCAACCCAGTTGCTTCTCTAGCCTCATTCACTGCTGAAGTCAGAACCCAATCTTTCCAATCCACACTTAACCCCATTCCATCTGAATTTCAGTAATATAAGAGCATTAACTGTCGCCTCCTTGAATCCCCATCACTAGCGTGCCCAAGAATAGGCTCAACCGCACCATAACAATGTTTCAACCACAAGACATCAATTTTCCCCCACTGTGCCTTAACCCAACTAGAATCAAAACAGCCGCAAATGCAACAAGAAACCAGGACTAAACAAGGTAATTTCTCATGCAGCGGGTTCACAACAATCACTCTTGCAAAACCACCCACCTTATCTAGCCTAAAAGAATCCACAAGTTTGTTGTACCTGAGCTCACCATTGCCGACTGTGGGCTTATAATCGATAATGCACTTGTGATTATCTACCGGTCCACAGAACCCAGCCAAAGTGTCCGACTTGGCCTCCCAAGAAACCCGACTTCTAACCTTTGTTTCATCTTCAGCAAGTACGACCGGAATGGGGCCAATGATGCCATGAGCAACTTTGGCATCAATATAAATGCTGGCCACTGATTTAAAGATTTCAACGTGCTCACCAGATATAAATATGACTCCCTTTCTACTCTCCTTGCAAATATTGTCAAAACTAGGTCCAACAAAATTGAGGGCAAATAAATCACACAAACGACGTTCCCCATAAATCCTCATAGCTTGTGAAAAACCTTTTGTGTTTTCACTGTAGCAATTCCCAGAATCCTTCCTATTTAGGTTAGCTGCATGAAGTCATCCTTCATGAAGTCCCACAATCCATCCTTTCCCCCAAATGCTCTAATCCTATGTGCACTTATGATGTTATTGCAGAATTTTATGAGATTATTGTCTAAAGAAGCATTCATTGCAGACTCATGCATTGTTGGCTTTTTTACCTTTAATTGAACAATCTGAGTTCTAGCGTTCCACCAATTTAGCTTCATAAACCTGAATTTCTTAGACAAATTCCTAGTGTGTTTAGACATCTCAAGTGTCTGCAAGTAGCCTAATCGTCTGCCTCCCAAAGTGCTACGGTGCACCCTTTTAAGCAATGCACGGTCCTCTCTTCTAACTCGCAATCTAAAATCATTTAGAAGTGGAATGAGCGCATAGTTAGGGCAGGCGAGATTTGGGAAGTGCTTTGCAGTCACAAATAGGCGATTACATCTAATATGGTGGAATGCACCCTTCATGTTTTTAGTTTTCCCTCTCACGTCCACTGCAACACTAAGGTGGGGTTCCGAATACCACTCAGCACCGTAGTGAGGACTGTCAAGCAAGGCATTCACCAAATAAGAATTCCTACCATATTTAACAACCGGACCCCTAAACCTGTAGCACAGGAGATTCACAGACAAGTCATGTTGCACATTTGTGGACATACCTTCCAAACCAAATGATGAAGCCTGCTTGAACCACAAGTGAAGGTCACACTGGTTGGAATGAGAACTTGTTGCCAAAGACTTGTTGGGCTGTCCTGGGCGCCTCGTTCTTGCTGGTTCCGTCGCCTGTTGATCTGCATCCTCCACTGGCTTTTGGTGTTTGAAGCCAGCCAAATTATTTCTACGATTTACCTCCAATGTCTGCCTAGGTGGGCAGAGTACCATTAGCTCCTTGCAGTATTGGCATTTTACCTTAAACCAATAAGATCTAGTATCCAGTGCTGTCAAATTTTCCAACACCGTGAATTTTTTGTGACCTTCTAGGAGCGTTGCATTGATCGTGTTCACGATCTCAACGCCCTCCGCAATGAAGTGCTGGTGATCCTCAAGAGTTACGATAACTGGCCTCCCATTTTGGGCCGTAGATTGCGGGTGATCATCAAAGTTCACATTCTTCGCGGCATAGTAGTTTCTCACATGCTGAGTGCTCACAATGTGTGATTTCTTGAAATTATTGAACAAGTTGTCAAGTTGGGATTTAGAATGCTCCTTGCCCCCCCTCCCGCAATCCTTTTTGCACTCCACGCACCACAATTTGACAACTCCGCTGCCATTCAGGTCAAATGTCTTGAGCCACCAGTCGTTGTCATCCATGGCAAGGCATTTCAATTCCGACCTCAATTTCTTTGCCCGCTCCAAATACCTGTCCATCACATGATTTGGTCAAAGTTGTGATTTCATCGGATTATTGTCTATTTCATCTTCTGTGCTTCCGCTCACCCTAGATGAGCCAATTGCATGAAGGTTTGGATCCTCTTCTTGGACTTTGACTTTGGGAAAATGCAGTTCATCTTCCATGGCAGCGTCGACCTCCACAGTGGGGAGATTCACGCATCCATCAGCAAGCCTTCGTCGCTTCTTTGCATCAACTTCACCTTCTACCAACCGAATGACATGCACTTCTTTGCAGAACCCATTTAGTTGCTCCAATTTCTTCTTGACACAACGTTTGTCCTCAGCGTTCCAAAAATCAAACGGCCATTCTAAAATGTCATTGGCTTCAAAGATAAACCTCAGCACCTCCAACATCACAGCACTTCCAACATCCACTTTTCCAAAGTATTCGGGATCCACGAACTTGTCCTCCAATGTCCACAAGGTGATTCTCTCGAGAATAGTAACAGCCATTAGTCTGTGCGGTAGTTTGGAAAATCCTAAATCCTAAACCTAGTAATCGAACCTCTATGTTGTCACAAGCCCTAATATGTGACTTTTAGCAAGAATACCTGAACTCTAAACAAGAAACCCTAAATCTATAGCACAAATATCTAAACCCTTAGCACAAATACCTAAACCCTGAAGAATACCTGAAATGTGAATCCTAAGCAGGAAACCTTGAAGATTGCACTAAACCACTTGTTGTGAACACGATCTCTCAAATTTCCCCACCCTAACCACACGCACCATAAGCAGCCTAAGTATAACCACACGCGCCATGAGCAGCGACCCTAAACCTCACATTTGCTTGCATTAAAACTTCAGATACATCTTCTTGCATTCTGCACCCTCTTGCAATAGTCCTTGGAGCATCTGCAAACTGAAACTTAGGAAGAATCCATTGTAGCAAGCCAAATTCTGAACCCTAAGTCATTGGAAACGGGAATGAAGGCCTCATCACACTAAAGTCATCCACTTGAAGTTCATCTGTACGTGCATCTAAGACTCTTCATCCACTGCATTGACATCACTTGTCTCTACAGCGCATAGAATCCAGAGTCTTGGATTCCTAAACCCAAACTTAGTACTCTTAGTACACTTCTAAAAATTCAGATTTTGGGGGGGCTTTTAGATAAGGCTACTTTAGAAAAAAAAAATTAGGTGAAGGTGTGTATTATCCCCTACCCTTCATTATTTATAATTTGAAATATACCATTTTAGTGATGCTAATGTACTTCTAAAAATTGTCGAAAATTTAGGACAAGGTCATTAAAAAAACCACCCTTCATTAGTTTGATCCTCATTTCTAAAAAAATTGGGAGTGCCCCCCCCGAGTGACAAGCCCAAAGTTTTCTTGACGGATTTTACATTAGAAAAAAATTCAGCCCTTTACAGGACTGTCCAAAGTTGACATGCCATGCTATTCTTTGCATGGCTTGTCAACTTTGAAATTTCTCTTGGTGAGTCTCTAACTGCTCGCCGGAGCAGTCCAGTCTCGCAAAAAAAAAAAAAAAATTTAATTTTTTTAAATTTTTTTTTTTTTAATTTAAATTTAAATTTTTTCTTTTTCTTTCTTTTTTTTTTTTTTTCTAGATTTCATTTCCAAGTATATGGCAGGAGACTTTTGCTTGGAAAAATAATTCTAGAACACATCAACCGACTTTGTTAGAGGAAAAATAAGATGATATAATAGAGATTTATGTCTATGATTGTAGGATTCCTATATCCTATAGGCATAAATACTTGTAGATAACCTGATTTACGCCAAATAATATCCCACTCTCCCACCCATATCAAATATAAATTCCATCTCATGGATGCATTTATAATCTATTTACATTTTTTTCAATCGTTGGAACTTGGCAAATAGTTGCCTTCAACCAACTCAGGGAGATACAAAAATTTCGTTTGTTGGTGTATAGCAAATATTAGCCTTCAATCAACTCTGAGATATATTGGACGGTGATTTATTGCATTAAATGTACTTTGATTATGTGCAAATCATCCAAGATTAAGGGATCATACCTGTTACTAAATGATTATGGTTCTAATCACCATGTAGTTGAACTGGTATGTAAAAATCAAAGATATACTAGAGCTAATGGCTACAAAATTAATAGAAAATGGCGCTTCCTTTATTGCCCCAACGCTAACTAAAAGTACCTGTGCAAGCTGGCCAATGACATCAGATCACTGTGCAGCCCTTTTGGGCAATAACAACAAGCTTATTGCATCTAGAGTGAGGAGACAAGGAAACTCTTGTTCCGGTTGAAAGATCCAAGTTGAACTGGCTTTCTATTTTTTGCCTTTACCTTTGTGTTAGCTTGTTGCTGAATAATGTGAAGTACTTGCTACTGCCCTTAACTGCTGTGTGGCTTGAAAGATCAAGGTTTTTGTTTGCAAAACTGCTGTTTCACGTCCAAGATTTGCATCAATTGAAAAATTGTTGTGGAATAAATATGGCATCTTCACAGTCTACGGCTGTTCTTTCTCAGGTTTCAATTTATTGAGGTTTATTGCATATGTATTTTTGTATCTAGGATTGTCTGTGTGAAAGAAATAACAAGGGTCTGTGAGTTGTAGACACCTGCTGTATCCTCACTAACACACAATTCGTTGTTTTGTTCTTGGGATAGGCACAGGTGAGGCCCACAACCTTGAGGAGTATTTTGGATACTTTACGAACACTTTATTCGTCTTGATAATTCCTATTTGTTCCTCTTGATAGAAAAACGTATGGTTTGCAAAGTTTACATGTTGCCTTGGTGGTTCTTAACATTGTTGTAAAAACTATCTTTGTACTTTGACTCTTGAAAAAAATACATGCTGTGATCACTTTGGCTCCCATTGCAAATACAATTAAAGGATACTGACTAGTTATAAAACTCATTTCTTTGCCTTGACAAGATAATGACCGAGGGTACCAGTATGGCTCAATATATGAAGATGAGTGGTTGATCTGAATTTAGTGAAGCTTGATCTAAAATTAGTGATGCTTGCTTTGAGAATAGTGCTGCATGATCTGAGAATAGTATTGCAAGACAAACACTAGCTGTGCCATATTCTCATAATAAGATAAGTCCATGTAAAGAAAGTTTCTTGGACATGAATTGGATTAGATGAGTTCCCAATAATGTGGGATGTTCCAAAAAAGAGGGTTTTTTTTTTTTTTTTAATAATTTTTTATTCAAAATTTTGGGTTCCTGCGCCACTGCTGCTGCAGTTTCAAAAAGGCGGAAATAGGGGAAAAACGATTTTTTGAGCAAAATAAAAGCAAATTTCAGGGTATCTCAGAAGGCTATGGAGCAGCCTTCCGGAGTCCTGAAATTTCCTCAAATGGTAGATGTCCAATGCAACAAATCCATGTTTTTATGTCAACATTGATCCTATATTGGATGTTTTTGTTGACAAAAAACGTAGGTTTGTTGCATTGGACGTCTACTAAAATCCGTCAAGCAAAATCAGGGTTCATCACGTAAAACATGGGTTTTTTTATAGTGAAATGGACAATTTTATTTTTTCATGATTTGTCAAAAGATGGACAATTCCTTCAAATGTCTTGAAACTTCACCACAATGTAATGTAAATCAACTACTTAAATACTCATGTACCAACTTAAACCTTAATCTAAGATACTATCTTACATTAAATGAGATTCGGGGGTCTTGGAGGGCTGCGAGTTCCCTTGCTGTCTGCTACGTTCGTAGACTGCGGGAACGCTCCAGCAGCAGCTAGCTGACGTGGCACAGCGACTGCCACGTCATTTTTAAAAATAAAAATAAAAATAAAAAAATTTGCTTAAAATGATATTTTGGTAATTTTTTTTTTATTATTTGAAAAAAAAAATTCTGACACCCCCATACCGGCGTTCACTGAATCTGGGCAGATTAGGGAACGGGCCTTAAACGGCCCTCCAAGACTTTCAAATACCATCTAATGACTTTGGTAGATGTTTCCCTAATACTGACTTTTAACCCTTTCTACAATAATTAACATAGAAACTACCATACCTAGCTTTTATTAGCATAAAAGATAGAAAGTCTCTCCAAATGACTTGAAACTTCACCAAAATGTAGACCAACTACTCAAATACTCACATGTTAATTTAAATCTTAATCTAAAATATTTTCCAACTTTGGTGGACAATTTTCTACTATTGACTTTTAAATTGTTGTTTCTACTTCACAACTTCTCTTCTAGTTGCTATTTCGTCCATATTTAATTGATAAAAAGTCCAAATCTTGTAAATTTTTTACAAATAGCTAATGAAAAAGTAAACCACGTATTTACTCAAATTTATAATCATGTAATGAAAAATCTTGAGACATTTGCTTCCAAATGCTGTTGTCTTAGGTTTAATTCTAGATACTAGATTCTACTTCAACACTTCACAAATACAGATTCATAAAAGATAATGCTTCCAAATTTTTTGTGACAATAGTACATCTTAATAAAAATAAGTCCTAAAAATTTAAACTCAAATGGAAATATCAATGGTACACAATAGCCAAAAAATCAAATGTCAAATATTGCCTTCTTTATAAATAACGGAAGTCCCCTAATAGTCTGCACAAAATGCCATCCTTTCCTTCACTATTGCCTACTTCTTTCTATGATCCAAAAAAGAACATGGATAAGTCTACACTTCTAAGTAGCTTCAAATAAACCCTAATCCTTAGCAACTAGTTGCCACCTAATCCTAATTTTTCACTAATTCTATCCACCAATGCATTCACCCAACAAATCACTAGTCCACATCCAAGTAACCAAATAGAATATGGATATTACTAATACAATCTAAACAACACCTACTACTACTGACATTTGAACTTGAACAAAGATAAATATCTATTTAAAATAATAAGGGCCCACATCAATAATGTAGGGGTTAATACAAATCTATTGTATTTTTAGCAAAAAATGAAAAAATTAGTCACTTTGGAATTAAGATGTTTGGATAGAAAGAAAGGTCAAAATAGAAATTGTAAATATAAAATATAGCTATAAGATATAATTCTAACTTTATGTAGATTATATACAAAAAAATTTGCACTTAAATTCTTTGCTGTTTGAGATATCTATGTAATCAAAGTACAAAGTGTTTTTTTTCCCAATACAAGCTTGTAGGGTATCTCAAGTTCTAAATTCAACAAAAATTAGTGTATCCTTTTAGATGGTTTTGTAGTTGGTAAGTACCTAAATGCACCATTTGAACATACATCCTCATTTCCTACATTTCCTACATCTATATATGTTTTTTTGCTAGAAAACAATTTTAGAACATCTACCAAATTTTTTTTAAATCTCATGTAATTTCTATATATGGTAACTAAAAGATGAATCATTTGGTGCAATGAAATTGACATTGCCAATTAGAATATGATTTTTTGGAAGTTGTTTGATTACATTATTAATGAATAGTATTGCAAAGTCTTTCATTATGGTATCATTGACCTTTTTAAAGAAAAAGATGCTTACACTATAAGAAACACGTGTTTTTTAGGATGTTTTCACTATTTTTTGGAATGCATTTTTGTGTGCATTGAGTAAAACAACCCATGTTTTTATGTCAACAATGATGTTTGATAAAACATCTTGAGATTTAAGATTCTATTCAAGACTTTGTGCAAGGGTGTCTAGTACAATCTTGACTTTCTGTAGTGTTGAGGGCTCTTGGAAATGAGCCTAAAGAACACTAGATCTTGGAGAAAAAATCACATTAGAAATTCATTTAAAAAAATTGTAGAGTAGATTTTGAGAAGTTGTAAATTGAGGCCCTTTAATCTCATAACTTTTTTGTGACCAACGTTTCAAATTTGACATGTGATAAGAAGGTTGATAAACTTCAAAATACTTTTGCAATTTAACACCCTCATGATTAAACATTATAATCATTCAATCCATAAGTGATATTGTTGTGTTTTCTTTTCTTATGTGATCTCTAACATGTCTAGTTTGAATTTGTACGGTTGCAGTTCAAAAAAAATTGATACAAGTTATCAAAATGTTGGTTTTCTGTTCAATGTAGAAAAAAATCCTAGAAGCTCAAAAAAGACCTTGGACATTTAAGGATTAAACATATGATTTCATCTCTGAAAAATAAATACGGAGTAAAATTTTTTTTCATTCATATCTGGTTGCAAAATGGCAGCAAGCAGAGAGATGGAAACTGAGGCCTGAAATCATGGGTGCCAGTGGTCATGGTACCCGTCCTTCTGGGGTTAAAGTGGTCAATCTCTCATCCAAAGTCATGCATCCAAAAGTCAGTCAGCCAGAGAAGTCAGACTGAACCTCCCGTCGCTTCCGGGGCGGGCAGCTCAGCAGGAGCTTCAGCGTTGCGGACCCACGAAAAAGAAACCCAAGCGCTTCGGTCTTCCACGCACCCTATCCCGTTCTCCTCCCTCAATAACGTTGAATTGACATTCATAAAACTGTTTTATAATTCAACAGTACTCCATATGTCAACTCGGAGACTGAGCTTGAGATACCGTGTCTGCACCCGGTCCCAAACCTCGTGCCTAGCTCCTTCGATTGATATAAATGGACTGCACTCGCACTTCAATCTCATTCAGCTTCGCAACTTTCTGCTCCAACACTCGAGCTCTATATATCACTGCGGACGGACAAACTGCGGCTCCACCAGATCGATCGGCAGCTAGGGGACTCTAGGTACTTATATATCTGGACGACTTCTCGGGAACTGAACAAGTTATTGGAATCGAATCGAGAGCTTGCTTGGCTAGCGGGTGGATTAAGAATTTAGCTTCGGGGCTGGCGACGACGTCAAGAATGGCGTCCACTTCGAGACTGGGGATGCTCTGCTGGGGTGTCCTCGTTGCTGCTTGCTTACTGCAATCGATGCACGTGGTTTCGGCCAAAGAGGTCTTGCCCGAGTGCAAGTTCCCGGCGGTGTATGCGTTCGGGGACTCGCTGACCGACACCGGAAACTCCATCGCGGCCTTCCCCGACCAGTTCGCCCACGCCGAGCTCGACCCCCATGGCAATCTGTTTCCGGGCCATGCCGCGGATCGATACACCGACGGCAAATTGTTGCTCGACTTCCTTGGTACGTACGAACGCGGCTCACTCAAATTCAATCCTGCAACCCTCAAGTTCGACCTAATCCAGCAATCAATTAATAAAACACACTGGCATGGAAGCCAGCTAGCACCACCAACTAAAACTTTCTAGATTCAGTGTGATTACAGTCTGTACGTCGTCAAGACGTGATAATATAGAGAACTGAGTTGCCCCGAGATTAATTCATCAATAGTTTGTTCTAGACAGTGTACTGATTGGATTTGCCGTTGGCTCTGTTGAATGGCAGCTTTCGGAGTGCGCCTGCGACCCATCTACCCCGTGCTGCGAGGCACCGGCGCCGACTTCACGTTCGGCACCAACTTCGCGGCGTATGGCGCGCCTGCGCGGACCGTGAAGGTGTGGCGCAAAGACTCGGGATTCAACAGCCCATTCTCACTGGACGTGCAGCAGCAGTGGTACGAGCGCTACAAAGTGCGCGTGTGGTTCTACGAGAGCCCCATCTTCCACTCGCCTGGGCTCTACCAGAGCCTGCCCAAGCTGGCGACCGTGAGCGAGTCGCTGTTCCTGGTGTGGTCCGGCTACCAAGACTACTTCTCCAGCCTGTACGACAAGACGCTCACGCCGCGCCAGACGCTGTACATTGTGCCCCAGGTGGTGGAAGCCATCGAAACGCACATCAAGGCGCTGCTAACGCCCGTGCTGTACACGCCCCCTGCGACGCCCACGCTGCAGATGCCCACGGCCCGCACCATTCTGGTGGTGAACCTGCCTCCGTTGGGCTGCATGCCCGCCATGCTGTCAATGTATGGAGGGCCGCATGCCAAGTACGACAGCCATGGCTGCCTGAGCGACCTGAACAAAATCACGCGCCACCACAACCAGCTGCTGGGCGAGAAGATGGAGGAGCTGCGGGCCAAGTACCCGCACGCGCAACTGGTGTACGGCGACGCTCACGGTGTTTACACGGACATCCTGAAAGAGCCGAAGAAGTACAACGTGACGGCGCCGCTGAAGGCTTGCTGCGGCGCGGGCGGCGCGTACAACTTCAACAAGGAGGTGACTTGCGGTCACTCGGGCATGGTGGAGAATCAGTTCGTGAATTTGACTTCGTCGTACTGCAAGGATCCCGCGGCGCATCTGAGCTGGGACGGCATCCACACGTCCAACACGTTCAACAAGGCCGCCGTGACGGCTTTCTTGCTGGGCGAGCACATCACCCCCAAGGGCGGGCTCAACTGCTCCCCCGACTTCTCCAACTGGGATATCCACCAGTAATTATTTCAGTCGAGAGGGGGCACCCGTGGCCATTTATAGTGTGGTCGCTCCGATCCCATTCCTTACAATAATCGAGCAGCTTGAGTTGTAGAGTAGTGCTTTCATCGTTAGTGATTCAACATTATTGTTGAGATTGATCTCAACGAGGCATTCTTATTCATGACGAAATTCGTCAGAATCAAAATTCATTGATAATTTCGTGGATCCTGAAGTTGGGTTCACTTTAATTTGCAATTTGCGTAATCATCTGCTCAGTCATTCCAGTGTAAAATTTCTCGATCACTGAATCATTGAGCAAGGTGGCTGTCACGGATTGTATTGGTGGTCAAAGACATGAGCACATGCACAATTCACTTCCAAGGGATACCCCGAGTCACTGCGACGTGATTGATAAGTACAATTGAGCACCTCATTTGGGCCTGTTAATACTTCCAACTGAAAGGGTGGTTTGCACAAATTCCGAGCCTGCCCAGATTCTCACCTTTATTTGTCACTTGGAGTGGCTGAAGGCACTGCGGCCAAAATCATTCAATTGAAGTAAGTCAGAGCGCCGAAATTGCGACATTCAAATTTTGCAGGAAGCGTTAAATACGAGGACTGGTGTAGATCTAAGTGTCCAGACGGGCGGTCAAGTCCGTGTCTCAATTTCGTGAATTTCTGCCAATTTCAAGAATTTGACGTTAGCTAGATCTGAGATTGCAAGACAAAGGGTTTCCATGGCTATGATTACCCACTCCAAATTGCTGTTGGTCTTCAGTACAGACCCCGAATGTGTTAGATATAGTGAAAGTACTCTACAGTATTTGTATTAGTTCATTATTTAGATTGAATAGGTGTGACTCTTCACCTTTCCTTCTCTAGACTCTTTATTAAGAGTCTCTGAACTTACTGATATTTTTCAATGAATATACAAAACATTCAACATGTAAATGTTGCTCTCGATGTCTATTTCCAACATGGTATCAGAGCGTGATTCATCATCTTGGAAGAGAAGACTCTTCCAATTCTATCTTGAAGATAACTTACACAAATTGATTATTCAACTTAATGATTGGATAATTACAATTTTAACTATAATCATAAATCATTTCATAATCAATTAATTATTATAAATATGTCTCAGTTTAATACTTCTAATTTGAGAAATATAACAAAATTTGATGGGAGCTACTTTCAAGTTTGGAAACATAATTTGAAGTTAGTTTTAAAATCTGAAAAATTGTTAAAAGTTGTTGAAGGAAATGAACTTTGTCCAATTACACCACCAACAACACCTGGTGGTAGCATTCATCATACTCCAGCAACTAGTGCTGGTAGTAAAGAGCAATGGCTTGAAAAAGATACCAATGCTCTTACAATTATTACAAATTGTTTAGAAAACAACCAAATTTCTCATATAACTTCATCAACAACCTCCAAGGAAGCATGGGACGAGTTATCTCGAATATTTGAATCTCAAGATTCAGTAACAAAGATGTATCTTAAAGAGCAGCTTACGATATTGAAAATGAAGGACAATGATAGTATGATAAAGCATATTCATACTTTCAGAAGTCTTCTAGATCAATTATCTGCAGCTGGCAGTCCCATGAGTGACGAAGATGCTGTTTTGGCATTAATGAGAAGTATGCCATCAAGTTACAAAAAATTTCTAATTTCAATCAGGGGTCAAACACTAACCCTGCAAGTTTTGATTACTTATTTACTACAGGAAGACACAATGCTCAAAAATTTGGATCAAGCTTCTTCTTCTACATCTACCTATGCAATCAAAGGAAGAACTTGGCCTATTAAATCAAATGCCTCAAGAAATACTTATAAATTCTCTACCAATAAATTTAATCCAACAAATAAATTCCAAAGTGGTCCTTCTACTTATCAACAGGCAAATTCATCCAAACCCTCTTATAATAACAAAAATACTTATCAGACTTCTTACAATTGTAAACCTTTAGTTTGTTTTTACTGTGGTAAACCCAATCACCATATAAAAGATTGTTGCAAACGAATTTATGATGAAAATAATGGGAAACAACGTTCTAATTCCATACCAATTCTTTTTCTAAGGAATTATTATATGCCATAGCATATAACACCCAAGTAAGTAGTCCAGAAACCTGGATTGTTGACACTGGCGCCACTAGCCACATGGCTCATAATCGGAATAATTTTCTTGATTATAAACCCATATTCTCAAATAAATCTGCATATACTATTGATGGCACATCATATGCCATTTTAGGTACAGGCAATGTTGAAGTTTTATTACCTACAGGAATACAAAAGGTTATTCCTAATGTATTACACGTTCCACACCTTCACTGTAATTTATTTTCAGTGAAACAATTGGCACAATCTGGTGGCACATTTTCCATAAAAGGAAATATTGCTACTTTGACTAATTCTAATCATCAATTAATTGCCTCTTGCCATCTAGATAATGACCTATATGTCTTAGGTCATTCTGTTTCTCCTAATACTCCTGATGTAACGTTAATTAAAGAAGAACAAGTATTGTCTTCTACTACTAATAATATGATTCTCAACTGGCATAACTGGTTAGGACATATTAGTTTCTCTAGATTACAAGAATTAGTAAATCATCAATTAGTAGATGGTATTAATTTAAAACATATAAAATCCAACAACCCTTTTTGTGAATCTTGTATATTTGGAAAACAACACAAATTTAGTTTTTCTAAATATTCTACAACTTGAGCTTCAAATTTACTTGATTTGATACATTCGGATATCAAAGGTAAAATCACCCCTACCCATACGGGTTTCCAATATTTCGTTACTCTTATTGATGACTATAGTCGATATACTATTCTTTATTTATTGAAATTAAAATCCCAAGCTTTTTCAAAGTTTAAAGAATATAAATCCTTTGCCGAAAATCAACTTGGACGACATATCAAAATTTTGCGTACTGATAATGGTGGCGAGTATATCTCTGAAGGATTTAAAATTTTTTGTGTTGAACATGGAATTGAACGAGAATATACTATTCCATTTACTCCTGAACAAAACGGAGTCTCTGAATGAAAGAATCAAACTTTATTCAATGTTGTTTTAAGCATGTTACATCGTTTCCAATTTAGCATTGCTTATTGGGGCAAAGCAATATTAACTGCTACTTATCTTCAAAACAGAATACCAACTAAAGCACTTAATAAAGTTACCCCTTATCAACTTTGGAAAGGCCGAAAGCCTAATTTAGCTCATCTCCGTACTTTTGGATGCACAGCATATCCACTGATTCCTAAGGAAAGAAGGTTAAAATCTACTTCCCTTGAGAAAACTATCAAATGCTGGTTTCTAGGATATGCCCAAGGTACTAAAGGATATCGCTTGCAAGATCAATTTAATAACTCCATCATTATTTCAAGAAATGTTATTTTTCAAGAAAATGATTTTAAAATATTAAACTATAAAGATTCTCAAGATGATTTTTATTATGATGATTTAATATTATTATCCAATATTTTAAAACCGCACCATGGTTTTCAACAACAAAATCATAATCAAACACCAATGATTCTTCACAATCAAGGTCCTATTCAAGCCCCTATTCCAATTCCAATTCAACCTCCATCACCCAATACAATAGCTACTCCAAGCACGCCTTCTCAAATTCTTCCCAGTGTAAGTACACCTTCCAGTACAAACACCAATCAAATAAATTTTCATTCTGATCAAAGTAATCTACCAGACCATGAATTTGATATTCAACCAATACATCTAAATTTTGAATCTCCTTCCACTTCTACCCCAACCTCTCCACCTTCTGTTTCTCCTTCGTCAAATACCCGTCCTAAAAGAACTTGAAAAGCTCCTCATTGCCTTATTGAAACCATGGAAGGAAAAACACAACCAAAGAAACCATGGATGTACAAAATTTCAGAATCTTTTTCTGATTCATTACCTCAAGAACAAGAACCCCAAACTTATGAAGCAGCCTTAAAAGGTCCCCATTCTAACGAATGGGAAGCTGCAATAAACATGAAACTTCAATCTTTATTAAACAATAATACTTGGGAGATACTTCCCTTGCCTCCTAATCAAACTACCGTAGGATGTAAGTGGATTTTTAAAATAAAATATGGTCCCAATAACCAAATAATAAAACGCAAAGCCCGCCTTGTAGCCCAAGGTTACTCCCAACAAGAAGGCATTGACTTTTATGAAACTTTTTCTCCCGTTCTAAAATCTTCATCTTTGCGAGTTTTACTCGCTTTTGCTACCTATTTTGGCTTAGCCATCCATCAAATGGGTGTAGTTACGGCATTTTTAAATGGAATTCTACAAGAAGAAGTTTACATGACAATACCAAAAGGACTTAATATTTCTAATACACACCCAAACTGTGTATGCAAATTATTAAAATCTTTATACGGTTTGAAACAATCTTCTCGAGCTTGGTACACTTGATTAAATACATTTCTTTTATCTATTAATTTTCTTCCCAGTGATGCTGATACCAATATTCATATTTGCCGTCAAGGAGATAAATATATAATCCTTGCAATTTATGTTGATGATACCTTACTAATTATCAATGATCCTAATGGCTTACTTTTAAAGACTAAACAAGCATTATGCTCCGAATTTGAAATGACTGACCTTGGACCACTCATTAATACTACAATCTTAGGATTACAAGTACACTATAACCAACAACTTCGAATTCTCAAACTTTATCAAACTAGATATATTGATCTTTTACTCTTGAAATACAAAATGGACACTTGTACGCCTGCTTCTACACCAATGGAACCTGGTCTAAAAATGAGTAAAGCAGACTGTCCATACACTAATGAAGATATAGCTGATATGAAAAATATTCCATATAAATCACTAGTTGGCTCTTTAATGCATGCATCTGTGAGCACTCGACCTGACATATCTTACTCAACCAATTCTGTTGCTCAATACTTATCCAATCCTGGTAAAAAGCATTGGAGTGCTGCAAAAAGAATTCTACAATATCTCAAAGGAACCAGAAATTTAGGATTATTGTACAAAGGATCTCAACAGAATTTTATACTTCATGGCTATTCCGATGCCGATTGGGCAGGAAATGTGGACACTCGTCGATCCACAACTGGATATTGTTTCTTGCTTGGCAATTGTATTATCAGTTGGGCAAGTCGAAAACAACAGTCCGTGGCACTTTCCTCCACAGAAAGTGAATATATGGCCATTTCTAAGGCATCTACAGAGGCAATATGGCTTCGTCGATTACTATCTAGCCTTGATTGCCCTCAGTCTGCACCAACAATTATTTACTTAGATAATCAAAGTGCAATAAGGTTGACCGAAAATCCTCGTTTTCACGATCGGAGCAAACATATTGCTATCCAAGTTCATTTTGTTCGAGAACAAGTCAATGCTGGTGAAGTACAGATGATTTATTGTCCAACATTCGACATGGCAGCAGATTTATTGACAAAAAGCTTATCCAAAGACAAACACAACTATTGTGTTAATCTGATGGGCTTAGATTTATCAAATGATTTAAAACAGGGGGGCATGTCATAGATGTTACACACTATGTAGATGTTTTAAATCAGGGGGGGTGTTAGATATAGTGAAAGTACTCTACATTATTTGTATTAGTTCATTATTTAGATTGAATAGGTGTGACTCTTCACCTTTCCTTCTCTAGACTCTTTATTAAGAGTCTCTGTACTTACTGATATTTTTCAATGAATATACAAAACATTCAACATGTAAATGTTGCTCTCGATGTCTATTTCCAACAGAATGCAGGGCGAAATTCTAATGATCTCACAAGTTGGAGCGAGGATGGAGTACACGATAACAACATCTGATATATCAACTACTCCATGAGTCAATTGTCATACCCACAGTCAGTTTATTTCACGGCCTTGATTAATTGAGTCTCGAGACGTGATCGAATCCTATGTTCCGAGTGCTTTCTTAATGTTTGCCGCACGGGCATCTGGGACAGCCAATCACGCACGCCTGCCAGGTTGTGAAACATCAGGGACAGAAACATGAGCCAAAACAACACATGTATGAGCAATCTTTCGCTCCTTACAAGCACTTCACCTAAGCCAGGGTGGGCTAGAGCGAGTTCCTCGTAACAACTCCAGCTGTGCATCAACCGAAACTCTCGCTCTGTTGCTAATATAATTACTAGTAGCACCGATTGCTCAGAGGATTACAGCTTGGGTACTTATGGTGTGAGGAATTAGAACTTGGGGTTGCTAAGATTGAGGATTAAGGCATGACCCAAGGTGCGCTTACTGTTATTGATGAGTGGAATTAGGGTTTCTGCGGGTTCAGGGGTCTATTTGAGGATTACCTCTTGTGGAAGATATTGGTACCATCCTATTCGAGGCTTCGTGATGTGGGGACTTGCAATCTCGATTTATTCACTTCATACCAGGCTAGCAATGGCGACGCGCTTCAAGACTCGCCGCAGTAATCATGCATTTCTGGAGATTGATGGGAAGGATAGAGCAACGAGAATGACCAGGAGCAGTGTGCAAATTAGAGAGTTAGTGTTAAATTCTAAGAAGACAAAATTAGTGTTGTGAGAGTTTAACCCATCATAGAAGAGATGTAATCAATTTGAGCTTTTTTTTCATCCATTGAGCTACTTAATACGGAGTATATTACTTAGATGATTTTCCATACTATATAGAGTAGTTTGGGACTCAATACTGGTGCATAGTGCACTCTAGTTGTTAGTGGTATAATCTTTTGGTCTTACATCTTCAAATGCCCTCTAAGGTAGCTATCTTAAATTTGGTGGTCAACTCTTGGAACTGTACATTAATTAAATTGGGACTCATAGTTGATTTTAGGAAGACATTAGGAACAATTGAAGAACCGCTATTTAAAAATCATGAGATCTCTATTGAAAACACCATGAAAACGTGGATGGGAATACCATGGAAACTCAAGAGAATAATAGACTAGGTAATTGCAAAGCAATCCAAGTTTTCAAAAAGAATCTCTAGTCAGGACCTATTGAGCTGCGGGTGGCAAGGTTGGTATTGACATGCAATTCTTTTGATAACTTGGCCTCCTTTGTAATTACTCGACATAAGATAAACCAACCCATTGTGGTCAAAATTAGGAGTCTACCCTCATATCGTTGTTGAAAATTTTCAAATGTTTTTCCACACAAAGACAAGTGTGAGAGAGAGTGAGGACATATGAAATTACATTTTTTGGACCAAGTATGAATTAGTTTTGAATTTCTGAAGTGATCTGTCCAAAAGAGTCAATAGACTACCCCATAACCAACAAAAAGTGTATCCGATATGCTCTTCTTAATCACCTAAAGTGGTCACAATAATTTCTAATGTAGAAGGCCATAAAAAGTCACTTCCTACAATGATTTACACTGAAAAAACAGGTGTTCCTAATGAGGTCACTAATCACTCCATTGGTGTCAAGTTAGACATTGATTGTGGCCAAAAAAACTGTCATGGGGTCATTAGGTGTCCACTATGGGTCATCTGACCACAATGGGCTCGTCTACCTTAATCTTAGTAGAAGAGTTGAGCAGTTTGACTTCTTTGATTGCTTAACCAATCAAAACATGCCACAACAACAAAAATCTCTTGCATTGAGATAATGTTCATGAAAATGTGATTGGGACATATTGGGAGCAGCGTGAAACGTTCAAAGTCCCCAAGGCATTCCTCAGAGCCGACGGATGTTTTCTCCTTAGTGCCTCCTCAGATTCTCAGAAGCCTCAAATTCAAAGAACTATCTCTTTCCCAAAGGCAATCCCGAGTACCATCAGATCAAGAGCTCAAAAGTAGAAGGCTTTCCGGCTTCTGCAAAACTAAGGAACCTCTAGAGCTATGCGTGAACACAGTTCCCTTCATCCCAATCAAACGTAGTCCTCCAAAAGTAGATGAAGAGAGTACTCCGCCCGAATCACCTGCTCTGGTAAGCCCTAGAATTTCTTTTTCACAACCTTCAAATTAAGATGAAGACTGCGAACGACGTCCGGAAACACGCCAATGGTAGCAATTAAATTCTAGATTCCGTAAAAAAAGATTTGATCAATGGCAAAGCTACACCTAAGACTCGCACTGTGAAAGCACGAGGCACCTCTAGACCGACAGGACCAAACGAGGGCCCTTTTCCCCCCTTCATGTATTCCGCGCCTTCCTCTTGCGAGCGAACCATTTTGACCAGCAGTACAATGCACTTCCAAAGTGATTGTTTTTGAGAAACATTAGAATGGGCCGGGGTGGAGTTTAAATGTCGTGATTTCCAGGCGTTATTTGTTATTCCCATATATGACACGAAGATAGCGGAACTGGTGCAAGCTCCATGTACATCAAAGATTCTACTCCTATTCTCGTCATGCTAGGTAGCCACCCTTTAACTGAATCTCCAATAGTTCTAGTGGTCATGCAGATGAGTCATCATGCAGATGAAATTGTTCACATTGAGAATAACCTTCAGAATTGCCTGTAAGAGGCTTCAACCTTGGCTTGAACCAAGCAATCGACTTAATTAGTCTTGTCTTCAAAGAAAGTGGCCACTCAAGTTTCTGAATCTGTCTGTGGAAATCTGTGAGATCAGACTCCTTTGGCCGCAGACTCTGGTTCCTCATCACAAGCTTCGATAAATTCAATAAAGTTTTCCAGTGCCAGTCCTGGTATGTGGTAAAAGAAGAAGCGTGCACATCAATTTCAGGCGGGATGACCGTTATACTGGGAGTTTCATGGTGATGAGAAATGCTAGTGCTCACGAAATATAATTATGCGAGACTGCTATTTTGGAGAAGTTGCAGATGCACTCCGGGATCCAATCATCTATTTGAATAGGGAAATATGGTACAGGTTTCCATCAAGGGCTAGCTGATGTAAGTTCCCAACCCTCATGTTTCTTGTAGCATTGAATCTTGATCGAGTACTTCAAGCTAGGTCCAATCATAAATATCGGAGTAATTTCTGTTCATAAATGTGAGCGCTGTTGCAGGAGCTAGAAATGTAGAATTGAAGTCACGATGGCACCTTCATCAAGCATTTCAGAATTTATCCAATTTCCTCGGGGCCAATTTCATTGGGCATGTCTGCGGCATGTCGCTTGCAAGATATAGCTGAAAGGAGAGGAATCGCCGCTGCTTATCTTCTTGAAAGCTATCTTCCTCTGGGAATTCAACTGAAGCAAATGTTAATGACTAGCTCCGAATCCAAAGTTGCCTAGGCTTTGCCAATGAATATTATTAATCCCAGCGGGGCATTCTAATTCTTGACGAAATTCGTCTTCCGAATCGAAATTCATTAATAATTTCGCGGATCCTGAAGTTGGGTTCACTCCAATTCGCAATTGCGTTAATCCTTTGCTCATGGCGTTCGTCCGAGTATAAGTTTGCTCAATCATTGAACAAGGTGAATGTCACGGATTGTGTTGGTAGGCGAGGACATGAGCCCACAGAGAACTCACCCGCGAGAGATACCCCGACTCACTGCGACGTGAATGATAAGTACATTTGAGCACCTCATTGGACCTGTAAAGAAGTCCAACTGAAAGTGTGATTTGTACAAGTTCCAAGCCTGACCAGATTTGATCTGACCGTTATTTATCACGTAGAGAGACTGAAGCCATTCTGTTTAATTTCATTCAATTGACGCAATTCAGAGCGCCAAATTGCGAAATTCAAATACGAGGACTGGTATAGATCTAAGTGTCTGGACGGGCGGTCGAAGACGTCTCAATTTCGTG
Organism: Neckera pumila; assembly: GCA_963969595.1. Taxonomy (NCBI): domain Eukaryota; kingdom Viridiplantae; phylum Streptophyta; class Bryopsida; order Hypnales; family Neckeraceae; genus Neckera; species Neckera pumila. The sequence continues at coordinate 12,619,189 of OZ018412.1, forward strand.
AATTTCTGCCAATTTCACGAATTCCACGTTAGCTAGATTAGAGGTTGCAAGACAACGGCCTTCCATGGCTATGATTATCCATTTCAAATTGCTGCTGGCTTCCATAGCAACCCAATTCACCTACAACATGTGCCAAAAAATATTTAGTACAAGTGTGAAATCAAGCAGTCACCCTACAATCAACTAACTTTGACAACCTAACTCCACGGAATTCTAAGAAGGTCTGAGAGGTGGCCAAATAGTATCAAAATCTGGAAGCGTCTCATTAGCTAAGAATGAGTTCTCCATCCTTTAATCCCAAGTCTTTCCAAGCTTACTGTTTATGTTGATGGCCTTCTAGTGTATCACTAAAAGAGATGTTCTCAAAGTGGTTTGGATTCAATTTAAGGGGAGTTTCATCTGTTTTATACGTAGCCTCTAATTGACCTCAGAAACCCTAATTCCACTCATCATTAACTATACGCACCTTGGGTCATGCCTTAATCCTCAATCTTAACAACCCCAAGTTCTAATTCCTGACACCAGAACTACCCAAGCTGTAATCCTCTGAGCAGTCGGTGCTACTAGTAATTATATTAGCAACAGAGCGAGAGTTTCGGTTGATGCACAGCTGGAGTTGTTACGAGGAACTCGCTCTAGCCCACCCTGGCTTAATAGGTGAAGTGCTTGTAAGGAGCAAAAGAAAGCTCATATGTGTGCTGTTTTGGCTCATGTTTCTGTCCCCGATGTTTCACAACCTGGCAGGCGTGCGTTGTGTCTATGGCTGTCCCAGATGCCCGTGCGGCAAACATTAAGAAAGCACTCGGAACATAGGATTCGATCACGTTTTGGGACTCAATTAATCAAGGCCGTGAAATAAACTGACTGGGTGTGAGAAGTGGTTGATATATCAGTATGCTGTACAGAAAGCACGACTCAAGGAGTGGTTGATATATTAGTATTGTGTACAGAAAGCACGATCAGATGTTATCCTGGACTCCATACTCGCTCCAACTTGTGAGATCGTTAAAATTTCGCCCTGCAGTCGGGGTCTGTAATGAAGACAAACAGCAATTTGGATGGATAATCACAGCCGAATCCAAAGTACCTAGGCTTTGCCATTGAACATTACTAACTTGAATAAAAATGAGCTGAATTTCTCGTTAAAAATAACATGCCACAAGAATCTGGAAGTGTGGTAGAGGGAGTGATATGGTTGTCTTCCGACGTTTTAAGTATTGATCTGTTGTAAGAATTAGTCTTAGTTGAAGTGACAGGAACCTCTGCATTAGTTACAGATATCTAGAGTGCTTGCTTCAGATTATCTCTTGTGATTTCCACTTCAGTCACAGAATCAAGGCAGGAAGGCAATGGCAGTATGGTACAAGATCAGTGCTGCAGAGATACATACAATTGTTCTCTGGCCTTAAGAAATTATTGCAGCTATTCACTCACTACATCATTGTTCTCATGTTTCTGAACTCACCAGGCTACACAGAATGGATTTTGGCTCCAGTTTCTACACTACTTCTGACGCTTTCACAACCAGCTAGCGCTGCAGCAATTGAAAGTGTGCAATGCAGTGTACAGGACATCCATGCAAGAAATGATTCAACAAACATAATGATTCAATTAATGAAAAAATATGTCGGACACTCTAGCTAATGCTGGATTTGCATGCATGTAGCCAAATTGGACATCGTGTGCATTTCAACATGAAAACAAATTAGACTGAGACAGTAAGTTCACTTACGCGAGACAACTCTGCTGAGGGGTATTAGCAGTTTCACAGTCCTGGTCAGATCCACATGGACAACAAGTTCCCGCTTTGCAGGCATGAAATCCGTTTTCCATATCTTCGCAAGAATTCGCACAGGCACCGCAATGATAGATGTCGTCGGTAATCGCGACCTCGCAGCCATCTTCAGGATCGCCATTGCAATCCTTAAATCCGCCCTTGCAGGTAAACCCGCACTCTCCACCAGCCCAATGTGGAATGGCATTCGGAGGACATGTGCACTTCTTGTTACACTCCCCACAGTTCATAACGTTGGTTTGGAGCGTCGTGATGTCGACCTCGCAGCCGTCCGCCGCCTCGCCATTGCAGTCCTTGAACCCGTTTTTGCAAGTGTACCCGCACGATCCAGCACCGCAAGTTGGAACGGTGTTATCAGGACAGTCGCATTTGTTATCACAACCACCACAGTTCAAGGGGTCTGTTTCCAAAGCGACCTCGCAGCCATCAGCAGCATCGCCATTGCAATCCTCGAATCCAGACTTGCAGGTGAACCCGCAAACTCCATCAGCACAAGTAGGAATGGCATTTGGAGGACAGGAGCATTTGTTTCCACAAGCTCCACAGTTCAACGTGTCGACTTGCAGAGTCGCGTCGGTGACTTCGCAGCCATCCGCTAACAAGCCATTGCAATCGTTGAATCCTTGTTGCAGCACTTGATGCCACAACTACCACTCGAGCACAGCAGTTGTATTGGCAATGCTGCACGCCTCCCCACAAGCACCGCGGTTCAAAACGTCGGAGGCAAGGGTGGTTTCGCAGCCGTCCTTTGCCAAGCCATAGCAATCCGTGTATCCGTCCTTGCAGGAATACCCGCATTTCCCAGTGGCACAGGTGGGATTGGCATGTGGAGGGCAGAAGCACTTATGCCCGCAAGTGCCGCAGTTGAAGATGTCGGTGTCGAGCGCGACTTCGCAACCATTTGCTTCCTTTCTGTCGCAATTGGCGAAGCCTTTGCACTGGGAACTTCTGCCACTTTATGCCGGACCTAAAGGGGGGCCTAATGTGCATCTCTGGTTCGGGCTGAGGTTCGGAAGACCGTCGGAAGACCGCAGGAACCTGAGTTCCGCGCACTTTTAGCGTCAATTGAGGCCTAATGCGTACAAAAATGGGCCAAAAGGGGGAGCAAAAGTTTCGCACCCCCCACCTCGGATTTGTACAAAAATGGGCCAAAAGGGGGGCCTAACTCTTCACGAGTTAGCCCAGCATAAAGTCTTCAAAGTTCCCAGTGTTTGTAGCACTGAATCCCGCACTTGCCGTAGCAGCACACGCCATCCGCGTTGGCCGCTTTGGCGCATTGCACTCCGCATGCGCCACAGTTCGTAATGTCGATCTTCAGCTGCGCCTCACACCCATCCAACGCGAGGTTGTTGTTGCAATCCTTCCAGCCAGTCTGGCAAACACCGGTGCACGTGCTGTTAAAGCACTTGGGACCGAGGGTGTTAGCGTACACGGGTCACTTCTTCCCGCAGTCCCCACAATTGTTGGTGTCCACCTGAACACAAGTCTCGCACCCGTTCTGGTCTTTGAGGTCGCAATTCTTGTACGCCTTGGTGCACGTAAATCCGCACTTGAAGTTGGAGCAGGCGGGAGAAGAGTGAGGCGGTGCGCTGCACTTTACGCCGCAGTCGCCGCAGTTGTTCACATCGGTCTTGACGTACGTCAAACAACGGCTCTTGTGGTTGTCGCCACAGTTCTTGTATCCAGTGGGACAGGTTGCCGTCGGTCCATAACTTGCACCTGCACATAAAAAACGGAATATGATTAGTCAGTGCTATGAACCAACATTTCAAAGCCGTTACATTGGCGCATTCGAAAACGAGATCAGAACTAAGAACAGCACAGCGGTTCATTTCCAGACACTGAAATATCACATCTTCACTAGATCGACTTCAGTTCTGGAGTTTTACGTGAGGGCAACAAAAATCATATGGCTCTGATCAGTTGAAAGTGACATTCTGGCACCAAATCTCCAACAGTTAGGTTTATGGAAGCATTAACATGCAGACTGATGTACACCTAGCTATCCAAACTTAAACATTCTTGAACTAGTAAATGAAAATGAAGTTACTACACAACTGTAACTTGTTGAGAGGAGCAGATCAGCTGCACCACCAGAATGAGGAGTACTGTTGCAGAATGCAAAATGGACGCCATGATTGAGCTAGCTCCAAGCTTACTAGCAGTTCCTCAGTCAGACAGTCTAGGAAGATAGAAATATGCGAACTGTAAGTTTGAAATCGGACAGTTGGCGATATAAGTTATGAACTTCGGACTGTGAAGAGTCAAGAATGAAGACAAAGAAAGTCCCTCATGGAGATTGTTGAAGCAGCTAGAGCTGCTGCTGCACGAAAGCTTCAACCGATCCTTGCTCTCATTTCTGCTTCTTCTCTGCAGTTTATATAGTGTCCACTGCAGCCTCAATTGGCATGAGCTGGCTATTGGGAGTCATTGACTTTGGACCCTTTAGGTACCTATTTTGCACATGCTCTGGATAATAGTCGATATCCAAAGTATGCAGATAGGCAATCGAGATTTAGAAGTCAGTACCGGCCGCGAACTGCCACAGAACCAGCGCGGCAAACAGCAGAAGGTTTGGGCTGCCGAAGGTTTTGCTTTACTTGTGACTATTGGGAGATCTAAATTTATTCGAATGTTTCCTGTTTTAACACGTATGTTCACTATATATAGTGAACAATTATTTTTTAAATGCGAAGGTATACTTACAGAGATATAAAGATTAAACTTGTGAGAAAAGCATCCAGAATACGTTTTTCACAGTGCTTCACAATTCGTATAAAATGAATATTATTGCATCTCGCAGCTTTTGTCGCTGCCTTGTACTGTACAAGAGGTCAACGTCATGAGCTGCATGTGAGCGAAAATTCTTTTGACAACGAAACTTTATCGTTGACATCGAGAAAATTGGTCGCACTTGACCCTACGCTGCATGCCTCGCCAATGCAACTTGTCAAGTTGCATCATTACTGTTATAGTGAGTCATATTTGCAAAAATGACATGTTTTATTGCATCATCATATTTATAAAAATGGCTTGTTTTATTGCGTCAAAGTTGTACATTCAAATGCACATACATGCAGCGCTCTAAACCTTAAGTCACTGGTATATTCGTCGTCACGTTGTTCGGAATGAGCAGTGCGTAAAAAATGGTTTTCTGCACTTACATGCACAAGGCGATCGATGACTTATTACTAATGCGAATTGAAAAGCAAATGCTGTCGTGTATCACTTGTGTCTTGTGGTGATCTCGCACCCCGAAATTACAAAAATGGGAAATTCCATTAACTGATGGTGGTGATCCATATGCCATTTTTCCGTTCATTTCTACGACAGGTACAGATTTTAGATAGTCTAAACGTGAAAGTGCCAAGTTTAATTGTGGAATGACACTAATTAATGAAATATGAGTTAACCCCTAAAGTTCTATGACTATGTTTTCACCAAAAATGCTCCAAAACTGTCATTTTTTGTACAAGTATCCAATTATTGAAAAAAAAAATTTGACACATATAATTGTAGAATCTTGTAGTATGCTGACTTGAGAACATATAGTAGAATTTTCAGAAATTTCCACTATGTGAATTGCAAGATATAAGCATTCAAATTCACTAAAACTATTTTTTGGGCCCTGCAAAAACAAGGCAGCAATACTTCACAAGCTCACTTTTTGATGGAAAAATGTCCAAAATGATGGTGCTTTTTAAAAAGAAAGTACTATATAAGTTGGCTACATGCCTAAAAATTTTCACTTCATTTGGAATTGTACAACATATAGGGAAAAAATAGTAAGTAGATAGTAGTAGAGAATGATTTAAAATACTAAAATGTCAAGAATTTAATTATGGAATTGAAAAATGCTAATCCCAATGGTTGCAATTTGGCAATAAATACTCTACATCCTATAATTTTATTTTTTTCAAAAACTATTGAAAACAGAGTAAGGTAAAGGACTTCAAAGCTTATTTTAGAGTAGAGAATCCATAACTACTCGCAAACTAAAAATCCTCATAGCTTTTGACTCATTGATCAAATTGGGATGATTCAAAGCTTTTTATATGTATATAACTCTTAAAGATCAATTTCAAATTTTTGTTTTTGAAAAAAGTTACTTTTTTTTATTTGCCCGAATTGTCCAATTACAAAAAAAAATAATATGTTAGGCTATAAATTTTTACTCACATTTCCAAATGTCATGAAATTTAGTGCATATGAAAGATATTCTTTGCGCCCACCTTCTATTAAAATTTCAGCCTAAAGTATAGAAATCTATAGTCACATGTACTGATGTACCTGCCTAAATTTCTATACAACCAAAAAATGCATGCCGGTCCTTTAGGATTAAATAAACAAATCACTCATCTACTCAAAAATTTTCATGATAAACACTATGAATGATTTTTAATTTTCACTAGAGAAAAATCAACCTTCCAAAGGGCTACTCTAGATTGACATGCCAAGCTATTTCAAGTTTGGCCTGTCAATCTAAAAAAGTCCCCCCTATGAGCAGTCAGGTTGGCTGACTGCTCGCCAAAATAGTCAAATTTCATATTTTTTCCTTTTCTTTTTTAAATTTTTTTTTAATATTTTTTTTAATTAAAAAAATTATTATTATTAATTTTGAACTTGTAAAATTGGGTTTCTACACCACTGTCACTTAGTTTCAACGGAAATAGGGAGAAAAATAAATTTTCAGCCCCCAAAAAACAAAATTTTAGGGTACTTTGGAAGGCTATGGAGCAACCCTCCGAAGGCCTAAAATTTTCTCTAATGTAATTGGAGGTTTTTCTTTTATGAGTTTTAAAAATTATATATTGATGTTTCAATTCTTTTATTCCTCATATATATTACCCAATATATGGTAAAGCTATCTTAATGAATATATAGTCCAACAATACCTACATCACATTTTATTAATTTGGTCTTCACCTAACTTTTTGGTCCTTTTAATTTGATACAATTTTAATAAAAGCCATCCTTCAAACCATTTTAATGCCAATGATCCGTGTGTAATATGAGAGTTGTGTATTTGAGATTGACACATGGCTACATATGTTACCTAGATGTATCAAACCCCACATTAAAATCCTACAAATTCAACAACAGTTAGAAAACAACAAGGTTGTACATAAAATTCAAAAATTATTTTCCTCCAATACATATTTAAGATGCCTCCTCCTTACTAATTAATGCTAGAAACACTAAAACTTAGAGAACCATCAATATAAACAAATAGTATCCCATTGGCTATTCCCATGCACATGTCCAACAACTACCAATAGTATATGTACAACAAATTATGCCTAAGCATATTATTTGTAGATATATTTATTACACCATACCTAACTAATGACTGCTTCTCCTCAGACTTTGTATCTTTCAAATCAATAAATACTAGACACTCTTTCCATTATAATAAAACTTAGTCAAAAAAATCACACCTAATTTTGAGTGCGTTTTTTTTTATTAAGTTTTGTTATAGTGTTCAAGACATCACTATTTATTTTTAGAATGCTTGTTTGAATGTTCACCCACTGATCAATACCTTAAATGAGGCTGTTTGTTTGTTTTGTTTTGTTTTGTTTTGTTTTGTTTGTAGCGTGGACAACTTCCTGACCGCGCGTCCCCCGGCCGCGTGCTTGGTACCGTCGGAAAGCTCTCGCCAAGGAGGGGTGCACCAGCTTGGTTTTGTGGCGTTTGGAGCGGTGGTGCAAAAGTTATTGAATTTCAAAGTATTTATTGATTAAAAAATTAGAAAATTACTTTTACTTTGATTTTGGTGGCGTTCTTGCTACTGGAAGTGGAACCAGGAGTAGAACCGAGAGTTAGAAAATTACTTTTCCTTTGATTTTAGTTGTGGCAACAACACAAGGCACACTAGTAGTAATTATAGTTGGCGCATGCAGCACCTATATTCTATCTATTTTGATATTACTCCGTATAAGTAAAATTCAAAATTTCTAAAACAGACCTAAAGACATAATACATATTATCAACAACATTGCCATCAAATATGCCATATACGTTTTTTGTCACAAAAAAAAAAAAATATATATATATATATATATATATATATAAATATAGAAAATAATCCACCTTTTCCTACTAATTTTAACACTTTATGAACACCTACAATCTAATATAATTTTAATTCTAATATTACAATCTGCAATAAGCACTTCCCTATATATAAGTAGTATTAATAGAATCTCCCATCTAGCAAGGATATACAGTCTTGTTGTCAGTCTTCATTTGTCTAAGGTGGGATGCTAAATGAATAAACTCTTAATTTACGCCAATCTAAATGCATGCTTGGAATTATTTCTCTCATTCTGTTTGATAATCTTACTTGGACAATTACTAAAGAAGAAAGAAAGAAAGATATCTCTGGTATGCCCAAAACCAACTCTGTGAATGTATAAAGCATCTAGTATAATTGGCAATAACTCAACCCTGTAAATCTTATGGATCTAAATGGTGAATTCATCTTTAATCCCTAAAGGACCGGCATGCATTTTTGGATGTATAGAAATTTTGGGCAGGTACGTGTGATTAGAGATTTCTGTATTTTAGGCTAAAATTGTATTAAAAGGTGGCCGTGAGGAATTTCTTTCATATGCACTAAATTTCATGACATTTGGAAATGTGAGTCAAAAGTTATAGCTTAATATATTCGTAACTGGGCATCTGGGAAGTCCGGGCAAATCAAGAAAAATCAGTTTTTTCAAAAACAAAAATTTGAAATTGATTTCTAGAGTTATATATATGTGGAAAGCTTTGAATCATCCCATTTTGATGAATGAGTCAGAAGTTATGAAGATTTTTAGTTTGCGGGCAATTATGGATAAAATAAACTTTGAAATTCTTTATCTTACTCAATTTTCAATATTTAAAAAAAAAAAATCTTAGCGTGTAGATTGATTATTAAAACATTGTCACCTTTAGGATTGACATTTTTCAATTTTATAATTAATTTCTTGACAATTTTATATTTTCAATCATTCTCTACTACAATACACTTTCTATTTTTTTTTCTTATATGTTGTACAATTCCAAATGAAGTGAAATTGTTCAAGCATGTAGCCAACTTGTCAAGGAAAAAAGAATTTAAAGAAGCACCATCATTTTGGACATTTTTCATCGAAAAGTGAGCTTGTGAAGTGCAGCTGCCTTGTTTTTTGCAGGGCCAAAAAAATGATTTCAGTTAATTTGAATGCTTATATCTTGCAATCCACATGGTGGAAATTTCTGAAATTTTTACCACATGTTCCCAAGTCAGCATACTACAAGATTCTATGATTACTAATGTCAAATTTTTTTTTTCAAAAATTGGGTACTTGTATTAGAAATGGCAGTTTTTGAGCGTTTTTATAAAAAAAAATAGTCATGGAACTTTAGGGGTTAAAGCCTCCATTAGTCCACCAGGAGGTACACCATATGAACAACCAACATTTTCTTTCCTCCAAATTTTTTTATCAAGGTCCCATATAACTATGAGGTCATTTGATTCACTACCATAATTATAAAGTTAGGTGGGTTATAGTGGTAAACACCCCTCCAACATTCAAGTTTGAACTTATAACTATCTCACCGATGTACCAAGGTCAAAGTCATTGAGGCCTTGAGCCACGGCTGTAGGTGCCTCTCTACAAAAAAAGATTATTGAAGAATGTTTACTCACATTCAAACCAAGCTAATTAATTAACTTGAGGTGCAGACATGTATGCATTGTCATCCAATGCAAATCCTTAAACTTATGGGTAATTTCACAAAATCTTTTTGCTTTTCTATGTAAAAATCATGGATGAGGATCTTATTTAAATTGAGTTCCTATGGATTGTAGTAACACAAAGAATACTGAATTGTCAAACAACATGCCCATTTTGAAGAGGATACTAGATGTCTACACCTGTATAAAATAATGAAATTAAGTTGCCTTAACTATTCGATTGCCTTATCTAAAGAAGTTACCTAATGATGCATTACTTGTCTACATAAAGATGCATGCAGTTCTAGTCTCTTGACTAGTCAATGTGCTTATCTATATGTAGCATCTTTTCCAATAATGGGACCTTCTTTGAAAAGTGCCAATTAGCCAATGTAATGAATTTCCACCAATCTCATTTCTTTTTAGATACTGATTGAAAGAAATTGTCAAAAAAATTCTAAACACCCTTAGTTTTGAACCTCATATATATGCATATATGTATTATATATTTATTGCTCATATTTACTTTCATTGATCGATGTAGCAGAGGTCTTTTTAATATAGATCTACCTACTGGAACTTTGGACATCAACACAATAGGCAGTGACACATATGGCAGGTTGGTGAATCAATGACAAAGTGGCAACTTAGTGGACAATGTGGATTGAGTACCCATTCAAGGAATTTGAATAAGATCGCAAGGTGTTGGGTGGAATTGCAAGATTGTGGGCAAAAACAGGGCGGTGACTTATGGCAATGGGATAGCAATTCAAATAAATAGGGTGGCAAATGAAGGAATGGAGTGGTTTGAAATCCCTGTACTGGAGTCTTTTTGTATCCTTGAACATCCACCTTGAATCATTAACCCTTTATATATCAAACCCCAAGACATTGCATACCTATCTTATCAAAACATTTAGTAGCATGTAGAGGGTTTGTTTTCTACTCTCTTCAGCTGCCATCCATCCATTGAATTTAGTTTAGTTGTTTTTTTAAACATAGAATTCAGTGTGTGAATTCTAATTCCAACCCGTTTCAGGGGAATTAAGCTCACTACCAATTCTTTTCTTAGGAGTTGTTTCTATTTGAGTCAAGCTGATATTAACTTATTCATTCTATCATTCATATAATGGGAGCATGCGAGGCTGTTGTCTAAACAACCCATGCACTAAGCTAATTTACTTCGTGTGTTAGATGCACTGAAACATGATTATTAAGTTAATGACCATCATTATTCGCCCCAAGTTCCTTTCTTTCTTTCACTATGACAAATTTTGACACGTGCCTTGTAGTTACTGATGGATGTAGTATATTCTATACCATTTTATTGGGGGGAGGGTAGTTAGCTACTTTGCTACGGAATGTTATGATATTGTAAATCCCGGCCTTGATTCCTTAAGTATTTGCGATTATGTGTAATCCCTTCCGCTCTTGCCTTCACCTATTACAAAAAATTTCAGCTCTCTAGAGGGCTACTCCAGAGTAACAAACCAAGATATTTCAAAGCTTGGTCTGTCACTCTAGAAAAGTGGTGCAGTGAGCAGTCAGATAAGCTGACTCCATACCAAAATAGTCAAACTTCACAAATTTTTTATTTTTTATTTTTTAATAAATTTTAAACTCTTAAAATTTGATTCTTGCACCATTGCCACTGCAATTTTAGGTGGGTGGGAATAAGGGAAGATTGTTTTTTTCAGCCCCAAAAAACCAAATTTCAAGGTACCTTGGAGGATTGTGGAGCAACCCTCTGGAGGCTTGAAATTTTCTCTAATGTTGAATTTCTGTCTAAAGTTCATGCCTAATTTTTGCGTTGTCGTGTTGCAAATGCAGACATTATGTAGATTATGTATATATATGATTTAGATAGATTTTAATATTTGTTGCATTATAAAGAAGTTGACATCATTTGAGGTAGCTTCATCTCATTCAATATTCTTCTTTGTGTTTTATTTAGATTATACTATGTCGAACTAGAGGTTTTTTTTTTCTGAATCTCAAGAAATTGGGGTTCTAGTTTTTTTTTTTACCTCTACTAGATATATGTAGATTTTAGTTCTTTATTCCGTAGATAGAGTGGATAGAGTGAAGTTAGAGATAAGTTAAGATGGAGATTGAGTGGAAAAGTAAAACATAAAGAGATAGAGTGAAGTTAGAGTGAAGTTAAGGTGGGAAAAAGGTGATTTCTTTTCATCTTCTCTCTTGTTGTGAGTTTAGGGGGAGATCTGAATGTTTTGGAGGTTGTTGTTGTGTTATGTTTTGAGAAGGTTTTTTTTTTAATGAAAATTGGAGGAGTTGTGTATTATGATGTTGTGATTGGAAGAGGTCTTTTCTTGCTTAAATTGAAGTTGTGAGTGGAGATTTGTGCTAGTTTGAGTAGAGGAAGGTCTATTGCCTCCCAATTGAAGGGGTTGAGACTTTGACCAACCATAGAAGATGGACAGATTTTTATTTTGTAATGAAATTTTGAGAAGTTGTAGAGAATTTTGTTAGCTTTTCAAATAGCTATCATTTGTTGTATTTGGAGCATTTATGAGTGAGTTGTGAGTGTTGAAGTGAAGAAGGGTCTGCTGCCCTCATTTTTAGAGGCCAAAACTTTGGGCAATCATAGATATTGGAGAGAGTATTTGAATGAATTGAAATTTAGTGAAAGTATAGAAAATTGTATTAGCTTTACAAAGAGCTATCACTCATTCTATTTGGAGTTGTGGAGCATTGGTGGCGTTCACTCAAAGTTTAGCTTTGAAATTGAAGTTGGAATGAAGATTTGAAGTTGGAGTTGGAGGAGAATTTGTGTGTTGTAGCTTGTGGCTTGTGGCTTGTCTTTTATTGTAAACTTTTGTTGTTGCGGACAGCTTGGGTTAAACCAATGCTTAGCCTTGTTTTGTGTTTGTGGAGACGGTGGGATTTAATCACCCACATGGTCGAATTTGTTTGTTCTCACGGTGAAAGCTAAAGCCTAGTTAGAGCTGGTCACCGGGAGTTTGAAGTTTAGGAGCCCATCATCTGGACAGCATCTTGTATTATGCTGTCCCGTTTTACCCGTCCGAGGCCCGTGGTTCTTATTACCTACCTGACCAAATCCTGACCCGTTTAGAGCCAACACATGATAGGCCAACGGGGAGGAGTTTGAAGGCCGAAGAACAAAGAGAAGATTGAAGACTAGAAGACTTGAAGATTATTTGAAGTCAATGACTAACTAGTTCCAGTTGCAGCCAGATACTTTGCGTATTCCCAAAGCATGCTCCTCTCAATGGAAGCACGAAATGTCGGGTTGAGAGGAGCATGCTTTGGGAATACGCAAAGTATCTGGCTGCAACTGGAACTAGTTAGTCATTGACTTCAAATAATCTTCAAGTCTTCTAGTCTTCAATCTTCTCTTTGTTCTTCGGCCTTCAAACTCCTCCCCGTTGGCCTATCATGTGTTGGCTCTAAACGGGTCAGGATTTGGTCAGGTAGGTAATAAGAACCACGGGCCTCGGACGGGTAAAACGGGACAGCATAATACAAGATGCTGTCCAGATGATGGGCTCCTAAACTTCAAACTCCCGGTGACCAGCTCTAACTAGGCTTTAGCTTTCACCGTGAGAACAAACAAATTCGACCATGTGGGTGATTAAATCCCACCGTCTCCACAAACACAAAACAAGGCTAAGCATTGGTTTAACCCAAGCTGTCCGCAACAACAAAAGTTTACAATAAAAGACAAGCCACAAGCCACAAGCTACAACACACAAATTCTCCTCCAACTCCAACTTCAAATCTTCATTCCAACTTCAATTTCAAAGCTAAACTTTGAGTGAACGCCACCAATGCTCCACAACTCCAAATAGAATGAGTGATAGCTCTTTGTAAAGCTAATACAATTTTCTATACTTTCACTAAATTTCAATTCATTCAAATACTCTCTCCAATATCTATGATTGCCCAAAGTTTTGGCCTCTAAAAATGAGGGCAGCAGACCCTTCTTCACTTCAACACTCACAACTCACTCATAAATGCTCCAAATACAACAAATGATAGCTATTTGAAAAGCTAACAAAATTCTCTACAACTTCTCAAAATTTCATTACAAAATAAAAATCTGTCCATCTTCTATGGTTGGTCAAAGTCTCAACCCCTTCAATTGGGAGGCAATAGACCTTCCTCTACTCAAACTAGCACAAATCTCCACTCACAACTTCAATTTAAGCAAGAAAAGACCTCTTCCAATCACAACATCATAATACACAACTCCTCCAATTTTCATTAAAAAAAAAACCTTCTCAAAACATAACACAACAACAACCTCCAAAACATTCAGATCTCCCCCTAAACTCACAACAAGAGAGAAGATGAAAAGAAATCACCTTTTTCCCACCTTAACTTCACTCTAACTTCACTCTATCTCTTTATGTTTTACTTTTCCACTCAATCTCCATCTTAACTTATCTCTAACTTCACTCTATCCACTCTATCTACGGAATAAAGAACTAAAATCTACATATATCTAGTAGAGGTAAAAAAAAAAACTAGAACCCCAATTTCTTGAGATTCAGAAAAAAAAAACCTCTAGTTCGACATAGTATAATCTAAATAAAACACAAAGAAGAATATTGAATGAGATGAAGCTACCTCAAATGATGTCAACTTCTTTATAATGCAACAAATATTAAAATCTATCTAAATCATATATATACATAATCTACATAATGTCTGCATTTGCAACACGACAACGTCATCGCATTAGTTAGCATGGTTTAAACCATAAACAAAATAGCAAACCATATGGTATAGGAGGTCAATCCCTATACTCATGATTTAGAGTGATTGCAAGAAAGATTGGTACCGTTTTGCATCACAATGAGAGTGACTCTCTTGTCATTCATTATAACTTTTGAAGCATGAATTTGATTAACTTGAAATTTTTATTAGAGATGGCTAACTTAATAGTATTTAGATCCCTTGTTTTTCAGAAATTTAAAATAATTTGACATTTAAATTTAAATTTAGATAATTTGTCACACTTTACGATTTAGGGTTTTTTAGTACTGAGAAGTACTCAAATTAATGATCTAGAGCTGAAATTTTTGTGGCCTATTTCTATAGTAGAAAGTCATGTTTCTACAAAAGAAAATTTAAAAATATGTTATTTTTTGTCCACCACATATATGCTAATTGGGCATTTTTGCACGTGCATTTTGAACATTGAAGATAGTTTTAGGACCAATTTTTTGGTGAAATCTCTTCATCATAAAGTTCTCTCAAATTGAAAATTTTAGTTTTTTAAATAATTGCTTTCCCTTTTTTTAACAAATTGAAATGTGAAAGTATCTATTTTTATGAAACTTTGCACTTTTCATGAGCATTAGAGAAAATTTTAGGCCTTCGGAGGGCTGCTCCACAACCCTCCAAAATACCTTGAAATTTTTTTTGGGGGCTAAAAAAATCTATTTTCTCCTATTCCCGCGCAGCTAAAATTGCAGTGACAGTGGCGCAAGAACTAAGTTTTAAGAGTTAAAAATTTATTATAACAATTTTTAAAAGAAAAAAATTGCAAAATTTGACTGTTCTGGCTTATCTAACTGTTTTAGCTTATCTGATTGCTCACTATGACACTTTTCAAATTGACAGACCAAGCTTGGAAATAGCTTGGTTTGTTAATTTAGAGCAGCCCTCTAAAGGGCTGAAATTTTTTGTAATGGATTTCCTAATTTTCCTACCAAGAGAACTTTTCTACACTTTTCCTTCTTAGGGTACCTAATTCTTAATGGTGTATACATTATACATTTTTTTCACATTTTTTTAAAGTTTTTTTCTAATTATATAATATTCCTAGAAAAAAAATGGAATACTATGAAAAACACTACAAAAGCTATTTGGTCTTTCTTGCAACCACCTTTTACCATTTATGTAGTCCAAAATTAGATATTCACTACGTCGGACATGATTTAGCCAAATGGAATAAGCATCTTGCACAAACAAACGGATATAACTATTAGACACCTTGAAAACTTCTTTAGAACATTGTGCATTTGAATGTCAAAATTTTGGAAATCAAAAATACTAAACATTGAAATCATTTAATATGCCATGTTGAAAGAAAAAATAGAACCAACTATTAGTAATGGTAATATAGGCTATGTTACAAAAAATAACCACACAATTGGAATAGAGCCACTAGGATAGCAATGGAAATATTGCTTTAGCTTATGGCTGTTTTTTTATAAAATGGCATGCTTTGCCATTCTACAAACATCTCAATTATGCGAAATAAGTTTGAGTCATTTGACTTCTTGAAAATTTTCAAAATACCTACACTTGTAAGAACAACTAAATACAAATTTTTTGTTACAAATTTATACTTTTGAGTGCTTCTTTAATGCTTATTTAACATACCACTAAATGTATTTAACATTTAATGTTATTGTGGCACACAAATAATCCTTTTGGTTTGAAGAAAGCCCACAAAATAAATACACACATACACACACACACAGATATATATATATATATATATATATATATATATATATATATATATATATATATATATATATATATATATATATATATATATGAATCAATTCCAATTTCTAGTATCATAATATATATACAAAGTAGTGATTTTAAAAATCTTATGCGGTACAAAAATCATTGCATTCCAAGCTATAGAGCAATAGGTCCCTAAATATCACTATATATAGTCAAAGATTTACTACGACATTAGTGAGTAGGTCAAAGAACAAGCAATTTAAGATCAAGCATTCCAACAACAATTGTAAATGCTCATTTCCAATATGCCTGAGCAATAGAATGCAAGTTATAATTTGAACAAAGGGTGGCAAACTAGGTGGTTTATCACAACAAGAGAAAGGGGTGTTCTAAGTGAATTTTAAAGTATAGTCCTAAATACAAGATTATAAGTAATGACCTTTCAGGAGATTTTCAATAATTTTTATTAGAAACACATATATTTCTACTAAATTTTTCTTTAAAAACACCCCTTTCTCTTGTAGTGGATAGTGTATAGAAAAGATCCAAATTGTTATATGATTTTGAATTTCACATGCAATATGTACTTGTTATGATGATCAAGTACTCTATACTACAATTTTAACACAATTTGCAATTGAAAATCTATCCATTTTGGAATATGCTAGACATAACATTCAGTAGCAGTCTTTGCTACTACCTTTCCCGGACGGAATGATGTGGAATATACCACATCATTTCATCCGAGGGATGAAACGGTGTGGTATATTCCACACCAAATCAATAACTACAAAGACACTTGATAAAACTTGTCAGAACTCAACAGGGTGCATGGATCAATTACAAGGTCGCAGCTGCACATTGTTATTACTATGAAATTAAATACTTTGAAATAAAACTGCAAATAAAATAGCAAACTTATTCAAAATGGCAATCAATTTATAGAGATTAATTATCTCAATGCTTGATTTACATCACTTTGATGTGATTGCCATTCATGTTTTGTGTTTTCAAGTGACAAGAGAAGCTCTTCATATACACATGGAGTGGTAGGAGGTAGAACAACCCATGTGGAACAAGTGAATTAGAATTTGAAGTTCCTCAAGTACTCACAATTAAGTCAAAAGCAAAGAATTGTTGTAATGCATTATTCATTGGATTTTTTGCCAACATTTTTTTCTACAAATATTTGTTGACTTGTATGTGTGGTCCTAAAATTAACAAAGAAAATGAAACAAAACATATTGTACTACCACTATCTTGGTACTTAAGCTTACATTAATCATTTGAGGATGAATTTTGTGGATGAGGACTCTAGAGAGGGAAAGGCAGCCTCTTTGAAGGCTACTGAATGTAATGGAGTTTCTTAAAGTTTATGAGTTTGATTCTTGTTGAATCATTCTGCCTGGGAACGAAATTTGTGAGATAATTGGGCCGGACTATACAGTACAGTCCCGTACACTCCCGGCCATGGCTGTACTGTACTGTACAAGATACCCATGCGGCAAACATTAACAAAGCTCTCTGAACAAAGGGTTCAAGTTTTGGGGAATCCATTACTAGAGGCCAGAAAAATAACCTGACATTGGGTGTTAAAATTGATGAAAATCAACTCAAGGAGTAGTTGGTATATCAGTATGTTGTTGATAAGATGAAAAAGTTTTGAACTCTATCTCGGCTCCAAGTAAGGTAAAAGACCCCATTGCGGTCAGAAGTAGGAATGTGCCCTCCTGCCATTGCTGAAATTTTTCAAATTTTTTTCCACATGAAGATAAGTATGAGAGACAGTGTAGACATTTGAAATTATATTTTTGGACCAAGTATGAATTAGTTCAAAGTTTTTAAATGATCAGCCCATAGGGGTTTGTAGGCCACCTCATGACCAACAAAATCTGAATCCAATATGGTCATCTTCCTATTCAATGCAGCCACAACATTTTCAGATGTGGAAGAGCTAAAAAATCAAATTTTACAAAGAATTTTACACTGAAAAGTTGGAGTATCTATTGGGGTCACTAATTATCCTAAAACTATCATGTAAGGCATTGATTGTGGTCTGAAAAACCACATTGGGGTCATTAGGTGTCCATCATGGGCCATTTGACCGCAATGGGGGCTTTTACCTTAGTCCAATCATTTGAATTTTGCTCTGCATTTGGTTTTGTATTGGAATCAAACAACAATTTGGAATGGATACTTATAACCCTTTGTCTTCATCTAGCTAACGTCAAAATATTTGTTAATTTGGCAAAAATTCATGGTAATGCCACATTTAACTACTTTTGGACTTTCAAAAGTCCAGAATAAATAATGGTTTTCAACAAAAAAAAATTGATTGTCAAGAGATAGTACAAAACATCAGGAGATCTATCCAAAACATCCAAAGATATGTACAAATATTGAGAGATTTGTACAAACATCGTAGGATCCCACGATGTTATCATCGTGAGATCCCACGATGCTTTGTCCAGAATTCATTGAATAGTCCAAAAGTAGTTAAAATTGGCATGGTATTGAAACTTCTCCAAAACCCTGTCCAGACTTTTACATCAATGCCAGTCCTTGTTTTTAACCCCTAAAGGACCAAATGGCATTTTTTGGCAATTTAGCTGTTTCGGGCAGCTCATTACAAACGGAAATTTTATTTTTTTTCTTTGAAAATTTCACACAACGTGTGCCCAAGGAGTAACTTTGAGGCCCAAAAATTTTCAAAACTTTTGACTACATGGTTAAAAAGTTATTGGATGATATGTCATTTTCAATGGTCAAGGGGCAGCTCAAAAAAATTCTGCAAAATCACTTTTTAAAAAAATAAAAATTTTAAATTGGTTCTTTAAGTTTATATAATTGTGCAAAGCTTTGAATTATTCAATTTTGATTTATGAGATGAAAATTATGAGGTGTTCTAGTTTGCGGGCAGTTATGGATTCCCTACTCTAAAATAAACTTTGAAATCCTTTATTTAACTCAATTTTTAATATTTTTTGACAAAAATAAAAGCATAGGATGTATATTGTTTATTACAATATTACAACCGTTGAAATTGACATTTTCAATTCTTTAATTAACTTCTTAACAATTTAGTATTTTGAATCATTCTTTACTTCTTTCTACAATCTATTTTTTTCCTATACGTTGTACGATTCCAAATGATCTGAAATTTTCCAAGCATGTAGTCAACTTGCTTTGAAGAATGAATCCAAGGAGTAACCACCATTTAGACATTTTTTCATGTAAATGTGACCTTGTGAAGTGCAGCTGCCCGGCTTTTTGCAGGGTAAAGAAAGGATTTTTGTCAATTCAAATGCTAATATCTTGCAATCTACAAGGTGAAAAATTCCGAAATTTTTTTCTACATATCCTCAAACAACCTTACTACAAGATCCTATGGTTACATATATCCAAAAATATTTTTTTTCTAAAATTTGATACTTGTACTAGAAATGACAATTTTGGAGCGTTTTTGGTCTCTGACCTTTAGGGGTAAAGCTTCATGCGATTGAATGAACTTGACTACAGCTGCTTCAGCTACTCCAATTGGTAAATAATGGTGAGAATCTAGCATGGAATTTGTGCAAACCATACCTTAACCCCTAAAGGACCAACATGCGTTTTTTGGCCATATAGAAATTTTGGGCAGGTACATGTGACTAGAGATATCCATATTTGAGGCTGAAATTTTAATAGAAGGTGGGGGCGAGGAATATCTTCATGTGTACCAAGTTTCATGACATTTTGAAATACGAGTCAAAAGTTGTGACCTAATATGTTGCTTTTTTTTGTAACTGGGCAGTTTGGGCAGATCAGAAAAAACCATTTTTTTCGGAATTTTTTTTTTCAAATTGGTTCTCTACATTTATATATACTCAAAAAGCTTTGAGTTATTCCATTTCACTCAATGAGTCAAAAGTTATGAGGGTTTTTGGTTTGCGGGCAGTTATGGATTCTCTACTCTAAAAAAAACTTTAAAGTCGTTTATTTAACTCAATTTTCAATATTTTTGGAAAAAAATAAAATCCTAGGATGTAAACTGATTATTGCAACATTACAACTGTTGGGATTGGCATTTTGAAATTTCATGATTAAAATTTTAACAATTTAGTATTTTGAATCATTTCTACTTCTTTCTACTTACTATTTTTTTCCTATATGTTGTACAATTCCAAATGATGTGAAATTTTTCAAGCATATAGCCAACTTGTTTAGGAAACTGAATTCAAAGAAGCACCACCTTTTTTGACAAATTATCATTGAAAAGTGAGCTTGCAAAGTGCAGCTGCCCGGTTTTTCGCAGGATTGAAAAAATGGTTTTCAAGACTTTGAATGCTTATATCTTATGATCCACACGGTGGAATTTTCTGAAATTTTTACCACATGTTTTCAAAATATCATACTACAAGATCCTACGGTTACATGTGTCAAAAATTGTTTTTTTCCAAAAATTTGGTAGTTGTATTAGAATTGGCAGATTTGGAGCGTTTTTGGTGAGAACATAGTCATGAAACTTTAGGGGTTAACTTAGAAGAATATTTACAGGTCAATTGAGACGCTAAGATGACGGGTGGCAAAAAGATTTCATCATTCTGTTATGTTGGTTAAAATGGTGTAATATTCCTGCGCTCTCACTCAGGCCCGTCCTCTGGAGCCTGATTGATTTGCTTAAATTCTCCTTTCCTCAATGAACTAGGTAGCCTTTCAAAAAGAAAACATGGTGAAATTTGAGAGAAATTTGTATATATCTGGAGCCTCAGTTAGTGAGATCTGTACTGTCCAAGTATTGAATTACTGTGGACTTGAATGTCACCATCTTGTCTCTCTGAAATAATCAAGTTTAACAAATATCAATGACCATTAAAATGACGTTCAGGAGTTCAGACCTCTGGAAACCACTTACGACTGGAATAGACCTAATTTATAAGGGTTCATAGAAATACACCATTTTATCATATACGGAGTATGAGGTTTTGTTAACAACAAGCACAATTTATCCCGCGATTTTTCACCTTCCAGCTCCTTAGATAGGATCCAAAATACCTGCAAATACCTTGTCTTAATTACCCTCCTCAGTAACTTGCCGAAAATGGTGCCACATGCTATATCTCTCTTGCGGCTGTTTTTTAATTCCTGCTTGCAAAATTGAAGATGGACGCTTCGTCGCACAATATCAGCCGCTCCTTTCAAGAGAAAGAAATTATTATGCATGTCGAATATTGTATTGCAAAGCTGCAATTGAAATATATATTACTCTCTAGTAGTATGAGAACACAAAATCCCGTGAAGAGGCTTAACTTACATAATATAACAAGTGACTGTCTGATCTCTACACCATTAGACTAGATTCATTGAGAATTAAAAACGTGAATTTCGCAACCTAGAAATTGATCCTGAACTTGCCAGAAATAACGGTTATATTCATGTATTAAATCTTACAATAACATCTGGTTCCTTGTACCAGGATGACAAATTTGTGAAATAAACTAGAGTCGACCTGGGAGGGTGCAATCTGAACGCTCCGTTGAGATCAAGCTCAACAAGAATGTGCATCTATCTGAAAGAACAAATTGCTCGGTCCATCTAAACGAGTGGCCTAATTAATCAATGAGTCCCAGAAGGCGAAATCACAAGGAACATTTTTTACTTTCCCTGTAGGCAATTACAGTTTTAATTCCCTGTTTGGATAGCCTTTTCATACAAAACACAGGGAAATAAACTATCAAAGGGAAATGTGAGAGAGGTAAAACTTACATAGGAGAATTGAAAGCAAACCCGCATAGGAGAATTGAAAGGAAATCCTCACAGGTGAACCGAGAGGAATTCCTTACAAGGGAATCGAAAGGAATTCTTCACGGGTGAATCAAAAGGAAATCCTCACAGGAGAATCAAAAGGAATTCTTCAAATTCTCAATTCATTTCTACAAGGTGTTTTATTTACAATGGGAGTTTATTACAATTTCCTAGAGGCATTTTCAAACAAACTATGTCCTATCCAAACAAATCTTCAATCTCCAACTCTATCAATCGCTACAAACCTTTGATATCTGCACATTCCAACAACACTCTTTTAGCAAAATACCTTAAGAGTGCAAAATTGAGAATGATCAATACCTTATAGTACAAAGTTGAGAATGATCAATGTCACTAAAAGGATTTACTTGATTACTATAGCTTCCTTTGGTAATGCTTAACCTCTAAAGTTCCATGACTATGTTCTCACCAAAAACGCTCAAAAATTGTCATTTTTAGTACAAGTATCCAATTTTTGAAAAAAAGCTTTTTTTTACACATGTAACTATAGGATCTTGTAGTAAGGTGACTTGAGAATATGTAGAAAAAATTTCAGGAATTAACACCATGTGCATTGCAATATATATGCATTTAGATTCACTAAAACCATTTTTTTGGCCCTGCAAAAAACCAGGCAACAGCACTTCACAACTCACATTTTGATGAAAAAATGTCCAAAATGATGGTGCTTCTTTGGATTCTTTTTCCTAGACAAGTTGGCTACATGATAAAAAAATTTCACTTCATTTGGAATTGTACAATATATAGGAAAAAAATAGTAAGTAGATAGTAGTAGAGAATTATTCAAAATACAAAATTGTCAAGAATTTAATTATGGAATTGAAAAATGCTAATCCCAATGGTGGCAATGTTGTAATAAATAATCTACATCCTATGATTTTATTTTTTTCAAAAAATATTGAAAATTGAGTAAGATAAAGGACTTCAAAGGTTATTTTAGAGTAGAGAATCCATAATTGCCTGCAAACTTAAAATCTTCATAACTTTTGACTCATTGATCAAAATGGGATGATTCAAAGCTTTTTACTCTAGAAAACCAATTTCAAATTTTTGTTTTCAAAAAAAATGTTTTTTTTTAATCTGCCTGGATTGCCCAGTTACAAAAAAAAGTAACATATTGGACCATAACTTTTGACTCGTTTTTCCAAATGTCATGAAATTTGGTGCATATGAAAGATTTTCCTTGCCCCCACCTTCTATTAAAATTTCAGCCAAAAATATGAAAATCTCTAATCGTACATACCTACCCAAAATTTGTATACGGCCAAAAAATACATGTTGGTCCTTTAGGGGTTAATCTCAATTGCGTAATGTAGAATGTCTTCAATTTTCCAGAGAAGAGGAATTCCATCTTCAACAAACAGCAAAGTCACCAACTCAGGCTCTCAAGTCTTCACAAACTCAATCAGTCTCTTCATCATGTAAGGATCAAGTCGAGTAGAAGGGTGCTTAAAGAAATCCGTTACAAATTTGTTGTCCAAATTTGAAAACCAATGTCGTACATCCCTGTGGTTTAGGTTCAACTTCTCATGCTGTCTAAAAAGTCTTTCCTCCACAGTTTGCGAGTAGGCAAGGAAACAATTAAACAGTGCCACACTGTATACAGACACACATACCTTGCAAGCAGTCCCAGCTCTCAGCCTCCTACAAAACATGTCCGAAACAGAGTCGATCAACTCCATCCGGCTCCCGTCTGACCAAACACGAAGTTGTTATGGGGAAGGAGGATAACTTGCTCAGAGAAAGTACTTGCACTTACCCCTCCCTTACTCACTGAAACTCACAATGCACACCGACATTTAGGAGCACACACAATGTTACAGTTTTCATCCAAATTACCTTTTCCGCTTTACTTTGGTTGATTACCTTCCCATCAGCTTTTGTTGGGGCCCATGTGAAGTGATGAGGGTGACATGCATGCCGAGTGTACGAACTAACTTAGCGTAAAAGGCTTGTGGTCCCTCCCTCATCCCAATTGTCCTACCCCAGTAGTAGTTAGTGCGGTTACATCTCAAAAATATTGTGTGATTCTGCAAGCAGGACAGAGAAAGAGTAATTTTACCAGAGTGCACATGCTTCACGGAGCAAGTGAACCAACCTGCACCCAAGAAGAGACCCCTCCGGACGTACCCCCGCTTTCTTGGTTGAGAACAGGTCTCACACTCTCACTGGACGGAGTGTTGATTTGTTTTTCCAAATTGACGGTGGTGCTCATTTTCATCGCCTGTCATGGATGTGTAAGTAACTGAACTTACTTAGGCCACTTTCAGTTGCTGCACAGGTAGAAGCAACCGACTCTAACTTTACACAACTCATGTGAAATTTTAAATTAACTTCATGTGCAATTGGGGATGGTGAGAAAAAAAGACAGAGCTTAACCCGTAACGTACTAAGAATTCTATCAGTGAAGAACATTGCATGCATTGGTTTCAAAAAACAATTATTAAAATAAATGTATATCCCTACATAAACTGCTCTTCAAAATTGCTCAAAAAAATGTGAGGCCCAATTTGGGCTTCTTAGTACATAAAGGGTTAAATCCCAAAAAGATCATGACCTTTTTCTTGTCAAAGAATATTCAAAACTGCCATTTCTATTGCAAAGTAAAAAAAAACCTTGAAAATCAATTTTTAATTTAAATTTTTTTTTTTTTTTTTCCATATCTAACTGTAGGGTCTTGCACTAGAATAGTTGAAGAATGTGTGGAAGAAAACTTGAAAACTTTGGTCACATTGATTGCAAGATATTTGCATTTATAGTAAAGAAAACAAAGTTTTTTTGTACCTTGCGTGACTAGATTATTTGATTTTGAACTTTTTGAACTTAATTTTTTTTACACTACAAATATATCAGAAGTTATCACGAAGAGTTGAGTTGAGATTCTAGGAAAAAAAACTAAAATAAAAAACATTTCATTTTCATTCTTTAAAAAATTGTTTAGTAGAAGCAAGTATAAAATAGAAAGAAAAACTAAATTGTTAATATCTCTAATATGGAATTGAAACACGCTAATTCCAATAGTGAGATTGTTCCTAGCAAGCAAACTAAACCTTATGGAACTTCTTTTTGATTTTTTCTAAAACTGAGTTCAAAAAAGAATCCAGTTTGTTATTTCTTAAGATGATGCAATGATTGCCCAAAAAACAAGATGCTCCATAATTTTTACATCACCAATCCAAATGGAATGAGTCAAAGCTTTCTTTGTAGAAAAAAATATAAACTATAAGAACCAAATTTTTTAAAATTTATTTTAAATTTTCATGGATTTCTTTTGCTACCTGGCAAGGTGAATTTTGTGCTTAGGATGGCATAACTTTTTCTCACGGGCACCAATTGAAATAAAAATTATATTCCAAAAATGCTACTGTATTTTTCTATCTTGTGAGAAAATTTCAAAATATCACAACCAGAAATTGAGACCATAGGAGTTTGCTTCAAAATAATTTTGTACCCTGATCCTTTAGGATCTAAAACAACTCACTGCATTTACAACACCTTATACATGATTCATTTGAGATTATAAGTATCCAATACACCTTAGAGAGGTTAATTGCAACCACTTGTTATCTCAATGTCTTCGCAAGCCAAATAGAGGCCATGCAGATGTCATGAAATTGAATTTCATAATCCTATTACATTTCCTTCCCAATGGGTGGTCACATTTCCATCTTTATTCATATTTACATCCCAAATTTGGAAGGATACATCAAAATCTATATTTTGACAATCGAAATAGACTGTGCAATGAGAATGCCGTTGCAAAATTTTGCAATGGTTGAACAAAACTATAGCAATGGTTGACTATTAAAAAAATGTGTTGAAAATTTTTTAGCCTATATGACACTGTAGAATGAAAGATTATGATGCTTGAAGTAAGAAAAAAACTTTAGAGCTTTTCATTCTTGTAAAATGGGTCAACACACTTTGAGCCCTCTTATTGTAAAATTTTTGCTCTACACAAAACTGTTTCTCTACATCATCAAATATGAAATCCTTTTAGATACACTCATGCAAACTTTCATAAGCAAACATGGGATCCGCCTTACTCTAAATTATCTTGTGATATAAGGAAGTCAAATGAACTGGCAATACACTAGTCATTTTTTAATGATATCCTATGCAATGAGGAAATTTTGTTTTTGAAATCCAAGAGGTAAAAAACTTAGAGGCAAAAATTTGCAATGTGCAGAATAAATTTCAAGAATTTTGGAAAAGTAGATTTTTAAGATAATAGCATTTGTAGTTAGACAAAGATGTTCTTTTGCAAACTTGCTCATAGGGGTTGTTGCAAAAAGCACTTGTCTTTTTTTTTAGTGTCCCCTTGGCCTTGGATAGGTATTATTTTGCTCATAACTTTTGCACCATATGTCCATTTTCTATGAAATTTGAAATATAGGTACATGTGGTAGTTTTGAACATTAAGTAATTTTTTTTCATTTCTTCAAATGATTTTACTATCTTAAAATTGCACCCGATTGGATATCGACCTTAGCCATTTTAGGAGGGATTAGTATTGTTTCCAATCCAAAAATGCAAATTTGAAGGTGAAAATTGGGATATATACACATTTCTATTAAAGTTACACAAGTCTACAAAGAGATTGAAAAAAATAATAAAGTGTCCCCCTTCCATATGTGTTCAAAGTCCACTACTTTTACGCACATGCGAAGAATACAATTTTTTTCCTTGAAGATGCAAATTGTTGAAAAGAAGCACCTTCAAGTTAGGAAAAATGAATTTTTTTAGGATTTTTTAGGATTTTTTTATTACTTTCTAAAAAACATATCTCAAAGTGTCTAAATATTCTCTTGCATCAATTTTCTGTCACTCTTTGAATGTGCATAACTTTAAGAGATAAATTTTTCAAAGTCTGAGTTTTTACAAAAATACTATTTCGAATGTTTTACAAATCCTTTATATTTTATTTCATTTAAAAAAGATTTATTCCAAAAATTAGAGTACTCCAATACTGAGGCCATTTTGAGCCAAAATTGATAGGTGTTTCTTGTAACTACCCATAGAGTTAGTAGAATTTTAACTCTTCTTGGAATGAAATTTTTGCTTTTAAAGTATTTTTGTAATTTCATATTATATCATGTTAGTTACATACATGCCAAATTTTAGAAGTATATTAGAAATTCAATAAAAGATGTCAATATAGCTTGAATGAATTGCCCACATTTTTTTGGAGCAATATAACTTCATCATCACCTATCCGATGTAGACATTCATCTCCTTCATGGGATGATGGAATTGTAAAAAAAATTCTAATCTGATGTCTAATTTGGGGAGGTTAGACTGCTTGAAATATTTTTTAGTAAATTATCCTTTAAAGGCAAATGGAATTGGCATCTAACCCAAGTAGTTTCATATTTTTGGATCTTTGTGTAATTATTGTAGCTTCCTAGCAACTTGGGCAACTTTTTATCCATTAATTAATGAAAGTGCTAAAAAAATTGGTAATCCAAAAAACAATACAATAAAGTTGGTCAATTTCAAAATTTAATTAAAATAAGTTAGACACTCATACAAGTTTATCTTAAATTTTTTAGATGATTGTTCCTCCTTTCATTCGAGGCGGCCACATTTACCTGACTTCTTGTTTTGACCTCCAAAGCCTAATGTGGTGGTCACTGATTGTGTCCAGCACCTGAAATGTACACTATTTGTATATTGTTGAAACAATGAAAAAGCAAAATGTACAAATAATATACATTTCAGGAGGCAAATTCTTTTAGAAGAATTAAAGATTGAATACTTTATGGTCCTCCTACCTTATTACTGCTCTAACAAAACTCAGTGGAGAGTCAATGATAGCCTCCTTACATATATTGGCCGGTGGATAAACTTCACGAGTTCACGTGGGGGGTTGTAGGTCCAATTAGCAATTGCACTTTTATATGGATGGGAAACAATACAATAAGAATTTAGCATGAATTGAATCCCTCAAAATTGACTAGTCTCGACCAATGGGGTTGTCTACCAACGTCGGGTGAAACACGGAATCTTAGTTTTTCACTTACCGATTCGTAGACCGTATTCTACCTTGTTACTTCAATTAGCACAATGCTACCCACCAGGGCTCACATGTAAGCCCACTACACTCACATGTTAAGCCCACCCTGAGTGTCTAGTCTCAATAGTCTGTCTGCTTGTTGGCCAGTGAAACTCAAGATCATTTCAGAGCACATGAAATGGTTAAGGATCACGTATTCGCGTTTTGAAAAAAAGATAATTCTCTCACACCTGCCAAGTCAGTTTGGATCCAATAGTAAAGTGCGAGGGATTAAAGCAAACTCACAGTATAAGGTAAAGTGTACTTGACTATTTGGGGAGTCATTTTTTTTCCACTGGCTATTACTCTTCATTTGCAAAGTCAACTAGTTTTTTAGGTATAGAACCTAATCCGGTTCTTGCCCACATCCACATTGTAATTAGAGTTTGGAATAATATCAGTTTTCATCATGCAGTTTCATAATTCACCCATTTTTGCTAATCACACTTTTCGGTTCACAATCGACTGACCACCGCTCCTCCCTCGTGGCCTCATCTAACACACGAATCCACATTTTCCCCAGAAAACAAATTGTTTGCTAGCTCAGGTCAATTTTTTCGCGATTCTTCCAATCTTCCCCTGACGAAACGTACAGTGCTGGCTTGAGGGTTCAGCCTGTGAAAGAGGAATCAAATCACTAGGAGGAGCAACAAGCTAGATTCCACTCATGCAGATAGTATGTGTGATGAACGCAATGAACAAGTGAGCGTCCTCTCAACTAGTATAAACAGGCCACCCCACTCCATTCCCAGCAGCCTCATCATTCTTCAGCCTCGCCTCCTCTTGGGTACCGTTACTCGCTCCACTCTGGTCTAGCACCTCTCCCAGGGGAGTGAAATTCACTGGGGCAGTGGCATAGAGAGTTGTAAAGACTCTGAGTAAGGGCTTCCTTAGAGGGCTCTGCCTTCCTTCGGACTTCCTTTCTCACAGTCTGCACAGCTCTTTGTGGCACTTCCCCTTGCTCGCTAGCTTACTGGAAATGCATGCTTTGGATGGCATGGTGCTATCACATCGACAACAACAAGTTGAGTTGCTAGCTAGTTAGACATCACAAGCCTCCGCCGGTTACTGTATATGGTGGACCAGAGATATATTTCAGACCTGGAACCTTTTCTTCGTTTTCTTCTTCAGTTGGTTTGTGTACTGGCTGTTCAGTATAACAAGTGGAAGACACTCTTGTGTGGCAGTGTGAGTGTCTTGTAAAGTATCGTCACTGCTATATTGTCTAAGTATGGTCTGGAATGAGCACTACTCTTGCTAGCTGTCGAAGCGCCTCGATCGCAGCAACTAGCTTCGTTTACTAAAATATTTCTTTAACCACCATTTCATAAAATTATGGTGGATTTCAGCTAAAACTCACATTTGGTATACGGTGGATTCCAGTGAAATTGGCAAAGTTTGCAAAAACCTCAACTCTATACCAGTTCTAGTTTGAGAGGTTTCAAGGTTTTAGTATTCAGAGCTCTGTGCACTTAACCCTGAGTGACATCATTTTAACTAATTCTGACCATTCTGACGTACTGAGTGTAATCTAGACAGTTCCTGAAGGCTTCTTTTCAGTCTTCTGAATCTGGTCCATCTCTAGGCGTTGGTGATGAAGTGATTGTGTCATCAGCTGTTGTGAGGAGACTGATCGATCGCAACTAGGCTGAGCTTGAAAATGAAAGGTTGTTTTAGTGAGTGTTTAATTTTGGGGACTTTGTAAGTAAAGGAGTGGTTTTCAATAAAATTGCAAACTGGGGTGCAAGTGACCTGAAATGCATGTATCTAGGCCGTGCCAGTGGAGTGAGTCTGTGGATCATTCTCCATTATACAACACTCTCTCCATCATTCCATCCGACTTCCTGCCCCGCTTCCTGCACCCGCGTGTTTCGTAAGCTTCCCGTGTTTTGCAAGCTTAACTTCACGTGCAGATCGTACTTGACAGTGACTGACTTCCTAGATTCGTACGTAGGTAATCATAACAAAGGCATTTAATTGAATTTCTGTATAAATCCGGGTAAGTTTCGAGAGCGTACTCCGGAGACTGCACGAACGCGGTCTCTATACAATCGAGTAGATACAGTGTCGAAAAGATTTCCAAACACTGTGCATACTCATTTGATCGAGCTAGTACCTCGCTGAATGATCAGCCGTTTGGCCCCAAAGTATCAATTACCCACCTGCCTTGCTCTAATTAAAAAGATGGAAAGAGATTGATACAAATTGGGTTTCCTGCAGGGAACACACCTGTAAAGTATAGTAGTAGGCAATCCGACCTCCGATTGCCGCACTTCCGATTGCCGCACCTCCGGCAACCCTCCATTTCACTATTCTGAGTTTCTGTAGCTAGGTCCGGCCACCCATGACCCATCCAGCCTCGAGTCCGTGCAAAACGGAAATGCGGCCTGGAGGGCGGACCGGACCCCCTTTTTTCAAACTAGACAACAAAATAAAGTGGCTACAGGAGATTGCGCTTCAATGAATTCCGCATGTTACCCGGTTTCATTACGGCATGTGTTCAAAGGTCTGCATGAGTGTCCGGCCGAATTCCGCAGCTTATCCGGTCTCGTTAAGGCATGTGTTCAAAGGCCTGCATGAGTGTCTAGCCGTAATGGCAAGCTCCTGGACGGACGGGCGACCTCCAATAGGACGGACGGACCCCTCCAGCAGCTCGAGCTCCGATCTCCCAATGGAGACTGGCTCGTCAGTTTACCTGTAATGTCCTTCAGCACTCGTCAGTTTCCCGGTGTAGTACGTAGTGTAGTTTTCCCCGCTGTAGTATTACTGTAGCTAGTTTACTGGTGTGTCTCACGTTTCCCGGTGTGCCTATGAAACAAAAAGAGAACACCGAGAATTCTTCATCTTTGCTCCGCAGGAGCTCACAGTCAATTTGAGCCCCTTGTGAAAGTGATGAGGGAGGACTGAACTAGTGGAAATTAGCCACCTCTTGATCAGCACCATTGGTCATTGAACATCACTACTTACGGCCACAGGGAGAACGGGGAGGCGTTACCCTCCCCGGTATTTATTTCCGCAGTGCAGCTTCACCCCCCCTTGACTTTCCGTTTAAAGAAAGTCAAGGGGGGTGAAGCTGCACTGTGGAAATAAACACCGGGAGGGTAACGCCTCCCCGTTCTTCCTATGGGCTGTTGTGTTGAAATAGTATGAAGAATTGATACCATAAATCTGCAGCGCTTTGGATTACCCTTGTAAAGTCAAGTACGTGACCACTGATTTCAAGCCTCACTAAATTATCCATCACTCTATTTGTTGCCATTTTGCAACTAGATATGAATGAAAAATTGTATATTTATTTTCAAAGATGAAGTCATATGTCTCTTACAAGTCATAAAATTTTCAAATTTTTTGGAAAAATTTGATATTATTGTGAATTTTAAGGAAAAAAGTGAAGAAAATTCATATCAAATACAAAATGTACTTTCAAAATTTCAAAATTTTGAACATTAAAGTGTATAACATCATAGTATAAACCATAGTTATTATGTCATTCTAAAATTAGCTATAAGTTATGGTTATAGTCCCAAAGTTTATATTGCTATAGTATTGAAATTTATGAATTTTTCAAAATCTCCAATTTGAGCTCCAATTGAAATAGAAACTGCACTTGATAAGCTTCATTTCATTAGTTGAAATTAAATTCAAAAAGTATCATTTTTATGGCTAAAATTCACATTAAATGTAAACAACAAGAAATGGCCAAAATACAATACAAGCCAGTACAGGGTGATTTGTGAATTAAGCATCTTCTTCTTTATTAAAGTCAAATAATTCCAAAACAAGGGAATTTGAAATACTATTTGGAGGTATACTCAAGTAACTTCCAAAAAAATTTGGATGACAAAATTTTTTTTCCACGGTGAATGCAAGAAACACTTGTACTATTTTGCGTTACACCTTGCATGCTAATTTGTTTTGTTGGCATAACTTTTGCGTATTGGATTCAAATGACTTAATATTTGTTGAAAAGGTGCTCATGACCATTATACACCTTGTCTAGTTTTCTTTGCACATTTCAAAAATATTGATTTCATAAAATTTCCCCCCAATTTTGAGTCACAATTCCAATTTGGGGGATTTTAGTACTATTTAATACCCAAAAAATTGAATTTGAAGCTAAAATTTGGAGCAAATGGTCTTCTACTAAACATATAGCAATGTAGGGAAGGAAT
Source organism: Neckera pumila (assembly GCA_963969595.1). Taxonomy (NCBI): domain Eukaryota; kingdom Viridiplantae; phylum Streptophyta; class Bryopsida; order Hypnales; family Neckeraceae; genus Neckera; species Neckera pumila. The sequence goes on from OZ018412.1 coordinate 12,651,192, forward strand.
TCTAACAAAAATCAATTTTGTATTGTGTAGAAGTTTATAAAGAAAACTTCTTTCTTCTTACATTTAAGAATACATAAAGTATTATTTTGGTGGTTTTTTTGGTGAATGACCATCTCCATAAAGTAATCCCAAATTAAAAAAAAAAAAAAAAAAAAGTTTAATTTTTTTTCCTATTTTAAACAAATAAAAGCATCAAAGTGTCTATTTTCTTAAGATTTGGCACTTTTTTAGTTCTTCCACCTAGAGAATTGTCTATGCTTTTCTTTCCCTAGATTTCATCATTTTATAGGTGTATACATTGGCCGTATTTAAAAAATTGTTAAGTTTTTTTTTTTAGTTTTAAAATATTTCAAAAAAAAAGCATATATACGGTGAAAATGCAACAAAATCGGCAGGTGTTTCATGCATTCACCATTTATCCTATAGTATCAAGTGAAGTCATCCCAAGGATTTTTTGCATCTTCAATAGCATTTCAAGGTTAAAAATTGAACATTGGTTTGGTCACTATGCAAATTCATCTTTTTTAGTATTGTATGAATCTAATTGCTTAAGAGAACCAAAAGCATTCATTGGAGGTCAAATTTGTGTGTACAACTTCTCTTTTCTGTACAAAATTCTAAAGATCTTAACATCTATACTTCTCTCTTATATAAGTGATTATAATGAAAAAACTTAAAAAAATTTAATTTCCACCACATGCATGTTGATTGGGCTTTTTTGCGCGTGCATTTTTGAACGTTGAAGATAGATTTAAGACTATTCTTTTGGTGAAATCTCTTCATCATAAAGTTCTCTCAAATTGATGATTTTTGTTTTCTAAAAAATTGCTTTCTCTATTTCTTACAATTGAGATGTAAAAATATCAATTTTCATGAGATTTTGCACTTTTCATGAGCATTAGAAAAAATTTCAGGCCTCTGAAGGGCTGCCCCACAGCCCTCCAACAGTCCAAAGTACCCTGAAATTTGTTTTAGGGGGCTGAAAACATCAATTTTCCTCTATTCATGCGCAGCTAAAATTGCAGTGACAGTGGTATAATAATTGAGTTTAAGAGTTAAAGTTTTTTATAAAATAAAAAAAAATTGCAAAATCTGATTGTTTTGGCTTATCTAATTGTTTTAGCTTATCTGCTTGTTCACTGCGGCACTTTTTTAGATTGACAAACCAAGCTTAGAAATAGCTTGGTTTGTCAATTGGAGCAACCCTCCGGAGGGTTGATTTTTTTTGTAATGGATTTTCTAGTTCTTCTACAAAGAGAATTTTTCTATGCTTTTTCTTCTTAGGATACCTTATACATTAAACATTTTTTTCACATTTTTTTAAAGTTTATTTTCTAATTATATAGTATTCCTAAAAAAAAAAGAATACTATGAAAAACACTAGAAAAAGATGGTCGGTCTTTCACTCTTTCTTGCAACCACCTTTTACCATTTATATAGTCCAAAATTAGATCTTCACTACGTCGGACATAGTTTAGCCAAATCACATAGGCAGCTTGCATAAACAAACGGATATAACTACTAGAGACCTTGAAAACCTCTCCGGAACATTGTGCACTTGAATGTCAAAATTTTCAAAATCTAAAACACTAAACAATGAAATCATTTTAATATGCCATGTTGAAAGAAGAAAAAAACACTATTGATAATGGTGATATAGGCTATATTACAAAAAATAACCACACGATTGGAATAGAGCCACTATGATAGCAATGGAAATATTGCCTTAGCTTATGGCTATTTTTTCATAAGATGGCATGCTTTGCCATCCTAAAAAAATTCTCAATTATGCAAAATAAATTTGAGTCATTTGACTGCTTGAAAGTTTTCAAAATACCTACACTTGTAAGAAATAACAAAAGACAAATTTGTTGTTACAAATTTATACTTTTGAATGCTTCCTTAATATTTACCTAATAGAACACTAAATGTGTTTAATGCTTAATGTTATTGTGCACACAATTCATCCTTTAGGTTTGAAGAAAACCTACCAAAAAGGTTTATATGTATAGAGAGAGAGAGTGGAATCAATTTCAGTTTTTGGTATCATAATATATATACAAGTAGTGATATTAAAAATCTTATGCGGTACAAAAAACATTGCATTCCAAGCTAATAGGGAGCAACAGGTCCCTAAATACCACTATATATAGTCAAAGATTTACTACGACATTAGTGAGCATGTCAAAGAACAAGCAATATAAGATCAAGCATTTCAACAACAATTGCAATTGCTCATTTTCAATATGCCTGGGCAATAGAGTGCAAGCTATAGTTTAAACAAAGGGTGGCAAACTAGGTGGTAGATCACAACAAGAGAAAGAGGTGTTTTAACCCCTAAAGATTTTTGACTATGTTTTCACCAAAAACGCTCTAAAATTGCCATTTTTAATACAAGTACCAAACTTTAGAAATAAAACATTTTTGGACAAATGTAATCCTAAGATCTTGTAGTGCACTGGTTTGAAAATATGTAGAAAAAATTTCAGAATTTTTCACCATGTAGATTGCAAGATATTAGTGTTTGAATTGAGAAAAATCACAAAAAACCAGTGAGCTGCACTTCACAAGGTCACATGGGTGCTCGCATGGGTGAAAGCACACTACGCCCACCTAAAAAGCACTTCATAAAATTTTTTGTTGGCCAATTTTGGGGAACTACTAAAGTTTGATTACTTTCTAAGATTAAAGAATTTAATTTTTTTTATTTGTATTTTGGTTTAATTCCTAAAGTCCCAAGGCATTTTTCTGTCAAAAATGACTCAAAAGTGTCAGTTTTGCTGCGACCACCTAAGAAAAGAGAAAAAAATATTTTTTTAGAATCTAACCATAGGAACTTGTCTTTAATTTATCTCTAATCATGTGGTAAAAATTTCATAAAGTTTGACGATACACATTAGAAGATATTAGCATTCAAAGTTGGAAAAATTTGATTTTTTGAAAATTGACTTGCAAGTTTAGATGACTTTGACCGCCATTTGTAAAAAAAATTGCACTACAAACTTAGAAATTTAATTTTCTTAATGTTGATTAATTGAGTTGAAAATCTAGGAAAAAAAATTCCAAAAAAATACATTTGATTTTCATTCTTTAAAAATTGTTAAGTAGAATTAGGTCCAAGATTGAAAGAAAAACTAAATCGTCAATAGCTCTAAGATGGGATTAAAACACTATAATCCCAATAGTGAGATTGTTTTAGCAAGAAAACTTAGCCTTGCTAAACATTTGTTTTTGAGAAAATTGTGAAAACTGCATTTAGAAATGAGTCCTACAAGTTATTTTTTCAAGAAGATGCTCTAATTGCCCGAAAAATAAGATTGTCCATAACTTTCACACAACAAATCCAAATGGGATGAATCAAAGCTTCTTGTATAGATAAAAATACAATCTATGAGAAAATCATTTTTAAAAATTAATAAAATAGAAAAAATTTGAGAAGATTTCTGCCCGCTGCACCAAAAAAAAGGACCTTTTGTGCCATAACATTTGCTCTTGGGCACCGATTGAAATAAAAACTATATTATCATAAAGCTAATGTATTTTTCTATCTTCCTAAAAAGTTTCAAAAAATAATGATGAAAATTGAAGCAATAGTAGCCTGCCCGATATCCAATTTGTCCCCCGAGGGGATAATGGGACTTTAGGGGTTAATGGATGAGTAACCTTGTGAACTCTGGCTTTTGGTGGTCACTGAACGGAAGGAATGTTTTTCCTTAAGCTGTAAAAAGTAATTTACAGAAATTAAAAGTACTTTATAGATGTTAAAAAAATTGAAAAGTATTTTGTAGAGGAAAATCAGACTACTTTGAGTAATTCTATAATACTTTGTTAGAGTATTTGGTATGTGAACAATTCTTTCTAACAAATAGAACATACTTGCATTTATTGCTCCAATTAAGGAGCTTATGTGGCATTTTTTTCTGCAGCCAAAAATGGATAGGAAAAAAAAATTTTGCTAATTTTCTGGTGTCGGAAGCAACATATATGTAGACTCTAGGATGGCTTACAGTCAAACTCTTCAAAAAACATATATCAGAGAATATACAATACAAAATACCAAAAAATGTAAAATAAAGTACTAACTTTTCTTGCCAAAATTGTGCCTAGTATAGTATGCTTTCACCCACATTTATATGAAAAATGGTCCAAAATGGTGGTTACTTTTTGGATTCATTTTTGAAGTCAAATTGGCTATATGCTAGAAACATTTTAGATCATTTGGAATTGTACAACATATAGGAAAAAAATAGTAAGTAGAAAGAAGTAGAGAATGATTCAAAACATTTATTAAATTGTTAGGAGTTTAATTATAGAATTGAAAAATGTCAATTCCAATAATTATAATGTTGTAATAACCAATCTACATCCCATGTTTTTATTTTCTTCAAAAATATTGAAATTGAGTTGAATAAAGGACTTCAAAATTTATTTTAGAACAAAGAATCTATAACTATCCGCAAACTAGAACACCTCATAATTTTCATTTCATAAATCCAAAAGGAATGATTCAAAGCTTTCCATATATATATAAATCTAGAGAACCAATTTCAATTTTTTTTTTTTTTAAAAGTGATTTTAAGAATTTTTTAAGCTACCCACCAAGCATTGAAAATCACAAATCATACAATAACTTTTTAACCATGCAGTCAAAAGTTATGAAAGTTGTTGGGCCTTAAAGCTACTCTTTAGAAAAATGTTGTGTGAAAGTTTCAAAGGAAAAACATAAAACCTCCGCTCGTAGTGAGGTGCTCAAAAATGCTATGTTCTCAAAAACGCATGTTTAGTGCTTTAGGGGTTAAGTGAGTTTTTAAGTATAGTTCTAAACATAAGATTAATGACCTTTAAGGAGATTTTCAGTAAGTTTTTATTAGAAACACGTGTATTTCTACTAACTTTTTACTTAAAAACACCCCTTCCTCTTGCTGTGGATAATCTATAGAAAAGATCCAAATTGTTACATTAGAGGGCATTTGAGGCCTCTAGAAGACCGTTTCAGGCTTGTTCCAGTGCTATCCCGATTTTATAAACAACCGGTATGGGCTGTCATTTTTTTTTTCAAAAAATTAAAAAAACAATTATTTTTTTTCCAAAATATCATTTTGAGCAAATTCTTTTTAAATTTTTTTTTTCCAAAAATGACGTGGCACGGTGTTGACCACGTCAGCCAACTGCTTTCTTGCATTCCCGCAGTCTGGGAACATAGGGAAACTTGCAGTCTTCTAGAGGCCTCAAATGTCCTCTAATGTATGACTTTAAATTTCACATGCAATATGTACTTGTTGTTATGATGATCAAGTACTCTATGCTACAATTTTAACGCAATTTGCAATTGAAAAATCTGTCCATTTTGGAACATGCCAGAGCTTCCTAAAGTTTATGAGTTTGATTCTTGTTGAATCATTCTGCCTGGGAACGAAATTTGTGAGATAATTGGGCCCGACTATACAGTACAGTCCCGTACACTCCCGGCCATGGCTGTACTGTACTGTACAAGATACCCATGTGGCAAACATTAACAAAGCTCTCTGAACAAAGGGTTCAAGTTTTGGGGAATCCATTACTAGAGGCCAGAAAAATAACCTAACATTGGGTGTTAAAATTGATGAAAATCAACTCAAGGAGTAGTTGGTATGATTGTCAGTATTTTGTACAGGAATCTCGATCAAATGAAAAAGTTTTGAACTCTATCTTGGCTCCAACTAGTGAGATCATTTGAATTTCGCCCTACATTTGGTTCTGTACTGAAATCAAACAGCAATTTGGAATGGATACTCATAACCCTTTGTCTTGATATAGCTAACGTCAAAATATTCGTTAATTTGGCAGAAATTCACGGTATTGAGACTTCTCCAAAACCCCGTCCAGACTTTTACATCAATGCCAGTCCTCGTTTTTGAAGCTTCATGCGATTGAATGAATTTAACCGCAGCTGCTTCAGCTACTCCAATTGGTAAATAATGGTGAGAATCTGGCATGGAATTTGTGCAAACCACACGTGAAGTTAGAAAAATATTTGCAGGTCAAATGAGACGCTAAGATGACGAGTGGCAAGAAGATTTCATCACTTAGTTTCTGTTATGTTGGTTAAAATGGTGTAATATTCCTGCGCTCTCACTCAGGCCCGTCCTCTGGAGCCTGATTGATTTGCTTTTCTCCTTTCCTCAATGAACTAAGGTAGGAGGCTGTAAAATGGAGCGGGCATTGAAATGGAACATGAATCAGAGGTACATTTTGCTTTCTTCAATGTACAACCTATGCACATTTCAGGAGGTGATCCATTTTGATGACCATAGATGATCACTTTTTCCCAACTTCAAATATTTGTAACTAATTGTAGAAAGGTTCAAAAAATACGAAACGACTTGGGTTAGATTTCAATTCCACTTGTCTTTCAAGGAAAATTTACTGAGAAATGTTTCAAGATGTCTTACCTCCCGAAAATCCAGTTTCAGCGCTTAGAAGCTCCATTTCTGGACCTCCGACCTTAGGTATCCTTTCAAAAAGAAAACATGGATGGGGAATCTCGTTAAAATGGCGATATTCCGCATGCCATTTTGACGGCGTGCCATTTTGACAATCTAGGACAAGTATAGATTTCAAAACGATTGTTTTGACCCATTTAGGACAGGTAAAGAATTCAGAACGGCCGTTGTGAATTGTAAAAGTGCCAATGTTCCGGAATGGCGCCATTGTAATGAAATTTGGCATATGGTGAAATTTGAGAGAGATTTATTTTGTATATATTTGGAGTCTCAGATAGTGAGATCTGTACCAGCCTGTACAGATCTCACTATCTGCTTCATTAAAAAGTAGACACTACACTAAAAATGATATTTAGTGTAGTATGACATTTAGTGTTTTACCCCCCTACCAGCCATTTTACTTGTCTTCAATTTTACTTGTCTTCAATCTTTTCCTTTGCAAGTTCATTTTTTTAACGTGTTCTAACACTAAATGTAAACCTTTTCAGATTTCAGATTTACCATAGAGCATATTTAGTGTTAGAAATTAGATTTAGTGTTACTTACTTATGATATTTAGTGTCAAGGTTCGTAATTAATGTTGCCAACACTAAATATCATTTTTAGTGTATTGATCATTCTTTCCGTTATTCTTTCCGTTATACATTAATGCCTGTGGCAGCACCTGATTAATGTATTTCCCTGATGTAAGCTGTACATTAATTAATAGTCATTTCACGATTGATCTCCATCAGAACGTTTGGTCTTGTTAATTTGAATGGGCTGTTGCAGAGCGCCAAAATTGTGACGTTCAAGAGTTCAGACCTCTGGAAACCACTTACGACTGGAATAGACCTATTTTTTTATGGGTTCACGGAAATACACCATTGTATCATATACGGAGTATGAGGTTTTGTTTACAACAAGCATAATTTATCCTGCGATTTTTCACCTTCCAGCTCCTTAGATAGGATCCAAAATACCTGCAAATTCTTGCCTTAATTATCATCCTGAGTAATGTTACCGAAAATGGTGCCACATGCTATATCTCTCTTGCGGCTGTTTCCATTTCCTGCTCGCAAATTTGAAGATGGACGCTTCGTCGCGCAATATCAGCTCCTTTCAAGAGAAAGAAATTATTATGCCTGTCGAATAATATTGTATTGCAAAGCTGCAATTGTAATATATATTACTCCCTCCAGTAGTATGAGAACACAAAATCCCGTGAAGAGGCTTACATAACATAATAAGTACGTGACTGTCCGATCTCTACACCATTAAAAAGACTAGTTTCATTCAGAATTAACAACGTGAATTTCGGAACCTAGAAATTGATCCTGAACTTGCCAGAAATAACGGTCATATCCATGACTAGGGCCGACCTGGTAGGATGCAATCTGAACGCTCCATTGAGATCAAGTTCAACAAGAATCTGCGTCTATCTGAAACAACAAATTGCTCGGTCCATCCCTAAACGAGTGGCCTAATTAATCAATGCGTCCCAGAAGACGAAATCACAAGGAACATTTTTTCCTTTCCCTGTAGGCATTTACAAATTTAATTCCCTGTTTGGATAGCCTTTTCATACAAAACACAGGGAAATAAACTATCAAAGGGAAATGTGAGAGGTAAAACTTACATAGGAGAATTGAAAGGAAATCCTCACAGAGAATCGAAAGGAATTCTTCACAGGTGAATCAAAAGGAAATCCTCACAGGAGAATCAAAAGGAATTCTTCAAATTCTCAATTCATTTTGAAAAGGTGTTTTATTTACAATGGGAGTTTGTTACAATTTCCTAGAGGCATTTTCAAACAAACTATAGCTATGTCCTACCCAAACAAATCTTCAATCTCCAATTGTACAATCGCTACAAACCTTTGACATCTGCACATTCCAACAACATTCTTTCAGCAAAATACCTTAATAGTACAAAATTGAGAATGATGAATACATTATAGTACAAAATTGAGAATGATCAATGTCATTAAAAGGACTTACCTTCAACAAACAGCAAAGTCACCAACTCAGGCTCTCAAGTCTTCACAAACTCAATCAGTCTCTTCATCATGTGAGGATCATGTCGAGTAGAAGGGTGCTTAAAGAAATCGGCTACAAATTTGTTGTCCAAATTTGAAAACCAATGTCGTACACCCTGTGGTTTAGGTTCAACTTCTCATGCTGTCTAAAAAGTCTTTCCTCCACAGTTTGCGAGTAGGCAAGGAAACAATTAAACAGTGCCACACTGTATACAGACACACGTACCTTGCAAGCAGTCCCAGCTCTCAGCCTCCTACAAAACATGTCCAAAACAGAGTCGATCAACTCCGTCCGGCTCCCGTCTGACCAAACACGAAGTTGTTATCGGGAAGGAAGATGACTTGCTCAGAGAAAGTACTTGCACTTACCCCTCCCTTACTCACTGAAACTCACAATGCACACCGACTTCTAGGAGCACACACAACGTTACAGTTTTCATTCAAAATACCTTTTCTGCTTTACTTTGGTTGATTACCTTCCCATCAGCTTTTGTTGGGGCCCATGTGAAGTGATGAGGGTGACATGCATGCCGAGTGTACGAACTAACTTAGCGTAAAAGGCTTGTGGCCTCTCCCTCATCCCAATTGTCCTACCCCAGTAGTAGTTAGTGCGGTTACATCTCAAAAATATTGTGTGATTCTGCGAGCAGGACAGATAAAGAGTAATTTTACCAGAGTGCACATGCTTCACGGAGCAAGTGAACCAACCTGCACCGAAGAAGAGACTCCTCCGGACGTACCCCCGCTTTCTTGGTTGAGAACAGGTCTCACTCTCACTGGACGGAGTGTTGATTTGTTTTTCCAAATTGACGGTGGTGCTCATTTTCATCGCCTGTCATGGATGTGTAAGTAACTGAACTTACTTAGTCCACTTCCAGTTGCTGCACAGGTAGAAGCAACTGACTCTAACTTTACACAACTCATGTGAAATTTTAAATTAACTTCATGTGCAATTGGGGACGGTGAGAAAAAAAACAGAGCTTAACCCTTAACGTACTAAGAATTCTATCAGTGAAGAACATTGCATGCATTGGTTTCAAAAAACAATTACTAAAATAAATGTATATCCCTACATAAACTCTTCAAAATTGCTCAAAAAAATGTGAGGCCCAATTTGGGCTTCTTAGTACATAAAGGTTAATCCCAAAAAGATCATAACCTTTTTCTTGTCAAAGAATACTCAAAACTGCCATTTCTATTGCAAAGTAAAAAAAAACCTTAAAAATCATTTTTTTTCTGAATTTAAAATTTATTTCCACCCATATCTAACTGTAGAGTCTTGCACTAGAATAGTTGAAGAATGTATAGAAGAAAATTTGAAAACTTTGGTCACATTAATTGCAAGATATTTGCATTTATAGTAAAGAAAACAAAATTTTTTTGTACCTTGCATAACTAGATTATTTGATTTTGAACTTTTTGAGCTTAATATTTTTTATACTACAAATATACCAGAAGTTATCATGAAGAGTTGAGTTGAGAGTCTAGGAAAAAAAACTAAAATCTAAAACATTTCATTTTCATTCTTTAAAAAATTGTTTAGTAGAAGCAGGTATAAAATAGAAAGAAAAACGAAATTGTTAATACCTTTAACTATATGGAATTGAAACATGCTAATTCCCATAGTGAGATTGTTTCTAGCAAGCAAACTAAACCATGTGGAACTTCTTTTTAATTTTTTCTAAAAATTGAGTTCAAAAAAGAATCCAGTATGTTATTTCATAGGATGATGCAATGATTGCTCCAAAAACAAGATGCTCTATAATTTTTACATCACCATTTCAAATGGAATGAATCAAAGCTTTCTTTGTAGAAAAAAATATAAACTATAAGAACCAAATTTTTGGAAATTTATTTTAAATTTTCATGGATTTCTTTTGCTACCTAACAAGGTGAATTTTTTGCTTAAGATGGCATAACTTTTTCTCACAGGCACCAATTGAAATAAAAATTATATTCCAAAAACGCTACTGTATTTTTTTATCTTGTGAAAATACTTCAAAAATTCACAACCAGAAATTGAGACCATAAGAGTTTGCTTGAAATCTATTTTGTCTCCTGATCCTTTAGGATTTAAAACAACTCACTGCATTTACAACACCTTATATATGATTCATTTGAGATTATAAGTGTCCAATACACCTTAGAGAGGTTAATTGCAACCACTTATTATCTCAATGTCTTCGCAAGCCAAATAGAGGCCATGCAGATGTCACGAAATTGTACCTCATAATCCTATTACATTTCCTTCCCAGTGGGTGGTCACATTTCCATCTTTACTCATATTTACATCCCAACTTTGGAAGGATACATCAAAATCTATATTTTGACAATCTAAATAGATTGTGCAATGAGAATGCCGCTGCAAACTTTTGCAATGGTTGAACAAAACTATAGAGTGTACTAGACTATTATAGAAATGTGTTGAAAATTTTTTAGCCTATATGACTCCGTAGATAGAAAGATTATGATGCTTGAAGTAAGAAAAAAACTTTAGAACTTTTCATTCTTGTAAAATGGGTCAACACACTTGTTGAGCCCTCTTATTGTAAAATTTTTGCTCTACACAAAACTATTTCTCTACATCATCAAATATGACATCCTTTTAGATACACTCATGCAAAGTTTCATAAGCAAGTATGGGATCCCCCTTACTCTAAATTATCTTGTGATATAAGGAAGTCAAATGAACTGGCAATACACTAGTCATTTTTTAATGATATCCTATGCAATGAGGAAATTTTGTTTTTGAAATCCAAGCGGTAAAAGACTTAGAGACAAAAATTTGCAATGTGATATTCTTTTGCAAACTTGCTCATAGGGGTTGTTGCAAGAAACACTGGTCTTTTTTTTTAGTATCCACTTGGCCTTGGATAGGTATTATTTTGCTCATAACTTTTGCACCATATGTCCATTTTCTATGAAATTTGAAATAAAGGTACATGTGGTAGTTTCAAACATTAAGTAATTTTTTTAGTTTCTTAAAATGATTTTACTATCTTAAAATTGCACCCAATTGAATATCTACCTTAGCCATTTTAGGAGGGATTAGAATTGTTTCCAATCCAAAAATGCAAATTTGAAGGTGAAAATTGGGATACACAGATTTCTATTAAAGTTACACAAGTCTACAAAGAGATTCTAAAAAATAACAAAGTGTCCCCCTTCCACATGTGCTCAAAGTACACTACTTTTAGGCACATGCGGAGAATACAATTTTTTCCTTGAAGATGCAAATTGTTGAAAAGAAGCACCTTCAAGTTAGGAAAGATGAATTTATTTAGGATTTGTTTGAATTTTTTTATTACTTTCTAAAAAACATATCTCAGAGTGTCTAAGTAATCTCTTGCATCAGTTTTCCATCACTCTTTGAATGTGCAAAACTTTAAGAGATAAATTTTTCAAAGTCTGAATTTTCACAAAAATATGATTTTGAATGTTTCACAAATCATTTATATTTTATTTCTTTCAAAAAGATTTATTCCAAAAATCAAAGTATTCCATTACTGAGGCCATTTTTAGCCAAAATCGGTAGGTGTTTCTTGCAACTACCCATAGGGTTAGTAGAATTTTAACTCTTTTTGGAATGAAATTTTTGCTCTTAAAGTATTTTTGTAATTTCATATTATATCATATTAGTTATATACATGCCAAATTTAGAAGTATATTAGGAATTCAATAAAAGATGTCAATATTGCTTGAATGAATTGCCCACATTTTTTTTGAGCAATATAACTTCATCATTACCTACCTAATGTAGACACTCATCACCTTCATGGGATGATAGAATTGTAAGAAAAATTCTAATTTGATGTCTCATTTGGAGAGGTTAGACTTCTTGAAGTATTTCTCAATAAGTTTTCCTTGAGAGGCAAATGAAATTGGCATCTAATCCAAGTAGTTTCATACTTTTTGGAGCTTTGTGTAACTATTGTAACTTCCTAGCAACTTGGGCAAATTTTTACCCATTAATTCATGAAAGTGCTAAAAAAATTGGTAATTCAAAATACAATACAATAAAGTTGGTCAATTTTAAAATTTAACTAAAATAAGTTGGACACTCATACAAGTTTATCTTAAATTTTTTGTTGATTGTTCCTACTTTCATTCAAGGCGGCCACATTTATCTAAATTCTTGTTTTGACCTCCAAAGCCTAATGTGGTGGTCACTGATTGTATCCAGCACCTAAAATGTACACTATTTGTATATTGTTGATGCAATGAGAAAGCAAAATATACAAATAGTTTACATTTCAGAAGGCAAATTCTCTTAGAAGAATTAAACATTGAGTACTTTATGGTCCTCCTACCTTATTACTGCTCTAACAAAACTCAGTGGAGAGTCAATGATAGCCTCCTTACATATATTGGCCGGTGGATTAACTTCAAAAAGTCATGTGGGGTGTTGTAGGTCCAATTAGCAATTGCACTTTCAATGGATAGGAAGCGATTGTACAATAAGAGTTTCACATGTATTCATTCCCTCAAAATTGACTAGTCTCAACCAATGGGGTTGTCTACCAACGTCGGGTGAAACACGGAATCTTAGTTTTTCACTTACGGATCGGTGGACCAAATTCCACCTTGTTACTTCAATTAGCACAATGCTACCCACCAGGGCTCACATGTAAGCCCACTACGCTCACATGTTAAGCCTGCCCTGAGTGTCTAGTCTCAATAGTCTGTATGCTTGTTGGCCAGTGAAACTCAAGATCATTTCAGAGCACATGAAATGGTTAAGGATCACGTATTCGCGTTTTGAAAAAAAATAATTCTGTGACACTTGCCAAGTCAATTTGGATCCAATAGTAAAGTGCGAGGGATTAAAGCAAACTCACAGTATAAGGTAAAGTGTACTTGACTATTTGGGGAGTCATTTTTTTTCCACTGGCTATTACTCTTCATTTGCAAAGTCAACTAAGTTTTCAGGTATAGAACCTAATCCGGTTCTTGCCCACATCCACATCGTAATTAGAGTTTGGAATAATATCAGTTTTCATCATGCAGTTTCATAATTCACCCATTTTTGCTAATCACACTTTTCGGTTCACAATCGACTGACCACCGCTCCTCCCTCGTGGCCTCATCTAACACACGAATCCACATTTTCCCCAGAAAACAAATTGTTTGCTAGCTCAGGTCAATTTTTTCGCGATTCTTCCAATCTTCCCCTGACGAAACGTACAGTGCTGGCTTGAGGGTTCAGCCTGTGAAAGAGGAATCAAATCACTAGGAGGAGCAACAAGCTAGATTCCACTCATGCAGATATTATGTGTGATGAACGCAATGAACAAGTGAGCGTCCTCTCAACTAGTATAAACAGGCCACCCCACTCCATTCCCAGCAGCCTCATCATTCTTCAGCCTCGCCTCCTCTTGGGTACCGTTACTCGCTCCACTCTGGTCTAGCACCTCTCCCAGGGGAGTGAAATTCACTGGGGCAGTGGCATAGAGAGTTGTAAAGACTCTGAGTAAGGGCTTCCTTAGAGGGCTCTGCCTTCCTTCGGACTTCCTTTCTCACAGTCTGCACAGCTCTTTGTGGCACTTCCCCTTGCTCGCTAGCTTACTGGAAATGCATGCTTTGGATGGCATGGTGCTATCACATCGACAACAACAAGCTGAGTTGCTAGCTAGTTAGACATCACAAGCCTCCACTGGTTACTGTATATGGTGGACCAGAGATATATTTCAGACCTGGAACCTTTTCTTCGTTTTCTTCTTCAGTTGGTTTGTGTACTGGCTGTTCAGTATAACAAGTGGAAGACACTCTTGTGTGACAGTGTGAGTGTCTTGAAAAGTATCGTCACTGCTATATTGTCTAAGTATGGTCTGGAATGAGCACTACTCTTGTGCATGCCAGTATATACTCCATCAACATATACGTAGCTATCTAGCTAGCAACGTTTGATTGCATCCAGCTAGTTGATCGATCAGCATATGTGACGAACATGACGCAGAACTAACTAAGCAAAATCAATTGTGTCTCAGAGTTTCGCTCATATACCTTTCTCCTGGCATGGCATGCAGGTGGCTGGAGGTCACCCTCTCACCACCGGGGAGGTTACGGATGCTGCCAAGATCGCATCCCTGTGTTCTACCGGACGGCTTCAGTGTGCCCAGAGCACCGTCGTTGCAGGTCCAAATGTCGGTAATGGCGTCCATCGTGACGCTGCCATCCACACCATCAATGATTTCCAGCGCGATTTTTTCCTGGAGTCTGCTCTGGTGTGGGCGGCGAGATGACGCTCGACGCCAATTTGCGGGACGTCGCACCCAAGCGCGCATTCATGAAGGCCTCCGCCGCCAAGTCGCTGCCCCCACTCACGTCCTCCAACACCCTCAACCTGGTGAAGCACTTCGGCGTGTCGCCCGCCACAGAAATGGCCACCTCCGTCGCCACCGCGGCGTACCTGTGCGGCTACGGGGCCCTCCCCGGAGAGAAGATGAGCTGCGCCGCCTCCGCCGACGCCGTGGCCAAATTCGCCTCCTCCGAACTGGGCTCCCGAGTGCACGTGCTCTCCACCAGCAACACGCCTGCGGAAGCCCCCGCAGTTGAAGGCGCCCGTGACCATCGTGGACGTGGCCAAGGGCAGCGTCGCCGAGGGCAAGACCATCGTCGTGTGCCATGCCTTGAACTTTCCCTCGGCGTTGTACTATTGTCATTGCGTGACGGGCACTAAAGTGATCACCGCCACGCTCCAACCCGCGCACGGCAAGTCCTCCAACCCCATCAAGGAGGTGGGCGTGTGCCACATCGACACCTCCCTGTGGCTCAGCACCCACCCGGCCTTCCGCGCTTTGGATATTCCTCACGGCGACGAAGCCTGTCATTGGCTTGTCGATTCGGACGTGCTCTTTTATCCGACCACCGGTAATGCGGCCAAGCTGGCGTGAGCGCGTCGGTCCGCGCCCGTGACGGGACTGCTACTTGCCGCTCTCCGAGCTAGGGGCGATGGAGGCATATAATTAATTATCGAGCCCTTCCAGTTAGCCGATGCCAGGCACTTTATTGAATTAGTGTGCTACTGGGCATGGGCAAGATCAGCAGCGTCCATCCGTAGGTACATTACGTGTATTGTTGCAATTGTGTTGTGCTGTTCCGTTTTGGTAACGCTATCTTGGCTGGCCTCGTGATGTCCAACCGTGCATGTTTCGTTTTATCAGTCAGACATTTTGTGTGTGCTTTTCATTTTCTTGCGACGCAGCGAGTCTATTCGATCGATTCCACTAGCTGGACCATCACTGAAATGTAAGCTGCAGTTGACGTGCGGTGGCGGATGTGGTTGCGACTGCAGCGCTCTTGTATTGGTGCCCGGTGACTTGCAGTCAGTTGGATGAGATCCGATCAGATTCGCCGAGCTAGCTGAAAACCGTGGACTTTGTAGTGTCGATCTAAAGGTTAGTCCTACTTTTGCTGGAAGAGTTAATTAACTGTAGGACTCTTTGGTCTGGATTAGGCTCGTTTTCTGTTCGTAGACGTACTGCGTTCGTGTATGAGTCATCGATCTGACTGCGATGATCATTTCCAAGTTTGTGTGAATAAATTGGTCTAATCGACTGGATCATTGTTTGTACTCAAGTGTCTTTGGAGTGAGTTGTATGGGCTATTATTTGACATTACTTCCAAGTTTTTTAGACTGCACACTGAACCTTGACCTCTTTTTGCCTGTCATAACAGAAATAGCAGTCGAAGGAACCTAATATGTTCTTCTTACTCATATGAATAAATCAAGTCGAACCTAACGAGAACAGTACACACTCTCCCAAGGCAGGCCGTGATTAAAATTAAAAGCCTTCAAATGCATTGATGCAACTCTAATTGAGGATTAAGGTGCCCAAAAAGATGCACTCAGTTATCCTCAGGTGCCAAGGCTCCTGCAAGCACTTCCTCATTTTCTGAGAGGAGCATGTAGGCGTGACAATCTCTGGCTTTGAGATGACTCCACTGTCCTCCTCCATAGCATAACAAATATATACAGTGTCAATCGCAGAAGATATGGCTAAACTAACCTGTGTCAGTCCACGAGTGTGGCATTGAAGCAATTCACCGCAAATCCGCAATCAAATGGTCCGAAGATTTTGTATTCAGAAAACACTCCAGCACTCCATAAAACCGCAGCAGGAACAACGACCAATTCAATACTGGCCATATTAGTTAAAGCTGCGGGTTTCAGAGCGCCCAAGTGTGACATCCAAGTGCACAGAGCTCTAAAAAATAGGACTGGAATAGATCTAACTTCCAAACGGGAGCCTGCAAAAGTGCGAATCTCTTGACACTTAGCCATTCTGACATAACTAAGGCATAAAAAATTTAAACGGTAACATCCGCTTCCTTATTATACTTCTGCATTCCTGGGATGCTTTAGCAACCACAGAACACAAATCCACCTTTCAAAATGAAAGTCATACTCTACTTGACAATTGGTACAAGAGGCCATGGCCACATACAATATACAAGCAATGCACGGAAAGAAATCACACATCATAAATTTCAGTCTCTCCACAAGCACCGATTGCTCAAAAGGAGAGGATTTCAGGATAGATTCGTGGACAAACTTACAGCAAGGGTTGAAGAAGAGAATAAATGACAATCATCCCCATGAGCACCCGCTGCGTTGGTAGAGAAAAATCCTTCCCAGTAGTGCAGAGTGAATTCCTTCGCAAGAGACTGCTTGCCATCTTCGAAGACTCCCAAAAGCTGCTCCCTGAGATGGTTGCAAATTTGGGAGCAAATCTCGAATAGCACTCTGGGAACTGTAACATTCTTGAAATGCATCCTCAGGTGATGACGTAGATCAAGCCTTGCTGGCTCCTGTTTGCAACCCGGTTCGTCACTCTCCTTAAGAGTCCCAAGAGCGCGACAACCAGCGTGGTGACAATTGTGCCCAAATTGCATGCTTTTTCAGATGATGACCCAAATGCAATCCTGCCAGCTAGTACAGCCAGATCAGTCAGTAAATTTCAGGACCAGGCACTTTGAGCCAACTTACTTGTCAATGATGTTCGGTTATTGGAAAGGGGGAAAAAGTTATATGACACGACCTCACTGCCGGTTGATGTTGCCACTGGTGGAAGAGCCTGCTGGTGCGAAGTACCACTGCGAGATAGTGCCGCTCACTACCATAAGTTGAAGTTGAAGTGTGACCATGAACACCCAAGAGGCGGTGAAGCCTGCAAAAACAAAATCCAAGTGATGATAGACATGTACATAGTATTAATGACCAAGAAGTCATCTCCATTGATGGACTGTTCTAACTTCTAGTAGTCGACTCATGACACTCACCATATAGTTTCAAATCAGTTATCTAACTTCAAAACTATTACTTCGGTGCAATTAGATGATCAATGGATCAATCCAACAGTTCATAAACACTAGTGTAAATATTTCATCTTGTCCAGCTGTAGCCAGGGAGTCCAACCAACCTGCTGACTGGAACTGGTCACTAGTGATCAACCAAGTTGGGTAGACTCCGATCCCTGGATAGAGCTGGATCATAGCATGCTTCTCGCTAATGCTTAGACTCTCGAATGAGAAATGAAAAGGTATTTCCAATCAATAAATCAGCCAACTAAAAAAAGCAATTGGCATCCAAACCAGATGCAAAAGTCAGGGTCAGGGAGTGGTCCATGCGAGAGTGATATAAGCAGGTGAGAATCTGAACAGGCTTGGAATTTGTGCAAATCAACCTTTCAGTTGGAAGTATTCACAGGTCCATTGAGGTGTTAAAATATACTTATCAATCACGTGGCCGTGAGTCGGGGTATCGGATGAATTGTGTATGTGCTCGTGTCCTTGCAATCAATGCAATCCGTGAAAGCCGCCTTGATCGATAAATGAGTGAGTGATCGAGAAAATTTACACTTGAACTAACGACATGAGCAGATGATTAACGCAATTGCGAATTGAAGTGAACTCCAACTTCAGGTTCCACGAAATTATTAATGAATTTCGATTCCGATGAATTTCATCAGGGATAAGAATGCCGCGTTGAGATCAATCTCAACAAGAATCTCGAATCGTTAACGATAAGAGCACTATTCTACAACTGAAGCTGCTCGATCACTCTAAGGAATGGGATCGGAGCGACCATACTGGAAATGATCACGGGTGCCCCCTCTCGACTGAATTAATTACTGCTGGATATCCCAGTTGGAGAAGTCGGGGGAGCAGTTGAGCCCGCCCTTGGGGGTGATGTGCTCGCCCAGCAAGAAAGCCGTCACGGCGGCCTTGTTGAACGTGTTGGACGTGTGGATGCCGTCCCAGCTCAGATGCGCCGCGGGATCCTTGCAGTACGACGAAGTCAAATTCACGAACTGGTTCTCAACCAGGCCCGAGTTGCCGCAGGTCACCTCCTTGTTGAAGTTGTACGCGCCGCCCGCGCCGCAGCAGGCCTTAAGCGGCGCTGTCACATTGTACTTCTTCGGCTCCTTCAGGATGTCCGTGTACACACCGTGAGCGTCGCCGTACAGCAGCTGCGCCTGCGGGTACTTGGCCCGCAGCTCCACCATCTTCTCGCCCAGCAGCTGGTTGTGGTGATGTGTGATTTTGTTCAGGTCGCTCAGGCAGCCATGGTGGTCGTACTTGGCGTGCGGGCCACCGTACATCGACAGCATGGCGGGCATGCAGCCCAACGGAGGCAGGTTCACCACCAGAATGGTCCGGGCCGGGGGCATCTGCAGCGTGGGCGTCGCCGGGGGCGTGTACAGCACGGGCGTCAGCAGCGCCTTGATGTGCGTTTCGATGGCTTCCACCACCTGGGGCACAATGTGGCGCGTCTGGCGCGGCGTGAGCGTCTTGTCGTACAGGCTGGAGAAGTAGTCTTGGTAGCCGGACCACACCAGGAACAGCGACTCGCTCACGGTGGCCAGACTGGGCAGGCTCTGGTAGAGCCCGGGCGAGTGGAAGATGAGGCTCTCGTAGAACCACAGGCGCTCTTTGTAGCGCTCGTACCACTGCTGCTGCACGTCCAGCGAGAAGGGGCTGCTGAATCCGGAGTCTTTGCGCCACACCTTCACGGTCCGCGCAGGCGCGCCATACGCCGCGAAGTTGGTGCCGAACGTGAAGTCGGCGCCGGTGCCTCGCAGCACGGGGTAGATGGGTCGCAGGCGCACTCCGAAAGCTGCCATTCCACAGAGCCAACAGCAAATCCAATCAGTACACTGTCTACAACAAACTATTGATTAAGTCATCCCAGGGCAACTCAATTCTTCATGTCAGCCCGTACTGACCATAAAGACTGTAAATCAATCCCTGTATGGTAATGACTGTAAATCTGCAAAGTTCTGAATTGGTAGTGCTAGCTAGCTTCCATGCCAGTGTCTAGTACTCCGTAATAATTAATTGCTGGAATTAGCCGGTCTTTCAAGAGGGTTTCAGGATTGAATTTGAGTGAGTCGCGTTGGTACGTACCAAGGAAGTCGAGCAACAATTTGCCGTCGGTGTATCGATCCGCGGCATGGCCCGGAAACAGATTGCCATGGGGGTCGAGCTCGGCGTGGGCGAACTGGTCGGGGAAGGCCGCGATGGAGTTTCCGGTGTCGGTCAGCGAGTCCCCGAACGCATACACCGCCGGGAACTTGCACTCGGGCAAGGCCCCTTCGGCCGAAGCCACGTGCATCGATTGCAGGAAGCAAGCAGCAACGAGGACACCCCAACAGAGCATCCCTCGCCTTGAAGTGGACGCCATTCTTGACGTCGTCGCCAGCCCCAAAAGCTTAATTCCTAATCCACTCGCTAGCCAAGCAAGCTCTCGATTCGATTCCAGTAGCTTAATTGTTCCGTTAAGATTACCGAGAAGTCGTCCAGATATATAAGTAGAGTCCCCTAGCTGCCGATCGATATGGTGGAGCCGCAGTCCGCAGTGATAAAGCTCGAGTGTTGGAGGAATGAGTTGAGAAGCTGAATGAGATTGAAGGGCGAACGGTGTCCATTTATACCAATTGAAGGAAGCACGAGGTCTGGGACCGGGTGCTGACACGGTATCTCAAGCTCAGCCTCAGAGTTGACATCCGAAGTTTTGTTGAATCATAAATAGTGTTATGAATGTCAAGTCAACGTTATTGAAGGAGGAAAACGAGTGGAGCGGGTGCGTGGAAGACCGAAGCGCTTCGGTTTCTTTTTCGTGAGTCCGCGACGCTGAAGCTGCTCGCCCCGGAAGCGACGGGAGGTTCTCTGACTTCTCGGCTAAGTGACTGACTTTTGGATGTACGACTTTGGATGAGAGATTAGTTGACCACTTTCAGTTAACCCCAGATGGACGGGTCATGACCACCCATGAAATCAGGCCTCAGTTTCCATCTCTCTACTTGCTGCCATTTTGCAACCAGATATGATTGAAAAATTTTATATTTAGTTTTCATAGATGAAATCATATGTTTAATACAATTCATGAAAAATTTGAAATTATTGTTTATATTTTGAGAATAGAATGAAGAAAATTCATATAAAGACAAAATATAATGGAAAAAGCAAAAAATTCACCACAAATGGATATTAGAGTGTAGAACGTCCTGGCAAGGACCAAAGCTACCGTGTTGCTTCACAATCAGAAAGTCAACAAACCATGGCTCAAAATTCATATCAATTGCCATAAAATATTGAAATTTATGATTCTTTCAAAGTTTCCAATTAGAATCAAACTTGAAAAGCTTCATTTTATTAGTTGGATTTTTATTCAAAAAATATCTTTTGCTATAGATAAAATTCACTTCAAGAATGAACAACAACAAATGGCCAATAATTATATACTACAAGGGTGATCTGTTAATTAACCCTTAAACGTCTTGATCCATTGTGGATTGGTCAAACTTCCTCTCTGAGCTAAATTTAGCATTTTAAATTGTGTTTAAGAAAAATCTTATATTTTTATCACTTGAGATTCTAAATTATATATCATTGTGGGAAATTTCAATTTGTTTTGTGAAAAATTGTAATTGTTATCATTTTGTTTGCAAAAATTGGCCATAAACAAGTAAAAATAGCAAAAACAATCCAAACGATTGTTTATTTTTCCAAGAGTTATAAGTAGCAATAGAAATTAGTGTATAAAATTCTCAATTGGTTATTTTATTTTTTACACCCAAAACAACGACAACAAAGACCTTGAAGCCAAATTCGACCATCAAATCATATTTATCCTTTTATTAAATAGATGTATAAAATTTTGTTATTTTTTGCTAGTGGAAAAATGCATTTTCTATTTATGTTTTTTTTTTCAATAATTTTAATGAAAAATTATATTATTGTGATTTTTTAAAGCTAAAGGTAGAAATCAAACTATATAATTATAATATATATTAGAATAATCTGTATTTTAACCATAAATAAAAGATGGAATGAAAAATATAATTCTATAATTTAAATATTACTATTATTATTTTACTTTAATTATGAATGAAAAAAACACCATACTGTGTTATTTGGATTCTAATACATGGAGCTTTCAAATGCAATAACTTTTCAATTTTTGACATTTTTCAAAATTTTGAAATGGAATAGAAACAAAATTTGTCAAGCTCTATTTTCCAAGTTTAAATCAAATTCCAAAAATAATTATTTTGAAACTTACAATTGAGATTGACCAAGGCGCATCCACTTTTTAGATGCGTGGACCTTTAAAGGTTAAGCATCTTCTTCTTTAGAAATATCAATAATACCATAATGAAGGAGTTTGCAATACTATTCATTGAAAATGTAATCAAACAACTTTTAAAAATATTAAATGAAAAAATGTTGTTTCCATCCTACAGTCTCAATTTTCAAGTGAAATCATCCATTGGCCATTTAGTGTTTGTGGTGTACTTTTAGAGATAATTCTTCCTTTTATACTACATTGTCTAATGAAATAGATGCATTCAAATTTTTTTATATAACGTAAGGAAGATATCCAAAACTGTCGTACTTTTCTACTACGCACAGTTCTTATTAGATTGATCTAAAAAAGTATATTCTAATTGGCAATGCAATTTTCAATATTAATACCAAGTAATACATGTTTTAGATACCATATATAGAAGCTACGAGGGATCAATCAAATTTTTTTAGATGTTCTAAAATTATTTTTTTAACAAGTGTATATATATTAATGTAGGAAATGTATCTAATGAGGATCCATATTCAAATGGTGCTTTTAAGTACTTATTACCTACAAGAAGGTGATTGCAAGAAATAATTGTTGATTTTGTAACATTTTATAGTACATTAGTACTCATGCTCTTTTTTCATGGAACACTTTAAAATTAAAAAATATAATTTTTAAGTTTTTTAAATACGGCATTTAAAATGAAGGTAACCATCAAAGGAAAATCATAGAAAAACTCTCTAAGTAGGAAAATTAGAAAAGTGCCAAATTTCAAGAATATAGATACTTCAATGTTTAATTAGGAAAGAATAGAAAAAAAATGAAAATTTTCCATTTGTACCAACTCTATATAGATGGTTACTCATAAAAGAAAACATTAAAATAATATTTTACATGTTCTAAAATGCAAATAGAAACTAAAAAGAGTTTCAGTTTGTACACTTCTACAATCCACACAACATATATTTAATTATTTTTAGAAATTGTTTGAATTGTAGCTAAAAGTCTACGACATGACCATTCCATCCAAATTTCAGCTCCAAAGTTTGTTTTTTTGGATATTAATTTGTTCAAAAAAGTCCAAAATTGATAATTGTGAGAACTTTTTTTGAAAAAAAATTGACAATTGTGAGAATTTTTTTTTTAGATTTGTAAAATCTAAGAAAGGTATATAATGGTCATGAATACCTTGCCTACAAATTTTGAGTCATTTAGAGTCATAACCAAAAGTTATGGCCAAATAATAACTTAGCTAGAATGTCAACTTTCACATCACTAATCATTCCAATAAAAACAAATCAAAGTTTTCTATGTGGACAAATATATGATCTACATGGAAAAAAAAAATTAAAATTAAAATTAAAATTTCAAGATTTTTGGAATATGCTTTTTTTGGATAATTACAGCCTCTTTTTGAAAAAATGCTGTGTATAGGATTTGTTTTGGAACTCAATTTTTGTAGTTTAAAAAAAAATTCATATGGTTTTGTTATTAGAAAAATCTCATCATTGGAATTAACGCATTTGAAGTCTATAATCTTAGAGCTATTAACAATTTCGTTTTTCCTTCTATCTCGTACTTGCTTCTGCTTAGTTAGCAATTTTTTTTTATTGAAAATTAATTGTTTTTAATTTAATTTCTTTTGGAGGCTCCCAATTCATTCTTCATGATAACTTTTTCAGAAATTCAACCTTTATAGAGCAAAAAATTTAAGTTAAAAAGATGCAAAGTCAAATAATCTACTCACACAAGGTGCAAAAAACTTGGTTTCTTCACTTTAAATGCAAATATGAAATATCTTGCAATCTACAAGCTCAAAATTTTTTAACACATTTTTTTTCCACACATTTTTACACTAGTCTAGTACAATATTATATGGTTAGAAATGCAAAAAAATCAAATTTCAAATTTTTTTGCTCTCTACATAGAAATGGCAGTTTGAGTGTTTTTTTGACAACAAAAAGGTTGTGGTCTTATAGGGGTTAATGCATTTGGATATTCCTACTTTACATAACATTCAAAATATGTAAAACTTTGGTTTCTAAATTGTTGTTGAAGCATCCAAAAATATAGGCTTTGGGAAGAATCATTTTTCTTTGAGTCAACAAATTTGGACATTTCATCCTCAGTTTGAAAGCTTGTGCTCCTAGTTACCCACATTTCCTTCAACCTTAAAAGACCAAATATAGTGACAATGATTTGCGTTTTCATTGATTGTATCCAAAATATTCAATTTTTTTTTCCATGAAAGCACAAAATAACTTATGGTTTTTAAATAATCCAAATGTTGAATCTCATTTTTATCACATTTTCATTTTCTTCTGCTTTTCTAATTCAATTCATTTTGAACATTGTACAAAAATTAAAGATCATTAGTTGACCAATGTAGATTTATTCATGAGTCATGTGAGCATGTTAAGATTCACATAGGATTGCTAGAGTTGGAAAGCTTTGCATATGAAACTTCAACAGGTGTTCTACCTTACTTCATTATAATCAAGTCAAAAGTCAATATGTCAATAACTAACTATCAAAATTAAAAAAAAAAAACCTTGATGATAGTCACCCTATTTTCATACACTCTGACTGCTCATTGAGGGTATTTTTCCAGGTTGACAAGCCAAGCTTGAAATAACTTGGCATGTCAATTTAGAGCGGCCCTCCGGAGGGTTGATTTGTGCTCTAATGAAGGGAGCATCTTGAATTCTACTTCAATTGTGTGAACTTGGGATATGTGTTCTTTGCAACATAAATATTACTACACAAGAGGGAAAAGAATCCTAGTCATACTACTAAAGAAGGGACAAAAACAACTTTTTTTATCATATTTGGACTTAGTTCATTCATTTCTTATAGCTCTTGCAATAAACACTTGAAAACATTCATCATCTGCCTAATCACAAGATGCTTTCTCTCTTAAGGTTTCAAAGTGCCATACACCATTACGTATTTAGAAGATTAGCAATAGCTTCTTGATATACAATGTGCAATGCAACCAAATATAATATTTTAAGCGCAAGTTCCTAGAATAATGTTGAAACAAACAAGAATATAAGTTCAAATATAGAATCATCTTTTTTTTTAGTCAGAACAGGAATATAAGTTCAAATATAGAATCATCTTTCTTTTTAGTCAAACAAGTGTAGCCACTTCATCTTTTTGGAGACATATTTTTTTTAAATACTTGGATTTTTCTTTAAGGTTCAACATGAGTCTTTTGGCTTGGTTAATCTTGAAAAGTACTTAAAACCAAATTTGGATTTCAATTTTAAGAATAAAAATTATACTAATTGGATGCACATTTTTGTTACAAGCTGGTAAATAAAATTTGCACATATATTTGGATACATTTTCTATAATTTATTAAATTTTTTGGTCTTATATTTTTAATTTCTCTCGCTTGGTAGTTTTTTAATTTTTGAGACCATGATACCTTCATTACAACTAATAGGCAATCATTGATATAAAATTAATAATTTAGGCTATTATAATTCTTTTCAAATATTTCTTAGAAATTTTTTTGCTCTTACTTTATATTGCTATAGCATAATAGTCTTCCACTTAGATTGTAGAAAAAGCCCTTTTTGACATTTCTTTCCATCCAAAAATTTTAATCCCAAAGTAACTAGTCTTTTTCATTTTTTGGCTAAAAATGCAAAAGATTTGTATTAATACCTTTATTATCATGATGTAGGCCTTTATTATTTAAAATAGATAATTATCTTTGTTCAAGTTCAAATGTCAGTAGTAGGAGGTCTTATTTAGATAGTATTAGTGTTATCCATGTTCTAGTTGGTTATTTGGATGTGGACTAGTGATTAATTGGATGAATGACTTGGTGGATAGGATTAGGCGGCGGCTAGTTGCCAAAGGTTAGGATTTTTTTGAGGCTACTTAGAAGTAAGGACTTGTCTTTGTCTCTCTTTTGGATTATAGGAGGAAGTGGGCAAAAGTTAGTAAATAGTGAAGGTGAAGATGGCATTTTGTGCAAACTATTGTACTAGGTGGTTTCCATTATTTATGACATTTGATATTTTGGCTATTGTGTATTATTAGTACTAATTGGATTTTAAATAAAAAACTATTTTTATTAAAACAACTTTTGAAAAAAATATTATTATAATTGAGACAATCATCTCCAGAAATAATTTCAAGTTCATTAGGTTCATGCTTCAAAATTTATAGCATATGACAAGTGGATCACTCAAAATGTGATGGAAAAAGGAATGGCCTCTCTTGCAATTGTTCCATAGATTTTTTTAACCCCTAAAAACTACAGCATTTAAGGCCCAAAATTGCATCAAATTGATATGTGTATCAAAGTAAGGCTAAATTTTCATTTAATATATTTATTATGTAACAAATCCAAAATTCCAACTGTAGGATCTTTTACTTAACCTCTAAAAGCCCATTGTCTTTTTAACGTTTTTGGGCAAGTACCTACGGGCTGAAATTTTCTCTTGATTTTTGGAAACTTTTTGTGGAGGTAGAAAAGCTGATTAGCTTTGTGGGAATATAATTTTTTTCACAATTGGTGCCCGGGAACAAAAGTTATGACCAAATAAGCTCAAAACAATGGACAGGGGGCAATGCAGGCAACAAAAAAAATATGCATTTTTTCTTAAAGTATTTTTTTCTCATAGATTATATTTTTGTCTATCTTAAAAGCTTCGATTCATTTCACTTAGATTTGTTATGAGAAACTTATAGACATTCCTATTTTTTGGGCAGTTAGAGCATCCTTTTGAAAAAAATAACTTATAAGACTCATTTCTAAATGCAATTTTTCAAATTTTTCAAATTCTTTTTTTGGCACGGTTTAGTTTACTTGCTAGAACAATCTCACCAATGGAACTAGTGCATTTTAATTCCATCTAAAAATATGAATATTTTAGATTTTCCTTCTTTCTTGCATCTACTTCAATCTACTTAAAAAAATTTTAAATAATAAAAATTAAGGTTTTTTGAAATTTTTTTTGGTAGACTTTCAACTCAATTCTCCACTGTAAACATATAAAGCTCAAAACTCTGTAGTGCAAAAACTTTAAGTTAAAAATGTTCAAAGTCAAAAAATCCAATCCCTCAATATGTTGTTTTTTCCACTGGAACGTAGATATTTTGCAATCTGTGCGGTCAAAAGTTCTGAAATTTTTTCCACACATTCTTATACTAGTTAGGTGTGAGATCCTATGGTTAGATGTGCAAAAAAAACATTTTAAATGTTTTTTTCACTCTTTGCTAGAAAATGACAGTTTGGGGTGTTTTTTGGTAGAAAAATGCCCCTTGGGCCGTCTAGGGATTAATTTATTGAAGCATAGTAAAAATTCCAACCATTTACAAGGACAATATGCTTAATATTATTTGAAGACATAACTTCAAACAATGGTTGGAATTCCAACCATTTCAACCATTATTCATATCATTCCAAACATTTCAACCATTATTTGAAGACATAACTTCAAAGAAATGGTTGGAATTTAAAACATTATTTCAAGACATAACTTCAAAGAAAAAAAAGTTTCTAGTTGTTCTTAAAGGTGAAGTTATGTCTTTTAATATTTTTAGAAGAAAACACATATGTCCTGAACTTTTGCAGTTTGGTCAGTATATTAAAAATTGGATCAAGAATGTGTTAAAAAAACTTCAACAAAAGAAACTATCATATTCATCTTTAAAAAAATTATGAAGCGGAAGGTAGTGCTTGATGAACAAAAATACTAAAATGTGATTCATATAAACTTGAAGTTTGTATTAGGAATAGTTGTCTTGAGTATTATCATATTCATTATTTTTCAATTTTTTTAAAGTCATCTTATATTTAAAATTCAATTAAAATAATATGTCACATTTTGAATTTTAGAGGGGTTTAGTACTACATGAAGTATCCAAAATTAAGGATCTACAATTGAAATTTCTTTATTTATTTCCACAATTAGAAGGCATATTTCTACCAAAGGGCATTTAAAAATACTTTGTTTCATGGCCTCCACGTTTGTATAAATTGGACACATTTCAAAATATTGAAGATGGTTTCGAGATCATTCTTTTGGTGAAATCTCTTCATCATGAAGTTTTCCTAAATTAGTGAGTGATCAATTTTTAGTTTCTTTGAAAATTGTTTATCTTATTTTTTAGAAAGATAACACGTAAAAGTATTAGTCTATTTTCTTACAATTTAGTAGTTTTCTAGTTCTCACACTTAGAAATTTTTTTATGGTTTTCCTTGATAGTGCACTTTCAAATTTCAGGTGTACATATACATTGATTATATTTTTAATATTTAAAAAATATATATTTTTAATTTTATAGTACTCTTGAACAAATCATGAGTACTATAATATTAGAAAGTGGAAGAAAATCAGCAGGTCACCCAAGTGCACTCTTCATAACATTCACCCAATCACCCAAGTGCACTCTTCATAACATTCATCAACCACCAGGAGGATGGTTAAGCGCATAGCGGAAGGGGTTCAAGAATGTATGAAAACAAGCAATGCAAAAAAAACTGTAACTAGTCGACGAAAGTGGGGCGTCAACGCGCATGAGCAAACTGGCCGCACCATTGTGAAAAGCCCTCAACGAAGTTACTCGAGATAGGCAACCGATATCTTTCCGTGAAGAGAAAATGGGTAGAAATCTCCAAGTCTCCCCATGCTCTGCTGGACACACGTCCAAAACCCGTCACTAGCGGAATTACGCCCCTTGCGCTCGCAATTGGAAGAGCCTCTTGAGGCAAATGTATCAGAGCGTACACAAATCTGCTTCCTGTCCGACGAACCCCTTTCAACATTATAATGCAGTTTTTTAATCCTCGGGACAACCGCGTTGGCACCCGGTCCCAAACCTCGTGCCTCTTTCGATTCTTATAAATAAACTCAGCAGTAGCATTTCAATCTCATTCAATTTCGCAACTCTCTCCTCCAACACTCGAGCTCTATCACTGCGGACGGACCAACTGCGACTCCACCAAATCGATCGGCAGCTACTGCAGGGGACTCTACTTATATCTCTGGACGACTTCTCGGTAATCTTAACGGAACAATTAAGCTACTGGAATCGAATCGAGAGCTTGCTTGGCTAGCGAGTGGATTAGGAATTAAGCTTTTGGGGCTGGCGACGACGTCAAGAATGGCGTCCACTTCAAGGCGAGGGATGCTCTGTTGGGGTGTCCTCGTTGCTGCTTGCTTCCTGCAATCGATGCACGTGGCTTCGGCCGAAGGGGCCTTGCCCGAGTGCAAGTTCCCGGCGGTGTATGCGTTCGGGGACTCGCTGACCGACACCGGAAACTCCATCGCGGCCTTCCCCGACCAGTTCGCCCACGCCGAGCTCGACCCCCATGGCAATCTGTTTCCGGGCCATGCCGCGGATCGATACACCGACGGCAAATTGTTGCTCGACTTCCTTGGTACGTACCAACGCGACTCACTCAAATTCAATCCTGAAACCCTCTTGAAAGACCGGCTAATTCCAGCAATTAATTATTACGGAGTACTAGACACTGGCATGGAAGCTAGCTAGCACTACCAATTCAGAACTTTGCAGATTTACAGTCATTACCATACAGGGATTGATTTACAGTCTTTATGGTCAGTACGGGCTGACATGAAGAATTGAGTTGCCCTGGGATGACTTAATCAATAGTTTGTTGTAGACAGTGTACTGATTGGATTTGCTGTTGGCTCTGTGGAATGGCAGCTTTCGGAGTGCGCCTGCGACCCATCTACCCCGTGCTGCGAGGCACCGGCGCCGACTTCACGTTCGGCACCAACTTCGCGGCGTATGGCGCGCCTGCGCGGACCGTGAAGGTGTGGCGCAAAGACTCCGGATTCAGCAGCCCCTTCTCGCTGGACGTGCAGCAGCAGTGGTACGAGCGCTACAAAGAGCGCCTGTGGTTCTACGAGAGCCTCATCTTCCACTCGCCCGGGCTCTACCAGAGCCTGCCCAGTCTGGCCACCGTGAGCGAGTCGCTGTTCCTGGTGTGGTCCGGCTACCAAGACTACTTCTCCAGCCTGTACGACAAGACGCTCACGCCGCGCCAGACGCGCCACATTGTGCCCCAGGTGGTGGAAGCCATCGAAACGCACATCAAGGCGCTGCTGACGCCCGTGCTGTACACGCCCCCGGCGACGCCCACGCTGCAGATGCCCCCGGCCCGGACCATTCTGGTGGTGAACCTGCCTCCGTTGGGCTGCATGCCCGCCATGCTGTCGATGTACGGTGGCCCGCACGCCAAGTACGACCACCATGGCTGCCTGAGCGACCTGAACAAAATCACACATCACCACAACCAGCTGCTGGGCGAGAAGATGGTGGAGCTGCGGGCCAAGTACCCGCAGGCGCAGCTGCTGTACGGCGACGCTCACGGTGTGTACACGGACATCCTGAAGGAGCCGAAGAAGTACAATGTGACAGCGCCGCTTAAGGCCTGCTGCGGCGCGGGCGGCGCGTACAACTTCAACAAGGAGGTGACCTGCGGCAACTCGGGCCTGGTTGAGAACCAGTTCGTGAATTTGACTTCGTCGTACTGCAAGGATCCCGCGGCGCATCTGAGCTGGGACGGCATCCACACGTCCAACACGTTCAACAAGGCCGCCGTGACGGCTTTCTTGCTGGGCGAGCACATCACCCCCAAGGGCGGGCTCAACTGCTCCCCCGACTTCTCCAACTGGGATATCCAGCAGTAATTAATTCAGTCGAGAGGGGGCACCCGTGATCATTTCCAGTATGGTCGCTCCGATCCCATTCCTTAGAGTGATCGAGCAGCTTCAGTTGTAGAATTTAGTTTTTTGACTGCTTTCATCGTTAGTGATTCAACACTCTTGTTGAGACCTCAACGCGACATTCTTTATCCTTGATGAAAGTCGAGTGTAACTTGACGCGATCACTCAACATTGAGGAAGGCGGATGTCACTTATTTCTTGGTGGGAAGCGCATGAGCAAATTCATTTTTCATCCCCAAGGCATACCTGGACTGCTTTTCTTATTCACAAGGAACTTTTTTTAGTATCCCCGTGTAAGTTCACAAAGTTCTTTACGTTTTCCCTGTTGTTTGTTATGAGTTTATTGTTTTCTCTGCGTTGTATTGATTATGTTCATGAAATCGTTAAACATTCCTATTATAAGGAAAAAGCAGGGTTTTTTGGTAGGGAAAACAATGAATTTTCATGATACTGGAGAATTGCTCACCTTTATCAAAGAGAATACTCCATCAAGCAAGGATCATACTCCTAATGACAAAGATTGTACACACTAAATCAGAGCACTTCGTTTCGCTAGGTAGAACAGGCAACTCCCAAGCCAAAAAGTCCTGCACAATCGCCACAAGCTTTGATCAAAAGTTGTTGTGTGCCTAAGTACAAACATCACATCAAATCACCACTCCTTAACATGTGCGCTCAACCCTAAGCGCAACAAAAGAAAATTCGAACAACCACAAATTTGTGTAGCAATAAATTTGAAGGAACCATAATGAGGTCATTTGACAGAGAGCAGGCGACCAGGTAACTTTTCAAATCATAGCATGGCAGGCAATTTACCTGATTATTGTAGCTTCCTTATATTGCTCTTCCTCCATAGCCTTCCTTACTAAACCCAATCTACACACCTTCCCATGTAACAAGAAATCCTTTTGAAAACCTAGTCACAATGTAGTTTGAAATCACGTACTCTCCCAAAAACCTCCAGGAATACGATATGTTAAACCCTTTTTCACCATCAGGTTTGCAACCGAAAGTTAATTCTGGGGTTGGAGCATGTGAGGCTGGTGTCTGGCGAACCTGCAGAAGGTTCCCCACAGGTTAGTCAATCCTTGCAGAAGTTCTATAAAACTCTTTCCAAGAAAAATACTGTAAGACATGCGAGTGGTAAGTTATTGATATGCCCTATAGATCTCCAAGGTCATCAGATCTTCGATATAATTGAGGGCAGCTCATATGAAGAATCGGTTGCTTGCTTGCATGTGCAGCTTAAACAAAACGCCCGTAGCCTCAACACTGTGACCCCCTCTCTTGTGCTCACAAAAAGCTTCGAAAGATGGAAAAACACGTACCTGAAAAACCAAGCCAAGAGCGATGTACAATAGCAAAGGCCCTGAATGCGATCAAGCAAACGCAGCGTTGAGCTTTAGAAGAGGAGCCGAATCACGAACACCTACAACTTTGGTGGAGAGACGTGCATTGCGAGATATGAGAGGCATCATCACCTCACTCAAACACCATGATAATGATGATAACTAGCAAGTTCCATCGCCGCCCCACCATGTTTAATCATGTACAGCACGTCACGTTCCATTGCCGTCCCACATTCCATCGCCGTTTACTCACTGCTCTGCAGTTGTTGACGAAGCTCCTCGCTCATCATCAGCACGCGGGTCACGTGTTCAGATCCTACCCACTCCGCGACTCCGCGTCCACCGCCGTTTTCCTCTTCTGTATCTTCAATTCTTTTCTCTTTTCTGTTGAACAAAAGGGACGAAACCTCTGCTTATAAGAAAGGAGCGCGAGCGATCACCAGAGGCCTCAAGCTTCATGACAGCCTTACTAGTTCAACTCTCCATTAGAATGGATTGTCCATCTTTGGAATTTATTCCCCATCGCAATGCACAAACCGCCGCAGCAAATTATTTTAAAGTGCCACTGACGACTTCACGAGAATTGATGGTGCACGTCTCTCTCTCTCTCTTGCAAATCTGTCTATAACTTGTCTGGCGAAGTAGTACTGTAGTGGCCGCCCTGTCTGCATGTCCAGGACCCTGCTAAAGTGCTAATTGAGTATAGCACTTTGGATGAGACCTCACATACTCATTCATTGCTGCGGTCGTGGAACGACGACCAGATCGAGTCCAGCGAAGAGGAGATGCTCGCTAAGAGGAGATGCTCGCTGGGGGATAAGTATATGCACGCGGCCGGCCTTCTCCCAAATCGAACCGTACCCAGTGTCACGAGGAGATGCAATTAGCTGGAATGGAGGAGAAATTTCATTTGCGCTGCTAGCTCTGTGGGTTTTCTTTTCTTGGGGTAAATTTTGTTGCCCGGTGTGGTTTCAATCCGAGTTGTATGGCTGCGCAGTTTTAGTGAATTCATTATGGGGAAGTAAATTGGAAGTACGCATCGATCTTGAGCGGGAGTTGGGCAGTGATGGAGGGTTCAGGGTTTAAGGTTTAGTGGGAAGGTCAAGATTCAAGAGTGCGCGTGGGTTTGGGTTCAGTTTGTTCGAGAATAAAACTTCAGGAATGTGAGTCACCTTCGGCATCTGCCACATCTGAATTCGTCATGTGCACTCCAGGGGCTCCTTGCATGTTGATGGTTAACATTTTCAACACGTCGCGTTTTTCACTTGATT
The DNA here is from genome assembly GCA_963969595.1 of Neckera pumila. NCBI lineage: Eukaryota > Viridiplantae > Streptophyta > Bryopsida > Hypnales > Neckeraceae > Neckera > Neckera pumila. The sequence goes on from OZ018412.1 coordinate 12,684,610, forward strand.
ACCTGCAGCAGAAATGTGGGGCGGCGGGTGATTGTTTGTTTGTCCCGATTGTTTGGGATTTTCTTTATTAAATTGGGTTAGAGAGTTCAACAATTCTGACTTGGTAACTGTGATTAGAGATGGCTTAAACTTACTTCAAGTTTCTCAGTTTGAGCCTTGACCAGCGGAATGCTCTGCACTGAGTGGCCATTAACTTACCACACTTAAAACCTAAACTGGAATTCTTGATGAGAAGTTGACAGTTGTAGCAGGCTTGACCATTCCCCCTTTCAATATGGAGGAATTGTTAGCTAACTCTGACGCGCGTTGGTCATCTGCAGGTAGTGAAAGGAGAGTTGAAATGAAATTGAAGGAACGTTGAGCTGGGTGTAAGTTTGCGGTGGTTTAGGCAGCCAGAAGCTATGGAAGTGGATCACTTGAATGCACCTTTACTAAAGAGCGACAGCAGCGAGGAGTTGCTGAGCAGCACCTTGTGTATGAGAAACTGTCCATCGGCAACATGCTCGCCAAGTACATGGGGACTTTGGCTTGGCCCAGTTGGTTCACTTCGTAATAGTGAGCCTGGCGTGGTGTCTAGAGGGCTTGCACACCTTGGTCATGATCTTCGCCGACAAGGAACCAGAGTAGTAATGTCGACCCTCTGAAAATTCCGGCTTGCCTTTTTATTCCTCTGCCTTCAATTCAATTGGTACCCATCCAAATTCTTCAATTCTAATTCTATTTGTGATATTTGCTACTAGAATATGAGTCCACATCTTAGAGCCTTATCTGTTTCCAAGTGACCTAGTTAACCCTAAGCACTAAAACCTAAGTGCTCTGAAGTTCATATTTTAGATGATGAATAGAGTGTTTCAAGCCAATATTTTGTCTAAAGAACTTCTCATTCATCATTCATCAAAGGAGTACTTGAATTTTAAGAAACAAAGTTCTTCTATGATGAAATTGAGATATATAATATATTTGTACAATGATCCTATGCCACAGTATAATAAAATAAAAGTTATTTTTTATAATTTTATAGTTTATAAAAATTTAAAAACTCAATATCTTTTCTATTGTGAGTTGGAATGCCACAAAACAAAGTCTTTGTACCCTTCTACGCAAAGAGCTTTTCGACGGTACTTAGAACATGTATGGTTCTAGAGAACTCACCGTAATAATATAAAACACCCTCATTTAAGGTACAGTTAATCCAAAATGTCGAATTACTGTTCATTCATGTTGTCTTATGACCGGAGTTATTCTATCTCTGTTACGATTGAATTCCAAGTGCGTTCATGACTGAGATACGTCATTCTTCTCGGCTCACAGACATGTCGATGTCATGCTCACTGGCATCGTTGTGCAACGGACCCCAGAGTATGGGAGTGGTTGGGAGGAAATGGAATTTCAACCATCTCCGATTGGGGCCTTATCTGCAGACAGGAGTACAAAATTGGTCTGGCACAGTCGGCATTCTTCGTGGGTGCTTTTATAGATAAGCGTCATTACTTTTCACAGTCGCAATGAATGTCCGGGAAGGTAGAGGCGTAGAGCAGAGCAGCTGGATAGATTGCCCAGATCACCACCTCAAACTTGAACCTCTGAAATTTTTTATCAAATGTGAGGAAGAAAATCTATATGCAGTTAGAAATAGATGGGATAACCAAAGGCAATATAAGAGGTGCACTACATTCTGGGTAGGCTTTCTTGAACACCCATTGGATTGGCTTGAGGAAGAGTCTTGTGCAACTTGTTTTGCAAAATTGAACAAGTGAGAGCTATTCAAGTCTATGAGCCTTTGTTTTCACATGTGATTGACTGCTCTAAATAACTCTTTTTTTTACACTGTTCTCAAAGGTGCCATGCCACTTTTAGTGCTCAAGAATGTTATGTGACCAGTTGGCTATGGATAATACACAAGAAGTCACAAACTTTTCTAAAATATTTACTGGACATTGAAAAATACATCCATAGGAAGGATTTATTGAACTCTGAGGAGTGAGGATTAGATTTCTGATTATAGTAATTTACAAGTCTAGTGTATATTTTAGCTTTCACAAAGTAAGATGCTAACTTCATGCCATTACCGATCTTTACACTTGGAGTGAAAGAATTGGATACATGGCATATTTCGTTAAAATGGTGGTATTCCATTACAATGGCATGTTATTCAGTTCAGGATGGTCCTTCTGAAATCTACATTCGTAGTACATTCTAAAAATCTATGCTTGTCCTAGATATCTAACATCTATATCAGTGCTAGATTTTTTAGAACGGTCGGTCTGAAATCTATATTATTCCTAGATTTTTGAAATCTACAACAATCTTAGATGTCTAGAATCTATATCTGTTCTAGATGTTTAGAACAGGCGGTCTAAAAAAATGGCACGGGGAATATGGCACAAGGAAAATATGGCACTAGGAATACCACCATTTTATCGAAATTTGCCTTATACATGATCATGATAACTCAGTCAATTGAGGAGTCTAAAGCAAAAATGAAAATTGAATATTGATGATGTTTGGGTGGACAGGTGCGGGGATATTCGGCCATTTCTCAGACTCATGAGCGGGATGAAAAGGCACCACGTCTTTCTCGCCTGTTTAGGCTCAGGGCTCACAGGCTTGATCATGGCCATGGCCAACAACTGCTGGCTCTACGTAGGCTACCGTTGGTTAACTGGCTTCACCTGCAGTGGCATCAGCTTGGACATCCAGCTTTGTCCTGGCCACGGGGCCAATCGGCCCAACCAAAAGAGGTCCCGTGGGCATGTCGGCCTTCTACTTCTTCTCCTTAGGTAATCATGACGTTACCGGCCTTGGCCTACTTCTCAGTCTCCTGGCGCCACCTCCACACCATCACACACACACCCGTCCTCATTTACTGCGCTTTAATCCTGCCTACAGTGTGGAAACCTCCTCGTTGGTATATTGTCCAAGACTGCGTTGCTGAAGCTATGGACGTCTTGAGAGTGTTTGACACCTAGAACAACAATCAGATTCTTGAGGGCGTGGGCTTGAAGATCAAAAACCAAGAGGATGATTCACCAAATATGGAATCAGGCGAAGAAGAAGATGCTAGTTGTGTAAAAGTTGCTTTGGGGAGCTTGTGAACGGTGCTGAAAAATCCTACCACTTGGCCCCGGATGCTAATCATGGTAGTGATTTGGCTGCTCACGGCAGTTGTGTATTATGGCATCAACTTGAATGTGGTCAACTTGGAGTCAAATCTTTACGTTGGAGGTTTTTTGAACGCCGTCATCAAGTGGCCTACGTTCGCCATCACGGCGTTTTTGCTGGAACGCTTTTGGCGGAGGTCAATGTTAGCTTTGATTATGCTGCTGAGTAGACTTTGCTGCTTTCCTGATAGCTTTTTGTTTACTGAAACAGGGGGAGGCAATGTTATACTTGGTAATAGTTTGACTCTACTACAAATCTAACTGTATGCTCTAATGCCACATGAGCAGCTGAATGGTGTGATTCTTGTTGGAAGAGCTAGTGTGGGATTGTACAAAGTGTTGAGAATTATGTGTAGCCTGGTGGGAATATTTGGCATGGCTAGGACGTATAATTTGATCTACATTTATACATCAGAGCTTTTCCCTACTATGGTGAGGAATGCGGCTTTGGGGTTTTCCACTCAAGCTAGTGGAGTGGGCTCCATTATTGCACCGGTGGTGGTTGTTTCAGGGTGGTACAACTCGGCTCTTCCTTTCGGTATTTTTGGGGTGATGGTGATGGTGGGCACTGCTTAGTGCTTTGTCGTTGAGGCTTCCCGAGACTTTGCACGAGCCCATCTTTGAGACTCTGGAGGGCCTTGGTAAAGGTGAGTCTCTAAGGTCAACAGATTAAACTAGTGTGTGTATTGTTCTTTGTGGAGAAGCAAAAGGCATTGAAATGACACAATTTTGCAAAGTCTAGAAGACTCTTCACAAACCCTTGGAATTGTTAGTCAATTCAGACATTGGCCTATTTATATCAATGGCAAATAAATATGATGAAGAATCATAGGGTAGCTTAATTAGGGGAACAGGTCAAGACCAATTTCTTCCAAAGAGGTTGATAGTTGACATTATTTAATGTACTAAGAGCTATTTAAGATCTTCTATGCAAAATTGCATCCTCTATGCAAAATTGAATTTTTTTGGCATTTCTTTCATTGCTCTCATTTCTCTGCACTAAGGAATTTCTTGCTTATCAATGTATATTTTGCTGACGGTAGTATCTGGTTGCAGTATGCTTATTGTCACTCAACGGATTTGCAAAAGTTTTGAGTTAACCCTTGAGGGCCCAATGCGTGTTTACTAAAAGCCAGACCCTTTTGAACTCATTCCAATTAATGATACTATCATCTAATAAGAGATTTACATAAACCGTCCATACCAATTGGTACTAGAGACAAGCCTAGAGCTCAAGGGAAATGGACAAATTCGTTGATTGTACTGTTGAAAAGATTATAGTAGTCAAATAAAGAAATCTTTAAATTTCAAGAGACATGATTCCGTTTTCGAGGCACTCAGGGGTTAAGAGTGGAACTGGTTTGCCTTTCTTTAGACCATGGAGCTTCATGTGAAGAGCTGATGACTACAGTATACAAATTTCAAACAAATTTTAATAATAACCTTCATACTCAAATCAACAGCACATATAGGTATAGTGAGAGTGACGGTCAACCAACACGCAATACATTTTTAGGGCCCTCACATCCATGAGACAACTATTGTAAGACTGCACAAGGTTGATCTTATAGAAATAGCACTCTGAGCATTGCGAGAAAAGATTAAGCAATGGTTGACCAGGCTTTATGCCGAGAGAGGCCCTCTTCATCGAGCCTCTTGTAATAGGATGCTCTTGACATTGGCCATCATGCTACGTCCTCCCTCTTACTCAAGTGACCTACTACAAGAGGCCCTCCTCATCGGGCCTCTTCCTTTACTGTACTAGCAGTAGTTGTCAGAAGAGTTCTCCCCTTTTTTTAAAATTTTTTTTTTTCAAAATATATTTTTTTTCAAAAATATATATATTCTCTAGATTTGCACATTCGGCAGCTTGTCAGATAGCCCTCTATAATGCCCAAACTTTCTATAATGTGATTGAAGAAGCCAAAATTGCATTGACTCTAATTCTGAAAATTGGATTTGCAAAAATGAGTTCATAGATTCAAGAAATCCAAAAATGTCAAAATGTCAAAAGAACCTCATTTCAAATCCATTCCAATAAATTTTATTCAAAAAAATGATAACATTTTGCTTCTAATCAAATTTAGAAGGAATTTTGAAATTTTCCTTTCAAAATTTATAAAAAAATATTGGTGATAGCATTGATGAATCTAACCATATGAATGGAATCTAAAATTCAAATCTACAACTTTTATTTGTACATCAATTCCAAAATATTCTTTCAGATAGTACTTTATGATGATTTTTTTCAAATTGTCAATTTTACAGGATACTCTCTTAGGATTAATTCCTTAATGCCTAAGTCTTTTTTTTGAATTTTTGTATATTTTTGCTTATATCTTTATAAATATATTATTAACCTCAAATTCATCAAATTCATCTTATGAATAGTGTGATTTTCAAAAAGTCAATCACTGATTTGAATGAATGAGAAGCTTTATGGTCAAAAAAGCCCTTGGAATTTATATGTTCATTGTCTAGATTTTGGATGTCAAAGCACTAAGGGATTAATCCTATAACAATATGGTAGCCTAAAAGTGTCTAATGGCTAACAGAGAATCTTTCTATATAAGAGAGAAGTACAGATGTTCATCTTTAGAATTTTGTACAAAAAAGAGAAGTTGTATACACAAATTTGACCTCCAATAAATGCTTTTAATTCTTTAATTTGAAGCAATTAAATTCACACAATATAAAAAAATGATTTCCATAGTGACCAACCCAGTGTTCTATTTTTAACCTTGAAATCAACTATTGAAGATGTAAAAAGTCCTTTGGATGACTTCACTTGCTACTATAGGATGAAGGGTGAATGCAAAAAAACACTCGCCGATTTTGTTGCATTTTCACAGTACTCATGCATTACAAAAAATTTCAGCCCTCTACAAGATTGCCAATGCGTGATTTTCGGCACCCGCAGGGTGCAATTATAGAATTTTTTTTCAATTTTTTATTTTTTCAATTTTTTATTTTTTTATTTTTTTATTTTTAAATATTAAAAAAATTTCAATCTGACATGGCGTTGGCATGGTGCTGATAGCACTGACGTGACAGCAATATAACCACGTCACATATCAAAATTTCAACTTTTTTTTTCAAAATTGCGCCACGGGGGTGCAAGGCTAGTAGCCATATTGAAGGTTGAAATTTTTCCTAATGCTTCTTTTTTGGGAGTACTTTACAATTAGAAAAATAATTATTAATAATTTTTCAAAATATGTCCAATGTATTTACCTTTAAAATGAAAAAATCTAGGGAAGGAAAGAACATAAGAAATTCTCTAAGTGGGAGGACCAAAAAGGTGCCAAATCTCAAGAAAATAGACATTTTAATGTTTTAATTAGTTTAAAATAGGAAAATAAATTAAATAAATTAAATAAAAATAGACCATTTGTAATAATTTTAAGGAAAATGGTCATTCACCAAAAGAGCCACCAAAAGAATACTTTATGTATTCTAAAATGTAAGAAGAAAAAAGCTCTCTTTGTAGACTTCCATTCAATGCTAAATTAATTTTTTTTAGAATTCCTTCTTTGCATAGCTACAAGTCTAGTAGAAGACCATTTACTCCAAATTTTAGCTTCAAATTTGATTTTTTGGGCACTGAATAGTACTAAAACCTTCCAAATTGGAATTTATGACTTAAATTGGGGGCTATTTTTATATAGTAAAATATTTTTGAAATGTGCAAAAAAATTAGGTAAGGAGTATAATGGTCTTGAGCACCTTTTTAATAAATATTAAATCATTTGGATTCAATATGCAAAAGTTATGCCTAAAAAAAAATTAGTATGCAAGGTATGATGCAAAGTAGTATAAATGTTTCTTGCATTCACCCTAGAAATTGTTTTATGTCATCCAATATTTTTTGGAAGTTGCTTGAGTTTATTTTCAAATAATATTATAGTATTTCAAATTCCCTCGTTTTGGAATTATTGAGTTTTCTAAAGAAGAAGATGCTTAATCTATAGATCACCCTTTACCAGCTTCTAATGTATTTTGGCCATTTCTTGTTGTTTATACTTGATGTGAATTTTAGCCATAAAAATGATATTTTTGAATTTGATTTCAACTAATGAAATGAAGCATATCAAATGCAGCTGTGCAGTTTCTACTCAATTGGAGATTTTGAAAAATTCATAAATTTTAATATTTTAGCAATATAAACTTTGGAACTATAACCATAGTTTGTTGATTTTTTAATTTTAGAGTGACATGATAACTATGGTTTATACTATGATGTTACACTTTAATGTTCAAAATTTCAAAATTTTGAAAGTATATTCTGTATCACGGTTGTCATATCGGACAGAATTTTACTGTTCACGGACGAATCGGACGAATCTGCGGTGACTGACTACAAACTTTGGAGGCCAATAAGTTTTGGAAAAATTGTCCAAATTGAGCATGTGATATATTTTTCGGCATCTAAAGAAACTGTAGATGCCGAAAAATATATCACATGCTCAATTTGGACAATTTTTCCAAAACTTATTGGCCTCCAAAGTTTGCAGCCAGTCACTGTAGATTCGTCTGATTCGTCTGTGAATAGTAAAATTCTGTCCGATATGACAACCATGTTTTGTATTTGATATGAATTTTCTTCACTTTTTTCTTTAAAATTCACAATAATTTCAAAATTTTCCAAAAGAATTTGAAAAGTTTAAGATTTATAGGAGACATATCACTTCATCTCTAAAAAACAAATACACATTTTTTCATTCATATGTAGTTGCAAAATGGCAACAAATAGAGTGATGGATAATTAGTGAGGCTTGAATCAGTGGTCTTGGGCTTGTCCTCATAAGGGTAATTTGGGAATGTTTCTCACACACGGGAAACATGAGACACACTAGTAAGGTAACTACACCTAAAACCAATAGTGTTCTAATTGCGACCCCTATCTAGGAAGGACTGACATGTTGCTTGAAGTATGTTCTACTGTCAATGATGAGTTAGGTAGGCTTAATTGGTCGCTTTAAGAGCATACTACCTTAAACTACAGTAATTCTACAGCGGGGAAAACTACACTACGTACTACACCGAGAAACTGACGAGTGCTGAAGGACATTACAGGTAAACTGACGAGCCTGTCACCATTGGGAGATCGGAGCTCGAGCTGCTGGAGGGGTCCGTCCGTCCAGGAGCTTGCCATTACGGCCGGACACTCATGCAGCTAGGCCTTTGAACACATGCCTTAACGAGACCGGATAACCTGAGGAATACGGCCGGACACTCATGCAGAATTGCAGACCTTTGAACACATGCCGCAACGAGACCGGGTAACATGCGGAATTCATTGAAGCGCAATCTCCTGTAGCCTGTCTAGTTTGAAAAAGGGAGATCCGGTCCACCCTCCAGGCCCTCCAGGCCGCCGTTTTGCACGGACTCGAGGCTGGACGGGTGGCCGGACCTACAGAAACTCAGAATAGTGCAATGAAGGGTTGCCGGAGGTGCAGAAATCGGAGGTCCGGTTGCCTACTACTATACTTTACAGGTGTGTTCCCTGCAGGAAATCCAATTTGTATCAATCTCTTCCCATCTTTTTAATTAGAGCAAGGCAAGTGGGTAATTGATACTTTGGGGCAAACCACTGATCATTCAGCGAGGTACTAGATCAAATGAATATGCACAGTGTTTGGGAATCTTTTCGACACTGTATCTGCTCGATTGTAGACCGTGTTCGTGCAGTCTCCGGAGTACGCTCTCGAAACTTACCCGGGTTTATACAGAAATTAAACGAAATGCCTTTGTTATGATTACGTACGTACAAATCTAGGAAGTCAGTCACTGTCAGGTACGATCAGCTGCACGTGAAGCCTGCCAAACACGGGAAGCTTGCAAAGCACGGGAAGCTGGCAAAACACGCAGGTGCAGGAAGTCGGATGGAATGATTGAGAGAGTGTTGTATAGTGGATAATGATCCACAGACTCACTCCACTGGCGCAGCCTAGATACATGCATTTCAGGTCACTTGCACCCCAGTTTGCAATTTTATTGAAAACCACTCCTTTACTTACAAAGTCCCCAAAATTAAACACTCACTAAATCAACCTTTCATTTTCAAGCTCAGCCTAGTTGCGATCGATCAGTCTCCTCACACCAGTTGATGACACAATCACATCATCACCAACGCCTAGAGATGGACCAGATTCAGAACACTCAAAAGAAGCCTTCAGGAACTGTCTAGATTACACTCATGCAGAAAGACGTACGTCAGAATGGTCAGAATTAGTTAAAATGATATCTCTTAAGTGTACAGAGCTCTGAATACTAAAACCTTGAAACCTCTCAAACTAGAACTGGTATAGATTTGAGGTTTCTGCAACTTTGCCAATTTCACTGAAATCCACCATATATCAAATGTGAGTTTTAGCTGAAATCCACATAATTTTATCAAATGGTGGTTAAAGAAATATTTTAGTAAACGAAGCTAATTGCTGCAATCGAGGCGCTTCGACAGCTAGCAAGAGTAGTGCTCATTCCAGACCATACTTGGACAATCTAGCAGTGACGATACTTTTCAAGACACTCACACTGTCACACAAGAGTGTCTTCCACTTGTTATACTGAACAACCAGTACACAAATCAACTGAAGAAGAAACGAAGAAAAGGTTCCAGGTCTAAAATATATCTCTGGTCCACCATATACAGTAACCGGTGGAGGCTTGTGATGTCTAACTAGCTAGCAACTAACTCAGCTTGTTGTTGTCGATGTGATAGTACCATGCCATCCAAAGCATGCATTTCCAGTAAGCTAGCAAGCAAGGGGAAGTGCCACAAAGAGCTGTGCAGACTGTGAGAAAGGAAGTCCGAAGGAAGGCAGAGCCCTCTAAGGAAGCCCTTACTCAAAGTCTTGACAACTCTCTATGCCACTGCCCCAGTGAATTTCACTCCCCTGGGAGAGGTGCTAGACCAGAGTGGAGAGAGTAACGGTACCCAAGAGGAGGCAAGGCTGAAGAATGATGAGGCTGCTGGGAGTGGAGTGGGGTGGCCTGTTTATACTAGTTGAGAGGAAGCTCACTTGTTCATTGCGTTCATCACACATACTATCTGCATTCACAGGCTGAACCTTTAAGCCACCACTGTAAGTTTTGTCACGGGAAGATTGGAAGAATCGCGAAAAAATTTGACCTGAGCTAGCAAACAATTTGTTTTCTGGGGAAAATGTGGATTTGTGTGTTAGATGAGGCCACGAGGGAGGAGCGGTGGTCAGTCGATTGTGAACCGAAAAATGTGATTAGCAAAAATGGGTGAATTTTGAAACTGCATGATAAAAACTGATATTATTCCAAACTCTAATTACAATGTGGATGTGGGCAATAACCGGATTAGGTTCTATACCTGAAAAACTAGTTGACTTTGCAAATGAAGAGTAAAAGCCAGTGGAAAACAAATGACTCCCCAAATAGTCAAGTACACTTTACCTTATACTGTGAGTTTGCTTTAATCCCTCGCACTTTACTATTGGATCCAAACTGACTTGGCAGGTGTGAGAGAATTATCTTTTTTTCAAAACGCGAATACGTGATCCTTAACCATTTCATGTGCTCTGAAATGATTTTGAGTTTCACTGGCCAACAAGCAGACAGACTATTGAGACTAGACATTCAGAGTTGGCTTAACATGGGAGCGTAGTGGGCTTACATGTGAGCCCTGGTGGGTAGCATTGTGCTAATTGAAGTAACAAGGTAGAATACGGTCCACCGATCGGTAAGTGAAAAACTAAGATTCCGTGTTTCACCCGACGTTGCTAGACCACCCCATTGGTTGAGACTAGTCAATTTTGAGGGAATGAATACATGCTAAATTCTTATTGTATTGTTTCCCATCCATTGAAAGTGCAATTGCTAATTGGACCTACAACCCCCCACGTGAACTCGTGAAGTTTATCCACCGGCCAATATATGTAAGGAGGCTATCATTAACTCTCCACTGAGTTTTGTTAGAGCACTAATAAGGTAGGAGGACCATAAAGTACTCAATCTCTAATTCTTCTAAAAGTATTTACCTCTTGAAATGTATACTATTTGTATATTTTGCTTTCTCGTTGCATCAACAATATACAAATAGTGTACATTTCAGGTGTTGGATACAATCAGTGACCACCACATTAGGCTTTGGAGGTCAAAACAAGAATTTAGGTAAATGTAGCCGCCTCAGATGAAAGTAGGAACAATCATCTAAAAAATTTAAGATAAACTAGTATGAGTGTCTAACTTATTTTAATTAAATTTTAAAATTGATCAACTTTATTGTATTGTTTTTTGAATTACCAATTTTTTTAGCACTTTCATTAATTAATGGATTAAAAGTTGCCCAAGTTGCTAGGAAGCTACAATAATTACACAAAGCTCCAAAAAATATGAAACTACTTGAATTAGATGCCAATTTCATTTGCCTTTCAAGGAAAATTTATTGAAAAATGTTTCAAGAAGTCTAACCTCTTCAAATGAGACATCAAATTGGAATCTCTTTTTACAATTCCATCATCCCATGAAGGAGATGAATGTCTACATTGGGTAGGTGATGATGAAGTTATATTGCACAAAAAAAATGTGGGCAATCATTCAAGCAATATTGACATCTTTTATTGAATTCCTAATATACTTCTAAAATTTGGCATGTATGTAACTAACATGATATAATATGAAATTACAAAAATACTTTAAGAGCAAAAATTTCATTCCAAAAAGAGTTGATATTCTACTAATCCTATGGTTAGCTGCAAGAAAAACCTACTGATATTGGCTAAAAATGGCCTCAGTATTGGAGTACTCTGATTTTTGGAATAAATCTTTTTTAAATGAAATAAAATATAAATGATTTGTAAAACATTTGAAATAGTATTTTTCTAAAAATTCAGATTTTGAAAAATTTATCTCTTAAAGTTATAAACATTCAAAGAGTGACGGAAAACTGATGCAAGAGAATACTTAGACACTTTGAGATATGTTTTTTAGAAAGTTATAAAAAATCCTAAAAAGTCTTGAAAGAAATGCACTTTTCCAAAATTGAAGGTGCTTCATTTCAACAATTTGCATCTTCAAGGAAAAAAATTGTATTCTCTGCATGTGTGTAAAAGTAGTGGACTTTGAGCACATGTAGAAGGGGGACACTTTATTACTTTTTTCAATCTCTTTGTAGACCTGTGTAACTTTAATAGAAATCTGTATATCCCAATTTTCACCTTCAAATTTGCATTTTTGGATTGGAAACAGTACTAATCCCCCCTAAAATGGCTAAGGTAGATATCCAATTGGGTGCAATTTTAAGATAGTAAAATCATTTTAAGAAATTTAAAAAAATTACTTAATGTTCAAAACTACAACATGTACCTTTATTTCAAATTTCATAGAAAATGGACATATGGTGCAAAAGTTATGAGCAAAATAATACCTGTCCAAGGCTAAGGGGACACTAAAACCAAGGGGACACGAAAAAAAAAGACAAGTGTTTCTTGCAACAACCCCTATGAGCAAGTTTGCAAAAGAACATCTTTGTCTAACTACAAATGCTATTATCTTCAAAATCTACTTTTCCAAAATTCTTGAAATTTATTCTGGACATTGCAAATTTTTGTCTCTAAGTTTTTACCTCTTGGATTTCAAAAACAAAATTTCCTCATTGCATAGGAAATCATGAAATAATGACAAGTGTATTGCCAGTTCATTTGACTTCCTTATACCACTAGATAACTTAGAGTAAGGCGGATCCCATATTGCTTATGAAATTTTGCATGAGTATATCTAAAAGGATGTCATATGATGATGTAGAGAAATAGTTTTGTATAGAGCAAAAATTTTACAATAAGAGGGCTCAAAGTGTGTTGACCCGTTTCACAAGAATGAAAAGTTCTAAAGTTTTTTTCTTACTTCAAGCATCATTATCTTTCAATCTACGGAGTCATATAGGCTAAAAAATTTTCAACACATTTTTTTAATAGTCAACCATTGCTATAGTTTTATTCAACCATTGCAAAAGTTTGCAGCGGCATTCTCCTTGCACAGTCTATTTAGATTGTCCAAATATAGATTTTGATGTATCCTTCCAAATTTGGGATGTTAATATAAGTAAAGATGGAAATGTAACCATCCACTAGGAAGGAAATGTAATAGGATTATGAAATTCAATTTCATGACATCTGCATGGCCTCTATTTGGCTTGCAAAAACATTGAGGTAGCAAGTGGTTGCAATTAACCTCTCTAAGGTGTATTGGATACTTATAATCTCAAATGAATCATGTATAAGGTGTTGTAAATGCAGTGAGTTCTTTTAAATCCTAAAGGATCAGAGGACAAAATGGATTTCAAGCAAACTCCTGTTGTCTCAATTTTTGGTTGTAAATTTTTAAAATTTTTCCACAAGATACAAAAATACAATAGCGTTTTTGGAATATAATTTTTATTTCAATTGGTGCATGGGAGAAAAAGTTATGCCATCCTCAGCACAAAAGTCACCTTGCCAGATAGCAAAAGAAATCCAAGAAAATTTTTAAAAAAATTTAAAAAGAACTTGTGTCTTATAGGTTATATTTTTTTCTACAAAGAAAGCTTTGATTCATTCCAATTTGGATTAGTAATATAAAAATTATGGAGCATCTTCTTTTTGGGGCAATCATTGCATTGTCTTGAGAAATAACATAATGGATTCCTTTTTGAACTCGATTTTTAGAAAAAAATTAAAAAGAAGTTCTACATGGTTTAGTTTGCTTGCTAGAAACAATCTCACCATTGGAATTAGCATGTTTCAATTCCATATAGTTAAAGGTATTAACAATTTAGTTTTTCTTTCTATTTTATACCTGCTTCTACTAAACAGTTTTTTAAAGAATGAAAATGAAATGTTTTTTATTTTAGTTTTTTTTCCTAGACTCTCAACTCAACTCTTCATGATAACTTCTGGTATATTTGTAGTATAAAAAATATTAAGTTCAAAAAGTTCAAAATCAAATAATCTAGTTACGCAAAGTACAAAAAAATTTTGTTTTCTTTACTATAAATGCAAATATCTTGCAATTAATGTGACCAAAGTTTTCAAATTTTCTTCCATACATTCTTCAACTATTCTAGTGCAAGACTCTACAGTTAGATATGGAAAAAAAGAAAAAAGAAAAAAAGAAAATTGATGTTCAAGGTATTTTTTACTTTGCAATAGAAATGGCAGTTTTGAATATTCTTTGACAAAAAAAAGGTCATGATCTTTTTGGGATTTAACCCTTTATGTACTAAGAAGCCCAAATTGGGCCTCTTGTTTTTTGAGCAATTTTGAAGAGTTTATGTAGGGATATACATTTATTTTAATAATTGTTTTTTTAAACCAGTGCATGCAATGTCCTTCACTCAAGTTATAATGATAGAATTCTTAGTACATTAAGGGTTAAGCTCTGTTTTTTTTTCTCACCGTCCCCAATTGCACATGAAGTTAATTTGAAATTTCACATGAGTTGTGTAAAGTTAGAGTCGGTTGCTTCTACCTGTGCAGCAACTGGAAGTGGCCTAAGTAAGTTCAGTTACTTACACATCCATGACAGGCGATGAAAATGAGCACCACCGTCAATTTGGAAAAACACCACCGTCAATTTGGAAAATCAAATCAGCACTCCGTCCAGTGAGACCTAGTCTCAACCAAGAAAGCGGGGGTACGTCTGGAGGGGTCTCTTCTTGGGTGCAGGTTGGTTCACTTGCTCCGTGAAGCATGTGCACTCTGGTAAAATTACTCTTTCTCTGTCCTGCTCGCAGAATCACACAATATTTTTGAGATGTAACCGCACTAACTACTACTGGGGTAGGACAATTGGGATGAGGGAGGGCCACAAGCCTTTTACGCTAAGTTAGTTCGTACACTGGGCATGCATGTCACCCTCATCACTTCACATGGGCCCCAACAAAAGCTGATGGGAAGGTAATCAACCAAAGTAAAGCGGAAAAGGTAATTTGTGTTGTAATGGAGAGAGCAAATATAAGAAGTCACTTGTGTATTATGAGAGTAGTCTTATCACATATATATAGGGAGGATCATAGCCTCGGTAGTACTACTAAAAGTAAAAGAGAATACTACTTTTACTTTACTATAAATATACTTATCCTAAGTTAATAGGCTAACTGGGATCGTCATCTTATCCTATCTTATCTCAACACTCCTCCTCGATCCCAGGTTACCTCGTTAAAAAACTTAACTGTGATAAAAACCTTTATAAGGAAAATTCACAGAAAGAAAAAGAGCGTAACCTATTGTGTAACAAGATCTTGAAGAGATCGTATGCCAGCTTCTTGAACCAATCGTTTGTGAACGTGGTTGAGTTCACATTGATGTGAAATGATCTTGTCAATTGTCCGCAACCAAACTACTTCTCTTGTCGCTTCATGAAATGCTATTAATTCCGCATGGTTGGTTGATGTCGCGGTCACTGTCTGCTTGACGGACTTCCATGATATTGGTGCGTTGTTTCGTAAGAAGATATAACCTGTCTGAGACTTGCCGGTGTTTTCGTCTGACTTAAAACCAGCATCTGCATATCCGACTAAATCTGATGCTCCATTCTTGGTATAATGTAGTCCTAAGTCTTCAGTTCCACGGAGGTATCTAAAAAGATGCTTGATTCCATTCCAATGTCGCATTGTAGGCTTCTGGCTATGCCGAGCTAGCACGCTTGTCACAAATGATATATCCGGCCGAGTATAAGTAGATAAGTATAGTAAAGCTCCGACCGCTGTGAGGTACCGTTGCTTGTCATATTCTTCCTACTCCTCTTCGCAAGGTCGGTAGGGGTCATCATGGGTCTTATTGCGACCAATCATGGGAGTAAATAAAGGATTTGCCTGATCCATGTTAAAATTCTTAAGCAACCTTTGAGTATATGCAGTCTGATGTAGAAATATACTTCCATCAAGCAGGTGTGTGATCTGCAATCCAAGGCAGAAAGAGGTGCGGCCGAGTAGTTTCATTTCAAACTGGGTTGTTAGTAAATTCACCGTTTGACGGCAAGCGGAAGGCGTACCTACAAGGTTGAGATCATCAACATATACGGCAATTATCACAAACCCATCAGCTTCCTTCAAAGTAAATATACACGGAAGGGTAGGGTCGTGCCGGAACTTGTGGTAAAGCAAGAAATCCCTCAAATGTTGATACCACATGCGACCTGCTTGTTTTAATCCATAGAGGGCCCGTTGCAGCTTAAGGCCAAAATACTTGTTCGGAGTATCAGTCGGAGGGGGCATAGGTAGGAAATCAGGAGGAGGCTTGATATAGATTTTGGCATCTAAATTTCCATAAAGGTAGGCTGTAATGACATCTAAGAGCGTGGTTTCCAAAGAGTGTTGTACAGCTAGGCCAAGTAGATATCTAAAGGTAGTGGCATCCATAACGGGAGAATAGGTAAAGGCAAAATCAATACCAGGACGCTGATTGAATCCTTGAGCTACTAATCGTACTTTGAACCAAACTACTTGCCCTTGGGTATTTCGCTTTCGGGTAAAAATCAACTTGTATCCTATAGGCTTAGTAGGAAGATTGGTCAATAAAGGACCAAAGACTTGATGTTTCCTAAGAGAAGAATACTCAGCACTGAGAGCAACTTGCCATTGTGGC
This sequence comes from Neckera pumila, assembly GCA_963969595.1. Classification (NCBI taxonomy): domain Eukaryota; kingdom Viridiplantae; phylum Streptophyta; class Bryopsida; order Hypnales; family Neckeraceae; genus Neckera; species Neckera pumila. Next base: position 12,701,366 of record OZ018412.1, read on the forward strand.
CAATTGGGGCTGGATTTTGCTTCATCTAATGTGAGTGGGTCAGGATCAGCACTAATTATCCGAGTAATGAAGGTGGTCACAGATGGACCATCTTCAGAGAAACAAGAAAGCTGTGAATCAGTATCAGGTGAAAAAGGTACATCACTGTGTAGGCTGACATGATTAAGACGGGGGCGTTTGGATATAGAAGCAATAGGGTCCGACTTGTGTTTGGAAGGGATGATACTAATGGGAGTAAGTCCTGTGCCAGGGAGAGGGTTTCTAGTAATGCGGGGGCCATCACTAAAGCCGTCTGGTAGTTTGTCTGCAAGGGACTGTAAGTGAATGATCTTCTTGACCTCGGACTCAGCTAAGGCTGTGCGGGGGTCAGGGTTGTTAATGATGGTTTCAGGTGCCCAAAAATCTAAAGCAGGGGATTTGGCATCTGGCAAAGAAGGAAAATTATTCTCTTCAAAATGACAGTTGGCAAATCGAGCACGAAGTAGAGTACCTGATGAGGGTGAAACATACCGAATGATGCTAGGGGAATCAAAACCAACATAGATCCCTTCTTGACGGTGACTAGTCATTGTTTTCCTATGAGGTTCAGCAACGGGAATCCATACTCTACAGCCAAAGACGCGAAGGTAGGAAACATTGGGGACTCGGCCAGATATTAGCTCAAGAGAAGAGTGAGTATTGAGCAAGGTAGGACGGAACCTGAGTAGTGTTGCTGCATGGAGAACTCCATGCCCCCACATTGTGCTAGGCAACTTTGCATGGATTAATAAAGGCCGGGTGATGAGTTGGATCTTCTTGATATATGCCTCCGCCAATCCATTTTGCGAATGCTCATACGGTACAGAGTATGTTAGTGAAATCCCAGTAGCAACACAATAATCCTCAAAGGTGTGAGATCAAAATTCTTGGGCGTTGTCCATCCTTAAACTCTTCACAGGATAGTCCGGATGATGAGCCCGAAACTTAATAAGCATGGTTAAAAGTTTGGAAAACACCATGTTTCGGGTGCTGAGCAGAGACACCTCCGAATGTTTGCCTGAAGCATCAACAAGCACAAGAAAATATCGAAATGGTCCAGAAGATGGAGTAATAGGTCCACATATATCACCTTGTAGACGCTGTAACATAGGGGGGAGTTCCATTGGTAGCTTCCATTGTGAAGGGCGCTTAATTAACTTTCCTTGTGAACATGCCGTGCAGCTCCCGACCTTGTCAGCATCACTTGTGCATAAATTGTGTCCTTCCAACAAAGGTAACATCCTCCTGAACATAGTGGTGCCTGGATGGCCCAACCGACTATGCCACAATCCAGTCTTAGCTGGAAAGGGGAGTATCAAAGCAGAGCCCCGTGGGTTGCTATCACATAGTCCATTGACTCCTGCTTTCGCAGTGGTAAGGGACTGTCGGCCTTGCCTGAGTTCCCGGTACTCTTCATCATCTCCTACCGAAGTAGAGAAGTGGAAAGCTAACTCCTTAGGAGGGCTTATCAATATCTCGTATAGGCCGGTAACTCCTGCTTTTGCAGTGGTAAGGCGTCGTCGTCCTTGCTTGAGTTCCAATACCTCTTCATGGTCATCCAGCGCAATGGAGACATCCATCCCATTGGCCCGTAAGTCACGGTAGCTGATCAGGCTCCGGGGGGCATCAGGGGCATACATTGCTTTTTCACACAAGAGGGGGGTCCCCCCAGACAATACTATAGTTGCCTGGCCCTCTCGGAACCGAAAGTTCCGACTTCCAGCGATTGTGATGATATCACAAGTTCGCCAGGCGGCTACATCATGTCCATTAAATTCGAAGTATTTCGGATCTCTTAGAATTGTATGCGTCGTGGCACTATCTATGAGGGCTATATCTACAGGAGCTATATCTGTGGGAGGTAGTTCTTCAGAGATAAGTACCATATAATTTTCGGTATTTATATCTGAAGAGGAAGGGGCATCTAGCGTATGAGCCTCTCTCTTTTCATTTCTAAGCTTCTCTAGCTCTTCATACATACTAACGAAGTATGCAGGAGTGCGGCAATCTCGGGCAATATGCCCTTGACGGCCGCACTTGTGACAAGTACGCTTGTCACTAGGAAAAGATGACTTTTTACTAGAAGTTCTATCAAACGGGCGAGAAGAGCGAGAATCATGATGAGAAGAGCGATTTGAGAATCGAGACCTTGAGACTCTATCAGAGGAGGGTCTAGAAGAATTAGACTTATCTTCCAGATTGTGCTGATTTGGCGAGTGTTGTTGCTTTTGCCTCATGCCCTGTGGTTGCCGTCTTGAGATCTCCGAAGTGTGAGTCTCCCGGGGGGGTTTTGCTTCCGCGTTTTTAAGTAGAAGTTGTTGCTGCTTTTCAGCAAGTAAGAGATACGACATTAGTCGAGAATGTTTCTTGAACTTCATATTTCTATACTGTTGAGCTAAGAGGGCAGAAGCAGGAGGAAAAGTAGATAGGGTTTTGTCTATCAACTCTTTCTCTGTGACTTTATTGCCACAAAGACGTAGCTGTGCAGTGATGCGATGCAATTCGGAATTGAACGAAAGAAAATCAGGAAAATCTAGAACACAAAGAGCAATCCAATCATTGCGAGCTTGAGGAAGGAAGATGGTTTGCTCATGATGAAATCAATCATGGAGTTTGCTCCACAGGTCCGCAGGGTTGTCAACTTGGATGTATTGTTGTCGAAGAGAGATGTTGAGGTGGCGGCGAAGAATAAGTAGCGCTTTCCACTTTGATGATGCTGGGAAGTCCTCCTCATGTTCAATGTTCAGTGCGTCATCCAATTCCTCCGCATAAAAATATGTCTTGATATCGATGCTCCACTCCATAAAATTACTACCATCCGCCTCTAAAGCATCAAACAAAAGAGGTTGCACTCGGGAGCTAGTTTCCCGAGGGTGCTTTGCATTTGGTGTAGACATCGCAACTAAAAGCAAAGAACAAAGTAATAAAAAGAAGAAGAAAAAAAAAAAAAATGAGTAGAGACAAGATCGTGCTGATAACGTGTTGTAATGGAGAGAGCAAATATAAGAAGTCACTTGTGTATTATGAGAGTAGTCTTATCACATATATATAGGGAGGATCATAGCCTCGGTAGTACTACTAAAAGTAAAAGAGAATACTACTTTTACTTTACTATAAATATACTTATCCTAAGTTAATAGGCTAACTGGGATCGTCATCTTATCCTATCTTATCTCAACAATTTGAATGAAAACTGTAACGTTGTGTGTGCTCCTAGATGTCGGTGTGCATTGTGAGTTTCAGTGAGTAAGTTTCTGTGTGTCTGTATACAATGTGGCACTGCTTAATTGTTTCCTTGCCTACTCGCAAACTGTGGAGGAAAGACTTTTTAGACAGCATGAGAAGTTGAACCTAAACCACAGGGATGTACGACATTGGTTTTCAAATTTGGACAACAATTTTGTATCGGATTTCTTAAAGTACCCTTCTAGTCGACATGATCCTCACATGATGAAGAGACTGATTGAGTTCGTGAAGACTCGAGAGCCTGAGTTGGTGACTTTGCTGTTTGTTGAAGGTAATTCCTTTTAGTGACATTGATCATTCTCAATTTTGTACTATTAAGGTATTTTGCTGAAAGAATGTTGTTGGAATGTGCAGATGTCAAAGGTTTGTAGCGATTGTACAATTGGAGATTGAAGATTTGTTTGGGTAGGACATAGCTATAGTTTGTTTGAAAATGCCTCTAGGAAGTTGTAACAAACTCCCATTGTAAATAAAACACCTTTTCAAAATGAATTGAGATTTCGAAGAATTCCTTTCGATTCTCTGTGAGGATTCCTTTCAATTCTCCTGTGAGGATTTGCTTTCAATTCTCCTATGTAAGTTTTACCTCTCTCACATTTCCCTTTGATAGTTTATTTCCCTGTGTTTTGTATGAAAAGGCTATCCAAACAGGGAATTAAATTTGTAAATGCCTACAGGGAAAGGAAAAAATGTTCCTTGTGATTTCGTCTTCTGGGACGCATTGATTAATTAGGCCACTCGTTTAGGGATGGACCGAGCAATTTGTTGTTTCAGATAGACGCAGATTCTTGTTGAACTTGATCTCAATGGAGCGTTCAGATTGCACCCTACCAGGTCGGCCCTAGTCATGGATATGACCGTTATTTCTTGCAAGTTCAGGATCAATTTCTAGGTTGTGAAATTCACGTTGTTAATTCTGAATGAAACTAGTCTTTTGAATGGTGTAGAGATCGGACAGTGACGTACTTATTATGTTATGTATGCCTCTTCACGGGATTTTGTGTTCTCATACTACTGGAGGGAGTAATATACATTACAATTGCAGCTTTGCAATACAATATTATTCGACAGGCATAATAATTTCTTTCTCTTGAAAGGAGCTGATATTGCGCGACGAAGCGTCCATCTTCAAATTTGCGAGCAGGAATTGGAAACAGCCGCAAGAGAGATATAGCATGTGGCACCATTTTCGGTAACATTACTCAGGATGATGATAATTATGGCAAGAATTTGCAGGTATTTTGGATCCTATCTAAGGAGCTGGAAGGTGAAAAATCGCAGGATAAATTGTGCTTGTTGTAAGCAAAACCTCATACTCCGTATATGATACAATGGTGTATTTCCGTGAACCCATAAAAGATTAGGTCTATTCCAGTCGTAAGTGGTTTCCAGAGGTCTGAACTCTTGAACATCACAATTTTGGCGCTCTGCAACAGCCCATTCAAATTAACAAGACCAAACGTTCTGATGGAGATTAATCGTGAAATGAGTATTAATTAATGTACAGCTTACATCAGGGAAATACATTAATCAGGTGCTGCCACAGGCATTAATGAATAAAGGAAAGAATAACGGAAAGAATGATCAATAGTGTCTACTTTTTAATGAAGCAGATAGTGAGATCTGTACAGGCCGGTACAGATCTCACTATCTGAGACTCCAGATATATACAAAAGAAATCTCTCTCAAATTTCACCATATGGCGAATTTCATTACAATGGCGCCATTCCGGAACATTGGCACTTTTACAGTTCAAAACGGCCGATCTGAATTCTGTACCTGTCCTAGATGGGTCAAAACACCGTTCTGAAATCTATACCCGTCCTAGATTGTCAAAATGATACGCCGTCAAAATGGCATGCGGAATACCGCCATTTTAACGAAATTCCCCATCCATGTTTTCTTTTTGAAAGGATACCTAGTTCATTGAGGAAAGGAGAAAAGCAAATCAATCAGGCTCCAGAGGACGGGCCTGAGTGAGAGCGCAGGAATATTACACCATTTTAACCAACATAACAGAAACTAAGTGATGAAATCTTCTTGCCACTCCTCATCTTAGCGTCTCATTTGAACTGCAAATATTTTTCTAACTTCACGTGTGGTTTGCACAAATTCCATGCCAGATTCTCACCATTATTTACCAATTGGAGTAGCTGAAGCAGCTGCGGTTAAATTCATTCAATCGCATGAAGCTTCAAAAACGAGGACTGGCATTGATGTAAAAGTCTGGACGGGGTTTTGGAGAAGTCTCAATACCGTGAATTTCTGCCAAATTAACGAATATTTTGACGTTAGCTATATCAAGACAAAGGGTTATGAGTATCCATTCCAAATTGCTGTTTGATTTCAGTACAGAACCAAATGTAGGGCGAAATTCAAATGATCTCACTAGTTGGAGCCAAGATAGAGTTCAAAACTTTTTCATTTGATCGAGATTCCTGTACAAAATACTGACAATCATACCAACTACTCCTTGAGTTGATTTTCATCAATTTTAACACCCAATGTCAGGTTATTTTTCTGGCCTCTAGTAATGGATTCCCCAAAACTTGAACCCTTTGTTCAGAGAGCTTTGTTAATGTTTGCCACATGGGTATCTTGTACAGTACAGTACAGCCATGGCCGGGAGTGTACGGGACTGTACTGTATAGTCCGGCCCAATTATCTCACAAATTTCGTTCCCAGGCAGAATGATTCAACAAGAATCAAACTCATAAACTTTAGGAAGCTCTGGCATGTTCCAAAATGGACAGATTTTTCAATTGCAAATTGCGTTAAAATTGTAGCATAGAGTACTTGATCATAACAACAAGTACATATTGCATGTGAAATTCAAAGTCATACATTAGAGGACATTTGAAACCTCTAGAAGACTGCGAGTTTCCCTACATTCCCAGACTGCGGGAATGCAAGGAAAGCAGCTGGCTGACGTGGTCAACACCGTGCCACGTCATTTTCAGAAGAAAAAAAAAATTTAAAAAGAATTTGCTCAAAATGATATTTTGGAAAAAAAAATAATTTTTTTATTTTTTTGAAAAAAAGAAACTGACAACCCGTACCAGTTGTTCACAAAATTGGGACACCATTGGAACAAGCCTAAAACGGTCTTCTAGAGGCCTCAAATGTCCTTTAATGTAACAATTTGGATCTTTTCTATACATTATCCACTACAAGAGGAAGGGGTGTTTTTAAGTAAAAAGTTAGTAGAAATACACGTGTTTCTAATAAAAATTTATTGAAAATCTCCTAAAAGGTCATTAATCTTATGTTGAGAACAATACTTAAGAACTCACTTAACGCCTAAAGCACTGAACATGCGTTTTTGATAACATAGCATTTTTGAGCACCTCACTACGAGCGGAGGTTTTATTTTTTTTCTTTGAAATTTTCACACAACATTTTTCCAAAGAGTAGCTTTAAGGCCCAACAACTTTCATAACTTTTGACTGCATGGTTAAAAAGTTATTGTATGATTTGTGATTTTCAATGCTCGGCGGGAAGCTTAAAAAATTCTTAAAATCACTTTTAAAAAAAATAAAAATTTGAAACTGGTTCTCTAGATTTATACATATGTAGAAAGCTTTGAATCATTCCTTTTTATTTATGAAATGAAAATTATGAGGTGTTCTAGTTTGCAAGTAGTTATAGATTCCCTATTCTAAAATAAATTTTGAAGTCCTTTACTCAACTCAATTTTTAATATTTTTGAAAAAAAATAAAAACATGGGATGTAGATTGGTTATTACAACATTATAATCATTGGAATTGACATTTTTCAGTTCTATAATCAAATTCCTAACAACTTAATAAATGTTTTGAATCATTCTCTACTTCTTTCTATTTACTATTTTTTTCCTGTATGTTGTACAATTCCAAATGATCTAAAATGTTTCTAGCATATAGCCAATTTGACTTCAAAAATGAATCCAAAAAGTAACCACCATTTTGGACCATTTTGCATATAAATGTGGGTGAAAGCACACTACACAAGGCACGATTTTGGCAGGAAAATTTAGTACTTTGTTGTACATTTTTTGTACATTTTTTTGTATTTTATATTGTATATTCTTTGATATGTATTTTTTGAAGGGTTTGATTGTTAGCCATCCCAGAGTCTACATATATGTTGCTTCCGGCACCAGAAAATTAGCAAATTTTTTTTTTCCTATCCATTTTTGGCTGCAGAAAAAAATGCCACATAAGCTCTTTAATTGGAGCAATAAATGCAAGTATGTTCTATTTGTTAGAAAGAATTGTTCACATACCAAATATTCTAACAAAGTATTATAGAATTACTCAAAGTTTATAGTCTGATTTTCCTCTACAAAATACTTTTCAATTTTTTTAACATCTATAATGTACTTTTAATTTTTGTAAAGTACTTTTTACAGCTTAAGGAAAAACATTATTTCCGTTCAATGACCACCAAAAGCCAGAGTTCACAAGGTTACTCATCCATTAACCCCTAAAGTCCCATTGTCTCCTCTGGGGACAAAATGGATTTCGGGTAGGCTACTACTGCTTCAATATTCATCATTATTTTCTGAAACTTTTTAGGAAGATAGAAAAAATACATTAGCTTTATGGTAATATAGTTTTTATTTCAATCGGTGCTCAAGAGCAAATGTTATGGCACAAAAGGTCCTTTTTTTTGGTGCGACGGGCAGAAAGCTACTCAAATTTTTTTATTTTTTTTATTTTCAAAAAATGATTTTCTCATAGATTGTATTTTTATCTATACGGAAAGCTTTGATTCATCCCATTTGGATTTGTTGTGTGAAAGTTATGGACAATCTTATTTTTTGGGCAATTAGAGCATCTTCTTGAAAAAATAACTTGTAGGACTCATTTCTGAATGCAATTTTCACAATTTTTTCAAAAAAAAATGTTTGGCAAGGCTAAGTTTTCTTGCAAAAACAATCTCACCATTGGGATTATAGTGTTTTAACCCCATCTTAGAGCTATTGACAAATTAGTTTTTCTTTCAATCCTGGATCTGTTTCTACTTAATAATTTTTTCAAGAATGAAAATCAACTGCATTTTTTTGGAATTTTTTTCCTAGATTTTCAACTCAATTATTCAACATTAAAAAAATTAAATTTCTAAGTTTGTAGTGCAATTTTTTTTTACAAATGGTGGTCAAAGTCATCTAAAATTGCAAGTCAATTGTTCAAAAAATCAAATTTTTCCAACTTTGAATGCTAATATCTTCTAATATGTATGGTCAAACTTTATGAAATTTTTACCACATGATTAGAGATAAATTAAAGACAAGTTCCTATGGTTAGATTCTAAAAATATTTTTTTCTCTTTTCTTAGATGATCGCAGCAAAATTGACAGTTTTGAGTCATTTTTGACAGAAAAATGCCTTGGGACTTATGAGTTAAACTAAAATACAAATAAAAAAAATTGAATTCTTTAATCTTAGAAAGTAATCAAACTTCAGTAGTTCCCCAAAATTGGCCAAAAGAAAATGTTATGACGTGCTTTTTAGGTGGGCGTAGTGTGCTTTCACCCATGTGACCTTCTGAAGTGCAACTGACCGATTTTTTGCAGATACAAAAAATGGATTTTTGTCAATTCAAACACTAATATCTTGCAATCTACATGGTGAAAAATTTTGAAATTTTTTCTACATATTTTCAAACTAGTGCACTATAAGATCTTAGGGTTACATCTGTCCAAAAATGTTTTTTTTCTAAAGTTTGGTACTTGTATTAAAAATGGCAATTTTGGAGCATTTTGGGTGAAAACATAGTCAAAAATCTTTAGGGGTTAAAACACCTCTTCTCTTGTTGTGATCTACCACCTAGTTTGCCACCCTTTGTTTAAACTATAGCTTGCACTCTATTGCCCAGGCATATTGAAAATGAGCAATTGCAATTGTTGTTGAAATGCTTGATTTTATATTGCTTGTTCTTCGACCTGCTCACTAATGTCGTAGTAAATCTTTCACTATATATAGAGATATTTAGGGACCTGTTGCTCCCTATTAGCTTGGAATGCAATTTTTTTTGTACCGCATAAGATTTTTAATATCACTACTTGTATATATATGATGATATCAGAAATTGAAATTGATTCCATTCTCTCTTTCTATACATATAAACCTTTTTGGTAGGCTTTCTTCAAACCTAAAGGATGAATTGTGTACACAATAACATTAAGTATTAAATACATTTAGTGTTATGTTAGATAAGTATTAAGGAAGCATTCAAAAGTATAAATTTGTAACAACAAATTTGTCTTTTGTTATTTCTTACAAGTGTAGGTATTTTGAAAATTTTCAAGCAGTCAAGTGACTCAAACTTATCTTGCATAATTGAAAAAAATTTTAGGATGGCAAAGTTTGCCATCTTATGAAAAAATAGCCATAAGCTAAGGCAATATTTCCATTGCTATCATAGTGGCTCTATTCTAATTGTGTGGTTATTTATTGTAACATAGCCTATGTTACCATTACTAATAGTTGGTTTGTTTTCTTTCAACATGGCATATTAAAATGATTTCAATGTTTAGTGTTTTAGATTTCCAAAATTTTGACATTCAAGTGCACAATGTTCCAAAGAGGTTTTCAGGGTCTCTAGTAGTTATGTCCGTTGTTTATGCAAGCTGCCTATCTAATTTGGCTAAACTATGTCCGACTTAGTGAAGATCTAATTTTGGACTATATAAGTGGTAAAAGGTGGTTGCAAAAAAGAGTGAAAGACCGACCAGCTTTTTTAGTGTTTTTCATAGTATTCATTTTTTTTTTAGGAATACTATATAATTAGAAAATAAGCTTTAAGAAAATGTGAAAAATATGTTTAATGTATAAGGTATCCTAAGAAAAAGAAGCGTAGAAAAATTCTCTTGGTAGAAGAACTAGAAAATCCATTACAAAAAAATTCAATCCTCCGGAGGGTTGCTCCAATTGACAAACCAAGCTATTTCCAAGCTTGGTCGGTCAATCTAGAAAAGTGCTGCAGTGAGCAATCAGATAAGCTAAAACAATTAGATAAGCCAAAACAATTAGATTTTGCATTTTTTTTTTTTTTATAAAAAACTTTAATTCTTAAATTCAATTCTTATACCACTGTCATTGCAATTTTAGCTGCGGATGAATAGGGGAAAATTGATGTTTTCAGCCCCCTAAAACAAATTTCAGGGTACTTTGGACTGTTGAAGGGCTGTGGGGCAGCCCTTCAGAGGCCTGAAATTTTCTCTAATGCTCATGAAAAGTGCAAAATCTCATGAGGATTGATATTTTTACATTTCAATTGTAAGAAATAGGGAAAGCAATTTTTTAGAAAACAAAAATCATCAATTTGAGAGAACTTTATGATGAAGAGATTTCACCAAAAGAATAGTCTTAAAACTATCTTCAATGTTCAAAAATGCACGCGCAAAAAGCCCAATCAACATGCATGTGGTGGATATTAAAAAAAATTTAAGTTTTTTAATTATAATCACTTATATAAGAGAGAAGTATAGATGTTCATCTTTAGAATTTTGTACAGAAAAAAGTTGTACACACAAATTTGACCTCCAACGAATGCTTTTGGTTTTCTTAAGCAATTAGATTCATACAATACTAAAAAAGATGATTTTGCATAGTGACCAAACCAATGTTCAATTTTTAACCTTGAAATGCTATTGAAGATGCAAAAAGTCTTTGGAATGACTTCACTTGATACTGTAGGATAAATGGTGAATGCATGAAACACCTGCCGATTTTGTTGCATTTTCACCGTACTCATGCTTTTTTTTTGGAATATTTTAAAACTAAAAAAAAAATTTAACAATTTTTTAAATATGGCCAATGTATACACCTAAAAAAATGATGAAATCTAGGGAAGGAAAAGCATAGAAAATTCTCTAGGTGGAAGAATAAAAAAAATAGACACTTTGATGCTTTAATTTGTTTAAAATAGAAAAAAAATTAAAAAAATTAAAAAAAAAACGTCTATTTGTGATTAATTTATGGAGACGGTCATTCACCAAAAAACCACCAAAATAATACTTTATGTATTCTAAAATGTAAGAAGAAAGAAGTTCTCTTTATGAACTTCTACACAATACGAAATTGATTTTTGTTAGAATTCCTTCCCTACATAGCTATAAATATAGTAGAAGACCATTCGCTCCAAATTTTAGCTTCAAATTCAATTTTTGGGTACTAACTAGTACTAAAATCCCCCAAATTGGAATTGTGACTTAAATTGAGGGTAATTTTTATGTAATCAATATTTTTGAAATGTGCAAAGAAAACTAGACAAGGTGTATAATGGTCATGAGCACCTTTTCAACAAATATTAAATCATTTGGATCCAATACGCAAAAGTTATGCCAAAAAAACAAATTAGCATGCAAGGTGTAACGCAAAATAGTACAAGTGTTTCTTGCATTCACTGTAGAAAAAAAATTTTGTCATCCAAATTTTTTTGGAAGTTACTTGAGTATACTTCCAAATAGTATTTCAAATTCCATTGTTTTGGAATTATTTGACTTTAATAAAGAAGAAGATGCTTAATTCACAGATCACCCTGTACTAGCTTGTATTGTATTTTGGCCCTTTCTTGTTGTTTACACTTAATGTGAATTTTAGCCATAAAAATGATATTTTTTGAATTTAATTTCAACTAATGAAATGAAGCTTATCAAGTGCAGTTTCTATTTCAATTGGAGCCCAATTGGAGATTTTGAAAAATTCATATATTTCAATATTATAGCAATATAAACTTTGGGACTATAACCATAATTTATAGCTAATTTTAGAATGACATAATAACTATGGTTTATACAATGATGTTATACACTTTAATGTTCAAAATTTGGAAATTTTGAAAGTATATTTTGTATTTGATATGAATTTTCTTCACTTTTTTTCTTAAAATTCACAATAATTTCAAATTTTTTCAAAAGAATTTGAAAAGTTTATGACTTGTAAGAGACATATGACTTCATTTGTGAAAATAAATATAGACTTTTCCATTCATATCTAGTTGCAAAATGGCAACAAATAGAGTGATGGATAATTTAGTGAGGCTTGAAATCAGTGGTCACGTGCTTGTCTTTACAAGGGTAATCCAAAGCGCTGCAGATTTATGGTATCAATGTTTCATACTATTTCAGCACAACAGCCGTAAGTAGTGATGTTCAATGACCAATGGTGCTGATCAAGAGGTGGCCAATTTTCCACTAGTTCAGTCCTCCCTCATCACTTTCACAAGGGGCTCAAATTGACTGTGAGCTCCTGCGGAGAAAAGACGAAGAATTCTCGGTGTTCTCTTTTTGTTTCATAGGCACACCGGGAAACGTGAGACACACCAGTAAACTACAGTAATAGTACAGCGGGGAAAACTAAACTACGTACTACACCGGGAAACTGACGAGTGCTGAAGGACATTACAGGTAAACTGACGAGCCTGTCTCCATTGGGAGATCGGCGCTCCAGCTGCTGGAGGGGTCCGTCCGTCCTATTGGAGGTCGCCCGTCCCTCCAGGAGCTTGCCATTACGGCTAGATACTCATGCAGGCCTTTGAACACATGCCGTAATGAAACCGGGTAACATGCGGAATTCATTGAAGCGCAATCTCCTGTAGCCACTTTATTTTGTTGTCTAGTTTGAAAAAAGGGGGTCCGGTCCGCCCTCCAGGCCGCATTTCCGTTTTGCACGGACTCGAGGCTGGATGGGTCATGGGTGGCCGGACCTAGCTACAGAAACTCAGAATAGTGAAATGGAGGGTTGCCGGAGGTGCGGCAATCGGAAGTGCGGCAATCGGAGGTCGGATTGCCTACTACTATACTTTACAGGTGTGTTCCCTGCAGGAAACCCAATTTGTATCAATCTCTTTCCATCTTTTTAATTAGAGCAAGGCAGGTGGGTAATTGATACTTTGGGGCAAAACGGCTGATCATTCAGCGAGGTACTAGCTTGATCAAATGAGTATGCACAGTGTTTGGAAATCTTTTCGACACTGTATCTACTCGATTGTATCTAGACCGCGTTCGTGCAGTCTCCGGAGTACGCTCTCGAAACATATCCGGATTTATACAGAAATTAAATTAAATGCCTTTGTTATGATTACCTACGTACGAATCTAGGAAGTCAGTCACTGTCAATCTGCACGTGAAGTTAAGCTTGCAAAACACGGGAAGCTTACAAAACACGCAGGTGCAGGAAGCGGGGCAGGAAGTCGGATGGAATGATGGAGAGAGTGTTGTATAATGGAGAATGATCCACAGACTCACTCCACTGCACGGCCTAGATACATGCATTTCAGGTCACTTGCACCCCAGTCTGCAATTTTATTGAAAACCACTCCTTTACTTGCAAAGTCCCCAAATTTAAAACACTCACTAAATCAACCTTTCATTTTCAAGCTTAGCCGACTAGCAATAAGTCTCCTCACAACAGTTAATGACACAATCACTTCACCACCAACGCCTAGAGATGGACCAGATTCAGAACACTCAAAAGAAGCCTTCAGGAACTGTCTAGATTACACTCATGCAGAAAGACGTAAGTCAGGATGGTCAGAATTAGTTAAAATGATCTCTCTCAGGGTTAAGTGCACAGAGCTCTGAATACTAAAACCTTGAAACCTCTCAAACTAGAACTGGTATAGATTTGAGGTTTTTGCAAACTTTGCCAATTTCACTGAAATCCACCATATATCAAATGTGAGTTTTAGCTGAAATCCACCATAATTTTATCAAATGGTGGTTAAAGAAATTTTTTAGCAAACGAAGCTAGTTGCTGCGATCGAGGCGCTTCGACAGCTAGCAAGTCGTGGAATCAATGTTTCATTAGTGCTTACCTTCAGAAAGTAATATGCAAGATTAATCATATCGTCAACTCATCAAGCTCATGCAGTTAGGAGCATGCATCACTCTGAACTCGAACTTACAGCAGAGCAGCACGCTGACGATGAAAAAGTAAATAATATCTCTGGAGATTTTACGGCAAATTGCTAGCTAGGAATATAGATAACAAGGTGTGGACAAGATACCGAAGTGACGGCGGCCATGAGGAGGAGGGCGATCACAAGCTCCATGAAGGTCCTGGCAGCAGGTTCGCTATGCAGGTAGACAGCCCGCTAGTGTTGCGGAAGATGAAAGACGACAGTCAGAGATCTGAAAGCACCAAGTGATCGAAGACTGTAACTCACACTTCAAGGAGATGGGCAAGGGCACAAGACAGAGAGCAGTGTGATTCAGGATGCAGGGAAGGGCCACATTTACACCCAACTCCCACATACTGTAGACAGCTGGTGGGACAAGCAGCAAGCGAGCAGCGCCAAGCGATCATTCATCCTATTTTTCTGAAACCTGGCAGTACTACTATCTGCAGATGACTAGGTACTTATTGTTTACTTTATTTTATATTAGGCAGGTATATAAGCTCAGAGATTAAGCTCGATCTCAGTACACAAGTCGAGCTGATAATCCTGCTGCTGTACTGACTTTGGAAAGTTTCTTTCAGACGATTTCTTGACAAGTGGGCTATTTTATTAACGATTCAAGTTGTGACGATGAGTATAAGCAAACAAGGATACCAATTCCCCTATTTCTCTTCCTTGTTTAAAATGCAGCTTGACGTCACAAGCTTTTTCCTTTTCTTTTTGAATAATTCCGACGCAGCTCCTGGCAAGAGTGTTGTTACTCAACCGGTGAAAACTTGCATAAAATTTGGCAGGCTGTTTGATCGTGGATGAATTACTGATTCGCCTTCGACTGCGTCAAAATAACGATTGATGGGAGCCCTCCTGGACCCACGATGCCAGTAACGTCGCAGCCGAATGGAATCATCCATACGTGGTAACGAAGTGACCGTCGTTGAGCATGAACCCATGACAGTTACGGCGATTCATTGTGACCGTGCACGCGATTGGCCTGGCCGCTGCTGCTGACACTTTGTCGAGCCGCCCACCTGCTGAGTGACCTGCTGGCCTGCTGTCGACTGAATGGTTACATTTGATCCCGGAATCCTGTTGTTAATTGGATCTTTTTATCTGCACATTTTCCGTGCATGCATGACCCGGCTGCAACTGGAAGGAAGGAGTGTATTTCTTCACAATTCAGAGTCGCTGCAACTGGATCTTGCCTTTGATTTTGTGCACGACAATGTGACCAAGGGCCGAAAATAATGGAACTAGTGGGACATGCTTGTGCAGTTGATAGCTAGTTTGCTACTCTAAAGCACTAATGGAGACGTGCTACCAACTAAGTATGCATGAAGGATGATTGCCTGAATGTTTAACTATCCAGAAAATTCTACTCTACCGGTAGAGATATTAGTTTCCTATTTCTGTAGAAACTTTGATTCCTTGTAATTTGTTTCCGTGCGCAATTAAGTTGGCGAGTGTGGAGCTTTCGAATACGGGAAAACACTGCTCGACAGAGTTTTGAAACGTCAATTTCGTTAAAGTAGCGATACAAGCACAGGCTGCACAGCCAAAAGGAATGGTCTAATCTTAGGCTCCTAACTAGGACCGATCACGGATATAAATTTTACATTCAGGCTGCACCTGCGCCAAAGTAATGGAATCATTATCGCCAATTTAACGAAATTGTCGTTTCAAGCTTTCGGTTGCTTTAATTGTACTCTTGGAAAATGCAATGCTGTGTTGCATGGATCCTTCCGTAATGCAGTTGAATGCATGGAAGCCTGGAACTGGTGGCTCGATTCTTGGCACACATGTTAATTGAATTCCACCAATTTCACGAAATTTCACGAACTTAATCCTGTCAACTGATGAGCTGAAGCCTGAAGGTAGCCATTGGGTTAAGCCATCCCGATCAGGTCGCTAGGAATGGCGGGAAATTGGCGCGGTTCTGGTGTAAGAAATGGTGACATACAGTAAGGGCTACAATCCACAGCAAGTATGGATTTATGTTTCGGAAAGGTGCCAAAGTATTGGATACTGCTAGTTGACGCCGATAATTAATTGCGTACGTACTTGCATTTGTGAGATCGCTGAATTGGACAGGTGGTCTACCTGGATTGATCGTGAAAGTGGATCATATTCGAGATACCTGCCCTACTTATTAGAGCTCTAGATGGGCCCTTCAGATGCTCGCAACTCTGGAACTCTGAACCCCCCCTTGTTATCAATACTATTTCACATTTTGCTTTCATATTTTGGATGGACAAAGCGGCTTAGAAGCGTCAGTAAAATAATGACCCTAAACTTCCTTCTTTCAAGGCATTTGGACTCATTGTTTCAATAGAGAGATCAACTCCCAATAAGGTAGAAGCACCAGTAGTCAATCATTTAAGGAGTTTTGGAGCAGATTGTATGCAGTGTGAGGTGGCGGAATTTTTCCATGTAGGAAGATAGGAAATATGGAGATTGCAAATTTTTTAGAATTTAATTCCCAAAATTGAAATTAAAATAAATTTTGGGAGCCAAAAAGTGCATTTCATTAGTAGGCAATGTCTAGAGTATTCCAATTCCGATTGTTCAAGGATGCTCACTACTTTGGGACATGTGTCATAACCATATTAGTCCCAACCTTGAAAAGGACAGAAAAACAACACTCCAAGCCTAATTTAAGGTTGGAAATAACTCACCCTATAGGTTGGGTACTGGGCATGGTTGATAACTGGTGCTTCTACCTTTCACTCTTCAATTCTCTTGTTGCTTCCACTATACTATCAATCCCACTTAAAATAACCAAACACATTGCATACTACTTCTCCCAACATATAAAAGCCTATAGACACCTTATTGTAGGCATGACAATGTTTCTTTTTACTATGTTTCTTTCTAATCCTATTCAAAATGGATTTTGATAAACCTTCAGCTTGCACCACTTTTCTTCTATTCATGTGCTTCTTCAACAAAGAAATCATATTCAAGCTCTTTCTCAAACAAAATTAAATCACTTTTGTAAAATCTATTCCTAACATCTTATTCATCACAATCAAATTAGTCTATCCTCCATTTTTCAAAGACTTCAATCAATGTGCAAATTTGAAAACATCATCAATCAAAGTTCACTATATATTCTTCCCAATCATTAAAGCAAAAATCAGCCCTCCAAAGGGTTGCTCCAAGTTGACATGCCAAGCTATTTCAAGCTTGGCCTGTCAACCTAGAAAAGTACCCCAGTGAGCAATTAGAGTATATGACTGCTTGCCAGAGTAGTCACATTTTGCTATTTTTATTTTTATTTTTATTTATTTATTATTTTTATTTTTATTTATTTTTTATTTTTATTTTTATTTATTTTTTATTTTTATTTTTATTTATTTTTTATTTTTATTTTTATTTTTTATTTATTTTTATTTTTATTTATTATTTATTTTTATTTTTATTTATTTATTTTATTTATATATATACTTATTATTTATTTATTTTTATAATTATTTATTCAAAAATTTGGTTTACTTTGCCATTAGCACAACAATTTCAGCTACACAGAATTAGAGGGAAAGCTAATTTTTAGACCCAATAAACGAAATTTCAAGGTACTAAAGGGGTTTGTAGAGCAGCCCTCTAGAGGGCTGATTTTTTCTCTAATGCATTCCCTTCGGCCCACTTAGACACCTAAGAAACATTTTTTTGGAGACAAGCTTTGATTATCATTTTACTAAGTAGTTTCTTTCTCCAAACAAACCAAAGTCAATTTTGTTAAAGTGGTGTTGTTCCAACGTCCAAAGTTGTATCATGTAAGAATATAAAGGTCTAAAATCTAGGATAAGTATGGATTTAAAATTTAGAACACTTGTTTTGAAAGGCGCCAAAGCATTGGAAAACTTCCCTTTTAGCAAAATTGACATTATCCACAATGAGCATTTTTAGAGTGTTTAACTTTAAAAATCACCCATTAAGGAATCTTTTGTCAAAATAAAATAAAATTTGGGTTTAGAAAGACAATATAACAAAATATATTAGAAAAATATGAAATCTCATATATAATTTTTTGGGGATTCAGAAAGCCCTTGAAGTTGGGCAACAACCATTAAATGATTGATAGTACACCCGATAGTACATTTAGGCATTGGATAATTTCTTTGAATATTTCCATATTTTTGGTATTAAATTCTTAAAAAATCAAATGCACAAATCTATGATCTATATAAAATTAATTATTTTCAAATTAGTCAATGTTAACAGAGTTCAAGTTTGATATTCAAAAAAGATTTGAATTTTTGCTTCTTGTGAATTAATAATAAAGAAGTTGTATTGTCTTATTGAAGTCATTGATATACTAAAATATAGATTAAATTTTTCTATATCTTCATTGCAAACAAAGGACATTTATTGTTAGTCTTAGAAATGATGTAATATGCCAAAAATGTAATCAAGAGACAAAGAACAAAATCCTGGAAGAAGCTCAGTTCTTTTTTCAAAAAGCTATGTATATGGCCGTATCAAATGTATTAAAAAATATAGTGATTTGAATTGGAGCAAAAGGATAGTAGCAAGTGACACCTGCCAGTTTTAGCTCAAAACAGCCTTAGTACTGGAGTACTGTGACTTTTGGAATAAAATTTTTAAAAATAAAATAAAACATGGATAATTTGTAAAGCATTCAAAATAGTATGTATGTAAAAATTCAAACCTAAAAAAATTTATCTCTAAAAGTTATGAACATTCTAAGAGTGATGGAAAAGGCAAAAAAATACATAGTATGGAGTTTTATTATTAGAAAATAGTAAAAAAAATAAAAAAATAAACCAAAATAAAACTCATTTTTTCTAATTTGGAGGTCCTTCTCCTCAACCATTTTCAATTTTGGGAATAAAAAATTGTGCACTCTGCACATGTGCAAAGGTACTACAGTTTGAGCATATGTGATAGGTGGACACTTTATTATTTTTGAAAAATTTCTTTGTAGGCTTGTGTAATTTCAGTAGAACTCCTTGCATACCAATTTTCACCTTCAAATTTGCACTTTTGAGTTGAAAATAGTACTAAAAACCTCCAAAATGGCCAAAGTAGACATCCAATTGGGGGCAGTTTAAAAATAATAAAATAATTGGAAAAAATTAGAAAAAATTACACAATGTCTGAAACTACCATATGTACCTTCCTTTCAAATTTCATAAGAAAAAGACATACAACGCAAAAGTTATGAGTGAAGATGTATGTGCCCAAGGCCAAGAGGACACCCAAAAGGATAAGTGTTTCTTGCGACGACCCAAAAATCTAAAATTCATAGAAGTTGAAAAATTGACAAGATGCAATTTTGTGAATATATGGACAAAAATATAAATTACTTTTTCCAAGTTTGTTTTTCCAACAAAGTTTACAAAAAACATTATATGTATACTTGCAACTTTGCAATGTGCCGTTGGAATGGTTAGAATGTCTAATTGCACATCATTGAGTAATGGAAAACAATACAACCGTATGCCTTGCAAATCTACAAAATAACTGTTGCAAAATGCATAATTGGATTTAACTTACTATAACACCATCATGTGCAATTCCACTCTCTCTAGTGGCAAAATAGACACTAAGTAAAACTATTAAGTCAATGATTCATTCAATTGTTGAAAATTGAGAATGCCATGAAATCAATTGATCAATTACAAAAACTTTGATTACAAAACTAAGTTGTAAAGCATGAAGCTACAAACAACATCGACAAAGAAAAATATTGGAAATCTTGTTACCACACGGTTTTGAAGATTCTTCAAAGTAGTAGAACAAGCATTCAATGGCCATTTGAAGATAGCCCACACATATTCAATGAGATTGAGGCCCGATGATTGAGGAAGACATTCTACAATGGAATATGGCTACTCTTGAAACCATTCCTAAATAATTTTTGCTTTGTGTGAAGTCACATTGTCTTCCTTAAAAATAACTTCATCCAGATCAAAGTTGCAATTTATCAAAGTGCTAAGCAATTCTCCTTGCAACAACTCAAGATAGCCTACGACATTCAATGAGTGTCTTTTCATTCTTGCACATCTATTTATATACAACTCTTACTATCACACAACTTGAAAACATCATTGAACCTTACAAGCGCAACATTTCACTGTTTGTTTAACTTGGCAGATTAGAAGGATTTTATGATTAAGCAAACAACAACTCAAGCCATTAAATTAGAGTTGAAATGATTGTAACTAAAAATAGCCCTTTTCCAATAACTCATTGTTCTATCTTTATACAATTAAAAAAGTTCTAACCTTGCTTTCACATTTTGGGTAGATTAAGCCGGCTTTGACGCTTTAGTAAAATAATGACCCTAAACTTCCTATTTTCTAAACATTCCTCATTGTTTCAATGAAGAATATACTCTCTTATTGTCTCCACTGCACTATCACTCCCGCTTGAAAGGACCAAACGCTTTGCATACTGCTTCTCCCAACATATCAAAGCCTATGGACATTGTGCTTTTGGCATGACAATGTTAATTCTCACCGTATTTCTTCCTAATCCTATTCACAAAGGATTGTGACAAACCAACAACTTGTACCACTTTTCAACTACTCATATGCTTTTTCAACTAAGAAATCATGTTGAACTCTCTCGCAAACAAAATCATCCTCATAATGTCTAACAACCTCTCCACATACTAGGCAGTCTCTGTCCAGTCAATTGAAGACAATTGACAATTAGTTTGGCTCAAATATGATCACTTAAGAGGTTGAATATCTCTCCCATAGTACACAAACAACTGCGTCAATGAAGGTAGCCACACTAAAGTAGAGATACCTATAATGGATTGGATAACTTAAACATTTCAACCTGTAAGACATGGGAATTTGTTCAAAAATTGAGCTCCATATGTGCAAAAAATAAGGATGAGGAAGAATGCAAAAAGCATTTTTTTTCATCAAGAATGAATGTTTCATTCAATATAATGTAGATTTTTCATTTGAACCCATCCTTGTCTCATAGATTCACCCAAAATGGCTAGCTTCGGAACATGTTTCTAATCAAGTATGAACCAATGTATCATTACAGGGGCTATCCATTATAGGTATGTATACCTTCTACTTCCTCTCCTGCCCTGCAGAGTGAGCATAAATGCTTGAAATAAGGACACACTTCCTCCCCACAGTTCACAAACTTGAACATAAACTCAATAAGTTTAGTATGAGTTAGGGTATATAATCACTTCAATGCTTCCATAGAAAGCAGTATGTTGTGAACACGTACTGAAAATTGTCTGGGATATAGAGGGTTAAAACGAAAAATAAACATTCATACTTTCATTATACTATGTAGCATTGTTGATTGGCACAAGTCGCCACCGACCGACGATACTGAAAGAAAACACTGAACCATCTTTTTCATAATCAGCGCTCTCATGGGCAGAGAAAAAAAATTGAACCCTCCTGACCATATATTTTCCAGTCCAAGATTTCCGCTGCGGGGTCTGTACTTTGTACTCCTTGCTGACCGACACAAGCAAACCCGAATGTTCCAAATCACAAAACACATACTGCAAACTCCACTGAACCAGGTGGAAGAACACGAACTCCGACGGATGCCATGGAAGAAAAATCAATTGTATATTACAAGCTATTCAGACAAATTGCTCTCACCTTATGCCTTCCAATACAGTCCACACGAAAAAAGGAATACCCTTCGAGCATTCCAGCGTGGAAGCATAGGTGGAGCACCCTAATGGCAGTGGAAGCACGTTCTACTGCAACCTACAACCTACCAGGAAAAAATAGCACATGGACTATTTCTAGAACGCAGAATGTACTTCCTCTACAAGGATTTGCTATCGTCCAAGCCTTGCTGGACCATAATCAGAGAAGCTAATTTCAGTTGCGGAACAAAGACTAAATCCACTCCAATATTATTCCCAAAACCTACTCCTACAGGTTCTAAAAACGTGTCCACGCCGCAAGTAGCGAGATGCAGGGATCCCAATCCAACCAACAGAGCAATCCTCTCAAAGTAGAGCCGAAAGTAGAGCTGATGTCAAAAATCAGAAGCGCAAAGCCGCGACCTTATAAAAACACATCACAAGCCAAAGGGAGGAATGACGCCGCACTCTATCAGGAGATCTAGCATGAGTAACCTAACAAGAGGGCAACAATGTGTTACGAGTTCTCCAATGTTACAAATATTCTCTTGTAGCTATCATGAAAGCCTCCAACAGGACTCCTCTCCACACTTCTTCATCACCCTGGGAACCCGTCTCCAGGACGGAGCTCAACGACACTCGTCCGGGTGGTGTGAAAGCGGCCGTAATCCATCGAAAATTGCATCCCATCCATTCCTTACCTTGCTCCTACAGGTCCGGCAGGAGCTCCACTGGGGTTGTTCACTCTGTCGATTCCACTTCGGACGTTGTATTGTTCATGCACCCTCACTCGATTCTCTGCCCACCACTGCTCAGCCTCCCTTTCACTGAACCGTTTCCGACTGCAACGTCCACGCCAAGACAACCTTAGCAAGAGCACAATACTCTCCACGGACTAACCAAAGGCGTTTCGCCCAACATTAATCTGAAAAATCAAACTAACATGGCATACACTGGCAGAAGAATGGACTCGGAGCATATCATAGCAAATAGCAGAAACCACACCTGAAACGAACACGCTTCAAATCTTTTCCACCTCCTGGAAGGGCAGTCAACGTGATGTACACGCCAGGCTCATCTTGCTCTACCCACTCCGACTCCGGTTCTCTTCCGTTTTCGGTCGACAGCGAGGTAACCGATGTCCTAACCCCTTCCTCTGGTCGTTGTCCTGTATCGTACCCATTCATCTCTCCTTCTCCCAGCCTCGTTGGCGGTCGCACCACCCTTCCCATCTCAGCCTCTGCACCCATGCCAGGACTGTCCGCTCCCTGTGACCCACGTCCTGAGAGCAGATCTGAAGGACTCACAACTCCATTGCCCTCGCTGCCATGGTTATCCGCGCTTGGACTGAAGTGCTGAAAGTGCAACCCTGATCCTTCGCTGCCTCCATCAAGAGCCGAACTCCCCTGAGCTCCATTCGGAATGTCGAGACGAGAAAGAGACAAAGAAGCCGATCGCCCATGTTTGAACGCACCTTGAGGCATCCTCTCAGCCATCTCTTTCAGCTGCAAAGACCACGAAAACTACCATTCAGACGATATCATTCGAATAGGCACCGAAATTTCAGAGAATCAACACATTCCACAAGATTGAACCAGGAAAAAGAAGAGAAACAGGACAGCACTAGAGCGCGTCTTAATCCCTATGTGGCCACTTCCATATCCACACAAATTTTGAAAGAAATCAACTCGGAATCTTCGAGGAAGAGAATAAACGCAGCAATAGAAACACCCTAAATCTTGGAACGATAGAAAATATGTTTTGGATGTTACTAAAATCGAAACTAAGCTTCAAAAGCGCACTTCGTATATTAAGCTTGTGCACTTGGGAATTAGAAATTCAAGGCGTCACGGCACATTCAGCATTTTCACGCTATCACTACTTTCAATCAATGAACAAGCACACAGGGCCCAAAAAATCGAGGAGTTCGGAATTGGGTTCGGACACAACATGACCTAGTGACGAGAAAAGATAGAACGGGAGATAGAAGAAATGCAAGAATATCGATCTTTAAAAGGTTGAAACAGCCAACAGGATGCTCTCAAGCGACAGAATTCTCAGAAACTCGTGGGAATTTCAAACACTTCGTTCAGTCACAAAGGAACGACTGCAAACTCTATCAAGGAAGGTCACGAATGCACTGAGGATCCTAAATTCAGATGGGCGAGTGCAAAGGGTGGAGAGTGAGACTATGATACCGAGTCCGACGTCAAAGCCTCCACAGGCTCCTCAAGAAAATGGCCTAATTCCTCCATTGCTACAGTATGGACCCGCATCTGCTCCCCAAGGATTCAAAGCATCTATCATACAGGATTCTCCACCGAGGTATCAGCATAAAGCGTCCCAGCTTACAGCTGATTCCACAAGCAAGCAGAACCCTCGTTAGAACAAAGAAGTATACCTGTGCAGTCAGTGACTTGATGACTTCCTTCGCAGCTCGACACTTCGCAGCCTCTTCCGTTGCCATCGCAATGGCATTCTGGAGCTGCTGAGCAGAACGATGAACATCCTTCTCATGATTTTGGAGCTGCCTGGCTAAACTCTCCACCTATCAAATAGAGGCACAGTTAGCGCGGAAATACCGAACACTGAATTAAGCATTCCAGTCACCTTGGCAATCGCGGCACGAAACGTGCTAGACCATCATAAGGTCCTTATAATCCAGGATGTTACCTGCGACCTCAACTGCACGTTCTCGTCACTCAAATTGTCGTTCGTCTTCTTCAAGTCCTCCACCACGGTTCTCGGAACGACCAGACCCGTCCCCGTCGGAGTTGGTGTCGTCGATCTGGGCGGGCTCGAGCGCCGAGACAGAGGCGAAACAGCTCTCGAAACCGCTCGACCTGATGACACCGTGCTCGATAACACCACGGGCCCTTTCGAACTCGGTTGGAAAGGAGGCTTCGCGAAACCCGCGGGCACGCTCACGGAACCCCACGATGCCAGACCGCCAGACCCGTTGGGAGCCGGCGACACACGACTGGTCGAACTGTCGGGCTTCTTGGTCCGCTTCCTCGCATCACCCGCCTTGCCGAACTCCAAAGTGATCGAGTTCGGAGGCTTCCCCGAGTTCGAGCCATGGGGTCTCGGCACCCTCAGCTCTCCTTTGCTGGAGCCGTCTTTCAGCTCCATCGACCGCCGGCGCGTCCCCAAGCCGCCCACGGACCCCCCTACTCCATCGCTGCCCTTCCGAAGCTTGATGTAGCACGGGTCGCACACTCGGAATGGTTTCCCCGGATTCGGAGCCAGCGACGCTTTCAGAGCCTTCTTAGAACTGCACGCGTGACAGAACACCAGCCCGCAGTTGTAGCAGTTGTGCCGCTTCCGAGTGAACCCAAATGGCAGACGGCATCCCAAGCACGCATTCTGATCGGCGCCAGACAGCCATTTGTGCAGGCAGATCGCGGCAGTGAACGTCGAACCACACGCGATGCTCTTCACCTGCTTGTCCTTCAGCGCTTCGACCAACGTCGGCGTGCTCCTGTCCTCCAGATCCCCATGGCCCAGACGCCCGTTCGCGCCCCTTCCCCAAGTGTACACCTCCGACTTACGAGTCAGAACGGCCACGTGATGCGCTCCGCAGGAGATCTCCTCCACAAACGACTCCAAAAGCTTCCCCTCCACCAGTCCCGGCAGCTTCCCGTCCGCTTGGGGATCCCCCAATTGCCCGGACGTCGAACCACCCATCGTGAAGACCTGCCCCGACGTCGTCAACGCCACCGTCAGACTGTTGCCGCAGGCCACCTGCCGGAAATTGTGGTCCACCAGCGCGGCCACGCAAGTCGGCACCAGCCGCTGCTCCTTGTCCCCGTGGCCCAGTCGACCCTTGTCGCCGTCGCCCCATGTGAACAGCTTCCCGGACGAGATGCTGGTGGCCGTGGAATTCCCCACCATCACCTCCACCACGGCCGAGGTGTGCCACACCCCACACGCTGCCCTCACCGTCTTCAAGCCCTTCAGAGACTCCACCTCCCGCGGAGAGTACGCGCGCCTCGTGTCGTTGTGACCCAGCACTCCGAACGTGCCGTCCCCGAACGTGAACAGCTGCCCGGACGAGGTCACGAATGCAGTGTGCCAAGGACCGCACGCCACCGAGGCCACTCGGATCCCCTCCAGGTTCACCCGCTTCGGAATCCAGTGGCTGATGTCGTTGCCGTGGCCCAGCAGGCCCAGGCTGTGAGTGCCGTCGCCCCAGCTGTACAAATCCCCGGACAGCGTCACCGCACAAGCGTGGTACTCCCCGCACGCCACCACCTCCGTCGTCGAAGACGCCAACGCGTCCACCAGCTGAGGATGCGACACATCGCAATCCACACCGTGGCCCAGACGCCCTCCGGACTCCTCCCCCCAACTGAACACCTCTCCCTGACGCGTCACCACCGCGGCATGCCGGCCCCCGCAAGCGATGTACTGCGCATCCAGAACCATGGCAGACTCCAGAGCTTTCGGGAGAAGTGCGTCCAGTTTCAGGCCTCCACCGCTGCCGATTCGGTGCACGCCACCACCCAAAATGCCGTCGCCTGCACCCTCTCCCCACAGATACACGTCGCCCAACGCCTCACCATGAAGGGAGCTGTCCTCGCCGTGCAGTGAACTGTGGCTCGACGAGCTCACAGCACTAGACATGCTGATCCTGTAATTGTCAGACTGGCCGGCACCAGACAGCCTCAGATGCGCACTCACGCTGTCCGACCCCAGCGATGAACTGCCGGAATGCATCGAGCCTCCAACTGAACCCGCATCAAAAGGATTTTTGGCTTCGACTTTAGGAACGGATCCTGTCAGATAACCCTTATCTGATCGCAGGGGACTGCCTAAAAAACTCGAGGCCTTGAAAACATCCCCGCTCTCCTGCCAGACCAGAACGGTGCGATCATCAGGTATGGAAACCAAGTCATCATTTTCACTCGACACTATCAACATCATATACCACACTGGCCCAGTCATGAGAGCACAGTACTGGAACTTCGAACCTTCAGTACAGCAGGTGGTTTCTTTTTACGTATACTCGCCTCAGAGTAAGACAGGCATAGTCCAAACGGCATCTTCCTTTAAACAAACAGCTGAAATGGCTATCAATCATTGTTAGTGCGGCTTGCTAACACTCCAAGGTAACTTCGGATCTGATGCTTACAACAGAAGGCTCGTTACAATTCTTTGGTGACAACCACAAATACATACCTGGTGCAGATTGTCAGTGCTTCCGAACGGGGACGTAAGAGGTGAACTACTCCTAGTCAGTGCAGGACTGATGGCATCCGCGGATCCTTCATGCTTGAGGTTGAACTTCGATTTCCGCAACTGAGCGCCAGCAACAGAAGCCTTCAGGCCCACGAACCAGACTTCAGCCTCATCCTTATCCTTACATATCTGCAAACACATCGCAATTACGCATCAGTATTTCGTATCCAATAATTCAAAATACATGCACACTCATCCAAAGATCCTCCTGCTCACCACCTGCACTAACCACACCCAGTCAACCATACATCCACACACTTTCCTTCGACACTCACCAGATCCAGTGACCGTTCCTCATTGGAGTGAATCAGTGAAAAAGACTGGTACTCCTTCTCGGGCCTCGGGTAACGTAAAAAAACGGGCTGTCGGGGCAGACAAACGAGTTTGTTAGTTTCTCGATACTGGACGGTGATAGGATCTCCAAAATAAACTCACACTATTTGTACAAAAATTCTCGAGGTCAATCTCCACATCCAAGTCCAGATCTTCCAGTATCGAGACGGAACAACAGTGATGGAGAAGAAGAGCATGAGCTTGAGATCCTAATCCTATGTTGGTGCAGGAGGGGCAGGATGTCTCAAGGAAATTCTAAATGTGCCGTGATGTCTCAGCACAGCGATCACAAACAGCACTAAAGAGGGATAATAAACATATTTCTTCAAATATAGATACAATATCTTGTTTCTTTAGGAATTTTCATAGATAATATATCTTGTTTCTTCTGTGGTTTGATTAACCGCGATCTTTTAACCTTTAACAAATAGTGTGATTGACTATTTGAAATTAAAAGAACATTCTACGGATCATAGAACTCATAACGACGCCCAGCACTGGAACACAGTCATTCCACAGAGCAGCGAAACAGACAATCAGGAACTTACAGTACGCTGGCCAGGTATTATTCTAGTCACAGTACTCAACCAGAGTCTCTTCTCCTCTCCCCCGGAGTACCATACCAATGCATTCTCATCCTGCACACAGCTGTTCAAAGTCAGGATCTCAAACACCCAAGATCATCATTCATATGGTGTACTAGGTGAAGCTAAGCTTCGCATCAAAAGGTTCTCGTGACAGATAAAGCTGGGCAAAGAATACGGCAGCGATCGACAGCAACGCCAACTTGTTCCGAACTGTAAGAAAGGTTCTTCGTTTAGATCCGATGCTGGGACAAGCGATCATGATATCAAGCGACCCCGCTGATTTTGAAGTAAAAAGAGAATGACACGCTCAAAGTTTACTGTATATCAGGAACAGTGATCAGGGACGCAAGAAGAACAATGTCAGAAGAAGGCACATCGTAAAATGACGTACATTGGAGAGTTTGAAAGGACAAAACTTGGGTTTCCCACGCCGACCGTACTTCAAAAGCTGCGCACCTTTCTTCAGTGCAGTTATAGCCTTCAACCAATGAAAGAAATAGATCAGATAGGGAATCAAACATGTTCTACATGGAGGAGAGAGCTGTTGCTAAAGCATGATCGAGCACGAGAAAGAATACCAATAAGGAGGCACATCATCCATGTTCTGTATTGGATTCATACAATAAAATTCTCGATGACCTCTGGAGAGTTTAGTGATTAATCCATGCACCACAACTTCGTCCTTCACAGTGGTCACTCTTTCAGCATTCCTCGTCTCGATTTCATTAGGAAACCCAGTTCCTGAAAGCCAGAAAATCTTCGACAAATAGAGTTCACACATTCGTCGAATCTACAGAGAACGTAATAACACACTAAACTTACTCACCAACACGATGCATCAATCTTAATCACTAGCACTCTAGAACCTCAAAACTAACCTTCTGTAAAACTAGAAGAACAGACTCTGCTAAAGTCATACGAATCTGGGTAGGGTCGCCTAATCGTAAGGAAACATGCAAACCGATAAACATGGAGGATACTAAAACAGTTCGGGACCTGATCTCGAAAGTTTTTACACTTGGTTGGTCTTCAACTAGCAAGTTGGGTAAAAACATGACTTGGCAAAATCAGATCAGTGACAAAAATGAGCTTGCAATGGAAATAGAACTGTCTGCTGTAATTCATAGTGCTGACCAACCTCCCACGCCGAATTTGGATAAGAAGTTCACACAAAGTGAAAAAAAAATTATCTCAACAGATTTAGTCTTGCTCCTAATGTGACCTCAACACAGCTCTACACTCCTCTCCCAATGATCAATCCTACACATGCTCAAATGCTTCAAGCGACACGAATAGTATACTCTGCCTTGCATGTCCTCACACTTTGTTTATTTCATGGCGCTTCTAAGCGATGATACTACCTTCCATATTGGTCACGAGGCTAATTCCGTAGAACTGATGCTCCCTGGCCAGGTAACGCAAGAGGAAGCCCTCACCATACGGATAGAAATCAAGCGAGGGAATTCTTTAAAACCCTAAAAATCAATCCATTTTCTAATCCGCAAGCAAAAGGAAGGGTATCGCTCAACTAAAGACCAACG